>JAUDYJ010000001.1:193008469-194418469 GCA_030761175.1 Masticophis lateralis | reverse complement strand
TATACTGTATTTTTCGGAGTATAAGATGCACCAGAGTATGAGACACACTTTAGTTTTTGGGGAGGAAAATAAGAAAAAAGCTAATTGGCAGGTGGATCGGCCTCCTGGAATACACCCAATCAGCTGTTCCCAGAGGTGAATTTTAGCAACAGGTTTGTTTATTGTGAGCTTTGTACCTTGCTTTTTTTCTGCCTTTGAAAGTCTCCGAAACAGAGCTTCAGAAAAAAAGCCTCAGTTTCAGAGGCTTTTTCTCTGAAGCTCTGTTTCGGAGGTTTTTTCCTGAAGCTTCATTTCTGAGCCTTTTTTCCTGAAGCTGTTTTGGAGGCTTTTTTTCTGAAGCTCCATTTCTGAGGCTTTTTTTCTGAAGCTCTGTTTCGGAGGCTTTTTCTTCTGAAGCTTTGTTTCTGAGACTTTTTTCAACCTCTGAAACCTCTGTTTGAGAGGCTGGGTGGGGCTACATTCAGAGTATAAGATGCACCCAGATTATCACCCTCTTTTTTGGGGGGAAGGTGCATCTTATATTCCAAAAATACGGTAAATAGCCTCCTCATTGTGCCTGTTTAAAAGTAGAAGACTGCAAAAAGTATTCCAAAGCCCATGTAGTGTCATCTACTTAAATCTAGCTGCTACATTTTGCAGGAACTGTAAATGCCAAATACTTTTCTACATGAAGCTCCATGTAGAATGTGAAACAGTCATCTAAAAGAAGCTTGAAAAAAGAATATGGCTGGTAATTCAACAAAACCGGGCAAGCAATTCCCAAGAATAGCTTCAAAATTAGGAATGCTTCAGAAGAACTGCTCCAACAGTTAGAATAGTTTATACCCAACTCCAGATCAAATTGTTTAAAAACAATATCTTCTACATCTCATTAAGTCCGAGTCTTTATTTGATTTACTCAAGCCTATTTCCTCAGTATTTTTAGGCAATCGGTTAGGATAGTACACCAGTTCAGCTGAAAGAGAGAGAGAGAGAGCAGGTGATAAATCATGTTTCCAGCGGCCTTAAAATTATATCCTCAATGGATGCTAAAAGGAACAGTAATCAAAACATAGCATTAAGGAATCTCAAATACCAAAAGACAAGGAATTGTGTGGTGAGTACTCAAGCAGAACTAGATGATCATCTTTCAGAGATATTCTTGTGGATCCTGAGTTGGAGTAGATCAGTGTTTCTCAACCTTGGAAACTTCAAGATGTGCGGACCAACTCTCAAAACTCCTACCCAGCATTCCCCTCCCAAAATTATGGGAGTTGAAATCCATAC
Source organism: Masticophis lateralis (assembly GCA_030761175.1). Lineage (NCBI taxonomy): Eukaryota > Metazoa > Chordata > Lepidosauria > Squamata > Colubridae > Masticophis > Masticophis lateralis. The sequence goes on along the minus strand of JAUDYJ010000001.1, from coordinate 194,417,203 downwards.
AGCTTAAATTGTCAAGGTTGAAAAATACTGGATTAGATGTCCTCCCAGGTTCTTTCCAACTATGGTTCCATGATGCTACTTTCTGAGAACTCTCAGTGAAATAGAAGTGAAAACCCCATGAAATAATTTCTTTAATTTCAACATCAGCCAAATCCAGTGAGTCAATACTAAATTCTGCTAAAAATTCAAGCAGAATTAATGTCCCCCCTATAATTCCCATCATATGTTATCTATCAAGAAAAGCAATCTTAGTATATAGTAAGTGTACAAACTCCCCCGAGTTAAATTCATGATATGCTGCATTAAAAGAGTAAATTCATGATATGCTGTATTTTACAAAGTACAGAATTTTCATAAATCTATTGTGCTGATTTCTACAATGTACTTATATTAGTACTTTTGGAACATTGTTATATCAACAATGATCTTTCCTATTTCATTCCCACAGAATCTGCGGGACCCAGCAAGACAACCCCCTTGGATAATATTCAAAGGCTTTTTTTAGGTTATTGATTACATCTTTCTTGGGACAAAGTAAAGGGTGATGAGTTATATTTGCCTTCCTGGGGGAAAACATCAGGCAAATTTAGCTCTGATATAAGGCAAGCAGCATGCAGAAATACCCAATATCTGGAATAAATTGTTCAGTGATTTTAGTCATGTTTTTAACCTAACAATGCTTTTAATGAGAGCCAATTGACTTCAGATCTTTAATTATCATTTGCATGTCAAAGACTATCTCACATGTTCAACCTGGTGGTGTTAAATGGGCATAAGTCTCATAAGAGTTGGCAATGTGATAATTATAAAAATGGATAGTTGGCCATTATGAAACCCTGATCATTCAGATGTTTTATCTTTGATTTTTGCACAGCATGTTTCAATCTTCCATCCATCTTTCCTTTCATACAGAAGACATGAATCAAAGGAGCTGAGTCTATTTCCACCCTTCAACTTTCCTCACAGAGGCTGTTTTATGACTTAATTTTTCTTTGTCTTCTCAACTGATCTACAACAGTGTTGTTCGGTGGAATGAGGCATGAGATGCGGACATCATGCTTTCAATAGGAGCAAGAGTAACAGACGAAGTATAGGTAGCAGAAGTAGTAATAGTAGGGGTGGTACTATATTTTCTGTCCTTATGATATAGCAATAGCACTTAGCAATAGTACTTAGATTTATATACTGCTTCATAGTGCTTTTACAGCCCTCTCTAAGCAGTTTACAGAGTCAGCATATTTCCCCCAACAATCTGGATCCTCTTTTTACTGACCTCGGAAGGATAGAAGGCTGAGTCAACCTTGAGCTGGTGAGATTTGAACTGCTGAACTGCACCTAGCAGTCAGCTAAAGTGGCCTGCAGTGTTGCACTCTAACCACTGTGCCACCTCGGCTCTTGGTTAGAGGTCTTACACCAAGATAGGCCATCACCTATGAAACCAAACAGCATCTACAACAACTCTTTTGAGGGCTCTAGAAATTCCCTTTGACCACTGCTGTAAACCTGGCAATACCATTTCCAGTTGTTTGGATGTTAGAAACACATAATAGGTTTTAAATTATAGAAAGAAAAGAAGGATGGTGACTTTCCTTGCTGCTAATATGCTATGGCTGGGGAGGAATCATACATATCAGAGAAGGATTTCTCCCAAGAGAGCACATCTAGTATCTACATTAATGCTTTTTTAGTTCCAGACAAAGACATGCATCTTGGCTCTGAGAGAATTAGAAATAAATAGCTGCAAGTAGTCCTCATTTATGACTACATTTGGGGGTGGCAATTTGGTTGTTAAATATAGTGACTGCTAAATAAGCTGTGGTGGTGCAATGGTTAGAATGCAGTACTGCAGGCTACTTCTGCTGACTGTCGGCTGCCTGCAGTTTGGCAGTTCAAGTCTCACCAGGCTGACTCAGCCTTCCATCCTTCTGAGATAAGTAAAATAAGGACCCAAATTGTTGGGGGCAATATGCTGACTCTAAAACCACTTAGAGAGGGCTGCAAAGCACTATGAAGCGGTATATAAGTCTAGGTGCTAGTGCTAAATGAACCTGTGACTGTGCTTATAACCTTACTTCAGTTTCCTTTGATTTGCGGCCTGTGAAGGTTGTAAATCCAAAGTTACTTTGCCATCACCATTTGTAACTGTAAATGGTAACTGAATGAGGAATACCTGTATTGTGCATTAGTAAGTTGTGGAATGCTTTGAATAGTTGTATACCTTTGACAATGTTTTTCCCCATTAACTTTGCTTACCTGAAACCCCACGGGAAGGTCACAAAGGTGATCATATGACCCCGGGTTATGGAAACCATTGTCAGTACACGCTGGCTGCCAAGTCCCTGAATTTTGATCACACAATTGCAGGTACACAGCGATGGCTGCAAGTGTGAGAATTGACCTAAGTCATATTTTTTTTTACACTCAATCACTGGGACATTTTAAATTCTTGGTAAAAAAAAAAAGGCAGGGAAATATGAAAAATAACAGCAATCAAGTTGTCTCAGAGTCTTGCTTCGTCTTGATTTTATTTTTCTAGAGAAAGCATTCCAACCAATAGAAACTCTATATGAGGTCAGGTCAAAATGACAATTATTAATGAAAGTACTTATATTATATGAATGCTTCAAAATTGGTTTCTGCCCTTGATGTATTTTCTTCATAATATTTGACTGTATCTGTCCATAATTAATTATTACCTTCTTCACCAGCTGATGGGAGTTTATTTATAGGGTATGGAAAGATCTGTATAAAAGAAGAGTAGTATTTAGTTCTTGGAACCACACAGTTCTTGGATCATTACAAATCCTGAAACTCTGTGTGAAAGGCAGTCCTTAGGTACCTAAGTCAATACGTTACTTTAGATGTCAAAGGTAATTGGCAACAGATACACTTTTAACGCTAGGAATCTCTTTTCAAAGAAGTAGCAGGGGAAAGGAGACATATGAAATAATTATAAAACCTTGCTTAGATTAAATCTACAGAAATTGATTTCAACCCATCCCAATATAGACAGATATGAGGAGGTTATGTGATAGTTTGTGATGATGAAAAAGTGGAATGTATGTCCCAAAGGTGCTTTTTCAAGAGGCAACTGGATTTTCTGGTATGTCAAGTTAATCTGCCTTATTCTTTCATTGAGAAGTTGGAGCTGTGCTTTCTGCAGGATGTTTTTCTGCTCTGTGTCCCTTTACTGTTGGAGACAAGCTCAGGCTGTTGGGGATGAGTCTATGTTGTCTACATCTCAAACTGAAGCGCAAATGGTTCCTGTAGTCTGCAATTTTTCTCGAAATCCATTCATACTTAAAGGGTATGAGGACCCAGATTGTTGGGGGCAATAGGCTGACTCTGTAAACCACTTAGAGAGGGCTGTAAAGCACTATGACGCGGTATATAAGTCTAAGTGCTAAGTCTAAGTATGAATGGATTTGCAGAAATCCACTCATTTGAAAGGTGTTCATCCCAAAGTGCATAGCTAAATGTCTATGGAGATTCTCAGTCATCCAGGTCATGGTTGTCCCAAAGGTGCTTTTTCAAGAGGCAACTGGACTTTCAGTTCCCTCTTGAAAAAGCACCTTTGGGACAACCATGACCTGGATGACTGAGAATTTCCATAGATAAGTGGAACATGTACACTCAGGGGCATGCAGATACATACAATACACTTGCACAACAAGGGGGCTGGGATTATAAACATTGATAAAACACCGATACCATAATTATAAACACCGATACTACAAAAAAAGAAAAGGAAATTTAGCCAATGTAAAGAGGAGCTACTGAATTCTTAACAGTGATTAAAATATGTTATCTTTATTCAAACTACGTGTAATAGAACTGAGTTTTTGAGAAGTAATTAATCAGCTTCCCATTCCAGTCTCCCTGTGAAATATCCTTATACTAGACCGGACATCAAACTCAGAATGTCCTGGGAGACAGAGATATTGTTTAGTGATTAGCTCTTGACCATTGTTCTGTCTGACAGCAGATCTATACCAGCGGTGAAATCCAATTTTTTAAACTATCGATTCTATGGGCATCGCTTGGTGGGTGGGGTGTTGCTTGGTGGGCGTGGCTTGGTGGGCATGGCAGGGGAAGGATACTGCAAAATCTCCATTCCCACCCCACTCCAGGGGAAGGATACTGCAAAATCCCCATTCCCTCCCCACTACTGGGGGAAGGATATTGCAAAATCTCCATTCCCACCCCACTCTGGGGCCAGCCAGAGTGGGCATTGGCCGGTTCTCCGAACTATTCAAAATTTCCACTACAGGTTCTCCAAACTGCTCAAAATTTCTGCTACCGGTTCTCCAGATCCTGTCAGAACCTGCTGGATTTCACCCCTGATCTATACCCATGTATTCTGTTGAGGAGCGACTGACCTACTTGTTCCACGTAGCAGATAGAAGATAGTTGATAATATGAGGCTTACTGGAAGATAAATAGATGGCTGAATTGCTGATGGTGAAGACTCTGATTCTATAGATACTGTATCTTCTGAGTGGCATTGCCAACGGTAATGCTATTAGGCTGCACTCCTACAGTGCCAGTCCCAAGTAAGTGCCACTGAGATCAATAAGAATTACTTCTGGATTGACATTGTGGAAGAAATGCTTAGTTTGTACTAATATTTCATTTGTTCTTGACATTTAAACAATGAGCTTACTGTTTTCTGTACTCTACGAAATTGGCTGATCTTTACACAGGCTCCCTGAGCTTGAGACTGGAACTTGATAATATTATTTTATATGATTGTTTTTTTTTGGGGGGGGGGGGTTAATAATAGCTATGTAATTTTCAATATGAGGATAAAAACTACTGCAATGTTTCTTGATTTCTGGCTCTGCTACGTTGTCAGAAGTCTTGATTTGTGGAAAAATGCTGATTCTTATTTTCATTTTTTTTGTCTCCTTTATTACAGAGGTTTAAAAAGCAGGGAAAAAAGAAAGAATATTAATTACTTTTGGAATGCAGTATTGTACATTTTGAACAATACCATTTGTGTTCCTCTGATAGCTTCATCACTTTATTAAAACAAGTATATGCTCACTTAGTGACCTTTCACCATTGTCATCTTGCCAGTTCACATTGGTTTATTTGCATAAGAAATACACCCTTTTACTAAAATGAGAAAAAAAAGTAGAATGTAATGGGGAAAGGACAGATTTATAATTATTGCCTCTTCCTATCTATTTCTCTCTCTTTTTATAAAGAAAGTCGACAATAACCCACATGTCCAAGAATCATTTCCTCCGAATAGGTCAAAGCCCTGGATTTCTATAGGAAATGATAGAACTATTCAGGACCAAAATATACATTTTTTAAAAAAGTCTTTCATCGTCAATGACTAGGCTAGTAAGGTACATCTGAGAGAGCCTTGGCAATAAAATACATAGATATTAATATGTGACAGATTGCATCTTTCTGTTCATGGTCAAATGCAAAGCTGAATATTTATACTGGAGACTTGCCCCCTACTAATTATGCTGGGATTATTCATAAAAATGAGAGCTTGATGAAATATTAAAGTGGCAGAATATTAATCTTTACTGCATATCTGCCACAGATAAAGTGACACGGGTACATATGCATTCACAACATGCATCAATGACTGGATGAAACTTGCACATTGCTTTGGGCTCCCATAAACTGCTCAGAAACTGTGCAGGTAGTAGAGATGATAAATTAGAGACATTTACCGTTAGGAATCTGAAATCCAAAAATTACATAATGTTGAATAATTCTATCTTTGCCTGCAGGGCTGATCCTAGTAAAGGGAATCCCAAGAAATGAAAATCAATATTTTTGTTTCTCCTTTTACACGCCCCTTCCCTCTCTTTTTACTTTTTTATATTTTTCTTAGTTTGAATTAGTGTGTTATCTGTCTATTTTGAACATCAATAAAATCATCATAAAAGAAAATGAAAAGTGATATTTAGTGAGCATTCTATAAAATAGACACAGGCTCTTTTTCCCTCCACAGATCACAGTTGTTAGATGCTAAAAACATGTTCAATTAAATATGTGAGTCCTGCACTGAAGCCTACCTGAAAAACTGCCTTTAGTTTGGTAACAGAGAAAGATCTTTGCCTTCTTCTATACTGTATGGTTTTCCTTTGAGTTCTTGACAAATTTATTTATTGGTTCGATTTATATGCCGCCCTTCTTCGGAGGCAGCTTACAATGTGTTAAGCAATAGGCTTCATACTTTTGTATATACCTGCTTAGTAGGGCTTTTGGGCCCCCCTAAGCGGTGTTCTTTTTTATACAAAGTCAGCTTATTGCCCCCACAATCCGGGTCCTCATTTTACCTACCTTGGAAGGATGGAAGGCTGAGTCAACCTTGAGCCTGGTGAGATTTGAACTTGCAGTAACTGCGGGCAGCTGGTGCTAATTAACAGCTGCACCACCAAGGCTCTTTATCCCACCTAGCCATCTTATCCCACCAAGCCACTAGCCACTTCTCTGATTGTCTCTTTTGAAGACTTAAGTTCCTCTGCCATGTTCATTCTCCTTTTCCTTGTCCTTATCAGAATCTTGTTCCTGTTTCTTTTTTCTTAGCATAGGATGAGGAGTCCTTGCTATTCTCTGAACTTGGTTGTTTTCTTGCAGATGTTCCATTACCTAAACTAGGTAACACCATCAGTGCCTGATGATATTATCTAGTTTGGGTAATGAAACACCTGCAAGAACAAAACTAAGCTCAGAGAGCACCACAAGGACCCCTTGTTTCAACCCTGAGTTACAAGTATTTCTCCTTTAAGATAGGATGCCAGAACTGTTCAAAATACACTCAGGGTATAGTCTAAACAGTGCTAACTGTATCTTCTTATAGCTTCAGTCTGAGGCAACTTAAATTTGCATTTGCCGTTTTAGTCTTCAATGTCATACTAGTGATTCATACTCAACTTGTCACTGACTGCAGCTTCACACTTACTATTACACAGCGAGTTTGATTCCCTCCCCCATGAAGAATGTGGTCTTTCTTTTTATGAATTACGTTCAGTCATCTTTAGCGCTTCTCCAACTTATCAAAAATCATTTGATTTTTGTTTTGTTTTCCTTATAAAGTAGACATTTTATGTAGGTAAGTATCTGCAAAGGGTTCTACTGAAGAGATAGAGAAGAGATATATTAAGAATGGATATAAGAGATATTTGTGTCTTCCAATAAGTCACATGCATTGGCCAGCTTCATGCTAGGGTATATACAAGGTGCATGTATTTTTTGGCTTCACACAACATATGAAATGAATTGTAGCTTGTAGATCATTGTTGGTTGATTAGTATGTTTTTTCAACCCAGATAGCTAACTCATTGGAAAATGATAGCTTAATATAATGTATATGTGTTTGCCAATTTATTCAGAAGCAGCATTAAAATAATTTCAAGGGTTTTCCTTTTATAAACATTGATATTGCAGTAGCCATGAGTTTTCAGCTCTCTGGGCTTCTAGATGATCCTGGAACATTTGTTACGATTTCATTTGAACATCTTCAGAATCACATTTGAGTTCTTAAAACTTTTGATTGGCTACCACTGGGACTTGGAGATTTGTTTGCTGTTTTAGCTTGTCAATAGACAATGTCCTCTAAGTCTCTTCTTATTCAAATCCATAATTTCCAGATCACTAGAGATAAGCCTCATCTCTCATGGTTTCTGGAAGGAAAAAAACCTTTTGGAGAAAATATAACATTGTGTTCATCCATCCACCCATCCACACATATACAGTTGTACAGTATCTCTCGGTATATTTTAATACAGTGGGAGACACACAAGTCTGTTCTGTAGGTTACATTTTGGTTGTGGTACTTGAAATATATTAGCAAGGAAAAACGGTGATGTCCTTATTTACAAAGGATTACTTAGTAATATAAAATCTTCATCCGCAATCTGAATTAATACCGATCACATTCTGGCAATCTCAGTGACATGTTGACTAGGTCTTAAGGTGCTATTCGCATTAAATTAAATATTGTATAATATTGTTGTCACAAACAACAAGTATAAAAATTGGAATGCCTTGTTTTCCAGTGAATCAAGGATGAAATGCTGCCATAGTATTACTTTGGGGGAGGGTTTATTATTATGTCTAGTACACAGAATCCTGATGTAGGGCATGAGTCTTAAGAGTGACATTATTGTGAATAGCAATGGAGAATAAGTAGCTGATGCACTCTGCTTGTGTGTGTGTGTGTGTGTGTGTGTGTGTGTGTGTGTTTATATGTAACAAGTTTACATCATTGTTTTGTAATGAAATCGCCATCTTCTTCAAATTGAAGCAGAGGTAATTTAACTGAAAGGAACAAATCCTGTCAATGTCTTGTCCTTACCAATTTGTAACTTCCCAACTTGCAACAGATAGCAAATCTTGGTGGGTGAGTGAATGACAGCTGTCAAAATGATCTCCCCAAGTTGAAATGAGTATTAAGGAAGATAGCATATTCCGGTAAGTGGAAACTGCCTATCATAAATTTTTGCCTCTCTTATCATGGATACAGATGGTAAAGATAGCAAATCCTGACAGGGAAGTGACATCTATCAGTATTTCTTAGATATACCTTCGGTTTTCTAACCGTAGAATAATGCAATCTTCTTATTTTGCAGCTAAAGGCAAAACAGTCTGGAAAGTATTTTTCTGCAGCTACCAGCATCAGGACGCCTTCCAGGTGTGTGTTTTCTTAAGCATGGCCATACTGACTGGGATTTCTGGGAAACTGAAGTCTGAATATCTAGAGGGGAAGAAGGTCAGAAGGCAATATAACAAGAATGGAATTTGTAACCATCTACATTTTTCAAGATTCAGTTCCAACATCCATTGTCCTTACTCTTTGAAGCTGCCAGAAATTTAGATATAAGACTATGTACAAATATATCTGTGCAATGGTGAATCTAAGGAAAGGTGTAGCATTTTGAGAATATTAAAGCTGGGACCAATATTTAATGCTTTCTTAATTTTTAAACACACCTGTAAATCTTTCAAAACAAGTTCCCCAAATATAAGTGTATATTGTACACAAGCAGAAGCACAAAACATTTAATAATGTGGCAACGGGACCTTGTAGTTCTTCAGATGTTGCTGAACAGTGATGCACAACATTTGTTACCCCTGGCCATATTGGCTGAGCTGCTGGAAGTTTGCAACATGTGACAGTAACAGATTCTAGGTGAAATTTAGGAAATGAGCCAGAAAAATTACCATGTAACTTCATGCATAATTAGTTAGATGTTTGTCCAGGGGGTTCTACGTGGATAAATATACATGGGATTTCAAATTTAAGGCATAATCCAACATGAAGGAGAGGCTGCCACATGAGGCATTGAATTCTCCTTTGCTAGTCTTCAGAAGCTGAATGGCCATCTGTCAGAGATAATCTACATTGAGATGGAGTTGAATGAGATGGCCTCTCTGGACACTTCTGTTTCTAGAATTCTATGAAATGTTTGCTAACATCTAAGTGCAGATACATTACAAGTAAACACATTCTTTCATGAGTTGCATATAAGGTCACATAAGCAGTAGGCTACAGCAGAAGTAGCAAATTCTAACAGAAGTGATATCCATCAGTTAAGATTCTATATTTCATCTCTCCTGCATTAAATTAATACCTTGTGTCCAACGTCTTCATTTCCTGGTGCCTCAAAATGGTGATTCTAAAAGCCAGGTCTTGACTCATTCTAAAAGCCAGGTCTTGATTTTAATTTTTCTTTATCTACCCATTAAAGCTATGGAAGAATAGCCAGAGCAATCATTTGAAAATAACGTTTTGCAGTGTGCCATTTTCCAGGTCTGCTGAACTACAATATTTTTCATCCCAAACAGTGTAGTTTTCTTATGCACACTGAAAAAATGGCTTAAAATAACCAGTGCCATTTGTACTTTAACCTGAACTTTGTAAACATAGTGCTTATTTAGAGAATTTCCAGACTCCCCCAAGTGGATAACACAGAAATGCAGTTTAGAAGAAACTGTGAAAATAAAAATTCTCCAAGAAGTCATTATGCATGACTTTATGCTCTATCCTTTCTCTGCTCCACCCCATGGCCCCCCAAACCCCCAATGAGCTTCAGAATATATGTATATATTTATTAACAATCATTATCTGAGACATCTCTGGCAACCTTCTCAGATAAAACCTTGGAAAGGAGGAGAAGGGTGGCCTACACTCTTCTTAGGACCGGGGAATTTTGCTTCTCTAGCACCAACACGTGACAAAGGAGTTACTTTTTCATTTCAAAGCCTAATTCATTAATAATGAACTTAAGAGTTCATTTTTTAAAAAAGTCTTTATATTTCATTGACTTTAATTGATTATGTGCCATTAAGTTGGTACAGAATTTTAGCAAACACAAATAAATCTCCAGGATCATCTGTCTCCAACCTGGTTCTTTGGATCTTATAATAGTGCACCCTTTGTCCATCCACCTTCCTGCTATTTGTTTTTTTTTTCTTCTCTTTCCTTCCTTCTTTCCCAAAATTACAGACTTTTTTTAGAGAACTGTTAGAGGTAGGTCAAGTTGAGGCTGGTCATTCGTGCCTTGAGTGACAACTCTAGGTTAATTTGCTCAATGATCCATTTGTTTCTGTGCCTGGTTATCCATAACATTTTCACATAACGTCAATGAAATTGAAAGGTATCAATATCCTATCTAGTTTGTTGATGGTCCAACTTTTGCTTAACATATTTATATGAATATATAAACATTTATAACATACACACATATGCATACACACACCTATACCTATTCCTATGAAAATAGCTAAACTGTATAAATGTCTGTTTAAAGCTAAGATATTCACTCACAAATCCTCACATTAAAAATTCATGCTTAAATGTCTGTAGATGAGTCTACAAAGCATACTATATTATGCTTAGGGTAATCATAGTTTATTAAACAAACTATAGCCAGAATATTGTGCTGAATCATAAAGTATAAATAGATTAACTACTTTAAGACTAATCATTCAATTACATGAAAGCTTATTTTCATATATGAACCCAGATTAGTTTACACTTGATTTTAGCCATACATATCTACCATGTTATCATTTTAATGAAACTGTATTTGTTAGGCTAGAAAGTAGATATTCTGGGATATCACTAACTATGATACAATTGTGGGTATTATAATCTAAAAATCATGAAATCTGGGTTATCTATTCTTTTATTTAGACTGTAAATGTGCTGGGACTTATCCATGAATGTATAGGATTACAGATGACTTAATTGTCACTGTTGATTTGAAAACCAGTATTTTAATACCAATGCTATCCTATAAACTGTACAAAATACAGTACAACTTAGAAGTAAGACCTTTTGATTTCTTACAGTTTGGTGTATATAAACAATAGCCTCCTATCCAAATGATAAGTGATACTGAATATTATCACCAAATTTTGTAAAATGATGGATTATTTCAGAAATAATATTGTAAAACACAATGACCATGAGTCTCTGACCTGCTTTGAATTATAACTCCCATGGACTCCAGCTTCAGTGACTAGAAACTGTAAAAATTGTACTCCAAACCACAAGTTCATCTACTCTTCTTATAAGAAATAAAAACTGGATTCAAACATTACTCTGCCCTATAATATGGCTCATTTATGAATTATATAAACCCAGTTGCTGATAATATACAGTAAATCATCTAAGCGGTTAGCACTGAGGATGACAATACCCAGTTAACCGTGTTTTCTCAATCATACTTGTTTGTACAATCTAACAATGTTCTTGCGTCTAAACTATTTTATTCTTTTAGAATTACAGTTCTTAACATCAACACTTGGCTTCTAAAACCTATTTCGGTTCTAAATTTAACGTATAATTTTTCTCTTTAGCGTTAGAATTTATTTTAATGCCAAGTCAATCACAAAAATGATTTCCCTCTCGCTATCCACTCTCAAACACCAGCGCAGAGTTCATACAGGGGTGCAACGCAATGGACCCAAGGAAAGCGGAGTGAAAAGCCTACAAAGAGAGACTCCAGACAACCGCCTTGCACCCGCGCGTTTTAAAGACGCCGGAGAGAGTCTGCGTAGCCATCCGCTTTAACCAATTAAGCCATCTTCAAGTTACAAAAAGAAAAAAGAAAGGGGGGAAAAAAATAAATCCATTGAAGAAGGCGCGGTCCCCAGGCTGACGGCTGGATGTTATCGATCCCTTTAAGTGCCCGCTAATGCCAATAAAGTACGCTCAACCGGGGGGGGCGGTAAGACGGATGAGGCACTGCTGGCAAGAAAAGGCACTTCTTTCGCAAAGCGAGCTCGGGCGAGCAGAACTTGCTATAGACTTGAGGAACGGATCATTAAAAGGTTAACTCGGAGGAGGAGGCGGGGAAAGTCGGGGGCGGGGAAAGGAGGGCGCTGAAGGGGGCGGGGCGGGAAAACCCTATAAAAGAAGCCGGCGTGTGATAGTCGCACGGTGGTGCTCTCAGTGAATGGGGGCGAGTAACGTTACGCTGCAAGGCTATTCGCGTGCGAATTGAATTACACCCCCCCCCCATCTATTAGTGTATCTCGCGCTTCTTGGGACTGCCCGGCCCTCAGCTAGCCGTGAAATTTGGCTCCCGAGGGTTAAGATTTGACGTGAGGCGAACTCGGTCAAGCTCGTCAGGCGACGTCTGTGGGAAGCAGACCCCAGAAAAGATAATAAAAAAAAACAAATTAAAATAAATAAACCCGGAAATCACAGCCGAGGGACTCTTTTCAATTGTAATTTCCTTCAACAGGGTGGCCCCAAGATGTGCCGCACTACAGCCTCTCTCTCTCTCTCTCTCTCTCTCTCTCTCTCTCTCTCTCTCTCTCTCTCTCTCTCTCTCTCTCTCTCTCTCTCTCTCTCTCTCTATCTCTATCTCTATCTCTATATATATATATATATATATACACACAGCATATCTCTATCGCTAGTCAGGTCTTGGGACGGTGGAGGTTGCTTTCCAACACATTTCGCTTTTATTTCTTCCCCCAAAAGAAGCAGTCCTTGTCGCAATTCTACGAGCAGGCGGTTTTTAGAGAAAACGCGCTTGTGGCTGTTCCTGCTTTCGGTTCTCAGGTAGACGGCCTCCGAACGGAGAGGCTCTATGTTGCTTTCGGGGTTGTTGTTGTTGTTATTATTATTATTTTTTTAAAAAATCCCTCTTCCTCAGATCTCCATCGGGGCGGCTTCCTCCTCGTGCAAAAATAAATAAATAAATAAATAAATAAAAATTCCTTCACAGTCTCACAAACCCTTGAAAAAGGACCCGGAGCGGTGTGGCTTTTCCCCGAGCGAGGATCCGGCAGGAGACCTGCCCCCCCCCCCCGCTTCCCCTTCCAAAGGGAAGGGGGCAGCTGCGAATGTCACTTCGCTGGAAAAGGGGGATTCGCTGCCGCGGAGGGAAAGGCTTCCCTCCGCCAGCCAGGCAAAGACAAACGGTTGTCTTTCCCTTCTGTGCTGGGGGAAGGGAGCTGAACGACACCTTCCCTTTTATACCTGGGCAACGCCAGCAGCCCCTGCTAGGATAGGGATGGGGGGGTGTCCTCTCTCTGTTTCCCGCCCTGATTGCTCTTTCCCATGGAGCGCTTGAGAATTTAGAGAGAGAGTGTGTGTGAGTGTGTGTGTGCTTATTTTCTTTCTTTCTTTTTTTCTAAAAAGGGGGGAGGAGACGGCAGCGTGTGACAGATGCACTTTCCTGACAGCTCCGAGCTCAGCCTAGTGGCTCCCTGCCATTGGCTCAGTGCAGTGGAGCGGCAAGGCTGTGCGCTATAATAGCGCCATGCCTGAGAGAGGCAGCAGCTCAGACTCCTTCAGCGAAGCCAAGGAAAGATGCTGCTAATGCCGCCGCTGCCGCCGCCGCCCCCCTTCTTTCTTTGGCTGCTGCCTGCTCTGCGCTGACGGAAAGAGACTGTGATGAATGCCTGCCGGCTCCTGCTGTAGCTAAGCTTGCCCGGCCGCTCGATCTGGCTCCCCGCCTTGAGAGAGAACGAGAGAGAGAGAGAGAGAAAGGAAGGAAGGAAGGGAGAGTTAGGCGGCTGCTGCTGCTATTACCGCCGCTTTTACTTGGAGACAACAGCCGGAGGGAGAACAGTACATGCCTCTGTGTATAGCTTGGTTATTTCCCGGATCAACCAGCTCCTTCGCCGCTTCCTGGTCTCAGCTAAGCCGGCCAAGTCCAATCATCTACCCCACTCCCGGCGCCTTACAACCTCTGCCTGGTCTGGCGCCTCCGGGGTGTATGGAAACGGCGGCAGCCCGCGAGGCCGCTGCTCCATGGAGTGTTATTACATTGTCATCAGCTCCGCGCATCTCAGCAATGGGCACTTTCGCAACATCAAGGGAGTTTTCCGAGGTCCCCTCAGCAAAAACGGCAACAAAACTCTGGTAAGGTGTTTGTTCCCTTCCCTCCCCTCCCCTCGTTTCTCTCTCTCTCTCTCCCTCTCTCCCTCTGTCCCCTGCCCCCCCCCCCCCAATTCCCCGCCGCCCCCTTTCGTCCTTTACATTTTCATCTGGAGTACTCGGAGATTCAGCACTCCAGAAAACTGGACAGTTCAGAGCGGTGCGCTTTCCTAGAGAGAGTCCGGGTCGGTTTCTTGGAGATTTCTTTTCTCTTCCCCCTCCCCCACAAAAAACAAACAAACAAACAAACAAACAAAAAACCTACAAACCAAAAGAAGAAGAAGAAAATTGTTAGTTTGTACACGGGTTTTCCTCTCGGACTATTTCTGCTTCTATAGATTCTTTCTAGGTAGCACTTTGATTTGGGGCTAATGTAGGATAATCCAGTGGACTCTTAAATGGCGTTGAAAGAAACACTTAGTCCATTCGCGCCCTCCTTACTCCTGAAAGATAGAGTGTTGAACAAGCTGTAAAGATCTCTTGGTGGAGAAGACCTGGCATTTTGAGTTTAGTTTGGTGAACATCAACACGGTCCAGTTTGAATTTAAGGGGTCAAGGTATTCAGAGAATAAAGGAAAATAACAAAATAAGTTTTTGGCCAGATGATTATTCAAGAGTTATGATGGGTGGAAGTTCAAAACATTCCCCCCCCCCCATTTTTTCATGGTTGGTCAGAATGGGAAGATTTAAAACTGCTTCCATATTTTCTCACAAGGGAATTATGTTGATGTTTGTTAAAGTGCTTTTAGGACTCTGCTTCCACATCCTCTTATTAGGGAGTCATTCTCTATAAACTATTTGGATTTCTGAGTGCATGTAATGTAATAAGACTATGGGTCTCACTCTCCTGAGATGGCCTGAAATCAAAATGGGTGGAAGAGACCCCAATTTAAATGGGGGGGGGACCCACTGGTGATATATTCATGTTGCCAACCAAGTTACTTTGAATGTTCTTTGAAGTGTCCAGAACAATTGTAATTAGGGAAAGAAATCCTCAAACCTTGTTGACTTTTTTCCCCCCCAATAAAACACTCAGAGAGAAACTTCAATAAAACAGATATAGGGATTAAGTTGTGGACTTCGGAGGAGAGAGATAAAACTCAGCAATAAAACACAAGTTTTGTCTTTGGAAAGAACCCAATTTAATCATCTGCCTAAAACCCAGAGGCCCATTGCTGGCCAGAGGTGATATTATTAGCATGGTCTGTTTCAATGAAGGCCAAGGTCAATTAATATCTCAGATATATATGTATAGATCCTTTAGACGTTCCATAATGCTGGTACAGATTTGAAAGTAAAGTAGAACGATTTTGCTTTCTCATCACTTTTTCATTCTGAAAGTTTCTATAAGAACAAACTATAGGGAAACACAATGCACATCTCACTTACAAGAAGGTTTCTATAAGATTTACTAGCATTTACTATATAAATACAATGATTAAGAAAGCTTGCAGTAAATTCTAAATAATTATGAATAATATTAAAAAGTTTTGTGTGCATCTGAATGACATATATGGTTTTCTGCATCCTAGATATTTCAAATTCTTTCCAGTGATGTTATCTACTTTAAATTATCTTTCACTCATGTTTTATCAAATGGGCAGAAATGAAATCTGTCAGGAGGGCTGTGTGTATGTATGTGTATGCATGTAAGTATGTATTAATTAATTAAAACTAAATGGTACAAAACTTGCCAAATTGACCATTAACTCTTAAGAGAAGCAATGGCAGGAATATTATATTTTGGTGCATTTTGTAATTCTTTACCTAATTTCATTTAGACTGCCAAACATGATCATTCAATGAAATTACATGATTTGTATAGTTAATACAACTCCATCTCTTTATGATTGCTATTATTCTATACATAATGATTAAATAGATCCTTATAAAGCCAGTGGTAAGTATCTCCTAGTAAATATTCCAAGGTTAAGATGAGCTCAAACTCCAAGTAAATAAATTCAGTAGAGAGTGAACTATTACAAGTGTTACTTTCATCAACTTATATGGAAGTTATATTTCATACAATAGTGGAGGTTTATGCCATCAAGTTGACATGTGTGTGGATGTTATTCTAAAAGTTATATTTGAATTCCTTTGAAATCTGTATAGTGTCAAATAGATCATATTCTAAACACATCTATTTTCTTCTGCAAAGCTAATGAAACTTCAGTATTCACTTGCTTTGGGCTTGCTTTGGGCATAACTGGGGGCAATTTTATTTTTTAAATATATTTAGAATATCTTTAGAAATGAAATCAATAATTGAACTCAAGAATATTATTTTCTGAATTTATCTAGGTTAACGTCTACATTTGACTCTGCATTGGATTTAAAAGGCTTTAAAGTTTATTGAAAGTGGTATAGCAAACCTTTTGAGAGGTAATGGTAGTGAATTAATATAATCTAATGTTCTCAAAAAGAAGCAGAGAACAAATGTAATTTTATTTCACAGAGCCTGAAAGTGGTTAAAGTTGTGACATGCAGAAAATCTTATAAAAGTATGAGGGATTTTCAATGAGAAGAAATATATAAACTACGTAACTTTGAGAACACATTGTTTCTATTTTATATAGTAAAACAAGTTTGGCTTAAAAAAAACTAAACCAAAATAAAAAGTAGACAACTTGCCCAATAAATGAGAACATGTGAGATATAATGTATTTTTTTTAAAAAATAGATGCCTACATTTGCATATTAAAATAAGATAAAAGCTTGTTTGTTGTTCTAGATGATTCATATTCCATCAGGCCTCATTTTAGAAGATGCTTTTCATTTTATTTGAGGAAGAAAAAATGTCTCTTGAGTCAGTCCTTCCACTTATGGGATTGTTTACAAAAACTTTTATTAAAAATAATTACAGATTTTAACATGCACGCTGATTAATACAGAGAGCTATTTTTTTTAAAAATAAAGCATTGTTTAAATGTCTTTGAATCAAGCTTGACTCCCAGTAACCACATCCATGATGTTTCTTTGGCTCCAGTTGCAGTCAAAAATGAAGAACATGGTTTGAAATTTTACCCCTAAAATAGACTGATAACCAGGATTAAAAATTCAAAAGACAGTTTTAGGGAACACTTTTGTGAGACATGGATTATTTAGACAATTAGCCATTTTTTCAGCGTCTATGCGGTAGCTTCTATTACTAATGAAGTCAGGGTTTAGATTTTACCTAAAGGGATTAAGGAATTCCATTCCCCTGTGCACACATTGTGCAAGTGACTTGCTCAAAGCAGAAATACTTCATGACATCTGCGCAATATAAACAATTTTAAACTGTCAGCATCACAATGTTTTGCTGGTCAGCATTATCAATATTGGAAGCAGTAGTGTTAGGGTTATGTTTTAAAGAATAATGTGAAAGGTAAGGAAAGGGCTCTCAATAATTTGAAGTGAAACTTTTTCTCCCCCCCACCACTTTTCTTTCTCCTATCTTGTATTTGTGCAATTTATTTCCTTGACCAAAAGGAGCCACTGCTGAGCAGCTTATCCTCTGCTCTTCAGCTCACTTTTTCTTCTTTTAAGAAATGTTGCCATGTGTGTTGTCCGTCTTCAGAGTAAGAGATGTAAAGGAATGTGTTTGAATGGCCAAATGATACTAGGTAAAAAAGCAAACTATTGTATAGTATTATATAGTATCTTTTTTCCAGTCCTATAGATAGAAAGAAAGGCATATGATGCTGGAATTGATGGGTAAGTCCTGAAAATATAGCAGCTGAGCATTAAATTACAAGGGTAAAACAAAATGGGCAAACATAAACATAACTATTTTTTGAAAAGCATAGCGTGATTAATGCAAGAATTTCAGCTCTCATAGGAAGTAGTTGCAAGGCAGAGAACAAAGAAGATGGTTATGTAAGAGACAATACCTGTAAGATTAATATCAAAGACAGTTGAGACATTTGAGACTAAAAAAAATCTGGTTTCAGAAAATGACATATAAGTATTGCACTAAAAAAGCAATAGAGCTGAAAGAAAAGACTTAGAAAAAAGAATAAACTGATAGAAGTCAAATTTCTAAGAACTCCATATTATATATGTTTACTCAGAAGTAAATACTGATTTCAATGAGACTTCTTGATAAATGGAAATAGGTTTGTAGTCTAAAGGAGTGTGACATTGTACGCAAACTTTGGATATAGGGTTTTTTTTGGGGGGGGTTGTTATAAGACTAGAGTTCTCTATACATGTAACTTAGGAAAGAGCAAGGAATGGGAGGAGATCTCCCCTAAGTGACATTGCTATTTACTGTGTCATTATTGACACTTTCTGTATATATAGCCAAAATATTGCAATGGAGTTTGGACTGGGCAACTCTGTCATGCTCACTATCAAATGGGGGAAAATAGTGAAAACTATTGCAAAAGCTTACATTCTGCAACAATACCTTTAATATCCTCAAGCATCAACATCTGCCTATTTGAGGTTTTTGGGAAAGACTGAATAGGTGGATAAAAATGCCAAATCCAACCTAGACATCTGGCTGATTGCTCAACCAACCATAAATATTTCCTCCTAGGAATAAACTAATAGCTAGAAATGGGATTCCATTTTATAGAAACTTCCAAAACTTAAAATGTTTGGGAAGGGTGATTTATAAAATAGAAAAAAATGTATGGCATGAAATAGAATTTGTGACGAGGGCAATCAGAATCAGAGTAACTGAACTTTTAAAGTTTCAAAACTCTTCCTGGCCATATTCTGGCCGTATGTACCCTGTAGCTGTCAATTAATTGAGTAGAAACATCAAATCTGAGCTGGCAATCTCAGATTTCCCCATTTCCTCTTTTTCCTTCTAACTGAAATTACTAAGTTTTAAAGTTAGACTTTTTTGCATTCAGGACCACGGCTTTTTTTTTAGGTGAAGAATAATGTCCTTTTATAAGGAAAACATCGTGAGAGCAATTAATTAGTTCCCTGGAAATTTCAGTTAGGATTGTTTTGCAGCTTTGTGACTTGTCTTTTTTTTTTTTTTTTTTTTAGATTCAATGAACTAGAATGATGATAATATTTAAAACGTTTTGTACCTTCCATCATTCACCAATACTCATCTAATAGGCTTTCTTAAAAGATTTAAGGATAGTTACAAGAATAGCAATAGCAATAGCACTTAGACCTATATACCGCTTTATAATGCTTTACAGCTCTCTCTACGTGGTTTACAGAGTCAGCATATTGGCCCCAACAATTTGGGTCCTCATTTTACCAACCTCGGAAGGATGGAAGGCTGAGTCAACCTTGAGCCTGGTGAGATTCGACCTGCCAAACTGCTGGCAGCCAGCAGTCAGCAAAAGTAGCCTGCAGTACTCACTCTAACCACTGCACCACCTTTCAAGAATGTCTTGAAAGCTCTTATAGTTTTGTTTTGGAATAATTATTCCAGGTTTCATAGTAAAATTATGCGGTCATGGTGTATTTAATATGTATATTAAAGTCATTATTGCATGTGTAAGAAAAACAGTGCATCTGTGTGCTTATTGTTTATACATATTGTTGCACAGATTCATCCTATTTCTTGACAGCAAACTGATCTCTTCAAACGCAGTCATTCATACTTGTTAACTTGCTTGTAAAATCTGGCTGTCATTGAGAAGCACTGATTTCAAAAGATCAGGATGTGGCAATTACAACAACAGCTTTTGGAATATTATACAGAGAACATAAAGACCCTCAAGAATAAAAAAATAGACCATTCAGCCAACTGTATTTCCAGTTTATTGTCTTTAATGGTTTAAATGGGTGAGTTGCTTATGAAATGCAGTGTTGTTTCCTTCACTAGAGCTGAGCTCACCAGATAATCAAATGTTTATGCTTCTGTCCAATATTGTTTTATTCATTTGTACCCTTTGATCTGGAGATCGTTGGAGTTGAGGAATCTCCCAGATAGTACTGAACTCCAGTGTCCAACAGGTTTAACCAACACATGTCAGTGACATGTAAGGCCCATGTTTTCCATCTCTGCTTTAAATCCTCCAAGGATTAAAAATAATTTCTAGAAATCACAAGGAAAGTTTTCCTTGAAATCATTTAAAAAAAATGTTTATTCTAGTGTATGTTAAAAAATTAGACCATACGTTTATAGTAAATTCCACAAATGTCCACATATAATTTTTTCCAACATTGGTCTTATCTGAATTGTATTAAACCCTTCACATTTAAGACTTTAAATGTCTTAAGACATTTAAGAGCAGTCCAGTTACATAAATGCAACATATTTTCGTCAATTTACAGAATGCATGGCATATGCATAAACCAATTTTGCTGCTGCTAGAAGGGTATCTCCGGCAACCAGTGAGGTTGGATTGAAGAAACATATTGCTTTTTGGTATCTGTTAGAGGTGGAAGTGAAAACCTTATGGAGTGTCAGCATATGTTGTTGGCAGCACAGTATGCAGTGTAATAAGGGGAAAGAACATAACACACTTTATGCTGACTGATTATTTCTGAACTGTTAATGCAGTTTTTGTGGAATTCCCATTTCTTCAGCCCTCTATGTATTATATATCGGGCTGAGGAAAACGCATTTAAACAAAAATGTTTATACTTATTAGAATAGGGTAGGGGGAAATTTGAAAAAAGGAAAAAAAACACAGAAAAGAGAAAAGGAGTCAATATATCTTTTTTTCCAGAAAATTCTTACATCTAAAATCCTTTCTATACCTAGGGTCTTAATTCTAATTAAACTTGCTGAGGATGACACTGCATATAGATTTATAAATCTTTTTCTTTTAAAAACAGATTTTATGATACTTAGAGCTTCATAAAATAGAAAGGATGCTTACATGGATTCATGTTTAAACACGTCCATAATCCAAATATAAATCTAATATTGTATAAAAGGTGCAGTTGATTTTGTTTCTCCATTCTGAATCATATATAAAAATACATAAAGAAACAAGCATAAATAATACAGTAGCATAAGATGGGGGACATATAGTTTTTGGTTTCATGTATGATTTTTTTTTAATATAACAGATAATATTTTTAATATATAGTCATTTCAGATATAAGTGTGAGTAAATAAAAGGAACTGCTGAGTTGAATATGTAGGTTCCTGTGCCAAAGGAAAAAGACTTAGATTTCTGCATTCACCTTGAAGGTGTAAATTAAGTACAATGACATGAAATTGGCAGAGAGATGCTTCGTAAAGTAGAAGGAAATTTAGCTTGGTCATCAAAGTTATTCAGAATAATTCTGGTTTTGTCTTAATGAAGTCTACTAAGTGATACATTCTCAATATTTTTATTGAGCAATAAAAATAAAAATATTTTTATTGCTCTAAGATTCATGAAATTAATAAGTTTTGTAAAATTAATAGAACTATATTAACGTCATTTTTAGTTTAGGACAGCAATTAAAAAAAAACCCAGCAGCAACTAACAGCAGATGGTGGAGAGGAATATGATCTGAAGGAAGAGCAGGAAAGTCCATTGATTTTCTGACTTCAAAGAAAAAATAATTAATGGGATCTCCAATACATACTGTATATAGGTAATACTGATCCAATTTAGCTAGTAGATACTTTTGTGCATAGGGACTACTGTTCATATGGGTTTCCCCAGTTCAGTATGGAAATCTGATGGAGGATGGACCATCCTGGTTTGAACCTGTTCTAAAGAGAGAATTGAACAACTTCTTATAGATTTGAGTCATGATTTCAAATTTCCTATCCCCCACCCCGAACAATGGATTATTACAATTCAGATAATCCTTGACTTACCACAATTGATTTAGTGATGGTTCAAAGTTGGAACTGCACTGAAAAAAGTGATTTATGACCATTTTCACACATATGACCACTGCAATATCCCCATGGTCACAGTATCAAAATTCAGACACTTGGCAACTGACTCATATTTATAATGGCTGCTGTGTCCTGGGGTTATGTCATAACCTTTTGTGACCATCTGACAAGCAAAGTCAATGGGGAAGTCAGATTCACTTAACAACGATGTAACTAATTTAACAACTGCAGTGAACCACTTAACAACTGAGGCAAGAAAGGTTGTAAAATAGGATAAAGTTCATTAAACAACTGTTTCATTTAGCAACTGAAATTTTGGGCACAATTGTGGTCATAAGTTGAGGATTACCTGTGTTAACAATTGAAAGGGATTCATTCTAGCAGCACTATCCCCCTCATGCTGTGGGCTGGAAGCTAAAGAAGAAATAATGTTTGCCTAGAATAGATCAAGTTTATGAATTTATCACTGATGTGAATTTTAAACCAGAATTTCTCATTCTTATAATAATTCACTTTTGACTTTTTCCCCATAATGATACAATAGTTAAGAAGACAAAAATCTTTCAGATGAATCTTTCATTAACAATAAAGCTCTATCATTCAAAAAACAAAAATATTTCTTGTATTATTATGCCACTTTTTAGTCACTGTTAGTTTTTCACTCCCTTGATTAAAAATAAATATTAAGAATTAATGTAGACATTTTTCTTTCCTCTTTATCTTTAAACCTGCTCCATATCTGAAATTTTAATGAAGTGAAATCCAACAGATACATTTTCTGTACCCTTTTATTGTCTTGGATATAATTGGCAGTAACTTCTTATATAGAAAAATAAGCAGTACGTGTGATTGGGTAAATGCTATGAGTCAGGGTCAAAGGTGAATGGTGTGTGCAGAAAGATTAACAAAGAAAACAATCTAATTTTGATTGAACATTTTCCAGTGGCATTAATGAAGTGCACCAAGTAGTTTCTCCTTTGACCTCTTTTCATTCTTCATTTCTATCTTATTTTGTACTGCAAAAGAAACTTTAAAGAGCTTCTTTCAGTAAAAGGGCAAGAGAAATTAGAAGAAGACTTTAATAAAAAAAACAGAATAATGCATTCTTTTGATTATAAGTACTGTCCTCTTGTGATGCTGCCATGTCACTTATTAAAGGGGATTAGGACCCATGATAGGCTTGCAAGCTGTCAGTTATTCCCTGCTAACAGGCTTATTGGTTCTAGAGACTTGCATAACATAGTTGGATGAGAAGCTGGAGTCTTGAGAGTCACTGTTGCATGCCATTCGAACCCGCTACTTCATACATTTGTAAAATATATAAAACTGATGATATGTTCCTAGCAAGACACTTTTGTTTTTTTCAAACTTTCTCTACTCAGCACTTCCATCAGATGAACAGATGCCGTAGTATATAGGATGCTCTCCTCGAGGAGATACATGTGGTCTCTAAGCTATTGTTATTTATTTATTTATTTAATTTAATTTATGTGATTTATATGCCACCATTCTCCCCGAGGACTCAGGGTGGCTTACAAAAACAGTTATGAATACAAATCACAATAAATACATTAAAATACATTAAAAAGTTTTATCCGATAAATATCTAGGGAGTTTCCTTCTTAACGTTCATAACCTGTAACATTTTATTCCAGGAGTTCTATAGCCCAGTTTGTAATAGCAGCTGACATGCTGGGCTAGATCCATATCCCCAAAAATTCTTGAAGTACAGTATGGGAAAAAAAGAAAAAGAGGCTAGCTAGAGAACGCTGTGTTTGGGTTTAAGTAGTGAAATAATAAAACAAACTCAGTAACAGACCTGTGAAGTTGAAAAGGGGAATTCTGGACTAAAATAAATTGAAGCATTCAAGTTTTACTTATTTGCTGAAGTCTGCTCATTTACACTTGGTGCTAGAAATGACTTTTTGACATGGTGATATTTTAATGTCAATACTAAGAAGACATTTGCTTTACCCTCTGATCAGACTAACTTGGAGTTCAGTGGGCTTCAAAGAGAGGAAGGTATTGCTGCAGGCAAAGCCAACTTTCAGAAAGTTGCTGATGATGAAAGCTTAGAAATACATTTTGGTTCATTGGGATTGCTCAAAGAAGTGTAATATTCTTTTGCTCCTTGGATACTGCTGGAAATTATAAACCCATAATTCTAAAGTTTTGCACATTAATTTCTTAGTAAACTGATTCTATTGCCTTGTGAATTATAAATTTAAATTGTATCAAGGAGAATTCCTCATCAGGTTGTAATCTCAGAATTAAAAATTGTGACTACACAGAGGGAGGGAGAGAAGGGGAGTACTGTGTGTTTGTGTATATACTGTAAAATCTGAGTAGATCAAAGTCAGAATTATAAGCAGATGGATCTGTGAAGTTTTCAGTACAGTGTCCTTCAGAGTGCCTATGTTTAAAGCAATTTAATGTCACCTGACATGTGACTCTGGTCCTCTAGTAGGCTTTGTAATTAACACAAGTGTCTCAATGTGGCTTCATTTAACTAAACTTTTACTAAACTGTTTAAAGCAATAATAGGTTTACTAAGATGCACACCTTTTATTTTTGCAAGTATTAGGTAATTTTGTTTGGCATTAAAATATCACACATGAACAGAACTACACACACACACACACACACTTTTGTACCAAATGTGCTTTACAACCATAACCTGGATTACTGACCATAGCCATACAGTTTTGTGTGTATAGTTTTTGAGGGTTTCCAAAGCATGTTAGGGACTTCTTAACAATTGGGGAGGCATTTTCATGTCACATCCGGTTTATCTTTGGAACAGACTACCCAAAAACTTGATCGTGAGACCTTATTTTGATTGCTGATACCAGGCAACTTTTTAGTTTTCCTAGAAGTAATGGGAAGAATGAAATTGAGAAGATTGTTGGAACAATTGTGACCAAAATTGCGATTATGAATGAGCACTGCTATATGCTTAGGTTGAAACCTAACAACAATAGCAATAAGAGCAGAGAAGTGCCTTTTCTTCTAAACATGTAATGTGCTTGTGGATTTTTGGCACGTCCCACTGTTCAAAGTGATCCAAACTCAGTGACGAAGGATAGGTGGAATAAGGAGACATTAGGCTTTCTAGATGATTTTGTGGGTTTCCCTTGCAGACTTGTATTTGAGTAAATTGGGATTTTGGCCCAGTCCTGGAGCAGAAACTTCATTGGTCACTCTGCTAGATGATCTTCACTGAGATTAGAAAGGAAGACTTCTTTCTCTAAAAGAGTTGCTATCCTACATTTGCAGCTGTTGCTTTTTTGGAGTAATGGCCAAGGCAGATTTTGATTAAACAGGTATATCAATTATGGCTGTATTTAAACTAGGAAGCGTTTTGACTGATTCGTGCCCTCGTGATAATACAATTGAATTAGTGCCCCACTATATACGGGACTGATTCAAAAGCTTCAGCTGCTACCAATATGGTGTGGTCAGACTGCTAAATGGGGAAGCTCACTGTTACAGAATTATGTTCATCCTGAGGTCATTGCACTGGTTATCAGTTCCAATTCCAAGAGTTTGTTATCTATATAGAGCATTCTATGGCATCACACTAGGATATGTCAGAGATTGCCTTGCTAAATATGATTCCACCTGTCTGAACTGAATATTACAATTGGTGCCAAAAAAGTTGTGTTCTGAAGTAAAACAAAAAAATTCAAACTCATCTTCATTACAACCAGAGGCCAACCATGCAAATTGTTTACAAACAGAATAAAATTTCCTACTAGTAATTAATGTACTCTTATTAAAATCAGTTTAAATATAGTTCACTAGCATGGCACCAGATTATGGCAGTTTATGTAGCTGTTGTCTTCTCTCTAATTTTACAAGCTATTACATAAAAAGTTTGCCACATTGAGGATAATGTTCTCATCTGTAGCAAATAAAAGTACAAAAGAATAAAACAGATCTGAGTGGCCTTAACGTGTTGACAGAACTGGAGAAATGTACTTTAATTAACTATCTTTATAGAAATTACAAAATAAAAGTACAGTTTTTTGTTTCTCCCAGTGCACAAGAGTAGAGACACATACTGAATGTAATATAATTATATGTAGCCCCAAGTATATGTACCAATGATAGTTCTCAGCTAGAAACAGGATGTCCAAATTAATACAAGTTCCTTGTCTGTTTCAGATATTCTTTCACAACTGTTACATTTTTTTTCTATGCTATTTTTAAAATGCAATGTCTGAAGGGGATTTTTTGTCCCCCATTTTCTCTGTTTGCTTTAAAAAAAACTGAGCCATTTTTGGCATCTAACTTCTACAACCAGCTTGTCTAAATCCCCCCCCCCCCAAAAAAAAAAGAAAAAGAAAAAGAAAAGAAAAAGAAAAGAAAAGAAAAGAAAAGAAACAACTCTTTGTTTAGTTCAGGTATAAGGTATATTAGGTATCCTCAAGCTTTGATGCCTAGTGGATACATCTGGAATGTTTGATAATATGGTATATTGTGAACACTCTCACATTCACAAAATGTGAGCCTGGATAGCTCAGCAGACTAATGCATTGTAATTTAACTCCAGCTGTCTGCAATTAGTAAGTTTGAATCTCACCAGGCTCAAGGTTGACTCAGCCTTCCATCCTTTCTAAGGTAGGTAAATTGAGGACCCAGTTTGTGGGGGCAATAAGCTGACTTTGTAAAATATACAAAAGTATGAAGGCTATTGCTTAACGCATTGTAAGCCGCCCTTGGTCTCCAGAGAAGGGTGGCATATAAATCAAATTAAAAAAAAAAAAGACTTCTATTGAAACATAATCAATTACAAAATGCCAATTTACCAGAATGATTTTTGATGTCCTTCCAAGTCCGGCACATGCAAGCAAAACACCCCCAATAATTCCTGTTCATACTTTTTCTGAAGCAGTGAGAAACATTTTTAAATTGAACAAGCTCCTTTTTCACTTTCTAAGTAAAAGTATGGGGCCTAAGGGCATTTTTTAAAAATCATCAAGATGTTTTGCAACAGTCTAGATTCCAGTTTTCATAATTAGAAGAATTTATTTGAAAATTGAAAGTTTGTTGAACCCCAGGGCTCATTAATATCCATAGATGCTTTTGCTATAGGCCACAGATCTCCAACCCCTTGGTCTGTGGATCGGTATCAGTCCTCAGCATGCCAGAAAGCAAGCAAAGCCCAATCTGTGGGATGCAGGCAGCATTGAAACCACACCCCCTCTAGTCCACGGGAAAACCTCTCTGCATGGAACTGGTCCCTGGTGCCCAACAGGTTGGGAGGGGGGCACTGTTATAAGCAATATAAGGAAAAGGAAGTGTACCAGACTACGGAGCTAAAAGAAAGGAAGATCTTTGTACACAAACATCTTTGCAAAATCTCTTTTCAGACCTGCTTTTTCTTCAGGGGAACTATTACAACAGAAACTACATTCAAAACAGGCATATTTGTTTCTATTGTAAGGATTCCCTAGGGAAGAAGTTAGTCCTAATGCTGAAATTTACATTTTGCAATGAAGTATACATGCACCACTTTTCTTTTTACCACCAGAAAGACAATAGGAATAAGGAAAACTCTTTAGGATGCACAGGTAAGTGACATACAATCCCTGTTTACAGATTTTATTTGGCAAGCATGATATCAGACAGTTTTCTGAGGTTTCAGTACTTCAACATGCTGCCTAGTATTCTGTAAATATAACGCAGGACATTTTCTCTTGCTCCATATGCATAACCATCATAATGCCTGTACTGATCACTGAAACCTATGCACCATGTGAATGGCTAAAGAGGCAGAGTACTGTGCTCTGTCTTTGGAAAATGTGTTTCATCTGTACTGATTTATCCCAGAAGAACCATTCTTCTGAATGGGGGGAATCAATTCCTACCAGTTAACAGCTACTTATTTTCTACCTTTCTGCCTTTACACACATATTACAGTCCTAGCTATGTACATTTCTAATAAAATCAAATTAGCCCATAAGTCTTGTTGCAAAATTATAATAAATAGCACAAAGCCAAGCCAAATTGAAGAAGTAACAGTTACACAATTTGAACAGCCAGAAGAACTCATCCATTTTAATACAGCAGCACCAACCAGTCAGCTAAAGGAGATTGTCTAAATTCCTTTTTGCTTTTACTCATTGTCATCTTACATATTTGTCTAAAGTTAGGCCTATTTTCTTGTTAGCAAATAAAATATTTTGCTGCTGAATCAACATGACTTGTTCTTTTGTCCTATAATAAATCAAAGTAAGAAAAATAAAAAAAGTCCTTGATGTACTTATCAAATAGGCCCAGTTCAGATCTTTACAATTTGGATTTTAAGGATTTTAATGCTAAGGAGAGATCTTTGGTATTTGGAAGATTGAAAATTTTATTTATTTTATTTATTTGTAAATAAATACTGTGTTTTCCCGAAAATAAGACTGGCTCTTATTTTCTTTTAGGCTTGAAAGTCTTTTTTTTTTTTTTTTGAGTGCAGGAAGCGGCGAGCGCAGTCACCTCATGGCTGCTGGGCCCCTTAACCGTGGCCCACGGATCAGCTGATCCACCAAGGGTCAGGAGTTCTGTCTCTCCTGGTGCCTGGAGATGTTTCCAGCACACTCTTGCTAGCCCCAGCGCTGCCCACGGTACCAGGCAATCTTGCAGCTAAGGGCCTCTCTGTTCTGCAGCTCATCTTGTGGCTATGGAGCAGGCGGTGACTATGATTTGCACTCTGCCAGGCCAGGATCTCGGGTGTTACTCAGGCTGCTGCTACAATGAAGCAGAAAGCCATGCGGCTGTGGTGGGTAACTATTGGTTCTACCTGGATTGATAAACCGGTAGTGGTGGTGGCGCGAGGCTCCGCCCACCCATGCCAGAAGCTGCTGCACATGCACAGATGCATCGTGTGTACGCACATACAAATGAACCAGTAGCAACTGGTTTTGCAATCCACTACTGCCATGCGGCCCATCAGAATTGGCTCCTCCCCCCCACCTCTACCCGGCTGCTGCTGCTTGAGAAAAGGACAGGCAATTTTGGAAAATTGTGGGAAGCGCATGCTTACGATAAAAGCAAAGCCCAGCCTGACCCTTTCAAGTGATCAAACATCTCTCTCTCTCTCTCTCTCTCTCTCTCTCTCTCTCTCTCTCTCTCTCTCTCTCTGTGTGTGTGTGAGAGAGAGAGAGAGAGAGAATGTGTGTGTGTGTGTGTGTATGAGAGAGAGAGAGAGAGAGAGAGAGAGAGAGAGAGAGAGAGAGAGTTGCATTTGCATTAATGAAGGAGTAGAGGCAGTTTTGTGTAGTGGTTAAGCCACCAGACTAGATTTCTAATTCCACTTTGGGCTGGAAGCCATCTGGGTGGTCTTGGGCTAATCACTTTCTCTCAGCCTTATGAAGGAGGCACTGGCAAACTTCTTCTAAAAAAAACTTTGCTTAAAAAAACTGCAGTATTTAAGCATTAATTCATTTAAGAGCCCCAAATCACAGCCAAGATAACAAAGGAATCGATCATCAAACAAATCAATGCAGAGTTCTCACTCTTGAGGCATTAGTGACCAACCTCAAATTACCCCAGTGCAGACATATTATGTACAGATCTAGCTCTCTGAAAAAGGCTCTAATCCTGGAAAAAGTGGAAGGAAAGAGAACATAAGGATGACCAGAAGCAAGATGGACAGACTCAGTTACAGTTACAGGGGTGATGAGTACAGTGTTGGAAGACCTGAAAGATTAGGTTAGGGATAGATCATCATGGAGAAAATCAACCTATGTGATCACTAACAGAGTAACTGAGTTGGAAGGGATCTTTGAGGTCTTGTAGTTCAACCCTCTGCTTAAGAAGGAGACCCTATACTATTTCAGATAAATGGCCATCCAATATTTTCTTAAAAGCCTCCAGTGATGGAGCACTCACAACTTCTGAAGGCAAACTGTTCCGCTGGTTAATTGTTCTCACTGTCAAGAAATTTCTCCTTAGTTCTAGGTTTTTTCTATCTTTGATGAGTTTCCATCCATTGGTTCTTGTCTTGCCTTCTGGTAATTCGGAAAATAGGTTGACCCCTCTTCTTTGAGGCAGCTCCTCAAATATCGGAACACTGCTATCATGTTACTCCTAGATCTTCTTTTTAGTAGGCTAACCATATCCAATTCCTGCAACCGTTTGTCGTATGTTTCAGCCTCCAGTTAAAAGTAACCTGACAGCAGGCAATCAATTTTCTCAGGAACCCAAAATGGCTAATCCCTCACCAAAAATATGCTGAGAGAGAGTGGACAGTCCAAAGTTCTCCTTGTAGAATTAAACCTGAGTCTCCCTGATGTCAATCTAATACATTAAGTGCTACACACACTGCTCTAATTTCAATATGAAAAAGGACTGCTTATATCTAATTCACTCGCCTTATAGTTTATTTACAGTAAATTTAAAAAATGTCCCACATTTCTTATCTGTTTACAAAATCTTCATATCAGAGCACACCTTTTCATTTATTTGAGCACCAGAAAGACACTGAACTTCATGCTGAGAATAATAATGCCTTCTAGATTCCGTATTGTTCGACCCTGACTCAATTAGGGAAAGATGCATGGTACATAATTTCTCTTGTGCGTACATACAATTTTTTAACCCAACCTCGTTTTAAAATCTGTATTTTGTTTATTTTGTGATATTGCTCTGGGCTCTTCATACTTGCAAGACTCAAAATCAACTGTAATCCTAAACAAACAAAAAAAATGTAACCTTCTTGGTTCTTTGGTCGAACTGTGTTTTTATTCGGTTTTTATAATGTTGAGATTTATAAATATCTTCTGGAAATTGCCATCTGTCGCTCAGTCTGTCTGTTGTCAGCCCATCTTCTCTGTAACATCTTGTCAAATTTGTCTATATTCCTTGACCACCATTCAAACGGTGTCGGATATGCAAACATAGTTGCACAAGTAGTGAAAACATGATTGCGACAAATATGAGCTGTGCAACAGCACACAATCTTAATGCTCTTGAAGCCAACTTTCAGAAGTCAATTAAAACAGGGAAGATATTTTAGGATATACATGATAGGAATCCCTTATGCTTCAAATAAGCTGTATATTGAGAAGGCAAATATCTTAGATAGAGAAAAATGTTTCAATTCATTTTAAGTGCTTTGCAAATAACTGATAGTGATGATGAATTGGATCTAAATGAGTACTATAATGTAATTGAAATCCTGACTTTGATTAGTATGACTGAGAAAAAACTGCACTATAAAAAAAAGCTAAGATTGAGAAAAGATATAAATATATTCCAAGTGTACATTCAGATTTTTTTTTTGTTTCAAACCACTTCAGAAGATCCTGCACAATTTATTTGTGTTTTTATACCTACATATACAAAATATGCACTTTGTCTTTGAATATATTTTTGTAGATATACTTCAGATTTTATCATTCTTGGCCAAAAAGAAATTTCTTCCAATCATTCCCATGTGTGTGTGTCTGTGTGTGTGTGTGTGTATCTGTGTATCTGTCTGTCTGCACTCATGTATGTATATAGTTATTTGATTTAAATTATGCATTATTTCTTATTCAAAAAGATATTTTAAGACAATATAATAATGACTTAATATTGGTAATGCAATTAGGCTATGCTATTATCACTACCCAGTACTTCTAAGTTCTCTGGTTTCTAAAGGCACATCTTTATTTAGCTATTGAAATATTTATCAGGCTCCTTATATCAGTGGAACTCAGGGATGGATGTAAACAATAAAAAGGAATTGCAAACCATAATAAAACATTGAAAGCACAGCACCACCAAAACCATGGACTCTATAATCCTGTATAAATAAAAGATGAATCAAAATGGAGACCATTCATCTCAGGCCTTTTGAGAGGACAACCAATACCGGTTTCTTTCTTTCTGTTCCCCTTTCCCATAGTTGTCCCTTTGTCTCATGCTTTTTCTGTGTTTTTGTACTGTGTTGTCCTTTGTTTTTATAACCATTGTAAACTGCCCAGGAATCAGGGGGCCATATAAATGTAATAAATTATTATTGGTTAATCTGTAATGAGATTCACAACCTTTGAAGCTGTTTAATAGCTCAGCAGCTCGAGTCGTAACCAAGGACCTAGGAACTGTTAAGGTATCGTCGGAGGATGTAAGCTGTTCCAAGTAAGGTGGTTTTTTGTAGAGTCAAAATGTTCAAGTTCGGTAAATTTAGAATTTCTAAATAGCAGGGTAGCCTTTTGGGTATTGCTCCAAGGGCTCCAATTACAATCCGGACAACACACAATTTCTTTTTCCACAGTCGCTCAACTTCAGTTTGCAAGTCTCGGTACTTTGTGATTTTGTCTTGCTGCTTGTCTTCAATCCGTGCATCACCAGGTATTGCAATGTCAATGAACCATATTTTTTTTCTTTTCAACTACTGTTATGTCAAGTGTGTTGTAGACCAAGTGCCTGTCAGTCTGAATCCTAAAGTCCCACAAGATCTTGAGTTTCTCATTCTCTAAAACTTTCTCAACCTGATGTTCCCAGTGATTTTTGCTGTACTCAAATCCAAACTTCTGGCACAATTTCTAGTGAATGATCTTAGCAACGCAATCATGGCGTTGTAGGTAGTCAGTTTGTGAAATTTTGTTGCACCCACTGATCAGGTGGTCGACTGTCTCATCTTTCTCATTACAGAGGCGGCATTTGTTGTTGGTGATAACATGTTGAATTTTTGCCTTCTTGCAGTTTGTGGCTAGGGCTTATTCTTAAGTTGTTGTTGTTGTTGTTGTTGTTGTTGTTGTTGTTGTTGTTATCAACAATGTGGACTCAAAAGAAGTTTTTTATCTGGTACATTGAGTTTGTATCCTTGAAGTCCTTATGAGGATGTATATTAGTGTGATTAATGACATTACATCCCAGTCAAGCAACTTCTGTGTTGCTCTCATCTACTGAATGAATATAATGATTCTGATTTTAATTCAAGATCACAAAGCAGTGATTAGAAGCTTAGTTCTGTGAAATCTATGACTGACCCATGGTATTATGGACAGTATTACAATGAATTATTCAAGGCCCTATGTTGTCAGCAACTTTATTGCAGATAGTAGCAAAGGCTACAATCTTCAAGTGCATGAGTTTGTTTTTCAGTGATTACAGTGCCGTGAGCATTTTCATCATAGCTAACCCAGATGTTTTGCTTATTTCAAGCAAAAATGTGATTGCATTGCATTTTCCAGTCTGTGCCCTCTGCTCGGTTTTGTTTTTCAAAATCCTTCTTGACTTAAACAAGTAGAATAGTTAAGGTTTAATAATGGGGAAGAGCTGCCATCTCTTTGACAGTTGTATGGCTTGCAATAATTCAGTGAGGTTAAAAACTCCATCCAAATTTTAATTACCCTGCTCAGTTTGGTTGTAAAAGCTAACTGCTGTTAGTTGAAATAACTGTATAAAATCTAGTCAGTCATTAAAAGGATAGGTTTTTAATGAAAATAATGGTCAAAGTCAAATTACCTTTTACTGAATCTATTTTCAACATTTTGCTAAAACAACTTGGAATGAACACGTCTGCATCATGTTCTACAGCATGTCTACAGCAATGTATTGCCTCGCCCAGCCTTACTATAGTGTCTGCATTACTGATTTATTATTTGAGTAATGGTTGGATGATGGTATAATGAATTATCGTGGAAATCTTCAATAAATCAATGTAATGCTTTGTGTACCTCTAGATTGTGATATGACAATTCAAACCTACATTGTAGTCCAAAGAGATATACTAAATGGGTTGTTGTTGTTTTTTGGTAGTGGTGGTAATATGAAGAACATTGTTAAGTCAAATTAGGATCATTGTAGATATAGTAAACTGTTTTGTAAAAGGATACATTCATCATCATCATCATCATCATATTCATTTTAGCCATTGTCTATCCTCTGCAGGACGAAGGCCTCTTCTGCATGTTTCCAACCAATGCAGTCCTGAGCTTCCTTTTGCTAATTGGGCCAGCAATACTTGCTGACATCATAAATCCATCTTGTTTTAGGTCTCTTTCAGGGATGCTTTTTATCAAGTGGGATCCATTCTATGCAGTGGTGGAATTCAATTTTTTTTTTACTACCAATTCTGTGGATGTGGCTTGGTGGATGTGATGTGGCTTGGTGGGCATGGCAGGGGAAGGATACTGCAAAATCTCCATTCTCTCCCCCCCCCACACACGCACACTCCTGGGGGAAGGATATTGCAAAATCTCCATTCTCGCCCCACTCTTTGGCCAGCCAGACATGGTATTTGCCGGTCTCCAAACTACTCAAAATCTCCAGAACCTGTCAGAACCTTCTGAATAGCACCCCTGATTCTATGACTGCCTTGGTCCACCTGCTATCAGTTCTTCTTGCTATGTGACCAGCCCATTTCCATTTCAATTTTTACTCTCTTGGTGATATTCTATACTTTCTTTTGTTCTCTGATACATTATTGTCTACTATATCATAAGATTTTTATTTTACACAATAACTTTAGAGAAGTCAGCTTCTCAACCCCCCCCCCCAAAAAAAAACAAAGAACGAAAAAACCCCCACAAGTCCAAGCAGACTTTCAAGAATTATGTGGCTCATAAAAGCCTGCTGAGTTTATTCTGAGAAGGTCAAAATTGCTAGTCTCTACTGAATATCCTAAGCGTAATGAAAAGAGAAGATAGGCTTTTAAGGAGCCATCACCAATGTGTGCTGAATAGAGGTGAAAGGACAAAACTTATGGAAGGAAATTTGCAATAGGTATATAAGAGGAATGATGAGAGGCTGCTAAGGAGAAGAAATAAGTTAGTTTTTAAATGCCGCTTTTGTAGTATGTTTTCCTATTCAAAAGGACGTCTAGACAAAATCTTTTTTAAATTTTCTGAACTTTGAAAAAGTAGAGTTTTGTGGTTGTCCACAAATTGTGTGTATGTGTGTGTGATTCTCAGCTGAAGCAGAAGTGCTGAAAATGCTCCAAACACTCAATTGTAAATCTACCTAAAGGAATGCTTTTCTTCACTCTATGCATACCTAACAAGCAGTGAGAACTGAATTTGACGGATTTATTTACCTCTTTTAAGAGACTTATGCTGTTTTTGGATGTACTGAAATAATTGGATGCCAGAATCATTAACCAGAAGTCATCTAAATTTGAGTATTCTGAAAGACCATCAAGTTGTGAATTATTAAACCAATAGGGGAAGGGTTGACAGAGGAAAAGAGACAAGCTTGTGGGATTCATGATTCAAGGAATTAGCTCTGCATACTGTGTCCCTTGACTTAGAGGCATTATATACTGCACTGCTTGGGTACCAAATAGTCTTGGGATAGCATCATTGTCAGCAGTAAGGGAGTGATTTACCTTGTGTGTGTGCTACTGTAATGAATCTTCCATATAGCATTCTACCTTGACGAGTGAAATAGTGGCATACAGAAAAGTCCTTTCCATACCAGCCAAGCAACAAACAACACTCTGGTTTATATAATTGCATATACAACTGATATTGATTGCTTTTAAGGTCTCCTGCATTTTGGAATGAAGTAAAAACACTTTCTATATTCATAGGAAGTCACATTCATTGCACCCATTGAGATACATTGTGTGATGAGGCTTTTTTGAGAGAATCAAGAGGGATGCCAGTTTGCGGTATGGATTGGATCCAGAATGTCTGTAGGTTTTAATGGATAAATTGGGAAGAACTAGGATTGTTTTAGCCAGTTTTTGGCTTGGATACTGGGGTGATTGTAGGTATTGTACATGATTGGTGATGGGGTCAAGGAAATCTTTTGGCAGGTGACATGAGTTACAGGTAGTCCTTCACTTATGACTACAATTGAGCCCAAAATTTTGGTTGCTAAACAAGACAGTTGTTAAGTGAGGTTTGCCCCATTTTACGAACTTTCTTGCCACAGTTGTTAAGTGAATCACTGCAGCTTTTAAGTTAGTAACAGGGAGTCGCAAAGGGTGATCACATGAGCCTGGAACACTGCAACCATTATAAATACATGCCAGTTTGCCAAGTGTTCTAATTTTTGATCATGTGACCATGGGAATGCTGCAATGGTCGTACATGAATGAAAAATGGTCATAAGTCACTTTTTTTTCAGTGCCATTGTAACTTTGATTGGTTACTAAATGAATGGTTGTAAGCCAAGGACTACCTATACTTCCAGGAACAGAGAAGTGGAATGTAGTAACAAGCCCAGTGAATCTCAGTTTATTTGCAATGTACTTTGCAGCAAAGTCTCGGTATAGTTAGGTTGTTTTTTTTTTAGATCATCCTGTTGCATTGTATTGCATTGTATTTTACACCATCCTGTTGCATTGTATTGTATTGTGGGGGTGTTTTTGTGCATATACATGCATGTATGTATATATATTTATGTATCCAAACTGAGATCCAGACATGCTTTGATTCATTCTGCTCTATGTATAGAAAACACATGGAATCACAATGGCTTTCCCCAATTGATTCTGTCAGACGACAGCTGGGAAGTGCACAAAATGGTGATCACATGACCTCAGGACACCACAACTGTTGTAAATAAACACCAGTTTCCAATGTCTGAATTTTATATTGTATTATCGCAGGGATACTGAGATAATCATAAGTGTGAGGAGAGATCATAAATCACTTTTTTCAGTACTGTAATTTTGAATGGTCACTAAAGAAACAGGCGTTAATCAAGGACTATCCATTGTCTTTTATGGAACGCCATCTATCACAGCTACACTATTTCCCCCAAAATAAGACCCAACCAGAAAATAAGTCCTAGCATGATTTTTCAGGATGCTCATTATATAAGCCCTACCCCCCCAAAAAATAAGCCCCAGTTAAGATTGTCAGCCAGATGGGTGCATTTAGTATCATATTTTCCCCAAAAATAAGACATATACAGAAAATAAGCCCTAGTGCGTCTTTTGGAGCAAAAATTAATATAAGACCCGGTCTTATTTTCAGGGAAACACAGTAGGGGTGTTGAAGGTCTCATGCCTGAACCGATTCTAGGTTGCATCGATATATTAAAATAACTATGCAGCCTATTCATGAACCAGATATTTGGGCAAACCTTTAACTAGGATATTTTGTGGACATATGCATTATTCAAAATAACTAGCATATAGTTGAATATTACAACAGAAAAAAAAGAGATCAATCGTTCAGAATGAATGACAGTAGATGGATATTCATGTCGTTTTACAGAACTGTTACAATGATTAAATCCCATGGAATTGTAAGAGTGCAAAGCCACTCTTTGCAGCCTCAGATGGCAGTCACAAATGCCACAGGGCATCATAGAACAGTGCAGAACAAAGCAAAGATGATTCTTCACTTCGGACTTAGATAAGGGGAGATAGCATTAAGTTGCAAAGCAAGTTTAAGAGGATACTTTGCTTATTCCTCCTTTAAAGCATAGTCCATGTCTTCATCCTCAGGAAGTTATCTGAGACCTGTAAAAACAGATGCTGCTGCAAGTTGAGAGAACCTGTTTTACCAGTGATAATTTTATGAATAAGCAGAAAATTAGATATAAATCTTACTCCTAAAGTCCCCTCCAATTCCTAAACAGCACAAGAAAATTCTCTGTCTTCTTAAGAATTATAACACTGTCTTCAAAATATTGTTTCCAAAGAGACCAAAAGTTTATATTTCCAAGCCTGAAAACAGACTCTAAATAATCCTGCTTGACTCTCTGCCACTAAGAAATAACATTTGACTGTATCCTTCAACTGAAACACATTTTAATGGATTTTTTTAAAGCTACCATATTTGTTAAAATCTGCTACTTGCACTTTTTTCTTTTAGTTGGATTGTATATATTGTTTTTAATCAGACAGTCAGTCAGTCAATCAATCAATCAAATTTTAAAGCTGATTAAGGACTTTGCCAACAAATCTTTTACTTGATATTTGGGACAGCATGGAAGTTTCTAAATTTGAAAATCAGTGCAATTGGGCTAACAAATAAAAGCGATAAAGTTTTCTCATTGGTGATGCTTCTTCATTTATAGAATTCTATTCCCGGTAATACCCACTAGATCTCATCTTTATTTAAAGCCTTTAGGCCTCACAACGGGTCCCAATCTCAAAGACTTGTCTAGAGATCTGAGCCTATAATTTACTAATTTGCCAAAAGGGCTTTATGACAATAATTACATTTGGAAATTATTCAGTGTCTGACTGTCTCTTTTATTTTATTTTTTGTCTTATAGTTTTTTATACTTTAGCAATTTTGTTGTATGCTGCTTTGAGAACATTTATTCTGAAAGATGGCTTTGTAATAATATTTCAATCTCTCAAATAAATACTTTTTGTAAAGAGCAGGTTGCAAGAGGGAATTAACAACATTTCTCAGAGCCTCAAATTAAACTTTGAAGATGCAAAAACAGAAGGAAGGAATCATTTTTAGATGCTGAATTACAGCCTTTACTGAGAGTGGTGGTCCATGGGTAATCCTCTGATTTGCTGGTATCCATTGTGGCAGGGGTGAAATCCAGCAGGATCTGACAGGTTCTGGAGAAACGGTAGCGGAAATTTTGAGTAGTTCTGAGAACTGGCAAAAACCACCCCTGGGTGGCCCCAGAGTGGGGTAGGAATGGGGATTTTGCAGTATCCTTCGCCTGCCACACCCACCAAGCCACACCACATCCACCAAGCCATGCCCACAGAACCAGTAGTAAAAAAAATTGAATTTCACCATTGCATCTAGGTGTGCTGCGCTCACATGATTGCCATTTGCACACTTCACAGTTGGCTTCCAACAAGCAGAGTCAATGAAGAAGCTTGCAGTAAGATCACAAGCTGTCACGTGATGTCTCACTTATTGACTGTGGCACTTAATGATGGAGTTTCTGTCCCCAACTGTGATAATTAAGCAAAAGCTTCCTGTATATAGTAATAGGTAATGTGTAAAATTCACATTCTATATTTCTGCATATGCACTATTGGTTGTGAGAGAGTGATCTTTGGACTTAATATCATGTCTAGTTCATTTCCGCAGCTTCTAAATTTATTCTACACTAATTGCAAGATCTGCTACAGCAGAAAAGAAAGGTGAAAACTAAAGAGCAACTTGTTCTGATGGCAAACAGGGAATAAGTCAGGAAAGCCTGAGAACAACATAGTGATAAGCTGCCACGGAACAGATTTCTTATCATGGTACATACTTGGGGCATAAACTGCTTAGCTTATTATCAGTAGCACACAGTGGTATGCAGGGACTGTACAAAAATAAGAAATAAAAAAATCCAAACTTCGTTTCTGCCTGCATGCTCATTTCAAATAAACAGAATGGTGAGGGGGTAATATTACACCAACAAAAAATGTTGAAGTGTATTGCACAGTGGTACTTAAAAGTTTGTGTACCCTTTAGAATTTTCAATATTTCTGCATAAATATGACCTAAAATGTGACCCGCTCTCCACACAAATCCTACAATTAGATAAAAGAGAAACCAATTAAACAAATAAGTCAAAATCATTATACTTGGGTTATAACTCCTGGTGGCAAATTTCCCTCTATGAGTCAAGCTGGATTCCACCTTTTCTCTGGATGGGTAAAACCTTTGAGTTTCTGTCATCTTTGACCCCACACCATATCCATCTGCATTGGATAGACAGGGTATATTTTCTCCTCCAAATAAGTAGCCTTCAGCAATGTAAACACTGTCAATTGCAGCTCAGGGTTACCAGCCCACATTGCTCTTAATTGCTTCCATTTTTCTAGTTCTGTTTCCCAGAGTTTAAAATTCTACCTCTTCCAGCGCAGCACTGTGACCCTTTCTATTCTTTCTCCTACTTCCTAGAAAAAAAACTAAATTATGCAATACTCCCAGCTTCTTCTTCTTCTTATCAACAAAACTAGCACAAAGATTTTTACTGGGTTTCTGCAAGGATATGTGAACTGCTAGGAGCAAGCTCTGGGTTGAATCCTGAATGTTAAAAGTTACAGAAATTGTAGCAGCTGGATTACTTTCACTTTGAAACCCAATTTATCATTCTGTTTTTTGGGGAATATATTTTTCAGTGTATTCCTAATGACTTTTTTTGTGTGAATTGGAGAACAGACTGCTCTATTTAAAAGGTAACTGAAGAACAGGCAAGCAGTTGTTCTCCCGTGCTATCAGTTGAATCTTTGTTGGGATCTGAACCAGTGGTGGCAGGGGTGAAATGTAAAATTTGTTACTACTGGTTCTGTGGGAGTGGCTTGGTGTGTGTGGGGGTAATGTGACTGGATGGACGTGGCCAACTTTTTTTTTTAACTTTTCAAAGCATTTTTTCTAATGCTTTGAAAAGCCTCTGCCAATCAGGCAACTCAGCTGGGATCGTCAGAGAGGCTTTTTAAAAAATGCTTTGAAAAGCCTCTCTGCCAATCAGGCAACTCAGCTGGAATCGTCAGAGACTTTTCAAAGCATTTTTCTTACCACTGCTTTGGCCAAGAGGTTGCAGAAAAAAACGCTTTGAAAAGCCTCTGACAATCCCAGCTGAGCTGCACGATCATCAGAGGCTTTTTTTTTTACTTTTTTTTTACTTTTAAAAGCATTTTTTCGTCAGAAAAAATGGGCAGGGATTTTTGCTACTGGTTCTCCGAACCACCCACCACCATCACTACCGGATTGGGTGATCCAGTCCGAACTGGGAACATTTCACCCCTGAGTGGTGGGCTGCTGCATGGTCATAAGGATTCAGGCAAACCCTTAGCTCTGATCACTGGCTGGGCCCACCCATTTGCCCCTGTTCTATGCTATCCATTTATAACTTACTTTCTGGCTCATTGGCTGGCCCAGCTGTATTCTGCAACACCCTGCTGTTCTCACCGGAGCTGCCTGAGCTGATTAGGAGCCTGTTTGATGCTCCGTTTCTCTCCCAAAGGGGTATGTACGCACGCTCACAACCAGTGAACCCTTTGTTAAAGAAAGTGCAGCCCATCTCTGATCTGAACAGACCATTACAAGATCACATAATAACATTACCAGAATGGATGAACCATTTTGTGTGTGTGTGTGTGTGTGGTTTTCCACAATTGGAAGGGATATGGGAGACAACCTCACAACTGCAATACTGCTCTGTGCGTTTGATAATTCTTGCAGTTTGATAAGAAACTGTTGTCCTCATCGGTAAAATCACACTTGGAATATTGCATTGTTTTGGTCACTATGATACAAAAAAGTTGTTGAAACTCTAGAAAGAGGGCTGAAAAGAAAACAAAGATGATTAAGGGGCTGGAGGCTAAAACATATCAACGGTTTAAACCCATTGGTTTTAATCATTAAAAAAATCCCCATGTATGTGATTTTTGTTCTTGTTTTAAAGTATGAAGCACAGAAAGCTGCAGAAGACTAGAAAAAATTGTAAGTGGCAGAGGAATCATGCAACACACTATAACAATACTCTAATTTCCAAAACATATTGAGAATAAAGTAGAAAAACAGCCTCTTTCTTTCTTACTATGGAAGAAGTAACTGAAGACAGATTTTGTCATGCCTCTAGAATTAGTTTTATCTTTGAAGTTTCACACGGGAATAGTCAATTCTTCAAGGATTCCTCTTTCATGAATATGGAGACACTTCAACTGACTTATAATCAAATTATAATTCATTGTCTTGATGACAGCAAGCAGTTGAATAAACAAATAAATGCCTAAGAAAAGTACTTGAATATGTGGCATCTGCATTGAACATAAGAAAATATCATCTATTCATTTTGCTAATTAGAGAACCGTAACAAGCCATACAATGAGGTGATTTGGTAGAATGGTTAGCAACCACTTGCTTTGCTGAAAAACTGCTCAGAAGGTATATAAGGTCTTCATTCCAGAGCCATATTTTCTTTTTAACGTCTATATGAAGTCAGCCATGAGTACGGTGCAGTATGTGTATAGCATTGTCAGTATGCTGATGATACTGAATTGTATATCTCCTCCTCTAGCCTCTATGTTAGGCTGTCAAGGCCCTTTCCCAATACATGGAGGCTGTAGGAATCACAATGGGGAACACATGCCTTTGATGCATGTCTATCAAGACTGAGACTGTGACCTCCTAGTTCTTGAGACTGGGTATTTTCCATCTTTTGTTCTTGACAGGGGTTCATTTCCTTGCACAGAAGTATTGGAATTGCAAGACCAATTGAGGAGTCTTCATGGATGCTTAACTTCTGCTTGAAGAGAAGATGGTAGCTGTGGTCAGAAAACCCTTTGCACAATTTCATATTGTGTAGTAATTATGCCTGTTCCCTGAATCATAAGGCTCTGTTCTTCTCACTCACATACTTGCTACTGGTTGGACTTTTGCAATGTGCTCTGTACAGGATGGTCTAGAATGCAGAGATGAAGGCAACATCCTGATTTACCAAGCTGCATGGTTTCTTATCAGCTTTTGAATGCTGTTCATCATCTGTAAAGCCCTTCATCTGATAGTAATGGGTTATTTGCAGGACTTTCTCTCTCTTCTCTAATAGTTTTAGTCCAATCCACGCTGTACCTTTTTATTTGCAGCCACTGCCCTCTGAGAATATCTTCTACTTTCCTGGCCTATGGATGGCACTGGCCTTGTTTATCTTTAGAAAGACATGAAAAAATGGTTCTTTCCTTGGCTGCTGGGAATGGAATCCTTTCTGGAGGAGAACAGAAATAGTGAATTCTGCTTGCCTATTCAGGATTATTGTATGGGATTTTAATTGGAGCTGTATATGTTGTGTTTTCCATTATTTATTTATTTGGCTACTGATTTATAGTGTTATATGGACAGCCATATGAATGTTTTAGATAAATAAATAAAAATGAATATGTTCAGCTGCCACAGCAAACTATCAAAGTAAATTTATTAGGTTCAGTACAGAGGTGGGTTTCAGCAGGTTCTGACCAGTTCTGGAGAACCAGTAGTAGAAATTTTGAGTAGTTCGGAGAACCAGTAGTAAAAATTCTGACTGGCCCTGCCCCCATCTATTCTCTGCCTCCAGAGTCCCCGTTGATCAGGAGGAAATGGGGATTTTACAGTATCCTTCCCCTGGAGTGTGGTGGGAATGGAGATTTTATAGTATACTACCATGTCACGCCCACCAAGCCATGCCACACCCACCAAGCCACACCCACAGAACTGGTAGTAAGATTTTTTGAAACCCACCACTGGTTCAGTATCTTGAAGAACTACAGATAGATAACTAGATGCCTCTCTTGGGTTGGCAAACATCAGTAGTTCTAGGTCTATGAAAACAAAATGTACCTGTCGAGGTTCCGACTCACA
The DNA here is from genome assembly GCA_030761175.1 of Masticophis lateralis. NCBI lineage: Eukaryota > Metazoa > Chordata > Lepidosauria > Squamata > Colubridae > Masticophis > Masticophis lateralis. The sequence goes on along the minus strand of JAUDYJ010000001.1, from coordinate 194,373,894 downwards.
AACCCAACCAAAGCAAGCACGATCAAGATGATCCGATCTCTTAATGCAAAACTTTATTGAGAACATCATGTTGGCACAAATGAAGCAAAACCAGATCTAACTATTTCCCACACAAACCAATATAGTTAAAGTTCAGGTTCTCCCTCCCCCCAATTAGATGAGGTCACATTGTCCAATGGAGACTCCTGGTGTTGTTGTGAGAAAGTCTTTTGGCTTTGGTAAACACCTGCCAAAATGGCTTTGGTCCCCATGGCTAGCATCTTGATGTCTGGATCTAGTTCCCCCCCATAGTTAATTGGCAAACTGAGAAGCGATAATGGTTGCAACAGCAAAACAGCAAAAAGAGCCCTTTGAAGCTAGACAGTAGCATTCTCCCTTTTGAGGTAACATTAGTCATGAGAACTTCATTATTCTTACCTAAGGTATGACTAGGCTACCTTTTAGAAAGCAATATATTCAAATAGTCTGTGTAAAGTTATAGATGCAGCTCAATTTCTCCTGAAGGAGAGGCAGTGACTGATGTTCATGAGAGTAGTATGATCTCAACAAAAACTGCAATTTAAAATTAAAACTAGAATTCATTTTCCTACAGAATTCCTACACCCTACAATATTAAACCTTTTCCAGCAGAGATAAATTACATATGGGCTTATGGAGATGTGCTAAGGGTGAGGTGAAATTAAAAATTAAACTGTCAACACAATTTCCATTTCATTTTCATTTTTATTGCTTTTAAAATTATGGCAGAAAGACAAAACAAAACAAAACACAAAGATAAAAGTATATGCTTTATCAAAGAAAAAAGCATGTAGAAAGTGTTTCTTTTAAAAGAAAAAAATCAACAAATTAAAAAAAGATATATCATTTCTGCTGTAAGAATCTTATATAAAGTTATTGAATGTGATGATATTCAAGCACATATATATTTCTAAGACCTTTATTTAGCAGACTAGTGCGCTAGAGGGAAAAAAGTAAATAGAAAGCATATCTAGTAATATTGCCTAACATTACCTAATGTTTGAAGAGAAGGTAATTTCCAAATATTAAGGTCTCTGTTCTAATACAGATGCAATTGCTAATCCTGACTATATAAATTAATTGAAAGAGTGCTTTAAAAACCATCTTAGGGTGAGTGAAACACCCTTAATTGTACCATTAAGGCAGCCACAGATTGCTAGCAAAGTTAAGCTGCTATTCATGAGCGCACTGTATACTAACGTTGAAGCTTTTCTTTCAAAGAAAATGACTACTTTTATATTTCACACTTTCTGTGAAAGATGCCCTTCAAATGCTACTCACAGCTCTACTATTCTCAAAACTATAGATAAAGCAAACCAAGTTGCACTAGGCATAAGAAGAAGAAAAATTCAAGTCAGGAAATTCCTTTGTCAAGACGAACAGTAATGTAGAAAGTTGTGGCAAATGTTTTTAAAACCATGGAATATTCATAGCCAGGGTATTTGATGGAGCTTAAGGTGCGGTGCTCTGTTCTGCTCTCTTTCTGTCTCCATCCTTACTAAAGCTACTCTTTTATAAAGCTAATTCAATGTCATACAGTAATGATCTCTGTCTTGAGCCTGTTAAGGCAATACTTTCATTAAACCAATTCAAGATCACAAATAGCGTGCAAGCTTTCAAATTCTTAAGGACACTTCACCAGGTGAGATGGTTTTAATGAAACATTAGGTGAGATGGTTTTAATGAAACAAAAAGTGCAAATGGCAGATGCATATACCCTGTTTCCCCTAAAATAAGACATCCCCTGATAATAAGACCAATCGGGCTTTTGAGCTCATGGCAATAAGGCCAAGTGCTTATTTCAGGGTTCAAAAAAAAAAATAAAACAGGGTCTTATTTTCAGGAAAAATATGGTAATTTCTGTATTTGGACAGAGTCAGACTGATGCAATATAGGAGTGGTGTCAGTTGTCTCTTTCAATGGCTTCTGGTTGAACAAATAAGCAAATTGTGTGACTGTTTCATTAGCTGTAAAGATAATAGAATAGAATGACAGAGTTGGAAAGGACCTTGGAGGTCTTCTAATCCAACCCCTGCTCAGGCAGAAAGGCCTATATCATTTCGGACAAATGGTTGTCCAATCTCTTCTTAAAAACTTCCAGTGTTGGAGCACCCACAATTTCTGGAGGCAAGTTGTTCCACTGATTAATCGTTCTGTCAGGAAATTTATCCTTAGTTCTAGGTTACTTCTCTCCTTGATTAGCTTCCATCCATTGCTTCTTGTCCTGCCTTCAAGTGCTTTGGAGAATAGCTTGGCTCCCGCTTCTTTGTGGCAACCTTTGAGGTGCAAAGGTTGGTTTTTGTTATGGGTCAATGTGGCTTGATTTGCTTTTGTGTGCAACCAAACTATATGATATGATGACTATCATAGTTGTCTAAAAGAACATGGTCTTACATTTTGGCTGATTTAAATCTCCTAGGGAAGTTAAAACAGTTGTATCTTCCCTACCCTCTTTACCACTGTCACCAAAGCTAAGGTTATCTTTTGAAAGAAGATTGTTTCGGAGGGGGGAGGAAAGGACCCTATAATGAGTGCTTCAGGTAATAGAGTATTTTGCTTGTAGATTTTCCAATTCTTCGCACTAGCAAGAACAGTAAGCACTTGCTGAAATGAAACAAAGAACATGTTATCCCTTATGTTCCAACATTATGGAGAGTGTTCCAAAATTAGCAGTCACATATGAACGTAGTAGCATTAATTATGTATAATGCAGAAATGGTTTCTGCACTACTTTTTTATTAATTACTTATCAATGAGCGCGATTCCATTCAAGTATCATATGAATGTTCCATCTGATTAAAATTTAATTTAAGATCCTTTTAGCAACAGCAGATATAGAAATACTGTAGGTAAAAGGTAGGGGCTATACAGCTTCACAGGGTGTGCTGCTATTAAAGCTTTATACCTGTACAATTGATGGCCAAAAAATTCTCAGCTGTCACTTTATGAAGGAGTTAATGATCTCTCTGTGTCTATTTCTGTTAGATTTGTACTATTAAAGAACAATGAATTAATGGCATTGTCCAAAACAGCTAAGTTTTTCATTCCTCCTTTAACTACTGCAGTAGGTTTCTGTTAATAGTTCGGCTACTTAGTTTTTAATAGAGCTAGGAAACTTACATAAAGTGTAGAGGCAGAATTCACTCTGCTCAGTGGGTTACCTTGATACATTGCATCATACTTCCAAAGCTTCTGATTATTCCCCAATCATTACAATGACAACATTAACAAATGTCTATAATTTATACATTGTCAGGCTAATTGGATGGCACTGACTGGCATAGTAACATATTCTGAGCTGCTAAAGACCGCTGGATTTCAGACAAAGGAAATATAAAGATGTAGATGATAGACATGCCTGAAATTGATCTGAAGAGAGAAGAGAATTAATTCTGCATCTCTGTCACTACTCTTCTCAGAAATGGTCTGAGAGCAACATGGTCTTTTATTACATCGATGATCTTACTGAAAAATATAAAAATGGTGATTACACAATAACATGATAAATGTAACATGATAAGGAACATAAAAACAGCAGAGAGAGTATGCTCCAGGTCCCTTTTATCAAACAGCATTGTTTTGTTGGATCCAGGAAACATATTAATCCTAGAGACAAATCTGGAATTAATTTAAATGCAATGAAAGGTAAAATGGAGACCAGTGGAGGAAGCATTTTCATATTTAACAACAAAGATCAGATTCAATACAAATGCATATGAGATTTAAGAAAAAGTTCAGAGGGGTTTGGATATGGCATATAAGTTTTAGTGGCCTGGTGTGGCTATTGTTGTGTTGGTGTGAATCAGCAAACGGAGTAAGAAATGTCTACGTACACAAGTATGTTGTATATGCAGCATGGGACATTTGTACTGCAGGTTGCCTATTCGTACACCAAAATCAATTTCCCCAGAAGGCATTAGAAAGGAGAAAATTAAAGTCATTTCAGCACTCATTCTCATGAGCATTGAGGTCAATACATCTGATTCTGATTTAGTATTGATATGGCTTTATTGATCTGTTTACAGACTCTGTTAACCATTACACTGAAGAGTCACCTTGTAGTTCTTGTTCTGGATTGAAAGGTGCAGGTAAAATTAGATAACAAAACTGCTAAATAATTTTAGAGTTATGTACCATGAATAGCTATGTTAGCTGAGAAAAATTGTGGATTGAATTTGGAAATGCAATTACCTAGCCTTAAAGGAAACAGAAATCTTTTTACATTTTCTAACTCATTAGCAGCATGTGAGTTTTGAGTAACACCATGGTTACTTCCTAGAAGAAAAAAAAACACCCCAAAAGGAATAAAATACTCAAATGATGCTGACTGTAGTTCATGATATTGTAAGAAATATTAAAGCCATGTGGTTTCATTCCTACACATAGTATCATCTTGGAGATTTTTTTTTAAATAACATGCTTGTTAATTATACACATTTTGGAATGTTTATCCAGGTGAGTTGTCAAACATGCTTAACATGGTTTCCTTGGAAAATCTATTACTGTTTGGATTTCTGGGGAAGAAATGGCAAACTGAAGGTGGCTTTCATAAAAGCTAAATAACTTAATTTAGCTTTTAATAAAACAATAAACCATGGTTGCTGGGTATTAAGTTGCTTAGCTTTTATCAATTTATCAATTTATTTATGGTTTATTCTATAAACCAGCGAGATTTATTTATTTATTTATTTATTTATTTATTTATTTATTAATTAATTAGTTCAATTTATATACCGCCTTTCTCCGGAGACTCAGGGCGGCTTACAATGCATTAAGCAATAGCCTTCATACTTTTGTATATACCAGAAATATACAAGTAAACCAGCTGTTTGTAATTCCTCTCCTGAGGAGAGGACCTGAGATCACACATGAATACTCCATACAGTTGCTCTCCAAAAGGAAACTGTAGGACATGATGTCCAGTAAGTTTAGTAGGTTTACCCTGAAAGATGACAGAATAGCTATTTGCTCAACCTACTGTTGGTACCTTTAAGGACACCGGATGCCTCCTTTCCTAATCACTGTTAGAAATTGTTTGTTAATTCCTTTTCAGCTGTTAGATACCTTTGGATTAACACGTTTTATAATACCAGGTGAGTTTCATTCTATCCTTAGTGAAAAATGATTTTGAAATTAATTACAACAATCCTTCTCATGAGAAAATATTTTTGTTTTGAATTCTTTAAAAAAAGCCACACACACACACACAAGATACAATGAGGCTTTGAAGATTGGACACTAGAGGGCACTAGAAGGAATTAAAGGAGAAAAATGCTTATATTTAACTTATAATAAATGAATAAATATAGGTAAGAAATGAGATATGGGAAGAAGAGATCATTTGTTATATTTTGAGAGAAGGTAATTTTACTAAAATTATTTATACTCGCTATAATGAAGGGGAAGTCATTTCTTTGTATTCTTTTCTTTGCTATACTCTTATGTTTACTTTCTTTTTAATTTTTTTCTATTTTTCTTTTCTGCATATTTTTTTTAATTTGCCTAAATCTTAGTTGATTTATTTTGAAGCTGTAATTTTTTAAAATAAAATTACTACTGAAAAATAAAAATAACAAAGTCTGTTGCCATTCTATTGTCTGTTTGAAAATATGGCATTGTGATTAGAAGCTGAAATGTTTTAAGGATACTTTATAGTTGCTGCTTTTGTATTTTACATTCCATGCTTCTTATAGTGATGTTCCTGTCCACGTGCTAGATTTGCAATATAAGAAATGCACTTTCTCTGTTTATTTTTGTCTCTTTAAATAAACAGGGTATCCTTTCTTACAAATAAACATCATTTTTAGATTGGTGCATTAGTCTGGATGTGTGTCAGGTGCCTCTGTAATGTAGATCCCTCTAGGTCTGCCTTTCTCCTCTTCAAGTTTGGAAGGGTGGATGGATTTCTTTAAAGAAGATGGTTTGAAGGACCATCAAAGGACAGTGTTTCATTTCAAGACTCCCATTATTAGGATAGGGATACAGTCCAGTGGTGAGATCCAATTTCTTTTTATTACCAGTTCAGTGGGCATGGCTTGGTAGGCGTGGTGTAGCTTGGTGGGTGTGGCTTGGTCGGCATGGCAGGGGAAGGATACTGCAAAATCTCCATTCCCTCCCCACCCTGGGGCCAGCCAGAGGTGGTATTTGCCGGTCCTCCGAACTACTCAAAATTTCCACTATCGGTTCTCCAGAACCTGTCAGAACCTGCTGGATTTCACCCCTGATACCCGGGTGGGTTCTACTTACCTTTACTACTGGTTCGCAATGGGGCTGCGTGTGCACGAGCAAAGCAAGCGCGCATGAGCACTCTTCTGCACATGCACAGAAGCGTTTTATGACATCAGGGTCAGTGGGCGGAGCCTCCCGCCAGTTTTACTACCAATTCTATAAAACCAGTGTGAACCGGGGGCAACCCACCACTGCCTGATACAGTCCAATCTGAGTTTAAAATAAAAGATCTAAAAAGAGGAAAGAAGAATCTTGAAATTGGACAATTGACTGAACAGCACATTCATACGTACTTATAGTCTTTAGCACCATTACAATACGTATTGCATATCGTTTAAATAGAATTTGCATCTATTCATAAACATGAATAGATGCAAATTGAATACTGTTCTAGGCCTTTTCCCCCACACTGATGCATTAGTATGCAGACTAATCTTTGGTTCTCCAAGTGGCATGTTGGAATCAGTATGGGACCAAATCAGAGTCTTGCTGATTGACAGCAATTAAAAGCAAAATGATGTGCCAAGTGGCTACTTTCTTCCTTAGTTTTTAAAGGGGAAAAAAATGCATTGGGCATTCATTTCAAAACACTTTCAGTTAGTTAGATAGATACTGCCCTTCAGAGAATTGCAGAGTTGTTTACAAAGACAAAACTTAAAATAACAACAATTAAATGCGGTACTAAAACCACATACATCCTTTAGCTAGCAGCAACAGCTAGCAACTTTTATAATTCTCCTGAGCTTCTGCTGTTCCAGGGCTTTGTGGGATGAGATGCAGCAACAGTGACAACTTCTGCATTCCTAAACACAAGAGATTGGTTTCGGAGAAAATTCTGCAAAATATCCTGTGTCTAAAAGGTGAAACATGAAACATGAAACATAAAACATGAAACTCTCAAAGAGGGGGCAAAAAAAAAAAAAAGGAGGTATTAAGGGAAATTTTGACTGATAAAGTGAAATTATATAGGAGGGGAAAAAAATCGGTCTCAAAAAGAGAGCATTGGCAAACATTCCTGACTTTAAGTGTCATTCCAGGATCTTGTGCAATGTCCCAGATTCCATTCTACAGAAACACTGCAAAGTTAATCTCCCTCTCTCTCCTTTGGGGACCACACTGTCTTAAATAATGAATTTTTCAGGCCAGGTAGAGATTTAAATGTTGAAACCGAGCAAATAATTCAACAGTGCAGGCAATTAAATCAACAAAATGCATAAGTAGCTTGGGCATTGCTTTATGTACTTCTCTCCACTTTAAGTAAAAGAGAAAAATGTTTAAATAGTCCTCTTTGATTCCAGGCCTTGTAGAAATGTCCCATACTGTGTTGTGATGGGGATATATTTGCCATCTAGTTCTAAATGTTCTGGCTGACAGAGTGGGAGATGGGTGGGTGGAAAGTCTTGCACAGTGGTAAACTATCTAATGGGGGGTGGGAAATCTCAGATTGCTTCCATTCTCAGTTTTTAAACACTGCCACACTGCGTCTTTTTCTGTCTTATGCACATTTTCTTTTTCTTTTTTATATTTGCTATGCCCATTTTCTGCCTCTTGTCTCACTGCTTAATTATAGCTCAATGGAAACATACATTGACTATTATGAGGAACCTTATACCTTTTAGAGTAATAATTACAGGCCCACATTAAAAATATGTTGATATATGTGTATTCCTCGCTTGATAAATGTGCCATCAGGTGGCAAACATGTATGTATGAGTTAACTACCACAGGTCATATGCTACAAGTAGCACTCCAGTGGTGGGATTCAAATTTTTTTACTACTGGTTCTGTGGGCGTGGCTTGGTGGGCATGGCATGGCTTCATGGGCATGGCTTCATGGGCATGGCAGGAGAAGGATACTGTAAAATCTCCATTCCCACCCCACTCCAGGAAAAGGTTACTGCAAAATCCCCATTTCCTCCCAATCAGCTGGGACTCAGGAGGCAGAGAATAGATGGGGGTGGGGGCCAGTCAGAGGTGGTATTTACTGGTTCTCCGAACTACTTAAAATTTCCGCTATTGGTTCTCCAGAACTGGTCAGAACCTGCTGAATACCATCTCTGTAGCACTCCTATAAAGCCGCATACAAAATAGTGCTATTTCAAACAATGAATTCACATATAATACTTCTACTTGGGCATTAATCCCCAAGAGCTATCAAGGAAAAGCTATCACTTGTAACCATCAACTGAGAATGAAAAATGTCCACTACCTTCAAAGTCGTTCTGCCTGCTGATCAAATTGCTTTCCTACTGCCATTACAACTGCCTTCATTCTTCCTATCTACCTTGCCCTAGCCAAGAGATCCATTGGAAGACATACATTCCCTGCTTTGAGAAGGTTCATCCGAGTGAGATATTGTAAGGTGATTGCAACTGTATAGTTTCCTGCTTGAACAGGCTGTTGGACTAGAAGACCTCCAAGGTCCCTCCCAACTCTGTTATTCTATTACATATGGCACAGTAAAATAGATGGTTATATCTGTCCTTACCCACAAGGCTTTGCTCTTCATTTTGATGACTATGAGTGAAGCATTGAGATCAGCCTTGCTCTATAGATTTATGGTGTGTTCTAATTACTCATCATTAACAGTCCTTAAGGTGAAGCATTATAGCAGCTGATCACTCCAGGCAATAGGTCAGAAGAAGAGAGTGAGGTTCTTCTCTTAAGATGCCGCTCTTCCTAATTCCTGTATGAAGGGATCATTTCACTATGTTAATTCATAGGCTGGTCCTTCTATTTCCTATTTATTGGATTAATTTTAAAAAGAACTCCGTTAGGAAGCAGTCTCAGTATACTGTATTTGTTTCATTTACTAACTAGAACCTTTGTTTCCTTACTAATTTTTTTAAGAGGAATCATGAATTCCTCAAATTTTAATATCTGATATACCTATTCTATTTTGCTGTTATTTATTTCTGCATAAGACCTAGGTGGTCTTTTCTTGGGCAACCCCCAACTCAAGTTGGAACACCCCCAACTTACTTTTTTTTTAAAAAATGGCTTTTTTTAAAGCAGCAAAATTTGTAACTAAGAAAAGGCATTTTTACATAAACACATGTAAGGATAAACTAGAAAAAACAAGAGTGTTTCATGGCCAAATTGTGTAACAATTGAAAAGCAGATATTCACAAATGTACTACTATGGACTGGTTGCCATTATTTCTTGATGTAATTAATTGTTCAGAAAAAACCAACCAACCAAACTTTTTCTTTCCATTTTTTCCATGAAAAATCAATAGCAATCTTCCAACTGGTTGTAAATCCTATTTAGACCATTTTTTAAAAAATAACCACCTAATGTTTGATATGCATCCATAATTCCAAAAATTGTTGAATAATTTTTGAATAAATGAAAAATGGTATTCAAAAATTGAATAAAGCTCTATAAAAATTAAGATTTAGACAAGTAATTTCAGAAATAATGTGTAATATATTATGCCAAAATGGAAGAGCCTTGGGAGAATTCATTTTAATAACCATATTCAGAGACTGATGGAACTATAAGGCTTTACCAACATATATTTATGTTGGTAAAGATTTTCCATCACAGATATACTTGTAAACTTGTTTTCCAACCAGTCCATATGAATTTTTCAGGCAGTGTATTGTTTATTTATATGGGTGAATGAATAGGTGCTGAATGAATGCAGACTGAATACAGAAATGAATGATCAGTATAAAAGACATTGAGATAGTTTGGTCATCCCCCCAAAAATTTAAAAAAAAATGAATGTAGACTGAATTGCAAACTGAGTGATCTTGGACTAGTAACTCTCTCTTAGCCCCAGGGTTGTTGTGGTGGGGAAAATAGGAGAGAAGGGAGTATCAGATATGTTTCCTGCCTTGAGTTATTTATAAAAATAATATAGAGGTGGGATATAAATACAATAAAATAAATGAATGTGAGGGGAAAGTGAATGAGTCAAGAAAATGGGAAGATAAAGAAGATTGTGGTTGAATGGAATGTATGAGTACCTTGAAGCAGAAATCAAAACTTTAAAGATCTATATATTATGCAGTATATTGTTGTGTTTGAGAGCCAGCTTGGTGTAGTGGGTAGGACACCAAGCTAGAAACCAGGAGACCAGGAGTTCTAGTCTCACTTTAGGTACAAATCCAGCTGCAGAACCTTGGACCAGTCCTTCTTATCCTCCAGATAAGGATTCAGCTAGTATATCAGCTAAAGCAATAAAAAAGCCCCTTACCACAGTTGTTTTTTGTTTTTCTAGCATCAAAGGTATAGCCAGCTATTTGATGTATCACTTGACATCCAGCCCCCAGGGTCAGCAGCAACTCAATCTTGTCCAAATTCAAACTTCATCTTGTTTTTCTCACATCTGATCCCTTACAGCCCAGAGAAACATAAATACATAAACACTCTCCAAATTTCCAAGTTTTAATTCTTGGAAATGATATAGCCAAATATCCATACACTGGTGGCAGTTAGCTCTAATTCCATGTATTCATACAAAAAAAGGACTTTATAGAAGTGGAATAAATCTCTGAAATACTACTTCTAACAGCGTTCAGAAAAATAAGATCAAAGTCACGAGGGAATGATCCCTCCATTTTACTGCTCCCTCAAGTGCTTCAAAAGGAAATTGTTATAGTAGTAGTAGTAGTAGTAGTAGTACTACTACTACTACTACTACTACTACTAATAATAATAATAATAGTCATTTGGAACACAACACGCCAGATATCACAGTTGTCGAGGGCCAATACGTACAGTTTATTGATATCGCTGTACCAGGAAACACCAAAGTCAAAGAAAAAGAACTGGTAAAAATAATGAAATTTTGAAATGAAAATCGTGGCTATCAAAACTACACGGCTATGGATGAAACATGTAACAGTGATACACATTGTCATCAAGGCACTTGGTACCATGTCCAAGAATTTTATGAAACACATCAAGAAATTGGAGCTTCCTGCAATAACACCAGTGGAACTGCAAAAAAACTGCACTACTCGGAACATCATATATTTTAAGAAGATACTTGGTTGATATCTAGGACACTGGCAACAACCGGTATCAACCATTAGCACCAGTCAATGGTATTTGTGACACATTTTTAAATGTTCACAACTGAGTTTCATGTTTAATGAATAAAACAGATAATAATAATATCAAACATCTTCTAGAAATACAGACACTCATATTTTTATTACAATGCAAGTATTCAATTAGATGACCAAAGTCATCTCCATGAGAAATCTGGGTCTGGACTCAGTTTCTTCTATGTACTTCCTCTCTATTAGCATGGGTATATATAGATTTGTCTATAAAATGAGAACCCATAACAATTGAGTTTTCTTAAACATAATGATTAAGTGGGTGACCAGTATAATTTCAAACACATTGGTTTATGACTCATAAAGGATAGGAAAGACCATAATTAAGATAGTTTGATTGTTATCCGCATTAAGTAGCTGGAAGCAGGATAGCAACTTGGTAATAGGAAATATATTTAGGAGCATGTTTTATTTTTTTTTTAAAACGCTACTTGGAGTCATATTTGCAATTGGACTTTATTTCAAATAGTATCAGAGCCACATTGGGCACCAACAACACGGAAGTAATGTTGTCTGGCAGCTAAACTGCTGAAATAGCATTTCCATAAGCACTTAGAAGCACATAAAATCTAAGCATAAGGTTGATCAAAAATATAAGAGCTAATATACTAATGGCTTAAATGTTAGGCATTAATGGCTTACTTCTTGCAGACATCATGGAAGAAGTGACTTGCTATGTGCACTGTTAAAAGATTCCTATGGGAAAGTGGTAAATAATAAATAAAAACATTTATGATAACGTAATGGACAAAATGAAATCTAGTATGATTTGAATCACAATTGTGGCATCTGTATAGTATTCAGATCAACTTTCTTTTCCTCCTGTAGAGACAAGTCAAATGATATATTTTAAAAAGGTAATTGCTATTTTCAATAGTCATTTTGCGATAGGCAGGGAGCCAAATGCACATTGATCAAGTTGACAGTTCTGAAATTTATTAAAGCTAGAAAGAAGCTTTTGTGTACATCAGGTCTGAGATACTCAACAGAGACATTTAGTGGTTGCGGTAATATCAAAATTATATAAAACCAATGGCATGTATAAAAAACCCAGGTTTGTGAATGCTACATAGATTAAAATCTAGCTGAGACTAAACCATCCTGCATTGTGTATTACATGTTACATATAAGCAAAATAAAATAAGGTAAACATAGCATTATATATTTAAAATGCTATAGTAAGTGGATTACTGTTATTGTTGTTCTTGTTGTTTGAATTCTTTTTTTCTCCAAGGACTTCTTTCCCTTCTGAGAGCAACATTTGAATAATTGTTGGAGCTGAAATCTCTGTCACACATACTTACCTACCCTATCCTATTCATCCAAACCTACAAACATATTAATTCCTATGCTCACAAGCATGAAGATGTATTTTTTTCTATCTGTAAGGATGACCTCTCCTTTGAATTGCTTTTGACATGCTGTAATTAGATCTTAAAAATGTATCTCTTGAGTTTCACTCAATAAAATCCTGTTGCCAATTAATGAAGGATGTTTTAATTTTTGAGATTTGTCTCAGGTCAACAGATGGCCTCTCATGGCCTATTTTTGAATCAGCAATATTCCTTATATAATGGAGGGGCTAATCTCCAAAAGTATGGAATTATTTTTTCTGTTCTTATATTTGAAGTGGAACTTTAAGACAGTCAGTAATATCAGACAATGAACTTTTCTCTTATATGGGGCCACAGCATCTCTCTCTCTCTCTCTCTCTCTCTCTCTCTCTCTCTCTCTCTTGCAATGAACATTTCACTTATATGGGGCCACAGCACGCGCGCGCGCGCGCGCACACACACACACACACACACACACATATATATATTTTCTGAGGTTTTCGCGAGTGTTTGTATGTAGGTCTTTGGTTATTTGGGTCTTCTCCCGCGTAAAATTGGAAGTGTCTTGGCGACATTTCGACGAAGTCTCATTCATCATCATCAGGCTGGTGTTCAGGCTGGTGTTCTCGGCTTCGTGCTTCCAGGAGCCGAGAACACCAGCCTGAACACCAGCCTGATGATGATGAATGAGACTTCGTCGAAATGTCGCCAAGACACTTCCAATTTTACGCGGGAGAAGACCCGAATAACCAAAGACCTGCATATATATATATATATACCATATTTTCCGGCGTATAAGATGACTGGGTGTATAAGACGACCCTCCTCAGAGCCATTTAAGGCTCGTCACAGCCTTTCGGGCTGGTCTGCCTGGTTACAGGAGAATGAGACCCGGCGTATAAGACGACCCCTGACTTTTGAGAAGATTTTTGTGTGTTAGAAAGTAGCCTTATACGCAGGAAAATACAGTATGTATATATATATACTGTAGACAGACAGACAGACAGACAGACAGACATGTCTGTCTGTCTGTCTGTCTGTCTGTCTGTCTGTCTGTCTGTCTGTCTTTGGTTATTCGGGTTTCTCCTGCGTAAAATTGGAAGTGTCTTGGTGACGTTTCGATGAAGTCTCATTCGTCATCTTCAGGCTGGTGATCTCGGCTTTGTGCTTCTAGGAGCAATGCGTGATTGCAAGTGTTTTTTTCCTTTTAACTGCTTGTGGGGGTGTGAACTGATTGGGTGGCAGCTTGGCTGTGTTCTGATTGGGTGGAGGTGTGTTCTGATTGGTTGGGGGCTTGGCTGTGTTCTGATTGGATGGGGGTTGGCTGTGCTCTGATTGGCTGAGGGTGTGTTCTGTTTGGGTGGGGGCTTGGTTGTGTTCGGGTTAGTGTGAGTTGCAGAGGGATTTGAGCTGGTGAGCTGCATTGCTGTTGTTTGGCTTCGTGTTCGTAGTCATGCCACATCTTCATGGTGGGTGTCAGTCTGCTTCATGTATGGGTTGGAGGGGTTTAAAGTGGCTAATGGTAATATGTTATATGATATATGATGATATAATAATGATGGCATAATAATGATATGCAGAGTGATAATATATCCAGCTAAATACTTTTGACATCTAGAACTATCAGTGCTGCAAAACTTCTTTATTTTATAGAGTATTTAGCAGATGCTGTAACCATAATAAACCCATTATTATTTACAAGAAACTGTTAAACTATGCTAAATTCAAAAGTTTAAAAAAGCAAGGAATAGGGTACTGGAATGTCTGGACTATTTTGACATCCACAATAATATTTATTTAGATTTAAAGTTATGATTAAATTGAAAGAATATTGTTTTTATATAATGGACTATTATGGATCTTTTCATGAAGACATCACAGTTACAGAGGTGATGCTCAAAACCCATATTGGTTCTCATAATACAGTTTTTATCAGTAACCTAGTTGTCTCTTTTTAGCTAGAAGTCATGTGTGATAATTCATTTTTGTTTTGGATGATTCACTGTTTTTGTGATGCTTGCTTTTTTGAAGTGCATGCCATAGATATGGAAAGTAACATGAGGATAATGGAACAAAACACAGCAGTGAGGGTTATAATCCAAGGACAGACGCTCATTCTTTCAGTTCTGCAGAGAAAGAGAATCAGTCCTCTCAGGTAACTCAGGCAGGAAGCATGATGGGATGAGCCAATTCTATTTATAAGGCTACATTAATAGAATCCTGCAAGTTTGAAGATACAAACTTCCCACCTCCATTTTAAACTGTCTGATCAATTAAGATGGATCTTTCCTAGGTTTCTTCCCCTGATCATTAATCCACTGGGGACTCCCTCTTCTCTTGTCTGATTGTTTCCTAGATGGGATTGCTTTTCCTTGTCCTCCAAGGTCCTCCATATATTCCATTTTGTCAAATTTGACCAAGTTCAGTTAAGGGACCATTTAGAAATTAGTATAAGTTTCCCTCTATGTTGAATTTCCATTTTTTCTTCTTTTAAAGCAGACAAATATCGAATGTAAATCAATTGTGTAAACCCTTTGTTTAATAGAGTAATTGGAGAAAGGAGTGTTCTTTAAAGCCAATGGTTGTTAAATCAAAGGCCCAAACTCTTTAGACCCTGCTTCCCATTGTAAGCTACCAGCATCTGGGCCACTGAAATTTAGTGATAAATAGACCAAATGTTGATTGTATCAATTTAACCTATTTTTAAGAATTTTAAGAAATTTTTAAAGGTCGAAATATGAGAATTAAAAGTTTGGCTATGGTCTTCCTGGTTACATCACAACATTACCTGATAGATTTTTTTCATGTCCTTCCAGAGAGTTGGAAGGATGAACTGTAGCCCCAGGTAAAAGTACTCTTACTCTAGAAGAATCATGAGTTATGAGACTCATAAACAATGACAAATAGATCTAGTCCTATGTAAATTTAACTGAGAAAAAAATCCATTATAAAAGCAAGACTTGCATCTGGTTAGATATGTATAAATAAACATGGATAATAATTCAAAATTTTAATTAGGTGTAAAACTAAAACATTATGTATTTTTTTCTTTTCACCATATAAAGTACTGTATTTTTCGGACTATAAGACGCATTTCCCCCCTCTCAAAAGTGGGTGGAAATGTCTGTGTGTCTTATTGAGCAAATGTTGCCGAAGCCCTGCTCATCCGCTGGCCCCCACCCTTCGGCATCTGCCTCCCAGCAATTTGCCTCCTTGCAGCAAACAGCAAACAGCCTGGTCAGCTTCAGCACAGCCTGATTTAGCCTGGGTAGCTGATTGGCGGTTGGGTCAACCTCCCGGAATACCGACAATCAGCTGTTCCAGGCTGCGGGGATCGCCACCGCCTATCGCTGCCTCCGCATACCCCATTTTTATCCTCCACATGCCCCATTTTCAGTCTCCACACATCCCCTTTTCAGCCTCCATTTGTCCCGCTTTCTGCATATCCCATTCAGTGGTGATATTCAGTGGCAATTCCTGCCACCTGGAATGGGCCAAAAACGGGATATGCAGAGGCTGAAAATGGGGCATGTGGGGGCTGAAAACAGTTAAGCTTTAACTGTTACAACACAAAAAACTTGTACCCAGACGTCACACTGTTTAATGAATGATGGAATGTTTTGTATTAAAAGAAAATATTTTTTTTAAAAAAAACCTTATTTTTTCTCTCTGTATCGACATAAGATAATAACTTGAGGTAGTGTTTATATTATCTTTACTTTATCTGTATATAGTTAAAATCAATATTGTAATCTGTGAAAATTCTACTTCACAGAACTGATATGAATTATATAAAGGAAAATATGTTAAACTAACATTTCTGAGAATTCAGAAACCTCATGCATTTATAAGGTCTTATTCAGAAATTTCATGCATTTGTAATACCTTTTCAATATTTGTAAGAATTATAAAAAATAGATTTTAATTTTTGACAAAGAGTAAGTAAAGAAACGTCCAACTATACATTTAGAGGATTGATGCTTGTGGAATTCCATTTGGAATAACAGAAGAATAGAAAGGATCTATAGTTGATACTGGGAAGGGGGGGGGATGATTTCTCAGCAGTTAAAGATGCTGAGCATGTCAGGTAGAAAGCTGACGGCCTAGGTTTGAGTTCTGACTGCCATGTGAGCTGCAGTCCTTGACCCAAGTCCAGCCCACCTACCAGTTCAAAAGCATGCAAATGCAATTAGATAAATAGGTACCATTTCGGCGGAAAGATAACTCTGTGCTGCAGCATATACTGTATTTTTTCATGTATAAGATGCCCCCATGTATAGGATGCCTCCATATTTCATGTAGCGTAAGTAAACATACTACAAGCCATCATTGTGCAGAAGCAACTTTATTAGAGTGTGAGTAAAGAACAGGAAATGTATCACAGGAACAATAGAGATGAAACCTAGAGTGGCAATGTGATAAAGGAAACAACTACAATAGAGAGGAATGATAGAGCTGCATATAAGGTAGAGGCTCATCCAGCAGAGCTGGAGGAAGGGGATGTGTCATGCCTTTTCCTCTCATCCTCCTGTGTATAAGATGCCCCTCCATTTTCAAGTAAATATTTTAAAGAAAAAATAGCATCTTATTATACATGGAAAAATACGGTAGTCATGCTGGCCAAGTGATCATGGAAATGTCTTTCTTTCAACAATACCAGCTTGTAAGTAGGGATCTTGTGCATCATGGTTCTATGTTTTACCTTTATCCTGATCTCCTGCAAGTGGAAAGGATTGTGTTTTCATGATGAATGATTATAGTTCAATTACAAACGTGTTCCTTCAATTTAAATGTTTTAATCCAAGAAATTAAAATGCTTTTTGTGAATGAAGTTTTCTGGAGGTCAAACAGTACAGAACGTGTTAGTTCTGCTAACACTGCTCTCTGAAAGCTACATTTACAGTAAATGAACTATGTAAACCATAACCCTAATAGATGCAAATTTGCTGTTATATTATTTAGAATAATATATTTTATTTATTTCTTGTGTCACAGAGCCTCAGAATATGAATTTATTTTAGCATAGTGCTGACTATCTAGGAACATACAATGCAGAAGATTTCTGTCTGATATGTCTTTAAAGAAAGAAAAAAATACAGCTGTATAGTTTTTTATGGACACGGAAAATGGATTTGCTGCAGAGGTTCATCAATTAAATCAAACCAGATGCTTCACTTTTCAAATGTGTAGTAGCTTGGCAACAGCCCTCTAAAGCTGTCTACTTGACTTTATAGAATAGTTATTATATAATGCACAAAGTTAACTTACTACCATTTTCCCAAGTTCGTGTAATCACCTTGCATTGCGAGAAGTAAACACACAATTTTTTTAAAAAAATCTGAGTCATGTGCCATGAAAATGACACAAAACAAAAAAAAAAACATGGGGAGAGAGAGAAACAAGTGTCTTGAGTGGATTACTGTGACTCTGGATAAAATGATAAAATAAATGTTGTCTGAAACTTCAGCTTTTTTTGTTTGGGTTTTTTTTTTCAGATATATTCATCCACTACTATTCATCTACATTGATACATGAATTTGAAGTTTTTGCAGGTCTTAATTTTAAGTCATTGGAGACATTTTATAGCAGTGTAAGGGCAAGCATCTTCTAGCAATATATGTTTCTTGAGATCTTCTAGCTCAAAGGAGTCAAACTCGCGATGACATGTTGTCGTCACCTGATGTATCACAACTCCCCCCCCTTCACTAAACTTGCTGGCCACACGCACACGGGGGTGCGTGTAGCCAGCAAGTGACACATCTGGCCTATGGGGCATGAGTTTGACACCCCTGTCCTAGCTCTTTTTGAATGACTAAGCCAAGATTGAGAAGGACAACAAGAGTCAACTATAAATGCAATATGTTATTATACAAGAGGCTTTGGAGAAGGCTAATTCCAGATAATCAATTATTATAAAGGTCCAATGAGGAACCAATGAATATGACCTCATAAAGATCCAATAATGATCCAATGTACATGACTGAAAAAAGATGCACAATACATTCTTGATACTTAAACAGATTGTAACAGGATTAAAGCTCATATCAGAAATCTCCTGAATATTGTGATTGGTTTCACATGTAAGTGAGGGGTTTATAGCGGTTAATGGAAATTAGTTCAAAACAGCAATCATGTTGATAATAATTCATAGTCTATTTATTCCAGGAAATATCATGTCTTGCATAAATATACTCCAGAAAACATTCTGTATTCTCAATCTCTCTCCCCCACTTTAACAAATATCATTAAATTGGATTTTTTAAAAAAATCATATTTTAAGACATGTTGATTTCTGTGGCTTTTCTTAAATATTACATTGGGGATGCATTCAACTATATATGTCTGAAGTACAAATCAGTTATAAAGCTGAACAGTTAAATGCCCCCCTGCTTTGGAAAAAAAAATCACCGTGAAGCATTTTATTTTATGCTTATATAGCACATTCAAAAAAAGACCCTGTAGAATTAGTTTCTCTTTATGCTTTTTATGCTGTCATAAATATTAAACACTTTTTTCATATTATATAATTGTTTTTAAAAATCAAATCATGGTAGAACTGGCTCATCTAGTCTTCAGAAGGATCTGTGCCTTGGGAATAAAATACAGATTTAATTAGAGAATGATTTCATTAAGCAGAACCATGGCTTCCTGTACTAACATCTAGCTGCATGATCAATACAGAAAAAGCAATATGACAGGTCTTTTAATCTACTTTGATACTAAAGGAAAAATTGTGAAAACACATGAATTGTAGTTGTGGGTTTGGCTGTAGAGATTCATAACTGTACAAGGCACTGTAGAGATTCTTGACTGTATACAACACAAGACATTAGTGTATCAGCTGTCTTAAGCCTATTGCCAGCATAAGGACAGGAGCTATTCAACACAGCTGGGTACAACGGTGGGCAGCCAAATCTTAGAAAGAGCTATTAGCAAAATCTTGGCAAGCATAAACCAGAGATACACCAGGCATGGTTAATTTTGTTATTTGACACTGAAAAGACCTTGAACTGATTTAGTTTTGCCTGTTTAAATCTGTAGCCTGTAACAGATTTTCAAGGAGAGTGCTTCTTTTCTTAGATATAATAGTTGTATGCCAGACTGTACAGAATCCTTTTAGGATATAACAATTCGGTACAGGGGTATAATATTTAATGTAACTCATGTATTTCATCTAATTTTGTATGCCTTCCATGCGGATACAGTAATTATTCTTTTATGTTATATGTTTCTATTATGCAATGTATTTCTTATTATACGTTAATTTTAAAATAATCCAAGAAGGGTGGGAGGGACGGATGGGTGGGTTGTTGTTGCTTTTAGTGTAGTGACTTTTCCATGCAAATCGCTAGCTGCTTCCTGCCATGAGTGATTTTCAGTTACTCAAGCCACAGTATTCAAGGAGAATACCAGATGGTCTCTACTCTTTTTGCCTGTCATAGAAGAACAGTTTCAACAGAATGTGCGTAACAATCTGGATAGATTAAATATGCATGGGGGGGGGAGGAGTGGGATAATAGAAGCAAATGTTTTTATTGGTCCCATGAACAGCCTAAACATTATAAATCGTTATAACCAGAATACCAATATATTCAAGGATATTCTTCTTGATGCCCACCTGACATATACATATATACATATATACATATATACATATATACATATATACATATATACATATATACATATATACACATATACACACATACACACATACACATATACACATATACATATATACATATACACAAATACACAAATACATATATTTATTTATTTATTTATTTTTATTTTTTTTGGCTTATATGCCACCCTATCTCCAACGGACTCAGGGAGGCTCACAATAATAAAATTCACAAAGCCATAGTACAAAGTTAAAATCTGATTAGACCAACTAAAATTTAAAAACCCATAAAACCCCATCAGTCCAGGTTGGGGAACTTGAATAACCAAGTTTTTAATTTGCGGCAGAAGGTGCGAAGGTCAGGAGCCAACCGGAGCTCCAAGGGGAGTTAATTCCAGAGGGCGGGCACACCCACAGAGAAAGCTCTACCCCTGGGGGCCGCCAGTCGACACTGTCTGGCTGACGGCACCCTGAGCAGGCCCTCTCTATGGGTGCGAACTGGGCAATGGGATATCGTTGCTGGCTGCAGGGGGTCCTTTTAAGAAAGGAAGGAAGAGACAGCTGCAATCTCACATTGCTCCTGGAAGCACGAAGCTGAGAACACCAGCCTGAAGATGATGAGTGAGACTTCGTAGAAACGTCGCCAAGATACTTCCAATTTTACGCGGGAGAAGACCTGAATAACCAAAGACCTACATACCTACATACATATATACACACACACACATACACACATATACATATACATATATATACACACACACACACACACACACATGTATACATGCTAAACAAAATCAGTGGAACAAGATATGGATGCTCCAACACTGGAGGTTTTTAAGAACAGGTTGGACAATCATTTGTCTGAAACGGTATAAGGTTTCCTGTTTGAGCAGCGGATTGGACTAGAAGACCTCAAAGATCCCTTCCAACTCTGTGATTCTGTTAAATGATCATATTTAACATGAAAGCAACATGATAATTTCTATTATCATCATATGGTCTCTATTCTTGGATATAAAACACTGATGACTATAGGTAGTCCTTGCCTAATGACTACAGTTGGGACTGGCAGCTCAATTTAAGTTAAGTGAAACAGTGCCACAAGATTTGGGAATATGAGCATTGGTCATAAAATTATCTTTTATCATAATTTTGAAGTGTCTAAATGAGGCAATCTTAAACAAGGCAGTTGCTAAATGAGGACTGTCTGTTTCTCAAGTTCATTCTTGAAAAGTGTGTCCCTAGCAATGGGAGGGAAAAAAGACTGGTTAAGAGAGGGCATTCTAGACATCTCAAAGGGATAGAGAATGGGGCAAACTCCTTCCCTTCCCTTCCCTTCCCTTCTCTTCCCTTCCCTTCCCTTGCCTTGCCTTGCCTTGCCTTGCCTTGCCTTGCCTTGCCTTGCCTTCCCTTTCCTCCCCTCCACCTTCCCTTCCCTTTCCTCCCCTCCCCTCCACCTCTCCTTCCCTTTTCTCCCCTTCCTTTCTCTTTCCTCCCCCTTCCCTTTTCTCCCCCTTCCCTTCCCTTCTCTTCCCTTCCCTTCCCTTCCCTCCCCCTTCCTTTCTCTTTCCTCCCCTTCCCTCCCCTCCCCCCTCCCCTCCTCCCCTCCTCTTCCCTTCCCACCTCTTTCTTCTCTCTTTCCTCCCCTCCCCTTTCCTCCCCCTCCCCTTCCCTATCTTGATTACATAGACACACACAAAGACACACAGACACAGACACACAAGTTTATTAATAGAAGCAATTGAAGATGAAGTAGACTTCATCTTCATTGTGATCGGGACTTGTTCCCATCTGTACACATTCATTCTGAAGAAAATAGTGCTTGTGATGGTTTTTTTTTAAAAAAAATAGTTTTATTTTGTTAAATAATAAAAAAAGAAAGAAAATTACAATGCAAATATATACATTCTCAAAAAAAATACACTATATAAAAAGTATTTTAAATATGAAAAAACTAGATAGAAAAAGTCAACAAAGTACACTGTATTCTAATAACATTTACAATTCTATATCTAGTTCTTTAATGTAAATATTATTCAAGTCATATATTTATTACTAATATGCTGATATAATTTTCATTCTTTTTTAAACCTTCTACATTTTGAATAAATAATTTCATTATTGAAAAGGATATCGAAATATACTTGTTCATACAAAGTATACATCATACATTTATCTTTCCAATGCTGCAACAGCAGTCTTTTGGCCATAGCAAGGCTGCAGGGAATCCATGTATGTTGTCCGGTTGTCAAATTCCATGTAAAAGGTATGTATTCCCAAAGAAAAGTTCTTCTGAAAAGTTTAGTTTTATTGAACAGTTCTATTTATATAGTCGAATACTTACTCCCAAAACTTGCTAAATATAGGTAAAGGTAAACATTTCCCCACACATGTGTGCTTGTTGTTCCTGTCTTTAAGGGGCGGTGCTCATCTCCGTTTCAAAGCTGAAGAGCCAGCGCTGCCCGAAGATGTCTCTATGGTCATGTGGTCAGCATGACTAAATGCCAAAGGTGCATGGAATACTGTTACCTTCTTACCAAAGTGGTCCCTATTTTTCTACTTGCATTTTATATGTGCTTTCAAACTGCTAGATTGGCAGAATGACTAAATAGAGAACCCTGTAAAAAAGCACACGTTTTAAAGAAGCATTTTCCTCATTTTCATTTTCCTCATTTTCCTCATTTCATCTCTAATAGAGTGCTTAGTGTTTTTCTATACAAATGTAATGGCATCCAGTGAATTCTAAATTTTACTTGTTTTTGGATAAGTTGTGGTTTGAGGACAATCGACACACTTGCTAGAAAAGTTAAGATGCTTTCCCATTGTCTAGGCAATAAGGGAAGTTTTGTCCTTTATTTTTACTCACTCTTAGCATCTGCATATCAAATATATCAAATGATGAAATTGATGTACATATCATAGCAGGTTTGGTTTTTTTTTTTTTTTAAGAATTTAAAAAGTTATTGTAGTATCTCAGGTGTCTCAAAAGCTGAAAATGTTGCTGGTCCAAACAATGATGCAGCTATAAATATTGCCATTGGGTTACATCAGATAGATGATGTATCAGTTAACACAGCATGTGTTAAGCATTCATGTTCAATATCTATCAATTGGTCTAAAGTCAATATTCCCACTTCCATCCAATTTTTCCCCCACCATCTTTTTCCTATTTTTAAAAATTGGGTTTCCCCATAAATTCAATTTAGAATGATGAAAGGGGTCAAGTCTGTTACTTTCTAAACAACCTAATTGTTTCCAGAATGACAATGATGCAGCTTGATCATAGTGATCAACCAATAGCCAAGTAAGTATAAACCAAGTTTGCATACCTTGAGAGAAACACAAACATGATGTCAGCGTTCCAAGTAATGCACCCATAAAACTCTGAGGCAGGCAAGTTTGTCAAAGAACGGCTTATTGGATAGATTGGATAGATCATATTGGCCCAACTGGTGAAAGCCGAGTCTAAAATTTCCCACAGCTTTCACCTGATTAAAAGTAAAAGTTTTCCCTTTCCCCCCAAGTCACTGGTCACGCTGTCCAATCCAAGTGCTGGCTGGTCGCTTGGTTACTGGCTCCTCCTCTGGCCAGCCACCCGTGCGAATGTCCTTGGTTCCCACAGGAAAACTTGTTTTGGCTACAAAACGTCATCTAACTATTCCCCTCCCCCCCACCCCCCACCCCGCCATTGTTGGCTTCAGCCAGACTCACTTCAGGGCTGACACATGAATAGAAGTGGTGAAGATGCAAATTGCGCAAGTCTGAAACTGAAGATCCCATCTTTAACCAGGTCATCTGCATTTAGATTCAGAGGGAGGTTCCTAACCACCTAGTCTTCCAGCACTCTTGTTAGCAAATTAGTGCCATTGTGGTAATTTACATTGCCATCCTTCAGCACATTATCTTATTATTAGGGTAAATGCTAACTTTAAAAGGCACTGTTGCTCCAAACTAAATAGTCTGTCTTCAGCGCTAAGGGGGGTAGGGATGGGGGGGGCAGGGAAATAATCTTGTTAAAGCTACCCATGCATCTGCCGCTCTCCGCTGATTTGTGGGTGTGGGGGAGGAGAAGCAGAAGGCCATGACGAGCACATATGTTTCTGTTATTAAGCAAGGAATAAAAACAGTTTTGTCAGTTGATTTCAGTTGTTTGCCATTTATTTAGAATGGCCTGAGTAGGCCTAAAATACATAGATGATTGTGTTCCAGTATAAGCATAAAAAAGAACAAGGGGAAATAAACTGTTTTTTTTAAAAAATAAAACTACGTTTGAAATAATTTTATTTGAAAATATATTGGAGGCAAAAAGACTGAGCTGTACCAAATCTGCTATGACTAAGAAATAGGATGCTTCATTTAAAAATGCTACCAAATCTACGGAATACATTCATTATCCAAGCCTTGAATCTATGAAAGGTTTCATACTTCAGCTTGGAATCATGTTTTCTTATGTTGTATCCCAATAGAGTATATATTGTGTAGTAATATGAGAACACTACTGTTGTGGAATGATTTAGGGAAGGATAGTACTGCATATCCTCTTTCTGCTTGCTCGCTTTGAATCCAAGGTAGTTGTTTTCTTACTGTTATTTTCAGTAATATTATCACCAGAGGTGGGGAAACAA
Source organism: Masticophis lateralis (assembly GCA_030761175.1). Taxonomy (NCBI): domain Eukaryota; kingdom Metazoa; phylum Chordata; class Lepidosauria; order Squamata; family Colubridae; genus Masticophis; species Masticophis lateralis. Next base: position 194,348,986 of record JAUDYJ010000001.1, on the reverse strand, counting down.
TGAGGCATGGAAATAATAGCTTGTCTTTTGAACAAGCTCCTTGGTGACACAATATTTGACTTCCTGCTTCATGCTCTTTAGAACAAGATAGCAAGATTCTTATTGTGAACTTTTTTTTTTTAAGGTTGAATAATTCTCATGTAGAATTTGATACAATTGTATTGCATTTACTTGCATATAGGCTTTGTATGTGTAGAATTAAGGAGTCATGAATTAACTCATGATATTTGGTGGCCAAATCTTTAAACAACTTTTATATAAATCATGCTATATTCCAGGGTCATTCCAGTGCTTTTTTTTTTTTTTAGTAAGTTGTATTCTAAATTATTTGCCCTAAATTGATGGTCTCTGAGTCTTCTCCCACAATACACGTGACACAGAATAATGACTAAAAGCTACCATGATATGGTTCTTAAAATATGAACCATTCCTGAGCAGCTACTCAAGAGCTTCTCAACACTTGATGATAAAAATATCACATATCATATTATGTTCTGTGTTTATTTTCATTATGGCAGAAGTAAGTAGTCCTGAGTTTGATGAGAAATTCTACTCAGATTCACTTGAAAAGGCATTAAATACCTACAAGTATACAGATGTCTCATTAAAAGAGGAACACATGGAAATTCTCCTAGGCTTATTTTGATCAATTGTGTGAGGTATTTACAGGGATCATGGCCTTATAAAGTAGAACTCCCCTCTGAGAGAAATTTCAACAATATTTTCCCCATTGATCTCCCACAGACAATTTAAGACCTTTGTGTTTCAAGTCAGTTTTAGGGGGGGTGGGGACACGACTTTGCTTTGCTCTGCTCCTTTTTTTTCAGATGAACTGGGGTTTTTTTGCACTGCATGAAAGAGGCAAGCACTGTTCTGGGTTTAAATGAGGATCAATTAGTGGATATAACAGGCATTTGCAGCAGTTACCACTTTGTGTACTTGGATACAAATACAGGGATACAAATACTTGGTTATCCAGGCTATTTTGGGCTTGTGTTATCCTTGGCTCAAATTTAAGCCTTTCACTGTAATAACTTCCTTTATTTGTTGCATCTCTAATTCTCTTTTCTACTGCTGAGTGATAGTGAACTATAGCAATATATGGAGAAAATCTAAGTTTGATGTTCTGAGAGTTCAGAAAACATGCTTACTCTTGTTTAGTCTGTAAAATATAAACTACTTCTTCCTGCTCTCTAACTGGGAAATTGTTTAACAAAATAATTCTCAAATTTAAAATAGGAAGGCACATTTCCAAGCCAGCTGAGGCTAGCTCATGAATATGGTGGTTATTCATGGCTCAATCCCAAATCTGTCAGAACATAGAATCTTTCATCTTGTGAGATTTGCACCTCTCTAAATGTCCCGGGTGGAAATATCCACCTAGATTGGATGACAACCCGCCATGACCAACTCACCACAACCATCTATCCACAGGACAACTCACTGAAGGACAAGATTTACGTTAATCTCAAAGAAATAGTAGAATAGAATAATTAAAGAAAGGATGCCAAAGGAGGGACAAAATCAAATGTGGATGACAAAATTATTATTATTTTTTAAATATTTTAAATAACTAAATGGAATTGTTGAATTGTCCTCCAGCAAGTGATACCATGGTGAGCTGGCCATGCCGAGTTATCCTGCAACAAGTTGGCCATGGTGAGTTGGCCATGCTGAATTGGCCTTGGTGAGTTGACCGTGGCAAGTTGGCCATGGTAAATTGGCTTTGACGAGTTATCCCATTCTGACCTAGATCTCTGGGTAAAGCAGGATGAAGCTTCTGGGGAGGGGGGTGTCTTTCAGCTGGGCAATTTTGACTTTTCTCCCCTTCCCGGTCTTTCCAACCAGTATTTGTAATATGTTTTATAATATCTTCAGTGTACTATTTTAATACTTGGTTTGGCTTATGTTTATATTTCATGTTTAATTGTTTGATATGCAGGAAAATCTTTGTTTCTTCAAACACCAGGTCACTTACCTTTGGCAATTTCATTTTTTTTTTTTTAAAATAATGTATCTTTTAGTTTAAATAAATACTTGACAATCTTGATTATATTATGAAAAAAATATGGGATATGTCCATCATCCCCCACCATCACCATCACTTTTTTGAGATATAAGAGCTGAGCAGTTAGCAGGCATGATTTTTTTAAAAAAAGAGTGGTGTGAAATTGATAAAACTCGTGCATATGCAACAGCAATAATAAATGCCACTTGGCATGTTTACCTTCCATGTACTCACTCTGAAAATGCAAATGCTGTCAGTTGATGACAACATAATGTAAAATGATTGGCTGTATAATTAGAACCATGGAATGGACAAATGGAATGGAGTGAAACTTGGCAAATTGCTAATGTTAGTGCATTAATGACATTTTTCATTCTTCCCAGGACATTTGCTCAAGTCCCTGTATTACTTAAAAAGTCACAAATTTGCCAAGTATGGATAAAGGCCAGTACATTAACCAAAAGAGACAGCAGGAAAGAAACTTTGCTAACATTATATCAGTATAATTGATCTTAAAATTAATTTATCTATCAGAGACAACCAATTATTACTATTTAAAAAAAAAACTTCGCAGAGTTAATTTTAATGGATTCTTAATGAGAGAAGGAAAGTTTAAAGTATGCTAATTTTGCATTTATTTTTAATTTACTTTAATAAGTGCATAAATACTGTATAGAGGCTTGCTTGCAAGAGTATTATAAATCCAGTTAATTCAACAAACGTAAGTGCATAAAGTCAGTCAATTTTTTGGTAAGATGATTTCTATAAGTCCCTTAAAGTACCACTGTTTTTCTTTGAGAAGTATATGATTCAATGTTGTAGCCTTTTAGTCCTATTAATGGTTACTTGCAACTGATATTTATGATTTTTCCATTAAATAAATCCAAATGGGAACTTATTATTAGTTGATATAATTTCAGTTAAATATACCTCAACTCTATTGTACTCATCTTATTAACTTATAAGCAACTGCCATATTTTTTTTCAGTTGTGAGGTCTAGAAAATTGCTTATAGATTTGGTAGAAAAAAAAATCTATCTAAATCTACCTTTAAAAAATGATGGATTATTTCACCAATAGATGGAGACCACCTCTCCAAATTTCTGTCTCTATGTTCCTTAGTATTCTGTGCCTGCTTTTAGTTTCCTGTAGGTGTTTTATGCTAAAAATAGTGCAATAGTTCACACAAGCAGGTCATGCTTTTACAAAATTATGAAACCAGGTTGCCCATTAATGCTGGCAAAATCTTCAAGAGGATAATTTGTTTTGATTAGGGTTCAAAAGTGACACAATCTCATGAATTTACTTTGGCACATAACATAGTTCCTAAGAATGAAGGGAAGGGGTCAAGTTCCTTGCATCATTCTGCTTTGCAATCTTTTCTCAGTCTCATCTAACATTTGCCAAATGCAATTGTGCAACCTCTTCCATACGCAGAGAACACTAAGAAGTTGCTGGGAAGCAATCCTCTGGCACTTGGCACAGCTGGAAGATATGCAAGGTTTTGCAAGAGCTGGGGATGTTCAGAGGGAGCTGGGAGATATTGGTCTCCTCTGCAGCCTTATCTTAGAATCCTCCATCACTGCACCTGTGTAAAAACATCTTCTAGTTTTTTACAAATGGAGGAAGTAATTTTTCAAAAAGGGGAGATTTTTGATGCAATGCAAAGTGCTTGGAAATAAATTGTGTTTTTTTGCCCTGAAGAGAAAATAATAACACCTCTGTGGCATAAAGCTGTTCATTGAGTTTCATTTAAGCTAGGCTGTTACCTATATTATTTAACTGGCTAAAATATATCCTATGCCAGAATTTGTATAACTGAATCCAGGGTGAATTACATTTTCCAACTATAATTTGAATTCCTATTTTGAATTGTTTGCTATTTTGGAACTCTAATGCATCCTTGTTGAGATTCTCATGCAGAGATTAACCTTGTGTTATTAAATACCTTATATAATTTTAGCTAGGGAACTAATTTCTGTCACAGTTTTAAAAGACTAGGGCTTTTTTTCTTTTGCTGCTCAGTCATGTCTGATTTTCATACCTTGCCTGGATAAGTCCCTGAAGTTTTCTCAGTCAGGTTATTCTGAAATGGTTTGCCATTGCCTCCTTTCTAGGGTTGAGAGAAAATGATTGGCGCAAGGTCAACCAACTGGCTTTGAACCTAAGGTGGGACTGGAACTCCTGAATTCACAGTTTCTATCCTGATGGCCTAACCACTACACTAAACTGGCTCTCCTCATATATTTTATATTTTTATTATTAAATTATTAAAATATACTATATATATTGAAGAAAATGGACATGCATCTGTTCATGTGTAACATACTGATTTTAAATTGGTGTATTGAAAATTCTTTGAGATTCAAATACCTTAACTGACCTACTCAAAATATTGCTGTTTAGTGCTACTTGTAAGATTGACTTACAAAAATGCTTCCTGAGATTTGGTGTTGTCACAAATTTTGCAGCATAGGATATATTGTGAATTAAATTCTGGGGGGAACATGAAAAAAGTAACTTTGGATCAGTAATTCATTTGTAACAAAGGAAAACTAATTTAAGTTTTAGTACTAATAAACTTTAGTTATTTATTAAATAATGTTTCAGTAATAAATGAATGTTAATTGCTGTCTCGCAACCCTAAAAGGAGGCAATGGCAAACTATTTCTGAAAAAGTATAATTCTTCAAATCCAGTATTTAGGATGCTCCATAGACAGTGGCCTAATCTCATCCTGCTCAGCAAAGCTAAATCAGCATATATTATCTTGGACCATACTTGGAACTCATTAATTTTAACTCATTTGTGATGAGTTATTAGAGAATCTTCTGCACTAATATGAATGAGGGAAAGTCAGTATCAGAGTTGAGGTCCCCAATATATTGGGGGAATAAAGAGAAGATAACTTCTCTTTAAAGATAAAGAGAATAAAGAGAAGATAACTATGGCAGTTTCATTACAGCCTTTAAAAGCTTTCATAGAGATGCTGTGAATCCTATCTTTGGAATGGAACAGCAGAGAAACACAGTGCCTGTCTCATCTTAACTGTTCCTCATCTGATTTTCATTTTAAATTAGGAGATTCATAAATAGACCATTTAAAAATTAAAAAATGATAGACCACTGTGGTTCCAAATTCATATTTAATTAATCTTGCTGATTATTTTGCAAGGAAATCTAGCAGAAATATTGGGAAGGATTCACAGCCACTGTGAGAAACAGTATAGCCTACTAGCTAGATCTATGATGTTATGCTCAGGTCAAATCCTACGTGGCTCAATTGCTTGTTTATTTAATTGATACACTGCCCGACTCCCAGTTCCCAATGTAAACACACACATACACATATACACAAACCGATCAAAACAACACAATAAGTCAAAGGAACAAAAAGATGCGAAAACTGGATAACATTGCTTACAATACACATTACTTGGAAATAACTCTAACCACTCTAGCCAAACAACCTAAGCAAAAAGCTGCATCACAGGCAAGTCCATGAAAATATTTACTTATATATTTTCCTGCAAATTTACATGACTAACCAAATAACTCCAGGCAGATATAAGTCAGAACAGCAAAACTATCCATAAAAACAGTAAAGAGAACAACAGAAGATGCCAAGTAAAAATAATCAACTCCTCAACCAAAGCAAAGCAAAACAAAACACAATCCAGTCTCAGTTAACATCATAGCCTTAAGGCCTTCTGAGAGGCCAATATGCCAGAATGCTGTCCCTACTGAAAATGGTCATTGGAGATGGATGAGAAATACGTTTGGCTCAAGTTTTAGTAGCAACTTAACAAAATCATTAACTTGCTGCAAATTTTAAAATAATCAGAATTTTAAAATCTCATATTATGGAGATAATGGCATATTCATATATTGCTATGATGATTCTACAGTAAAAAAAAAAGGTGCATATACAGATCAACTTCACTTTGGGGGGCTTCTGTCCTTGTGTACAAATAACACCTATAAAAGCTGGACATGGCTTGATATCCATGAACAATTTTATGGCTAGTTTAAATTATACCATATCGGCAAAAACTTCCAGCTTCTAACTCCCAACAATAGTAATGATTAAACAAATGCACAGTTTATGATTCTTAAAGAGAAATCTAAGAAGGAATGTTTGTTGTTGTTTGGGTGAGAGTAGAGTGAATTAATTAGGGAGCTCCAGTGTAATATTAATCTCAAAGTCCAGTCCTTCCTGAATTTGTAGCCTAAAACCTTGTGTTGTTGCTGGACTCAGTATAATATAAATGCCCAAACAAATCCAACATATCTGAAGCCTGCTCATCGTACCTTCTCCAGAGGCATTGCTTGAATGTATCCTATAAATACAGAAGGCCACAGGGTCAATCTCTGACAGGTGATGTCTACCTAGTTAAACCAGATAATTATGAATTATGTAGGGCAGGGCTGTCAAATTCACAGCCAATGGGCCAGATGGGTCATGCGCTGGCCACACCCATGCCCAGTTTAGCAAAGGGGGGAAAAGTCCCGATACATCACATGACACTGCCGTGATAACACAAGCTTGATACCCTTGACATAGGGCAACAAATTACCATTCTAAAAGGTAGGTTCTTAGGTACTGACTATTTGGGAAATAATTTGCTGTTGTATTTAAAGGATTTCCATTTGCAGGATATAGGAAGAAAATTGTTCATGGATATCATGCCATGTCCTGCTTTTATAGGTGTTATTTTACACAGGGGCAGAAGCCTGAAAAGTGACCTTACCAAACAAAAGCAGCTTGGCAGCCTCTTATTCGTGTTACAAATTCAGCACACAGCAGATGTTAGACTTTTACTAATGTTAGATGGGAAATCCCTGTAATCCCAGCTTGACTTAATCAAAGAGCCAGGGTGCTGCTTGAAATAAATCAGTAGATTTTTTTTGTCTAGAGGAAAATGATTTTGAGCAGTTAGATTGTACCATCTGCCTGGAAAGCTCTTATATTTATGTAAGCCCTGTAGGATCTAACAAGTCAGGCTTATTCTGTAGAGTAAGTGATCTATATCTCTTTGAAATCTAAAAAACATTACTAATATTTTCAGTTTGGCGTTATAACATTGAGTTGTTGAGTGCTGTTCTTTGATTTCACTGGCATAGATAATCTACTGAATTTTAGAACCATGTAAACCAGTTTTGTGAAGCAGCAGCACAACTTCTTACTCCCATTGTGCCATTTATATCCTGATCAAGGTAAGTAAGCATGACCTCAATATGGAGCTAATGATGGATAGAACATCATGTATGAAAAAGTTAATGTTATACACATGCACCAATAGAATAAATGAGCATCTATCATTGACTGGGACAGGTATCCTGGCCGTTCTGACACTACCTATCTTCAGTGGCTGCTTAAGGATGAATAGTCCATAACTACAGCACTGGTGGCCAGATTCTGCGCAGCAGCACTGGGGATTCGTTGCAGATATGTGTCTTCTCCACCATAGCCATGTTATATAACAATTGTGGCTAACCCTTTGCACTGCTTAGTCATTTACCTTTTAGCGTTGAACACACAATGGGCCACACAGTTGAAACTATTGTATAGTCAGACCATGTATCATTGACACTGGATTTTATTATAGATTTTAGTTGTTATTTATTATTTTATACTACAGTAAGTCTATATATACTGAGTGCTTTTATTTGTTCTGGTCTAAGACTGCAATAATAAATTGTACTTATACTTGTCACTGACTGGGACAGGTAGTGGCTGCACTTCCTTTCACAGAGGAATCTACAGCCCTGATTGGCCTAATATTATTGAAATGACTTTCAATTTCGGAGGCTCATGGACACAAATAAATTGACTGACTAGATATGTTTGGCCTTGCTCTCTGTGTTTCATTACATTAAATAGGCGGAAATAACTCGGTTGGTCCTTGGAGAGTTCAATAGCTATAGTAAATACACTGAGAAAAGCTTCAGCACATAAATCTCCATTGTTGGAATGGCGGAATTCAAATATTGAAATAATATAATGAGGAAAATAATAAACTCAGATGATTTTTGAGAATTATATAATAGTTTATCATCATAAAAAAAGAATTAAAAAAAAAGTTTTCTGAAACCCAATGCTCTCATTTCTTATTAGAAAATCTCTTACTAAGATTCGGAATAATGAGTATAGAATTATGTCATATAATAATGTTTAATCTTTATATTTCCAAGTATTCAGAATGTTTTATGTATAACCCAGTGTAGAAATAAATGACAGATTTTCTCAATGCTCAAACTGGTATTTTAATCTTGATTGAAAATAAATAAAATAATTCTTCTTGTGCCATATCCATCATCGGACCTTGGTGATCATATTGGCAATCCTATTTTTATCAACAGCCGCACAGAAAAGTACTGCTGAGTTTTCTCCAAACCAGTTCCTTAGATTTTGAAGCAATGATGTTCTTCTTCTGCCTGGACTTTGTTTGCTTTTAATTTTTTCCTGGAGGATTAAGTGAAGTATGCCATATTTTTCCAGGTGTCGCATCACATGTGCAAAATATTCTAACAATAATAACAACAAAAATAATAATATAATTTAAATAAATAATAAATGAATATTTTAGTATTCATCCATTATGTTTCTATAGAAAAATACTGTCAAAAATAGCACTTTGTTAGAGGTGTACTACAGATAAGGCTTCTTTAAATATATGTTTCTACAATCTTCTATACTAACTGAGTTTTGGATAAAGTAGTGGATTATATAAATAGGATTGTGTAAAAAAAAACTAAAAATTTTCAGAGGACAATATTCTTTTGAACTACATACTTAGTACATGGAGTTTGATAACTGCAGAACATAGATTTTTCATGCTTTTACAATGGCTAAAAGATTGATATTGCAGGATTGGAAAGATTAAAGTAAGATTCTGTTTATTCAATGGAATGAAGACCTGATAATACTTTCCATCTACAAATGGACTACATGGATAAGTATAATGAAATATGGAACACAAAGAAAATATAATAGGTTAAAAAAAAATAGTCCTATAAATGTATTGGAAATATAAATGCATATAAGTATTTGGATCATATTTGTATTAGACAATTATGTGTAGAATTGTAACTTGTTATAATGACACATTGACACCCTTTCATGTTTTTTCTTTGTTGTATTTCTTTCACTTTTTTGTTAAAACATTTTTAAATGTTTTCTTTTTTCTTCTTTTTGGCAATTAATGTTTCTTTAATACTATTTTCTTGGTGCTTTGCTCCTTTTTCCTCTTTTATTTATCAACAAGCAATAAAATATTTTTTTAAAAAAAACCTTCAACAATTATTTTAATTTGAGGTTAAACAGTGAGCTGGTCATCTATGTAAATGATATTAAACTATTCAAACTGATAAAAATCAAAGATGATTGGGAGCACTCCAGGCAGATATCCTTACACTAGGTGAATAGTCAACTTACTGACAAATACGGTTTAATTTAAATCACTATAAAGTGTTGGCTAATTGTTAATTGTCAGAAATGTTTTTGAAAATTCTGACTAATATTGCTCTTCAAACTTCATAAGCCACAATAAGCTCAAAAGTATTGGGCCTATCTAATAGAGGGGTGAAATGCTACTGGTTCAGACTGGTTCAGCCGAACTGATAGCAATGGCTGCAGCTGGTTCAGAGAACCGGTAGTGATGGTGGCGCGAGGCTCCTCCCACCCACCCAGTTGTCATTACTTCCAGGAAGTAACCTGTTTTTTACCCTCTGCACATGTTCAGAAGGGTTTGCGCATGCACAGAGGCTCTGCATGCATAGATGACGTGTGCGTACACTTCCAAACCAGTAGGGAAGGTAAGTAGATTTCACCACTGATCTAATACATTTTAATTTGAAAATGTATTAGGGTCAAAACACTATGCATTTCAGAAAAGAAAATTCCCATCTTTAGTTCTACACTATCAAGTAAATGGAAATTGATGTATAAATATAACTAAATTCTCTGTACCAATAACTTTGTGGTAGTTGGAAGTTTGATGACTTAGGCTGTTTTAGTCACTAAATATTAATATTTATTCATAATTAATAAAATATTACTTTTATTAAAATATTTATTAAAATTAAATATTAAATAAGAAGATAAAAGTCCTTAAAGTTTTATTAAGGAAAAGCTTTAGAGACAGTTTCTTATCTAAAAGAATGCCTAAATTCCATGGCAATTTCTGGCAGCTGTTCATTGTGACAAGTAAAAGTATTAGGATGAAAAAAACAAAGAAAGGTTATTGGAATGAAATAACCTTGGCTTTGTTCCAATTTATCTTAAGTTGGTAGCAATGTATCCATGGGGAAATCTCACTAATGAGAAGGAAAACCATCATCCAAGGCTGGTACTGAAAAATACATGTAGATATCATTGGTATCCATATGATAGTTGAACTATAAAAAAGAACAAAGAGAAAATGATGGCAACAAAGTCAACAAAATGAACAAAGTGAACCAAACCCTGAGGAACACCAGAGATAAAAGGGAGGTCTTCAGCAGAAACAAATAAAAAAGAACAACAACAACAAAACCTGCTATACAACCGAAACAAAGAAAAAGTCAGATTGTCAAACAAAAAAGAAAAAAAAAACATAAAAAGAAGACATGAAAACTAGCGTGAAAAGAACAAGGAAGTTTTTTTAAAAAATAAATAAAGTGAAGATAGATATGTATCAAAGAGCTAGGAAAAATACCTGCCACAAGAGAACTACTAGCTAACCTATGTAAAAACAACAAACAAGTAAAGAAAGAAAATGATCTGAAGCACATCTAGGATATGAAACTTCCTAAAATATTTTGGCCGCTACTGCTTCAGCAACTGAGAAAATTTCCAACTAGGTAAAGAATAATTTGGAGTATGAGAAAAGGTTCATAAAACCTACATAGGGGTAGAAGCCTGAAATTCAGTTTTAGACAAAAATACACATTCCAAACTCCTCAGATATAAGTCAAGTAGAACTTTCAGAAGCAACTACTAGCAGAGATTTAAATAAAAGAGACTGGAATGTAACAAAAGTTGGAGAAATTTGCTTGAATGAACTTAAACTTTGATCATTACATTGCTTGGATTGTACCAACAATGCAATGAAATTAGGAAGAGGGTTATGAAAAGAATTCATATTATCAGCAGATTGTATTTTTCAGTGTGTTTTTTTGTTCCAGTCTGCAAACCTCTTCAATGTTCTGTAAACCCAGAAAAAGCTATGGATGGGGGAGATTCCTTTTTAAGATTAACTTTTCAAAGCCTGGAGGAAAAAGATCAAGCACAGCTCAGATGACATAATTAAAGGATTTTTCTTAATGCTACAGGAGTTTAAAATTCTGATGTAGTTAATCCTGAGAGGGGAAAAAAAAAACTAATACAGGAAAAAATAGACAGCCAAAGAATGGATCAATTTTTGTTGTTTTTTTAAAAATGATGAGTTGGAGCCCAGAAAGGGCACATCTTGACAAGGGAAGAAAAAGAAGTAAGATCGTATTGTGGCAATTTCTAGCCAAATTAAATTAAGGATATTACAGTGAGACTGAAGGGGAGAAAAAAACCTCTAACCAATGTTAGGTCTAAAGAAGTTAGCCATGAAATTTACTTAAATTAGAGGAAATTTCAGCAGTGTCAAAATTCTTAAGCAGTAATTAGAAAACATCTAATTCTAAGAAAAGAGTGACAAGTTCCTCAACAAATTGAGTTTTAAAGCCAAGTCTTGATTTATAATTGCTATTGAGCAATGAAGTGAGAATTTAATTTCAGCAACAAGTGATTCAAAGGAACCACCAATATCTATTGAAGATTTAGATGGGTAAGGAAGAACAGCAAATCAGCTCTGTAATTTGAGAATCCGGAGCCTGCATTAATTGATATTTCCCTTGGGAAAGGTTTGCAACCATATGATCAGATTTTTAATCATCATTTCTGGCAGCAAATAAAATAGATTGAACAATCTAAAGAATTAAATAAAAATTGTACCTGCGTTTCACAACAACAAAGCTACTGTGTCAGGTCAAAACAAGTTGCAACTGATATTAAAGCAACCAATTCTATAATATTTTCAAAACACACTGTAATAATCATGAACTACCTATGGCAGAACCAGTTCTCCAACTATAATGTTCACTTAATCATAATCAAAATGACCAAGGCCATAAATTTTAAAAGAACATGTTACACCTAATTTAAATATTTCTGATTAATCAAGAGCTTAGCAAATATATATTATGTAATATAGGATATGACATATAAAGTAATAGTTAAAATACCTTATAAATTAAAACAAGCTGACTATTGTGATCAATTAAAATAATTGATCAATTAATCAATGTTATGATATAGAATGCAGCACTGCAACCAACTTAGTAACAAGTTTCAGAATAAGAATGGTGCTCTTGATTAAATGCACTAAATAGGGTTTATTGTAAATCCAATCCACCTCGCTTTAGCTAATCATTGTATGGTTTCCAAATGATTCAAGTGTAAGTCACTTGAATCATTGCTCTCTGTTCATTGTTCTGGGTGTCTGAGACCCATCCAGAATGATGTTTCTCAAAGAGATAAAATAAGAGGGATATTTTTTTTAGGGGGAAGGAGATTTTCCTTAATTAGACAACATTTTAGGCCTTGCCATCTTTCAGATGCATTGTAGGGTGTACAATAAGTAGTCAGCCTGTAGGATTCCAGGATAAATCAAAGACAAAAGCAGGAAGTTCTGTGGGAAGGAAATCCAAGTCTTTCCACCATTTGGTTTTTCTCTGCCCATCTTTTATCAGGGAAAAGGGTGAAACATTACAAGAAGGACAATGGGGTGAGATCTTGCAATGAACTCAACACAAAGAATTACATGTGGTAACAGGGGCCAGCCATTCAGGAGAACATTCCTTCCAGCATGCTAGGTATCTTCTTAATTATGGTAAACAGCAAAAGAGCCTTTGCTCAAAGAGATTGTTGCTTCCATCTGCATTCTGCAATGCAGAAATTGCAACACAGCAGAGTGAGGGTCCTGGGTGCTTTCTGAGCTTGGTTGCTATGACCAAACTAGGTAACGTCCTCAGTGCTAGTACCACCCTAACTCCTCATTTCAACCCTGAGCTACAAACATTGTCCTTTATTAGTACAATAGGTGCCTGATTCCAGAGTGTTCCTGTAGGAAAGCCAGCTAAGTGCACTTTGGGAATTTCTAGAAGGTGAACATACTTTTGTACAATTTTGAGGAACAAAAGCAAAGCTTTCTTACATAAGGGACTTGAGTGGGTGGTCTCAATGATGTTGTCTTTGTCAGATGATTGTATATTTTGCTCTCAGAATAAACTTCACCTCTGTTTCAAGGAACTGTATATACTATTTATTCCCAGCTCATGGTGATTTTTCTTTCTAATAGTACAATAGAATATTTTTGCAGATAAGCTTTTAGAATGGGATAGCTATAAATCTAACTGTATAAATCATATGCTAATATACTTGCCTGAACAAACTACTTAGTCTTTTGCTAAGCAGGATGAAATTAATTTGTATATAGCTGCATGCATTTTTTTTCTTGCTTATTAAGAAATACCCAGTTTTCTCTATTGATTTGAACCAATATTATATTATTTTTTTCATGTTCCCAATTTCAGGTTTTATGAAATTGTTAAGTAATTTATTTTATAAACTTGCTTTGGTTGACTGGTAAGCTCTTATATTATGATGCTTTTAATTGCATCAGGGTTTGAAAAAAAACATTCTACAATGCATTTGAGAAGACTGAGTAAGATCACAGAATGTAGGCATTCAAGTCCAACTCCGTATTCAGAGCAGGAACCCAAATGAAAGCATCCCCAACAAACTGTCCAGATTATGTTGGAAGATAAATGTAGCAAAGTAGAGCTTGTCCCTCATTTAGTAACTGGTTCCATTCTTGAACTGTTCCTATATGCTTTTTCCAATATTCAACCAGAATCTGTTACTTTGTAATTTAAGACTATCATTCCCTATCTTGCACTTTTCATATTTTCATTGCCTTTTTTTGTTCCTGTTCTATTTTATCTGAGTCTCTTTTAAAATGTAGAGCCCAAAATTGGACACAATACTTGAAATGGAGCCTGACCAATGCAGATTAAATCTCCTAGATATAAACTGTTTCAACTTCTCCCCTCAGGACCCCACTTTTGGGCATTGCTTGTCAAAACAACTAGACACAGACAGTTCCCTCTCCCATGCCATCATTCTGCTGACCACCTGATTCCCACAGCATTAGTGGTAATTAAGATATTTACCCATGCACTAAGATGTATTGCTATTATCCTTCCCATCTTCTCATTTCTCCTCTTTTCTCATGTTCTCATTTTTCCTACTATCTTCTCCTATTGGTATCTTATGATTTATCACTTGTTGTTTTTATCTTATGATTAATGATTGTAACTATGATTTATGATCTATGACCTATCACTTTGTTGTTTGTATGTACACTGATAGCTTATATACTGGAGACAAATTCCTTGTGTGTCCAGTCACACTTCTATTCTATTCTATTCTATTCTATTCTATTCTATTCTATTCTATTCTATTCTATTCTATTCTATTCTATTCTATTCTATTCTATTCTATTCTATTCTATTCCATTCCATTCCATTCCATTCCACTCCATTCCACTCCACTCACCTGGAATACTGCAACCAACAAAAAAGATGTTGAGACTTTGGAAAAAGTTCAGAGAAGAGCAACTAAGATGATTAAAGGCCTGGAGACTAAACCATATGAAGGACGGCTGCAGGTTTTGAGTCTAGCTAGTCTAATGAAAAGAAGAATTAGGGGTGACATGATAGCAGTATTTCAGTATTTGAGAGGCTGCACAAAGAAGAGGGGGTCAAATTATTCTCCAAAGCACCAGAGGGCAGGACAAGAAACAATGGATGGAAACTAATCAAGGAGAGAAGCAATCTGGAATTAAGAAACTTCCTAACAGAACAATTAACCAGTGGAATAGCTTGCCTTCAGAAATCATGGGCGCTCTATCACTGGATGGAGAAGAGATTAGACAGTCTCTGGACAGTCTTTTTAAGAAAAGATTGGACAGCCACTTGTCTGAGATGGTATAGGTTCTCCTGCTTGAGAAGGGGGCTGGACTAGAAGACCTCCATGGTCCCTTCCAGTTCTATTCTGTTCTGTTCTAAAACCTAAAGTAGTTAATAGTATAATATCAATATGCTATTATGTTAGTATAATATTATATTGCACTAATATAATAGTATTAACAATAATACAAGACCACAGATTCTGGCTGAATGTTGGAAAAAGCTTGTAAGAACTGTTCAAGAATGAAACAAGTTACTAAATGAACTATTTAATACATAGATGCAAAGAATACACTGAGGCATAGTACACAGAAGCATGCTGAGCTTACTGCAGAAGAAATATTTTGTGAGGTACAAAGAACAGTGTCATTACATGGACACTTTGCTGAACTCCACTACTTCATCTGACTGCAGTGCTGGGGAAGGAGAGCACAGCTTAACACTTCACATCAGGAAAAGATTGACTTCAGCCCCTCATACTCCTTGGAATGGCATGGGAGGTATAGGAAAGCTTGAGAAGGTCAGATAACTGACAAAAGCAAAATTTGCATATAAGAAGAGAACCATCCTAGAACAAAGGATAATTTTTCTGTCTGTGAGAACAATTAGTGAAATGAATTGCCTCCAGTAGTTGTGAGTGCTCCAGTGCTGGAGGTTTTTAAGAAGAGATTGGACAACCATTTAGTAATGTTATAGGGATTCTTACTTGAGCAGGGGATTGGACCTCCAAGGTCCTTTCCAACCGTGGGCCCAAATTGCAATGGGAATTCATAAGTACAGTTACTGTATATAGAAATAGGTTGCTTCCTGAGTTATTTCTGAAAACAGTCTAAGATTCAAACCAGTTTATAGAATTCAGGCTGTCCCGAGTTTAAAAATATGAAAAAGGAGATGTTATATTTCAAGCTTTGAGATTGTATTTTGTCAAAACAACCTATTGTCTCTCAGTTTGTTATCTTTATCTTGCTCCCTGTTTTCTTCCCTCATCTTCAAATCACTAGACAGCCAGCCTGTGCTGTACACAAATCTGATTCTGCTGTAGTTGAGGCGATGTAGAATAAATATTGCTTCTGAGAGCAACTAGTTTTCAAAGGCCTATGAGATGTGACAGTATTCTGTTTAGCTGATAAATTGCAGTGTAGCAGGAAGGATTCTACAATGAGTATTGATTTCTTTTGTACATAGAACTCATTTTGCCACAGCTTGTGAATTGCCTCCATGAGCTGACAATCCATTAAGGATCACTTTGTAATGTCTCTCCCTTCATTATTGCTTCTTTTACTGCTTTCTGCTTTACTGCTTTTTAAAATACATTGTCAAGGCAAATGAAAATAGGTAAGAAGGGAAAACTCTAACAGTGACAAAACAATTTGGATCTGGGAAAATGAAGGCCTTGTTGAAGGGGAAGAGGAAGAAGAAGATAAAAGAAGAAAATCAGCACTTTACTGTCTGAAATGTAATAATGCAATTAAGCGTGATAATGTAATAATTAATATAAATTATAAATAATTAAATGCAATAATGCTGCTATATTTGCATTTTAATAATGGAAGAATTATTTACTTATTTATGACAATGTTAAATTATTTCTTAGAATAATTTAACACTGAAGCAGTTATTTGGATTAAATTAGCTACCATACCATGGATTTCATCCACTTGTGCTCATGGTTTCTATCATTCATGACGAACAAATCCAAACATATGACATTTCTTTGCTTTACCAGTTCTTCTGTCTTCAGAGACAATTTAAAAGCACAACTAAAAAAATTGCAAATTATGGTGTGCTTTACAAGTCCATTAATTCAACAAAGCTATATACACAAATATGAAGTGGATCCTACATTAAATTTCATAAACTCTTGGAGAATTGGAACAAGGATATGTACTTGAAGGCTGAATGAAAAACAATGCCTTCAATGTTACGTAAGTTATCAAGAGATAACATTATTGACACATAAGAAGCTCTGACATGTCCTGTAGAATCTGCTTTTTCACTTCATTTGGCTTGATGTTGAAGAGTTGAAGAGAGAGAAGTTGAATTACAATTAATTCTGAAATGAAAACCTGCTGTGGATACTCATCAAGATGCTTTAGACCAGTGGTTCTCAACCTTCCTAATGCCGCGACCCTTTAATACAGTTCTTCATGTAGTGGTGACCCACAACCATAAAATTATTTTCATTGCTACTTCATAACTGTAATTTTTTACTACCGGTTCTGTGGGCGTGGCTTATTTTGTGGGCGTGGCTTGGAGGTCATGTGACTGGGTGGCCATGCCTATGTGTATAGGGACTACTCAGAGGGCTGAAAAAAAGTCATTTCTGACAGGTCCTCATGCTTTTGACTGGTCCTCACACTTACGACCATCCTCACATTTATGGCCATGCAGCATTCTTAACAACCGTGTCACTCATTTCACAACTGCTTCTCTTCACCATGGTGACAAGATAGGGCAAAAATGTAAAATGTGAGGACAGTTGTAAGTTCGAGGACTGGTCAAAAGTGCGAGGACCAGTCAAAAAATAACTTTTTCAGCCCTCTGAGTAGTCCATGGGCATAAAAGGATACAGCAATAGAGAGGGACAAAGGAAGGGAAGGGAAACTAGAGTAGGAGTGAAGGTAAGAGAGGGAAGAAGAGAGGAGGAGAAGGAGAAAGAAAGAGGAAGTAGGGAGGAGAAGAAGAGAGGTGGGGAGAGAAAGTAAGAAGGAAAGAAAAGAGAGAGGTGGTAAGTTTAAGGAGAAAGATTGCTGTACAATAAAAGAGATGAAAGAGAAGAAAACCAACTCTAAACAAATATAAAGATATTAAGATAAAGAATGAATTGTTAAACTTTAAAGAATAAAAGAGAACAAATATGAATAAATAGCAATAATTAGAAACACATACAAACATACAATGTATTTTCTTTGAAAAGAGTATTTGGCTGGTTCACAAATTTAAACAGTGTTTCGTCATTTCAATTAAATTTATAATTTCTATATTTCCTTTTTGTCATATTTATTCCTCATTTATTTTTTTAAAAAAACCAATATTACCCTTCATCCTAATCTCTAATCTTAATCAAATTCAATTTTTCCCTTCTATTCTATATTATACCCCTTCGCATTTTCATCTATTTTTATATCCATCCTCACATTGGTTAATTATGTAATTATGTAATACAGTTGTTTAATATAAATTCAACATTTTAATATAAATCAATTAGTTATATAACTATCTTTTTTGTATATTAATCAATATGAACATGAATATTCCAATTATTTCCATGCAATCCAATTTCTTACAAATCAATTAATTATATTTACCAATAATAATAAACCAAATAATTTCTCCATATATTCCTCCAAACCACAACTTAACCATTTCTGCTTTCAACACAATATACAATTAATAGTATCTCAATTATTACAATTCCCTAGTTAAATAGAGCTTTTTTTCTTTTGTGTTTTAAAATCTTGAACCTTCTCTTTTGCCTTAAATTTCCCATTGTTTGCAGTTTTGCACCTACCTTTTTTGGTGAGGAAAAAGAAAAAGAAATCTCTCTCTGCCTCATTTTGTCACGTTGCAGCAAAGACCCTGCTTTACTTTCAGTTTCGCTTTTTCAGCATAGCTAGGGGGAAAAAAATCTGCTCCAGCAATTTACCTCTTTGCAGCTAGCTAGCAACAGAGCCCTGAACAAAACAGCTGAGAGCAAATCAACTGAGAGTTGGGAGGCTGATCAAATCAACTTATGATAATTAACCTATGCTGAAGCTGAAAGGGGCTCTTTTTTCTATTTTTGCAGGCACCTGTCTACTCATTTGTTTTCTTTTAACACTGATCAGCTGCAGGGCGGCCCTTTGAAGCCCCACAGCAAGAATTTAAACAGTTTTTTTCCCTCTAGCCATCAACTGGGACTCAGAAGGCAGCAATTGATTGGGAGTGGGCGGGGTAAGTGAACGGCGAACGGCGATCCAACAGAGGCAGAGAGTGAGGGTGAGTGAAGGCATGGGCGGGTGAGAGAGGGGTTTGGTGACCCCTGTGAAATGGCAGTTCGACCCCCAAAGGGGTTGCGACCCCCAGGTTGAGAACCGCTGCTTTAGACAATGCACAATGGTTGAATTTTTGATTATCGAAGAGACTATCTAATTGAAATTCAATTAGAGCTGAGGTGGCACAGTGGTGAGCAGTACTGCTGGCTATTTCTGCTGACTGCCAGCAACCTGCAATTTGGCAGTTCAAATCTCACCAGGCCCAAGGTTGAATCAGCTTTCCACCCTTCCAAGGTTGGTAAAATGAGGAGCCAGATTGTTGGGGGCAAAATGCTGACTCAGTAAACACCTTAGAGAGATCTGTAAAACACTGTAAAGCAGTATATAAGTCTAAGTGCTATTCCTATGGATATTGGTTGTCTATTGTGATAATTAGAGTTAGTGTGAATACTGTGCATGCTGGGCCAACATTGTTAAATTAGTGAACATAGAAGAGCTGATTTGTGTGTTCAAGAATGAAGTGAACAATCTGTGACAGCAACCAATGACTTTCACATGAACTGTTTAAGAACAAAGCAGATTACTCAAAGGGAAATTGTTCTCAAATTGGATATTTCACATGAACGCATGGTTCATATTTTTTTGATAGTAATTTTATTAAAAGTTGAGAAAGTAATTATGCTTGGAAGAGTTAGTGGAAAAAGGAAACCAGGTCACCAAAGAATATGATGGCTGGACACCATGAAAGCTGACACCAGCCAGAGCATAGAACAACTCAAAGAAGCAATGCAAGATTGGAAGATTGGAGAGACCTACTCCACAGAATTGTCAAGATTCAGCCACGACTGAATGGATGACATTATTATCATCAAAGTTACAATTAAATAGATAAAAACTAATACAAAAAAAGAGTAAAAAAATAGAAAGTACAGGAATGAAAAAAGAAAAATGGAAAAGAAAGGGGAAAAAAGGGGAAAAAAGAAAAATAGAAAAGAAAAATAAATTAAACAGTGGTTTTTCTCTTCATTGCAAGTATCAACTATTATAGTAATGTATCACTTTTCCTAAACTATAATTTCTTCTCTTAACTATAAACCTTCCAAGCCTCATCATTCAATCCTGAAAGAACAAATGGCAAATCACTAATGATGAACAATGGCAAATAACCCTAACCCTAAAGTTCCTCTGTCCTGTTAGGATTCACTTGTACAGTTTCTAGGCACTGGGAAAGCAGATGTGTTATTTACCCGGGGCACAGATGATATTATCCACCTGAAGTTTCTTGAACCTAGCTCCATTATCAACTCAGATTGCTATACTGCACTGCAAGAATCTTCAGTACAATTTAAGAAGTAATGATAGTTTTCTGAGAAGCTTTGATACACCCCTTTGTATTTGATAGAAGGTTACTTATTTTCTGGAAAACAATTGCAAATTATATCTAGAAATCAATGTTTGTCCACATAGACAAAATCATGTAAAGAATATATACTTCAAAACAGTGGTGAAATTCAATTTTTTTTACTCCTGGTTCTGTGGGCATGGCTTGGTGGGCGTGGTGTGGCTTGGTGGGTGTGACAGGGAAGGATACTGCAAAATCTTCATTCCCACCCCACTCTGGGGCTAGCCAGGGGTGGTATTTGCCGGTTCTCCAAACTACTCAAAATTTCTGCTACCTGTCAGAACCTGCTGAATTTCACCCCTGCTTCAAAAGGAGATCACCATGGCTACCTGGAATACCAATGGAAAATGATTCATTATTTCACTTTTCTGTCCTTGGTCCCAATGAGTAGTGTAACAAAGTTTATACTAGTGTATTTAATGCACACATGTTCTCATTGCTGTGACAAAAAGGCCTCTTTGAAGAAATCAGATTATTAAAATTCAAAGAACAAAACATTGTAAGATACTCTTTCTTAGGTTCATGTACGATAGGAATCCAAAGGTTGATTACTACTGGTTTGTACAAGATAACTCAACTTGGAATTTATCAGGACAAGTGCTGATAAACATCTGAAGTTCAATGGATCTCCTTTCCTCACAAAAAAGATGTTAGCACCAAACAAACAACAATCTATGGCTCCAAGAATATATTAGAGTTGGAACATTGTAACTGTATAAGCTTAGTGTACTTACAATACAAAATAATGTTTACATTTTGTGTCTAGTTTCTAGGAAGATTTCATCGTGTGTTTTCTTTAATACATTTAATGATGAAATATTGTTTAATAATTGGATTCTTAGCACTGCAACCAATGGGATGTTAACATTTATTTTGCCCATTAGTGTTTAGGACATTATTAGAATGGTAATAGCATAGTGCTTTATAAGCATTAGGAGGAAAAAAGAAGCCTGTAAATATATAATTACATTTAAATATTACAGCTGTATAAAATCAGGTAAATGAAATTCAATTTCCAACTCTCTTAAATGAGTTATTTTCCTCCAAAGTAAATTAGTGTAATGATTGTTAGAGAGCTGAGCCTTCAGTCCAAGGAACGATGTATTTCCTCTCCCCCCCCCACCCCCAAAAAATCCTCTTTAGAGATGTAAGTGTTCCTCCTGAACACCATGATACAAGGCGTTATGTTACCTGCTATATGTCAAGATGGAATCAGCACCAATCAGGAAGAAACAAATGTATAAACCTCCCCATTTTATTTTAATAGTTCCATTTCTATTTCCATTTTCAATGCATATTTAGTCCCCATATTGTAGTTCTAAAATACAGGGTACAAAGAATTTCTGGGGAGCAAGAGCATAATCAAATCTTCTTCCACGATTTCTAAAGTCCACACTACCTTTGTAAAAGCAACGCATGGTTTTGCTTTACTGCCTTATTAGTGCTGTGAATCAAACAGTTAATAATATATGCAACAATTATATCGAAAAATGGGGATATGGGAAGATTCTGAACATTCCTTTGAATTTGATGGATCTGTCAAAAGGACATTCTTCAGGCATTATAACATAATATCCATTGTACCTTGAATAATCTGCATACTTCAGTTCATTGTATATTAGGTAAGTAATAAGTTTGTTATTCCATATGCACCTTACTGAAACATATTGTGGCTCAAATGTGGATAACCCATTATTTAGAGGAGATGTGTCCAACCCATAGGCTGCATGTGGCCCTGGACAGCTAGTAATGCAGCCCACAAGAAAATTAAAAAATTTAAAAAAATAAAAATAAAGGAGGTTTGTTATTTTTCTGCATTAACTAGATTATATATTTTATAGACAATCTAAGACAATTCCTCATCACTCAATGCGATCCTGGCAAGCTAAAAAGATTGGACAATCATGATTTAGAGGCTGTAAGCTATTGTCAGTAGAATCCCTTTCTGTTAATTAATAGCAGAAAAAAGGGTTGTTGTAGATTTTTTTCCCCTTCCTGCTTGGCTCTTTTTTGTCGATGAGATATATAAAGTTTCATGAGATATATAAAATTTGCTCTTCTCTACTCTCTTCTACCATTTCATCATTTTTCCAGTCACCTTGGAAAGGAAATCGTCATACTCATCTTTCTGTAAAACTCTTAACCACTGTGCTTCCCCCCACCCCCAATTTATTTATTAGAATCTGTTACAATCAGGACCACTACAGGTAGTCCTCGAATTATGACCACAATTGAGTCCAAAACTTATGTTGCTAGGTGAAACTTTTCAAAAGTGAGCTTTGCCCCATTTTACGATCTTTCTTACCACAGTTGTTAAGTGAATCACGTAAATTAGTAACCTGGTGTTGACTTTGCTTGTCAGAAGGTCATAAAAAGGGGATCACATAACCCTGGGGCACTGCAACTGTCATCAATATGAGTCAGTCACCAAGTGTCTGAATTTTGATCATGTGGAATGCTACAACAGTTATAAGTGTGAAAAATGGTCATAAGTCACTTTTTTCAGGGCCATTGTAACTTTGAATGGTCACTAAATGAACTGTTGTAAGTTGAGGACTTACAAGTTGAGTCGTGTGGGGGTGGGTCTTCTGTGAAGTTTTCATGAACTGCTGGAGTTCTTAAGGAAGTACAAGGCTTCAGCCAAAACAGACAAGATCCAAAATGACATCAAAATAGAAGATTCTTTTCAAACCATAAGAGGAAAACATGTTACAATGTGCGATGAGAGGGAGGTGGGAAAGGTGATGACATCCTTTTCAATCTTTTTTAAAACAGTTACTGTCCCATTCCAATGGCAGGGAAGTAACCCACACTCAACGGGTACAATTGTTCAAACATTCCTTGTTGTTGTTAATTGTGAAGTCATGTCCGACTTATCATGACCCCATGGACAATATTCCTCCAGGCCTTCCTGTCCTTTACCATCCTCTGGAGTCCATTTAAGCTCACACCCATTGTTTCAGTGACACCATTCAGCCAGCTCATTCTCTACCATCCCGTTCTTCTGCCCTCAATCTTTCCCAGCATTAGGCACTTCTCCAGGAGTCCTTCCTTCTCATTAGGTGGCCAAAGTATTTGAGTTTCATCTTCAGGATCCGACCTTCTAAGGAGCAATCAGGGTTGATCTCCTCTAGGACTGACTTGTTTGTTCGCCTTGCAGTCCAAGGGATTTGCAAGTGTCTTCTCCAGCACCATAGTTCAAACACTCCTATGCCCTTCTAAATGGTATCATAGTCCAGCCCACATTTTGTTATCATTTCCGTTAGAGCTGCATGAAAGACTTAGGTGAATGCTTTATGGAAATCGAGGTATACTATGCCAACCACGTTCTTTGTTCAACTAAACTGCCCATTATTTGAAAAAGGGGAAAAAATGTATTAGGAAGATATAATCTTGATAATACATGCTGCATTTTGCCAAACAGTGCACTATTTTTTTACTGCCAAACAAACAAACAAACAAACAAACAAAAAACAAACAAAAAGCTGCTTAATAATAGGTTCCAGAGTTTTGCTTAGTAAGAGTTTGGCTGGGTCTAACTATTTATAACCTGAGCAATGAAAGACTGTTTGTAAATTCCAGACATTGTTTAAGGCAAAGTTTTAATTGCTCAAAATATTATTTCAGGTTCTAATGATAAACTGCTTCAACAAGTTGGCTGTTTGCATATTCAAATTTAACATGCAAGATTACAGAACAATAAACCTCTTAAACTCAGGACAAGAGATAACAGGATAGGAACGTTAACACTATTGTTGTCTCTTCTCCAAGGCAACGAATTATAACAGTAGCATCAAAAAATCATCTGTAATTAACTGTCTAGGTGGGTTTGTAGCCTAACCTATAGGGGCAGGGTAGGAGGAATGCTTTGAATGTGCAAAATCTAGAGTCCACTCAAAGGTTTCTTAAATTTAAATCTGATTTCAAACTTTCTGGGATGGGCTGGCCATACTTTAAATTCACATAAAACGTGAATAATTTTAAAAGAAGCCCCCAATTTTATAGGAGTTGTGATTTTTTGCGTATGTGCCTGTATGTTCGTATGCATTCTCAAGCTATCACTAAGCTTTAGCACTATTCTTGTCATATGTCAAATTTTCAACTTTGTTTCAGTTAATAAAATACAAATAGGATAGACAGTTAAAGTAGAAGAGAATATCTGTAGCTCAGAGTCCACTATGGAGCACTGGTGTTCTTTGAGTTTGGTTGTTTGCTGATATTTCATTTCCCAACTAAGTAACACCATCAATACAAGTAAGTGTGGGGTTTGCTCCTGGTTTATGTATAGTAGCTTGCCCTGCCAGTTTTGGTGAAGGTGTAGAGTTTTTTTCTTGATAATTCCTTAATTAGGGTATTTTCTCCCTGATTGTTTGTCTGATGTTAATCTCTGCTTACCTAGGTGCTTGCTGCTGGAAAGGGTATATGCTAGTTCTTTTTTTTTTAAAAAAAAAAATCTTCTTAGCTTTCTTATTGTCTCTTTTGAATGATATTTAAATGTGGTTTATATCTGTCTGTGTCTGCTGATGGCTGATTTATCTGAATTTAGCTTCCAGGAATTCCCTAGTGTTTTTGGCTTTGGCTTGCTCTAAGATGCTAACAGTTTCTCACTTGAAACTGGGATTGTGATATTAAGCATCACATAAACATGTGTTGTGAGGTTAAGGAATTTTCATCGCAGAGTGCATCCAAAAACACCAACTAGCAATCAGAAAACACAATGGAAACTCCTGAATCTGGGATTTATTTATTTTATTTAGCGTATGGCTGGTCACACACAATATTAAAACACTTCATTTTTACAGGTTAAAAACAATTAAAACAATAAAAAAAGCAGTAAGAAAACCTAAAAGGAAAACAGAAATAACATTTCAAAGTTTGATGTTGAGTTTGGAGATCCAGTCAGTAGCTGCCGTTGTTATGCAGAGGAAGTCCCTAGAATCTCCTGGATACCTTCTGTCAGGGCATTCCCTCACTATATGCTGGATAGTCTGTCAAGGGGCCCCACAATCACATTGTGCTGAAGGCATCTTTCCCCATTTATACAAGGAGTCAGCACACACCCCATGAGTTGTTCTAATTCTATTATATGTCACCCATATGTGTCGGGATAGGCAAATCCTGGAGGTATACTACTAGGACTGATATGTTCAGACACATCTTGTGGGGAACAGCTACTCCACGCCTCCATCCACTTTCATGTGGTGTTCTGATGATCGGCCATCAACTTAAGCACTGTCAAGAGTGGTGGATTTCTTGACTTTAATTGGCATCTTAAGAGATCAGGAATGTATCCATGTATGGGTAGAGAGGAATTTAACAGGATCTTACTATACTCCCGAATGAGAGCTTCTTGTCGTCGTAAGTGCGGGGGAAGTATGTGACTAAGAACTGGTAACCAGTAACTAGGTGTAGATTTTATGCACCCAGTAATTAGCCTCATCTTATGGTTAAGTTGAACATCAATAAGTCCTGTATGTGAGCTGTTTATCCATACAGGTGCACAATATTCCGCTGCAGAGTAGCAAAGCCCGAGGGCTGCACATCGAAGAGTTGGGGCTGAAGCTCCCCAAGTTGTTCCGCATAGTTTTTGTAGGATGTTATTTCTGCTGTTAACCTTGGCAGCCATATTCTGAATATGTTTTTTAAAGGACAGGGTCCTGTCTAAGGTAACCCCCAGGTATTTTGGTGTTGCCTCGTATGGGAGCAGTTTGTTGTTTAGGTATACATTGAGTTCTCTTTTTGCCAATTTGTTGTTGAGGTGAAAACATGATGTAACTGTTGTACTTACACTTGGGATTAACCTCCATTGGTGGAAGTATGTTCTCAAAGTTGTAAGGTCAGCTGTAAGTACACTTTCTGTGGCTTCGATGTCCTTGTGGCTATATGCTAATGCCAGGTCATCAGCATAAGAGAACTTTGTTGATAGCGTGGGTGGTATATCAGAAATGTATAGATTAAATAAAGATGGAGCCAGCACAGAGCCCTGAGGGAGTCCATTATTCAGGTGTCTTTGCTTACTGATTTTGTCACCCATGATGACTTGAAAGGTCCTTGCTGAAGTCCTACAGGGGACAGCGTGGAGGAATTTCTTTAATAGGCCCTCCCTCCATACTGTGTTGTATGCTGCTGTGAGATCCACAAATACAACAGATGTTTTCAATTTATTCTGATAGATGCTTTCAATATGGCTTGTAAGACTAAGGACCTGATCAACACAGCTCTGTTAAGATCTAAACCCAGCCTGTTCAATCGGTATTTGTTCGTTAATTTTCTGTCCGATTCTGTTAAGTATCAATCTTTCAAGTAGTTTATAACAGACACTTAACAGAGCAATGGGGCGATAGTTTTCTGGCTTATTGCTTTCTTTTGCGGGTTTTAATATGCCGATTACCATGGTTCTTTTAAATTCTGGAGGGAACCTACTGGAAGTTAGGATATCTGTATAGAATTTTGCCAGCCATTCTCTTGTGCGAGGTCCAGAATGGATGATAAATATTGGCATTACCCCATCAAAACCAGGAGATTTTCCAGCTTTGACATTCTTCAGGGCAGTGTCTATTTCAGCTGCTTGGAAGGGTCAAGCGTATTCCTGGTTAGGCAATCCCAGAGTTTTTAGATGCTTTAGTTCTCTCTTCACTAGTTTAGTATGTTTCTTATCATGGGGTACTCTAGTTAAGTTGACAATGCGAGTTGCTACTTGATCTGGAGGAACCTCTTGTTGTTTACATTGAGCTGGTTGGTCTCCTCCCAGTTTTCTCAATAGGCTTCATGCCTTCCTGCTTGAGTGTTTAAAATATAATCCAGACGTAGTTTGCTCCCATTTTTGCCTGCGCGCCAGGTCAAGATTATGTAGAAGTTCATCAGCTATCTCAGCATCATCATTCTCTAAAAGTTTTTGGTACAGGTTTTCGCAAGTTTCATTCCATCCTAGGATATATTCCTTGCGGAAGCCACGTGGGATGGATTTTTTAGCCAATGACATAATTGCTCCAACAAAGTGATAGTAGCTGTTACTAATTGCTGGAATACGTCCTATTGTGTTCTCAAGATCCATCCTGTACTTTTCCCAGTTAGCCTTCTTCAAGTTCCACCTTGGTCGAGATATAGATCTAATAATAGGTATCTTTATTCCTGTCTTAATGATGACAGGTCTATGTTGGCTATGGGGGAACATTGGTAGTACTTGTCGGGAGGCAGGTATAGGTTTGGTATTATCTTGTGTAACAAAATATAGGTCTGGGTTGTACTCTTTCTTCCATGCAGCTGATTTAAAAGTGCCTCGCCGTTAGTATCGTTAAGTGTATATCTCCATTGAATATGGTGGCTATTAAAATCTCCTATGTAGATGCTTGGATATGGAATCCTTGGGAGTACTGTTTTAGGCCAGGAGATAGGGGGCTTATAGATGTTCATGACTTGGATATCTGCAATCTTCGTTGTGATAGTGTAGATGTTATCCTCACTGCTTGTTTCTAGTAGATATGTGTTTTCAATGTTATTACGCACATATGTTATCAGGCCATACGTTTGATGAAAAATACTGCCTTAGACGTCATATCCAGATATTCTTCCTCTGCTTTTAAGCTGCTGTTCATTCTCAATGCGTGTTTCCTGGATCACAGCCAAATCAACACAGTTTTCAAGTAGTAGTTTAGAGAGATGTTCACATTTTGATCTACTACTGCCTTCGATGTTAAGTTGGCATGTGCATATTGAATTTCCAATATTCTGAGTCATTTTAGCATTGGTATTTGTTATTCCTGTTATTTCTGTTGTTTATGCTTTTTTTGGGGGGGGTACTTAAAAGGTCCTTAAAAGGACCGTGGGGTTGTGTGTGAAGCCAGGAGATCCTCACGGATGTCTGGCTACCAGTCCATCTGTTACTCATTTAGCACCACCCAGGAGGCACGTGTGACTTAAGGATTGCCACGGACATGAGTAACTTTGCCTGGGAAACTAAAGTATACCGGACAATTAGATAAATGAAAAATGTATTTCAGATTCAGTTTTATAAACTAAAAACTGGCCATCAAACTATTCAAAATTTTTAAGTAAAAGGGGGGGAAAAACATACCATTCTGGATTAAAAGGCAAGCTCTGTATATTCAGAAAAGTTAGCTATCAACATTTCTTTTACAAATTCTCTTTCCTAAATGTTTCTATGTCTTGCGGCAATGATTTCTAGTCCCTTTATTGCTCCCACATACTGTTGTGTGGCAGGAATGGATTCTGAAAAGCTGAAGTAAATAGAAATGATTAAAGGTTAAGTACCCATGAGTTGGAAAGCAATAAATAATTGCATTGGTAGTAGACGTGACTTCCATGTAGGAATTTGATACTGTGCTCAGTGGCTTTCAGGCAGTTATGATTCCATGCTGCCAGTTTTCATCATACAGGTATTCCTCTACTTTTCTATTTATGACTGGTCACTTAGTGGCCATTTGAAGTTACAAGTTCCCGAAAACTATTTATGACTCGATTTTAGAATTCTAACAGCTGCACACCCCCATAGTCACATGACCACATTTTGGTGCTAGGCAACCAGCTGATCTTTATGGTCAGTTGCAGTATTCCATGGTCATGTGACCACATTTACAACATCTTTTGCTGGTTCCTGAACTGTTGGTTTTCAGCAAACTTCATTTCTGGCAAACAAAACACTCAGTTGTAAATCAAGGACAACCTATACTCAATCAATTAGGGAGGGACTTTAGAAGCTTCCTTGGTATTGAGTCCATTTAGCTCAGGGCTGTCTAAACTGATTTGACAGTGTTTGTCCAAGATTTCAACTTGAAATGCTTTCTCGTCCAATCTCAAAAATCTTCAGCATGGAAAATATGTTGTAGTCCATTGTGCCCTCTTGCTATTACAGTTATGCTTTGATGATTATCTGCTTTGAAACACAATGAATTTGGTACTCAATGCTTTTTGATGCAAAAATTTTGTCCCAGTACTCATAGTTTGTTTGGTATTCAACATTCAAGCTAGAACTTGTTGGTGTCGACTGTCTTGTGACTCACTATATATTATTCCTTATGGGAAATATTTGTTTGTTATTCATCATTTTTGGTACTCATTGCACCTCCTGGAACCAATTAATGATGAGTACTGAGGTACCACCACTGCAGTATTATTTGTTTACTTAGAGAAGCCAAAATGAATCAGTTCTATGAATGCTGGAAAATCAGTTTGATTTTTATTTTCACACAAATTTACCCAATTCATATTTCTTGAACTTATAGGCATGTTGAGATACAGTTGTACACTGATGTTTGCATTTTTCAAAAATTTGCAACAAAATTCACATAAAATCGGACATAAGAAAGTTCATAAACATGTATTTGTAGAGAATATTAAATTCAGTATACATTAGGAAAAGTGCATATATAATGCACATAACTGAAGCTATGAATATAAATATTAAAATTTTCTTGCTATAAATAATAACATATTCATGAATAGAGGCAGAAATTAAATGTAATGTACTTGAGGCTGAAAAGATGAAAAAATGTGTGAAATAGAACTTGACAGATTTGCTCATCATAATTCAATGCATTCCTTTGCTGGTGTGAGGATAACTACTGAATTTCTATGACATCTCTGATTGTATCTTCTTCAGAGAATATTTCTATAAAAAGAGGAAGACATATTAATTAACCAACCACATGTGAGACATACTGTTACTATGTATTCCTACCATGTCTTAAATTACAGATTAAGTTTGATAAAAAATTTAAACCACATTCAGTTACAATGGGAAATATGTCCCGTCCCCCGCCCCCAGTTATCATTGGATTCTTCCAACTAGCTCTTAGGTCTCTCTTCCTCTTAAATGCAAGACTTGATTTGAAATATATACATATTTCCATTAGGAGAAATGGTATGCATTAAATAAAATAAATTGAATCCAATTTGTAATGAATTGAAAACAGGACAAACAACTGCCACTGATTTGAGTGGGAATATCTGGTCAACAAAGGATTAATGAAGCATCTTGCAAAATAACTCTGCTTATCTGAGAAAACTTGAAGGCCACAGAATGGTATAGATGTTTGAATATAAATAGTTCACTGTTTATCACATAGATAGAAATGATAAATAGAAATGATAATAACATTGCTGGTTTCTGTAATTTGATCAAGTAGTGCACTGAATCCTTACTTTTTTCCTTAAGAAACTGTTGATTTGTTTAGATGACGTGGGATTTGCCATTCAAGGAAACAAATGCCCATTTCTTGAAACTGTCCCTCTTTGCAGCAGAAAGTAAAGAAATGCTGAGATGATTGCAAAACTGTTGCAAAAAAAGAATATAACTTAGTATTAGTCCAATGGGAAACATTCCACAATATTGGCAAGTCAAGTGGGTGAAAGAAATCCTTGATGGTAGATCCTGAGTTCATGGCAAAAAGAAAAGCCATAAGTATATAGAGATTGTCACAGGGAAAAGGCATTGTAAGTAGATGTGCTCATTGACTGACAAGAAACTGATTAGATAATCAGTGGTGGGATTCAAGTAATTTAACAACCGGTTCTCTGCCATAATAATTTCTTCCAACAATCAGTTTGCCAAATTGATCAGAAAATTAACAACTGCTTCTCCCGAAGTGGTGCGAACTGGCTGAATCCCACCACTGGCTTGCTGTCATATCTTTAACAACAAACTGAATTGTGAAAATTAGAAGGTGAAGACTTCTGTAGTGGGGACTGAGGAAGTACATCTGGTTTCTTATTCATGGTTTTGCACTAATATATTGAGCAATGTGCAGCATATATTTTGCATTGATTGATGAATTGAACCTGGCTGAAGCCATCTTGTGCTGCTTTATAGTTGCCACAAACTATGTGGGGAGGATAAGGGGGAAATAGCTAGACTGTCTCGTAGACAAAATAAGGAGCTCTCTTGTGGGAACCAAGGCCATCCCAACAGATGGCAGTAGGATGAGGCAGAAGCAGTCAAGGGAGTCCGCCAACTGCTTTGATTGGAAATGTGACCTGTGACACCTGGGGAGGGAAACTTTTACTCTTTTAGTTACATGGTAACCATGGGAAACTTTTAGAGTTGGTTTTCACTGGCTGTGCCGATATGATGTGTCCAATAAACATGTTCCCTGAGGAACGTTCTTGTCTTGGAGTTCTGATTTCTTTGAATGCGTTACTCAGAACAGTGACAATTATGTAATCTTATTCTGATACCACACTGCTTAGTGTCAGAGTAAATGATATTCAAATCTTGAAATTAAGAAAAATGTAAGTAAGGCTATGGAGGCCGGTTAAAAATTGGCAACCTGAGTAGCAACTGCCTTCAGGTCAGCCTTGACTGCTGGCAACAGGCTGCATGAATCCATGGAGTTTTCTTAGCAACATTTTCAGAAGTGGTTTGACATTACCTTCTTACTAAGGCTGAGGTAAAATGGCTGGCCTCATGCCTTCAATGGGACTAGAGCTGATGGTCTCCTAGTTTCTAGTCTAGTGCTAAAACTATGCCACCATGGTTAGTTAGTAAGTTATAAGCTGGATAGCAATGTAGATTGTTTCCGCTGCTCTCAGTAACTAATTTAGATAATTGCATTGAGGACCATTTCACCAGTTGTGGTTCCAAGCTATTCCAGAAATTTTCATGTATAACAAAAAGAAAAAAAGAAATTAAGGTTTTTCCAAAGACTTTTATGATAGCAGTGGGGGAGGGGAGAAGATTTGCAGTTTTTATGTCTAAAAACAAAGAAGCTGCTGAAATGTGGCATAAGAGATGTGCCTATCTTGGAAGTCTTCTAAACCTAACTGTGTAGAGCCTGCTTATAGTTACTGGAAAGCCATGAATGACAGACTTTCTCTCCGTTATTATGGCTTGAAAACACGAGGGCTTGATAGTCAAAACAGCTACTGGCCCAGAGCCTGAGTAAAATTAAGTATGTGCCATCTGGCTGGGAAAATTCCAATGGAACTCACTACTAGTCTATATACAGTCCAGACTGATCCTTATCATGCGTGCTCAAAATTCAGGTTTTAGTTTAATGTAGCAGGAATTTCAACCTTATTACTTCAGATGGAAGGTGAATGAGTTATACGTGACAATATTCGATTTTCTGTATGTAACACACTTGGACAAGACTAAACCTTTCCTGTTGTTTGTGGTTTGACTATAACACACAGAAGAGTAATGGAAAGAAACTCAAATCTCCAGAATAAGGGAATGGGTACAAATAGGATGGAAAATTAGCCACAACTTTAATTTAACAAAGATGAGAGATATTGTCACCATTGCAAGATAGTCAGACAAGAAACCCAACCAGGAGTATTAATTCTTGATTCTAAGAGTATATTAATAAAATATTGCAAGTCTGAAAGGACCCTTCCTGCCCCTGATTTTTATGCTCCCAAAAACTAGAAGCCACTGAGTTCTTCTGACCACGTCTTTTCCTTCAGACTCAGATTTCATTGATCAGACTGTTTTGTAGGCTGCTGCTCAGGGGTCAGAAACCCATGGCTCTGGAGCCACATGTGGTTCTTTCATCTCCCTGTTGTGGCTCCCTGCTGCCGGTTGGCACCACAATTTTGAGATGACCTTCCGGTTGGTGGGGGGAAGTATGGTGCACCAGGAGGAGACTCTATGGCAAGGGGCGGGTTTTCTGGTCAGCTACATAATTGATAGGGCTTTCACTTAGGACAGGTAAAAGAAAAAGGATGCCGTGCTAGGAAGAGACTCTATGGTGGGCAAACCGGACTTCCGGTCAACTCCAGAATTGAACGGGGGTTTCCGGTTAAGACTTTTGTGGTTCCCGGTGTTTTCTTTTCTGTGGGAAACGGGTCCAAATGGCTCTTTGAGTATTTAAAGACCCCTGGTCTAGCTCTTCCTCCTCTTTCCCACCGTCATTCCTATTATCCAGGTATTCATACCTAACACCCTTGGGGAGAAGGGCGGTATATAAATGAGTCCCTTGGGGAGAAGGGCGGTATATATGAGTCCCTTGGGGAGAAGGGCGGTATATAAATTTGAGAAATAAATAAATAAATAAATAAAATACCTGGTGAAAGCAAGTCCTGTTGAAGTAATACTTCCTCACATCTCCACTGTGGGATAGTAATGCACACCTTTCTCTCACCTTCATTCTAACAGGAAAAAAAATGAAGGTTTACTCTTCTTATTTATTTATTTATTGGTTCGATTTTATGCCACCCGTCTCCGGAGACTCAGGGCGGCTTACATTGTGTTAAGCAATAGCCTTCATACTTTTGTATATACCTGCCTAGTTGCCCACCCCGTAAGCGGTGTTCTTTTTTATACAAAGTCAGCTTATTGCCCCAACAATCTGGGTCCTCATTTTACCTATCTCGAAAGGATGGAAGGCTGAGTCAACCTTGAGCCTGGTGAGATTCGAACTTGCAATAATTGCAGGCAGCTGGCAACTAAGTGCTATTTAACAGCGCTTTAGTCCGCTGCTCCACCAAGGCTCCTCTTGGCTTCATTCCATAGAGTAACAGTGTGTGGGTGATGCCAGCATTCCTTAAACTGACATGTCACTGCATAGCCTGGAAGGACAACAATTATCAAGTGAGAAATGAAATGGCTCTTGGCTGATATTGTTATGGCATGTATAATGAACATCCATAAGGTACAGCATCAAAATGACATGGTTCACTGCATGTTGGCACTGCTCTGGTTTCTATGCACATATTCCCAAAATAAGCATCCTGAATTCATGTATTGTATTCTGCCTTCTGAAGGATCTCACTAAATGTTTATAAAATGTCAGCATATATTACTGTAATTCATTCTTTCTTAGCATAATATTTAAAAAACCACTATAAAGTCATCTTCCTGAGCACAAAATACTTGCACTCTTTTTTTCTTGTCAGCAATCCTTAGGATAAAACAGTGGATTAATTAACACACAGGAGAGCTAATTGAATCCTTTTTATAAACTTATTTAATAGCATCTAATACAGAGAGCAATTTTCCTTCCAACAGGGGAAATGCAAATAAAGAGATGTGGAGACACACAGAAGACACATAATATATTCACCTTATAACACAGCATGAGAAAAAGAATGAAAGATTCATTTTATTCACATATTAGTGCCTGAGCATAAATTCTTTTCCTTGGTATAAATGTATAACATGAATTCCCTTCCTCCCATTCCTTAGTTTCCCATGAGATACGTTATATGCTTGAAAATCACAGAGTTGATTTAGAGAATGGCTGAATTTTACAACCCAGCTTTCTTAAATAGTTTTAGTTATTTACAAAAAAATTATATGCCCCTACTCAAATGAGTCTTGACGACTTACAATACAAATTAAAATACAAATTAAAACAATAAAGTACCTAACTGTAGTTCACTGCTGTAGAGAGTAAAGCAAATGACTTTGATAGAAATATGTAAGAACTTTGCCTTAGCAAATAAGGTTAAAATATTCTTTAAGTCCTGTGAAGCAAGATAATATTCAGTAGCAGCTCAGGCAAACACCTCCCTCATTTACTCAGATGCAGGAAGAAGGGAAGATTAAGCACATCAGGCTTGCAAAATTCTGTTATTGTATCCTAATTCAGTCTTCCTGTGGAGTTGACTTTTTGGTACTACCTAATAGAGCTGACAAACTGCCCTCTAATTAAAAACTTAATGGAATACTCTTTGTATTTATCAGTTTCTTAATGCTAAAAGGATGGGAGCTGATCTGATCATGTAATTCATAATTGTTATGTATTGTATATAGTTGTCAGTTGAAGTTCTCAATCTGGTCTTCCTTTGGAGCGGGAAAATACTCTCTCCTGATTGGTTGTGGGCTGATCAGCTTCCCTATAAAAGGAGCTGTGTCAGCCAGAGAGCAACAGTTGCCTCAAAGGCAGTCTTGAATAAAGAGCTGTTAGAAATCACTCTGGTCTCACCTCCATTCTTCACCCAAAAAGTAACAATAATGTTCCAGAGAGGCCTACAGCTGAAATTGTTGTTTTCAGATCCCCAATCCCTCATGATTTCTTGCAGAATAGGCACTCAAAGAATCTGTTCTGTGTTAGAAAATGTAGGATAGGTAGATCCGCTCGGAGTAGATGGTCCTGAAAATAGCGACTGTCTAAGCCACATGTTAGAGGCAAAAAGAAAAAAAAAATGCCATAAGAATAAGAAAATGTTGCTTATTTTTAGGGAAGAACATAACAACAGCACACAATACTTTTTTTTTTTGCAGTTAAAAAATAACAAACCCAATATTTTTGCGATACTTTGTTATGAAACCAAATAGTGAATAGAAGCTATTATAACTTAGATAAGGATGTAAGTTAAGATAGCGATAGGTAGAAGTAGAATTTGTGTATGGAAGTTAATTAGGAAAGAGATACCAATGTAGAAAAGCTGTTACTGGTGTTTAAGTTTTGATGTGTTTGTTTTTATTTGTTTTTGTTGTTTTCTATTTTTTGTACTGTGTATTTTAATGTTTGAAAATTCAATAAACATTATTATTATTATTATTTTAAAAAAGTAAGAAACCCAAACATTGTGGTCTCTTACTGTATCCATAAGAGATTGTTGTTTATCTTCCAACTTGATCAAAGACATTCAGATGGAACAGTTCCAAATAGGAAAAAAAAAAACAACAACAACCATATATACAGCTCAGGATTGAACCGTGGAGTTCTAAGTGCTCTCTGAGCTGAGTTGTTCGCTTGCGGATGTTTCATTACCCAATTAGGTAACATCATTAGTGCATCACCGCACTGATTACCCTAGTTGGGTAATGAAATGTCTACAAGCAAAAAACCCAGCTCAGAGAGCACCAAAGACTCCGCATAGAACAGTAAACCCTAAGAAATAGCATGGTCTCTTGGCATACGGAAAAGTTGGGGAATAATGCTAAGGGAAAAAAAACCCTTTCTTCTCCTAATACCATTCTTCTGATGCAGAAATATCCATCACCCAGTGGTGGTATTCAGCCGGTTCAGACCGATTTGGGTGAACCGGTAGTGGTGACCTGTGGGTGGGCCAGCCCACCCGCCCTAGCGCTATGCCATCCTACTTAGCCACATTTTCTTAGCCATGTGCATGCATGCAAGCCACGCGCACGAGCAACGTGCATGCATGGAAGGCCACGCACATGCTCAGAAAGTGCACACACACACACATTTTCAGTGCAGTGCTAAAATTATGTGAAACCCACCTCTGTCTATCACCATTCAAATATTGACACCCAGAAAGTACCAGTAATGGAGGGCAATTCCTGTATAATCAGAAGTTATATAATTCACTAGTCCTCAAATACCTCCAAATATTGTGGTAGGAAGAGGGAGACTTCCATGTTGTGTGTGATCTTGATGTCAACCATCCTTGTGAGACTGCTCAACAAAATATTTGCTCTCCTTATGCAGTGTCTCAATGATACTGTATACACTGTAGAATATGTAAATACAGATAAAATTTAATAGCTCCAAATTACCTCTGTGAAACATAGCGGTTGTCTCTGACTCAGCTAGATAGTTTCAGATAAAAGTTAATGAACCCTGAGGCTTGCTGACTTCATTCAACTCCTTAACCGTATTTTTGCTGTCACCGAAGACTCTGCAAGATTGCAAAATGTTACTAAATTTGATAACAAGTTTCTAAATTTTAGCAGTGTGACCCTTATGGCTGAGGAAGCGGGATCATAAAAAAAATAAAATAAATGGAAGTATTAAACCTGTGGTAGGCTTAATGAACTTACTTTGCTTCTTGGAAAAATCCAACCGTCATTTTAAAAAAAACTGGGTAAAATAATATTTGTTTCTGTCTGGAGTCATCACTGCCGTATCTCCTGTAAACCTTGGAGAACATTTTCTTTCTTAATGAATGAAAAAAATATAGTTTCTTGACATTGTTTCTTCCTATGCTAACGAGTTGGGAGGAAGAGTTGTGAACTTTTAAGAGTAGAATATTTACTTACTTAACTATATTGTGGTCATTAACCAACACAAGAAAATTGGAATGCAAATATTCAGAATATCCACAAGTAAAGTGATAGTTAAGAAACGTATATACAGAAATATTTTTTTGGCTAAAAACAATATTAAATCAGAATATATAAAAAGTTTGTTCAGGCCACATATATGCAACAATAACAAAGTTAGTAATCTGGATAATATAAAATTGGAATGACAATATAAAATACAAATACTATCTATCTATCTATCTATCTATCTATCTATCTATCTATCTATCTATCTATCTATCTATCTATCATCTGTCTATCATCTATCTACCTACCTACCTACCTACCTACCTACCTACCTACCTACGCACACATATTCTCTCTCTCTCTCTCTTTCTCACAGACCCAGACACAAACTCACACACTCATACATAAAATAATATTATTCAAAGGGGATTTAAGAATTATAAACTTCTCTTACATCCTGAGAAAAATGTAATACAATAGCGGACATAGCATGTTTATCACAAAGCCAATGGTCAGTGCTAAACCTGAGTCATTTAAGATTATCCATAATCAGGCATGTTCAATTGTGCTTAATTATTCTTTTCCCAATTTTGCATGTCATGATGCAGAATCTGGCAACCTTGTGTGTTATTGTATGTTATTTCAGGGTTGATGTCAGAAAGTAGAAATTGCTTAATCTGTTGATTGTTGCATCCTGTTTTGCTAGACGGGAGTGGAGTAATTAAACCATTTAGAGGTTCTGTGTAAAACTGGCAAGATAGAAGAACATGTTCAATTGTTTCTACCTTTTAGACCAGAATACAATTGCTAAATTCCAGATTAGACATAGTAACCATCCTGGGTAGGGTATTGCAGAATGAGTCATCCTGTATTTCTTTAATATGCTAGTGGCATTTCAAATATTCAAATCTGTATGAACATCAATTAATACACAGCAATATATAGAAAAATAGTTTATCAAGAAAGACTTTGTTCTAGAATTCTCTTCCCTGGAGGCATGTTGTGACATTTTAGCTCATTCAAACTTCTATTATTTATATATTTGAAATTGTACCACTAAGGAACTTGCTTCCAGACTACCCATCTTTTATTAATAGTTCTTATTTATTATACAGCAGCTTATAATTCGTTTACATTTCCAGAGTTTTTCATTGTTTTTCACACTTTTCATTGGGCATTGAAGACCAGTACAAATTATCCAAGAATCCCTTTCTTCTTGATTTCCATAGGATGTGATTAATGTGTTTTGTGCTTTTGAGAGGGTGTAAAATATAAATAACTGGGGAAAGAGAGTAGGCAAATATGTTCAGTTTTTCTGAGCAATATTATAATTATGGTCATTCTTCTCACAGTTCCCAACTGAAATTATATTATTTAGTGAAGAGCTGTCTTTTAAATAGGATAGTGATCTTTGGCTGAGTTTTGGATTTTTTTTTTCTAATTCATTGCCCACTTTTTCTTTTTTTAAAAATTATTCTTAAACCTCTAACAATGGCAATACTGCATTCAACTGTGTTGACATTGCAAAGTGAATCAAATGATCATTATTTCACATAAAAAGCAGAGTAAAGCAGAGTTGCTAAACCTTTTTAATGACCATATTCATTACATTGAATGTAAAAAAGGTAAAGCTTTCCTGTCACTTATATCCAACCTGGGGCTTGGGGCTCATTTCCATTTCTTGGCTGAAGGAGCCAGCAATGTCCGAAGACAATTTCCATGGTCACGTGGCCAGCATGACTATATGCCAAACTGCATACGAGGTTATTGGCTTCCCACTGAAGTGGTACCTATTAATCTACTTGCATTGGCATGCCTTTGAACTGCTAGGTGGTCATTGAATGTACCAATCTATTAATTAATATTTTTTAATTTTTCCAACATACACATAAATAAATGTACTGTACTTTTCTCAGAGCTACATATTTATTGCCTGATCGCAAACAAAATGAGTCTGTCAAATTCATGTACTTAAGTGACAAGATTAAGAAAGGTATAAAACACAGTAGAGAGACTTGTAAAAATCTGTTTATCCCCTGCAAAATTCCCCAAGCAGCTATTCTCACTGTTTTAACATTAACAGAATTGACAAGTGTAACAAACTATTTTTTTTTGCTCCATATCCTCATCTATCATGAAAATCAGCTTTAAAAAAATATTTATGTAACTACTATTTCTGTATGCATTCCAATACAGTACATACAACTACTTTAAGAACAAATACTCAAAGTTTATAGATATCTAAAAAACACCAGGGAGTTTTGTTTTTTGTTTTTTTGATCAGCCAACTTTGTTTATTGCACTATAATGAATGCAAAGCAGTTGACATGTACAGCTAAGATTATGTCTTGTTCTGTTGCTTTACAAAATGTTAGCTTACCTGTATCTTCAGTTTTTAACTAACACCTATGATTACGATACCTCTTTATCAAGCAATCGAACAAGGAAGAAATTCTAACCTGATAGTAAAATATAATACAGCATAGGAAATAGATTGAATACAGATTTATTATACTAGCTTTGTTCCATTTTATTGCAAAGGGCCTGATTCAAAGAGAAATAAGTCGGCTGACAGTCCCAATCTTTTTAAATAATATAAAGTAGCTTTTTTTTTTTTTTTTGCAATGTATGTTGAGGCACAGTGCATTTTACATTATTGGCTGGGTTTACACATTGTACAAAGATTCCACCCTATCTCTAGTCTTTACTTGTTCCATGAAGTAGCATAGATGTTATATTCCATTAGAATTAATAACAAGTCCTGAAATGCTACCATACTAGATGTCTATGGCAGTGATGGGTTTCACATATTCTTACCACTGGTTTGCCTTGCCCCCTCCCTCCCCCCCCCCATGTGCCTTCCATTTTCCTGGCCTTGAAAATATGGCTAAATAGGATGGCATTATGCCGGGGTGGGGGAGCCAGCCCACCCGGGCCCACCCACAGTCGTCACTACCCATTCGCCCGAACCCATCTGAACTGGCTGAATACCATCCCTGGTCTATGGGAGATTCTCAGTCATCCGAGTCAAGAAATAGCTTCTCCAGAAAAGCTTCTTGGATGAGAAGTGAAATGTCTTCAAAGAAAAAAAAACAGAAAGTCCAGTTGCCTCTTGAAAAAGCACCTTTGGGGCTACCATACTAGCTATTTGTATCTATTAGAGAAATAAATCAACTACTTAAGCAATTAAAGCCCAATAAAGCTCTGGGTAGGGACCATATTCCAGCTGAGGTCTGCAGAAATACAATTGAATGTTGTCCCCCTTCCCCAGTTTTTGTTGATTAGATTGAAGATAACAATATCTTAGATAAAAACAGCTGGTTTTAGGGTAGGAAGTTGTACCATAAACCAAGTGATAATACTACAACACCTAGTGGAGAAACATCCCTAGAAAAAGATACACAATAATAATTAATATATAATCTTCACAGCAATATCAACGTGAGGGTAAAATGTATTCCCCAAAGCACCTAACTAACTTGACCTGAAGAAACTCATCCATAGTAAAGGATATTGTTTGACATTTTGTTTTGTTTTTGAAAATGAAACATTAAATATTTGTAGTACACAGACTGTCTTTAAACCTCACTGCAAGCAACTTGGAAATCTGTTCATATCATTTCCTTATCACCCTTCCTATGACAAGAAAAGTTCCATTTCTTCATTCTATCCTACTGCTGCTAACAGTTAAAATATGTGATTTTCTTACTGCCTTGTGATGCTTTCAGTAGGTCTCCTAGCAGTTATAGTTTACTTGCTCTGCGGAAAGAGATATCGCTTGGTTCTGTAGCTGCTCCTGGTTTATATTGTCTACAGGACGTGCTGGTGTTTATCCTCTACTTTGTTATGAGCCTGTCTGATGAGTCAGACTCTGCATTGGAAAAGCAGGACTTAAATGGTAAGTGCAGCTGTGCCATTAGTGTCTTTCAAATGTCTTGATCAACTATTTCTGCAATTTCTAACTAGGCTGATGGGAACTGAAGTCAAAAACGTATAGAGAACAGCAGTCTCTTTAGATCAATATTACTGAACTAAAATATCAGGAAAGAAATAAAAGCTCCCATGGTACCGTAGGAAGAAAGCATTGTGTACCATATGTAGTACACTGTCAGTCCTTACGTGTACTGCTTATAATGGAAGAATTCCTTCATCCTTATCAGGTTTAAGAAGAATCAAATGAATTCTTAATCTTCAAACCATGGTCAGAGCGCTACAGTAAGGAAGTTTCGTACACATATTGATTTTTGTGAGATGGACTATTATACAAATGTGATTAATAAACATTTTTTTTAAAAAAATGCAGTATTGAACATTTTCAGAAACCAGGAAGAGAATTCAACAGTTCTGTGATAAACAAGATAATCTCATTACCTTAAACTCTTAGAGGAAGCTCCTTAAGACTGAGCTCATATAGTCTAAAGTTTAACTGAGATGAACAGGAGTATGACTTTGTTGAGGTACCTTTTTGTAAAAAGTTTGCAATGATGGAGCTCCTTTGTTCCAGAGGACAAAATTGTAACCTGAAGGTTTTTCTCAGCCCTTGAAATTTGCTTGTTTATGATCTAGTGCTATTGTTCAAGTCTCATAGCAAAAAGTGTAGTATTCTGCTTGAATTTCATGTTAAGAAGCCGATTGAAAGTATACTTGTCCTTCTTCCATTAAATCACCATTTTTTCCTAGTCTGCATTAAGACAAAGTATCTGGAATCAAGCCAAGAGTAAGACTGAAATTATATTAATTGACAGAAGAAAGTGAGTAGTCATAACATTCTATGCTGCTTCTAGCTGCTTCCAAGTTACAAATAAATAGTTGGACTGAAAGATAGTTTAAGGAGTTTCCAATGTATCTGCAAAATGGCAGACAAAGACATTGTTTTGATGGGTTGCTATAAATTATTTCTTTTGTAGCAAAACCCTTTTTACATAAAAAAGCATTAATAAAATTGTACTTTGATAAAAGACTAAACAACGGCATCAGCAAAAAAATAAATAAATAAATGACATACCACAATCTGAATTCCCTGTGAATGTAATAATTTTCTCCTTCTTTCACATTAAGGGTTATAACTTTGGGAAACATTCTAAGCGGTTACCTCACAGTGCCCTCCCTTGAAACTGTGAGGTTTCAGCAGTGGTGGGTTTCAAAATGGGTGTGGCTTGGTGGGCATGGCATGGCTTGGTGGGTGTGGTTTGGTGGGCATGGCAGGGGAAGGATACTGTAAAATCTCCATTTCCACCCCACTCCAGGGGAAGGTTACTGCAAAATTCCCATTTCCTCCTGATCAGCTGGGACTCAAGACAGAGAATAGATGGGGGTAGGGCCAGTCAGAATTTTTACTACTGGTACTCTGAACTATTCAAAATTTCTGCTACCAGTTCTCCAGAATTGGTCAGAACCTGCTGAAACCCACCTCTGGGGGTCAGGCTGTGAATCCTTGACAACTCAGAGGCCACTGTTTAGAAGAAGAGAGCCTAATCACAGGCACAGAGATATTTTTCTTCCGTCAGATTTTACAGGAAAATGTAAAGTTATTTTGCTTTGCTCTTAATTCCCTATCCCGCTGAAAACCTCTGTGCAGTAGAGAACAGTTATGTAAGTAAATCTAGATTAGCATAATTATTAATCATTCATCTTTTGTCCACTTATTTCCACTCCTGTAGGAAATTACCTACTACTCAAGTTCAAGTATGATAAGTGCTATTCTCCACAACAATCCATTAATCTCCTAAACTTTCAAAAGGGCTCTTATATGCCTTTTGTGTTTCTACTTTCATGTAGCTACTTGGTCCAGATGCATCTCTAAGCAACTGAACACTTGCAGTGTAAGTATCCATGTGGAGGCTGCAGGAATTATTTGATGGCAGGGAGATTTGCTGCGTCCCTTGTAATGAAACCTAAGTATTTCAGCAGTTTACTCAACCTTTGCATGTAATAGTTAACCATTTTCTTGACCTCCTTTTTGAGATCAGGATTAATTCCCTGCAAAGCATAATATCACATGCTGGTTTTGGCTTATAGAAATGCATCAGAGATAGTGAGTTTCCCTGAAAGCTGAATTACACTTAAGATTGAGAGGGGGGGATTGTTCTGTTAGATCTCCTAAATAGAGAAATGTCCCTCTATGTTCAGTCAGTGTCTGCAACCTGAATCTCATTCTGCAGTAATACTTTGATTAGACTGCATGAGTAACATCTGAACCATGTCAGACCATGTAATAGAAGCAGTTCTAGTTAGATGAGGGTTCTTGCTCTGGTCTAGTCTAATCATGAGTGTATGATCTTCAGTGTGAAGGAAGACCTTAGATGAGTTTAATTTAATATTATTCACTTTGTTCAAGATATAAAATGTCTTCCCAAAGGGCAGCAACTTGGCGTCTTATTATTATTTGGCCAGCATCAAACTTTAATTTTCTTGTTTTTAAAAATATTTTCCTG
Source organism: Masticophis lateralis (assembly GCA_030761175.1). Lineage (NCBI taxonomy): Eukaryota > Metazoa > Chordata > Lepidosauria > Squamata > Colubridae > Masticophis > Masticophis lateralis. The sequence continues at coordinate 194,305,202 of JAUDYJ010000001.1, read as the reverse complement.
CTGAATGAACAGCAGATCTGGCTCATGAGATGTTCTGGGGGGGAAAGTGTTGTTGTTTGCTGTTATACTTAGAGACTTTTAATAGCTTTTCATGTTATTTGCATTTCATAGTTTGCTTTGTTCTACTACATATATTATGATTTTTGTAGAATTTATGTATCGCCTCTGGTACTTTGAGATTAGGTGTCTTCTTTAAAATTAACATCTATTTATACTGCTCTTGAAAGAAGATGTTGCCTGTTGACTCAGCTGATACAAAACCTGAATGCTTATGATTAGTTCTTTAATACAATGTCATCCAATTTCTGCAAAGGAAAGTAGAACATTCCACTTTAGGATTACAATCTCATACAGAATTCAAATAGCATTATGGGGCATCCAGAGAATAGACTCCCCCCCCCACTCCATAATGTATGACATTCTGTTTACACATGTTGCATCTGAATTATTAATCATATCATGTGATATTTGTCATGATAAAATCTTACAATGGAGTCTTGAGCAGATTTATTGGGGCAGAAATCACAAAATGGTTTAACTTACTTTTTAATTGCCTCTCTTGTGTATAATGACCCAAATAACGATTGCCTTATAATATATCTAATTTCGTTTTATGTTTGTATAGTTTTGTACATAATTTGTCTTGTAAAAAAGTGACACTAGACTCTGAGGTCTAATATAAAAATGTGAGGAGACTCATTATTAATCCCTACTACTAAAAATTCTAACTTCAGTCTCTTAGGCATTTTTTTAAAAAAAATATGATAAGTAACTAATGTGGTAGAAATAATTGCTTTCAATAAGGTTAATAAGGTCAATGTGAAGTGCACATTGACTCTTGTATGCTTATATGCATATTTACACATATTTGATATAATTGTAGCATTTTGACTTAGAATCAAAATAATGCAAACTATCCTTAATTTCTAATTTCCATGAGTGCCTAATTAATCCTTTTTGACTTAACAAGAAGGCAACTTTCATTTTCTGAACTTCACCATCTATAACTTTTGATTGACACAATACTATGCTAACCACTTTTTAAAAAAAGTTTCCAAAATAATAGCCATAGTAGACTATTGCAAGAAAAAACAATCATCATTAGTGAGAGGCAGATAAAATGAATATCCAAGGAATTTCAGAATTAAGCATGGAAAGTGCCATGGAAAAATGTACTTGGAAGTTACTTTGCTGTAGGGAATTTTATGCGTGAAATAGTTAGATGCAAATCTAAAAAACAATTAAGGTAAATATTTAAACCAACTGGAGACCACAAATCTAATATTAAAAGCTAAATTATGCTAATTTTGTTGTGAGTGGAAATACAGTCACTGCTTTTCATAGTCCCATTCAACTATTTGAATGTATATTTTAAAATATCAGTTAGAATGAGTGTGTTCTTTATTATATGTATCTGCAATTATTAATTTTGGTGCCTGATACTATATAACCTAGCATTAAATTTGACACCTTTTTCACTCATCCTATCTTTGTATTAGATCAGGCTAAATTTGTTTAGAAGATTATAACAGTGTACAAAATCTATGTTTATGAATTTGATTGTGCTGAGAAAAGAAACCCTGAATTACAGTATTATTCACTAAATTTTGGAGCACAGTATCTTTGAAAGGAGAAGATATTTACGTGAAAGGGTCTTGTGGAAGGGACACTGAGAATGAGAATGGGATTAAAACAGCATTGGCCACATTTATGTTCTCTGGTGTGGGCAGGAAGGGGATAGGGCATCCATCCTTGCCATTCTTGACCTCTCTTGACTTTCAATACAATCAAACATAGTATCCTTTTAATGGCAATGAACCTTCCTGAAACAATTTGACAGTAGGATATTCTGATATAACCTTCCCTTGATGCTAATTGCCTGTCTTCTCCAGACTGAGAAATTCTAGCCTACCTTCCACTTCAGTCAGGTACTTTATGACTTAGTTATCTCATGGCAACTTTCAACAATGAATGAATGCTGTAAAAATAAAGCTATTACAGGCCTCCCAAACTTTATCTCTTCCTGGCAATGAAATAGAAGTACAAATAGTGATTTAGAATTCAAGTCTCAAATTGAAATCGAGTCTTGCTGCATTCAGTTCTCAAATCTGAATCAAATGAAGGTTTTAATTTGAATTAGATCATGAATCAAAGCTTTTCCCAGTTTATCTGAGAAGGAAAAAAAAGTGAAAATATGTTCAATATCCTCATTTTATGGAGTGAATCCCAGATAGTATAAGTGAAGGGAGATAAGATTCCGTAAAGCAATTACAACTAGCAATAATTTCTTACAAGGTTCTTTTCATGTAGCTTTACAATAAAATAGCTCTTCTGGGTTCTTTCCTGTTACTGTACTTGGGAAGGTAGACATCAATCTTTAAGACAATACAAATATAATACAAATACAAATCTCCCACATTTCCCTTACAGCCTGAGAAGTTAAGGAGAGTCCCTTTTGAGCCTCTTTCTCCAGTCATTAGGCAGTTGCAGGCTGGGTACTCTTTTATCTGATCATTCCCTAGGCAGCAACCCTTTGCCCCATTTCTCAAGCTCTTTCTCACATATCATTGTGGGAACAATTTTATATGACAAGAAAGCATAGTGGAGCTACAAATGATAGGCCAAGACAATTGTTTGGAAAAGGATCTCAGACGGGATTTCAGAACCACTGAATTATATCTTTCAAAGATCCTGGAACACAGGGGAACTGCCAGAGGACTGGAAAAGAGCTGATATAGTTCCCATCATCAAAAAAGGGGGAAAAAACCCAGATCCAGGAAACTATAGACCTATCAGCCTGACCTCGATACCAGGGAAGATTCTGGAAAAGATAATCAAGCAACAAATCACTGAACAGCTAAAAGCAAACAAAGTAATAACCAAAAGCCAGCATAGGTTTGTCAAAAACAGATCGTGCCAGACTAATCTTATTGCATTCTTTGACAAAGTGACAAATTAGTGGACCAGAGGAATACTGTCAATATAATTTACTTGGACTTCAGTAAAGCATTTGATAAAGTAGACCATAACCTACTACTAGATAAAGTAGAAAAATGTGGGTTAGACAGCATCACCACCAGATGGATTCGTAACTGGCTGATCAACCACACTCAATGTGTAATGCTCAATGGAACTGCATCTACATGGAGAGAAATATGCAGTGGAATACCCCAAGGCTCTGTTTTAGGCCCAGTATTCTTCAACATCTTCATCAATGACTTGGTCGAGGGGATAGCTGGGGAACTCATCAAATTTGCAGATGACACCAAGCTGGCAGGAATAGCCAACACTCCAGAAGATTAATACCACTTTATAATGCCTTGGTAAGGCCACACTTGGAATACTCAATTCACTTTTGATCAACATGATGTAAAAAAGATTTTGAGACTCTAGAAAGAGTGCAGAGAAGAGCAACAAAGATGAGTAGAGGACTGGGGTCTAAAACATATGAAGAACGATTGCAGGAACTGGGTATGTCTAGTTTAATGAACAAAAGGACTAGAGGAGACATGATAGCAGTGTTCCAATATCTCAGGGGCTGCCAGAAAGAAGAGGGAGTCAAGCTTTTCTCCAAAGCACCTGAGGGTAGAACAAGAAGCAATGAGTGGAAATTAATCAAGGAGAGAAGCAATTTAGAACTAAGGAGAAATTTTCTGATAGTTAGAACAATTAATCAGTGGAACAATTTGCCTCCAGAAGTTGTGAATGCTCCAACACTGGAAATTTTTAAGAAGATGTTGGATAACCATTTGTCTGGTGTGGTGTAAGGTTTCCTATCTGGGCAGGGAGTTGGACTAGAAAACCTCTAAGGTCCCTTCCAACTCTGTTATTCTATTCTATTCTATTTTATCCTATCAGATACACAAAAGAAACTGGCTAAAATTTTAGAAATTGAAAGAGAAATACAAATGAATAACCTGGAAAATATTTTCTTATTGGATCTACAAAAGAGACTTGTTAAAGTCTTGAACAATCTATGTAACCAGATAAAGAGGAATGACAATATTTGATTGAATTAAAAATTAAGACTATTACAAGCAAAAGGAAGGGATATAAAGTTTGTTTGTTTGATCAAGGTTAAATAAGACTCTCTCTCTCTCTCTTTTTTTTTTTTTTTTTTTTTTTTTTGCACATTTTGGCAACCCTTTGGGGAATTTTTGCTGACACTAGGATTGAAAAGTATGTTTTATGGATTTGTTTATAGATCAGGGATGGGGTATGAGATGAAAAATTATCTATTTGTAACCTTATGGAAGATGAAGAGTTATTAAATTTGCTTATACTTGCGATGACGTGAGTCACTTCTTTATGCATTTATATATTTACGAGTCCCTATAACTCAAGCAAGCTTTCCTTTTTAAACCTCAGTTTGAATAGACAGTTGTGTTTTAAAACAAAGGAGGAGGAAATGCAACGGCTTTACCACTAACTTATAATGCATCACTGCAACATAAAGAGTGGTTTTTATCTAGTGCTTGAGAATTAATTGCAGCATTTAATAGACATGAAGTCCGCACTTAAATTTTATTTGTGCAACTTCCTTCTTCGCTACAGATGCATGGCATTTTGGATTAACCTGAAGACTAGCTCCATGTGTTTGAATTTGCAACATTGTTGCTGTGGATCCCCAGGGAGCTTCAGCACAGATGCAAGCCTACTGCTTCATACCTCCAAAAACCTGCTCAGTCCTCACTGTGTGCAAAAGATGGCAGAGTAGCGCAGCAGAAATAATTCATGATCATGCACCAGAAAGCAAAAGGCATTACTTTGAGTCACTGAGACTGGAAGTGCATCACTTCTGACAGCTGACTCTAGTTTTGTGGCAGTTTTCAGGATTTATCTACAGTGCCGAATCTTCTTTGTAGATCCAGCAATATGCCCTGAAAATTTACAGTCCCTAAGCTGAGTGCCTGCAGAGCTGGCACGAACAGCCATGTCAGCTTTACTGCAATTCTCTGAAGTGTATTTAATTATGCACTGAAGAATCAGCTAGACAATTACATCTATTTTGACCAATTAAAAGCACATTAAACGCTAATGGGCATTATTTTTGTAATGAGCTATGTTGGATTGCCTTTAGACATCTTCAAAGCAGTGCCAAATATTCCGAATATTCTAAGTTCCTATCATCTGAAAAAAAAAAAAAATCTTTCCACAGCAGTCTACCTTCACATTATCATTACATTGTGAATTGTACCCCTGAACAGTCTATTGATTGAGCTTGTTGTTATTAAATTCTGCCCTATAATGCATAAAGACTCAGTAAGGGTTAAAGGGCTACAGGTAGTCCTCACTTAACAATCAGTTGCTCTACAACCTTTCAGCCATGGAGCGGATGCTTAATGGCCTATAAAACATCCCCAGCCATCCTAAATGGTTGTTCCACCCATTATGATTGCTCGTTAGGTGGGTCAACCCATTGTGGTTGTTCTGCAGTCACATGACTTAGAGCCGTGGTGGGGAAGTGATTAGAGTGCAGTACTGCAGGCTACCAGCTGCCAGCAGTTTGGCAGATCAAATCTCACTGGCTCAAGGTTGACTCAGCCTTCCATCCTTCCGAGGTGGGTAAAATGAGGATCAAAATTGTTGGGGGCAATGTGCTGATTCTGTAAACTGCTTAGAGAGGGCTGTAAAGCACTGTGAAGCGGTATATAAGTCTAAGTGCTATTGCTATTGCTATGACTGCAATTTGCAATGTGTTTTGCAGGTTTCCAGTATTTTTTGCCAGTTTCTCGCAAGGAAAAAAAAAGCCTATTTAGAGGAATGGGTTTTCTTAACAACTGTGATGTTCATTTAACAACTGTAGCAAACAAATCTGGAAAATTACATCTGGTTAGGTGGGTACCTTGACCTTCGACCACAATTCGAGGCTTAATTACAGTTGTAAATCTTTAATTGGGTTTGCAAACGAAACTTTTTTCCCTAGTAGTTTTTGTTTCCATTTTATTATAATGAAAGACAAATATACATGTCCCATGATAATGTACATGTCCCAGGTTCCAATCTGGATTAGTCCCTGGGACCACCAGAGGTTTAATCTTCGAGCTTTCAGACTTGTGCTGAATGTGTGAGAGAGAACATCTCAACATTCTGGTGAGAGAGTTCTCCGAAGATGGGCTCCAGCACGAGTCCAAAAGCTTAGAAGACTAAGCTTCTGGTTCTGGTGACCAACCCAGATTTGATCTTGCAACATTTTATTATACCCCTTGAAGCCCGATTTTCTGTAACATCTGGTAGTATGTTATGGTTTCATATGGTTGAAAATCATCTTAGAAGGCTGGGTGGAGGGGCATGCCTCTGCTCCTTCCCATGACAATTCATATATGCATAGAATCTACATATGTGGAAGGCAATGGGAAGAAAAGTAATCAATGTAACATGGAAACTGAAAGAGGAAACTCAGGGAGTCAAAAACAAAAAACAAACAAACCCACGGCAAGAAGGGATAGTTGACCTACGAAGTAGTAAAACTGTTGATTGCTCTGTTCCAAATTTCTCCCCCTTTCTGCTTAGATAAATCCAAAGCAAAACATATGCAGACCCTCTCCTCCCATCTTTCCTAGTACAGATGTGGATACAGGTAATCCACAATTCATAACTTAGTCATACGTTGTGGCAGCAATTAAGAGGGTCACTTAGTGGTGGGTTGCTCCCGGTTCAGTCCGGTTCTATAGAACTGGTATTAAAACCAGCAGGAGGCTCCACATCATGGGTGATTTGTGCATGCGTAGAAGCACGCAGGCACATGTGAGCAAACCAAGCATGCGCACACACTCCCGCTGTGAACCGGTAGTAAAGGTAAGTGGAACCCACCCCTGGGGTCACTCCTTGATTGTCTCCAATTTCATGATCTTTTTTTCCGCAGGGTCATTTAGAAAATGCAGAGTTATTAAAGGAACACTACAGTTATTAACCTAGTGGTTGTTAAGTGAATCCGTTATACCCAGGGGTGGGTTCCAAATCCCATCACTACTGGTTCGTGCATGTGTGTGGTGCTTCTGCACATGGGCAGAAGCATCCGGGCAGGTGGGTGGAGCCACCCGCCACCACCTCTACCTGTTCGCCAGATCTGGTGCGAACTGGTAGCAACCCACCACTGATTATACCCCATGGGCATTGTTTGCTGGAAACCAGAAATAAATGACCATAAATGTGGGCCAGTTGCCAAGCACCCGAAGTGCAATCATGTGACCATTGTTGAATGTGTGTCAGAACTTCAAAACATGTTGTGAGTAGCTTTGGGGAAAGTCCATTGTAATCTATCGGTTGTAAGTCAAGGACTGGTTGTATAAAATCATAGAACAACTTGTTACATTATCAGAAGAAAATAGAAATATTTTCTGGGGTTCTATAAACAAAGAGTTGAAAGGAATTTTAGTACCCAAACTCTGCATGCATTCCCAACCTTGATATTCTTTTCAAACCAATGATTTTTTTTTTGTATTAAAAAAAAATACATCATGGAAAGGATCCAGGCATCAAATATATCTGTCTATCAGTAGATCTGAAAAGCGAACAGGATGGAGCTAAATTTGGTATGAGTGAAGAAGCTGGGGAAAGAAAAGCTAGGCTTGTAATTGGCTGCATTTGTCTGAGAGATTTGGAAGAAAAATGTCCACTCAAATTCCACCCATCGTGCATATTTATTGGGAAAAATAGTGGAGCAGCAACTCAAAACTTTATAGACCCTTTCAGTCTAACCTTAACTTTAGAAATTAAACTGTCAGGCCTTCATCCTGGTCATGTGTCAGGCCTTCATCCTGGTCACGTGTCAGGCCTTCATCCTGGTCACGTGACCTTGAGTAGTGCTGCTACTGAGGAAAAGAATTGAAAAGAATTACAAAGAACAAGCTTTTCCTGACTTTTTTTTTTATACCATAAAGCAGTCGTGTCCAACTTGCAGCCCATGAGTCACATCCAGCCCTGGAAAGCTAGTATTGCTGCCCCACAAGATATAATAAAAATATGAAAAAAAGGAAGTTTGTTATTTACATACCTTAATTATATATTTTATATGTGGCTCAAGCAATTCCTTTTCAGTCAATGTGGCCCAGGCAAGTCTAAAGATTGGACACCCATGCTATACAGCAGAGGTATCAAACTCAAGGCTCATGGGCCAAATCTGGCCCATAGGGTGCTTAGATCTGGCCTGCAGGGCCAACCTCGAAACAGCGAAGGACCAGCCCACGGTGCTTGTGCCAGAGAAAATGGAGCTCCCAAGCTCCCTTTTCACAGGCAGAGGGTTGCAGGAGATCGTTGCAGCCAACAGTCACAGCCAAAAATGGAGCTCCCGAGGGCTGCATGCGGTCCTCCTGAACTCCATTTTCATAAGTAGAGGGTTGCAGGAGGCTGTCGTGGCTCACGAGGCTATTTTTGCTGGCAGCGCTTGGGCCGCCACAGGCAACCCTATCACAAATTACGTCAAGCTGGCCACACCCACCCTCGCCATGCCACCTTGCCCGCTCCAAGGTCAACACAACCCTGATGCAGCTCTCAACGAAATCGAGTTTGATACCCCTGCTATACAGCATTTCTTTTTTATCAAACTGAGTTGTAGGAGTCATACAGCAGTGATTCAAACAAAGCTTCTACCCAATAATCATACAATACATCAAATAAAGGTGAGTACTTTTCTTTTGGAAAAATATGCCAGTAGCTGCCCTAAAAGTAATGGGACTAGATTGCTGTTAACATGACTTTCTTCACAGGATATCTCATGAAATCATTCTGCTAGAATGAAATTTGCCCTACAGCAAATGTTCTTCCAAGTGCCAGTAGAAATATATTAATGGGCTAACAGACCAGGTGCTCTGCCATTACCTGTCAACATAGGGTTTTTCAAAGAATTTATCACTCTCTTTTCTTCAGTTTTGCACAGAAAATATTTATTCATATGTGAAGGTTTATACAACCTGACAAATTGAACTATGTCCATTTCTTCTGCAATATGGGGGTCTAATATAAATTGCAATTGTAAAACTTAGCAACATGTAGACCAGCGTGCAAACTCTGGCCTTTCAAACATGGGTCATAATATAGTTTGCATTTTAACATCATTCAGCCATCACTACCACCCTTTAATTCCTACCTCTTCTGGACATCTGTGTTCTTCTATCATTTATTTGTAGTTAACTTGCTAGCTGACAGTGCTAGAAATATGCTGTTTTACAAATTCTTGTCACTAGAATGCAAATCAAAATCTGTCATTCCATTTCCCTTTTCTTGAATTTCCTAGCATCTTCAAAAAAAATTTAAGAAAGAAGGGAAAAGTAAGAAAAAAGGCCTCATATTATCGGGGGGGGGGGGGGGAAAGAGGCATAGATTGTTGCTCTGAAGTTTATGTAGAATTATTAAAACCTTAGTGATTACATTTTTTGTTTATTCCTGCGGAAAGATCATTGATAACAAGTTGGCAGTACCACTGCTTTCAATTATTATTTTTAAAATATGTTTAGCTTTAGGCTGCAGAAGGGGAGCCATAAATCATGAACTATGAACTATGGATCTTGAGTATTTTATTTTTGCAAATCCTACTACACCCAGGCCTGATATATAGCATAGAGATTAATGTGCAGATAGGAACTTAATTATTTGTTGCTTATTTCACAAGTATTTCAGCATGCATTCATTGATCAGGAAAGATGTATGCAGACCTTTAGGAGAATAAACATCTGGATGGTTATTCAAGCAAAGCATCCTTTAGAACAGCTTGTCAAGGAAGGTCAGATATGCCTTGGTGAGACACTTTACTGCATAAAAGGAGGACAGCATGACTTCACAAGGTGAAGTACCTCATGGAGGTGGCTTGCCAGCAATCTGCATATTTTACATAGGGAGTAATTTGCTCATCCTTGTTATAGTATAAGCTACTCTCCATTCCTTTTTCAATTACTTATGTCCTAATGAAACAATATAATGGATATATAACTGGCTGGTTTCCACTTAACAGAAAATTTCAAATTTAAACCTGTTTTCAGATTATAATTTTCTACAAAAAGTCTATCGCATTTTATAGCGGTTTATAAAACACAGCACTGAGGCGGACAGTGATGGGCATGCACCTCGTAGGGGAGCTGCATGCCCATCTATTCATTTTGGAATTGATTTCTTGCATTTTTTTAAAAAAAACTACAGAATTACCTGTATGTTTTCATTTCAGCAACAAAGTATCAACTTTATTCTCAATGTAGTCTCCTAAGAGCATTACTATCAGCACTACAAGAGAGACACATTGGGAAGCTTACTCCATAGGACAAGGGTGTCAAAGCTGCTTGCATCGCAGGCCGTATCATAACGTATCATGATGTTTTTTGCCTTTGTGGAGCTGGAGTGGGCGTGGCCTGCACAGGCCATATCCAGCCCACGGGCCGCCAGTTTAACAGGCCTGCCATATGATGACCAGAATTCTACTTCATTGTGTGATTCTACTAACTGGATATTGAAAGTTTGCTATGTTGTCCCTCTGACCCACTTCAGGAGTCACAGAAGAGCCATTTTCTTTCTAATAATTTCTCCTCTAGTTGTGATTGTCATAACATTTGTGGATGTCTTCTCTGAGATCATGTCCATGACTTTTCACAATCACTCTACAGAAATATTATTTTTAGTTCCCCATCTAAAGATCCTTGGCATAGAATTCCTCTTCCTCCTTTTCTTCCTCTTCTTTTTCCAACTGGATCTGATTTTCACAGAGTTGTGGTAGGTAGTATTTCAAATATTTCTTTCTAGGTTGGTTTCTGGCAGTTTTCAATTAAAAAAAATTCTGCCATTATGCACATTGCTTGCCTCAATTGCAGTTACCATTTCAATTCATCCAATTTAGAGATATTGTTTTTAAATCTTCACAATTCCTTTTGTTTGTGTCATTTCCAACCAGGGGTGAAATCCAGTAGGTTCTGCCAGGTTCTGGCAGTGGAAATTTTGAGCAGTTTGGAGAACTAGCAAATACCCATCTCTTCCCCCAGGAGTGGGGAGGGAATGGGAATTTTGCAGTATCCTTCCCCTGCCACGCCCACCAAGCCATGCTCACAGAACCAGTAGTAAAATAATTTGGATTTCACCACTGATTCCAACCTAATTCCCAGTCATACAAAGGAGTATCGCAATTCAGCTCTCCTCTACATTATTGATGGATTTGTCTGCTTGTATATCATTTGTTTCTCAGAAGACTCTATTTTTACTTCACCAAGAACAAAGATAAAAGTAGATTGATCTTTCCCCAAGATCTTGATAGAACATGATGATGGTGTTTGTACGCCTGCACAGTGAGATGAGATAAAATCAAATTTCCCAGATAAAAGTCAATTTTAAAACAAGTATCTTCCCTGTTTTCAGAAACCTCTAGAAGGCTACAGATTTGCTACTTTAAATGTCAAGCAACTCAGTTCAAGTTGAGAACAGATGCTCTTAAAATCTTAATTCTGACTTTGGTCCATGACAGCAATTCTGTTCAGAATGTAGTTTCCCTGCTTTGCTCATGAGCAAAATCCATGCCTCAGCAGACTAACTAAAACAACAGCTATAGGAATAAAACAAACTGATTTTGTCAAATAAATTTCTTTGTTTTATCGAAATTTCTCTACTCAGAGAATCAGCTGTTGTATTATGCAGGGATTCAGTATGGGTCTCTCTATGCTGAGCTGAGCTTTCAATTTTTCAAAATTCCCTTGATCTGAATGAGCAATTACATATCCAGTACTGCTAACAGAATTTTTATTTGACCACAGCATGCAGAGAGTTAAATGTGTTAATGGCAGCAATATCTATACATATGTTTGCAACACCTAATTCAGAATAATGAAATCATAGTCAATGAAGACTGACAGTCCTCAGGGATTTATAACATGGAAGGGGATGAGAACAGACAAGCTGATTGTTCAGACAATTATTTGAAGTAACAACTGTTGATTAGGATGTTGAATGCAAATGAAAGGAATGGTGGTGGGGGGAGAATTCATTCTCAAGTCATCTGCCTTTTCAGAGTTATTTTTATGGTCAAGTAACTCTATTTTTAGGTTTAAAGTTGATGTAAAATGCTAGATTCACTCAGTTTTGAGGTGCGGGAACTGAGCACCTCAAAACTGCAAAACTCAAAACTGCTTATGTAAACTCAGAACCACCCCCAAATTTATTTTTAGTTTGCTGTATGGGTGTCTATTCATACAATAGAGGAAAGGAAGCTTAACAAGTTACAGAAATATGGTATTGCCTTAAAGCACTGTGGGTAGGTGTCCTTTCAAAGAAAACTTTTTCACTATCTTTGACAGACTATTAAAAAAAAATCCTCAAGGGAATGTTTAAATTCTTGAATTGTTCCTTATTTGCAACTTCTTTTCTTTCTCTGTGTCTCTCTTCCCTTTCCATATTTTCTATCCGAAAGTTACAACAGTTGCAACTATATTAGTAGGCTGGTCCTCATTATGCATTTTCCACAGTGCTCTCAGTTATGGTAAAAAATAGTAGCTCCCAAAGGAAAAAGGAGAGAAAATTCTGCATTTTTTTTTTCCTGGGGTAAAGTTGAAAAGAAAAAGAAAAAAACTCACAATATTCTGCTTGGTGAAATTCTGAGTCTGGTTCCCAAGGTCAGATAGTTACTTCCCACTTTCCTAGCAAAATATAGCAGTCTGAAGAACAGGTAATTGGAGGAAAAAATCTCTTATTGTATTGTGTTAGAGCTTTATTTCATTGGTTTTGTCTGTGAGCCAATAGATATCTGAGTGCTGGATGTCATATTAAATTCAAAACAAAATCCTGCTACACATCATTGGGAGATTTAAAACTAAATTCAAATGAAGTACCAAGGCTATGCATTGCTAGCATCATGCTAAACTTGTGTTCTGACTCATTCATTTTTAGTGGCAGAGTAGCTTCCATTTAAATCATATATCACTTCAATGTCTATATTGCATACTTTGGCTTGACACTGTGTCATGCAGCTTCTGGAGTACTATTTGTATTATTGATTCATATTCCCTCTGTAAGATTAAAATATAAATATAACCACAAATTAATTAATGGAACCAATATTCTGCATTCTTATATTAACTAAAATAACCCCCTTGTTCTATTGTTTGTCTCAGATGTTTAATTTTATCCAAGTTTATTTATTGTGTATTTTCCAATCAATTATCTGGTATAATTGATGTATATATTTTCAAGCAAAGAATGAAAGCCAGCTGAACATTTCCACACTCATTTAATGATGGGGAAAGGATAAAATGAAGTTGAGAATTAAGTATCTGGCTAGAAATAGCTAGAGGTATTGATTCGTGTAAATGAAAGACACATACAATAGCTCTAGCTTTTGGTATATATACATCAAATATACCAAATAGTTGGTTAGAAAACACATACAATAAATAAACATGGATGAATGGATGGGTAGATTAATCAATCTACTTAATTTATTTATTGTGTGTGTTTTCTAACCAATTATTTGGTATATTTGGTATATTTGATATATATATTATCATAAGAACTAAAGCAATCCCTGGACTTCAAGAAAGGAATGTCTCTCATGTCTTTCCAGCTGGCATAATAGAAGGCAGAAAATACTACCCACGTACTGAAGGAGTACATTTCCTGAAGGAGCATATCTTAATAATTTTTAGATAGGTGGTATATCATTTCTCTAAAGATTCTAGACATGCCTTCCTTTCTCCTTTATTTTTGTGGCTTTCCTCATAAAGTAAGGAGGTTGGGTTGACAGATTTTGAGCACTTCTGCATTACCTTTCCTATCTCAGGATGGAGTTGAACCAGGACTCCCTGATTCTACTCCAAAAGTTTAACAACTGTGGCATCTTGACTCACTCGCTCATTTATTTATTTATAATATTTAAAACATATAGCCGCTCATTTTACAACCAACTCGGGGTAGTTCCCAATAAAAAGATAAACAGTATTGTATAAAAGCCATATTAAAAATATGAAACTAAGCACACTAAAAACCTTTCCTTTCCCCACCCAGCCTTTATATACTTCATACTACATCAAAACCTTGGAGGATTGATGGGTCAATTTCCATTCCTTCCTTAGCAAATCCAAATAAAATAAAAGGCATTTCTTGTTAGGTGTAGTTAACAGCTCAATAATATTTTTCAGACACTTTTGCACCAATGCAAATGGTTGAAACAGAAACTGTGATATAGTTATCCTTGAGCTCTTTTACATTTCAGCAAGAATAATATTAAAGCTATTACAAATCAAATTGTCTATAAAGCAAGTATTTAGGCTATGGTCCATTTGAGGCTTTACATTCTATGGTTATATGCCCCCTAGTATTTATAGTCTTGAATTATATTATAAAAGTTGACCAGACCATTACTTCCTAGGGTATTTTTCTCATCCCCAAATGGTTTAGATGAAACAAAAAAGTTGGATGGCAAGGATTTCCAAACCTATTAAGGAAAATATGAAATGAAGGAGGGAGGAGTATGAATTAGGAACCAATAATTATTTAAATTTGCAAATATTTTCTGTTACTGTGTATGCTATCTGTTTCTATCTACAGTAGAACCTCTGGTCACAAACACTTCTGACCATGTCCAAATCGGGCTGCGACCAAAGTTATGGAACGAATTATGGTCATGACCAGAGGTTCTACTGTATGTAACTTAGGGTCAGGGGTGAAATGCTCCCGGTTTGGACTGGATTGCCCGATCCAATAGCGATGGAGGCAGGTGGTTCAGAGAACCGGTAGCAAAAATTGCTGCCTCCTCCGTGCCCAGCTGAGCCTAACAATCATCAGAGGCTTTTTTAAAAAAAATTTAAAAGCATTTTTTCTACAACCTCTTCGGCCGAAAAAATGCTTTTAAAAGTAAAAAAAAAAAAGCCTCTGATGATTGTGTGGCTCAGCTGGGATCGTCAAATGCTTTTAAAAGCCTCTGACAATCCCAGCTGAGTTGCCTGATCGGCAGAGGTTTTTTTTACTTTTAAATGCCTCTGATGATTCAAGCTGAGTTGCCTGATCAGCAGAGGCTTTTTTTCTTTTAAATGCCTCTGACAATCCAATCTGAATTGCCTGATCGGCAGAGACTTTTTTTTCTTTTAAATGCCTCTGACGATCCAAGCTGAGTTTCCTGATCGGCAGAGGCTTTTAAAAGCATTTTTTTACAACCTCTTCGCTGAAGAGGTTGTAGAAAAAATGGTTTTAAAAATAAAAAAAATTGGCCACACCCACCCAGTCACATTACCCCCCACCAAGCCATGTCCACAGAACTGGTAGTAACAAATTTTAGATTTCATCACTGCTTAGGGTGTATTCACAGAACCATTTTTAATGTAGTTAGCAATCAAAGGATGGCAAAATCCATAAGCTTTAACAGATAAGCCTTAATAAGTAAGCTTTAACAAGTAAGTTGACAAAACTGTTGACCTAATAAGTATGTTGACAATGGTTGGCTTCTATTCAAAGCATTCCAGATGAAGTGTCATCTTTTGCATAGGAACAGATGTGAAGCATAAAAGATATAACTCATAAGGAACAGATGTTAAACAATGAAGAAAGGACTTTCTCCCTCCCAAAAAGATACTAAGAACAATAGGTGGCAGAAACCAAATTATTTTTTAAAATAAGTGAGTTGTAAGAGAGGATGGATCAGTGGTGAAATCCAAATTTTTTTACTACTGGTTCTGTGGTTGTGGCTTGGTGAGCGTGGCTTGGTGGGCATGGCAGGGCAAGGATACTGCAGAATTGCCATCCCTCCCCACTCCTGGGGGAATGATATTGCAAAATCTCTATTCCCACCCCACTCTGGGGCCAGCTAGAGGTGGTATTTGTCAGTTCTCCGAACTGCTCAAAATTTCTGCTACCAGTTCTCCAGAACCTGTCAGAACCTGCTGGATATCTTGTTTCCGTAGATAGATGAAATCCCTCTCTTTGTCTTTATATAATAAAGACCTCTTGGAAGTCTTTATTTATTCATGAAGAGATAGAACTGAAATAGTAACCTTCATCTAGCTAATCAGGATCAAAGGTATGGAAATAAATGGATGATCAGTTGTTCCCCTGAGGTCACTGAGGAACATAAATATTTCTTAGCTCCTATCTGACACCTGAATCATGGTCAGTTATAAAAAAACTGTTTACAGAAGTATTTGAAAGTGTAGAAAGGGTCTCATTATATAAAGATGATATGAGTAGGAGGAAGTAATCCTCAAATGAGTTGCTGCCTGTGAGTTACCAGATTCCGATGTACAACCTGCCAATCTCAGAATAATTCTAAGATAAGAATTACTTGATAACTGAATATAATATTGACAAACATTTAAAAATTATTTTTTTAAAAAAAAATTAGGAAACAGTCTTTCTATAACTTAAAATCTATTATTGGCAATGTGGAATGAGAAGAAACAGGTCTAACCTTACTTCTTCACATTCTTTTCAGACATGAATCTCTCAGTCACATTTGTTCAAGGCTATGCATCAGTGGTGAAATCCAATTTTTTTTACTATCAGTTCTGTGGGCGTGGCTTGGTGGGCATGGCCGGGCGTGGTGGGCGTGGCAAGGAAAGGATACTGCAAAATCTCCATTCCCACCCCACTCCAGGGGAAAGGATACTGCAAAATCTCCATTCCCACCCCATTCTGGGGCCAGCCAGAGACGGTATTTGCCGGTTCTCCGAACTGCTCAACATTTCCGCTACCGGTTCTCCACCTGTCAGAATCTGCTGGATTTCACCCCTGCTATACATGACTTTTACCCTCTCTTCACAGGATTTAGTTTTCAATTTCTGTTGACCCTCATTGCTTTTCTCAGAACCTCCTTTACTATTTCTTAATTTTAAAGTAGAGTTCCCAGAACTAAAACAGTATTCAAGGTGGGGGCTAACCAAAACAAAATGGAATTTATATAGACATGAAATGTACAGAATGTTGATGCAAACCAAGAAGTGCATTTGCCTTCTTTGCAGTTATACTACACTGTTGGCTCTTATTCAATTCACTATCAATGACATGTGAAACATATACTGTATTTCTCATGCTTTATCTGGGTATCCTTCAACCTATAAGTATGCACATTATTTTTGTTTCATATCTGAGTATCCCTTCTGCCCAAATACTTATTAGCACAATTCTCTTTAAGAATTGCATTAAGAACATGTCTATGTGAGGAGGAAAGTTTATAGATCCTTTTCTAATATCTTGGTTGGGCCTGCTGAAACATTGTGGAAAAATTGTAGCTCACACCACTGGAATTATAATGACTGACTGATTGATTGATTGATTGATTGAATTTATGTCCTTCCTGTCTTTTGTTCAGGAGCTCAAGGAGGCATACATATTGTTCCAGGATTGGAAGAAAAAGACCTCATTGTTTAAAGTACTTTTTTAAACAAAGTGTATTATAAACAGACATAATTAACACCATAGTAAATACTGTTCTCACACAAATGACAAAAACAGAAATAGAAAATACAATAGAATAGTACAACGTTCATAAACTTAACAAAAGCAGAAAACATGTTACTATAGTAAGAACCATATAAAAGCTAATAATTACAGTTAACAAAAATGTTAGACAAATCTGTCCACAAATCATTGTGGATCATAAAAGATTAAATGCTCTCAACCTCTAATAATAAGATACACTAAAATATAGACTGTATTAAAGAAAACCTGTCATTATAATTAATATTTCTATTCTCCTCCAATCAGTTAAATGTGAAGCCAAGGCTAAATTCCAACCTTTTTACATCGTTGATTAAATGTCCTACTTAATACTTCCATAAGTGGGCTATAACTTGATGGGTAGCAAAACTTAGTAACTCTTTATCTGACTACATGTAAATCACCAGGAACTGACAATAAGGCTAATTTAAGAGTCCTGGTTGCCTCTTTTTCAATCATTCTACTGCACATCTTAAAAATGCTATCCAGAAACACACACACACACACACACACACACACACACACACATGTATGTATGTATGTATGTATGTATGTATGTATGTATATAATTTGATTTATATGCCGCCCTTCTCCGGAAACTCAGGGCGGTTTACAATGCTTTAAGCAATAGCCTTCATACTTTTGTATATTTTATACAAAGTCAGCTTATTGCCCCCACAATTTACCTACCTTAGAAATGGTGGAAATGATGGAAGGCTGAGTCAATCTTGAGCCTGGTGAGATTCAAACTTACAGTAATTGCAGACAGCTGGAGTTAATTACAATGTATTAGTCTGCTGAGCTATCCAGGCTCCTGGATGATTGACTATTGCCACTGTAAATGAAAATAGGTACTAATCTCTCCAAGACATTTTCCTTCAGCAAAGATTACTCTTCCTTTAGCAATATACTGAATTCTGCTGAGGATCAAATGTCACCTGTGAATCATTTTAAGGTTAACTTCCCTAATTCTGACAGTTATACATATGAGAAAATTGATGAGTTATATGCTATTCATACATTGTCATCAAGAAATATCATTCTTCCAAATATTTCAGAAGAGCTGTTTAACTCTTTGAGACCAGCGTTTTCACATTTTTAATTTTTGGGAATGCCCTGGGTTGGATTGTTACAAGTAATTATCATGTGGCTAAACACAATTTGTTTGGAATCCTACCCTATCTTGCTTACATATCAATAGTGTTCTTCTTGAGCCATATTCCCTTTCCCCTTTTAAATAATTTACTTAGTTTTGCCAAAATTTACGATTAAATTCTGAAATATCAGTTAACAATAGTTGAAATATATATTTGTATTAATTATAGCTGCTCCCCAACCATGACAAATATAAATTACTAAAACTACTATAGATTTTTTAATCAATGGGGAATATTTAATTTTAAAAGTTTAGAGATAATTTAGATTAGATAGATTTACTATAAGTATATAGTATATATACTGTATTTTTGGAGTATAAGACGCACCCTTTTCCCCCAAAAAAGAGGGTGAAAATCTGGGTGCATTTTATACTCTGAATGTAGCCCTGCCCAGATTCCCAAACGGAGGTTTCAGAGGCTGAAAAAGGCATCAGAAAAGAAGCTTCAGAAAAGAAGACCCACAAATGGCTTCAGAGGCTTTTTTTTTCTGAAACTCTGTTTCGGAGGTTTTCAGAGGCAGAAAAGAAAGTTTTTCTGAAATGGAGTTTCAGAAGTTTCAGAGGCAGGAAAAAAAAAAAAGCAAGGCACAGAGCTCACAACCAAGAAACCTGTTGCTAAAATTCACCTCTGGGAACAGCTGATTGGGGGTATTCCAGGAGGCCGATCCACCTGCCAATCAGTTTTTTTCTTATTTTCCTCCCCAAAAACTAAGGTGCATCTTATACTCCAAAAAATACGGTATATAGTATATTTGCTATAAGTAGATTTACCCAAATCAGATATAAAATTCTCTTGGTTGACAATATTATTGTGATCCTGCCCTTGTTATTTTTTTACAAATAACTCCAAGTGTCAAACATATCCAACACACCTTCCTTTCCTATATTCTCCGGAACAATGGTGTGAGGTGGATTGGCCTGAGAGAGTGTGACTGGCCCAAAGTTATAAAGGTCTGTAATTCTCTCTCTCTCCCTCTCCCTCTCTCTCCCCCCCTCTCTCTCTCTCTCTCTCTCTCTCTCTCTCTCTCTTTTTTACTCCTTGACAAATAAAAACCAAGCATTCTAACTTTTTCCAAATTTATCTGAAGGCTTATACAAGAAAAAAAAAACAATTATGCTCAAAATTGCCTCCAGATATTTTTTTTGTCTTTGCAAAGGAAGAAAAAGCATAGCATCAGCAGATAATTTTTTTTCTTCCTTATTTTTAATTGTAATCTCTGATTATTATCATTCAACCAGATTTTATTTGGCAGCATAAATCTGAAAATAAGAACAGTCAGGTAATAGTAGACTATCCTGCTGAATGCCTCTGTTTTCATTAAACCCCCTTATTACTCAACCATTCACTATAATTTTTACACAATTTTGGTTATACAATTGAAGCATGAATGATTGCAAATAGAGTAGTCTGTAGTATCAGACATTATAATGTTAGGTCCTTAATTGTATTAAGAACCTTCTTACATTTAAGCAAATACAAGCGAAGTTCAGTATCTCAATGTGCAGAACTGGGGTCTGAAGGGCCTAGATCAAATATGCCAATGTAAAGTTATACATTTTCTATATTTTCTTCACTCACAAGTCTGGGAGAGTGCCTGAAGGGGGCATATATGTTCCTTAATTCGTAGGCTGGGTGGCTCAGCTGTTCTGCAGCATTATTCCTTTGGCAGGTTTTTTTTAAAAAAATGATAATGCTGATTATGGTACATTTCTCTGAAGAAAGAAGAATGCCACAGTTGAAAAACTTGCACTCTGCCCCTGCCTGACCATCCTGAAAACCAATTTCATAATTACAGCTGAGGAAGGAAATTGGAACAATTTACATAAGAGGAAAGGAGGGAAGATTATTATAGCTCGACAAAATTAACTGTTTGGCTGTGCAGGGAACAAAAGAATAAAAACTAGTAATCTCCTCATTAAAGCATTCTGGCACAATCAAGTGTAGGAAAAAAAAAAAAAAATCCAGCCAGCTGAATGGAATACATTTGGATGGGCTGTATCATATCTTCACAGTAGAGCCAAACAGGTTTATGGTTTTGGAAAATGTGCTTTTCATTCTGCATGTTTCCTGCTATATTTCCCCCTATCCACGTACATGCATGCATGCCTTTATGCACGCACACATAAGAAAATAAGAAGAAAAGAGAACCAGATTCTAGAATGATGACTGTATGAGTTTGGGGAAGCAAATAGAATTAGCATTTAATTTTGGAACTTTGGTGCTGGAATTTAAGACAAGATTTTAAGACTCATGGAATACATTCATGACATGCTAATAGGACAATGTTTTTCAATTAATCAATTGAAAAAAGGAGCCTGAGTAGCGTAGGGGAGTAATGCCTCCTACAAAGGGAGCATTTAAGATCCAGCTGCTGCAATTACTGGCGAGTTCAATCCCAGGCAGGCTCAAGGTCGACTCAGCCTTCCATCCTTTATAAGGTGGGTAAATTGAGGACCCAGTTTGTTGGGGGCAATAAGCTGACTTTGTATAAATATAAATATACAAAAGTATGAAGGCTATTGCTTAACGCATTGTAAGCCGCCCTGAGTCTCCGGAGAAGGGCGGCATATAAATCAAATTTAAAAAAAATAAAATAAATAAAGTTAGCCAAATATTTCAGTTTTTTCAGTCTGAATATTTTTCATTTGAAAGGATGTTAAAAAGCTGAAATTTTTTGAGAGAAATTAATTGCAGTTATGATATGTTGTTTATCAGGCGTACCGGTAAGTTCTTTTGAATGTTACGAGAATTATTCCTTTAGAAAAGTGCTGAAAATGGCAGAACAAAAATGTTTCTGAGTCTAGCACCATTCCTTTCGGTGCTAGGGAATCTTATAAGCTTTAAATAACAGTATTTTGATCAAAACAAATGGTGCACAGAGGCCACTAAGCACAAATTCTTGGTGGTTTTTATTTGTGCATTTTATCATAAAATTTAAATGGCTCCATCCATCATTGGTTAATGTACCCTTTAAAGATAACATTTTAAAGGAGATCTCTTTAAATTATAATAATATTTTTATGAGTGACCCTGTTGTTCATTTTTATCTTGTGAACAAACCTGAAACAATATCTCCATTTCACCTCTGGCACCAGAGGCAGTCACAGAGTTCCGTTTATTGTTTTCGGTATAAATAGCATTTTCTTTTAAGGCAGTTTGAGCTTCAATAGCAGTGCCCAGCCACTCAAAACTGCAGTGCCGGCTAGGTTATTAAACCGATCATCTACCTCCAGAGCCTATTACTGTGAGGAGAGCAGCTGGCATAATACAGATCAAGTACTAGAAGTATGAAATACAATTTTGCAGGGCAGGCTTGGTTTACTACATTGGATCATTGGCAGGAGAAAGAATACAGAGCTTGCCCCCTATTTATTGGAAAATTACTATAGGTAATTTCCAGTTTAGCTTGTATTCAATATATTCCCAGTCAGTCCTTATATCCAGATCAGATCATACACGGCACTCACTTCGGATAGCAAAAATGCTTATTTAGTAAAGAAAAAGTTGACTGACAGAATGGGGCAAAAGTCAGGGAAAGAGATGCAGATGAACAACAAGTGGGAGATAAAAGAACAGAGAAGTTAACATTGTATATTATCTTTACATGAAAAGGCACAGGATTTTGCAGTGACTGGAAACAATACTGCGGACAATTAATGTAAACAACTCCAAAGGGAGGGATCCTTGCTTATTACAGATTTTACCCTTTTATGTGCATAACAGTAGCAAAATAGAGATGGAAAATAAGACACCAAGTGATCCCTCCTCTTTCCTCCACTATGAAAGAAACACTTTGAGAATGATGTATCCCAATGTTATTGACTGTGCAGGGAAGGTAATGATGCAGTTTCTAATCCATATGCTACCCGGCTGATTTCTGGCAGTGTAACAACTTCCCTTTTCATCAGAGAAGAATGGAATAATTAATCAGCCAGAGGGTGCAATTGCATGAAGCCTTTGGATAAGAGAAAGGTGAAGCACTTTCCTCTTAAATATATGCTTACAGGGGTTTGACTGTTGTGAACCTGGGATAAGCTGCTTTTGCCATGATTCTTTGATAACATACAGATTTTAAAGATCTGTATAGAGAGATGGATTATCATGGTGCATTTATGGGCCAGTAATTGCAATGCTGCCTTACTGTTTTTCTCTCTAGGAATATGTGAATGATGGAGTTTTGAGGGGTAACCAGCAGGCGAGAATTTATATCTTATGTATGAATAATGCACCCAAGACGGTTGCATCTTTTGATAGCAGTGTTCCAATATCTAAAAGGCTGCCACAAAGAAGATGGGGGGGGGGGATATATTCTCTAAAGTACCTGAAGGCAGGAGAAGAAGCAACGGTTGGAAACTAATCAAGGGAAGATCCAATTTAGAACTGAAGTGAAATTTCCTGAGAACAGGAAATTGTGAGAACAATTAAACAGTGGAAAGGCTTGCCTTCAGAAGTTGTGAATGCTCCATCACTGGAGGTTTTTAAGAAGAGATAGGACAGCCATTTGTCTGAAATGGTAAAGGGTTTCCTGCCTGAGCAGGGGGTTGGACAAGAAGACCTCCAAGATCCCTTCCAACTTTGTTGTTCTGTACATGTTGTTCCGTTCCAACTTTTGTTCATCTGTACATATTCACACTTACAGTATCAATTTTATAGTCTTCCTATGCCATCCTTTATTCATCAATAGTTCTGGTGTACAAAGGAAAATGACTTATTATTAGTAAAAGATCAGAGTGGAGATGTAAGGGATTATACCTGTAGGTAGGAGAGTATCTTCTAAAAAAAAATTATCAAGCCCTTAATGCAATCTGCACACGAACTATTCACTAGTATCTAGAATTAGGTTTGTTCATATTTCTCATCCAGCCATTCCAAAATCATTCATAGTAATAATGATTTATTCCCTGAATATGGATAACTCCTAGACATGGATTTGGGTCACAGAGGCTTCTATAGGACATAATACACATAAAACTTCTATTCCAGCATTATGAATGATCAAAAAGGTCAGAAACCTACAGAGAACTCTTTTTTTTTTCCTGGTGAGCTGTGAGTTACACACACAAAATGGAATGGATCATATTCAGAATTATTAATGTTTATTCTGAATGTAATCTCTAGTTAATTTAAAAGTATTAGTGGTAGAAGACAAAGTGATAGCAATCCATTAACATATTCAAAATATATAGCAGTAATAGAAAAGGCAGTTGTTATTATGCATAGGTCCACATGTAAAATTATCTGAGCTCCATTTGGAAAACCAACTGAAAGGTCTCTAAAATTCTTAAGTGCTACTACATAGTGTTTCCTTAAAAAAAGAAGTTCAAGAGGAGATATAGGGGACGGCTCTTCTAGTTTTGATCCTAATTGGCAGGAAAGAGAAGAAGTGAAAGCAGTGAGAAGTTTGGAAAAAAGTGACCCTGCCTTGGGGCAGAAGATGTTAGAGAAAAAGAAAGCATATTTAGTCACGCTCATGAGATTTCAGAAGAGCCAATTTCAACAAGCAGAGAGAAATAATAGGTGGGATCAATGGACAGAAATGCTGAGGTTAAAAAAAAAAAGTGCAATAGGAAGGGGAAACTTCTCAAAATAGAATAATGGATGCATACTACCGTAGTATATCATTCAAAAAAAAAAATGGGGATAACTTAGGAAACCACTGTGGATGCATATGGAGTTGTGAGCTGAGATACAAGTTAAAAGGGGCACGCATATGAAATGGAAAATGGGTGTAAACCTTAAAGATATATACCGCAAAAAGAAAGAAAGAAAGAAAGAAAGAAAGAAAGAAAGAAAGAAAGAAAGAAAGAAAGAACTACAAAGGCAAAGTGCAAAGGATACTTAGGTTTGGAGATGAAACTAAAAAACAAAAACAAAAATAACTTTTTGGGCTAAATCCAAAGTGAAAGTAGAAAAAGAATGAGCCCACCATTAGGAGAATTTGATAGGATAATTAGTTATAGAGAGAAACAAGATGTTTCCCAACATTTACTTTGATCTGATCTTCACCCCAAAGGGGGACTATGTTCAAATAGGCTAAGCAGATCAGAGACAGAAGTGAAAGGAAAGAAAGAAATGTTTAGTGAGCATTTGACTACCTTGAACTAGTTTGTCCCCAGGACTATTTCAATTACATCCAAGAACTAGTTCAATTGCATTTTGAAGCAGCTTGTGAGTGATAATTTGGAGCTTCTTTCTTTGATTTTTCAGACATTATGAAGGTAGGGCATAATGCCAGAAGGTCCAGAAAGGGAAAAAGAAAGATAACAGACCAATCAGCTTTATATCAATAGTGGGCAAAACTTTGAACATATTGTGTAACACTTCTTTTTTTAATAAATTAGAAAAGTTATGTATTGCTTGGGAAGGGTCAACTTGGGTTCATTTAGAATGTTCTGGCCAAGCAGTTTTGTTTCATTTTGGCACAGTGACCAGTTTGATTGATCATAGGATTGTGGTGGATATAATGCATTTTGATTTTGGCAGTGTATTTGATATATAGAAAGAAAATGGCAAAATATATGCTGGACATACTTTATTGTTAGATGGATACAGAGCTGCCAAAACAATTGTAAGCAATGAATACACAACAACAGCCTGCCTTGAGCTTGGAAGGAAGTTCATGGTTATGTTCTTGTTCTATGCTGTTCAACCTATTGATAACAGGACAAGGACAATCCCTTGGGGAAGGGATTGGAAAATACGTTTATCTAATCTGTAAATGATGGAAAAATATGGTTTCAATAGAAGAGTATTGAGATTCAGATGGATCTTGACAAGGTGGTACTCAATGGGCAGAAACTAGCAACATGAATTTCAATAGGAACAAATGTGAAATCCTACATTTGGGTTGGCAGAAAAATCAAAGGTATATATTGCATGATTAAAGAGGGGTAGCATGAGCATAAACTAATATCAAAAGAAATCATCAGTTTTCTCTATTTGCTATTGATAAGACCATACCTAATACAGAACTGTATGCACTCTGTTCCAAACACTGCAATTTTTGAAGGACATACTCAAGTATTGACATACTTGAGTTTTCCTAAGAACAACAAACAAAGTGATAGGAGTTTAGCAGAGAAAATCTTACAATGAAAAGCAATGGATATGTTTAGCCTGAAGAAGAGAAGAATGAATGGAGGTGTGATAGCCATGTGCTGTAGTTTACCAATGTAAAAATGCATTAAAAAGAGATAATATTCTTTCTCTCTATAGACAATCTATATATTAAGCAAAACAATTTATCTGAAAACAGTTAAATGTATTTTAAATGTCTATACAATCATGTTTTCATTTGCCTAACCTTTAAAAATAAAATCTCAGGTTCAGCTCCTAGCACATTTTCTTATGCCACGAAAAAACTTCTATCTGAAAACTTCATCAAAATATTCTTAGGAATTCAATGGTGTGGTTTGATATTAGGTTGCTTGCGTTGTTTGCTGTCACCATCAATTCCCAAAAGCCTAATTAGAATATGATCTAGTGATTCATGCTTTTTAGCTGTTTATGTATGATTTGTAGTTTTCTCATCTAAGTTATTCATGTAAGGGTACAATACTTTTATAAGAAATCTTTGGTGAATAAAGTTATTTATTTTTGTTCAGAAATTATAATAATGCCATTCTAAATTAAGTTCATTCATTCATTGCCTTTAAATAAGAGAAAATAATAATAACAACAAATAACAAACAACAATAATATTTGTGATACATTTTAAATGTTTAGTTGACTGAGTTTCATGTTTAATGAATAAAAGTTTATAGTAGTAGTAGTAGTAGTAGTAGTAGTAGTAGTAGTAGTAGTAGTATAGAATAAGAAAAGAATATTTAAGAAAATAAAGTTCTTGTTCCTAAGTTATATTTAGGATCCTATTCATATAGGATAGGTTTATAGAGTGAAACACTTTGATTATAGCAAATTGAAAGATTGGACACATATGAATTATACACCAGAAGAATTATTCAATCAGAAAATCTGATTTAATTTGGATGCTTGAATCAATTAGTACAATTTTAATATTCAATTTTAATATTCCAGTTGATTCAAAAAATTGATATGATCCAATAGGTACCTTTGAATTGACCCAGAGACTTAAAGATTTAATTTAGTTTAATTTGATTCAGAACATTAAAATGCATATGAGTATGCATAGAAAATATTCAAATCAATTTGAATCTGTTTTGAACTAATTAGTTTGAATAATAACATTGACTTGAGATTCTAAATTGATCTGACTTAATTTAGAACACTGAATATTAGCCTTGTTTTATTACCTATTCCTGTCATATTATTAGCATAAAAATTCTATAAATATATATAATGAGGTTGTATTGCAATACAATTTATTTTTGAAGGTAGTAGAAATGCAGATATATACTTCTGCAAAGGCTTGATTCAATTTTTGTGAATTCACACAAAGTTCACACCCCTTATATTTTAGTAATGCTTGAAAGTTACTTATTTATTGGCTTTTGTACTCTGTAAATATTGCAGCACAATGGTAACATGTTTTTTTTTTTAAATCCAATCCTAATGTTCCATTAGATAAAAATTGGTCTTACTTAAGGTTTGAGAAGGAATAAGCAATAACTTATCTGCAGGCTGGAGTCATTGAAACAGAGAAATGCAAAACTCTTAGAGAATGTTCATTTCCAACTGCAGACAAATATATTGATGTACATATATTTACTGTATATCTTGCTGCAATTGCATGCAGACTTTCAGAGAGTCACAACATGAAAAACAATAAATAACAAGAGACATTAAAGATGCCAAACCTGCAGCCAAAAATTCATGGACGTACAATTCTAGATTGCATCAGGCATCAGCTCCCAAGCACCCTCCAGGAAAGCCCCATTTTCACAAGCTTCCAAAACATAGTTAGAACTGAGACAAAAACAAGCACACATTTCACAGGAGGTCATTCCAAAGGGCCAGCCCCATGATGGAGAAACACCTCCAGGTTCTGGTCCTCTGACTTCCCACATTTTCTTCCAGCATGATTTTGACTTTATGTTGGAAGTACTTTGTCATTATTTGGCTTAAGTTAAAATATTGGTCTGCTTTTTAAAATATAACCTGCTGCTCAAAGCTGTCACGGCACGTCCTCATAACCAATAAAATATCATTGAAATAAAATTTTGAAACACAGTCAATAATGTAAAATAATCTAAATCTAAGTCCTAAATCTGTTTCAAATATGAACATCCAGGAACAGATTCAGCTAGTTCTGGGTTTAGTAAGTAAACTAGAATAGAATAGAATTCTTTATTGGCCAAGTGTGATTGACAAGGAATTTGTCTTTGGTGCATATGCTCTCAATGTACATAAAAGGAAAAAAAGAAAGAAGAAAAAAATACATTCATCAAGAATCATAAGATACAACCCTTAGTGATAGTCATAGGTTACTAATAAGCATACTATGAAATACTATGAAATAAACAGAGCAATATAAATTGTAAAAATAAAGCAACAAGGTTAGTCATAAGTGGGAGGAGATAGATAATACGAAGGATGAGAAGAATAATAGTAATACAGTCTTAGTAAATAGTTTGACAGTGTTGTGGAAATTAGTTGGTTAGCAGAGTGATGGCATTTGAGGAAAAACAACTTGTGCCTAGTTGTTTTGGTGTGTGGTGCCCTATAGCATCGTTTTGAGGGTAAAAGTTGAAACAATTTAAGTCCAGGATGTGAAGGGTCTGTAGATATTTTCACAGCCCTCTTTATGATCCGTGCAGTATACAGGTCCTCAATGGAAGGAAGGTTGGTAGCAATTGTTTTTTCTGCAGTTCTGATTATCCTCTGAAGTCTGTGTCTATCTTGTTTGGTTGCAGAGCCAAAGCAGACAGTTATAGAGGTGCAGATGACAGACTCAATAATTCCTCTGTAGAACTGAATCAGCAGCTCTTTGGACAGTTTGAGTTTTTTGAGTTGGTGCAGACAGAACTTTGTTTGTTGTGCTTTTTTGATGACATTTTTGATGTCGAGTGTCCATTTTAAGTCTTGACATATGATAGAACCTAGAAACTTGAAAGGTCTCTACTGTCGATACTGTGTTGTCTAGTATTGTAAGAGGTGGTAGTGTAGAAGGGTTTCTCCTAAAATCTACCACCATTTTTATGGTTTTGAGTGTGTTTAGTTCAAGATTGTTCTATATAATGTAATCATATTAATTATGCATACAACTTTGTTCCTTTTAGCACTGTTCTATCAATACCTCTTTGGCAAATGGCTTTTTTATTCAAGTTATAAGACATACATTCTTACTATTTGAAACAATTCATAGTGGTTCTGGGACAATTCTGGCTGAGTTTTTTGTGAGGATTGTTGGCATTTTTTTTCCAAATTGTAATAGATTTTTAAAAATCAAGATCTGAATGTGAGCAGAAAGGAATATACTTAAGTGAAAATATTTCAAAGCATACACTTAAGCTTGGAAAAATAAGAAAATAAGTGTTCAGTAACAAAATATCTGACAACTGTAAGCACTGTGTTATCTTTATTTATTTTACCATTCATTTATTTTAAAATTGTATTAAGTCAACTTGAAATGGCAATTTAGAAGACAGATAACTTAAGCACAGTGACCTAAACTTGGGTGTCCTCCTTTATTTGTGTCGCTCAAACTGAGTTAGTTACTTCAAGTACTGAGAGCTTATTAACTGAGACTTGAGAGAGAACATGTTACAAATAATATGCTAGAACTGACCATTAATAGAAAGCTGAAGAATATGAATATTCGCTAACACAAAAATCAGAATGACTATGATTAGTCAGTGGTGCAGTGGTGAAATTCAAATTTTTTTACTATCGGTTCTATGGCATGGCTTGGTAGGCATGGCAGGGGAAGGATACTGCAAAATCTCCATTCCCACCCCACTCTGGGGCCAGCCAGAGGTGGTATTTGCTGGTTCTCCGAACTGCTCAAAATTTCCGCTACTGTTTCTCCAGAACCTGTCAGATTTCACCCCTGGGATAGTGTACGTGGGTAGTATTATATGTCCTTGCATAATGGCCTTGACACTTCCTTTCTAAATCAGCCAAAATAGTGCAAGTTTGCCAAATTTTCTGATAATTAAATTATCTGCTTCCAAAGAGCAAAGTCCAAGGGGAAGTCATCAGGAAGTAGCAATCATACGTTATCGTGCTTAATGAGCTGTGATGATTCGGAACGGACATAATTCGCCACAGTAATGTAATGACTTTACTACTTTAAAACTGCAAAATAAGGTAACTCAGAATTAGAATTGAAATTCAAGGCAACTGGTTGTCCCTGGATATTATAGCTCATTTTCTTTTTTGCCCTCTTGAAAAAAAAAGGTGAATGCAGCATAAATAACAAATGATGAAAAGTCTCTTTTGTTTTCCAAATAGGTCCTGCAGCACTTTATCCATTACCCACAAGGTAGATTTCTGTAAACTATTTCCCAGCTTTGAATTTTATTTCTAGTTTGATGACAGCTATTCGCGAATGTAGGTACTTGCAATTAAAAACAAAGCTAGTGGGTTTTACTTTGTGTCTATCATTCTTTAATAATAATAAAAAAGGAGTTGCAATGGCTCAGAAGTAATTATGTTATTCCTATCAGAAATTCTGATCAACTATGAATGTTTTTTAATACTAGAAAAAAAATATGGATGCAAAAGCCTGGTGTTCTTCAGTTCTTTAAGTGAACCAAACTAAGTCTAGAATTATGGTACTTTCTTTGCAGAGGGAATAATGAAGTGAACATTTTTCAGTGTTTAAATATTTTCCCATTACTATAGACAAAACTAACTTTCCAGTGTTTCCAATGGAACTATATTGATGGTGTATATGTTATCAGTACTAGCACATTTTAAAGTCGAGTATATATTTTTGTGAGAGTAACTGTCCTCAACCTGTCATTCAAGGATTGGAAAACAACTCCCATCACTAACCAAGTAGGTTTGCTGGAATGGTGAAGGTTGACATTCAACCATACCTAGAGAAGACTCAGAAAGACTAAGTTGAAGTATCATTTCCAAACAATACTAGCTGCTGTGGGTTAGTCACTTTATTCATTAAGTTTCACTTTATTTCATTTTCCCCATTCCTGATTTGTCTTCCATAGAAATCAGATGACTTTTGGATGGGGTCGATTCTTTTTCTACCATGGGAATCTTGTATGAAATGATTCTGAATTAATATTTTAAGCATTATTTTTATTTTAAATAGAAAATTGCTCCAATTAACTTGGGAATCAGTGCAATTCTCACCCTGTTCTTGTTAATTTTTGTCAAAATACCATACCATACCATCTAAAGTCAAATTATGGCATATTAAATACTTTCATACCAATTGGGTAAGAGGCACTAATCTCTTAAACCAGTATTTTCCTTCTGGGTGCCTTTCCAGATGTATTTGTGCTGTAACTCCTAGATAGCATGGTTGGCTGAGAAACCTGGCTTCAGTTGTCTAAACACATCTTGAAACTGGCAGTTTTCTATGTATATGTTTTTGTATGATTTCTGATTTTAATTACTGTGGTAGTATTTCCATGAGGAAGGGTTTTCCCCCCCCAAAACATGAGCACAAACATATTGAAATAAATAAAGCTGTGCTGTATTTCTCAAAATTAATTTGGACTGCTCTTCTATGTTCATGGGAAATTATTTCTCTGGTATCACAAATACTTTGCAACTGATAAGTAGATTTACCACTGGCTTATTTTTCTATGCAAAACATAGTCTTTTTAGATGTAATCCCTTATGAGTAGCCTGGACCCTTTAGATATCTGCATTGGAATCTAATGGCCTCTCAAACATCCCTGCTTCGGTTTGTTTTCCTTTTGCATAACTTTAAATGGCTTTATTTTGCTTTGTAGCCTAGGCTAGCTACTGCAATATTGGTTAAGGTTTCTGAATAGGAGTGAAGAACAGTGGCTGCTTCATTTTGCTCTTTGCAGCATGGAAGCACTTCGTATCAACAGTGGTTTGATGCTAAAGTACCTAATTGACCTGTCTGTTGTGAGTTGTTTGGTTGTCCCAACTAGGATGTTAGAGAACCTACACTGGGGAAGGTGCTTCTCCATTATTGTGAAATAATTCTTGTTGTGAAATAGTCTACCACTAGAGAGGAGGCTTGCTCAGCCTCTTGCCCTTTTGGAAACATGTTAGATGGAGATTTTGCAAAAGGGCTTTTTATCTAGTTAAGATACCACCATAGTGTTGTTGTCATTGTTGTTAGTTGCGAAGTCGTATCCGACCCATTGTGACCCCACGGACAACATTTCTCCAAGCCTTCCTGTCCTCTACCATCCTCTGGCGTCCATTTAAGCTCATGCCTACTGCTTCAGTGACTCCTTCCAACCACCTCATTCTCTGTCATTCCCTACCATAGTACTGTGTTCCAAAGGTGCTTTTTCAGGAGGCAACTGAACTTTCTTGGTTTTTTTTTTTCTTTTGAAGACGTTTTGCTTCTCATCCAAGAAGCTTCTTCAGCTCTGACAGGTGAAGAAACTTCTTGGATGAGAAGTGAAATGTCTTCAAAAGAAAAAAACCAAGAAAGTCCAGTTGCCTCCTGAAAAAGCACCTTGGAACAACCATGACCTGGATGACTGAGAATCTCTACAGACCATAGTGCTGTATATTTTTGATTATGGTATACTATTGTACTAAGGAAGCTTCCCCACAAAGAATTTTCTTTTACCACAAAGAATTGCGTGATTGCAACAGCTTAAACATGTAACAAAGTGAAATATCTTCCTTTCTTATGCTCTGAGACATAATTAGTGGACTATGTTGTTCTCATAAAAAAAGAAATATGCAAAACTGATTGGTTGTAATGGCAATTTCTGTTTCTAAGATAATTCTGGGCAATTGTATGTGACTAAATGAGTAGAATTGTAACTTGTGATGATTATTTAAGGTACAAAAAATCTAGAGAGAAGTTCCTTGAAGATGAACTCCAACACTAGTCTGAAAGCTCAGAAGACCAAACCTCTGGTCCCAGTGAACAACCAAGATTGGATCCTACAAAAAGTCAACCTGGGATTTTTTTCAGGAGGGAGGCTTTTTTATTCACTTCATATCCAAATTAAGAATCAAACTGTCCCAGCATCAATGTTGCCTTGTAAGCACACAATGCGTATGTATAAGGGGTATTATTTTCTTATTTTGCAATCAGCTTAAAGTGGTTTGTACCTGGAAAAACAGCAACTATATGCAATCAATTGATTGCTAAAGAATTAATATCCCACTAGGATACTTTCCTTTATAGGTAGAGTGGAACACGAAATTTTAAAATCAACCTTGCTGTGCAACCAACAATTTCAGTTAAAAATGTGAGTCTATTCAAGAAAATTTCAACATCCTTTTCACTTAACACATCATGTTAAAGCAAATACGGAATTGTTTTATCAATAACAAGTAACAAGCTGCAAAATGTATAAATACATAGAACAGGGGTCTGCAACCTTAAACACTCAAAGAGCCATTTGGACCCGTTTCCCACAGAAAAGAAAACACAGGGAACCACAAAACCCTTCCAGTGCCTAACTATTTCTTGAGCAGTCACAAAACTAGCATATGTAGTTGAATTAAACGTTCTGTTTTCTTCTGAAACTTTTCTTTTCTTGGATTTATTCATGGTTGGCCTACCGCGGGTTGAAAAGCTCAATAAATCATGTGCTCTGTGTGTGTGTGTGTGTGTGTGTGTCGCACATTGGCGGTTGTGATGCGTATTTTGAGTAACAGGGAGCCTCAGCAGAGGAGTAAAAGAGCCACATGTGGCTCCAGAGCCACAGGTTGCTGACCCCTGATATAGACTGTTTTTTCCAAGGTCTCTTTGTATCAAATGTTACAGTATTTGCCTTTGAAGAAATAAATGTTAGAGATGGTTGATTCATTTATTTTTCATTTGAAAGCATATCTCTTTATTTTTTTTTTGGAAGTGTTTGAAAAATTCAAAACTTTGCTTGAAAGTTTTCTTTAATTCTAGTTGTTTTTCTTTTCTTTCCCAATGATTGACTTCGCATGTCAAGTTCTGTCGAGGTCAGGTTGTACCAACTAGCCAGCATGTAGATTAGAAGTTGTGCTGTGAAAGCGTTGTTCAGAATGCTTTAAGGAAATTCATGCCAGCAAGAGCAATGCTTTGCACATCAGGCATTCATTCTGAAAATCAAAAATATGCATAAATAACTTGATATCCATTGGTAGAAACACAAAGAAAAGGGAACACATTAGTACCGCATCTGATTCTCAGTAAAACACTGTAAGAAATATTCAGACAAATTGTACAATGATGAGCAATGAAAAATATTAGGATTATGGAAAACGGTCTTGAAAAGGAGTTTGAGAGAATTCCATTTATGAAGAAACTAAAGTAGAGAGCCATATGAGAGCATGTTTCAAATATCAGAAGAAGCGTCACAAAGAAAAAGGCCATGATCTCTTCCTGATCGCCTCATAATGCAGAAAATGGAATAATAGTCCTAGTAATAGGAAACAAATTTGTGTGGAATGCTGATGGGTTTATTTATAAGAGCTATTCATCAGTGGATCCAATTATCATGGATGTGCTCAAGCATAATCTGGGCATCTAATTTTCACAACGATTTCAGATTCTGCACTGAGCAAAGGGTTGCAGTTGATACCCTGGATTGTTTCTTCCAACTCTTCAATGCAACGGCAGAAAACATCAGTTTAAGAGATGGTGAGAACAAATCTGCACATAAATGAGAATATACAATTTCAACAACATCAATAATTTCTCGGTTTAAACAATACAATCCAGTGCAAAGTGAAAAATAAAATACTTTAAAGTTGACTTCATGAGGTGTCAAGCATAATTGGTCCATCTTTTCCCCATCATGGTCCTTTAACTTAGGTTTGCTTGCTGAACTGCCCTTGTCAAAGAGATTTCCACCCACCCCACAGGCCTGAAATGCAAGAGCCTTCTTATTTTAGTACCACCATAGTTACTTTTTTTAAAAATAAAAATGGTAGACTTTAGCACTGAATCACATTCTCTCTGGGTAGGGTAAAATGAAGACAAGAAAAATCTATGTTATTTCCGATCATGGCTGCAAGAAGAGTGAACAAGATTTAATATGTAACAAAGGGGAATTTTCAGACTTGCGCAATGACAATGTTAAAGAGTGGGAAACTCATAGGAAATTATTTTCCTCAAGTCGTTAGTCCACACCTTGTCTCACTTGTGAAATGCAATGCTATGCAACAGTGGTGAAATGTAAAATTTGTTACTACTGATTCTGTGGGCGTGGCTTGGTGTGTGTATGGGGGGGGTAATGTGACTGGGTGGATGTGGCCAACTTTTTTTTTTTACTTTTAAAAGCATTTTTTCTGCAACCTTAACCTCTGATGATCAGGCAACTCAGCTGGGATCGTCAGAGGCTTTTTAAGGCTTTTTTTTTCTACAACCTCTTCGCCTGACATTTAAAACATTTAAAAAAATGTTTTTAAAAGGCTCTGACGATCCCAGCTGAGCTGTGTGATCATCAGAGGCTTTTTTAAACTTTTAAAAACATTTTTTTGGCCAAAGAGGTTGTAGAAAAAATGCTTTTAAAAGTTAAAAAAAAAAGCCTCTGATGATTGTGCAGCTCAGCTGGGCAAGGGGGGGGGGGTGCAGGGATTTTTGCTACCGGTTTTCCGAATCACCCACCGCCATCACTACTGGATCGGGTGATCCGGTCCAAACCAGGAGCATTTCACCCCTGATATGCAAGTATATTTGTATAAAAGAAACCTCATTTGAATTCAGTGGAGTTTACTTAGGGATAATCATGCATAATCTTAATTTATAAATCAAATAATTGAGCCCTTTCTCTCTCTTCCTCTTCATACCCAGTGGAACTATTTCTTGTGAAATATTTCCATCTCTTATTGACAATGGAGCTACCTCTTTATTTTTCATGTTTTGAAAAGTAAGATACAGTAAGGAATTGTTTTTGTAGTCCCAAGAGCAGGAAGAAAAAAAAATACTTGCTCTGCAGCGGTGGGTTCACATTCTGTTACTGCCTTCCGCGCATGCACCTGGCCTTTCGTGCATGAGCTTTGCTCATGCGTGCACCTTTTGTACATGCACCTGGCCTCAAAAATGTGCCCACCTATGATTTCAGCTACTGATTCACCTGAACCAATCTGAACTGGCTGAATATCACCTCTGTTGCTCTGTCACTTGGCCACAGTGTAAATATATGACAGATAGAAAGGAGGAGATAAATTATGAATGTTTCCATCTTTAATACCATTGATCCCAAGTAATCTTCCTCTACAGATTATTATTTATATAAAAAAAGAAAGGTGTAAGTGGCTTTACTTCAAAAACTGGCTGCAATCAGGATAAAGGCTGTATAGAATATTAAAGATCTCAATTCAGCAGCAACTTGTTGGGGTAGAGGTCACACACAAGGTCCATAGGGTGGCATTTAAAAGGTGAAACCTTCTAAAATAAAGTCTTCGGTACTTTAAAAGGGAAAAAAAGGGGGAGATTCATCCTGTTTTAATAAGAATTAAGGAATTAATACCTTTTTTAAATCCTGGGTTCCAGCAGCCAATTTATATTATAATCACATGTCACTACATCTGCTCCTAAAAGCATTTGCCTCTTGAGTTTATGTCCTTCATTTTTTTTTATCCTTTTAGCCTCTCATA
This sequence comes from Masticophis lateralis, assembly GCA_030761175.1. Lineage (NCBI taxonomy): Eukaryota > Metazoa > Chordata > Lepidosauria > Squamata > Colubridae > Masticophis > Masticophis lateralis. The sequence goes on along the minus strand of JAUDYJ010000001.1, from coordinate 194,269,020 downwards.
TCTGAGCCATTAAAGTGAGAAGATTTTTGCAGTCCAGATAGGGTGGGTCCTAATCTATGCTAAGTATCCAACTGCAGTTCACTTTAAAAAATGGTTGATTCCTTTATTTTATTTTATTTTTATTTTATTGTGATTTATATGCTGCCCTTCTCCCAAAGGACTCAGGGCAGCTTAAAAGATAAAAATTCAACAATATGAATTAAATATAAATTAAAATCCAATTAAAATTAATTACAATTATTACAATGTAAAACCCCCCTCAACGGGTCAGTCCATTTGATGAAAAAGCCACATCTTCAGTTCACCGCAGAAGGAGAGGATGTCGGGGGCTGTCCTAAGCTCAATAATCTTTAGGGAGAAAAGATTAACATCTTCTTTAAAAAAGGACAAGGCAATAAGGCATAATTTGTATTGAGGGAATGTCACCTTTTCTGACATGGCATACACCACGAGTCTCAAACTCACCGCGTCACGTTGCTATCATGTGACATTTTGCAATGTTTTCCCCATTCATGGAGCTGGGATGGGTGTGGCCTACACATGCCACATCCGGTCTATGCCACATCCACCACATCCACATCCGGTGGATGCCACATCCACCAATTTGACATGCCTGGCATAGACTAAATGAGGGCATTACATGATAGAGGTCCCTGCTGAGATGGAGAGCTTGTGTCTTTTGCCCAGGACAGCAAAATGACTGTCATTTCCCATCCCAGCAGACTTGTTTCAGACTTCAGAGACACCAGTATATAATGGAGTGCCTCTCTCCCCAAAATGATTAATTCATTCCCCACCCCACACCCCACTCTGCCAAAAATATTTAATTTCCTCCAAAAATGATTGTGTTTTGGGTTTCACAAGGCCCATGATCATGGGTGAAATCCAGCAGGTTCTAACAGGTTCTGGAGAACCAGTAGTGGAAATTTTTAGTAGTTCGGAAAACTGGCTAGCCCGAGAGTGAGGTGGGAATGGAGATTTTGCAATATCCTTCCCCCTGGAGTGGTGAGGGAATGGGGATTTTTCAGTATCCTTCCCCTGGAGTGGGGTAGGAATGGAGATTTTGCATTATCCTTTCCCTGCCACGCCCATCAAGCCACGCCCACAGAACCAGTAGTAAAAAAATTTGGATTTCACCACTGCCCATGATCATTAGTTTAGTAAAATAATAATAATAATAATAATAATAATAATAATAATAATAATAATAATAATGTTTAAATCAATAGTTAAAGTCTAAATAAGTTCAGCATATATCCAGAGAAGGACAGAATTGAAGTTGGGAAGGAGGAAAATGAGAGGTCTCTATCTATATACTTTTTGTACAATTTTTTTTTTTTAAAAAAAAACATTTTTCTTTCTTTTTCACTCACTCTTAGCCCTAGGAGACCTAGGAAGGAAGCAATAGAAAACCGCTTCTGAAAAATGTTGATAAGAAAACTGCAGGGGGCAGTTATCATAAGTAAAAAAATGACTTGAAGGAACAACTTTCAAACATGAGTATGACATACCACAATGCTTTTTCCCCCCTATACTTCGATCTTTTTTGTATGCCTTCACATCCGTCTTGTCTCCTGCTTGCTGCCTGGACTAGTCCTTGTAGATTTCTTGGCAAGATTTCAGAAGTGGTTTATCCTGTGGCTGAGAAAAAGGGACTGGCCCAACATCACTGGTTTTGTGCCTAAGGCAAGTCTACAACTGACAGCCATCTGGTTTCTTGCCCAATGCCTTAACAACTACGCTAAATGGCACTCCCATACTTAGACTAAATAATATATTTTAAGATGTCTTTATTACATGTATTTGTAGTTTACCCATATACTATTGTGTATTGTGGTGCAGAAATACATACTTGGTTTGGGAAAAGCTGCACAAAACATTTTCCCCCCACACAAGGCACATCAGAAATTAGAGGAAATACTGATTGGGAACTTATCACCATCTCAGATACAAGGGAATTCTTACCCTTTATGAATATTTGGAAAGACAAATTTGATTTCGCTCAGTTTATTTTCCCAATCTTCATTCTGTCCTATTTCCATACCAATTAGGGGAGCCTTTAATAATTCATGTGAAGAATTCTCTTAATTAAGCTATTTTTATTCTACTATGTTCCTAATGTAATAATTCAGGCTTCCCCAAATCTGATAATTTATTTGGATTCAGATGTTCTAGATCAATCTAAATCAAGAATGTGGGTCCCCACCCCAAATATTACACTCCATGCATAATTTCCATCCCATATATTTAAAATGCAGAGGCTATGCAAACAATTGGCTGGTATTCTTAGTATGAGATGAAATTCCATTCATTCCAGGAATGGTTTATAAGGGATAAATAAGGCTTACCAAATCCTTCTCACTTATTTGGGAAACTGGAACTGTAAAAACTGGTGGTCTTTTGTGTGCTTACTGTGGTGACCTTTAATGTCAGACACCTTCTAAGGAAGAAAGAGAACGGAGAACGAGCAAGGTCATGATAGTTGCAATTCACTTTAAATTAAAGATTGATATCTCAAATCTCCCATTTTACTTCATATGGCTAACCATAGCAGCCGATTAGCAAGGACAGACATACACCAAGAGCTGCCTTGCTTCTTAGAATAATTATGCACTTTCCCAGAAGGTCAAGCCCTAAACCAATAGGAAAGTGGATGTTAGCCAGACTATGCTTGAAATACCAGAATGCTCAAAGGGCTGTTGGTCAGACACTGGTCCAACTGCCAGAACATAATTAAGCAGAGATTGTACATTTGATGTTGCTGTTCTTCCTTGTTTAATTGGTTGTCGTGGGTGGTAATATTTGCATTTGATTACATGCTTTTTCTTCTTTCCATACGACTCTCCCAAATGTTTCAGTGCCAGGATACTGTCCAGCCCATAGTTAGATACTCCAGAGCCCACTGATCTACTTAGAAAACATTTAATGGATCCATGGAAGATCCTCACAGTCCAAAAAAAAAGAGCTTTCTTCTCCTGCTATTTTGACAATATCACAGATGCAGCATGCCTCACGACAGTGCCATTAAGACCCTAATGTACTGTAAGATTATTAAATAAATGTTAACAAAATACAACTGTTAAATTACCAATAGAGTAATTTACAAATGAACAGAAGGAAAGTAATGGGGAAAAATATTTCTGTGGGTGTCTTCCAAATGACACAAATTGCAATGAAGTTGATTACAACATTAAACTAAGTATTACTGAGAATATTATCTAGGTCTGATAGTTACTTCCTTAGACTAAATGAGCAGCCGTAATGAGTTATTCTGTAGAAGAAGAAAAAAACTACAGATACTTAGAATCAGACTGCAAAGTATTTGTGTGTGTGTGTGCATATTTCAATTTCAATTTTCAATTTAATTCAATTTATATGCCTCCCCTCTCCGAAAAGTCAGAGCGGCTCACAATACATTTAAAATCCTAATAAAAAACATTTAAAAATTAAAAACATTTAAAACATTAAAACTCATTCATACCATTCATAGCTAGATCTCGCCAGATCGCAAGAGCGAAATCAACAACCCCAGGCCTGCTGGAAAAGCCAAGTCTTCACTGCTTTTCGGAAGGCCAATAGGGTGGGGATGATCCGGATCTCAGGAGGTAACTGGTTCCAGAGAGCTGGGGCATCCACAGAGAAGGCTCTCCCCGGCGGGCCTGCTGACGGGACCTGGAGGAGACCAACTCTGTGGGATCTTACTGGTTGCTGGGAGCTATGCGGTAGAAGGCAGTCTTGAAGATAACCTGGCCCTGAGCCATGTAGAGCTTTAAAGGTAATAACCAACACCTTGAATTGTGACCTTGAAGGACAGAGAAAGAACATGGAAGAACTCTGATTCATTGGTTTTTAAATATATTTTGTCACCCTTCTTTGGAAGGATTTTGATACATTATTTTAGCCATAATAACATGTGGAGAGCAGGGTTCTGATCTATAGAGATGGGCAGGGATGGGTTTTACTTACCTTTACCACTGGTTTGCCCTATGTGTGCACACCCGCTTTGCACGCACACTGTCTACACATGTGCCCGGCCTTCCGTGCATGCATTTTGCTTGCTTGTGCATCTTCCGTGCTTGCACCCAGCCTTGAAAATGTGCCGAAATAGCATGACTTGGAGCAGGGGCGGGGGGGCTCGGGTGGTGGTGGTCCATCCACGATCATTGCTACTGGTTCACCCAGTCCGGGATGAACCGGCTGAGTACCACCTCTGGAGATGAAGATCAAATTAATTTGTATTCGAAGTCACAAAGTTTGAATGCCTCCGTAGTTATATGCTAATTGTTACCTTCCTATCATTAACTGTTAAATGTGGTGGTGGTGGGATTATCTGTAGCTGAAAAAAAGCTAGAAAGAGATGGAGGAGGGAAAAGTTGGGGGTTTTTTTTGCTTTGGCATCACATGCAATACATTGGAGTTCAGTTTTTTACAAAAGTTTGTTGTTCTCTAGATACCAATTGGTATATATTATAATATATATATTATTGGTATATACCAATAACAGGAGACAGGCCTTCTTTATTGTAGCACCTGCCCTCTGGAACAACAAGCATCCCTTCAGATATTTGTGTGGCCCACATATTATCCCATCTTTAAAAAGAGCACTAAAATATGCAAACTAGGAAAGAGAAGTGAATTTTTTTTTAAAAAAACCCATATCAACCCACCTCTGCATTTTTGGGAACAGATACAGCATTCTTCCCTTGCTCATTCTTACACTAATTGAAGAATTTAAATTTAAATTTTGAAAAATTTCACCATATGGCACATTTATAAACTATAAAATTTTGAGCCACATGGAGGAAGAATTCATTATGTGGCCTTTTCCCACATCGTTTCTTTTTGAGAAACAAAATACACTGACGTGCAGAAAAACCGTTGAATGGCTTCCTCTTATGTACAATAAACCAATCTCCTAACGGTAATAATATCCTTGGCGGTAGGGCCCCTAATACTGCAGCCTCTGCATTGTATAGTAAGATGCAACAAGTCTAATGTCTCTTGTTGGTGCAGGAAAAAAGCCCCAGTAAACAAGGAACAGTGTTGCATTCCAAACTCTCTGAACCAGTGGTGGGTTCCTCCCGGTTCAGCCCAGTTCCCGCAAGCCGGTAGCGGTGATGATATGACATCACCAAACCGGTTCTTACCTTCACTCCTACTCTAATTTCCCTTCCTTCCTCCCTTCTCTTCCTTCCCTCTCTCTCCTTCCTTCTTCCATCTCTCTTCTCCTTCCTTCATCGCTCTCTATTGCTGTATCCTTTTGTCCATATGGATTACTCAGAGGGCTGAAAAAGTTATTTTTGACTGGTCCTCGCACTTTCGACCAGTCCTTGAACTTACGACTGTCCTCACATTTTACATTTGTCGCCCTATCTTGTCACCATGGTGAAGAGAAGCAATTGTGAAATGAATGACACGATTATTAAGAATGCTGCATGGGCATAAATGTGAGGATGGTCATAAGTGTGAGGACCAGTCAAAAGTGCAAGGACCTGTCAGAAATGACTTTTTTCAACCCTCTGAGTAGTCCCTATACACATAGCCATGGCTATGTGTATAGGGACCTGGTCACATGACCAGCTAGCCACGCCCACCCAGTCACATGACCTCCAAGCCACGCCCACAGAACCGGTAGTAAAAAATTTTAGAATCCATCCCCGCTCTGGACAATTGTATCTCAACTGTATCTGGAGAAGATTGGTCTATAAATCATTTCTCTACTGCTTACAGTATTATTAGCATTGTGGAATACTATGTACTTCATCCTTTTGGGATCCTGCAGAGTTGAGGTAGCATAGCTTTTTTAAAAGCCCATTTTGAGTAACAAGTAACACCTATCAGTGGGTTCTAAAATTTTTTACAACCGGTTCTGTGGGCATGGGTTATTTTGTGGGCGTGGCTTGATGGTCATGTGACAATTCTTTAGGATTTAGCAGAGGTACTGGTCTACCAGGCTTTTAACTGCTTGCAGATCTATACCGGTCTACCGACTTATTTTTGGAGGCATTGGTCTACTCATGTGTTTTTGCAGGCACTGGTCTACTCATGTGTTTTTGCAGGCACTGGTCTACCCATTTATTTTTGCAGGCACTGGTCTACTCATGTGTTTTTGCAGGCACTGGTCTACTCATTTATTTTTGGAGGCACCAATCTACCACCAAACTGCCTTTTACCACTGATCAGCTGTAGGGCAGCCCTTTGAAGCCCTGCAGCAAGAGTTTAAACAGTTTTTCCTTATAGCCCATCAGCTGGGACTCAGGAGGCAGCAATAGATTGGGTGTGGGGCCAAATAAAAGGTAAGAATAACAAGGGGGGGAAGGCAGAACCGGTTCGGTGACATCATATCATCACTGCTATTAGTTTGGTGGAACCGGGCTGAACCGGGAGGAACACACCACTGTCTATCAGGTGTGATTATTGAAGGACCATGAAACATCTGCTGTAGGTTCATAGACGTACAGTTTTTAATTATAAATTCATATTAGTAGGCAATGTGGAACATGTGATAGGCATTTACACTGTGTAAATGTGACATTATTGATGGAAAGGGTTCTTCTATCCTCCCACAACCGTAGTGATCTGAAAAAGGCTAGCTTAGAATGATTTGTTGAAGATATTTTTGAAGCCAGATGGTAGGCATTTTCAAATGCTACATTACGCATTTTCTCAATTTAGCTTTCCCACTGGATTTATCGACATAAGATTTTTTAAAAAAATCTTAATATCTTTAATAAAATCATTTGAAAACTATTAACATTAGCAAAATATAGAATATATTATTAAAATATGGAATATGTATATGCTTAACAAATGCTGATGACAAAAGATCAGCACATTTTGAAATTTCATTTATTCCTCTACTGTATTGCTTTCTTTCTTTCTTTCTTTCTTTCTTTCTTTCTTTCTTTCTTTCTTTCTTTCTTTCTTTCTTTCTTTCTTTCTTTCTTTCTTTCTTTTCCTTCCTTCCTTCCTTCCTTCCTTCCTTCCTTCCTTCCTTCCTTCCTTCCTTCCTTCCTTTCTTTCTTCGATTTATATGCCGCCCTTCTCCAGAGACTCAGGGCGGCTTACAATGTGTTAAGCAATAGCCTTCATACTTTGGTATATACCTGCCTAGTAGGGCTTTTGATCACCCATAAGCGGTGTTCTTTTTTATACAAAGTCACCTTATTGCCCCCACTATCCAGGTCCTCACATGTCTGCACTTCTTGTTTTTACATACCATAATTGCAATATAATATTGATGCTAACTAGCTAGATGATAGGTAGGTAGGTAGGTAGGTAGGTAGATAGACAGACAGACAGACAGATATAGATAATAGCTAAATAGATAGATGATAGGCAGATAGATAGACAGATGCTTTGCCTTCTAAACCACATGTTTCTGTTTCTTAAAAAATTGATTCAACACTTGTCTAGCGTAATCCAAATTTAATCCAGCACTTGGCACACCTTTTCACAGTTACTATGATAGTCTTTCACAGATAAGAATAGAACAGTTACTATGCATTATGGCACATGTTAAACAACCTTTCTGTCTATACTTTTTAAATCTTTTCTTGACTATGACATACAAGTATGAAGAATAGATAAATAGTCTTAATACTAAATTGTTATTTTCAATACCTAAGAAATTCCAATCAGACTATGCTATTGTGAAAGAAGTAGAGTCTACTGATTGTGAATACTGAAGAAATGATGACTTTGAAGGACTTAAGTAATTTAATTAATTAATTACTTTAATTAAATTAATTAAAGAGCTACTTTGGTCTATGCTAGCAGTTAAGGTATCAGGCTAGGAAGCAGGGATTGTGAGTTCAAATTCTGTCTTAGCCATGAAGGCCAGCTGGGTAAGTTTGGACCAGTCACTCTTTCTCAGCCCACCCCACCCCACAGGGTTGTTGTTGTGGAAAAATAAGAGGTGGAAGATGTGTTGAACATGTTCACCACCTTTATTCTTTTTATTTGTAAAAACAGTAAAGGCAGGACACAATAAACAAACAAACGAATTCAACTCTTGAGTGAAATGGCTGATGCATTAGAAGTCCTTACCCACAACCTACAGCATGACTGTCAAACTCGTAGCCCGCAGGCCAGATATGTCATGCATCGGCCATTCTCAGTTTAGCAAAAGGGGAAAAAGTTGTGATATGTCACGTGACAACGCCATGATGACATGAGTTTGACACCCTTGACCTACAGGTTGTCAATGGGAAAAAAACAAGCTTAAATTCAACTGAAACGAAAAGCATTGGCTATTTAGATGTTTTGTGAATCTGGAATTATATCAGCTTTTTCTCTAAAGAGGCTCACTATTAGGGAGTTTCATGGGTCCCCCTCGCCCCTCCCCCCCACACTTTTGGGTCCTGCTGGATAAGCAGGTGAAGACTGTGGCCAGCAGAGTTGTTTTCCAACTTTGGTTAGTTCACCAGATGGTTTTCCAGAATCTTTAAAAAAACTTGATTAGTTTGGATGACCAACCAAGTCTGGTGCAGTGTTGTTGATGCCATATGAATAATTGTTAATATAATATGATAATATTGTTAAATTCTACTGTACTTGCATGTATTTTATTCTTTACGTTGATTTTGTTACTGTTATCCTTTGGGGATTACTGAGAATCCTTAAACATTTTGAAAATAAATTTGCAGGACAGACTGTGGTTAGAATAAAAGGATAATAATAGCTTAATAGCTTTTGGAGAGGGAAAATAAGTTGTTTGGGCCAGGATCATCTATGTCCGTGATGGCGAACCTATGGCACACATGCCACAGGTGGCATGTGGAGCCATATCTGTGGGCACGCGAGTGTTGCCCTAGATCAGTTCCAGCGCACATACGCTCCCCAGTCAGTGGTTTTCTAGCCTTCCAGGCCCACTGGAAGCCGGGAAACTAGCCATATCTGGCCTCCGGAGGGCCTCCGGGGTGGGTGGGGATGGCTGTTTTTGCTCTCCCCAGGCTCCAAGAAAGCCTCTGGAGGCTTTCTTGGAGCCTGGGGAGAGCGAAAAATGGGCCTACTGGGCCCACCATGCCATTGCGTGCAAAAAGCAGGGGGAGTGTGGGGGGTTGCACGTGGGTGCAGGGGGGCAGCGGGGTCCATTGAATTATGGGTTTGGGCACGTGCATGTGTGACCCCCCCCCACTCCTCCCCGCTTTTTGCATCCAACAGCAAAAAGGTTAGCCATCACTGATCTATGGAATACAGAGACAAGATCAAGTTTTCCCATGATTCGCCAGACTCCAGGAGTGGCCCATGATCCTCCCCAGCCACCTAACTGTCTAACTCCACTGCCAGCTCTGCAGGCTGCTGGTGGACCACAACAGGCTGGTATTAAAAAATTCAATTTTCTATACGCAATTATGTAAGGCTTCATTCTTAAGCTTGCCTAGGTGATGATTCTATAGATTGATGGGAACTCGAAATGCTTATGCACTCAATCATGCATAGAAGTATTCCTAAATACTTTTACTCAATGGGCAAAGTTTTCTAACAGTTCTTGCATGTTGCAACATGGTCTGGTTTTCTCTATGACTTTTGAAAAATATCTGCTCTGTGGGAGGCAGCAAAATTGTATGTGCATTTCTTCTGTACATGCATATCTCAGATCTTCCGCTGAAGGCATAATGAAAATATGCAGTTTTCATGCTTCTGCATGATATCAATGAAAAGAAACTACCTAACAGAAGAGATAAAATAAAGATATCCCTCTCTATTAGAGAAAATGTTCCTTGTCAGCCACTTGTTCTGCAACTTTCTACAACAAAGATAATCTTCCTTGACCTTAAAAAAATGTCAAGATGTCATTGGTGCTTAGTAGCAATTTTTAGACTCTATTATGTATAAACTATTGGTTCTCTGTCCATTATATATTACTTTGCAGTATTTTAATTCACAAAGTATGTTTTAAGTACAGCAGATTCATTTCCTTATTCAGTATATAGACCAATTACTACTGAAAAAAAAAACCCAACAAAATTGCAGAACAACCCAAGGGTGGGATTCAAATAATTTAACAATCAGTTCTCTGCCCTTATGACCAGCTGGGTGGGCGTGACCATAGTGGGTGTGGCCAGAGGCAGGCAGCACTCAGCCTCCTGCAGCCCCCTGGGAGCAAAAACAGGCTGTGGTGGGATGCCCCACCCCCCCACGCCCAATGTTGGGCCTAGTACGCTTCCCTAAAGCCTCCTGGGAGTGAAAACAAGCTCCCAGGGAGGGCATGCTGCACCCCCTGCTCCCCATTTTGGGCCTAGTAGGCATCTCTGCAGCCTCTTGAGAATGAAAACGGGGTGCATGGAAGACTCCTGGAAAGGGCGGGGTGGGAAGGGGTACAGCCACCAAGCAATTTAACTACCAGTTTGCCCGAACTGGCCCAAACCAGCTGAATCCCCTGGAACAACCTTTCATATATTCTTCTTCTAATGACATAAGCCGACCAGGAATTAATGCTGTTCAACAAATCATTTTATCTGGAAATAATGAAATAATGCTGAAATAAAGTATAAATTAAAGTATAAGGTCTTAAAAACATGGGTCCTTCCTCTGGTTTTAGGGCCTGGATACCTGTTTTGTCTTGCACTGATTAAGGAGTTAATAAGGGTGCATATTTTATTGCTTTATTGTCTTTATATGTATGTTTTTGTTTTTAAACTTTTTAGTTACCCAGAATTATATGATTAAGATGGGTGCCCATGCATTATAATCCTGCAGAATAAATGAACAAATGCACGTCATGTATGAATCCAGCAGTGTGTGATATCCTATTTATTTCTAACATAAAAACAGCCTAAGTGGAAGAGTTTTGTTTGTAATTGTCTCACTTCACCTTTTAATTTACCATCTTTCATCTGCTAAAGGAAGAAATGTAATTCAAAATCTGGGTCTATTTAAGTAAGTAGTGTTTGAAAAACTTTGCAAAATTCAGGGGTTTATTCAACAACATAAAAAAAAGATTTAAAAATCAGGACAAGAAAAAAAAACAGAATTGCTTATGGCGAGTAATCAGATATTTGCCAAATTCAGTCAGCTCTTCAGATGTTTGTTTTTAAATGAATTCCCCAGCCTTTTAGACAACTCTGGGATATTTTTTTTACACATTTCAAAGTTGAACGTTGTTAGCATTTCCCTTAGCTGTGGGTGAAATGAAAGTGTGCTACTAAGATGACATTATCTGATAGTCAGTTCAGATATGTTTCTTTTCACCTCATGTATTGCAATAACACAACAGGATGATCTTACGAAAGGAAATATCAATATTTCATAATTTCAGAAATTTCCCAGAAGTATTCAAAATAAAACACTTTGCCAACCATCAACAAATAATATCCTTGCAGATTTAAAAAGCAGTTGCCAAAAGAAAATGCTGAACAAACACCAATCCAGGAATGAGATCAAAATCTAGATGTTAAATTAGATGCAATTTCAGGCAATAGGTGCTGCTGAGTACTCCTTAAAATAAAGGCTAATAAAAGATAATAGGAACAATTCAAATGAAGGCCATGATAAAATAAGATTTTGGCTTCATGCCTTCCCTGGCATGTGTACCAGAGAAGATTTCAGTTTGACACGAATACTATCTATGCTGGGCCTCCTCATGAGTCAGATAGACATCTGGCAAGTTTTATTTCCAAAACAGGTGACCATTCCTACAAAAATAATAACATTGAACAAGAATCTAAAAGAGTTTATTTCTGTCTCTTCCATTTCTCTGAAACCAAGCAGAGTGAACTATGCTTGCAAATTTCATCCCATTCTGTTGATTTCTGATATTTCCGAGTTTTCTTTATTCATGAAAGTTTGAAGTTTGGGTTTTCTTAAACTCAGGGTGCAAGACAAGCCACTGTGGTACCCACAGCAGTCAAAATGTATAAGATGGCAGACACAGCAGTGACCTCTGTTGCATGCGGTGATGTTGTGTGAAAATAAAAAGGGGGCAGCGCTTTAGTTGTAACACCACAATTGCCACCCTGCAGCCTTTGACACACACAAAAATAAACAACCACAGTTGGATGACAGCTACAGCAAATTGTGATTTAATTGCCAAATTAAGGATTGAACTAAAATATGTGTGTGTTTGCTTAGGCAAATGATCAACCAGGTACAAAATGGCAGGGTTCAAAGATTGCATTATATTCAACAAAATCAGTTAGTGAGATAAGATAAAACCTAATGTTCTAGGGCTGATGCAGACACATCCCCCCAAAGATCATCAAATAATTTCTCATCGTTACCTAATTGTAATCTTAATATGACAAAAGTCAGTAACTATTAAATGGCTGAATAGCTTTAATTTCATTTAAATTTTAAATGAAATTAAATCAACTTTAGTTGTCTCCACTATTTTTGGTGAACAAACAGCAATAAACAAAGTCTGATCTTTTTCCTTATTAACTTGTATAGCAACTAAAATGACTTTACTCTTGAATAGCAGCCATAAACAAAAGACACCTGGAAGCTAAAGACAACATAATTTTGTAAATAGCGGCTTCTTGTTAATCAGTCTTTTCAGCCCACCAACTTCAAATATCTCTCTCCCAATCTCCCAATCAACTTTTGTAATTAAGAGTGAATCCTTCTCTTGATTTTAGTTATTGGTGTGAGCAACCCAGTGTTGCATTTGAAACCTTGCTTAATCTATCCCAAGCAACTATGGGGGATCATTAAAATTCTCCACTGTTGCATTAGCTTCTAGTTTCTATATATGCACCACTGCCGCCATCTGGAAATTAGCAGAACTAAGCAAATATTTGCAATGATCTGTCCCTCTAGTGGCTAATTCCTTCAAACTCTTTTAATCCGAGTGGTAGTATTTTGAGATTGTGAAGCAAACGATCATAAAAACTTTCTATTTATCCACAGGGAAATAAGATGCTCTGTCTAATTGCAATAAATGTATTTTTTCTATTTGCTGCTTCGCCTTCACGTTAGAATGAAAGCATTGAACTGATTCAGGTCTAAAATTGGAAAATTATTCTTCAGGTAATAATACAAACACAAGGTGGCATTTATTGTTTCCCTCCTTGCTCTCCCCCCCCACTAATTGAGTCAAAAATTACAATAAGAATCTGCTTCGTATCACTAGGTTTAGAAAATAAAACTAGGGAAAATTTCACTGCAAGAAGATTAGAATAAACCACCGGATTAATTTGTTTATGGCATTCCTAGAGGCCAAGTTAATAAGTGGCTGTAAATTGTATTTCAGATGACAAGAAGCCGCTTGGTGGCTGTGTCTGTTAGTGGCTTTGACAGGTGTTGTGACCGTCTATGCAGAGTTCTCTTCATCCTTAAATCTGAGCCACCCACTAGCCCATTTTCTCAATTCATCTCTCATGCTCTTCCTGAAACTGTTTCATTTCGTTTTGCTGCTTGAAGTCAGAGATCAAGTGCATTGTTGCCAGATAAAAGGCTGGTAATGTCAAAGGATGGAAGAAGAAAATTTCTGGATACAGGCAGCAACTGTTAGATCTTATAGCCATTAGCCTCCCCTGCAATCTTCTCACCATACACATTTTTGTTCTTTTACAGGAGGAGACTTGCAATCTTCAGCTGCATATTTTCGTTTTCATCTCTTCGAGTCTAATTATTTTGTCCTTCAGGTTTTTTTCTTTGTTATACTCAGTAAGAAAAATAAACATCATACAACTATTTTAAAACCATGTTGAGAAACTATAATCTAAAATATAATCTACTTTACTAAAATAAGCCTTCTAAAGGTAAAGGTTCCCCTCGCACATGTGCTAGTTGTTCCTGATTCTAGGAGGCAGTGCTCATATCCCTTTCAAAGCTGAAGAGCCAGCGCTATCCGAAGACATCTCCATGGTCATGTGGCTGGCATGACTAAATGCTAAATGCGCACAGAACACTGTTACCTTCCCACCAAAGGTGGTCCCTATTTTTCTACTTGCATTTTTTACGTGCTTTCGAACTGCTAGGTTGGCAGAAGCTGGGACAAGTAATGGGAGCTCACCTCATTACGCAGCACTAGGGATTCGAACCACTGAACTGCCGACCTTTCGATTGACAAGCTCAGTGTCTTAGCCACTGAGCCACCATGTCCTGTTTTACTAATATATAATTTACTTTACTAAAATAAGCCTTCTACTGAATATAAATTCTGTATCCCTAAAATATAGCAGTTGCCTAGGCTTACTGCTGTTGGGCTCCCAGGCGCAGTGGCGCAACTAAGTAGGGTAAATTTTAATATAAATTCTGGAGGAAATGATGTCCTGAAGATGGGCACCACAGCAGAAAAGGCTCTTCCTGGTGCTGTCCTGCCTTCTTTCTCAACCATCTTCTCAAAAGGAAAGCTTATATACTGGATGGAAATTGTCTTGCATAGTTGGATCTAAATTATGGCTTCTTGAGAAGCGGGGCAAACTAATGCCCTCTTAACTCACTGCCAGAACTTTGACTTTGTTCTTAATGATGCGGTAGACTAGTCAGTGACTAAAGCAACATTTTCCTTCAGTATTTTGAAACCAGCAGTATTTCCTTTCTCATGTAGCACCAATTGTGCATATTAATATAATAACAATTTGCAATAATAATGAGCTCCAATCTGTTATATTGTAAAGGGAATCATGTACTCACTTGTTAGTTTGGATCTTAACGGCAAACCTGATCTTTCAAACACTCTAACTCTTCAGGAATGCAATTCATAGGAGCAATCTCATTGATTTTTTTAACACTAAGCTGTTTGCAGAGCTGAACTTGATATGTTTGAAACCATTTATAGACACTGATCAATGATATAGTCTTAATTACGAGTCTTGCTATTGAACTGAAATAGGTCAGGGTAAATGGAATGCAATTACTTCAAAGTGCTGTAGCTAGATTACTTATTCAGATGAAATGCAGCTTTACTGACTATCTGAGATTTCATTCATAACTTGGATTTTGGTAATATTTAACATTTCCTTTCAAATGTTAATGAATGCTTTTCTCCCTCTACCACCACCATGTTGTCATTCTTTGAATCTCTCTTTATTTAATTGACCATCAAGGTGTTCAACAGATCCAAATTTCTTTTATAGTTGTATTTCAGCAGGTATCACTGTTAGCACATACATATTGTTCTGACTTAGTAGTGACCACATAGAGAGATATTCTTTAGATTGAATAATCATGCTTGGATTTTTTTGCTAAAGGTTTTCATGCAAGTGTGCCAACCTTATCTCAAAGCTTTTAGTCTCCCTTGTTTCATCTTCTACACATGAAAATGGTTACACTTCCATTTGAGTTAATGTATTTTAAAGTTTCTACTAGGAAACCTTCTGGTGCTGGGTACTCATTTCACCAAGGCTTTCAGGCTCTCCATTGTGATAGAATTAAATCTATCACAAAACAGTAATCATTTGAGGGGTGGGGGGAGAAAACAACCACAATATTAATGCCAAGATACAGCTTATAGTAGTGGCCAAAATTATGGAAACCTTTTGGGAAAAGTGTATTTTCTAAAACTAGCAAATAACAGCACATTTTTTTGGAGTAGTACCATAAACTTATATATCAATGGAAAGATAATTTAATCAGGAATGTAATGCAATAACTTTTATGAAGGATTTGCCATTAGAATAGCAGTTACAGTATAAAGAAGAAAAGTGAAACACATAGAAAAAAGGAGATATACAAAAATTATCATGTCAGTTAATACTTAGTTGGGTAACTTTTAGCATAAATCACAGCCTTACAACATCTTCCCATGGAAGTCTTTTTGTTCTGCAGCTGTTATAATGTGAAACCAAGATTGAATGATTGCTTTTATTAACTGGATTTTATTGCTGGGTCGCTTCTGACTAACAAGTTTCTTTAGTCGGCTCCATAGATTTTCAATTGGGTTAAGGTCTCGACTATTCCCAGGCCATTTCAGCAGTGGAATAAGATTATCTTGAAACTCCAAAACAAAGTGGTGTTATTAGCCATCAAACCTCAAAAATACACTTTTCCCAAAAGTTTTCCACAATTTTGGCCACTACTGTATATTCCTCATACAACTTTTGAGTGTCAAGTGAAAGGGAGGAAAATACAGAGTAAGTATGCATGTATACATAAAGAAGGAACAAGACATTACTTTTTTAAATATTCCACACTGCATTATCATTCCTCTAGCATAACAATAGAATGCTTTAAAAAACAGAAAGGTAAGAAAGGAAAATAAATTGCAGGACATAAACCTCAGGTGTCAACTTGTCAACATGTTATATTGAAAGTAGTTATTAAAATCATTATGCCATCAAGTAATGAAGTTTAAAAATTCCAAAGATAGCAACCTGATTTAATTGCTCACCACTTGTCAGGCAAGGGGAGTGGTGGGGAGGGGGGGAGGAGAGAAAAATGAGAAGAGAAGGAGAAAGCTTTATATCTGAAAAAACTCCCTGTCTCTACTCCCTCATCTCAATACACAAATATTCAAAAAGTAGCAAGAGCTTAAAAAGGAGGAAAAAATATATATGTTTTGTGAAATCAGATCACTGTCAGACCTGGAAGCCATCTATTACAGTTGGGCCTTTTGGCCTGCCACATTTTCTATTGTGGGAAAATGGGAGGTGGGATTGTATAGAGTGTGGGTGATAGATACCGTGTTTCCCCAAAAATAAGACCCTGTCTTACATTTTTTTGAACCCTGAAATAAGCACTTGGCTTTATTGCAATGCACTCAAAAGCCTGATTGGGCTTATTATCAGAGGATGTCTTATTTAGGGAAATAGTAGTCATAATAACATTCCTTTCTCCGAGAGTCAAGGCCACTTGCCCTGCAGCTGCAGTGAGGTGACTGGAAGGCATCTCCAGTTTTGGATGGTGTCTGATTAGATCATGTGATGGACATGTGGGTTCTGGGCAGGGACTTGAATTTTCCTTTGGGTGGAGAAAACCTGGAAACTTTCAGATTCAGGTTTTCCCAGATGTGCCAATATCGCTAATAAAATGGAACTTTGAGGAACTTCAAGCCTTGGAGTCTTCTATTGAGGGTGTTACTTGGAACCCTGACAAACACATAGATAGAGATTTCTGAAAACTTCTGACATGCAAATGTCAACTGACATGGCTCTGTGATTTGAATAATGACATTAGTGTTCACTTTGGAAAAGTAAGATGTATGAATACAATTTTCTGTGTTCCAAATGTAGAAAATGGGAAATGAATTTTTACTCCTCTATACCTAATAGTATAGTAGTAGTAGTAGTAGTAGTAGTAGTAGTAGTTATATTAATATTTGGTCTTCTTGTGAAATTATATTTTATATAATATGTATATAATACATTCAAATAGCTATAGATGCCATTTTATAAGGAGTCATTTCTTATAATGAATTGCTGGTTAACCTCATTGTAGTAATGAAAAGTTCATCTATGGTAGGATCTGATGTTTTCTACTCATCTCCGTGTTCTCAGTAATGTAATAGGGAATGCTAACTTTATATTCTGTAAATTATTATAGAATTCTATAATGTGTAAGTATAACCACCTATCATACTGTATTTAGTTAATCCTGAGCAGGGGTGAACTGCTCCCGGTTCGGACTGGATCGTTCGATCCAGTAGCAATGGCGGCGGGTGGTTCGGAGAATCGCTAGCAAAAATCCCTGTGCCCACCCACCCCCACCATGCCCAGCTGAGCCACACGATCATCAGAGACTTTTTTTTTACTTTTAAAAGCATTTTTTCTACAACCTCTTCCAATGAAAAAATGCTTTTAAAAGTAAAAAAAAAAAGCGTCTGATGATTGTGCGGCTCAGCTGAGTCAGAGGCTTTTCAAAGCATTTTTTCCTACAACCACTTGGCTGAAGAGGTGGTAAAAAAATTATTTGAAAAGTCTCTGACGATCCCAGCTGAGTTGCCTGATCGTCAGAGAGGCTTTTCAAAGCATTTTTTAAAAAGCCTCCATGACAATCCCAGCTAAAGTTGCCTGATCGGCAGAGGCTTTTCAAAGCATTAGAAAAAATGCTTTGAAAAGTTTTTTTTAAAAAAATTGGCCATGCCCATCCAGTCACATTACTCCCCAAGCCACGTCCACAGAACCAGTACTAACAAATTTTACATTTCACCCCTGATCCTGAGCATTTCAGAAACCCTTACTGCCTGTTCTGCTAAATTGGGTCACTATACATTTACTTAAAAGTCCTACCTGGATAGCAATGTTGTCTAATCCATTGGATTCCATGATATTCACATATTCTTTAGTTGAAGAACAATTTGTTATATTCCCATTTCACCTTTATTAGGCCTATTCAAGCTGGCATGCATCCTTCATTCCTTGATAATAGCAGCATAGAATATTGATCCACATATGTGAGGTGGCATAGTCTGACCTAAGCGTAGTACATAAAATAATCTGCTACAATGTCCTACCTGTCAATGACTACTTCAGCTTCAACCACAACAATACACAAACAAATAATAGATACAAGCTCAAGGTAAACTGCTCCAAACTCAATTGCAGAAAATATGACTTCAGTAACAGAGTGGTCAATGCCTGGAATGCACTACCTGACTCTATGGTGCCTTCCCCAAAATTTTAACCTTAGATTATCTATTGTAGACCACATCTCCCACCCTCATCTTTAAGGGGTATTCTTAAGCACACCAGCGGGCCTATCATCTCTGTCCTAATGTTTCCTTTTATTCGTATCCATTTCATGTATTCATAATTATGTTTACACTTGTATCTGTTATCAAATACATGCTTGACAAAATACATAAATAAATAAAATAAAATAGATGAAGCATCATAGGTAGAACTTTCATATTAGTTCACATTCTTTCACAAATACAATACCGGTAGTCTTACAATTGAGCCCAAAATTTTTGTTGCTAAGTGAAACATTTGTTAAGTGAATTTTGCCCCATTTTATAACTTTTTGTGCCATAGTTCTTAAGTGTACCACTGCTTTTTAAAGTTAGTAGCATGATTGTTAAATGAATCTGGCTTCCCCATTGACTTTGCTTGTAGTAAAGGTGATCGCATGACCCCGGGACTGTACAACCGTCATATATATGAGTCAGTTGCCAAGCATCCTAATTTTGATTACGTGACTATGGGTATGTTGCAACTGTCACAAGTATGAAAAACGGTCATAACTCACTTTTTTCAGTGTCATTGTAACTTCAAGCAGTCACTAAATAAACTGTTGTAAGTTGAGGACTACCTGTGCTATTCAAAAATGGAGATACACCTCTGGAACCGTTCCATTTGCAAGGTATGCTCATAGTGCAGTTTTTGCATTTACCTGATTTCTATCATTGTGGAAGATCATGCATTTCAAATTTTGCAGAATGCAATACTGTGAGGTAGTAACAAAGATACTACTTTCTAGGAAATGTAAAATAATGAATAGATAGTACAAATATTTGAAAGGTATGATTGTTATCACTAGTAAAGTATTCTATAATATATGTATGTATATTTATGTGGAGGAACACATTCCAGTTGGTTTGTTTATATTTATATTTGGGTAGAAACTGATCATAGTTGCAAAGGTTAAACTATCTTGATCTGTGGAAGGCCTGTTCACAATGGATTTTAGCAAAATTTAACAAAAAAGTCCTGAACCTAGTCCAAGGATTCTGAGTGATACAGTGGATTGACATGTGAAAACAACATTTATTTGTTTCATTGATCGATTTAGTTACATTTGCCAATCAACCCAGATTGCTGAATGCCATTCAGAGCAGCTAATTTCAGTTAAACTGAAGGTCCTTTCCTTTACAGTAATTGCATTTTTAAACTCAGTTTGGAAACCAGGTCTTTATATGGCAAAAGAAAGAATCTGACATTCAGTCCTTCTATAATGATGAACTAATCTTCCTTCCTTCCCATCAGCTGGATTGGTAAATATAAATGGTTGTCCTCATATGTATTTAATCAGACATCACTTTCAAATTACTTCAGTTTGTTCATCCCTCCTTTCTTCCCCTCAATTTTACAAGTCACGAAAGGATATTATTTTTATGCAATGGCACTCTTAATGTGTACATACTGTAGCTGATGCATTTTTTTAAGAAAATGAAATGCCAACACATGTTAATAATGGGGGGAAAAATAAAGTTCAAAAAAAGACATGACAGATATGACCATTGTGCCCTTTGCTGGCTATATATATATTAATAAATCACAGTTTCTGATAGTTTTTTTTAAAACAGTCTAAGTGCTGATAATATAGCTTGACTACAAAGATTAAATACTTCCAGCCTCACATGATATGTTTAACAGAATAACAGAGTTAGAAGAGACCTTGGAGGTTTGTTAGTCCAACCCCTGCTTAAGCAGGAGACCTTATACCAGTTCAGACAAATGGTTGCCCAATCTCTTCTTAAAAACCTCAAGTGTTAGAACACCCACAACTTCTGGAGGCAAGTTGTTTGAAGTTTATTTGATTATTTGTGATAATGGCTAAGAATGGATCTAAAGAATAATTTAACTGAGATGTGGAATACGTACAATGGACATTTGAACTGCTGGTTCCATTATAAGGACAATAGCTATGTCTGATCCTCTTATATCGAAAAGATATGTTCAAAATGTATACTGACATTCTTAGTCACTCATAAAGAAGTAGAACAGATAATTATTAACATTCAAATAGTTTAAAATGTTTGTTGTACAGGTACACAAAGAGGCAGACAATATATGTGGGGAAGGAACTGACTCCAGATAGAAATAAAGAAGTTTTGGATAGCATGCTCATTCCATAGTGTAATAGATTTTTTTGTACCAAAAAAAACAAAACAAAAAAAAAACATTCTGTTCCAACGTTGGAAAAGCAGAGAATAAAAACTGTGGCAAATTATCTGGTGATATGGAAATAATCTTACTGGTTTACATTTTAGCTTAATACTACTACATGGATCACAAGCCAATTCATTTTTAACATTGAGAATTATTTTGATGCAGTATTTCAGTGAAAAGCATAGACATAATTTTTTTAATAGTATTTTTCTTCCTGAAGTAAATTGTAGAAGAAAAGGTGTATGTATTAATGTATGTGGTATGTAGAAATGTTCCACACAGAGGGGAAAAAAAAACATGTAGCAGACAAAATTGCAGATAAAATTAGTATATATTTTTTAAATGTAGACAAAACTGTACAGTTGCAACTTTTGAAAAAAAATGATGTTGAAATGGGCTGAATTACACTTAAGACAGGAAAAATGAGAGACTTGAGATAAATAGAAACTGACAACCACAACTTCATTTTACTGACAGTTCCACTAATCTATATTCAAACTCACTGAACATCATCAATGCTCATTACATGTTATCAGGTTATTTTTCAGGATAATAGCTTATTATATTTTCATTTCTTCTTTGTAATGTTATTCAGAAAACTAATAAGCATTACACAAATGCTGAAAAAATGCAAAATGTATTTTAAATCATGGTATGTCTCTGTAGTATTCCCAACAATTATGGATAAAACAATTTCCCTCCACCATGTATGAATGAGAGTGGCATGTTTCCCACCCACCCCACCCCAATGCAATATGACAGCCTTACTGAAATATTTAATAGGAAAAATCTGGTTGCTTTTTCTATAAAATATTTCATCATATCTACATAATTTCTATGAATTTAGCAATGGCACTTAGACTTATTGTATTTCCCCGAAAATAAGACCCTGTCTTATATTTTTTTGAACCCTGAAATAAGCACTTGGCCTTCTTGCCATGTGCTCAAAAGCCCAATTGGGCTTATTATCAGGGGATGTCTTATTTTGGGGAAAACAGGGTATATACTGCTTCATATAGTGCTTTACGGCCCTCTAAGTGGTTTACAGAGTCAGCATATTGCCCCCAACAATCTGGCTCTTCATTTTACCCATCTCGGAAGGATGGAAGGCTGAGTCAACCTTGAAACAGTGAGACTCAAATTGCCAAATTGCTGACAGCTGTCAGTCAGCAGAAGTAGCCTGCAATATATCTAACCACTGCGCCACCATGACTCTTACCTAAATATACCATGAAGAATAACTATACCATGGAATTTTTTTCAGCCTTATCTACAAGGTGCCACAAGGCACATTTTCTAGTCACAACAATTGTTCTTTAAAGTTAAAAAAATGAATAAAGTTTAGCTTTCCAAGCTATATTTGGAGCTATACTGGATTACTTTTACATGTGCATTTTTAAAAACCTTTGACAAAATACATAGTGAAATTATACATATGGCTTTCATGTGCAGATAAGCATGGGATGTGGTACAAAGGGTTCAACTTGCTCCTACATATTTTGCAGGAACAGGCAAAATTTTGATAAGTGGCATCACATTTTCAGGTATCTAGGTACAATTGTGGGTGGGGCAATTATGTAAAGTCAGCAGGCCCGCAGACAAATTGCGTGCAAAGCGCATGTGTGAAGCAAACCGGTGGTAACACCGGCTGAAACCCACCACTGCATTGCAGCTTTTCTGTATCTTCCAGACACCAACCCCTGTCTGCAGAAGGAGATAGGAAATGTTTCAATTCACATTTAAAATGTTCTGGGGTGGAGTATGTTTCCTTATTTCTTTTAACACTAAAAAAGACATATATGCTTATTTCTTTTTCCCAGACATTTGTGAATCTACTACTGAGTTACTGAGTTGCCACATACCACCAACGTTGCTGCATTCATTATAATATAAATTAAACTGTTTTCTCCCCTTCTAGATCCAATCCAGTAACTTTCCTAAATTGGGGAACTGAGAATTGGTGAGATAAGAAATCAGGGCTTAAAAGTGAATAGAAAAATGAAATGTATGTCTCCCAATCTGCTAAAACCAGCTAATACTAAGCTTTTTTGTCACCCAGTTGTCATTTTTTTTTTTGAATCAGACTAAGGGTAGTTCCTGAAGCTGCTGATGTACTGTAGATGGAGCGCATGTTACAACAGTTCCTCATGGTGGTAAATGGCTTGTTCTGCAAAGAAAGTATTGGCTAAGTCTAACAGTTCTGGGCTGCAAAAATCAGGACATCTAATTTATTTACTGACCTGATCCTTATCTACTGGTCATGTGCTAATTTCAGCATAGGTCTCATAGCCTCAGTTATTCCTCCTGTTTTATGTCCCCAAAACATTGGTCATCTTTAATGTAAGAAACTGAGATCTATGTATTTTTCTTAGCTATCACATTTATTTGAAAGAAGAGGACTTTCTCTTCCTCCCCTCCTTCAGTCCTACTGAAGAGTAGAGTGTCTTCAGTGATAAGACTAGAAGGGGGCACAGGAAACAAAAAAATATATTTGGGGGGGGGGGGTAAATTGCTGTTGCCATTGTTGCTGCAAAACCGGGCAATTAGCTGCCAATCAGGAATCTTTGTCTACTGAATGTAACTGTTTTGTAACATCTAAACAGGACCGCTCCCTCTTTCTCATTTTTCCCAGTCCTGACCAATTAAAAGGAGGGAAGAGCATATGTATGTACATGTAATTGTGTCTTTCTGTAGAGAGAAAATGGTTTATGTATGCATATAGGAGTCACTTAAAATTATAAACAGAGTATCTTCTTTTACTGGTAATCAATTTTAATTAGCTGTTGTTAAGTCATTTCATATAAACTTATTGTAATATATGAACAAAGATACATGCATGAACATAAATAAACAAGCATGTTACAAATTTATTGGATAGCAGCGGGGGCAGAGATTTCCAGGATTGGTTTCTGATGGAGTTGGCAATTGCACATGGCTTTTTTCTGTTTTTCTCTATCTGGTCTTCATTTTAAGCAGATTCATCTTAAAATCAGCATCACTGTCCATTCAGATAAATACTAGGCCTGAGTGAAGCAATATCAGATTCACTGCATCTATGCCATGGAGGTGCCATGCTTTGCTGAAGTGAAAAGGCACCATAATCTGATTCGCTCAGTGAAGCAAGTCAAGTGGCCCTCAACCTTCTTCAAACAAGTTCTATAAAAGAAGCTTCCTCTTAGTCTTCCCTCAGCAGTGGCCAAAGTGTTTCTGGGCTGTGCAACCTGAGTACTTAACTAAGGGAGCTTTAGGCTGGTTTGAGCATCACAGTAAGGAATCTCTCTGACCCACAACATATGGATTTCTCCCTAAAAGACTTTTAGTTGTGTATTGAGATAATCTGCATCATATAGGAGAACTGTCCAACCCAAGAGGCCTTCAGAAATATCATTAATCCTAATCAAGAGGGTGGAACATTTATTTGAATAGTTATTGAAGAAAGATCCAGGCAATAATGAAATTATCCTTCAGTTTTCATATCTGCAAATTTTGCAGTACAGGTCAAATGCATATATTATGACATATCATATACAAAATCAACAAAATGCATTAGAATCTCTGTATGTATGATACAAACTTTAAAAAAAATCCCAAAGTGATATAGAGGTATAATAAAACACAGAATAATGAATATTATAAGAAAGCAAAACAGATTTCTCCATTCTCTGGGTTAATTTTAGAGAAATTATTTTATTATATGGAAAAACTTAATTTGATATATTATTGCATGCAAAGACTCCTTTGTGCATATTGACATAAGGGAAAGACAGATTAGATTATACTTGTGGAAATGTGGTAGAATATTTTCTTTTATTAACATACTATATTCATATTTCAACTTTTTCCATAGTATGTACATATTACTTCTAACATTGTATAATATTGTAGCAGTTTCATGGGAACTGATTTGTAGCTTCAATTGATTAAATGAATAATAAAACAATTTGCATCTCTTTATCCTAATGTTATTTTACCTCTAAATTTAATTTTGTATTCCTTTAGAGTCTATGGTATGATCATAATGCCAAAGAATATTTTTTATTCTGCTAAATGTGTGTAAGAGTTTGTGTTGGGAAGTGATGGAATCATTATGATGCCATAAACAAATGTATTAGAACCAAAAATGAAACTGCTTGAAGAAAACTGCTTGGAAAAGATAGAATGTGTCTGCTTCCTAATATTTAACTAATTTAGGAAAGAATTTGTTTCAAAAAAACCCTTTCAAAATGATTATCTAATTCTGCAGAAGGTCAATAACATTAGATTCATATTTGGTAAATATTGTCTTAACAAATGTCATTGAAATAAAGACAGGCATTAGCTTGTAATAAAGGGCTGTGAGAGAAATGAACTACATACTTGTACCTTTTTCTTTTACAATATTAAATAGAATTTTCATGGCTATGATTATACAGATGCATTTTTTCTAGTCTCAAATGGGCACATTCATTCCATCCTTTTGCTTGAATTCACAGTATGTAGTACCTGAATAACCTTGTATGCTTCCAGTAATATAGCTCTTCCCTCCTACCAAATATTAAGTGCATCAAAGGTTTACCTATCAATTTACATGGAATCAGTTCCTTGGCTTAGGACAGGGATGGGGAACTAAGGGCCCTTTATGTCTTGTGGACTTCAGCTCCCAGAATTCTGGAAGTTGAAGTCTACAAGTCTTAAAGGAGGAATTATGGCCTTCAGCAACAGCAGCGGGGAATTTTCCCAGCTGCTGTTGCTGCACTATTGTGGTCTTACTTGGGGCAGGAGAATCCAAGTACAGTGGCTCACCCTTTATCGGCATATGAATAAATTATTGCAATGTGTTCCTACATGGAAGTGCCTTTACAAACCATCCAGAAACTTTTGTTGGTGAAAATGCAGTGGTGTTAGTATTTCCAGCATGTATTATATCTTTTGTATGGCCCCTCAGTTGGCTCCCTATCTACTTCCAAATGCAGTGTAAAGTCCTAGCTTTAACCTATGAAATTATTTCTAGATTACTGGAAGTTATTTTTAGGTTACTCCTGGTCTGCATCTCTTCACTGGAATCAGCCTGATCTCTTTGATTATGTTGGAAGAAGCAGATGGTTATTCCCCATTTTGGGACATCTGTGAGGTCAATTTTCTGACAGTGGCTGGCTCTCTAAAATGGTTTCCCATGAGAAATAAGATTCTCAAGCATTGACAAGCATTGACAAGAGTTGGGCCCAACTCTTGTCAATGCTAATTATATAACTTTTAATTACAAACACAATCAATCTTGCCACAAAGTTTTGCCAATATTAGAGTATTTTAATCTCTATTCGGAGCTGTTAAATATCACTATTTAAATAAAATAATATACTTGTATCTCATAATAATGAAACCAATATTTTAAAAGAAAAGGAAATAACATCAATTTTAGCATAACTATTTATTGTATTTTCTAACTTCCGTATTAATTTACCTTGCTTTCAGTTTTTCAATTTACCTTGAAAACATTGCCTTCACATTTTACACTTGCCAGAAGAAGGCAATTACATGAAGATTGTCTTGCTTTGATAGATTCTGGGCATTTCCTTATTTGTACCTCACCATGCCACAGAACTGGCCCAGCAATCTCTTTTCCTGCCATATCCCCCTATTATTGCTTACATCTCAATACCACCAATGAGTGACGCAACCTGAACCTGTTTTGAGTTGTTGTACCCATTGTAGTCAGGTGACCTATGCAGAGAGGCATAGGTCACCTGACTTGACCTATGCCTGTAATCTCATAATATCACACCAACACTCTACATACACAGAGTATAAACCTTTCTAGCACTGAGGATGTTGTCTATCAAGTAATGAAACCTTAGCAAGAAAACAACTAAATTAAGAGAGTGATAAGGATTCTACAGAAGAAAAAGAATGAGAGAATTGCAAAATATTTATTTTAAAAAATTGCAAATAGAAGTAGAATGACAATGGCAAAAGAAAGCAAAGATAGTACCAATCCCAATAGACCAATTGGGTGCAATCCCAAACCATCGGGAGCATCATTTGAACAGCATTAGCATTAGACAAAATCGCCATCAGTCAATTGTAAAACATTTACTTGGAAAAGTATATATCCTCTGTGATGATAACTTTAATATTATTAAACAACAATATCTACCTATTGGGAAGGACTTGATAGGTGGACAAAAATGCCAGATCAAGTTTAAACAGCTGGTTGACTGTACAACCAACCATAATAATAAATATATTTAAGTTATTTATACATAAGATTACTGTTCCCTGTTTCAGGGTGCAAGAGTATTGGTTTTTTTATGTTTATGGTTTAATATGTTTTAATATGTTTTTTATGTTTTATTACTGATATTATTTTAATAATTGACTGGGAGCCACCCACCCAGAGTTTAATATAAGAGACTGCTATATAAACTGGTTTTAAATAACAATATGTCCAATGACAAAATCTCATGGGAATGTCAGTGAAGTCTAACCTTCAGCAGGTACCTGGGAAATAATAGGATGAAAAATAGGAAGATTAGATAATTTGAATGAAAACAAATGCAAATCAAAAGTGAGAAAAGAAAATTACAGGCTATATTTTTGAGAACTTTTGTAATCATCAAATATTTTGGGAGAAGGGAATTTTACATACAGTATCACTAGGATTTTTGTATTGTACTTCTGAATTTGTGTTCACCTTTTTTGGATTAAGAGATGTTAAGAAACCCATAGATTGGTTTTATATACTTGAGTGGTTTTTGAAGACATTAAAGCAATTTTCCTCTTTGTCTGATAAGTGGCAGAAAGTGCTTCATAAGAAGTAATAGTTGGAAAGTACTCACACACACGGATGTCCCTCCTCCCCCAATATGTCAGATTTGCATTTGCACTCAAGTTGGATTCTGCTTAATGTGAGGCAGTCAATTAACTTAAAATTCAATTTCAATTTGGTTTCCATTGAATAGCTATATTAGCAGAGAATTGTTCCTATTTTTTATGGCAAGGAATGTAGAATAAAAAGTCTTTGGGGCAATATTGAAGCATCCCTCTTTTCTTTAAGATAGGAAGAAACAGAAGATACTGGCTAGTTCCCTAACCTATCTGCTCAGATGGGAGCTATTTTTTTAAAGACATAATCATTTAGACTGTACAACTTCATAACACATTAAGTAAAATTACAAAGAAGACAGACTCTTAAAGCTATAAAAGGACAGAAAAAAGATGGTAAATTTCCTTAATGGATTGAAAAGACATTGTACAGTGGAAACAGGGGTGTAGACTTTTCTGCAAAGAAAAATCAAAGCTTCTCCTTGGATTCCATCTAGAATATGTTTACATACATACACACACAATTTAAATTTTAAAGTTTTTTGTTCACAATAGATATTGTCTATAATAGATAAAAGATATTTTATTTCACTTCATAGACATTTCTAGATCATGTCCAAAGATTGAATGAGTAAGACGCGTTATCCATAATCACCTATCTGTATTTCATTAAAAGAATAAAGATATTTATTTGAAAGGAAGTCAGTCCATTGATTGTAACAATGCTTAAGAAGAATGAGAAATGATGTAAATGACTTGAGTATTGCTAATATTTTATAAGCTCTTTTGTGATAGCCTTTTAAAGTCTTCATTGAAAAAAATCTTTGGGTTGGCGAGAGACAAAGAATAGGTCAAAGGAAAAATTCAGGGGTGAAATGCTACCAGTTTGGACCAGTTCTTCTGAACTGGTAGTAAAAAATGCTACCTGTTCGGGCTAACTGGTATTTCCGACGATCAGCTGGGTGATGATCAGCTGTGACGTGATTTATATTAGCTAGAATCGTCAGATTTCCTGCTTTCCAGCTAATCTGAATCACGTGGCACAGCGGATCCCCCCCCCTCGCTGTTCTACTTGCCTTTGCAGGCTTCAAAATGTTCCTTTTTTTAGTGCTGTGCGGGTGCGCCTCAGGTGCACATGCGTGTGAAGTGCACTTTTGGTAGCAGACTCCCAGAACCAGTAGCAGAGGATTTCACTGCTGAAAAAATGGCTTCTTCAACCTTAAAAGTCCAAAGTTTTCCAAACTTAATTAATGACACATCAAAATGTGTGACTATGGCTTGATTAATAGGTGAAAGTTGACTTATATGATGCTTATTTGATCTGTGAATACTGTTTTTATTTTTGAACAATTCTTGAAGTATCAATTTAAATAGGAAAGTCTGTTTTGACTAATTTCATCATTAACAAAGAACCAATTATAGCACTTTAAGGTTTAAATTTATGAGCATGTAAATATGGGACTCTAAAATGGATGGTTCACAAATATAATAAGCAAACAAACAAATAAACAAATAAATAAAATGTGCTCTTTTTGATTTATTTTCAAGTGAAACAGTATGAAATCTGTTGTGACATAGATGGATACATTAATCATGGAGTCTACTCTCATGTGCCTTGAAATATTCAATGGCTTAAAAATTATCTATTAAAAATTGTCAAGTTTAGGGAAGTGTTTATTTGCAACCAACTTGGTTTTTAGCAGTTTAACAACT
The DNA here is from genome assembly GCA_030761175.1 of Masticophis lateralis. Taxonomy (NCBI): domain Eukaryota; kingdom Metazoa; phylum Chordata; class Lepidosauria; order Squamata; family Colubridae; genus Masticophis; species Masticophis lateralis. The sequence goes on along the minus strand of JAUDYJ010000001.1, from coordinate 194,239,789 downwards.
TCTTTATTTTCATTCCATGGTACTTTGGGTGGCCTATCAGTGAGGTTCGGAATTTCAGAACAATTCTTGATGCAACTCTTGAAATGGTTGTATATGTTCAAGATCACATTATGGATACTGTTTGACTTTATTTTACACTTTAATTTGACTAGTGTCATTAAGACTAATTACATTCAAATACACAATTCATGTTTCAGACCAAATGCAAATGTGGATTTCAGTAGGCATTTTTAAATAAGTAACAGAAATTTGATAGACTAACACTTGAATGTGTGCCAAACTGGCATGGATTGATCCACATATCTCCATTTCTTAGGACATTTACAAATGCTTTTAACAATATTGTGTTGCCATTATCCAATTCAAAATATGATATATCACCACCTCTGAAATGTATACATTGGAAAAAGTAATCAATGTAGTCTCTTCCCTATCCTGTGGCTTCCATGTTTAGCAATCAAAGCAAGATGAATAGTCAAGGGTAATTGGGCAGCTGCCACATATCCCACATTAAAGTCTTCCATCTGTTAACACTTTTGGCCTCCAAGCAGAATAGAAACTCTTGAGACACTAATGACTGTAGCTCCAAGCAGCTTTTGCATGTTTATTAACTTCTGCAAGCTTGAGGTTTCTCTGCTGACAAATGTCCCTGACTGGACTTTAGATAGATATCCCAAATTGGAATATAGAAGTTGATTGGTCTTCGTTTTCATTTTAGTAACAGTACTATTCTGTACCAACAGAGTTCATAGTCATGCTTTAAGACAGCCTTCTCCAATCTGGTACCTTTAAAACATGTTGAATTTCAATTCCCATAATTCTTTGATCTTTGCTCAAACTCCATGAAGCCTTAGGATTTGAGGAGTTGAAAGATAATGTTTTTATATAAGAATGTAGAGTGTGTGCCTTTGTGAAGAAATATTTAGTGTGTGGTGCATATTTTAAAACTGTCCATGTCTAATTTGTCTGCTCTGGAATTCCTGCACAAAACTCAGATTTTTGTCCAAGGCAATCAGTTCTTATTGCTGAGAAATGACAACTATATAAAGTACTGGTGAAAGAACTAGTGCATTGCTTTGAGATTAGTGATAACCACGAGCCAAGGCAAACCTGAAGTCATGGCAAAAATGTCAAAATTTAAAAATTGGTACTTTGAATCAGTGAACTGAAATTGACAGAGCAATATCAGTTCTACCGAGGACAAGAAAAACATAAATCAATGGAGTAACCATTATTAATCGAAAGAAGATTTAAATCTGTGGATGCAGTCCAAAAGTTGAATGATCTTAGGTCAAGTTCAAGACAAACTAATTAATATTCAGTTGATTTAACACTATGCTTCCACCACAGTTGAAGAAGAAACAGAATTTTTAGAGTTTTGTGACAACATGCAAAACCTAAAACAAAAGAAAAGTATTTTAAGGGTGAAATACTAAACTTGGAAATAAAGTAGCACAAAGAATAATTCAAAAAGTTTACCTCATTGGATAAAGGAAAACAGGAGACTAATTTTATTTATTTATCAAATTTATATGGCTGCTGGTTTCAGAGGAATTGACTCTAGGTGGTGTACAACAATCCAATAAAACAATAAATATAAAGCAACCGTTATAAATAGTTATTAACTATTAATAGTTATTAAAAACTGTAAAAACAATAAAAGCAGAAGTAATAATAGACATTTGCTGAGAAAATACAATGTTTATACCAAATGTCTTTTTCCAACAACCTGAAAGACACCATGCATAGACATCCCTGGATGTTACAACAGTAGAAGCTATTTGGCGATATACTCTGAAAGCAAAGATGGAGGACTTTATTTAGTCAGCAAAAATGAAAGCACAGTGCTGACTACAGCTCTCACAGAACGAACATCGTCAAAAACTACAACTTAAAAGAAAGAAAACAAAGGTCCCCATTTCAAAGTATGAGAAGGATATTAAAATAATGCATAATAGCCACATTTTCATGCACAGCTGCATTTCTAAAATGTAGAAGCTTAAGCTATTTTATAATTGCCCTTTAAAAGAGAGAGTGGGGGAGAGATAGAGAGAGAGGTAAATTTCACAGTTGCAAGGGCTGTATTTAGAATGGGGGGGGGGAGGGAAACGCAGCTAGCTTGCACCATTCTTTTGTCATAATTTAGCTGAGTCTTCCATTTCCCTTCCTTTGGCTTCAGTATCTTATCTGAGCCTTCTTCTTAAGAGAATGCCTCTATCTAGAATGACTGTCTTGCTTAGCTGCAGAATTATGACATAGGGTTGAAAGGGTAATGAGTTATTTTTTTTTAATGAAACACATTTTAGAAGAAAAAAGGGGATTAATATTAATGGGAGATGAAAGCGTTCAGTAGTGACAGTTTCCTTTTAGAAACAGAAAGCTGCTGTATGTTGTATCAGAATGTTCTCATCCGAAGTTTAACTAGCAGCAGTTCTCTTTCTGTCACTTGCTCCTTTACCCTTTTAAGATAGGACATTAGACAAGTCATCCTGCTGCCTAAAGATAAGGTGGTATCCCATGGAATCTGATACCAGTAGTCACAATGCATAGTCATCTCCAACCACACCCGGGCTAACAGAATACTGTATGGACTCAAAAGAAGCCATATCCGAATGACCAGGAAAAAACTCAAGTATGGTCTAGTGGCAAGCGGTAGTTCCCTACACACACACATCCGTTTTAAAAATGGGATAAAATAGACCTTATTCCTTCAAAGAACTTGTAATATTTATAGCTTCCCTTATATTTGGGACCCAACGTTGAAGCAAAAATATTGAAAGACATTCCACCTTTTAAAAGTGTGGATGTCCGTGCAAAAGAGAAATTAGAACAATTGTTAAACATTCTTCTTCATTTGGGAGCTTTAGGTAGAGGTAGGGTGCACCACCCAGTGAAGTGAGATAGCGGGAGAGCAGCTTCAAGAGCTGGAGGGTATGATTCAGTGGTGGGTTTCAAAAATTTTTACTACCGCTTCTGTGGATGTGGCTTGGTGGGCATGGCATGGCTTGGTGGGCATGGTATGGGAAAGATACTGTAAAATCTCCATTTCTACCCCACTCCAGGGGAAGGATTCTGTAAAATCTCCATTCCCTCCCCAATCCAGGGGAAAGATACTGCAAAATCCCCATTTCCTCCTGGTCAGCTGGGACTTGGGAGGCAGAGAATAGATGAGGGCGGGGCCAGTCAGAGGTGATATTTACCGGTTCTCCGAACTACTCAAAATTTCCACTACCGGTTCTCCAGAACTGGTCAGAGCCTGCTGAAACCTACCTCTGGTGTGATTGTTCCATCTTCACAATGAAGATTCAACAGTTAAAATGAAAAGAAGAAATAAAATTAATAATAAATTGATGATAATGTACATCAGATAAACAAGGATGGACTTCAGACTGAATTCTGATGGATGATCACAAATATCTAGGAAGGTATAGAACAGAGACCCTTGCACTTTACTGAAAATGTGTGATGGGAAGTATAATATTGTTTAAGTTTAAGTTTATTCAGATTTATATTGAATTTATATTGAATTGAAACCAACGTATCACCCCTGATGCTTAGTAAATTCAGAAATGATAACAGACCTTTATGAGCAAGAGTATCAGATGTTGCAGACAAGTCGAACAACACTAATCATGATGATCAATAATTTGCCTGAACCACCAGCAAATTGTTAAGAACTGGACTTAATGCTGACTCAGGTAGAAGGACCCACATGAAATCTTGATTAAAATGAGTCAATATAATTATTTGCTGACAAAGAAGGAAACTTGGCTGAGAACTACTTGTTCAGTGATCTTGGATGAAGATAAAAAAGAAGACATTCAGCAATAATTAGAACAAAATGAAGCATCCAAAGTACTTTTTTTAAAGGAGGTGAAGATAAGCATGTTTTAGAGAATCTGATACCAAAGAATAATTAACCAACCTAGTCAAGAACATCAGAATAAATGAACATAATAGATACACAGAGGAAAAGAGGGAAAGGACCCAAGACACACATTGTATAATGAGCTTCAGAGATGGTTTAACTACCACTTATTTAGTAATTAGTACAAATACTTAATCCAAATTAAATTGAGGGTGCTACTATTAAAATGTTTTTGGGTGTGTGAGTTGGGGAGTGTTTCTAACCATCCTATGACAAAGGAAATTTGCAAGATATAAACATCCTTACAAAAACCCTTGATATCTTTATGTCATTTAACCCTGGGATAGCCAAGTGAGACTGTTCAGGTTCTCTCCTGATGTTTGGAAGCTGTATGGATTTAGATGGGGATGAATTGTCTCCCACTCAATCGTACTAAGATCAAGTGGCTGTCAGTATTTTGAACATCCAGATCTAGAAATAATCCATCTTTGATTTTGGGGTTGTATTTTCCCTTCAAAGTTAGTATGCAATCCATGGGTCTTCTTGGACTCAAAGAGCCTCCTTGGAGACCAAGTATCATCTATGGTTAGCAAGGCCTTGGCACAACTTGACCTGGTGCATCAGTAACATCCTTTCCTAGCTCAGAAGAAACCCTCTTCAGGCAGGCAGTCATGTCCTACTCACCTTGAAGCTTGACTTTTTCAATGGTCTACATAGGGTTGCCCTTGAAGGCAACCCATAAACTTTAACATACATAATGCAATGATTAAGGCAATGATGGATAAGCCTTGGCATAAGGCCTGGTTACCTGAGGGAGCACCTGTACCTCATAGCATTTACCCTGTTGAATTAATCCTATAGGCTTGGTATGTAAGGGGTTCCTTTGATATAACAATGTTATCTACTGGGACCTTGAAAGTGCTCCTTCTCTCTATCTGTGTCTGCCCTCTGGAATAAATTCTCCCTAAGATCTGGATGACCGCCAATTTGCTGTTGTTTAGAAGAGTTGTGGACACCTGGCTCTTCACCCAAGCCTTTAGCAAAGGAGAATGAAACCACTTGCTTTATTGTACTTGCCATCTTTTATGTTTATGTTTTATGTTTTGTTGATTTTGATGTAATATCTTTGATAATTGAGAGTTGACTGGAATAGTTTGGAGCCAGACAGCACACAAATTTAATAGATGATGAAAAAGTATAAGGGATATTAAAATCCTCAAGCAACAATGCTGATACAAAAAGTCACAAGGAAAATTCCTTGATAAAATGACTACTAGAGACAAATAGTCCATGTATTACACTGCAGTTAAACACTGTAATGAAAATGTCAACTCAGCAACCAAGAATTTAAAAGAAATACTGGTAACTTCTGAAGGCAAATGCAAACATTTGCGATCTTGGGTAAGTAGCAAAGCCAAATTGCCATTCCTGTGCTAAAAGTTTAAGAGCCTATATTAACTGGAAACAGCAACAGGCTCAGTGTCATCTGGGCTTAACCAAATTTCGGAGATAGCAGCAAACGAAATAGATTATTCATTTAAATAATCTGATAAAACCAGAGCTTTAATAATGGTGTGGGTGTTCAATAACAAACACTTTAAATAAGCTTTAACAGATTAAATCAAAATAAGATTGAATTGAATTAAAATATTCTGCAGAATAGCAAACAACTGCTTATCTCTGATATTACTAATCAATGATAAGTTAACAGGCTAAAATAAGGAATTCCATATTAATTTAAACAAACATGCTAATAAGCATAAACACCATAGAACTGATATAAAAACTAATCCCGAGGAATGACTTCCCAACTGATTTATGTGCAAGTTAAATAAGATAGGAGAATGGGCTGATCCTGGGCATCCCATACTGAATGCCCAAATGTTTAGCCTCTAATGATTGGACCTAGCCATAATTTAGATCCTTGCCTTTCTTGAAAAATATACGTGAGTAGAGAGAGCACAACAGCTTGGATCCAGGAGCCAGGAAGTATGTTTGAAAGTGAGGAAGTAATGTCACAGGTCATGAAGGAGGTAGTAATCTGTCTTCTACTTGAAAAAGCCATTCTGTTTATTTTAGCTGACCATCAACCAAATCCCCAAACTGCCACTTTTAAATAAGATTACTGAGAAGGTGTTGCTGCCCCATAGAGGATCCTTAAGGGCACACTTGGAATATTGCATTCAGTTTTGGTCACCACGATGTGAAAAAGATGTTGAGACTCTAGAAAGAGTGCAGAGAAGAGCAACAAAGATGATTAGGGAACCAGAAGTTAAAACATATGAAGAACAGTTGCAAGAACTGGGTATATCTAGTTTAATGAAAAGAAGGACTAGGGGAGACATGAGAGCAGTGTTCCAATATCTCAGGGGTTGCCATAAAGAAGAAGGAGTCAAACTATTCTCCAAAGTACCTGAGGGTAGAACAAGAAGCAATGAGTGGAAACTAATCAAGGAGAGAAGCAATTTAGAACTAAGGAGAAATTTCCTTACAGGTGGAACAATTAATAAGTGGAACAACTTGCCTGCAGAAATTGTGAATGCTGCAACACTGGAAATTTTTAAGAAGACGTTGGATAACCATTTGTCTGAAGTGGTGTAGGGTTTCCTGCCTAGGCAGGAGGTTGGACTAGAAGACCTCCAAGGTCCCTTCCAATTCTGTTATTCTATTTCTATTTCTATCCTGGATGAAATAAATTAAATGTCAGATTAAATTTTTGGAAATGTCCTAAAAGTCTCATTAAAGGCTTTGTGATGGGAAAAGATTTACACCTTAATTGTTTGACAAGCAGCATGTGGCAATCATTCTTCCTTAGCCCAACACAATACAAACATTAGTACGAATTGTTTTTATATAAAATTGAATTGACATTGTTAAAGCTATGGTTGGCTGGTTTCAGGGTTCTTATTTCTCAATTAAAAAAAAAAAAAAGGAGTCATTCTTAGGGAGTGCCCATAAGAATTTTGTAGAATTTTGTACAAATCTTTACTTCAACAATCAAACATCCATTAGTCATTTTTTATATCTTTTTAAAATTCATATGTAGTTTATTTGGAAATGGCACAAATAGTATAAAATGACGATTTTTGTTTCATTTTTATTTCTGGATTTTGTTTGGTTTTTTTTTATCGGTATCGTAAGATTTGTTACAATTTACAGGTAATTTAAGACAGACACATTAATCCTTGATGCATGATATGCAAGAATGTTGACAGGATCAACCTTAATAAACAGTCCAATGCATTATGATGATTAATTTCACTGTTTAATTACATTATTCAATATAAAAATAAAATTTTGCAGAATTTCAGTGACATGTACCCCAATCTAAAAATGCTTTCCAGTCATTAAAAAAAAAAATTGATTGATTATGTGCCATCAAGTCAGTGTCAGCTCTTAGCAACCAAACTGATTTTCTCTTTGAAGATCTATCCGCAAACTGATCCTTCATATTTTCCAACAGTGCATCCATAGCTCTTGTAACTGAAACCATCTGACTTGCTACTGGTCAAAACCTTTTCTTCCCTTTCTTTCCATGTTTCCCAGCATCAAAGACTTTTCTAGAGAGCTGGGTCTTAGTTACACAATGTGACTGAAGTAGGATTATTAGAACATTGACATTTGTGTCTTGAATAGAAACATAATAAAAACATCTGTAGATCAATTTTCTCTGTCAATTCCATTTTTTGTTTGTTGGTGAGATTTTTAACTAATACCTTGGTTTTGTCTTTATTTATTTTCATCCCTGCCACCTCTCCATATTCTTCAATTTTCTTTATCAATTTAGGGCCAGTTTCTATGAGTTCTTCTAATACAAACACTAAGTCATCAGTGAAAGCTTGGAGTTTGTACTTTTCATGTCTAATTTTCATTCCTTTTATCTCTGAACCTTGTCTTATGTTCCTTGTCAATACCTCTAATGTTAAAATGACTGACCAACTGTTTTATAACAGCAAATGGAGACAAGTAAGGATATGGAGGCCTGCAGTACACCTAGTGCTGTTCGCCAACATACTGTATAGGTATATATTTAGTCTGTTAACTACAGTAATTGGGGCTGGAATTTCCATTGCTAAGCAATGCGGACATAAAGCACAACATCACATGACTGTAACACTTTAGTTAACTGAGGACTAAATATATACCTATATGTGGGAGAACAGCTCTGGATGTACTATAGGCTTTCATATCCTTACTTATCTCCATTTGCTCAGTTGCCATCCTTAACTGAATCTGCCTACCCAGCTGTTAGGAGAGGATTCAACTCGATCCAAGCCATTCCTGATTTGGTTCTCCCAGCCCTAAGCCTCAGTAAAGTAAGGAACTGCTCAGTCTGCCTTCCCTTCAACCGACCATACACATCTATCTCTCCTACAGTGTAAACTTATTTTATTCTGAGCTTCACTGAGCCATGATAGTGCAGTGATTAGAATGCAGTACAGTACTGCAGGCTATATCTGTTGAGTGCCGGCTGTAGTTTGGCAGTTTGATTCTCACCGGTTCAAGATTGACTCAGACTTTCATCCCTTCTGAGGTCAATAAAATGAGGACCCAGATTGTTGGGGCCAATATGCTGACTCTGTAAACCACTTAGAGAGATCTGTAAAGCACTGTGAAGCGCTTTATATAAGTCTAAGTGCTATTACTATATAAAAATGGACCAGTTTCTAACAATGTTTCTTCAAGGTTCCAGAATTGTGATTAGCTTGTAATTTTAAATCTGCCAGATCTGGGTTGCAAAGATCCAGATGACCTTTCAATACAAAAGAAAGAAACCTACTGACATAGAGTTGTGATGTGGATTTTTGTACCTCGGCTCTAGTAGATCTATTAAACTACAAGTGTTTTTTTTTTCCTTTAAAGTTCCAGCAGAGCTAGTAAAGTTGGAAGAGTGGATATATCCACGAATTTATCAAAAGAGTAAAAGAAGGCATGTGAAGAAAAGGCATAGTGTGTCTGCTGCTGTTTGTGGCATCAAACAGAGGACCACATCTGAATTTTGACACAATTTTGAATGGCTAATGCTAACCTTACCCCTTTTTTATTCTTTGCTATGAATAATGCACAATTTATTGGTTCTTTTTTGAGTGTGCTTACATTTTCTTTTGTGCTTTCTTTTAAAAGCTACACTCATTAGACCAAGGCAAAAGTTGTTGTGTATGTCATGATAATTCCTAGTAATGCTATTGAAATTGTAAGGATGTCATTAATGAAAATAGTGTACATTGTTTTTGTCTGACACTGTTGGCAGATTATCAAATGCAGAAGTGCTTACTGTACTTATGCAGTAGGAAAAAAGAGAAACTCAAGCCAATAGCAAGGAAAGCATTGTGGAAGTTTAGGGGTTTTTTTTGCTATGGTTTGAATCATGCCACATTTTCTTCTTTGCAACTAATAATATGGGGTGTGTGTGTGCATATGTTAATCCTATTGGTTTTTTTTATGGCAATGATAAAAATGTGTACACTTTCTAAAAATTACTCTGACAATATTTTTTAGCATAGATAAGGAAGAAGAAAGCAGCATGGCCTCTTATTCTACCTGACTTTGTTATTATAGGATTCAGGGGGATTATTTTGAGTATCCATGTAGTTTATACTAGAACATTAGAATCATTACCTTCTCTTTTGTTCCATAGAGACTCTCTTTCTCTCTCTCCACAGCCACCCACCCACATAAATATTGTTGTTCAATCAGCAGTTGCACATGTCACAGTAGCTGTTATATATTTCTAATGACAAATGGCAAACGAAGAGGCAAAATATAGAACGGAATGAGCAAATTGCCAAATCGGTGCAGTAATCCCTCAAGTAAGCAAATCTTGCTGAAGTCCTTATAAAAAAAGAATAGGTCCATGCCTTGGGAAAATAAAAAGAGAAAATGAGCATTCAAATTACAAAAAAGAAGAGGGATGTGCAATCAAATAGCTAACAACAGATATATAATGGGGAGCTTAAGAACACAATTTACCAATGCTTTTTTGAGTATAAAAGGCCGTTGATTGTATAAGTCATGTGTAATACATTAAGCAAAAAAAAAACCTGCTTATACTTCTGAGAAACTACTACAATGAACAAGAAGCTACTGTATGAGATGTGCCTAGAGAAACAAAGTGGTTTAGCATATGGAAGTGAATGGACAAAGATGCATATTGGTCTCATAACCCTTTATCTGGTGCAACAGATGTATCATAAGAAATAGCAAAATTGCAAGTGATGATTTGTGGAATCAAAATAGGCAGAAACATTAACATCTAAGTTTGTAGATGTTGTTATTTCATAAACCAATTGATTAGGAGGATCTAGAGGATTTCATAAGGAAAATGAAAATGTGGATTACTGTTAAGTGTTTTAAAGGACAAGAATAGTATTAATTTACATGCATATTGACCTTACCTGTAAAGAAGTGAGAATGATAGATAGGTTGTTTTCTTGGCTTCAGATGGTTAATGTGTTGGAGGAAAAAAAGAATTCCCATGAGAAGGATTATACTAAGGATATGTCTATTACAACAAACATCAAAATTGTCAAAATAATGTTTTTTTCTAGTGTTAATGTTCATCTTTAAAAGCTGGACATTGAGAAAGAGCAAGAAAAGAAGGCAGGTGCCTTCAAATTATGTAACTGAAGGATGTTACTAAATGTACCATGGAATATAAGATGAAGCAATTAATCACTCCCAAAATAAATAAAGATTAAATTATTCCTTGAAGCAATGATCAGGAAACAAATGTCATATATGTATAACCAGGTGATCAATTGGAAAAAAAAAATAAGAATGCTTGGCAAGGTTGAGGAGGTAGGGAAAAAAAGTAATTTTTTTTGTGGTCAGAGAATTCACAGAGCTATTGATGGTTGCTAGAGACAAGTCAAGATAAGAATGATTTTCTTTGTAATTGCTGGGAGATGAGCTTGATTTTATGCCCCCTACAGTAGTGTTTTCAATACTTCCATTGGTATTGAAGTTTGAGTATTTGTCTCTTGTCCCTGTCAACTCCAGCAAAGACATTGAGCCTATCGGAGGTAAATTTTTAACTCTTGAAATAAATAATTATTCAATCCTAGGCTTAATGACCTGTTTTCTCATATTCAGCATTAAACAGTTTATTATTGTTTAATGAAAGCAGCCCTACAACAAAATTAAATTTTAATCTCTATATGTGTTCTGCTAAAACATATTTATTCAGTGCAAACTTCGACTGTGAATGTATGTCTATGTGTCTATGTGTGTTTAACTCCTGGAAATTAACGTTAATATAGCCTTAGGCAAAATAAATATTTATTTTATTTATTTTCATTTTCTTAAGACTAAAAATATTTTTAAGCCTTGTGTCTCCTAAATAGTCTAAAGTTATCTGTCGATTAGAGTGCAAATTGAAGAGTGAAAAAGATCTCTTTCTCACTGCTGATGAAAATGAGTATGTGCAAGCTTTTAGTTATATGTGTTGACAATCTGGATTAATTTATAAAGCACAAGTGCCTCGACTCTGTAGTATCAAAATAACATTTGTTCTCCACATTATTTCTCCATAGGATTATGCTGAAAAGGAGAATACGATAGCCAAGGCTCTGGAAGACCTTAAAGCTAACTTTTATTGTGAACTTTGTGACAAACAATATTACAAACACCAAGAATTTGACAATCACATCAACTCCTATGACCATGCACATAAACAGGTGAGCAACGCATATGTCTTTACTGCTAATAAAACACAATTAGTAAAGATGTGTTTTACATTAGCAGCACATTTTTTTTCTTGCTATGTTTTTGTCTAAACATTGGATAAAGTTTAGAAAAAACTACTTGATACTTGGGTAATAAAAATATTCGCATCAGGATCATTAAAATTCTCCATTAGAAAAAAATGGAATTTCCAATCCAGAAATTAAAATGTATGAGCATGCTGCTGCACCAGATTAAAATAGTTCCAAAGTGCTAGCAAGTGTCTAGTCAACTCATCTCACCAGTCAAAAGCATTGTTTTATTAGTAGCATTTATGTTATGGCATTTACTTATTGAATCACTGCATCTGCAATGCTCCTTGATTGGGATTAACAATTAAATTTTAATTGGATTTGTGCATTCTATTAAGCTCCAATCCTGGTGATCTACAAAGTACAATGGTTGGATGCACGTTTTTAGAAAAGGGGAGAGAGTAGGAAGAGAGTAGGAAGAGACTAGTGAAGCCTGGGGAATTGACACTTTGTGTACTAAGGAACCACAAGGCTTCTGTCAATCTCAGATGAGCTTTTGAAAAGGGCAGCTCCATGTACTTTTTCTTATTTTGCCTTCCATCCTGGGAAGAAAAGGCATTTTTTCCAATGCAGCTGACTTCAGCCAGGTAAGAAACCCACCTAAGTTGGAAGAAGTAAATACCTATCTAGAATAAGATAAAGATAGACACGATTAGGATTGTTGGATGTTTTTTTTAAAAAAAATGATTTATATTATAGATTGATTCAAGCTGTTTCTTGGTAGCCATCCTTTGTTCCCCTTGCATTACATGTGTGGGTGTATGTACGGGTGTTTGAAGTTAAAGCCTGCACAGTTTTTGATAAAAAGATTATGGATAACCATTTGTCTGAAGTGGTGTAGGGTTTCCTGCCTAAGCAGGGGGTTGGACTAGAAGACCTCCAAGGTCCCTTCCAACTCTGTTGTTCTATTCTATTCTATATTTTCTTTCTCTTTCTTCCATTCAGTTCTCCACTAGCCCCTTTAACCTTAATTTGCATAACCAACAAGTTATACCTTCTTCTTCTGAAATCCTACTCCTACAAAGCATTTACTGTAGTTTTTGGAGTATGACACACCGGAGTATAAGATGCACCTTAGTTTTTGGGGAGGAAAATAGGAAAAAAAATTTGCCTACCAGGTATTCATCTGGCTAGCATCCTTAGTTTGGTCAGCTTCAGCACATTATTTTACTGGTTTTGAGTGCATATACACTCTCACACATGCCAGGTTAGGGATAAAAAACAGCTTCTAAAGCACAGCTGATCTTTGGAGCAAAAAGCACTGAGAAAAGCAGGCAAAGCACAGAAGATCGCTTCACTCGCTAGCACCTCATTAGGGCTGAAAAAAAGCTTCAAAAAAGCTACATTCAGAATATAAGACACACCCAAATTTTCAGCCTCTTTTGGGGGGGGGGGGAGAATATGTCTTATACTATGAAAAATATGATATTCTATCAAACAAGTGGCCCATTCTGCAACCTGCAAAAAGGCAAGAAAATGGGGAATAGAAATATTCCTCTGGCTTCTCTTTTCACAAAGGAATTTTCTTGGTAAAAAGTGGATTATGGCAGCAGCCAACCAGATTCCTCCCCCACCCCAACTGTAGAAAGGTACCACAGAAAAGACTGGAAGAAATCCTTACAGATACGCACTGGAGGAAAACAGAAGGACACCTCCACCACATTATTTATGTATACATGTGCAAGCTTATATTCCATTAAGCACTAAGGCATAATTAGTTTAATGGCTTGTAATTAACATGCTGTAGAAAAAGGCCCTGATTGTTTATACAGTTGTTGTAGAGGATTAGTGCCACGTGGTTTATGTTAACCAGGGGAAAAACTTCTTTTGAATTGCTTTGCATTTATTTCAGCAACTTGGGCATCTTTGAGATATGTAGACTATAACTTTCAAAATTTCTCAACCAACACCTCAACCATAGCAGATAATTCTGGAAAGTAAATTCCACACATGTAAAGGAAGCTTAGTTTAGGAATGGCCACTGTAAACATTTACCTCTGGACTGAAATATTATAGAAAGGATTCTTTTGAGGATTTATGGCAGACTAGTCATCCCTAAAGGAATGGGGACGGCATTAGGGCAAAGATCATAAACCAGACAGTGATTTTTTTCTTTATCTGGGGCCATCTTTCTGGGCGAAGGAGAGATTGTAAGATCACCTATTTGCATTCTAGACAGCTGCTCCTTTTGAGTAAAGTGCAGAAACTGAGTTTTTTCTGTTGGCCTTGTGAGTTCAATGACTTGGAGTTGAGGTTTTTCAACCAAGCTCACAGCCTATACAGTGGGAGAGTGCCTTCACTTCACTCAGCAAGAGTATCAGTAGACTTCAAATTAAGACCTAATGAGAAGGAAGGACCCACTGGAGAAAAGCTTAATGCTGGGAATGATTGAGAGCAAAAGAAGAATGGGATGACAGAGAATGAGGTGGCTGGATGGAGTCACTGAAGCAGTTGCCATGAGATTAAATGGTCTCCGGGGGATGGTAGAGCTGAGGAAGGCCTGGAGGAAAGTTGTCCATGGGTTGTGATGGGTCGGACATGACTTTACAACTAACAACAGAGAGAGAGGAAGGGAGGGAGGGAGGGAGGGGGGGGAAGAGAGAGATTATTGAACTTTATTATATTTGTATAGGAAAGGACTGTCTAAAACAGCATTTTGTTGGAGTTGCAAGTATAATGCTTCTTTAAAACATATGTTTCTACAATGTCATATACTTAACAAGTTTTGGGAGAAAATAGGAGATATCTTTTTAAGTCTAAAGTTTTATGGGTTTTAAATTTTAATTGTCTATTGGTTTTTTAAATTTGTTGGGCCAAAATTATTTAATTCTTTTACTAATATTTTAAATTTTGTATTGGAGTGCTTTTATTCTTGGCTGTACACCGCCCTGAGTCCATTAGGAGAAGGGCGGTATATAAATTTAATAAATAATAATAATAATATAAATATGTGCAACAAAAAAAATACACAGTTAACAATAGTTTGTTTAGTGACCATTCAAAGTTATAACAGATCTGAAAAAAAGTGACTTATGACTGTTTTTCACACATAGAACCATTGCAGCATCCCCATAGCCATGTGATTCAAAATCAGACACTTGGGGACTGGCTCATATTTATGATGATTTCAGTGTCCTCAAGTCATGTGATCATCTTTTGAAACCTTCTGACAAGCAAAGTCAGTGGGAAAGCCAGATTCATTTAATCATTTTACTAACTTAACAACTACAGTGATTCACTTAACAATTGTGTCAAGAAAAGTCATAAAATGGGACAAAACTCATTTAACAAATGTCTCACTCAGCAAAAAAAAAAAAAAAAAGGGGTGGGGCTCAATTATGGACATAAGTCAAGAACTACCTGTATTTACTACATGGAATTTGACAATCATACTCATAAATGTCCTCCATACCATCACTATGGATAAAAGATTGATATTGCAGCATTTGAAAGAAAAATGTAGGGCTCACTTTATTCAATTATTTGAAGACCTGATTGCATTTTCCACCTATGAGTGAATTTCTTATAAACGTTAACTTTGTATAGACAAAGTATAATGAAATAAACAAAATTATTGAGGATTATAGAGGGACAAAAACAGATTGTGACTGGACCTATAACAATAAGGGAATTCTCTGAAAACGTATAGAAGATTAAACCAGGAAAAGCTTCTGGACCAGATGGATTATCATGTTCTTATTATAAAATGTTTGAGGATGAACTTTTACAATCTCTACAAAACACAATGGACTCTATTCTACAGGGAGGGAAGATAGTAGAGTGTTGGAAAAAGGTCCACATAGCACTAATACCTAAAAAGGGACTAATTTAACTTTAACAAGAAACTGTAGGTTGATTTCATTATTGAATAATGCCTATAAGTTGCTTACAATGATTCTAGCTGATAGACTGAAAATAATTTTGCAAGAATTTATTCATGAGATTCATTGTGGGTTTCTACCTAAAGGACCATTAAAGGATAATGTTAGAAATGTGTGGGACATTTTGGAATATTTGGAGCAACATAATGAAAAACAAGCAATATTGATTTTCTTAGATGAGGAGAAGACCTTTGACAATTTGAACGGGGTTTTCTTTTTTTCAAAGTTTTGAAAGATATGATCTTTTGAGAGAACTTTATAAAATATATAAGATTGATTTATGCTTCACCGAAAGCACACATAATTGTTAATGAAGATCTAATAAAGCCATGTGAGATACAAAAAGAAATAAGATAGTGATGCCCTCTGTCTCCAGATAGGATTGGGGGAATAAAGATTTTTTAAAAAAACTGATAAGTTAAGGATTTTTGCAGATCACTTGGTGTTGAATATGGAAGATCCTTTAAAGGGGATTGAAATATTAATGGAAAAACTAAAAGAAGTGTGATGCTTTAACAGATTTTACAATAAATAAACAGAAGAGGAAAATGTTAACAATAAATGAAAATAGTACTTCAAACAGAATTGATGGACAACTGATGTAGCATGTAAACATTGGCAGAAGGACATATTTATGTGGCAAGCGAAAAAAAAACACAAGTCAAATATAAGCTGTTACAAGATGCAAAAGAAAGAGAAGGAATGGCTTAACCTGTTTTGAAATTGTGTTTTGTAGCTTTAGTTTGGATGAAAGAGTGGGAGCTGCTGAGAAATAAAAGGTCTTGGAGTTAGAAGAAACATCTGAGATTTATGGGATTTAGATATTTGTGGTATGATAAAATCAAGATTAATGCAGATTTTTAAAGTCAATATGTTAGATTTATCATTCATATAGAATATGAAATAGGTACAAACCCAGGTATCAACACAAGAAGCATTTTATAGATGCAAATAATAAGCAAACACAAATGCCTGACTTATCACAAGATCCCCTAGATATTTGTCAAGAGGAATGTAAAATAAAATCAAGAGAAGAACTGATGACAGAGGGATATAGTTATCACTAGTTCTCTTAATTACAATTATTAGAAAGATTCAGTAGACAAAGAATATATGGTTTTGAACATTTTAAGACTGAGTTTGAAGTAAAATTTTGTATAAATTATGAACATGTAATTGCTAAAATACATAAATTTTTATTTTAACTTGAAACAATAGAACAGGAGTGTCAAACTCAAGGCCTGGGGGTTGAATCTGGCTCACAGAGTGCTTAGATCTGGCCGACAGGGCCGCCCTGGAAATAGCGAAGGACTGGCCTGCAGAGCCTCTGTCAGTGAAAATGGAGCTCACGAGGGTCGCAAGAGGCCCCCCTGAGCTCTGTTTTAGCTGGCAGATGGCTGCAGGAGGCCGTTGTAGCTGAAAATGGAGCTTGTGAGCCCGTTTTTTCTGGCAGAGTGGTCAGGCCACCACAGTCTCTCCTGACACGAGTGGCATTGAGCTGGCACATGCCCGCCCTGGACACGTCCACCCTGGCCCCCTGAGGTCAAACACAACCCTGATGTTGCCCTCAATGAAATCGAGTTTGACACCTCTGCAATAGAGAAAGTAAAAAAATTAAGATAGACTAAAAATTCTATCTATTAGACAGAACAATGGGAAAATATGTGGTTTAAAGGACTGAAAATTACATTGTTATAAAGAGAATTTTTATAAAGTGATATGCTATTGGTGTTTGCCACTAGATACATTGTCTAAAATGTATAAAAGCACTTCAAATTTATGTTGAAAATGTGAACAACAAAAAAGGGATATTTTATTATTTTGAGTGGAGTTGTGAAAAAGCTAGAAAATTTTGGATTCAAATACATAGATTGATTCAGAAGATTTTTAAAGATGAAAAGATCTGATATTATCCACAATAGAACACTGGTTATTAAAAGGAATAGAACATCCTGAAAATGACCAAAATTATTTTTTTGCTCAATTTATGGCTGACTGAAAACTCCTTATGTAATTTTGCGTAAAACAGAAATATTTTTATGGTTTTGAAGATTAGACAGGAGAGACTATAAAAGGAAGATGATCAAGTTGTAATCTTAGAGTAAGATGTAAATTTATAATTGTACTTGTAATTGTTTTAAAGAGGATAGGAAGCTTCTTTGTATAATTTATTCTTTCTTTTCTATTTTTCTTTTACTTCTTTACTTCTTTTCTTCTCCCTTGTATTAGTTTTTTATCTATCTTTTAAAACATTTTAATAAAATTATATAACAATGACGTGTATAGGAGTTTACAAGTTAAAAACACAAAATAAGATTATTCCTTTTAGGAGTGCGACATATGTTTCCTTATATGCATTTGCACATGCGCGCACACACACACCTACATACACAGGTGTTTCAAATATTTTTCATCTAAAATTTAAACTCATTTATTGAGAAGTAATCCCCAGTGAATTCCACAGAGTCTAGTTTTCAATTAAAATGTTTCAGCATAATTGAAAAGGGGGAAAAAAGAGCCCTAGAGAATAGGTTTTGACACATACTGCATCATTTGCTGACTGAAATTAAAGTTTACAACAGTGACCTTTTCAAGCAAAAATTGGGAAAGTCAAAAGTCAAGAAGTCAGGAAAGTTCCCCCATGTAGTTACTGTTCAGCTGCAGCCTCGCTGACAGCTGCCATTTTGTATCCCAGAAATTCCTTGAGAATAGCGGCAAGCCCATTTGAGGATGCATCCTGAGAAAAGGACCATTGCCAGAGGAGATCCCCATATCCTCTCTTAGCCAAGCTTTTGGAACTGTGCTATACCACCCCATGCCATCCTCCCAGCAATGCATCAGCGGAGGGAACATTGAGAAGCAACAGGACCATTTTCACTACCAAATTCAGAAGAGAAGAGAGAAAAAAGAAAAAAAATGAAAAGAAAAGAAGAGAAATAATGAAATGAAATGAAATGAAATGAAATGAAATGAAATGAAATGAAATGAAATACTGGCATCAGTTATCAGTATTGGTGGAGTGGTTAGAACACAGTATTGCAGGTTAACTCTGCTGACTGCCAGCAGCTCGATCCCAACCGAATCGAGCTGCTGTTAACTTTTTTCTGACTATACTTCAAAAAGTAAACCAAACATCCAGCTGCCTGTAATTCTGCGAGTTCAATCCTAGCCAGACTCAAGGTTGACTCAGCCTTCCATCATTCCAAGATTGGTAAAAGGAGGACCCAGATTATTGGGAGTGTTGATCTCGCTCTTGCGATCCGGCGAGATCCGGCCATGAATGGTGTGAATGAGTTTTAATGTTTTTAATGTTTTTAATTCTTAAATGTTTTTATAATGATTTTAAATGCATTGTGAGCCAACCTGAGTCTTTGGAGAGGGGCAGCATACAAATTGAAATAATAATAATAATAATAATAATAATAATAATAATAATAATAATAATAATAATAATAATAATAATAATACACTGACTCTGTAAACTGCTTAGAGAGGGCTGTAAACCACTATGAAATGGTATATAAGTCTAAATGCTTAAATGATACCATGTTTCCCCAAAAATAAGACCGTGTCTTATATTTTTTTGAACCCTGAAATAAGTGCTTTGCCTTATTGCCATGCGCTCAAAAGCGCATGCGATTGAGTTTATTATTTTTGGGGGAAACAGGGTATTAGTATCAGATGATAAGTATCAATATCCATTGATTGATTGATTGATTTTAAAAGGGGAACGTTTAATATAGATCTCCTCTAAACTGTCTTACTGCTGTCTGAGAACAGAGAAGGAGAATGCATTTTATAGGGAGCATTTTCACTCAGTCTTATTTAATTTGTCTGATAGATTTCCACCTCCAGTGAAGGCTTCCTGATTTTGTTCCTTCTCAGTTTTTTTTCTCTCTGAAACATTTCATGAGGCCAAAGGCTTTTTTCTGTCATTCGGCCTGTTAACTAAAGTAAACAATAATCTGTTAGCACATAAATTAGCTTCTCAACCTTTAAGTGGTTTGTGATTATGATTCATACAGAAGCATGGAAAATGGAGCATCTCATTGGAGACAAGCAAACAGGATATTAAAGGAGGATAAATTATTTTACTTTGTTTTGTTTATTAGCATACTGTGTAAATATTTGGCCAAATAAAGTTGTTGCGAGAAATATATAGATGTATTCTTTTTTTATTCTCTTTTGGTTGAGAGGACTGTGAATTTTGACTGAGGACACTGTTAACCCTATTTTAAATATTAGGGAACTTAAATTTAGTGGTGCAGTTGAAGGGACTTTGAGAACCCAGTACAAAGGGTTTATTCTTCTTTTACTACTAGGAGATTTTGGCATCATTTCTCAAGTATGAGAAAATTAGGATTGGTATTTATCTGCAATGGATTCCATGATGTATTTACTATCCATTGCTGAGTTTAAGAAGTTGGTGCTGAGTTTTGAAAGTCTATATGCTTAGAGTCAGAAGAATGCTTGGGGAACCTGTTCGATTACCCAACTTCTTAAGAGAGGGCCCCAATACATGAATGTTGGTTATTTGGTACATAAGAACTGTCCTTCATCTGTTTGGCATTCAGGATACAGCATGGAATTTGCTCCCTTCAGGGAGATGCATTCAGCCCCCTCTATCCCCGCACACTTTCTATGCAAAATAGCAAAAATGTGTCTTTTTTACAAGTTTTTAATTGTTAGAGTTATTTTATATAGTTTAATTTTATTCTTGTTTCATATTTACATACAGAAGATGTATAAGAAGAAAATAAAGATTCAAATTATAAAAATAATAATCATATTTACATATCTCATAGCATTCTTCCTCCTCCTCCTCCTCCGCCTACTATCAGCATTCTGAGTAACACACCCATTGAAAACAGAACTCTGAGGCAGGTAGTTCTTCAAAGAACATGTTTATTGTATACATAATATTGGCACAGACGGTGAAAACCAACTCTAAAAGTTCCCATGGTTTTCACCTGATTAAAAAAGCAAAGGTTTCCCCTCCCAGATGTCACTGGTCACATTGTCCAATGAAAGTAGCTGGCAGGCTGTTGGCCATTCCTCTGCTACTTCCACAGCCACCTGTTTAGATGACCTTGGTTCCCCCAGGAAAACTTTTTGTTCTGATGGTTAGCTGGTCTATTTACTTCCCCGCTCCCTTCCCCCTCTCAGGGTTCATGACAAATATGAGAAAAAGAGGTTTCAGCCAGGTTCCCTTCAGAGTTGACAACTATTATTAGTAGTATAGCCTTTGTTGTCATTGTACATCATGTATACAATGAAATTGGTTTTAGCCTCACTGGTGCAATCCATGACAAAAAATACAAACAACATAAATAGTATACAGAATAATCCCCATGCAAGGAATTAGGGGGGGGAAAAGAAAAAGAAAGAAAAAGAAAAACTAGTTATATGTTTCCGCATGTGCATGGAGTGATTAGACTACTACTACTACTACTACTACTACTACTACTACTACTACTACTACTGTGAAGTAGGAAGTTCATAGTTTCTCTCCCTTTAGGGTAGGATTGCAAATAAGTTATTTCTGGTTCCAATTTTTCTCTATTACCGTGATCTTAGTTTTTACTAGTTAATTGGATCCATGTTGCTATTATTCACTTTTCCTAGACAGCATCTCATTATTTCAGGCAATTAACTACAAAAATTAGTTGGTGAATGCTGCCTCTTTTTCATGGGAACAGCTTTTTACTTTATTTGGATGGAAATAGGTTGAAATTAAAACCACATTCTCCAAGCAAGACTGAGAACGGCTGGTTCCATCAACATGGAATGCGCTAAACTTTTTGCACAACAAATCAGAATGTTCGCATTTGTCTGGCTTAATGCTCAATGAGGCAGCTAACATTACACCATCTGGGATTATATCAAATCATACCTGGCTTTTGTTTATTTTACGTTGCAAAATTATAGTAATGAAAAAAAACCCCATGGTTATCTTGAAATCGATAGGAAAAAGTAGTAAAAACAGTCTTGTCAACACTATGATAAAAGTGACATCTTTTATAGCTAATAACATACAATGTTTGTAGCCTTACCTTTCTCTAAGTTTATTCAATAGTTTAAATATACTTATGGTTAACCTTACTTAAAAATAAAACATTACCCTAAACAGTAATAGCTTTTATATTGCCTTTCAGTATAATTTTAACTGATATTTGTTCTGTGGCTGAGGCAACAGTATTCACTACCTAATCAAACTAATTCAGGAATGCAATATGAACAAATTTGGCCCAATGCCTGACGCATTTTATCATACATTATATATAGCTCATGCTAACCAGATTGATTGATTGATTGATTGATTGATTGATTGATTGATTTATCGTATGGCTGGTCACACACAGTATTAAAACACTTCATTTTTACAGATTAAAAACAATTAAAACAATAAAAAAGCAGTAAGAAAACAGTTTCTGCTAACCAGAAACTGAATGAAATGAATTTCCATTCATTGTGCATTTAATATGAAAACATCCATTATCAAATATGCACAAAATTGTTTTGTTATTTTTAGGTCTGTTAATACAGATCCAATGTATCCCACAAGTTCATTCTATTTGCATTTTACTGTATCCTGACTGAATCTGCATTTCCAAAATCTTCAGGTAAACTGGATTGATGAATTGATACTTACAGTCAGTGGTGGGATTCAGCCAGTTCACACCACTTTGGGACAACCAGTTGTTAACTTTCTGAGCAGTTTGGCAAACTGGTTGTTGGAAGAAATCATTAGGGCAGAGAATCTGTTGTTAAATTACTTGAATCCCACCACTGCTAACAGTTCACAATTTTTAACAGAAATATAAATATTATTCCAAAGAAGTAAAAATAAATCCAAAGTACCGAGGGTTTTATTTTTCTTTTTTCTTCCATTCAGGCATGTCTGATTTTCAGAGGCTGCCTGCACAAGTTCTTGCCATTTTCTTGGTAAAGTTTTCCAGAAGTGGTTAGCCATTCTTCTCTCACAGGGCTAAGAGCAAGTGACTGGCCCAGGTCACCCAGATAGCTTCATGCTGAAGGTAGGACTAGAATTCACGGACTCCCAAATTCTAGCCTGATCCTTAAACATTACACCAAACTGGTTCGCTAAAGAAGTTAAAAGAATGAAGAAATAAATACAAAGGAGAAGTTGTGGGTGTTCCTTCACTGGAGGCTTTTAAGAAAGACAGGATAGCTACTTGAATGGAATATAGGGTCTCCTGCTTGACCATTGGTTTGGACTAGAAGACCTCCAAGGTCCCCTTCAATTCTGTTGTCCTTCTTCTGAGAAATGTACAAAATGCACACATGAGAAAAAATGCCAAAAACAAAAATTACAATGCCAGGCTTTGTAAAATATTAACATCTATTTCTATAGTTGCATGATACCATGTCTAATACAGATTTACTCCATGGTAATTTCATGAAGCTTTCCCTTTTATTACAACCGTTTTCATTATCACATATAAATGCCTTTATGACAAAGCCTCAAATGTATTTGTCTACAATAATGATATCCTCTGTCATGTTGACGGGATGCTTAAAAAAGACACCATAGTCTGGAAGGCATCGTTGCTTGAATGTTCTTAATTTGGCAGAGAAGGCTGAAATTGAATCTATTTGCAGTTCAATTTTAAATGTGCAGTCAAATGGGCAATTAAATGTGGATCTTTTGTTTATTTTACATGTCCCCTAATTCCAGTTATGATGATGGTGATGATGATTGAAATGCAAGACTTTACATTTATTTGTAATGAACTCAATTTGTATCAGGAGGTGTTCCTCCATTCCTTCTTCCCCTCAGGTCAATATGAGAAAGTAGGCCAAATTTCTTAGGAATTTTAATCTAAATCTCTCATATCCTAGTCCCATGATGGCGAACCTATGACATTCTCTGTGGGCACCCAGCTCAGCTCTACCCCACATGCGTGCACAGCCTCGCGGCCCGTTTTGGGCCTAGCAGGCCTCCCTGCAGCCTCCTAGGACCAAAAATGGGCTGTGGGGGGAGTCACTGCACACACCCCCACACACGGCCCGTTTTGCACCTCGCAGCTCTCCCTGCAGGCAGCATTGGCAGCTTCTAGGAAGCACACTTGATATTCTCAAGTGCTTATTAAAACAATGTAAATCCAGATAATTAAAAAGAAATTAAATAAGGTAACTTTAAAAAAAGCCCTTCCCTTTTTAATTTCAATACTTCCTAGTCATCAGAGAATCAATACCATTGGTTATGCTCTATTTTTTAGAATTTTTAATTTGGGATAGAGATGAATACGTAAGAAACACAAGGAGGAAATTTGGAGAATTCTCTATTTCTGTTTAATTAATTCTTTTCCATTTTAATTCAGTTAAAAGTTAAAGAAAAAATAATAATAATCTGCCACACCCACGTTTTTGGAATCTACTTTCTGGCATACCACTCAAATGCAACTTTTTGGCCCTCAAAGGGGTTGCATAACCCTGATTTAGAAGGTTTCCCTTCCTTCCAAAATGCCGTTATGTTGGGAATAGGCATATTATTGACTAATGTTGGATGTTACTCAGGGGTGGGTTTCAGCAGGTTCTGACCAGTTCTGGAGAACCAGTAGTGGAAATTTTGAGCAGTTCATAGAACTGGTAAATACCACCTCTGCCTAGCCCCATCCCCATCTATTCTCTGCTCCCAAGTCCCAGATGATGGGGGGAAATGGGGATTTTGCAGTAACCTTCCCCTGGATTGGGGAGGGAATGGAGATTTTACATTATCCTTCCCCTGGAGTGGGGTGGAAATTGAGATTTTACAGGATCCTACCCCTGCCATGCCCACCAAGCCATGCCCACAGAACCAGTAGTAAAAAAAATTGAAACCCACCACTGATGTTACTTCTCCCCAATCCCCGCTCCCAAACAGTCACAGAACAAAAGCATCTAATGTCATTTTCATGGCCCAAAGTTTAGATGGAACATCACTGGTACAATGGAATGTTTAGCAGGCCCTGGGAATATGGTAGAAGAAACAGGACATTTGCCTCCCCTCCCCTTGGTCCAAACAGGGGAGGCATACAAAAGAAAATCCAAATAACTCTTCCTTAGTTACACAAGATATAATTTGATCTGAAGAACTGTTTTTACTGGCTTTCAACATTCTGTTATGGTACCCTATTGACAATAAGGGTCTTTTTGGAAATCCAAGTAGTTCTTAAAAATTTGATAGCTGAGATAGGCTTGACAAGTACATAGATGGTAACCATTTTCCAAAACAGTAGTTCTTAAGCAGTAGTTTCTATAGTTCTTAAGCAATAGTTTATGCAGAACATGGCAAGAAGGAAAGACAGTAAGATGAAAAACCAAAAATATAGGTGAATATATGTAGGTCAGAGTTGAACTGCGGAGTCTCTCCAGATTTGGTTGTTTGCTTGCAGAAGTTTCATTGTCTAATTAGATAATTATGAGGTGATTTATATGATATGTATGTATGTATGTATGTATTTATGTATGTATGTGTATATATATATATATATATATATATATATATATATATATATATATATATATATATATATATATATATATATATATATATGAAGCCTTGGTGGCACAGCAGACTAAGTGCTGTTAAAGTAGCACTTAGCTGCCAGCTGCCTGCAATTACTGCAAGTTCAAATCTCACCAAGCTCAAGGTTGACTCAGCCTTCCATCCTTCCGAGGTAGGTAAAATGAGGACCCGTATTGTGGGGGCAATAAGCGGACTTTGTATAAAAAAGAACACCGCTTATGGAGGGGGGGGGTGTTAAGCAGGTATATACAAAAGTATGAAGGCTATTGCTTAATGCATTGTAAGCTGCCCTGAATCTCCGGAGAAGGGTGGCATATAAATCGAACCAAAATAAAATAAAATAATAAAATAAAATAAAATAAAATAAAATAAAATAAAATAAAATAAAATAAAATAAAATAAAATAAAATAAAATAAAATAATAAAATAAAAATATTTGCACATGATTCAAAAGAGACAATTACAAAGCTAAGAAGGAAACAAAAAAACCAGGACCTATCCAATACCCAAGTAAGCAGGGATTAATTCCAGACAACCAATCAGGCAGAAAACAATACCCTCATCAAGGATCTACCAAGTGGAAAACCACACCCCCACCAACACTTAAGCTATAAACAGGAAGCGAACCTCACATTTACTTGCACTGAGGGCATTATTTTGTTGGGTAATGATACACCTGCAAGCAAACAATCAAGCTCTGAGAGCACCAAAAACTCCAAAACTCCAAAAATATCTCGAGCCCACAACTGACTTTGATGCCACAAGGGTTGGCATTGACTTTGCTTAATCTCCAAAGTTACGGAACATTATTTCCTCACAGAACATCTCCAAAGATGTTCTGTGAGGAAATAATGCTTTTGTGGAGAAACACTAATCAGTTATAATGCTGAGTCAATGTTGTCAGATTGAGGTTTCAAATACAAGGGCTTGCAAAATTATAGTGGTAATATAGGGTTAAAGAAAAGGTAAACGAGTTCCTGCGGATTGTACTCCACTAGTCATTACTATAGGGAATGGTGCTCATCTCTGTTTCAAGGCCATTGAGCCAGCGCTGATGCAGGGACAGACATTATATTTCCTGGAAATCGGACAAATGGAAATAAGGAGTATCCATTATGTTGCATGGAATTGCAGTGAATAGCAATAGCAATAGCACTTAGACTTATATACCGCTTCAAAGTGCTTTACATCCCTCTCTAAGCTGTTTACAGAGTCAGCATATTGCCCCCAACAATCTGGGTCCTTATTTTACCCACCTCCGAAGGATGGAAGGCTGAGTCAATCTTGAGCCTGGTGAGATTTGATCCGCCAAATTGCAGGCAGATGATGGTCAGCAGAAGTAGCCTGCAGTACTGCCCTGTAACCACTGCACCACCAAGACTCTTAAGTGGCAGATGTCTTCTTATGGACTCTGTCAGGCCATAGAAGTGGCGCTTTATGATGAATTAACTATCGTATATCTAGCAACAATGCTCCCCCCACCCACAAACAGAAATACGCACATATAGTTGGTACTACATCCAAATATATATATTTTTTCAGCAGGCACATTGTGCCCAAATACAAGTTTGGGACTGATGTGCACATTTTTTTTCCATCTGGAGGCTTCAAAGCTGTTTGTATTCTTGATTAATCATTACAGTGTTTCATAGAAATAGATGTAAAAAATTTCATCTGGGACCCAATTTGCTGTTGTTCTTGTTTGCATCCAGCAGATTCATGGTGAGAAAAATGCTAAGCCTTCAAAATCTCAAAATAAAATAAAAAATAAAATAAAATAAATTGATTCGGAAACACCGAGGTCACGAAAGCTATGGCTGCAATGCCCCCTTTTTGTAAAACATTAAAAAGTCCCTTCATGCTCACAACCAGTGGGGGTAGTCAGCCAGTTTGGACCCGTTCATGCAAACTGGTAGTGGCGATCTACAGCGGGACCCACCCACCCTGGTGCTATGCCATCCTATTTAGCCATGTTTTCTAAGCCATGTGCATGCGTGCAAGCCGCGTGTGAGAGCAAAGCTCATGTTTGTGCGCACCCTCACATTTTCGGTGTGTGAAAATAATTTAACCGGTGGTAAAATTATGTGAAACCCACCTCTGCTCACAACAATAGAAAAGTATAGATGTCATTTGGATGGGAGCATTGATTTCAATGGGCAAGTGCAAATGATTTTGCCTCCATGTTCTGACCAGTTTATGAACACCCCCCTCCCAAGTGCAACTATGTTAAAATTAACAGTAGCAATATAATGACCACTCTGATTTATTTTTAACATAGCCCAGTAGTTCACTTTTCAATCCTGGCACTGCATATATAAAACCAGCAGTGCTACTGCTAAAGGTATCAGGGTTCCAAGTTATACCCCCAATGAAAGAAGACTCCGAGGCCAGAAGTTCCTCAAAGTTCCATTTTATTAGAGATGTCATATTAGCACATTTGGGAAAACCCAAATCTGAAAGCTTCCAGGTTTTTCCCACCCAAAAGAAAGTCCAAGTCACTTCCCCCTGCACCCATATGTCCATCACATGGTCTAATCAAAGCACCATCCCAACTGGAGATGCCTCCCAGTCACACCACTCCAGTTGCAGGGCAGAATGTCTTTGACTCTCAGAGAAAAGAATGTTATTATGGCTAGATATCTAGCCACAATGTTATTATGTTATTATGGCTAGATATCTCCCCAACTCCATACAATCCCCCATCCCAGTTTCCCACAGCACTAAATGTGGCAGCCCTGAAGATCGAAAGAAAAAGATGGCTTCCAGGGCTGACAAAAGGTCAAGCCGTCAAGATAATATATAGGCATGAAAGGAAATGAAGGACATTATCTTTAACAGAATCTCTGATTTCATTTTGGGGGAATCAGTTGTTCTTTTTTTAGTGATGATGAGGATAACATTACAGGTAGTCCTCGACTTACAACAGTTTTGTTTAGTGCCTGTTCAAAGTTACAACAGCACTGAAAAAAATGACATTTTTCACTTATGATCTCTGCAGCATTCCCATGGTCACATGATCAAAATTCAGAAGCTTGGCAACTGACTCATAGTTATGACAGATGCAGTGTCCCAGGGTCATGTGATCACCTTTTGCGACCTTTCGACAAGCAAAGTCAATGGAGAAGCCAGATTCACTTAACAACTGTGGCAAGAAAGGTTGTAAAAGGGGGAAAAATTCACTTAACAAATGTCTTGCTCAACAACAAAAATGTTGGGCTCAATGGTGGTTTTAAGCCGAGGACTCTCTGTAATAATGATAACAATGTTGATGCTGATTACGATTCAAGGCTGTACAAACTGCATAGAAAATAGCACTGAACAGAACCTGCTAACAGCTTTTTCAAATCAAAACTTTTCTCATGGCAACTATTTATGAAATATGCACACACATAAAAGTACATTTTTTACAAAAAGAAAAAAGAAAAAGCCACATACTTTTGAAAGTTAACAGTGAGAAAGGAGAGTTATGCTTTGAAGATAACATTTTATTGGGGAAACTTGTATAATAAAAACGACATTAAAAAAGAGTAGAATTAAAAATGGGATTTCAGAGAACTTGTGTTAAAAGCTCCATTAGGGAAAATCGTGAATAAAAGTTTTTTATGCCAGGGAATTTTATTAGCAAAAGTCGATTTTGTTTTTCTTCCGCAGACCTATTAAATCCTAGTGGTCCCAAATACTGCATCACTAACATGAACAGAAAACTGATTTAGTCTAGTCTAGACATCTTACTCAATTGTGTTATCATTGCATAGCACTGAACTTGTATGTGCCATTATCCATTGTTTAGTGAATTGTTGCAAGTACAGAAATTTTGAAACAATACAGACACTACATTCTCTACAAAGGTTTTTCTTTTTCTTTTCTCTCTCTCTCACTCTTTCTTTTTTGGGGGGTGGGGGAAAACATTCAGTTCTGACTCCTGGCATATGCATCAGGGGTGGGATCTACTTACCTTTACTACCGGTTCGCAACTGGAGCGCATGCGCAGATCATCAATTATGATGTCCGGCCGGGTGGGTGGAGCCTCCTGCCATTTTTACTACCAGTTCTAAAGAACCGGACAGAACCGGGAGCAACCCACCACTAATCTGCATGAACATGCCTGGAGTTTTCTTGGCACTATTTTAGAAATAGTTTGCCATTACTCGCTTCCTAGAAGTGAAGAAGACTGACTGACCCAAGGTCACCCAGTGAGTTTTGTGCCTAAGGCAGGACTAGAATTTACAGTCTCCTGGTTGTTGCCTTGATGCTTTAACCACTATACCAAACTGTATATTTCTATAAACTTTGCCGTTAATTTTAATTGTAAAATAATCATTTCCCCCCTGCTTTTCTCCCAACATTGGCTTTTAAAATATCTTGCAGTTAAAATCCCCAGAAAGGTGCCAAATTCACTTACCTTTACACTAACCATAGCAGGACCATGCCTCTCTAACTTTTTATATAATGCGTCCTCCTGAAGCATCCTTTTTCTTCTCCAAAGACCACATGGAAAGCAGCTTAAAGTTTGGCTTTAATTATTTCAATTTAAAAGTAGCTTCTCCTCTGTTTTTTCATGGACCCCTGTCTAGCATGCTTCACTGATAATGTGGTTGATCATGTGATCAGGTGCTGGGCTGTCCCATGCTCTTATTGGCCACTTCGAGCTACTGGAGCTCTTCACCCCTTCCTTCCCAGGTCTTGGACCTTCAAGGCTATTTTGACTTGACAAGCAGACATTGACAGGCATCTGGCTTGGGAAAGGATGTCAGTCATCATAATGTCTAATTGGCACCTTTTGAGGGTGATTATCAGGTCTTCCAAGTAAAAGGGTTAAAGGAGTCTTTTGAACAAACATTAGACTTGCTTTCTAAACATAGATTTAGAGCTGTTGTGATACCTTTGTATAAAATTAGTGCTCCATTAAAAGGCTGCTAGTTACCTATGTTTGTAAATTCAGATCTTTTAGTATTAAGAATCAGGATTACTAAATTCAGAATCCCAAATCAACTGATATGATGCATTTAGAATAGAATAGTTGGAGCCACTTGGAAGGTCAGTTTCAACCCCCAATTGCGAGTAATGTATAACCGGCTGTCACTTGTATACTTTGGGAAGGCAAAGGGAATATTCTCTTGCCTATTCCTATGCAAATATGCCTATTCTGCGGACTATTTTTAAGTGCTGCTAGAATCATGGACACTCATTTTCAGCATTATCACTGAGGATGGAGCAAACATTTGTAGCTTTGAGGGCCTTTCCATATGG
The DNA here is from genome assembly GCA_030761175.1 of Masticophis lateralis. Taxonomy (NCBI): domain Eukaryota; kingdom Metazoa; phylum Chordata; class Lepidosauria; order Squamata; family Colubridae; genus Masticophis; species Masticophis lateralis. The sequence goes on along the minus strand of JAUDYJ010000001.1, from coordinate 194,209,504 downwards.
ACTGTGCGTAAACATGCGCACATAGAAGGTATTTTTGCTAGAATTGGCAATGGCAGTGAAGTAAAGCAGATATCACTTCACTTGAGCATCAGTTTAAGTTGGTATCTTCTACACATTAACATGCAGAGTATGTATGTACCCTGCATATAAGGGTAAGCCCTCCCAATGGTTGTGCCAGATATTTGGAAAGACATAACTAAACTTTAATATTTGAAGGAATTGAACTCCTTGGTTCATAACATTTCCAGAACTGAAATGCAGTCTGAATGATTAACTATTACTCTCACATTAATTTTAATATCCTTATCGCTACATTTAGAAAAAATTAAGGTTGACTCAGTCTTCCATCTTTCCAAGGTGGGTAAAATGAGGATCCATATTGTTAGGGTCAATATGCTGACTCTGTAAACTGCTTAGAGAGGGCTGTAAAGCACTGTGAAGCAGTATGTAAGTCTAAGTGCTATTGCTAAATGCTATTACCGTATTTTCCGGCGTATAAGACGACTGGGCGTATAAGACGACCCCCAACTTTTCCTGTAAAAATATAGGGTTTAGGCTATACTTGCTGTATAAGACGACCCCTCTTCCAACGCACACCAAATAAAAATTAAAAAACATCAACTGGCTCACCCACAATGTAAAAGCAGCTGTGCTAGACCCAAAATGGCCCCTGCAATAAGCAGGAACCTCACACAGCCACAAAAAGCCCCAAAAAACAACTTTTACATTGTGGGTTTACACACACATACAGCTTTGTGAGATTTTGTGTGTTTGTGTAGTTAGAGTGAAACACTAAAGAAACACACTAAATCTCAGAAAGTTGCACAAATTTTATTTTTTTTATTATTTTTATTTTTATTTTTATTATTTTTATTTTTATATGAAAGCTAAATTTAAAACGTCCTAGCCTAAAACTTAGACCTAGCCTTTAAATGGCTAGGTCTAAAAAAGAACAACTAAAAAACCCCTTAATTAACTATTTTTTTAAAGCTCCCAAAGGGGGAAAAAAACTTACCCACTAGAACAGGGGTCTCCAACCTTGGCAACTTTAAGACTTGTAGACTTCAACTCCCAGAATTCCTCAGCCAGCTTTGCTTTGCTGGCTGAGTAATTCTGGGAGTTGAAGTCCACAACTCCCTGCCTGCTTGATTGCAGGCAGGGAGATTTAGTTGCTTGCTGATGCAATGGATTGCAGGCAAGGCAAGGCAAGCGTTGTGGCTAGCAGCTAGGGTAAGCAAGCTGGAGGGGGGGGGGATTTTTGCTACGTATCAATTAGCAGGCAAAAATTAGCAGCTGGGATGGCCAGTGTTGTGTAAAGGGAAAAAATTTCCCTTTTACATAGCGCTTGGCCATCCAAGCTCTGGCGATCCCAGCTGAGTTGCCTGCTAATCTCATCTGGGATGGCCAGCGTTGTGTAAAAGGAAAGTTTTTCCCTTTTACAGGGGGCTTGCGTGTAACTCAGCTGATTAGCGGCAACTCAGCAGGCAATTCAGCTTGGCTCCTTAGAGCCATTTAAGGCTCCTCAAACCCTTTCGGGCTGGTCTGCCTGGTTACAGGAGACCGACACCCGGCGTATAAGACGACCCCCAACTTTTGAGAAGATTTTTGTGTATTAGAAAGTCGTCTTATATGCCGGAAAATACGGTAATACAAACAGCAGTGATAAAGGGGATGATTAAGCAGTCTGGTGAAATCAGAAATGCACAATCGCCCTGCAAGTCCCACCTATTTTCTACATGTGTTGTTGAAACTTCATGGTGCACTAATAGAGAAGGCAGCCACCCCTTCCCTCCTCCATACCCATAATTTTTAGCTTTATTTTTGTAACCCACAATATGGGCAGCAAATAAATTTGATGAATAAAATAAAATAAATGCATGTTCAAAAGGGATATTGTAGTGCAGTTGTGCAATGCCACTTTTGTCATTTTATGTTTTGAATGCCCATTAGTACAACTGACAACAAATTCTAATTGTGTTTTTCCTAAACTGAAACTTAGTAAATTTATTAGATTGTAACATACCTATTATGTTACAATTAATAAAATTATTATTATTAATATTATTATGTTATTGCTATTGTTCTTATTATTATTCTTCAGTCAGACATGAGTGAATAGTTAAAACAACAACAAACATACCTATGTCTGTAAATGCAGATCTTTTAGTATCAAGAATCAGGATTACTAAATTCAGAATCCCAAATCAACTGATATGATGCATTTAGAATAGAATAGAATAACAGAGTTGGAAGGGACCTTGGAGGTCTTCTAGTCCAACCCCCTGCTTAGGCAGGAAACCCTACACCACTTCAGACAAATGGTTATCCAACATCTTCTTAAAAACTTCCAATGTTGGAGCATTCACAACTTCTGGAGGCAAGGTATTCCACTAATTAATTGTGCTAACTGTCAGGAAATTTTTCCTTAGTTCTAAGTTGCTTCTCTCCTTGATTAGTTTCCACCCATTGCTTCTTGTCCTACCCTCAGGTGCTTTGGAGAATAGCTTGACTCCCTCTTCTTTGTGGCAGCCCCTGAAATATTGGAACACTGCTATCATGTCTCCCCTAGTCCATCTTTTCATCAGACTAGACATACCCAGTTCCTGCAACTGTTCTTCATATGTTTTAGCCTCCAGTCCCCTAATCATCTTTGTTGCTCTTCTCTGCACTCTTCCTAGAGTCTCAACATCTTTTTTACATTGTGCTGACCAAAATTGGATGCAGTATTCCAAGGGTGACCTTACCAAAAGTGTTATAATGTGGAATTAACACTTCATGTGATCTTGATTCTATCCGTCTGTTTATGCAGCCTAGAACTGTGTTGGCTTTTTTGACAGCTGCTGCACACTGCTGGCTCGGTGGTGAAATGTAAAATTTGTTACTACCGGTTCTGTGGGTGTGGCTTGGTGGGTGGGTTAATGTGACTGGGTGGGCATGGCCAATTTTTTTTTTTACTTTTAAAAGCATTTTTTCTACAAACTTAAGAGATTGCAGAAATAAATGCTTTTAAAATCCTCTGATGATCAGGCAACCCAGCTGAGCTGCGCGTCAGAAGCTTTTAAAGGCATTTTTCCCTACAATCTCTTTTAAAAGCCTCTGACGATCCCAGCTGAGCTGCGTGATCATCAGAGGCTTTTTTTTTTTACTTTTAAAAGCATTTTTTCGGCCGAAGAGTTTGTAGAAACAATGTTTTTAAAAGTTTTTTAAAAAGCCTCTGATGATCGTGCAACTCAGCTGGGCATGGGGGGTGGGCGCATAGGGATTTTTGCTACTGCTTCTCGAAACCCCCTGCCGCCATCACTACCGGATTGGGCAATCCAGTCTGAACCAGGAGCATTTCACCCCTGTGCTGGCTCATATTTAAATGGTTGTCCACTAGGATTCCAAGATCCCTCTCACAGTCACCATTATTGAGCGAGGTACCACACATACTGTACCTGTGCATTTTGTTTTTCTCGCCTAAATGTAGAACCTTACTTTTTTCACCATTGAATTTCTTGCCTTTATATTTTGCCTTTCTCTCTGAGTTCAAGACATTGTGCATGGTCCTGTCTTTCTTCCCTACTCCAGTTGTATTCGTACAACAATACTCTGAAGTCAAGTCTTTGAGATAATAATTGGTCCAGATTGGGCTACTGATTTTCATGGCTAAATGGACTATGAATCTGACTCTCCTCATTGTAACTGTATGCTCTAATCATAAGGATAGCCCAGTTCTAAAAACAAAATAAAAGAACAAAAAATGAAATGAATATAACAACCAAGTTACCATGAGAAAAATAAAGAAGCAGACAGTAGTTTAGTCTTTCTGGGGAAAAAAAGAAAAGAAATAATATAGCAGTTCTGCAACATAAGAAAGTGAATGGATTCTGAAGTCAGCAGTTTCAATCAATTTTCTATTGTGTGTATGAGTTCTCTAAGAGAAATAGGAAAAAGTATAAAATACTGGCTATTTTTGTGAGTGGGCAGTTTTGATGATGTTTGCCGCGAAAGTGGCTTGGTGCACTGCTGAGAAGCCCATTTTATTCCCCCATTTGAAGTGCTATCACTGACAATAAAATTGCCTGAAATATGAAATAATGGCAGCTGGTACTTAATGTGACAGGGAATACAAGAGACTTTGGCCTTTCATGTGCTTTAATGGGGTGTTTTAGAAAGTAACCACACAGTAAGTGACACGTCAATTTATTAAATACAATTGTCCCAAAACAAATTCACCACAGTTTTCTGTTCAGAAGAACGCATTATATGCCAGATTAATTATGTGGGTTTTTTCCTTGTTTCCTGAAATCTTGAAAGCCCTTGTCACTTATTTTTTCCCAAGTTGGGCACTTCGGAGTGTAGCGCTCTTTCTTTGGGCTATTAAAATTTTACAGGAGGAAAGAGAAGTTTTAAGATTCTTCACACTTTCTATTTTAAAGGCAGAATATACAGTACTCCTTACCTGAAGAAACTTCTGGAGAGGGCTAGGACTGCTCTGAAAGATTCCCCATCACACAATTAATGTCCCATTAGTTCTACTGATATCTTCCCCTCTAAATATAATAGCACTAGGTGGAGAGTCATTTCATCAGCATGTCAGCAGGGTCAAAAGTTAAGCCTCTTCCTGCACAGTTACATATTTGTAGCTGCAAATTCCCAAGAAAGCCCACATTTGACAATTTGACAACAATGGGAAAGGATATTTCTGTGCCACATAACTGTAATATGGCAGTTATTTATTGAGCTATTGTCAGGGTTCCAAGTAACACTCCCAATGAAAGAAAACTCCAAGGCTTGGATTTCCTCAAAGTTACTTTTTATTAAAGATGTCATATTGGCACATCTGGGAAAACCTGAATCTGAAAGCTTCCAGGTTTTCCCTACCTAAGTGAAAGTTCAGGTTACTGCCCAGCACTCTTGTGTCTATCACATGGTCCAATCATCCACTATCCAAACTGAAGTCACCTCCCAGTCATCCAACTCCAGGTGACAGGGCATTGTGTCCTTGAATCTCTGAGAAAGGAATGTTATTTTGACTACATATCATCTACTCTCTATATAATACCCCCTCCCATTTTCCCACAGAAGATGTGGAAGGCCTGAAAGCCTAAACGTAAAAGATGGCTTCCAGGTCTGACAGCTATTTCAGTATAATCCCATTTTCTTCCAAAAAAGTCAAGGTCACCCAACCCTCCCCTAATTATCCAAACAATAAATCCTATGAAGTAGGTAAGATCATGTGCTAGAGAAGCCAATAAGATTAATATCGCCCCTGCTGTTCTAATTGTAACATTCTGGTTTTTTCTGTATTATTATTATTATTATTTACTTTATTCATTAAATATGAAACTCAGTCAACTGAACATTCAAAAATGCATCACAAATATCATTGACTATTGACTAATGGTAAAGCTAATGGTTGATAAGGGTTGCTGCCAGCGTCCTAGGTATCAACCAAGTACCTTCTTAAGATGTATGATGTTCCAAGTAGCGCAGATTTTTGCAGTTCCACTGGTGCTATTTCAGGAAGGTTCAATTTGTTGATGTATCTTATAAAATTCTTGGACATGGTACCAAGTGCCCCAATGACAATGGATATCACAGTTACATATTTCATCCACAGCCATGTAGTTTTGATGGTGAGGTCGCTATATTTCATGATTTTTTTCCAGTTTTTTTTCTTTGACTCTGGCATCTTCTAGTACCATGATGTCAATAAAGTGTATGTTTCAGTTTTTGACAACTGTGATATCTGGCATGTTGTGTTCCAAGTGACGATCTGTCTGTATTCGAAAGTCCCACAAGATCTTCACCTTCTCATTTATTGTTATTGTTATTGTTTGGATCCTGTGAAATGGACAAGATAAGTAAACATGTAGAAATAAAGGCAAATAGGCGTTTGTTTATACAAATGGATTTAGGCTTGTTGAGGAAGCCCAAAGTTGCACATCCCTGAGTAGGCTTTAAACTGAAGTGGTATCTGAAGTGACACTTGCAAGGAAAAAAAGTCAGATCTTCTTAAGAAGTGCTGATCCCTTGGAAGAGGTAAGCACTTAGCTACTTCTGTCTGTGAACCCATACTAAACCAAATGTGTCCCTGTGCAGCTGTTGCCCCAGCCATCTTTTAAAGAAATAAAACTATCCTCTAACGGCCTGTGATAATTAAACTCCCATAACACTCCTGTTAATACCGGGGTGTCAATCCTCACATACTCACCAAATTCTAAGTCAGGTAATTAAATATCCTGTTGATTAATTTCCTCCTGCTGTGCCTACTGATTACAGTGTCTTCTTTTACTTTACTTTCTTTCAACTGTGCAGAATATCAAGTTGGAATGCATTTGAAAGAAATTAGTCTTTCTCTTCCTCTGGTAATGTCCATCTTTCACTTGCAGGGGGTATTTTTCTATGGGACACCTGAGAGGGTATCCTGGCACCACAATGATGCCTCAAAATTATTTTTTGCAATGAGGATGTAATACCTATGCTGCAGCACCACAAAAACATTGTTTAAGAACTAGTTCTAAGGATTTGACTTAAAAATCAACAGGTTATTGCTGTTTATATTACATTCAAAGCCTAGGATTGTAGGCTTTGAATGTAAAAGATAAGCTTTGGTAATACTTTGAAATATTTTTTTTAGCTCTCTCCTCCTTCCTCAGGATCATTGACATCTCCCAAATATTCATTAGATAACACTGCCAGTTCTAACCTTCATTTGTCCTTGGTGTAAAATTTCTTCATCTAACAAATCTTTGAGATGATTGGTACAATTTTATTATGCAGCAAGCGAGCAACTTTCTATGCAAGAAAACGGACTAAAATAAGGCAAACATTTACTACTAGTAGCATTTTTCTCGATGAATTGCTGAAATTCAGCATTTGTTTAATCTATAAATTATGAAGGAGGGTTTATGGATGGTGAATACACATCCACATTACAGACACTCCAAAAGTATCTCTTCAAATGGGATTTTAATGGACCACAAAATGGCAATGAGATTGGGTAGAATCTAGGAAATAAATCCTATGATTTTATTTTATTTTTTTAATATAAGGAGAAAAAAGCAGTCGAGCCTCAGATTGTGTACATTGAAATAAAAGGGCGGATTTTTGAGAAGACAGTCCTAGGATTCCATTTACAGTATTTCTATTTGCATTTTGTATTATACATGAGCTTACTGTGAAGTAAACCACATGAACACAGTGATACTATATAGAGTTACATATTGAATTTCAGAATTAATGTTTCTTTTTTCATTATTCTTGTTCACTATATGAACGTTGAGACAGGAGAGAAGCTGTGCAGCTTCAGGAAGTTTAGTGTGTGGTGAAAAGATGTGTCTAAACAGCTTAATGCAAAATGGTTCCTACTTAGATTAAAATAAGGTCTTTACATCTAGCTAATGGGGTTAATCCGTAGAATACTACCCAAGAGAAAGATTTCAAATGTTCTATAAACATTTTGATAATCTTTGGGAGGGAAGGAAGGAAGGAAGGGAGGGAGGGAGGGAGGAAGGAAGATCTCCTTCATAGAAAGAGGATTTAGTTTGGTCTAGTGCAGGGGTGTCAAACTCATGGCATCAAATTTTTGTCATGTGATGTTTCACGACTTTTCCCCTCTTTGCTAAAACAGGGGTGAACATGGCCAGCATGTGATGCATCCAGCCTGTGGGCCGTGAGTTTGACACCTCTGGTCTAGTGGTTAAAACACCAGGCTAGAAAGCAGGAGACTTTGAAATCAAGTTCCACCTTAGTCATGAAAGCCATCTGGGTGAGTTTGGGCTAATCACTTTCTCTCAGCCCAACTCACCTAACAGGGTTGTTGTTGTGGGGGAAATAATAGGAAGAAGGTATCACTGTTCACTGCCGTTAATTATTTGTAAAAAAACAATAATAAAGGTGGGATAAAAATTAAATAAATTCTTAATGTTGAAAGTTACTTGGAGTCACTGTGAGTTGGGTGCCTAAATGCTCACATACACACTGATTTCCCATTAAAAATAGACTGATAGTCTCATTTTGCTAAGAAACAATGAGGCAAAATTCCTTAGATCAGGAGATTTTTTTTTTTTAAAAAAGTAGGCCTCTGTAACTTTTTTGCACCCCTATAAAACCTTGCCCAGATTAGTGCTTTCTGAAAGTGCTGAGATTATGCTCCAAACACCATGGTGGTTAGGAGTTCTGGAAATAGGAATTCCAAAAGAATGAAGATTACCAGAGGGAAAGGATGCTATTTAGCCTCTACCAAGGGAAGCCTGTCTTCCTCTTGAACTATTGCATGATGAGGAGGAAATAAGGCCCATCACAGGCATCTCAAGGGGCATTTTAAGTCATGTACCACCATCTAGAGGCAATGTTCCCTTAAATTAGGTCCATTTTGCTGACTACAGTTGTTGCTATATTGACTTCTGCTTTTCTCAAGACATGGCACAGCTTCCAAACAGCTAAAAATGAGAGACGGGAAAAGTTTGTAGAGGATTTTATTGATCTGACACTGTCAATAAAGCAAATCTACCCAAATCAACACTTATTGCTATTTTCTTTCTTTCTTTATTTGTATCCCACTTTTATAGTTTTTACAGATAACTCAAAGCAGTGAATATATCCAACAGACCTTCCTCTGAATCAACTGTTCAAATACTGTTCAAAAATAAAATGTTAAAAATTCTATAGATTCATATTGAATTTGTTGATTTATTATGGTTTGATCAACCTGGAAATATTTTGGTGATGTTTTGATAAAATTTTCAATGTTTTGTGAGGAGATCTGCTGACTTTACCTGGGATGAACTTTGAAGTGACGTTGGAGGGTTTGGGGGTGAAACAGAACAAGAATAGCAAAAGATTATCTCATCTCTGTGTGTATGACCCAGCAAGCTGATTCTATTATTGGACTGATTTGTCTAATTTTGAAAGATAGTTTAAGATGTTGTTGTTGGAAACACATGATAAGTAAAATACATCTAATTGGTCTGTCACCTCAGTTCCTGTTAATTTTGGATTTGGATATGACCAAAGGGGAAAAATAGATACCACACTGAAGTTGTAACACAATTACAAAATGAGTTGAGCCCTTTTCCTCTCAACCATTGAGGGAAATATCTACAAAATATTTCTATTCTCTCACATATTCCCATTTTAGAAGAGTTTTTTTCAAGGCTCACTTTAATGTTCTCTTTTCAGCCATCCTAGAGGGCAGATTCCCAAAAATTCTGTGTCCACATACATCAAATATGGTTGAATCCATGGGCATATTTTATTTTGGGTTGCACCAGGGGTAAAATGTTAACAGGTCAGACTGGTAGCGATGGTGATGGGTGATTCAGAGAACTGGTAGTGACAGCAGCGCGAGGCTCTACCCACCCGTCCAGTCGTTGTTACTTCCTGTTTTTAACCTGTTTTTTACCCTCTGCGCATGCGCAGAATGGTTGTGCATGTTCAGTGCAGAGGTGGGTTTCAGCAGGTTTTGACCAGTTCTGGAGAACCAGTAGTGGAAACTTTGAATAGTTCGGAGAATTGGTAGTAAAAAATTTGACTGGCACCGGCCCCATCTATTCTCTGCCTCCCAATTCCCAGCTGATCAGGAGGAAATGGGGATTTTGCAGTATCCTTACCCTGCCACACCCACCAAGCCACGCCACGCCCAGCAAGCCACACCCACAGAACCAGTAGTAAAAAAATTTGAAACCCACCACTGATGCAGTGGGTCTGCATATGTGTGGCATGTGCACTTCTGAACCAGAAGGGAAGGGAAGTAGATTTCACTCCTGGGTTGTACCTTTTTTTCTGGTCTAAGACAACAGCTGCTCCAACCCCTATTTTAAAATACTGAAGATTTCTATATAAGCCATCTTAGAGATGAAAGTAATACTATCCTCACCTATGTTGTGCAGAATTTGCAACTTAACAACACAGCTCGGATCACATTGAAGAAGTAACTTTGCTTACGTATGAATATTGTTGAATGTTTTCTTATTCTTACATTTTATTTATTATATTTGGTTTCTGGTTGAGGACTGTACTAAAGGTTTGATTTTACACATACGCACACACACCCCCCCACACACACACCACATTAAAGAGCAACTAGAATGCAATTTTAGCTGCCCTATTTTTTTAAACCTTCATCCTTTATTTTCAGAAGGGAAATAGAGAAGGCATAAAGGCTATCACTTGCTCCCATCAATCATTGCTGCCGTTAGTTTAATGGATTGGCTTGGAAAGAAGAAAGATAGACCATATCATGATGGGTGATGATAGATTGGACATCTGCTTGTAGTATTATCAACAGCTAGCTGATTGTATCCTTGGCATAGATCAAGTTTTGCAAAGGGTTCCCCACCCACCACCCTCTGAAGAAAAAAGAAAGTAGCTGATTGGCTGCAGGCAGTCAATTGTCTAAATACCTTCTTTAGAGTGCATTTCTAACCCCTTGCAATTGGATATTAATACTGACCCAATTGGTATAGCTCATGGGCTCTCTGTAACTGATTCAAGAACTCATTGTTTGATAATATTTTCAAGCACTTCTTCAATATCTCCCAGTTTGTCAAAAGCACATTGCTCACTTTTATGTTACTGTATTTCTCGGAGTGTAAAACACACTTTTCCCCCTCCTAAAAGAGGCTGAAAATTTGGGTGTGTCTTATACTCCAAATGTAACCCTGTGTGGTGCTCAAAATGGCTACCCGGAACAGCTGCTGCCTTCTTTTATCCCTTCCGTGCTTTGCCTGCTTTAATCATTGGAGCTCCCTCCAAGGATCAGCTGTGCTTTTGAAGCTGTTTTTCGGCCCCAACATGAGCAAAGCGACCTTCCGTGCTTTGCCTGCTTTTCTAATTTCTGCTCCCTCTGACAATCAACTGTATTTTAGAAGCTGTTTTTTAGCCCCAACCAGCCCCAACCTCAAAACCAGTGACCGAACTAATGTGCTGAAGCTGACCAGGTTAAGGATTAGCCAGATGAATACCTGGTAGGCAGAATATTCCCCCCCCCCTCTATTTTCCTCCCCAAAAGCTAAGGTGCATCTTATACTCTGAAAAATACGGTAATTGTTTCTGTAGATATATCCAAATGGGATGACAATGACTTCCCATTCCAGATTCCTAGTTTCTGAGAGAATAGTTCTGGGAATCTATTATTTCTGTTAGCCTATTTGTGACAGTGGCATGCACCCCACAGAGAGTGATTTCTAGTAGTAAGAGCCAATTCCTTCCTAAAATGTTTCTAATTCCCTTTCTGTAACAATGACTGAAAGTGTCTCTCGGAAAGACTATTCCTGCACATCTGCATGGTAACATCCAGCAAAATCAACCCTCTTGCTGCTGTAGTCATGGAAAAACCATCGTACCTCAACAATTTGGGAGGTAGCTCCTCAGAATGTAGGAGCAAGAATGCACTCTTGCTGATTACAGATCCACCTCAAAGTCCATTTCCATCTTTCACTCTTGATCCCCCGTCAGAAGCACTGCATCATTTTGAGGGTCCTTGTTACAAACATTCAGAAGGCGATGCAATTGCTGACCTTTATTATTCCCTGCATATTAAAAAAATCTGCAGTCCAAATCATTGAATCTGCACACAGAGCACTTTTCCTCTCAGAAGTCAATCACTCAGCATCTCTCTCTTTAAAAAAAAAAGAAGAAGAGTCTAAAAGTGTAATGCTAAGATGCATTACACAGCTCTGTGATATAAACAACAATGGCTTCTCTAGGTTGCTGAACTTGCTTGTGAAATTTAAATGTCATTATAATGACTGATGGTGCAGCTGAGAAATGATCCTTCAGTAATTTCACAAGTGAATCGAATGTTTTAGGCTTTGGAAAAGCAAGAATAGCAAGACCTCTTCTTAGAGCAAATATCTAGGCCCCATAGACCAGGGGTGTCAAACTCGCAACAACACGTTGTCATCACGTGATGTATCACAACTAATTCCCCCTTAGCTAAACTAAGGGTGGATGGCTTGATGCATCCGCCCCCCACTCCCCGGCCCTGAGTTTGACACTCCTTCCATAGACAGTCAACAGGATAGCTCTTTTTTTTCTTCAGTGATTTATGGTGTTTGCTTTATACTAAAAATAAAGGCTCTCTGCATATAAAGTAGTTGACCAACACCAACTGAAGTGTGTCCAAGACTAGCCATTTAAAAAAAAAAAAAATTCTGAGGTTTCCAGTTAGTGATTATTTCTGACTGGTTACTCAAGCATTTGAATTCCCAACCACTTTCCTGCTGGTCTTCAGTTCTCAGTCAATTCCGTTCTCCGTGCCAGTAGGGCTGCATCATAGTGGAAAGAATGGAAGTAATACAAAGAGACCCAAATATTATTCTTTAGACACAAAATGTTAACTCTGTTGGAAACACTCCGTCCAACAGCTGCAGTCTTTCAAAACTACTTGTGCTGCGGTGGGCCAAAAGCTATTACCAACATGCAGTGCCCCCCTAGCTTACAAAACAGATGGATGATTTTATAAGCGTCAAATCCAGAAGTTCCACTCTGGAAACAGGACGCCAGTTGATGTGTAACAATGCATCAGCTTGGTGTGCAGGAGAAAGTATTAGTGGGGGCCGTAGTGGAAATTGAAAAGATTGAGGAAGAAGATCTTTGCTATGATTTACTAAATGGATTCTTATGTTTTCGAGAGCTCCATCCCAGGGGTGGGTTCTATTTACCTTTACTACAGGTTCGCAATGGGGCCATGTGTGTGAGCTTGCTTTGCTCATGCGTGCACGCTTCTGTGCATGAGCAGGAACTTCCTAATGTCCAGGTCAGTGGGTGGAACCTCCTGCCAGTTTTACTACCGGTTCTTGCAAACCGGTCCGAACCAGGGGCAACCCACCACTGTTCCACCCCAATACTAGTTTGAAAGTACAAGTGCTTGGAAGAGGGGAGGGGAAATCAGTCAATTAGGATTTGAAACACCTATTTGCAGCAAGTCTTTTTATTGTCACCAATAGACTCCTAGCTTCAGGATAGCTGTTCTGATGTGACTCAGATGGCATCTGTATTAGCCATTTTGGTACATTAAGTACTGCATGTGTCAGAAGGTAATCATGGATCTATCCTGGATAGGCTCAGAACAAAAAAATGGGGAAGAAGAATCCTCATATATTTGCTACTGGATAAGATTTGAAATGGGAGGCCAATGTGATACAGAAATGGAATTGAAATGTCAAGTGAAATTTAAAGTAAAGAAAGAAAAAGGACTCCAACGCGTCTTTAATTTCCCTGGTTGCAGAAAGCTCTTGAAGGTATTACAGCAAATTTATCTTTATAATTAGAAAGTTTCTACCATCCCCACTGAAGTCTGTGGGTTTGGTTTTGGGGGGTTTTTTTTGTTTTTTGTTTGCCATCGACTTCAGTAAAGACAGAATGGCGCTTCCCAAAAATCATTAAAAAATTATTACCTTCCAAGTTTATGACAGTGACATGTTACCCTTTTGCCCTTATACAAAGGGTTTCAATTTTATGATCTTTTGATCATACATTTAATGTCAGGGATCCAAATAACACCCGTAATGAAAAAAAAACTCCGAGGCTTGAGTTTCCTCAAAGCTACATTTTATTAGAGATGTCATATTGGCACATCTGCGAAAACCCGAATCTGAAAGCTTCCAGGTTTTCCCCACTCAAAGGAAAGATCAAGTCCTTGCCCAAAACCCACATGTCCATCACATGGCCCAATCCATTAAATTTGTTCAAAAAGCAGGAAATTCATTCCAGCATTCTTGCAGCAGCTTTCTCTGTGGGGATATTTATGAGACATTCTTGAGATTTTTGCTGAAGCTAACAAAAAAATATCTCTAAAGCTCTGTATGTTGTCCACCCTGCTTTTCTACATAGGGCAACTTTGCCCTATGAAAGTGGTAAAATATTCAACACAATATCCTCAGCAATTTTCTTAATTTAGAAAGCTGAGAAAACGTTGCCGTTTGCTCAACTTTAGATACACATTTAGATGCACAGGGCCTGGTGTTTATGAGGTGATTAGAAGAGCTAGAAATGTGGGGATGGTTCGGAATCCAAGCTTTTCATTTGATTAGCCATGAGGGCTTCCACAAGCCCAGATACTAAGATTAATTTGCTTTAAGAGCAGTATTTCAGTGAAGAGCAGTATTTCAGTACTTCACTGCTTCAGTGAAGTAGGCTGCCAGATCTGGGCTGCAGAACTCAAGAGGGCTATTAAATTAAAGCAATTACAGATTTCTGTGTCTCTTTGTTGGCCTTAAGGGGTCATCAGCCCAAATCTGGTAATCCTGACTGAAGGAAACCATGAGAAGGCTATTATTACAATTTTACTGTTAAGGATGACCTACAAAATTAAGATAAAAGAAATCTTTAAAACAATTGTTGACTTCCTGATCCAAAGTAAAAACAAAAACAAAACAAAACAAAAGAGAGGGAAAGAACAGTAAGGATAATAATGACTAGGGGTGTATAAGAATTCTATGGTTGCTACCAGTTCGCACAAACCAGTAGCAGTGGCGGTGGGAGGCTCCACCCACCCGCCCAGATGTCATCAAATACGCTCTGTGCATGTGTAGAAGTGGCGCACACGCGAGCGAAGCGAGCACACATGCATGAGTGAACCGGTAGCAAAGGTAAGTGAACCCCACCACTGGCTAGAAGGGCTCCCCTTTTCAGCAGTAGCTTCATTGCAACACGAGTTGTAGTAAGCATGTAGTAAGCATGTACTAAGCATAGTAACCAATTCTGCCAGCTCCATTGCTGCCACCATGCAGTAAACCACCAAACACATCAGCAAAATAGGAATTGCTGCAGCTCTCTTGGTGACCTACTGTGAACTTGGTGCAGCATCCAATTCTCCCTTTCTACGGTTGTCCAATAGTTCTGGGCGGCAAGAGTTACAACACAGACATCGATCTAGGTAGTTGGAAGCTACACTGCAAACCTAACAAAATAATGCAAATAGAAATGTTTGAAAAATTCCCCTCCTGCCTTCATCTATCGAAGTAAAAGATGAAGGCCAGAACAGAGACCAGAAACCAGAAGCTATACCGCTGAGCCAGGGAAATACAACACCTGCTATATAGAAGCTCCTTTTTCTGCTTCTACTGTAGCTAGAAGGCTGAACCAAACTGACATATAGGCTTAGTTATTATCAGTTTGGAGGACTTTCCTCCTTTCCTAGGCAAGACAGCCGGGAATTCAAAAGCAGATGGCATGCTAACATGCAATAGCTTCTACATCTGCACAGTCTGAGTACAAAGTTTATATCTATCCATTCAATCATAATTTTTACTCACCACAGAAACCAGACAATTGCTTTATTGTAGTACTATATGGAAAAAAAAAACATGCCTATCTAAAACTCACAGTGTGGTGAAAGAAAAATGAAGTAGGCTAATTTCTACTTTTGAAGTACTTTCAAGGATTTATGCAGTGAAAGACAATTTTAAAGATCCAGGCATTCTCAAGAATATTTTTAGACCAAGATTGAAACTGCTATCACCACGGACGATAAAAATGTAAACTATAAGCTCTATAGAAAACAGAAAAAAATGAAGTAGGTATAAATAAATTGTTCTTTTATTCAATAGGGTATTTGCAGTTCTTGAACTTATTTAGTAATGTTCTGAATTCTTTGCTAGGTTAGTATATAGTTATAATTACTATCAAATGCAAAATTAATATAGTAAATCAATTGTGTACAACATTCATTTGAACTCTCATTAAATTCCATTCAGATTCTTGTAGCATATCCATTATTACAGTATTTGAGCATGGCATTAAATACTATTTCAATATGCAATTTGAGCTGATTAGCTTATAAAAATCGAGTTATGTTAATCAGCCCAAACTAATATGCAATATATGAATGGATGATTGTTGCTAATTGCAGCAGGCATACATTGGAGCAATGCAAGAACAGGATAGAAATTGCTCATTGTCATCTTGCACTTAAAATAATCCATTAGTTACATTAACCTTTTCCAGACCTCTTAGAAATCTTAACAAAAACAACTGAAAATCTGACTGTTCAGCACTAGTCTACACCAATGCTTGGAACACATGCATATGTGTGAATTCTACTTTCAAAAACATTAAGGAAAAGCAAGTCATCTGTGCACTTTTAGTACTGTATGTATAGCCAGTCTCAATTCAGACTCTCTCTGAGTATCCATTTCCTCTTCCTCTTTAAATAAATGAACTTCCTGTATCCTGACTATTCAAATCCTCTTTTCTCCCTCCATTTTGTTTTTTTTTAAAACCACCCTGCCTCTTGAAAAATATTTCCCTCTTAATTATTCTGTTAACTTTTTTCTGACTATACTTCAAAAAGTAAACCAAACATCCAGCTGCCTGTAATTCTGCGAGTTCAATCCTAGCCAGGCTCAAGGTCGACTCAGCCTTCCATCCTTTCTAAGGTGGGTAAATTGAGGACCCAGTTTGTGGGGGCAATAAGCTGACTTTGTATAAATATATACAAAAGTATGAAGACTATTGCTTAATGCATTGTAAGCCGCCCTGAGTCTCCAGAGAAGGGCGGCATATAAATCAAATAAATAAATAAATAAATAAATAAATAAAAAATACTTCTTCCCTCTAACTGAAATTTCATTCTTTATAGAAACATTGGCTTTTATTCACATTCTGTTTGCTAATACTTGCATGCAGAGTTTAGAAATTGTGGTGGGAAAGAAGAAGAAAACATGAGATCATCAATGGTCCATGCCCTCATCTCTTTGCATTTAATGGAAGATATAACAGCATTCCGTGTGCTTTTGGCATTTAGTCATGCCGGCCACATGACCACAGAGACGTCTTCGGATAGCGCTGGCTCTTCGGCTTTGAAATGGAGATGAGCACTGCCCCCTAGAGCTGGAAATGACTAGCATGCAGGGGAACCTTTACCTTTACCTTTTATAATTAGCACCAGAAGTAGATAAAAATTTATACTTGTAAGAAATATAACATACTGCGAAAAACAGCACATAAACACTGACAACAGTGTATAGTCTTTCAGTGGGGCCCATAAAAACCATACATGGCAATGCTGTCTAAGCCTGTTCTTGAAAATGTTCAGAATAGTATGCATGCTCCATGTGTAGATTCAATTGATGGATTGTTTGATTGATTGATTTGATGCTGTCCAACTCTAAATGACTCTGTTCATTGGTATCAATGTACCAAAACAATGTAAAAAACATAGCAGCAAGCAAAGCAAAAACAGATGAAAAAGAGAGGGAAGGGAGAGAGTGCAAGAGATGGCAATCCTGACCAAAATAGCCCACCAACATTTAATACAACAGTCCAACAAAACGGGTACCAACCAGGTGTGGTATTCACTTACCTTCGCTACCTGTTTGCAAATGTGCAGAGTGTCAAAAATGGGACATGATTACATCCCAGTGTGTGGGTGGAGCCTCCTGAAGCCGCCGCTACCAGTTTGCCCGATCAGAATAGAACCGGCTGAATATCACCACTGGTACCAATATCCTAGTCCATGGTCCAAAGTTTTTATATCCCTCTGGAATGCCAGGACAAATATGGAACTAGGAGCCACAGGGGGAACTTCATATGTTCACTGCAATAGAGGAGATTTACTTCCTGTCTCTTTAGCTTCCATAAATAATAACCAGAAACTTAATAGCAATAGCTCTTAGACTTATATACTGCTTCACAGTGCTTTAAAGCCCTCTTTAAGCAGTTTACAGAGTCAACATATTGCCCCCAACAATCTGGGTCCTCATTTTACTGACCTCAGAAGGATGGAAGGCAGAGTCAACCTTGAGCCTGGTGAGATTCAAACAGCCAAATTGCAGGCAGCCAGCAGTCAACAGAAATAGCCTGCTGTACTGGATTCTAACTACTGCACCATCATGGCTGTTCTTAAAACTTTTCCAGAAACAAATCAGCAACAAGTGTAGCTTGTTACACTTGTTGCTGATTTGTTTCTGAAAAAGAAATTGCTAAGTGGAAATGTCACATGGGTTTACCAACACATGTCCATAACTGCCCCTACCACTGCTTTCCAGACCAATTGAAGTTTTTGAGTGATCTTCAAGGGCAGCCTGATGTAGAGCACATTATAAAAGTCAAGCAATGGGAAAATAGGGCATGAGTTATTACCTGAATGGCCTCCTGTTCCAGTCTGGTGCACCAGATGAAGTTTTGCAAACATTTTCCTGACCACTCATCAAATAGGAGCTATGAATCCATGAATACATCTAGATTGCATATCAATCTTTTCCCATAAAGTTCTTCTACACATCCTCCAGGAATGTGGCCAGCATGGGGTTGAAAGATAGAGCTCCAAAGACGCAATGATTTTATGTAGATTTTAAAAAGGGAAGGGAAAGAGAATAGAATCCTGAGCCCACACAAAGGAGGACCTCTGTTTCTCAACTAACATTGACTAGAACTGGCCATGAAGAAGAAACAGAACTACCATAAAAAGATGACACTGATTTCCGTCCCACTCCTTGAAGCTGTTCTGAAAGATACTGTCAAGACTGAATCACTTGTTGCCTTCTAGCTCCTATCGCTTTTCAACTTGCCAGTGAAAAGGGAGGAGGGGTGCAGTGGTGGATTCTGCCCGGTTCAGCCCGGTTCCGCCCACAGCCGGTAGCAGTGACGATATGATATCACCGAACCGGTTCTGCCCCCCCTCCCCGCGTTATTCTTACACTTTATTTAGCCCCACCCCCAATCTATTGCTGCCTCCTGAGGCCCAACTGATGGGCTAGAAGGAAAATAACTGTTTAAACTCTTGTCGTGGGGCTTCAAGGAGCCTCCCTACAGCTGATCAGTGGTAAAAGGCAGTTTAGTGGCCTCCAAAAACAAATGAGTAGACTGATGCCTGCAAAAATAAATGGGCAGACCAGTGCCTGAAAAAATACATGAGTAGACCGATGCCTGCAAAGATAAATGGTTAGACCAGTGCCTGCAAAAATAAATGAGTAGACCAGTGCCTGCAGGAATAAATGAGTAGACCCAGTGCCTGCAAAAATAAATGGGTAGACCGGTACAGCTCTGCAAACAGTTAAAAGCCTGGTAGACCAGTACCTCTGCTAAATCCAAAAGAATTGTCACATGACCATCAAGCCATGCTCACAAAATAAGCCACGCCCTCAGAACCAGTAGTAAAAAAATTTAAAACCCACCTCTGGAGGGATGGAATGTGTAAGGGAGGAAATGGGATGCCAAGTTGTCATTCACAGATAACAAGGGCCTGCAAAACACCAAGGTCACTACTGCAGGTGCTAGATGAAGAAGTGGGCTGTTCCCATAACAAAAAGAAGTTCTACTATTGGACAATGTGAACACTCGAGGGGTGGGAAAAAGGGAATCTATTGTTTAACTAAGCAAGCTTTTGCGTGGGAAAAGCAGCACTAGTTTTGCTTCTTCAGTTCCAAGATGATGTATTCAATTAAGTTTTGCTTTTTGGGATTCAAAGACCCCAAGAGTTCCGTTTGTTGGGTTCACTAGTCAAACAGTTGACAGATAACATGGTTGATAGTGCTGATAGTAATGAGAGATCAAAGGATGTGTTAGGTGCACTCCAGGTCTGTCTCAGGTCATCCACAAATATGATCAAGACTATTTACTAAATCTGTCCCAAATCACAACTTGAAACAGACTAGATAGATTTTATCTAAAGTATTCATTAATGTTAGAATATTTATGAATTTTCTGGATTATTAGAGCAGCCAACCAAAAGTTGGAATCAATATTGTAATCAACCAGATAGTCCTCAGAAAATAGGTATGTTTTTCTATACCATCTGTCTGTCTGTCTGTCTGTCTGTCTGTCTACTAACTGACTAACCTATCCATATACTTACTTACTCATCTGCTTGCTGCATATCAAAAGTGATTCTAAGAAGAGTCAGCTCTGAGGAGCCATGTATATATTTGAAATCCTAACATTATTATGAAAGGGAGAATATACTAACAAATTATCAGGAACACTGAAAATGTAAACGATGGATTTGTTAGAGGAACTTATCTTTTAATTTAAATTCATTCAATATAACTTCAAAGTTATTATTGCCCACAATGGAATAAGATGTTGCTATTCATTTTTGCTTGAAGCTTGTATGACAGTAATGGATTTTGATCAATGTACTCTCTCCCTACCCCCACTCTCCAATTTTTTTGTAGCAAGATTTGTTTTTCTAATTGCCAGATTTGGACACAATATAATGAGTCACTCTAAATTGATGTCCCCCAAGTTTTAGTAACATTAATATCTACATTTGGCAACTGCTAGGCAGGACTGTGTTTATTTTATGATGCCATTTCTAGAACTGACTGCCACTGATACAACATTATATTAAGAGGAAAGCTGCCACAAGCCTCTGGCTATAACAAAAATCAGATGGGTGCACTCTGATTATAAAATGAAGAACATTGTGTGTGGGTTTGCAGAAGACCATTAAAAAACCTTCTGTCTTTCTGTGGATGCAATGTGTGTATATTGGTGTGTTTTAAGACAATTGCCTGAATCTGCTCAAAGGACCGTCAGGTCAATATAAATAGGAAAAAGGTTTAGTTAAAGTCCCACAAAATAAGCAAGAACTTCTTCAATAAATTCAATATTGTCTTATATAGCATCCCCTTCTGTCACCAAATGCATTTAGTGCCTTGAAAAAAATATCCTGATTTAATATCAAAGCATAGGCAATCTCACGTTGACTTCACCTCCACAGAACAAGGAATCGGAAGCTAAGAATGTTGCCTTATGGGTTGAGCCTCATAATAATGATGTGCAATGTCCCGAAATTGTGATAGCTTATAATTTAGTCCTCTATATACCCAAATTTTAAATTTACCCATCATATTCAAAACTGGATTGGAAGAATGAAGTGAAAATGATGAATGTAATCACCTCCTGTTTATAATGCCTTACTGTATCTCAGAAAAATCTTTTCTATGTTAAGCCATATTTGTCCGCTGATTAGTAATAGCTGTCAAGGCAGGGAAAAGAGTGGAAGGAAGTAGGGCCCCTTCTAATCCCTTTCATCAACAATACCAAATCCAACTTTGGTATCCAAATGACTTTTGTCAAGCCTTACGGGGGTGGTGGGGTGGTGGTAAGCAACCTTTTAGGTGCCAAGGGGTCATAGTAAACCATATTGGGGAAAGGAAATGAAAATATCAGAGTGTTTATAGTGTGACTAATATTTTGAGACCACCCAGGAGCAAAATACAGGACACAGAGGTTTATCTTACAAACAGTGGTTTATGTACAAGACTTCTATATATAGATGTACAAGTGGTAGGCACATACCAGACAAGCAATCATTGTTCAACTCTACACAGAGATCTACAATGCAGATACACGAGGAGACAATACACAAGGAGAGAAAAAGATGCCCTCTAATGACCTGCCTTATTTAGACAGCTTCTTAAAGGGCAATAACCGCTGCTGACTCATCCTCAGTCTTAAAGGGCTGGTCAGCTTTAAATCATCATTAGCCTGACAGAAAATATTGTAGAACTACAAATTTTTGCACAGCTTTTACATTATCGAATTTTAAGTCACTTGAATAAACATTGGAACAATGCAATTATGAAGCTTTTTGCAACAGAACTTTTTTTTAATGCTTTAATTAAATGATAGCCTCGTGTCACTTTCATCAAACATCTGAGACATTTTCATTAAAAAATACTTTGCAAGATATACAGCCTTTCTAAGTATAACCTTATTACACTTGAAGTTCTTAATAATTTGTCTCAGTTTTCCAGAATATCCAGTTATTTATTTATTTATGATCTTAATAAAAGGCAATGCAAGTATGGACCAAATTATCAAATGTCCTGACTCATAAAGGAAAGATGCATAATGCATTCTTATGAATTTATAGTTCTACATTTTAAAAAAGCCTGTTACTTTACACTGCAACTAGAAAAGGAACGTAGAGGGAATAATTAGGACCAGTCTAAGCAACATGAGCAGAGAGATTCTTATTGCTGTGATAGGCTTGTATACACTTACACATTTCATAACTACAGTTGAATCTGCTCCATATCACAGTTTTCTCTCTTTTAGGAAGGGACTACTTCACTGAATGAATTATTTCTAAGATGGAAATGTGCATTTTAAAGGGCATGCATTCTAAATGAATTGGAAATAGTAAATGTTTCACTCAAAAACCCTATGGGATACCATGTTTAAAATATTTCCTTATATTGTTTGGGTGATTACTTTAAAATGCATCATTGCTGAGCATTAGAATATATAAAACACTATCTATACCATGTTCATTGATCACTAGCAAATGTGCTAGGCTTTTCCTACAGTGATTCTTTTCATGCTTTTTTCATTCATTGGAGAAAAAAAAGTGATTTTAGATAGGTACAGCAATAATCTAGCTAAATGCCCATTTGTAAGAGAGAGGGAAAAAAAACATAAGGGAGATGTTCTTGCATGTTCTCAAAAGGTCATCCTTGATTCCAGCAGTAGTAGACAATTTCCATTCAGTTTCCAGCTTTTCCTTTCTGGTGAACCATGTCAAGAAGATTGTAGCCTCACAGTTTCAGGGGGTTTTGGAGGAAGCAGATGATATGGCACTGTTTCAGTTGAATTTCAAGCTGGGATATAGTGCCAAATCATCATTGTTCATATTAATGGACGATCTCAGGTGCCCCTGGGATGGGAAAAGTATATCCATCTCAGCCTTCCTTGATCTCTCATGTGTGTGTATGTGTGTGTGTGTGTGTGTGCGCGCGCGTGTGTAATATCATTAATATGCTAATGAGACTCAGTTATAAATCTTTCCCAGTCTAGATAGGGAAGAATCAGTTCAACTCTGAAAAGACTGAGTGACTGTGGGTTTTAGGAACTCTGCATCTAGTGATCTTCCAACATTTACCCTGGATGGGGAACATTCCCTGAAGCAGAGTTGGTGTGCAATTGTTGGGTTTTCTTGGACTCATGTGTGCTGCTTGAGGAACAGGTGGGAGTTACGACCAAGAGAACCTTTGTACAATTATCACTTGTACATTAATTTCATCTATTCCTATTCAGGAGGCATTGCTTGGGGAAACTCATGCCTTAGTCACCTCCCATTTGGACTGTTGCAATGCACTGCACATAGGGCTGCCCTTGAATAACATTAGTAGCTCAGCTGGTCCAAAATGCAGCAGCATGTGCAGTATTGGGTGATCTCTGTATAAGAACACTTCGTATGAGATGCACTGGCTTCCAGTAGACTTCCAGGTGCAAGTCAGGGTCTGATTATCACCTTAAAGCCCTACACAGCAGAACCAGGTTACATACTTATACATACATCTCTCCCAAATAGTTCCCACTTATCCCACTAGATAGGACAGAGTGAGCATGCCTTGGGTATCCTGGGTCTTCAGAAGCCTACGAAATCCTGGCTATTTCCACAAAAGCCCACAAAGCAGACTGTGATATAGTTGCAGCTGTAGCTGTCATGTTACTATTGGGATTTCTTTAGGGCCCAAAACATGGTCTTTTTATTGTGCATTTTAACAGGCATGCATTCTAAATGAATTGGAAACAGTAAATGTTTGATTGTGATTTGACTGACTGTCTTCAAATGTTCATCACCCAGAGTGCCTTGGTAGATGGATGATGGTAAAAATATATAAGTATGTATGGATGTAAATAATAAATATAGCAATATTGCTAATCCTGTTTTGTCAATGAACTGACACAAGCACACTTACTAATTCGATTTATTCTATTTTTTTATCAACCCCAATAAAGCTTGTTGCTTGAAGAATACTTGCTTTCATCCATCCTCCATCATCTCTCATTGCCTTATTTGAATAATATATGTACTGATCCAGATACAGTCTTGCAGTCAACTTGCAAAGCATTTCTACTCTGCTCTCGAGTTGTCATGGACAGAAAGGGGAGAGATCTGTCGGAGCAGTTCAGCAGCCATGTTTACAAGCACATTCCATGCATACCTTCCTCCAAGAGCCAGTTTGTGAGGCGTGGTTTCTACAGCCCATGAAAGTGCCTCGTTGGAGAATGTGATTTATGACACAGCCTGAAAGGAGGGGTGGAAATAGGGTCATAATTGAGCCGTAAATTATGTGCGGCAGAGTTGACTACACTTGGGAAGCTGCTGACATGTTGCTCCTAATAAATAATTGGATTTCTTTTGAAACTTGGCTCCAGGCTCATGAGTTAATTAGGGCATTCATCGGAGCTCTGACACTTAGCACTATAGAGCTTAAGAGCTGAAGGCAAAGAATCACTTATGTAAAATTGGGCTAATGCTGGCAAAGGGGACAGAAGCATCTTTCTTGGAGATAAGGAGGCATTTGTGTTCCTATTGGATATCTCTTTTTTGCCTTTGGAAGGAGGAATTTGGGACTGGATGCCTCCTCAGTTATCGTACTTTAAGGCAAGTTTTCTGAAGTTTGACAACTTTAAAATGCTTTAATTCCCAGAATCCCCCAGCCAGAAGTTGAAGTGCATACATCTTGGCAAGATTGAGAACCGCTGCTCTAGGATTATCATTTTATAAATTTTAAAGAAGTTTCATGATCGATAGAAAAATTCTTCAGATGTGGGGGAAGATACCCTCTTCCCCTATACTTGGCTGATACTTTGCCAAATTAGTATTTTAAGCATCAAGGATTTTATGCCCAAAATAAAGCTAATCATTTAATGGAGGACCGGTTTGATATGGAAGAGATCAAAGAATTCAATTTTCCCTGAAAACTTCTGTAGCCTCATTGTTTTGAATAATTAGCCAGTCATAGATTGTCAAATATTATAAACCAAAAATGGTTGATCCAAATTTCTTGCTTAGTAAAGGAGGTTGTCATGCTATTGGTACCCTGAAGTGCCTAACATCTTCTGTGATCCAAATGCATTGTAATTGAATTCTAAACTCCTTTTAGTGCTAGGCTGAATTAATCATGGTATATACTCAGAAAATTGCCCACGGCTCCACTAGAAGGATCCCGATTAGGGTCACTGTCTGCTCCACTAGAACATTATTTAAATGAAAGAAAAATAACAGATCACTGCTGATAGGATTGTTTTTTTTTTTTAAGCCAGGTAAACTAGTTCAGCATATTTTAATGTCTTCAAACAGCACAGTCAGGATATTTTTCATGGCACAAATAAATATACAGAAATCAAAGGGAGAAATAACAGGATCCCCCAATATTAAAATGTTCTGTTCTTCAAACAGATGTAGTGTTATTTGTATATTTGTATCCCGCCTTTATTATTTTTGCAAATAACTCAATGCAGTGAACATATCCGGCATACCTTCCTCCTCTTATTTTCCCCACAACAACCCTGTTAGGTGAGCCGGGTGCGCATCCCCACTCACTTATTCCCAAGACTATCAACATCTCTATATTTGCCCTTGGTCCTGTGATATTTCCCACCTGTGTGAAAGTTTCCACTCACTCATACAAGCTTAAGTCCCCTGCCCAATCTATTCTACAAACAGAGCACCCTAATTTAAACCTTTATTTGAATTTCCGCCATCCACATCTATTTTGTCTTCCATTTCCTCTTTCCCTTTATTGTGCCTCTAACGTTCTTCTGTATGCCTTCCTGTCTCCTGCTATAATTTTAGGGACTTCTAAAATTCAATCCCACCTGTGAGATATCTACCTAAGAAACTTACAAAATTACAGCTTGACATACCATCAGATACCATGTTTCCCCGAAAATAAGAACTTGTCTTATATTTTTTGAACCTCCAAATAAGTGCTTGGCCTTATTTTCAGGGAGGTCTTATTATTTTCGGGCACGTGGAGGAAACCAGAGGAAATGGCGGGGCCTGGCTGCACATGAATTAAAATATTTTCAGGGAGGGCTTATTTTCAGGGTTGGACTTATTTTAGTGCATGTGCTCAAAAGCCTGATTGGGCTTATTATCAGGGAATGTCTTATTTTAGGGGAAACGGTACCTATTTCCACAATGACCTGTTTTTCATTGAATCTACCCCAATTCACACAGCAATGCTATACTTTCATTTCATAAAATCATAGAGTTCATAAAGGGGCTATTAAAGCATCAAGGACAACTTTTTATTGCAGGAATCTAAATGAAAACATCCTCAGCTACTGTCTAGCTTCTTCTTCAGATCATCTGGTGAATGAAAGTCCACCATCTCTCTAAGTAATGTTTTCAGTTTAAGTTTTAATGTTCCTTTCAAAACTTGTGAATGCTATTATATACATTTCTTTTAAGGCCGAACATACCACATCTCTCTTTCCCCCCCCCCCTCTCTCAATATTGCACAAAGTCTCCTCCAATATTCCTCTGCACCTGTTCCAGTTTCTCTGAATCTTGTTGAAGTGTGGTGCCTAGTACTGAAATAGCACACAATGGTCCAGAGGGTAATATGTTTACATTCTTCTTGTGTGGCCACATTAATATTCAAAGAACAGAACATGAATATTAAATCAGTTTCTTGTACTTGGATTTTAAAGAGAAAAAAGGAACGTAGAGCATGTCCAGGATCATAGCTGCAGAATGTTCTCTCTTATGATGGCAAGAGGAATCCACAGAAGAACTGTCCTAAAAATAAGTCTTAGGGCCTGGATTTATACTATTTTAAAAATCCAGATGTTTTATTAAAACAAAGCTACTTTCTGATTGCTAGAGACTACCAAGCTTCTTAAGCTCCTTCTGAAAAATAGTAACAATAGAAGTCATGATTGTTTAAATAGTTGTACAATGTATTAGTACTCCTTAAAATGTATTGGAGTTCCTTAAAATGCGAGAATGGACTATTGAAATAACAACCATTTCAAGTATACCGTAATAATTCACTTTGCCTTGGCATCTTTTAAAGAATTATGAAAGCATATGAACAAACAGATGCATGTACAGTCAAAATGAGAAAAGGGGGCATACGGAAATAATAAAGAGCAAATAAACATTGGTTGTAAATGCACTGCATAAAGATTCCTATTAAGAAAAAAAGAAAAGAAAAGAAATCTCCAATTGTATTAGTGCAGCCAGCTACAGCTACAAATTGCAGAGTTAAATTAGGTTAGTTCCAAGGAGTATATCTCAGTACTAACCCTAACCATAGAAACCAAAGCTGTTGAAACAGTGAGTGCTCATACACATGCACTTAAATCTCATTTAACAGGACTTGTATTTTCCAGTTACCATAATACCTTATACACCTTATTCTTGTATATTCTATTCAGTTAAAGTCTTAGCAGATCTATAAATAGAGGAGTGAGAAAAAGAGGAGGTGGAAGACCAAGGCAGGAGAAAGGAGTAAATGGCATTGCAGAAGTCTCAAGGTCCCCAGAGACATTGTGGCTTTATTTAAATCCTAAAGATTTGGAATCAAATGACAAGTGCAAATCGTCACTTCATATCTACTCATTAATGACTTTACACATGTGTTTGAATGCTTTGATCCAATGAAGACAGTTCTCAATTTTTTAAAAAGAAAAAGAAAAGTAAATTAAAAACTTGGAGTCTGTAATGGTGACAGCTAAAACTGATAAGAAAAAGGCCAGCAATTCTCAGGCCAAGAAACTTTTTATATGTAGATGCTAAAAGTCCATTGACCCAAAAGGCAGGAGAAAAGAGCCTAGAATATAAACTTTAAGGCACATTTACTGAAAGAGCTTGTTTCCATATTCTGCAGCAGTCAGGTTTTCTATGCATACATGACTTCATCATTGTATTCAGGAAAGTTGATGAACCAAGTTATATTTGTGAAGCTTAGGTTATAAGAACTTCCTGAATATAAGAATTAAGTGTCTGAAGTTTCAAGTACCTTGTGTGAAGTCTAAGACACTGCATAGAAAATGTGTATAGTATGAACAGAAACATGGAGAAAAGGAAATGTAAATACTTATTACGTCCGCCCCCCCCTCCCAAATAAAATGAAAGGAAAACTTCTCCAGTACTGGCAAAGAGGTAAAATCCTGGCAGCTAAATTTAAAATTGAAAAAAAGTTAAGAGCAATGGAATAACAACAACAACAACAACAACAACAACAACAAAAACAAAAACAACATCCTTCAGGACAGCTGAAAGTCTAGTAGGAAAGAAATATCAATGGAGAAGAAAAGCCCAAGAGACATCCTATGGAAAATGAGACCAAGGATATATGAATATGCTGAGTGTTACTAGCTCTAACATCAAACCAAGAAGTTTCCAAATTATTTATTTATTTGTTTGTTTGTTTGTTTGTTTGTTTCGATTTATAAACCGCCCTTCTCCAACCAGACTCAGGGTGGTGAACAGCCAGGGTAAAACATGATATACAAAAATTAAAACAATTTTAAAAAATATTAAATGATTTCCGCCAACAAATTAAAACAGTCCAATTTAAAATCAATTCCAATTAAAAACAGAGGATGGGATCAGGCTAGGTGAAATAAGTGGGTTTTAAGGGCCCGACGAAAAGTCCGGAGGTCTGGTATCCTGCGTATCTCTGGGGTAGATCATTCCAGAGGGCGGGTGTTGCCACAGAGAAGACTCTTCCCCTGGGGGTCACCAGCCGACATTGTCTGACCGATGGCACTCTAAGGAGGCCCTCTCTGTTTGAGCATACTGGCTGGTGGGAGGCTATTGTCGGCAGAAGGCGGTCTCGCAAATACCCAGGCCCTAAGCCATGAAGCGCTTTGAAGGTGGTCACCAACACCTTGAAGCGCACCTGGAAGACCACTGGGAGCCAGTTCAGCTCGCGCAGGAGAGGTGTCACATGGGAGCGCCCCCTCGCTCCCATAATCCCCTGCACGGCCGCATTCTGGACCAGTTGGAGCCTCCCAAGGGGAGCCCCATGTAGAGAGCCTCCCAAGGGGAGCCCCATGTAGAAAGCATTGCAGTAGTCCAGGCAGGAAGTGACAAGAGTGTGAGTGACTGTGCATAGGGAGTCCCAATCCAGAAAGGGACGCAACTGGCGTATCAGGCGAACTTGATAAAAAGCCCACCTGGCCACGGCCATCATATGCTCTTCTAAAGACAGCCGTGCATCCAGGAGGAAGCCCAAGTTGCGAGCCATCTCTGTGGGGGCCAATGTCTCACCCCCAATAGTCAGCGATGGCACCAGCTGGCTATATCGGGACGCCAGAAGTCACAGCCACTGGGTCTTGGAGGGGTTGAGTCGGAGCCTATTTCTCCCCATCCAGGCCTGCAGGGCCTCCAGGCACCGGGACATCACTTCAAGGCCATCATTGGGGTGGCCTGGGGTGGATGTACACCTGGGTGTCATCAGCTTACTGATGGAACTCCACCCCAAAGCCACGGATGATCTCACCCAGCGGCTTTACATGAATGTTGAACAGAAGGGGCGAGAGGACCGACCCCTGTGGCACCCACAAACAAGGCGCCTCGAGTCGACCGCTGCCTCCCCAACACAGATTGCAACCGGTCAGAGAGATTTATTTATTTATTTTATTTATTTAAATTTATATACCGCCCTTCTCCTAGTGGACTCAGGGCGGTGTACAGCCAAGAATAAAAAACACTCCAATACAAAATTTAAAATATTAATAAAAGAATTAAATAATTTTGGCCCAATAAATTTAAAAACCCAATAAGCAATTAAAATTTAAAACCCATAAAACTTTAAGCTTAAAAAAGAGAGGGGGGGGGGTTACGCCAGCCCAGCTTGACGAAATAAAAAAGTTTTTAGGGCACGGCGGAAAGCCCGGAGATCGGGTATCGTACGGATCTCCGGGGGCAAATCGTTCCAGAGGGCTGGTGCTGCCACAGAGAAGGCTCTCCCCCTGGGTGTCGCCAGCCGACATTGTCTGGCCGACGGCACCCCGAGGAGTCCCTCTCTGTGGGAGCGAACTGGCCGGTGGGAGGCTATTGGTGGCAGAAGGCGGTCCCGCAAGTACCCAGGCCCTATGCCATGGAGCGCTTTAAAGGTGGTCACTAACACCTTGAAGCGCACCCGGAAGACCACCGGAAGCCAATGCAGCTCACGCAGGAGAGGTGTCACATGGGAGCGCCCCCTTGCTCCCATAATCCCCCGCGCGGCCGCATTCTGCACCAGTTGGAGCCTCCGGGTGCACCTCAAGGGGAGCCCCATGTAGAGAGCATTGCAGTAGTCCAGGCGGGAAATGACGAGTGCCTGAGTGACTGTGCGTACGGAATCCCGATCTAGATAGGGACGCAACTGGCGTATCAGGCGAGCCTGATAAAAAGCCCCCCTGGCCACGGCCGTCACATGCTCCTCCAAAGACAGCCGTGCATCCAGGAGGACGCCCAAGTTGCGAGCCCTATCCGTGGGGGCCAATGACTCGCCCCCAATGGTCAGTGATGGAGTCAACTGGCCATATCGGGATGCCGGAAGCCACAGCCACTCGGTCTTGGAGGGGTTGAGTTGGAGCCTGTTGCCCCCCATCCAGATCCGCACGGCCTCCAGGCATCGGGACATCACTTCCACGGCATCGTTGGGGTGGCCTGGGGTGGAGAAGTACAGCTGAGTGTCATCAGCGT
Organism: Masticophis lateralis; assembly: GCA_030761175.1. Lineage (NCBI taxonomy): Eukaryota > Metazoa > Chordata > Lepidosauria > Squamata > Colubridae > Masticophis > Masticophis lateralis. The sequence goes on along the minus strand of JAUDYJ010000001.1, from coordinate 194,179,122 downwards.
ACTGATGGAACTTCACCCCAAAGCCACGGATGATCTCGCCCAGCGGCTTCACATAGATGTTGAACAGAAGGGGCGAAAGGACCGACCCTTGCGGCACTCCACAAGAGAGACGCCTCGGGGTCGACCTCTGCCCCCCTGCCAACACCGTCTGCGACCGGTCGGAGAGATAGGAGGAGAACCACCGCAAAACGGTGCCCCCCACTCCCAACCCCTCCAGCCGGCGCAGCATGATACCATGGTCGATGGTATCAAAAGCCGCTGAGAGATCTAACAGGACCAGGATAGAGGAGCAACCCCTATCCCGAGCCCTCCAGAGATCATCCACCAACGCGACCAATGCCGTTTCCGTGCTGTACCCGGGCCTGAAGCCGGACTGGAGCGGATCCAGATAGACAGCTTCATCCAGATACCCAGGAAGCTGATGCGCCACCACACTCTCAACAACCTTCGCCAAGAAGGGAAGGTTGGAGACTGGACGATAATTAGCCAAAATAGCTGGGTCCAGAGAAGGCTTCTTGAGGAGGGGCCTCACCACCGCCTCTTTCAAGGCAACTGGCAAGACACCCTCACTCAAAGAAGCATTAATAATCCTCTGGAGCCAGCCTCGTGTAACCTCCTGGGAGGCCAGCACCAACCAGGAGGGACACGGGTCCAATAAACATGTGGTCGCGTTCAGCCGCCTGAGTATTCTGTCCACGTCCTCGGGAGCAACAGGATCAAACTCCTCCCAGATGACATCCTCAAGACCGGCCTCCATCATCCCACCTGTATCTACCCAGTTGGAGACCAGACCATCCCGAATCTGAGTGATTTTATCGTGCAGAAACTGAACAAAATCCTCAGCACGACCCTGCAAGGGGTCCTCCCGCGCTCCCGGATGGAGGAGGGAGCGGGTCACCCTGAACAGGGCGGCTGGGCGGTTATCTGCCGATGCAATAAGAGCGGAAAAATGGTTACATTTTGCCGCTTTTATCGCCACTAGGTAAGTCTTAATATGAGCTCTTACCAGTGTTCGGTCGGACTCGGAATGGCTGGACCTCCAACTGCTCTCTAGGCGTCTTTTCCGGCGCTTCATCTCCCTAAGCTCCTCAGAGAACCAAGGAGCCAGGTAAGCTCGGCGACGGGTCAGAGGCCGCAAAGGCACGACTCGGTCTAAAGCATCAGCGGCCGCCCTATCCCAGGCGGCCACCAACCCTTCAGCCGAGCCATGTGTCAGATCCTCAGGAAATGGCCCAAGCTCCGTCTGGAACCTCTCCGGGTCCATCAGGCGCCTGGGGCGGAACCATCTAATCTGTTCCGCCTCCCTGCAGCGGGGTATGGCGGTTAGAAAGTCGAGCCTAAGAAGGGAATGATCTGACCATGACAAGGGCTCAATCACTATCTCCCCTAATTCAAGATCATTTATCCACTGACCAGAGACAAAAATCAAGTCCAGAGTGTGTCCTCCCGTGTGAGTGGGTTCATGAATTAATTGGGTCAGGTCCATGGCCGTCATGGAAGCCATGAACTCCCGAGCCAACTCAGACGCCTCGCCGACAGATGGCAGGTTGAAATCCCCCATGACCATAAGCCTGGGGGTCTCAACCGCCACCTCGGCAATCACGCTTAGCAGCTCGGGCAGGGCAGCCGACACGTGGCAGGGAGCCAGGTACGCAATCAGCAAACCCATCTGCCTCCCATGTCCCCACTTCACAAGGAGAGACTCACATCCAGCTATCTGAGGTACAGTGGCCTCCCTAGGGACAAGACTTTCCTTTACCAGAACCGCCACCCCCCCACCCCTCCCCTGGGACCTTGGGGATAGGAGGAGAACCACCACAAAACGGTGCCCCCCACCCCCAACCCCTCCAACCGGCACAACATGATACCATGGTTGATGGTATCAAAAGCCACTGAGAGATCTAACAGGTCCAGGATAGAGGAACAACCCCTATCCCGCGCCCTCCAGAGATCATCCACTTGAAGTAAATAAGTAAGTGAGAAGTAAGTAATAAGGAGTACCCACTGAAGAGCAATCAGTTGAGAAAGTTATGCTGCGGAACAAGTATTACAAAGAGAGATCGGTTGATTTAATTGCAAAATTCAAGGTTTAAAGAAAACTCAGGTAACTTTTATGTGGAAGGACTGATTATTCTGATTATTTCCCCCTAAATTGCATTACTCAGTTGCATTAAGTTGCAACTGAGTTGCATTACTGAGTTGCATTAAGATGAAGTTCATACCCCATTTGGATGTTTGTGTGGTAGAAAAACAGTCTCAAATCTGCACTGGTTTAGAGTAATGTTTATCTCCTTTTTTCTGACAAAATTCTGGACTACCTCAAGGTGTTCTCACTGTGAATATCTGCATATTTTACAAACATTTCATTTTATTCAAAGGATTTTGTTCAGTTTTCAAAACTTGCAAATTTTGGTTGCAATTTTCCATAACTTTTATTAGTAGAGAACTAAATATTTTCGCTGGATTATTTACTTTCAGTTTCTGTTCTAGTTTTAAAATGCAGAATTAAATAAAATCATCTTAAAATGCAAAACAAACAATTTTCTCCACCTTATACTAGTTTTATTTTTTATAATATATTGCTAAGAAAATCTGTGATTGCATTAATACCATTGCTCAGATAGACAGCAAAATATATTTCCTTACATACTTGGAAATCAGAGCAAACCTTCTTAATGAAACCATAAGACAAAACACTGGGAAATTTGAGAGGAGGGCACTTGAATTTTGTTTTTTTTGCAGGTATTCCTGTTACTCTGAAAATCTTTCCCCTGCATTTTTTTTATCCCAATATCTGTCATCACAGATTTCACTTTTATGAATTCAAACTTGCTAAAAACAGGACCCTTGTCACAACAGCTGGTAGTAGCTTTAGGCCAGCCTTGCAGGAGAAGAACAGGATTGCTACTGCTCGCCATAGGGTAAATATTTGTTTTAAAAGATTGCTCTTAATAAAGTAGTGCAGTGTTTGATTGATTCATCTGGCCATTTTTTATTACACTAATGGAATGTGTTTATCTTCCAAGATTGAACATGTAATGGGTTTGATTTTTTGGAGCTTGTTCGGATACAGAGCAGATTGAAAAATTTCATCTTTGATTAACACAATGGAATGACTATGCACACTTTCACAATGCAGGTTTGAGCTGTTCTTGTGCTGTGCCTATGAGGGCTGAACAGCTTTAAAAAAGACTGTCACTTTGGCAATAGCTAGACAGGTGTTCATTCTGGACTGAGGGCTAGTACAGCCTCATGCAAAAAATTATTCTGCAGGTATGCCAACCTTTCTAACATGTTAAGGTAAAGGTATGTGCTAGTCGTTCCTGGCTCTAGGGGGCAGTGCTCATCTCCATTTCAAAGCTGAAGAGCCAGCGCTGTCCAAAGACGTCTCTGTGGTTATGTGGCTGGCATGACTAAATGCCAAAGGCGCACAGAACACTGTTACCTTCCCACCAAAGTGGTTCTTATTTGTCTATTTGCATTTTTTACTTGCTTTTGCACTGCTAGGTTGGCAGAAGCTGGGACAAATAACAGGAGCTCACCATGTTACGTGGCACTAGGGATTCGAACCACTGAACTGTCGACCTTTCTGATCAACAAGCTCATTGTCTTAGCCACTGAGCCACCATGTCCCCTTTCTAATATGTTAGGGCAATTTTTGGATATTTGAAGTCAAGCAAGACAGAGTTACTGTTTGTACATTGGGATTTTCTGTTCATGTTAGAGTAGCTTCTGGATGTGCAGAAGGAGAAGGTTTGCAATCTGGGGATTCATAAGGCAAAGAATTTTTGGAAATAAACAATACCAATTCCCCCAAATGCACATTACCCCAAATGTAAGGAATTCTGTCTCATTTTAAACTAATATTTTTTTAATACCAAAGAAGTAGAGCATTTTATTTAGTCTCTCCCAGAAACTTCTTTATTTTTTTTTCTTGAACAATTCTGATGGGATTTCATGAAAAAAGAATGACCATTACAATTTATTTCAATGAGAAGAAAATCTCAGTAATATTCTCATATTTAGAATATGGTGTTCTGGTAATTACCTGGTTAGGAGATGGCCACATTGTGTTTTAGAATGTGTAATGCTTCATTACACAATTATTGTTCCAGCATCCTACATTTGCTAACTTCTCATGGAACAATTAAATTCTAATGGAAGATAGTGCAGAACAGTCCTCCTCTAAGCTGTTTCCGTTGAGTACCAGGGTCTTTTAGACTGATGAAACTATGTGAGACGAACAAGAAAAATAACCACTACGGCCACTACGGCCGTATTTATCAATAAACTAAAAAATACCATGCTGAGAAATAAATTCTAAAGTTGCCTGGGAATAAAAGGAAAATAGAATTTTTGAGAAATTGCAAGGCAGATCTTACTACATTAAATATGTGTGTGTGTGTGTGTGTGTGTGTGTTTGAGTGTGTGTGTTTTCTGAGGTTTTTGCAGGTGTTTGCATGTAGGTCTTTGGTTATTCGGGTTTTCTCCCGTGTAAAATTGGAAGTGTCTTGGCGACGTTTCGACGAAGTCTCATTCGTCATCTTCAGGCTGGTGTTCTCGGCTTCATTCCTGGAAGCACGAAGCCGAGAACACCAGCCTGAAGATGACGAATGAGACTTCGTTGAAATGTCACCAAGACACTTCCAATTTTATGTGGGAGAAAACCCGAATAACCAAAGACCTACATATATATATATCCCCGAATTTCTCGTCAATTTTTTTAAAAAAACAGTACATCACAGCAATGCCAGAGCACATTCATTTCTTCCTGTCAAATAGTGTAGACAACATTAAATTGTGGTATTGCAAAGTGATATCTTCAGAGAAGTTCCTTTCTTTGCATTAATGTTTCTCTTTTTCTTGCTTGCTTCCAATTATTTCTAACAGAGGCTCAAGGAGCTAAAACAGAGGGAGTTTGCTCGGAACGTAGCATCCAAATCAAGAAAGGATGAAAAGAAACAAGAGAAAGCTCTTCAACGCTTACACAAGTTAGCTGAACTCAGAAAAGAAGCTGCATGGTGAGTGAGAAATTATTATAAGGCAAAAAAAAAAAAAAAAAAAGGAAAAAAAAGAGAAAGGGAGGAAGAATGTAATTGACCATTGTGATCTCAAAGCAGAATAACATAAAGATTTTTTTTCCTGACAAATCTGTACCTGACAACTAGATTTGGTACAATGCAAAGAAATAAGCATTTTAAAAGTATTGTTGCTTTTCAAGAAAGTTAAACACTCAAGAAATGGCATATATTTAACTAAAATATGTCATAGGTAGTGGTATCTATGGGATGGCAGAAATACCATTTCAGTGCAAGCTCATTACATTTGAAGGTGTAGGGCTGTGATGACACATTCAGTACCCTGTCCAGTTTGACCACTGGTATCACCCTCAGATACCAGTGATTGTGTCGTGTGTGTGTATATGTGTGTGTGTGTGTGTGTGAGTGTATGTATGTGCATGTAGGAATGTATGTGTATGTGTATGGACATATGTTTGTATATCTATATTGATAAAGGCAAGCAGAGGAATTTAAGTCAATGGCAGACAGGTTAAGTATTTGAAGGAAAGATATTTCAGTGTGCAGTTGATTCTCTGCAACATTTTCATTAATACTGCTGGAAGGGAGACAGAATCTCCTATCTCTGCTGAAAGAAGGTGAGATGACTTTTGTGGGCGAGCCCATTCTTCTACATATTTGTCTTCTTTTTGAAAATGTGCTCTGGGTGATTAAAACTGTGTGGATATGACTCGGGATTGTAAATAGAGAAGGAATAGCAATTTCCTCCTTTAGGAACCTTTTGCTGGATCCAAAGCTTTTCATAGCTGAAGTCCTTCCCTTCATAGAAAGTGTGTTCTATATCAATCTCATTGATTATATCCCATCAAGTCATCATTGACTCCTCACAATTAAATACATAGATTTTCTCCATGATGATCTATCCCCAATCTGATCTTTCAAGTATCCCAACAGTGCACCCATTGCAACTGTAACTAAACCATCCCCCTTTCTGTTGGTTGTCCTTTTCTTCTCTTTCTTTCTACCTTTCCCAACATTGCAGCATTTTCCAAAGAACTAGGACATATGTGTCCAAAATTGGATCATTTGAACCTGGTCATTTGTACCTCAAATGAGAATGCTAGTTTGCTTTGTTTGAAGATCCATTGGTTTGTTTTCTTGGCTGTCCATGGTATTCTCAGCAGTCTTCTCCAACACCAAAATTCAAAGCTGCAAAGTACTGTTCCCATTCTAGTATTTTTAAAATCCAACTTTCACTTCCATTGAGTATCAAGGAAATACCATGGCTTGCATGATACTGATCTTTATATGAATAGACTCATCACAGCAGTGAAATGTCTTTTCCATGTCCTTCATATCTCTTCTATCATGTGCTACTTTACAATATATTTCTTGATTACTTGTTCCTTCACTGTTGGTGGTTGATCCTAAAAGGCAGAAGCAATCCACCACCTATCTTCATCATCAATCCAAAATTAATTAAGTCAGTATATGGATAGTAAACTTCATCCTCATTGCATATCGGATCTGATTTGGGACCTTCCTATTACAAACCAATAATTTGGAAAATAATATTTAAGCTTTCATGTCAGGTACTTCTTTTAGTTTAATCTGTAAAGAAGCATCTATATTGATGCTTCTATATAGATAATGTAGATTATACATGAAATATGGTCTTGGACAGCCCATTAACACACATATGAGGAATGAATAGTCAGTGTTCTGCCAAAGGCTTGAATATAATCTGCTATTTTATAGTCAGCTATACTCATATTTTCCCTTTTCTGCCTCCCTACATGCGCAATGTCTCCCATGACTTATTGGGAAAAAGGATGAACAAAATAAGTGTGAAAAATTTAGTTCATCTTGGCCTGTCTACTTCCTAAGAACCATGTTTCTGACGCTATGAATTCAGAAAAAGTGTAGCATAAAATGAATAATAGAAATGATGGAAAACCATCACTTCTATCCCCAGGAATAAAATACAGTGATAGTTTACTGCAGTCATAGGTCAATAGAATTAATACAGATAGATAAAGTATGTTATCATGAGATGCATAACAAAGAAGAGAATCAATCAGGAAGTCTTAATTATCATTGGGTAAAATACTTCAGCCATTTTCTTAGCAAAGTAAACAAAAAAAAAATTTAAATAGAAAAAATTTAAATAGAAAACTACCAATCATTCTTCTAGATATAGCTCATAATAAAGGGAGAATCTTCTTGTTAAATTTTTAGAATAAAAGCACACAGTTGACAGCCTGAGTCTGTTTCCACAGAGATAAAAGTTATTTATTATGTGCAATCTTGTTAAATTGACCGATGGAAATTTTGGACTCAATCGCGGTTGTATGTTGAGGACTATCTGTACTCCCATTAATCTCCTGTTAACAAATAGGGGACTGTTTTAAGGCCACAATGATCCAAAAACTCATGGGTGAGAGAACCTCAATGTAAGAGTTCTTTTTCATTACCAGGACTACTGACTAACTGGGTTTGGGGTGAGGGTACACCAGTACCCTGATGACACTCAGCTGTACATCTCCACCCCAGACCACCCCAATGATGCCCTTGATGTGATGTGCTGCTGCCTGGAGGCCATATGGGTCTGGATGGGGAGAAATAGGCTCAGACTCAACCCTTCCAAGACCGAGTGGCTGTGGCTCCCGGCGTCCCGGTATAGTCAGCTGACGCCATCGCTGTCTATAGGGAGTGAATCTTTAGCCCCCACCGAGAGGGCTCGCAATCTGGGTGTCCTCCTGGACTAATGGCTGTCTTTAGAAGAGCATATGACAGCTGTCACCAGGGGGACTTTCTATAAGGTTCGCCTGATCCGCCAGTTGCGTCCCTTTCTGGACCGGAACGCCTTGCGCACGGTCACTCATGCCCTTGTCACCTCCCAGCTAGACTACTGTAATGCTCTCTACATGGGGCTCCCCTTGAAGTGCACTTGGAGGCTCCAACTGGTCCAGAATGCGGCCGCATGAGTGATTATGGGCGCACCTCGTTGCACTCCCGTAACACCTCTCCTGCGCGAGCTGCACTGGCTCCCAGTGTTCTTCCGGGTGTGATTCAAGATCTGGTTACCACCTTTAAAGTGCTCCATGGCCCAGGACCTGGGTATCTGCGGGACCGCCTTCTGCCATAGATAGCCTCCCACCGGCCAGTTCACTCCCACAGGGTGCCGTTGACCAAGCAATGTTGGCTGGCGACACCCAGGGGGAGAGCCTGCTCTGTGGGAGCCCCTGCCCTCTGGAATGAACTGCTCCCAGAAATACACACGATCTCCAACCCCTGTGCTTTTCGCTGTGCCTTCAAGACCCTGCTTTTCCAACAGGCGGGACTATCTTTGTAATTGAGTTTTTGAATTTGGAGTTTTAATTGGGGTTTTTTAATTAATCTGGCTGAATAATGTAATAATTTTAATAATCTTTTAAAATCTAAATTATGATGTTTATATATTGTGTTTTTATTTGGCTGTACACCGCCCCAAATCCTTCAGGAGAAGGGCGGTATAGAAATAAAACTATAAATAAATAAATAAATAAATAAATAAATAAAAAGAGTCCAGAGAAACAAGTAGAGGTGGGAAGCATTTTAATACAATATATTTCCTGAATTTATACATGAACATAGACATGACAAAATTGATATAACCTTTTCTGAATTTTGGGAGGCAGTTCATGCCTCGAACATACATACAAACATCATGAGAAATTGCACACAAAAACATGGCTATTATGAAGAAATTACACAAAAACATACCTGATCAAATAACTTCAAAATATGGGTAAAAATGCACATACTGGAAGAAAGCTATACAACAAGGAAGAGAACAATACATAAATTAAAGTTTTGAGAGTCAAATAAATAAGAAACTAAGCAAAATCAAAGCTGTCCAATTTGCAATAGTTGAATGCAACTATTAAGAACATGGAAAAGAACAGACATTACCATTTTAGGACTAAAATTCCTTAAGAAAATTTGGACATATGTAAAAACCTTCAGAGCAAAGAAAAGCAGATATGATGGTATTGATATCTGCCTTTTTCAGTCTAGACAGGTAACTTTTTACCGGCTGAAGTTCTTTGTTTTGTCTAAGTGTGGCTGACAATGATGTTACAGAAATAAACAGAGACACACAATTTTTAGGATTTTTTTTTCTAAAGAAGTTTGAGAATATCTGTTGAATTTTTGTTGTGCTAAGCATAATATATGTTTATATATCATTTTTTTCTTCCCTTCCTCTATAAAATAAAACTGAGAAACTATGCCGCCATTTTTAAACAGTTTGTCAAAATCTGACACTGGATTTCTAAGATTCTGGCAGCCACAAATAAAGGATTTAATGCCACTGATTACAGAATGAAATATGAATATATGGGCTTCCTTTTCATGTACATTTTCTCTCCTTGGTGCATTTGCTATAAACCCAGAGAGAGTTAATTTGATATAATACTGGAATGTCAAGGAGATCTAACATGGAAATAATTTCACTCCATCTTTTGCTGATGATCAGTGCTTTTTGTATGTTCCCTAAAGATAATCTTCAAATATCCAAATTGCTTGCCAAACTGGAATTAGATAAACATAAGGTAATCTTCAAAAACTGGGGAACCATTATGAAAATGTGTGATTACTCAAATGTTTAATTACATTAAGTAGTAACACCTACACAAGTCAGTCTGTAGTATAGAAACTGAACACAGAGGATGCCTTGTGATTGCTGATCTCTGTCATACTTTTAGATCACTCAAGTTTTATAACCTTTATTGAGGTGCAGCCACACATTCAAACTGCTAATAGCATAAACCATAACCTCTTAGCACCCTCTAAATCGTCTGGCTGCCATTTTAATGTCATTTCCTATAATTTTGAAAGTGCTGCAGCTTTGCCCTCATTATGGAAATATTGAACCTATCACAATCTGGTGGCTATTTATTTTTTCCCCCAGTGATAAAAATTTTCTGGAGTAAGTTCAGCATTTTTCTAAAATCAAAATAGATATGAAATCTAGGTTACCAAGTGTGAGGGTCCATGAATTCTTTATCCTTTTAGTAGTTGCTTTTATTTCCACTGATATGGGTATTGTTTGTGCCATTTCAGGGATATACCAATGATCAGATATTTGAATTCCTTTGTTCCGAGACCCACTTCTAAAATTCTGCGCTTTTTATTTTTTATAAGGTCTTGTAGAGGTAAAAACAAAATCATTGGCTTATGGAAAAGCAGCGTTGCCCGGATGCAGTAAGTGTTAAGGCAGCACTCCAATGGAAAAAGTTTCTTTGTTATGCTAGCAAAATGCAGTAGCCATTCATGCCAGCAGAGATATCCATGCATGAAGAGTCAACCGGGGAAACAATACAAATTCCATTCCTTTTGTACATGTACATTATATAAATTTTATCCACATAATGTCACAGTCATCGATCAAATGATTGGAACTCATGTTGCAATGGCAACATGAGCTTCTTTCACCATTTTGAAGCAACTCTCCAATCCCACAGATACCTCTGCTCTGCTCTGTAGGACAGAAGAAAGAGTATCATAGAGCTTGGGGGAGCCATTTTGCCCAAGCTTTCAGAGAAGCAAAGATGCACTTCAGAATTTGCCTTCAGGTTACAGTTGGGTCAACAATTTTAATTAACATAACTCTTGTGTCTTTCACATTCTTCGTCTCTGGGTCTCCACCGAAGCTAAATTAATACCTTTTAATTGATTATAGTTTTTCTTCTACACATGGCTTTAATTCAGTGGTGAAATCCTGCTGGTTTTGTTCTGCTTGCGCAAGCCAGTAGCACCTGTGGCACGTGGTTTGATGAACCAGTAGTGGCGACAGCACGAGGCTCCGCCCACCCACCTGGATATCGTTACTTCCTGGTTTTTAATCCTCTGCACATGCACAAAGCATTCTGCATGTTCACAGAGGGTCAAAAATTGGATGCAATGATGGCACGCACACACTTCCGAACCGGTAGGGAAGTTAAGTAGATTTCACCCCTGCTTTAATTGTGTTAAATGATCTATTTTCCTCCAAATCAGAAAATGTAACAGAGAATGTTTCAAAGACGTTTACATAGTCAGAACCAGGGGTGAAATGTAAAATCTGTTACTACCGGTTCTGTGGGCGTGGCTTGGTGGTGGTGGGGTAATGTGATTGGGTGGACGTGGCCAACTTTTTAAAAAAAAGTTTTCAAAGCATTTTTTCTAATGTTTTGAAAAGCCTCTCTGCCGATCAGGAACTCAGCTGGGATCATCAGAGAGGCTCTTTAAAAAATGCCTCTCTGCTGATCAGGGAACTCAGCTGGGATCGTCAGAGACTTTTCAAATCATTTTTTTTACCACCTCTTCAGCCAAGAAAAAAAATGCTTTGAAAAGCCTCTGATGATCCCAGCTGAGCCACGCAATCATCGGAGGCTTTTTTTTTTAACTTTTAAAAGCATTTTTTCATCGGAAGAGGTTGTAGAAAAAATGCTTTTAACAGTAAAAAAAAAAAAGCCTCTGATGATTGTGTGGCTCAGCTGGGCATGGGAGGGGGGGATGCAGGGATTTTTGCTACCGGTTCTCCGAACTACCCGCCGCCATCACTACCGGATCGGGTGATCCGGTCCGAACCGGGAGCATTTCACCTGGTCAGAACCTAAGTAACTAGAATGGGTGATATTCAGATCCTTCTTTTAACCCAATACACAGCAAGATCTGACTCACTGAAAATATTTAGCCTCATAGAGTTCTGCCGAGCAGTTTAAAACTAGGAATTTAGCTTTAGTGAGTTGCAGCCTGGCTTTTATATTATTTCTTTTTCTCTTGCTTCTCAAGCCTTTGTAACCTTTAAATAACTCACAGCTAGAGGGCCATATCCAACTCCCCATGCTGTGCTAATGATTGTGTTATACTTAATGGTATATTTATTAATGGGGGTACTTCAGAAAGGGTGAAGGACAGTGGATCAACCTATGTGTATACATATCTGAAATTGCAAGCTGGATCCCCGGGGTACAGTATACATTTAGATGCTGCTATAAATGTTTTAGAACTGCAGTTAAAGAGTCCTACACGCTACATCAGAAAAAATGCAAGCCTGGCTGATAGAGGGTCGCTGTGGCTCTTAAAGCAACTGTTCCAAATGACTACAGGAGGTTCTATGCTCCTTTTCTCACAACAATTTTGGCATCTAGTAGGAATGTGTTTAAAGGTCATTTTAAAATTGCTACCACACCATGCATTCCCCCCCCCAAAAAAAAGTAGTTAAAAACACTGGAGAGGGGGCTGCTATAAGGCTTCTAATTCAGCTTCCTGGGAAATCACCATCCACAGCAAGACTCCTTCTAAAAGGGCTTAGAGAGCCCCCACCACCTGTGAGAGAGCCATAGAACCATAAAGTGGGAAGGAACCATTTACCCCGTCAAACCCAACTCCCCGCTAGGAATAGAAATCCAAATTTAACATCCGTGATAGCTTCTGCTAGAATATATGCAGTGAAGGGGGGTGGGGGGGGGCACCACTTCTCAAGGTAATTGGTTCTATTGCTAAATTCTCTTACAGTCAAAAAGTTACCCTCTCCTTCCTAATAAGTTAAAGTTTGACTTCCTGCAACTTAAACCTGTTATTCCTCATCCTGCATTCCAGAATGAATAGGTCTTGACCTTCTGCGAAACATCCTTGCAGATATTTTAAGAACACTGTCAAATCCTCTCTTAGCTCAGTACTGCCTTTTCCTTCAAACCATTCTTCATTTACGTTCTATCTCTATCCAGGGTGAAATGCTCCTGGTTCGGACCGGCTCGGGCGAGTAGGTAGCGATGACGGCCAGTGGTTCGGAGAATCGGTAGGAACGGCAACCTGAGGCTCCGCCCACTCACCCAGTCATTGTTACTTCCTGCTTTTACTTCCAGAGAACCGGTAGTAAAAAAAATGCTTAAAAAGTTAAAAAAAAGTTCCGACGATCAGCTGAGCGATGCCTGATTGTAGGAACTTTTTTTTTTTTTTTTTACTTTTTAAGCATTTTTTCTACCGGTTCCGGAGAAACAAAGTGCTTGGCTGCTCCCCCTTTTCACTCACCCCGAGCTTCCTGCTGTGGATTTTCATGCCTTGCTTCACACGCCCAGGATTGTCACCCTCGTCTTCTTCTTCCTCCTCCTCCTCTCCAAGTGGAAAAATGCTAGGAGTGCAAAAAGAAGCACTTGCTTGTTCCTGCCGTTTTTCCATTTGTAAGGAAGCTTTCATGAAGGCAAGTCTGGCTTCCTGAGCTGCTCGCTAAAAACCTCACCAATACTGCTGTGCATGGAGAGAGAGAGAGAGAGAGAGAGAGAGAGAGAGAGGGAAAGAGAGAATGAGAGTGAGAGAGAGAGAGAGTCTTTTTGTTCCTGGTCTTTCGCAGCAGCCTGTGCCTGCTGTTCCATCCCGAGCCGGTTGAACCAGAGTTGGGGAATTCACCCCTTCAATCCACCCCCATCTTCATTCCTCTTTTCTTTGGAGGCCAACCTGAATGAGCCTCAAATCATTCAAAAGGTCATTTAAAGCCTGTGTGTCTCTGTGTGTGCACGCGTGCTGCACTGAATGTCGGTGCGGAGGCAGGGACAGGGAGGGAAATGACCCCTCCAATCCACCACTGCCTTCATTCAAAAGTATTTTAAAGCCTCTGTGTGTGTGTGTGTTTGCTTCTGGTCTTCGCAGCAGCCCATGCCTGACATCCACACACACACGCAAGCCACGCGCACAGCGGTACTGGTGAGATTTTTAGCACAGGAAGCCAGACTTGCCTTCACAAGGTACGAAAACTTTCCTACAAATGGAAAAATGGTAGGAGCAAGCAAGCGCTTCTTTTTGTGGTCCTGGCATTTTTCCACTTGGAGAGAAGGAGGAAGAAGAAGACGAGGGCAACAATCCCGGGCTTGTAAAGCAAGGCGTGAAAATCCGCAACAGGAAGCTTGAGCTGAGTGAAAAGGGGGAGCAGCCGAACAATTTGTCATCTCCCAGACTGGATGGCTAAGGTTGCAATCTTTGGGGCTAGGAGGCATTAGATCAGGCTTGGCGAGGGGGGTCAGGCTGGTCAGGTGCTGATCATCAGAAAGTTTTTTTTTTACTTTTTAAAGCATTTTTTACTAGTTAAAAATGCTTTAAAAAGTTCTTTTTAATTGGCCACACCCACCCAGTCACATGACCACCACCAGGCCACGCCCCCTCAAGCTACACCCACAGAACCGGTGGCAAAAAAAAAATTAGATTTCACCCCTGCCTCTATCCATCCTAGTTGGGTTGCTATAAGATGAACCCAGCTTATCTGAATCTTTATTAAAGTGTGCTGACAAAGATCGGATCACTGGTGGCATTCAGCCGGTTCTATCTGGTTTGGGTGAACCAGGAGGGGCGACTGTGAGATGGCCTGCCCACCCACATGGATATAATGACGTCCCCCTTTTCCATGTTTTTGAGGCTCTGCGCATGCTCAGAAGGCATTGTGTATGTATGAAAGATGCACACGCACACAAATTTGTGAACCAGTAGGGAAGGTAAGTGAATACCATCCCTGGATTGGATCCTTCTGTTGTGATGAGTGGCCCATATATAATAAAGTGATAGTCCTGCTTCTCCTGATTTGGAAATTAACTTGAGGCAGCCTAAAATTACATTTGCCTTTTGGCAGCCAAATCAAATGATGAGCAGGTAGAATACGAAGAAACTTTTCCCAGATTTTCTCCATCATATATTTGCCCAGTTGATACTTTCAACTACAAACTTTGTCTTGATTACCTTTCTCTAACCTATCATGATCAATTAAAATTTTCTGAATTAGTAGATCTCTATCTGTTATTTTAGCTTTCTAATCCAATTCTGAACCTTCTGCAAATCTAATGAGTATTTCTTTCACCTCTTTCTCAAACCCATTAATGAAATTGCAAAAGAGCACTGAGTTGAGGACCAAGCAATCCCAGTCCTCCTTTGAATAAATCCCATCCATTTGCTCTAATCTAATTATGAGAATCGTATCTCTAGATCTCAATTATTAAATTATATTTCTTTCCTGTAATTGTTGAAGTTAATTATATTCACCATTTTTTTAAAAAAATGAATATAGTATATAGAAATCCTCATGAATAGTGCTCTTCTTTATGTTTATGTCATTTTCTTTAAGAGAGTACAAGTCCCTATCCAGTTCATATTGAAAGCACCATTGAAGCCACTTCTGATTGAAAGTATTAACTGATGACAGAATAACAGAATAACAGAATAATAGAGTTGGAAGGGACCATGGCTGTCTTCTGCTCCAACCTGCTACTCAAGCAGATAATACCATACCATCCTAGACAAGTGGCTGTCCAATCTCTTCTTAAAAGTCTCCAGTGATGGAGCACCATTATCATTACATCATCATTGTAATGGGGACACTTGTGGGGGCTCATTTCATGTCCCATCAAAGAGCTGGAGTGAATGAAGGGAGCTCACACCGCTCCCTTCAGGTCTCAAACACGGGTCTCAAACACAGGCTTTTAACCTCCAACCCAGCAGCATAACCATGTAAGCCACCATGCTCCCAGGGTACAAGTCATTATTAGATATACAGTAATTTCATCAGAGTTTTCTTCTCCACCCTATACTCCTGAGGAACTCAACAATCTCACATCCTGCAACCAAACATTATTATTACTCCTTTTGAAGTGTAATAATTCGATGACATTAATATACCATCCAGAAAATGATGATCATGACCCTGGAAACCCAATCTTTCCCATGGACATCATTTTGACAGGCAGTCAATCATTTTCTATATTCTTCTTTCCTTGTCTAATCCTCTTTTCAAGATTGAAAGGATGAATGAGAATACATCTGAGCTCATGAGTTGTGGAGCTTCCATCTCCTAGTTTTGAAGCTGCCTTTAATTGGACTTGGCAGTATCATTTCAGATCCAAAAGTCAAATTCAAGACAAATTCTACCTTTCTCTGACACAAAAAGCCTATGGAAAATGCTCAATTGTTATTCTGCTTACAGATACTTTTAATTGGCTAGTTCATTTGCCCAGATAGCTAGAGTTAAATGTAGACTGGAATCACAGTGCATTTTCCATAAAAGATGGTCACATTAGACCAAATGAAAGATTCAACAACTATATATGTGCTCAGTTTTCCAGGAAACAGAATTTTTGTGTGGAAAGAAATGTGACCTAATTAATGAGGCTGAGTGGAATACTTGAATATTTTTGCAGCAGACTTCTCTGTGTGGTAAAAGTTTTATTAGCTCCGTGTTGTTATATTTCTTTTTTTGAAATTGTAATTGTCTTTGCCACAATAAATATTAATGCATATTATTTATATCAAAATCCCTCAAGCCACCACAGTAAACAACAGGGGTTCTTGGTGAGGAATGTAGAACTAACATAAAATGTCAAGCAGTTGCAGACATTGATCTGCGTTCAAGAATCTTTGGTAATATTTAATGCCGGGGTAATCTTAAAAATTCCAAGAGGAAAAAAAAATGTTAGAGAATGGTTCATATATGCAGGCTTTATCTAACAGAAATGCTAATGTTGATCGGGGTTTTAAAGTGAGTCATCAGTGGGCAGTTACTGAGATCCATAGCTCAAGAAGGCTGTAAGTGGGATCCTCTTAGCTATTAGTACTCCTCAATCTGACTAGTGTCCCCAGGAATCATGAGGGAAAGAAAAGCAAGGTACAATCCATTCACTCTCATTCAGTGTCCTGTTCTGCAATTTATTGGCACCTAGGTTGTGTGGAGTGTGGTTCTAAGAATTCTAGTTCATTGTGAATTATGATAATATATTTTCAGAACATCAAAATGGGAAATGCTGGCTAAGTGTTGGCAGTTACAAATATTGATCTCAGAGGAAAAGGACAAGTCACTGGAAGAAGGAAATAGAAAAGAGGAAGAGGTGATCCCAATGAGAGAAGGGGTAGCCATTGAAAACATATTTGCTCAAGAATCTCCAGATTCTGGAAACTATTTCTGGGCAGAGAAACACTTCTGCATTTATTTTTACCACTTCTTACACCAGCACAACAAAAAGTTTAGAAATTATTACAAAACAGGAGAGAATTTCAGTAAAGATGGGGCGGAGATGGAATAATTACAGATAACATATGATAATTTTACAGCTGCATTCATATTACCTTTTGTCATCTCCAAAGGAAATGTCCTAAGGCAATTCCTCCCATTGGGTTTTCTCAGTGGCAGTCCTGCTGTTATTGGAAAGGGGAATACATATCCTTGAAAAACCATTGGTGGGACTTTTTTCCCCTTGGAGAAATTGTCCACTTAGCTAGCATTATTTAATTGGGAATTCAGAACCACAACAAGTGAAGAAGTGAAATAGGAACAGGGAGAATCTTAGAAGACAGCTGGTGAGTCTGTGGCACTGATTAGTTGTATTAAATGAGAGTTGTTTGGCTAATGGAAGGAAGCTGTATGTTTCAATTTTGGTGAATGGGTTGTGTGTTGCTTGCTTGTTTGCCAAGCATATGGTCTGAGGATGATGGGCTTACATTTGCAACTGATTCACTGATCGTATGGTCTGAAGTTGATTGGATCATTAGAAATGCAGACACCATATTGATTTGTGATTGGCTGCAGATTGCATGGTGACTTACCGGCCTGGTATGAATGTTGTGAAATTCTGTCTAGTAAGCTGTTAGACGGTGTTAGGGAGGATCGTGTGTGGCACCAAAATGCTAGATACTGCTGACATAATCTATGCTGGCACTAATAATATTGGAAAATGAAGTTAGCCAGCCCAGGAAGCCAAATTCACACTGAGGCCCAAGATCACTAGGAATAAAACTGAAAATAAAGTGTTAACACTGTAATGCTACCTATGGTGCATTTGCATCTGGTCACCACACTTGGAAAAAATAAAATAAAATTGTGGAAAATGGACAAAAGAGCAACCAAAATGAAGAGGGGACTCAAATACTTTCTGTATAAGAAAAGGCTAAAGTGTTCAGGACTCTTATTTGGAGAAACAGTGATAGACAAGAGAAATGGTTAATATGGATTAAATCATGGGAAAAAATGGATTAGAAAAAAAACTTCTCCCTCTTTCTAAACATGAGAGACAGGTGCCATCCAATGAAGGTGACTGAAAACAGATAAAAGAAAATATTTCTTCTTAGAACAAACAATTTGTGGAAATCATTTCAACCTGACAGAGTGATGGCCATTTAAAAGGGGTTTGGATAAATTCATGGAGGTTAGATTCCTAATTGCTTATTAGTCTTGAAGTCTCAGTGTTATTTGAGGCTGAAAGAAACCTCACTTCCAAATACCAGTGCAGGGGGACAAGGATGGCAGAGAGGTAGGGTTCCATTTCCAACTTGAAAGCAGCATCAAATAAGTCCCTTTGAGAAACAAAATTCTAAATAAATGGCCTGTTTGGCCTGTCACAGCAGGGCTGCTCTTATGTTCTTATCCACTTCTCTGTCCCCAGCTTCTTTGTCCACAAATGTTGAAAAGCAATTTGTGCTCAGTTGTATGAAGAATTAACGCTGCTGGTGACAGAAGTTATAAATTACTAGCAACTATTCTGTAAAAGCCTAAGAAAGTTTGGATATAACATTGACTTTAGAAATGAAACAAAAATGTCAATACATTTAATCCTCTACTTATGACCACAACTGAGACTGGAATTTCCATCATTAAGTGATACAGTTATAAAATGTTATGTCATCCAGCAGCAACAACCCCCGCACTCCCCATTGCTATCATTAATGATATTCCATAGGTCATTAGCTGAGGACTCATCCCAAATTAAGCCATTTGAGGCTTGGTCCCTTCCAGCCACAAACTAAGGTAAGGTAAGGGATTGCCTGTGACTGCACCCACCCACACATCTCCCCTCCCCATCTGTGCCCTTTTGACTGCCTGAACCTTTCTTTGCAGAGTGGCAGCCAGTCTCAGAACTGAACATTTTGCCTCTCTGTGGCTTATGACCTTCTTGGCATGCCACGGCTCTGAGGTTTCCAGAAGGCCATAAGCTGCAGCATCGCACAAAGATGCACTTGCTCCTAGAAGCCTCAGCCTCCCCCCAGCCCAGCCAGGTACTACAAAGCCACCATGCCTCGGGAAGTCCCAATATTGGCCAAAGCCATACCAGCCCCAACAGCATGGAGCAAAGGCGCAGCATTGCCGGAAGACCAAATAGAGACCCGAACCCAAGTCATAGAGGGGGACCTGGTGAGCCTTAAACAATGTGGCAGGCCGGCGAAGGACTATGTCAGGGAATTCCGTGCATTAGCTGGCAAATTGCGGTCATGGCCTGAATGGCTCCTTGTCCACCAGTTTCAGACCGGGCTTGATAGGGAGATCAGACGGGCCTGCGTATACCCGGGTTTGGGACCCCGCTTATCGGACTGGTACAGGGCAGCGGTCGATTTAGAATCCACAGGCTGCTGGATTGAGTGAAGGCATGAGTTTGTGATCACAGTTGCAACGGAAAGCCAAGAACATGGTGCAAAGCCACAGAACCACAGGAAATTCTAACAACATGGTGCAAACCGCAGTCCAACTGCCCTCATTGCCCTATGCACCAAGATCCCTGCCACCTCACATTCCACCTTTCTCCATTTTTTATTTTGTGTGTGTGTGCGCTTCTGCTGTTGCCTTTGTTGCTCCTGTCCTGGCAGTTGCTGGCCACATGAGGCCATCTTTACCCAGGCTTCATGAGGAAGCCATCATATGCAACAGGGAAGAAAGCTTCATGCAGCCAACAGTTGCCACACAAAAGTATCAGTTCCAGCATGCTTGGTCAATAGCAGGGACAAGACGATAGAAATGATCAACTAGGGTGGTAGGGATGGCAGAGTGCAGGAGGTTGAAAAGGCATAGATGAGAGGGACATAGATGGTGGTGCCCCTCTGGTTTTAAGTGCAAGTAGGCTGACAAGGACCCAATTTTTAGTTTATGTGACCATGGGGGTGCTGCAACAGCTATAACCTTTGCAATCGGTCTTTATTCAGCCCTACCATACCTTCAAACAGTCACTGAACAAATGGTTGTAAATCAATTAGCTGTATATGAATAGTTTTTGACTCTAAATTGTCAGGATTATGTTGATTTTTTTAAAAAAAACTCTTTATATTATAAATGAAAACATTATTGCTGCATTGTTAGTTGAGCATTTCTCATACATTTGAATTCAGTATAATTTGCACCGATATAAAAGTTTTGTTTTGTTTTGTTTCAGTGCTCCAGGAAGTGGTCCTATGTTCAGATCCACTACGGTTATGGTCCGAGATAATTTTAATGAAATTCCTCAATGTGGTCTCATTGACTCTGCCAAAAAGGAACAAGACTTCAACTTTGCCCTGTTGCCCAGTTCGAAGACTGCTAGCAATGTTTCATCTGTTGCACCACTGATTCCTGAAACTCCAGCTAACAATGGACCAGATGTTAAGCTTGGAGATCAAGTACAGGGATTCCATGGACATAAAGTAGGGTTTTCTTTTGCATTTCCAAAAAAAGCATCCATCAAACTAGAATCATCAGCTGCTGCTTTCTATGAATATAACGATGAAACATCAGCTGAACATGGAGTTAGTCGAAGAAGCCGGTTTGTTCCTGGGCCGGGGAATCTTCCAGTCTCATCAGCAGAAGAAATAGCCTTGTGTTTTGATGAGAAACCTAGTTCCATTACTCCACTGATGGAGAAACATGATGTTGACAATGCAGAATCAATCCCAGCACAAGATTCGAATGGACCACCCACTGAAGGGAATGGAATACAGCATTTCCCAGAATTGAGACACCCTGTTTCTCAATTTAAATCTCAGTTTGTTGATTCGGACAGCTGTGGCACTGAGGTAGATTCTGCAGCATTACCTGATGAAATTCTAACTAAGGGAGCTTTGGGGAGCCAAACTCTTCCTGTGGAAAGCAATGGTAATGAACCCACGGGAAATGAATGTGTAGTTCTACCTGTGAATGAAGAACATTTATCACAGCACAATACCCAAGAAGAAAATGATTCAAACATTAGCAATGATTCAGTCACTTCTGAAGTTGAAGTTAAAGAATGCACACCTGATGGACCAATTCCAGCTAATTCTGAAGCGGAAATTAGAACTCTGCCTAATAAACAAATTCCATCAAAAAGGCTTTGTGAGCCATTTGTTCCTGTACTTAATAAACATGGAAACACCATCCTTCAGTGGCCATGTGAAATGTTACTTTACACAAACACAGAGCCATCTATTTCATACAGTTGTAATCCTTTATGTTTTGACTTCCGGTCATCAAAATCAAGTGAATCTCTGGAGAAAAATAAACAGCCATCAAATATTCCTAATTCAATCCAAAAGGTTGAGTCTACCCAGTGCAATCATCCAAATGAATCTCTTTCAGAGAATAGTGTTTGTGCAGCTGTGGCACCAATTTCTTCAACAGAGAGCTGTAATCTTGAGAAAAAACAAGATGAATTATCCTTAGATCCTTCACAGTCAACTGGGAAAAATGAAACACATCAAAACATTCTCAAGTCTGCCGATGAACAAGAAAATAAAGGCTGGAACAAAAGGACACATGAAAAAAGATTTTATAGGAATAGGAAAAGGAAAAGGAGGAGAAAGCAATGCTATCACCATTATGAGGAAATGACTGAGCTCACTGCTAAAATTTCTCCAGTAGCTGAACAGCAAAATAACTTTACTGAATTTGATAAACAGCAGAAGCTTCCCAGTACCTTGGAACAAGGCATACATGAAAGTCAGTTAGGAGATTCAGTTTTGGAACAATTAGAGGAAACAGACAAAATTCCTGAGAAGGAGGACAATGACTATCCTAGGACTATATCTATCATTACACATGTCCATAGGAATCAAAGTCCTCAGACAATTTGTAACACAAATGACAGTAGGAACTGTTGCATTAATTCCAACCATTTATGGACAAAGAGCAAACCGATCTCTCACAGACAATCAAATAAAGTGGGATCTAATTCTGGAAGCTGCAATTCAGTTTATTCTAGACCATTTTGTAATTGGACTACCACAAGACAATGCAGTAGCCCAGACCATAAACATTTAAGCCATTATCCAGATAAAAAATGCACAAATCAGTCACAACCCATAAAAAGAGCCTACCATTCTGTCATCGATGAACCAGAAAGATCCCACAGAAAGCGAAGATATCATAACCACTCTTATTCTTCAGATGAAAGTTCAGCGGCACAAACATGTTTTTCCGAAGAAAATGTCAGGCAACTAAGCAAATTAGAAGTAGCTTGTAAGCCGAAACGGAAACGAAGGAGAAAAAGAATCAGGATTCATGATATAATTATAGAGAAGAGACCAGGAAAGAATATCAGTGTTGGATCTCCAACAGAAGTTGTGAAGTTTGAGGATTCCCCCAAGAAATTAACTGAAGAAAATCCAGAGCAAACGAGTTCCCATTCCAGTGCAGACTATGTAAAAAGCATAGAAAACAAAATGCAGCCAGTTGGAAGTCAAACAGATTCACCATCTGAACATCCAGTTTCATCAGAAAATATCCAAGACTCAAACTGTTCCATCTCGGAGCCTACGCCTAGTCTGGAAGAATCCACACTTTCTGTTTCTCCTGTTATTGAAGATAAAACTTCAGCAACAGGGAAATCCAAGGATATGCCGGAAGGACAAAAACAGAAAAATGAGAATGCCCCTGAAATCCAGGCTTCCCTTAAAACGTCCACCTTTGAAAGAAATCCAAACCAATCTCCCCCTAAAGGCTTTCTATGTCCTAATGAAGTTGCTGAGACTGCACCACAGGAGAAGCGAAACCCATCAGCCAACGAGTGGCTGAGGTACGCCCCGGATATATTGAACAGTATGCCTCCCTTTCACTTGAAGGAAACTCACATGAACAGCCATACTTTCTTAACCACAGAACAGATCCTTGCTCCATTCACCTTCCCTGAACATGCTTTACTTTTACCCAATGAAAACCATGACAAATTCAAGGATCTGCAGGTGGAGGCCTACCACCAGATCATCCAACAAAACATGTTGGCGAGTAAGATGAAGCTGACCTTTCCTCCAGCTGCATTCCAACCTTCCGGTGCTCCTCTCCCGCCACTCCCCTTGCAGCAGCAGCCTCTCTGTTCTACCTCTGTCACCATGATCCACCACACTGTTCTTCAGCAGCATGCGGCGGCGGCAGCTGCTGCCGCTGCGGCTACAGCAAGTACGTTTAAGGTCCTTCAGCCTCACCAGCAATTTCTTTCCCAAGTCCCAGCTCTTTCACGAGTCCCTTTACCTCATTTGTCCCTTGGGCCAAGGCTATGCCCTACAGGCCACACAGCCATGGTTGGGCCACCCCAGTTGCCGGTCATCCCAGCATCGATTCTCCACTCAAGCCATTTGGCTTTTCCTCCTTTGCCGCACACTCTGTTCCCATCCCTCCTGTCCCCTCACCCTGCTGTCATTCCATTGCAGCCCCTCTTTTAGGACCCTCTGAACAGTTTAAATGAAAGAGGAAGTCTTACACTGATGGAACACCAACAGTGTTGATCAAAATCCAGGAGAAATCCCTCTACGAGTATCCTAAAATTAAAATGTTATTAAAGCCTCTGGACTGGGAATTTATTTGCTATTGGATTAACAATGCAAATATTTATGTGTAAAGTGCAGATTCATAATAAAGTTAAAGCACTGAATAGTCTTTATATAGATATAGATATAAATGTATGTATGTATGTATGAAGATCATGATTTAAAATATGTTAACATGTATATAAACTATATTTATAGTACTGTAAGTTATGTTGTAAAGTATGCACCTTGTTTTTTTAAATATATTTGTGTATTTGCACCTAAGTAATGTTTAGACAAAGCCGATGCACTATGTTTTGTACAACATTCCTTATAAACATAAATATAGTGAGAAAATTTCTCCTGCAATAATCTTCATTTGTTTTGAATTTATTTTTATTTAAAAAAAAAAAAAACATTTACTCTCAGCCTTATATATACTTTATTCTACCATATAAGCAGTAGTTTCCTCTAGATTTGGATAATCAAAGTTCTAAGTGTACTGTGATTTATCATTAAGACCAGGAAGTAAAATCCTTAAGGGGAGCAATCTTATTGAACAGAAGACAAAGGGTAATTGATTTGATTGAATTAGCAGCATGATGCTGTGGATTGAGACAATATTGCCCAATTTGTGGAATGCCTGAGTGGCTAATTTGGAAAAAAAAAATCTAGAGGAAATCAGAAGAGAGAGGGAGAGATGCTTTATTTTGGTTAATAACCAGCATCTGGGTACACAGAATTATTCCAAAAACCAGTTCTAGTCAAGTCGTTACTCTTCTGGTTTTTCTAACTCTTCTTCTGCATGGTTGTTTAAAAAATCTCCAAAGCCAGAGTGAGAAATCAAATAATCCAATATAGCCTTCCCATCATTAGCCTGCCTTGCCTCAAGCAGCCTGTCACAGCCACAGGAATTGCTGTTGATTCCATCTTCTTTATACTTCATACTCATGCTGAAAATATCAAAACTTCCAGCTAACTCCATCAACACACTCCACACATAACAGAGGCAGGTTCAGCATGAGAATTCAGCAAAGGTCAGTTATCCCACCTGGAATATTTAGAAATATTTGGCAGTGAATCACTTTGCTATGATTTTTTTTCCCCCTGCCAATAATAAATGAGGCATGGATTGTGATCTTGATGATAAGTGGTGGCTGCATATTCCTAAAGATTATACTGCTGGGTAGAAAACTCACAAGACAAGTAATCAGCTTTTAAGTCTAAAAATATGAAGTCTTTCTCATGTTGTGTCTGTTTTCGGGTAACTATAATTTTCTTTTTTTAATAATAATACAAAAATAGTTTGTCATTGCTTTTTTTTTTAACTGGGATTTTTTTACATTGACTGTCTAGCCTATATTTCTTCATGCTCTCCCATCCAAATGCTCCCTTGTTCCAGCATTTCTTAGCTGGTCAACATTACTCCAAATTAGACATTTAAGGTAGGCTTTCAATGTAGTAGGTACAAAATATTTTCTATTTAAGTTGGCTTTATGGACAGAAATCGTTTAGGCATTTCTTAGACTTCAACTCCTAGAATTCCTCAGCCAGTCCTGCCAGTCCTAAAAGTTGTCAAGTTTGGAGAATACTGGTTCAGGTAAATAAAAGGAACTGTCCAAAAAATAACAGTTGAGTAAGGCATATTGAATTACTCTCAACAGATTTTGAGTAGAGAGAAGAAAATATTGTACAATAGAGTATAGTACAGTACATATAGAGTCATGGTGGCAGCATTCAAAACAAGCTACAGTGACATCAAAATGACAGGTAATATAATCACGAGTTATATCCATGTCACAACATCTGAACACAAGTATGTAAGTCATGATATTTGTATGATGATGTCATCACAACTATGTCATTTGTCTCCCATTCTCCTGTGCAAGCATCCATGGGCACCAGCACAATCGTTGTGCAAAAAGAGAAGAAAAAACAGTGTCTGTTCATGTAAAGTTTCTTCATTACTTCATTCTTTGCAATGTAATTACTCTGAACTCTCTTTCCAGAGGAAAACCTGGTGAGAAATCTAGTCCCAGTTTGGTCAACAACGCGTGCAATCCAATGTCATTAGTGATGCTGTCTGGAACTGATAAAAGTTGAGCTGCAAAGTCTCTGGAGACCTGTCTTAATCATAGATGCAATACTTTTTATTAACATTCTTTTGAACATTGATCTTGAGCTGCCAGCAACTGTGCAGAAGGAAGCATAGAGAAATAAAATGATGTTTGTAAGAACCAATCCTTAACGTTGCATTCAAGAATACTACGTATTGCAAGAAGAGTAGCATCCTTACTCTTGAGACTGATCCTTAAACAGACACAACTTTACAATATAGAATTAGAACTTAGATCTTACATCTGATTTTTTTCCCCTTAGGTTCACACTGCCACTGTTACATTCAAAACGGATCACCTCTTGTTTTGTCTTTAGTATTCCTCTTACTTTGCTTATGCTACATTTATTCATTTCTTTTAAATACCAAAAAGTGATGCTTGGAATGACTAATAATCAACTAAGGATAAAATGACAAGTTATAATCAAAAAGTTTCAACACCAAAATGAAAAGGACCTTGGTACTATTCAATACATACTTGTTTGCCTTGCAGGTCAGGATGATACAACATGACGGGTTTCTTAGTTTTTTTTTTTTTTCCCAATTCCAGTCCAAAGGTGATGATGAAAGTAGAACTGAGCACAAAAGTGATAGATTAGAAGTATCACTTTTTCATATTGCAGTTTGGCCTCTGGGTGTCAAAAGTTGGAAGGGGAAGTCTCCTTTTCCTGGTGGCTTTCTGTGAATATCTTGCCAACAGTCATGATAATGTGTAATTGCCTGGGCCAAAAATGAGATATTAAAACAGTTGATTAAATAGTTTGTTAGTCAATCAAATAATAAACCAAAGTATTATTTTTAATTTGCAGATGTGCTTATTTCTTGATATTCAATATGCTTGTTTCCTGATATTCTGTAGGCTGCAATCTTATGCAGTTTCCTCCATCAGCAACAGCAAGCTGACCTTCAGAGCTGAAATCTAAATTAAATTCTCTGAAAAATATAACAAGGTTTTTTTCCCCAGTATTTGTTATATTGGATGTTAATTTAGCTGAGTTGTACCCACTTTGAGAGTGGTCCCGAAAATTTATTTAGATAGGATATGGATTTACAGGATCCACAGCCTCCTGATTCTCAAGAAGGGACTGATACATATTTTAACCATGGTTGGTCATCCATTTCCTCCCTCCCTCCCAGAATAGGAAAATGGAAATACTGCTCTTCCATCAACTGTGAACATCAGGTAATTCTGGCAGTTCAAATGTATATAAGGGTTTATTGCATGTTAAAGCTCTCTACAAGAAACTGAACTGCTAACGGTGAAAGCAAATAGGCAGTAGAAAAGAGTCAATGGAATTCAAGGTCAGATGGACTTTGATCTTTTGTGGGCACAGAACAGAGGTGGGTTTCAGCAGGTTCTGACCAGTTCTGGAGAACCAGTAGTAGAAATTTTGAGTAGTTTGGAGAACTGGTACTAAAAATTCTGACTGGCCCCATCCCCATCTATTCTCTGCCTCCCAAGTCCCAGCTGACTGGGAGCAAATGGGGATTTTGCAGTAACCTTCCCCTGGATTGGAGAGGGAATGGAGATTTTACAGTATCCTTCCCCTGGAGTGGGATAGGAATGGAGATTTTACAGTATCCTTCCCCTGCCATGTCCACTATGTGACACCCATCAAGTCATGCCACGCTCACCAAGCCACACCCACAGAACCGGTAGTAAAAATTTTTAAACTCACCACTGGCACAGAGGAACTCAAGACAGATGATGTGTTTGACCCCTCCCTCAGACTCAGTCTGGTCATCTCTTACATCTTCCTTCTTTTCCACTTTGCAGGATTTACATTAGCAGGGCTTTCGACCTGCAGGATGTTTGTTATCAGCACTGTAAGTATTTGCCTAAGAGCAGTTCCACAGATCTCCAGAATTATCTCATCTTCTTGAGGTAGGAGAGGGGTAGTCCTTTAGTCCTGCCTTGAAAACAAGGGCAAAAAAAGTTGCTACCTTCACACAACAAAGGGCAGCAGTTGCCATGCTTGCTATTGGAGGAAAAGAGGAAGGGAAGGGCTTTTTTGCACCATGTAGCAGGATGGAAGGATTGATCTCAGAGTGACCAATTGGAACCCACCCAATTGCTGACCACCAATTGCTGGCCACCCTCACGCTCATTCTCTTTGTAAATCCATTGGGGAACTGAATTTGTGCCTAGATTATTTTCATTCAGCTTCAGTTCTCCTCAGTGTCAGGCTGATTCCAAGATAGAAGTTCTGATATAAGCACCTCCCCACTAACTGGTAAATAGGCCTTCTTAGAACCAGGTCAAGGGTCTTGTGTGGATGACCCTAAAGTTGAAGATATAAATTCAGTGGACTTATTTCTAGAGAAGTGAGAATAGAAATTCAATTAAAACTAGCAATTTTGAGAAAGCACCCAATTACAAGAATATCACCTCTGCTGGAATTTTTCTGTCAGTTTCCCCAAGTGCTTACATATTTTTACTCTGAGTAACACTGCCAAGCTTTGGAGAAGTTTAGCAAGTTTTGCTGTTGTTTTGTTTCTTCAAAGTTTCTTTTTCTCTAAATCTCCTGGGTCCACACAATTAATTAATCTTTGGATTGCAATGATAAACTAAATGAGATTATAGATTTTGTTAAATTGCTTCTCGTTCCCAAAAGAGCCACATGGGCAATTGATTGAAAAGTTAATATGTTCCACCTAAATGAGAAATATCATTTTTTTAACTCCCTGACCTTGGAAAACAGTGATTTGACCATTCCACAAATATTTAGGAAGTTTATAATTACTCAGATAACGTACAAGAGTTTGAAGGAAGTTTTTTAAATTATTTATTTATTTATTAGTTCAATTTATATGCCTCCCTTCTCTGGAGACCCAGGGTGGCTTACAATGCTTTAAGCAATAGCCTTCATACTTTTGTGTATACCTGCTTAGTAGGGCTTTTGGCATCCCCTAAGAGGTGTTCTTTTTTATACAAAGTCAGTTTATTGCCCCCACAATCTGGGTCCTCATTTTACCTACCTCAGAAGGATGGAAGGCTGAGTCAACCTTGAGCCTGGTGACATTTGAACTCGCAGTAATTACAGGCAGCTGGCAACTAAGTGCTACTTTAACAGCACTTAGTCCACTGCGCCACCAGGCTCTTTGTTTTGTTTTGTATGCTTGTCAGTTTGCTAGAATCAGAATCAGAACTCCCTCCTTAGATAACTTTTAATTTGTCACAAACTTTAACTGCCAAACTATAGAAAGTGGGGTGGGGTGGGGGAATCACAACATAAGCCTGAACTCAAATACATCTAGCTGAAGACTTCTGCACAGTTAAAGGTAACTAAAGAAAGTCTAAACATCTGGAAATTCTCTAAATGCAAATTCTCTACCTATCATGTTCTGATACGTTTGAGAACCCAGGCACTTCCATTTGCATCAGTAACAACAACAATAGCAACCCTGGTCCTTGGAAAAGACTCAATAAGTAGATAAAAATGCAAATCCAGTCTAAACATCTGGCTGACTGTCATATACATAATCAAATATTTCAGGAATTCTCCCTGAGACTCTTTGTTACCACAATCTCGTTGTTCAATGCCATTACTCTTACCAGCTAATTTCAGGCTGGTCTTGGCTTCTTTAAATAAACAGATAATTCAAGATCCAATGAAACCTTTCAGCTCTAGCATAGGCAGTAATAATAAAAAAGTAATAATAAAAAAACCCAACACCTGGTATACTCTTATTCTCCCCATTTGGATAATTGGTGATCCAACTTCAGTGTGAATACATCCAACATATATTAGTCCAACAAAGTACAATTAACATCCTGTTGTGACCTACCAGCAAATTAAGTTAAATAACATTTGAAATACATTCATGTTGTTTCTATTGCAGTCTATTTTCTCAAGTATCCCTATACATAATGATAACATCCAACAGATTCAATATACATCCCCCTACTATAACGTTTTATCACATTTCTTCAATTATTTTTTATCAACTGTATAGACAGATTTTATAAAGCAGGTTGTGTAAAAAATGTGATGAATTGCAAAATAAATTAATGTCTCTTGCTATAGAATATGTATATAAACATTTTGTAGAGCGTTCTGGATTTATGTAATATACTAATTAGGTGTTGAACCATGTTTTTCTGATAGTTTTCAGTCTCCTTTTCTCTTTTGGCCCTTTTAAAAGATTTAATCTTCTCTTATTTGTCAGCTAGTGACATCTTTAAAGTTTCTTAGGATTTATATTCATAAATAAGGATTAGATTTTTTTTTTTGTAATTTTATTTGTAAAACAAATAAAATTGTACTGCTCTATGGATTATATGATTTTTGTTTAAGTGTTCAGTGGTGAAATTTCAAAGACATTTTCTACTTGCTACATAGATTATACATCACTAACATATTCTAGTGGAGAAAACCTGAATACAACAAGGATCTTCTAGGACCAAATATTTTTTTTACAAGCCTACGTAGCTCAACTGTTCATTGAAAAGCTGTAGAATGTTCTACCTTCTGCATTTTGAAGCCTCCTGAATCAGTGCTATGTGATACAAAACTAGATAAAGGTACCATTATGGAGAAAATCCTTGCACATAAGAATTTATGAATATTTTTTCTGAATTTCTCCAAGAAATCTTTTCATATACTTAGGTCCTTTAATATGAAAACAGTTATCTTTGATAGCTGGAGGACACTTACATATTTTCTTTTTAAAATAAAAGTCATGGTATATGGAAAACCATGGAGATTATGGAAATCACCTAGACAGAGCTAGCCTTTATTGGCTCCTTGTTTATTTAATCCTAGAATATGGAAGATGTTGGACAAATTTCCTCAACATCTAAAGCAACTGATACACAGGTAGTTATGAATGACATAAAAAATGTATCAGCAATAGTTGTGAATATCTGTAGCTCAGGTGTAGGATGAGGACTGAAGTTCATTCTCCAAGCTTGCGGGTTGGTTTCCGAACATTGCCAAGCTAGGTAACATCTCCAGCAGAATTTAGGGAATGTCACATCAGGTGAGGGTCTAGTGATGGGGTCTTGTGAGGGGTCAGGTGTGGGTCATGTGAGGTGTAAATTACAACAATGTAATTTACAAAATCAACTGTGACAATTGCAAACAATTCTATGTGGGACAAATACCATGTCATTTAAAAACCAGAATCCATGAATACCAGCTGGCAGTCAATTACCATGATCCCAAATCCGTAATCAATACCCACAATGACACCGAACAGCACCAATTTGATTAGAGCAATATAAGAATCCTTGGCCATGCTACCACCTGCCAGGCACATGAATTTATCAAAGCCTGGCACTCCATGAACAATTCCATCAACAGACACCTTGACCTACAGCTAGCCCTGAGAATTCAAATCAATCACACAATCAACTAGCGACAGCCCCAACTTTCAACTAATCCACACAATCATCCCAGTCCTCCCTACCAGCACTTCACTTCCCAATGATCCCAACCCAATGTGACCCCCACCACCACAAACCCCTCACTAGACCTTCACCTTATTTGACCCTCCCATCACAACACCTAATGACCACATAATGTCGTTATAAGCAGAAGAATACCAACACTGACATTCCCTAAATCCTGCTGAAGATATTACCTAGCCTGGTAACAAGATCTTCAGAAACCCACAAGCTCAGAGAATGAATCTCCACCCTTATGAATCAGCAAGTTATGAGTTCAGCAGACCATTTGAAAAAATCTCCCAAGAACTTCTGTAGAGTTGATGAGAAAATGTGGGCTAGAATAGAGATCGTTAGAGGGCAACAATGCTTGATGAATACCCAATATACATTATATTAATATGTCCACATCAAACTTGATAGAAGTGGCAAGTGGCATGCTCCAAGTGTCCAGGGTAGGCCTTGCATTATTCTATCTTTCTATCATTTATCTATCTATATAACTGTCTCAAGTGAGATGTTCAAAAATATGTTTGCAGAATCAAAAGATATTGGGGGATAGCCAATACCTTAAATGGCAGTATTAATATTCATATTCATATAATGAAATTAATATGAGCCATGGTGGCACAGTGGTTAGAGTGCAGTACTGCAGGCTACTTCTGCTGATCACCAGTTGCCAGAAGTTTGGCAGATCGGATCTCACCAGGCTCAAGGATGACTCAGCCTTCCATCCTTCCAAGGTGGGTAAAATGAGGACCCAGATTGTTGGGGACAATATGCTGACTCTGTAAACTGCTTAGAGAGGGCTGTAAAAGCACTGTGAAGCAGTATATAAGTCTAAGTGCTATTACTATTGCTAATACTCAGGAGGATGTTGATATACTACAGGAATGAGTAAAAACTAGCAAGATGAATTTCAAGGACAAAATGCATAGACCTACATTTGAGTAGGGGGGAAAAATCAAAGATATGCCTATAGAATGTGGGGAGGAAACCATACTGTGTAACAGTAAATATGAAAAGTCTAGATTTCTTGGGGAATCACAAGCTAAACGTGAGCCAAGAGTGTGATGAGACGAAGAAGCGAAAGAAGCAGGAAGAAGAAGAAGAAGAAGAAGAAGAAGAAGAAGAAGAAGAAGAAGAAGAAGAAGAAGAAGAAGAAGAAGAAGAAGAAGAAGAAGAAGAAGAAGAAGAAGAAGAAGAAGAAACGTTATTTCATATCAACAGAAATAAAGTTATCAAAATTCTTTTTTTTTTTCCTATTGTGCACTGGTCACAGCACACCTAATATATTGCATTCAGTCATGGGCATCACATATTTTGGCAGGATGCTAACAAACTGCTCAAAGGACAACAGCCACGATCATAGCATTCATTGAGAGAAAAATTTATGAAAAACAGTTGGAGACACTGTATATATTTAGCCTGGAGAGGGGGAAAAAACTGCAGGGAATCATGATAGCTGTGATCAAGTATCTGAAGAGATGTTACATAGAGGATGTCTTATTGTTTCATAAGATAGGATAAGAAATAGAGGGCTTAGAATACAAGTAAGTATATTTTGGTTGGACAGCAGGAAACATTTCCTAACAGCAAAAGCTGTTTATCAGTGGAAGAAATTGTCTCAAGTGGGGGGTATTTTCCTTCACTGAAGGTGGTTAAACAAGAGCTGGAGGGCCAACCATTGAGGTTTCTGTAATAACAGATTTCTTGACCTGATCAGAAAGTTGGATAGTGTTTCCTGCCCTTTAAGATGTGTAGACTTCAACTCATAGAATTCTTAGCAATGTTCATGCTGGTGGGGCAATTATGGGAATGGAGATCCATACATCTTAAACTTGCTGCGGTTGGAAAATGCTGGACTAGATTACCTTTAAAATACTTTCTATCCCTTTGAGGGATTCAGTAAAAAAACACCCATCACAGATCACATAACACATCAAGAGCATAGATGTCAACTCACTCCAATGGCCTACTTTTCAGCTGAAATAGTCATCCATCACACTCCACAGTGTATATGTTTGAAATGAAAGTTAAATATTACTTATGTACTTGGTTCAAGATATGCTTATTAGAGCTGTGCAGCACTTCATAAATAATTTTGAAAGGTACTTCAGAGCTCACAGAAGCACAAATATAGCACTTCTCTGCAACTCTTGAAAGCAGTCCATTTCCCCCATAATTGCAGAGTTGTTCTCTGTATTTGTCATGTGATTCTCAAGGGGGAAAAATCTGCTTTCAAAACTTGCAGGTAGGTGCTATATTTGTACTCGGTCTAGATTCCAAAATATTTTGGGGAGCATTAAATCCAGAGGACTGCTCGTCAGCAAATTTCACAATGACTGTGGAGAAAAAAGTCACCATGATTGTAATATATTTTACCACCTATGCTTTATGTCTTGCCATAGGAACTATATCAATCCAATGTTGGTTTTAATTTTTTTCTGCATGCATTTTCTCCTTCTGATACATTTCCCCCTCATTAAGTGTTTTGTTATAGCATGTTCTGCAAACCATGCTTGCTTCCCCAAAGTGAAATATAACGACATGCATATTGTATACATTATACAATAATGTGATGTAAAGGCTACTTTCAGGGGACAATTTTTAACTTTTCAGTCATTAGAGTAAAAAAATGCCATGCCTTCTTTCCTGCATACTATGTTTCTTCTTTCTTCCCTTTTCAGCATAGATATTCCTTCTGCTTTGTTTGGGAAGGTTTCACAAGTCTAAATCTAGTGAGATTTTCCCAATGCCTATTTAGAAACACTGCAGACATTTTGCTGGAAGAATTAGGTAGCAGAATAGCCTCTGCAAGCATCAGTGGAGTTTTCCCTCTCTCCACCCTGAGATAGAATGGGATTTAAGTCCTCAGAGAGGCAAGAAGCCGAATTGCCTTCACTGCCTTTATATTGTCTACTAGGCTACATATATCTCATTCACCATGTCACAAGAGTGACTCATATATTGCCATCTCCTTCCTTGGCTCTAGCAGGTTTCCTCCTCATGCAGATGATGGATATTTCTCTTTTCCAAGAGATGGTTTCACCATAGTATAAACAGGCTCACATGCACAAAGACAGATTTTGTCATTAGGGCCCCTCTGCCTGATTAAGACAGGTCTCTGCCATCAATTTTCTCTTCAACTAGATGCCCTTAATTTGCCTGCCTTCCAATATATAGAGAAAATTAATGTTATGAAGAAAAAGGGGGCAAGAGGCAGGAGAAATATCTCAGTGTTGCCCTCTAAGGGCCCTCTGTTTTAACTCAGCACCATTTTTTCTTATATTCAGAAGCTTCTTTGTTGCTAAGTGGAACAGTGTTCCTGATGTTTTCCTTCCATCTTTTTTCTCATTAGTCGAAGGTTCCTATCTGTGCCCATTTCTCAACCTGAAGAAACCTCACGAGGAGCACTTCTCCTTTGAAAAGTTAGCAAAAATAGAAAACATGTTTCCAGCAAACTGAATAATTGTCAGAGGTGTGCACAAGGCTTTTCTTTGTTTTTCAGGTTATAAATTTGTATTAGTTTATTAAAATAAATTACAGAAATACAGAAATACAAAGAAAAATGAGAATAAGGGGGGAAAGGGGAGGAGAAGGGAGAGAGGAAAAGTTGTAGGATTAAAAGGGAAAAGAAAAAGAAAGTATTGACTTCTGATTTCTTTCTTTCTTTCTTTCTTGGTGCAGTGGAATAAAGTAATAACATACAACCTCAACTTTTTATTTTTATTTCTTTTATTAGTTTATAATATAATATACAAAAATTCAAAATCAAATAATAGGAAAAATAGGGGAGGGAAAAAGGAAGGGAAAAGGGTAGAAAAGAAAGGAAAAAGAAAGAAAAGGCATTGACTTCCAACTCTCTTTGATGCAATAGAATAAGACAGGGATGTCAAACTCAATTTCATTGAGAGGCCGCATTGTGTTTGCCCTCAGGGGGGCTGGGGTGGGCATGGCCAAGGTGGGTGTGGCCAGCTTGATGTCACTCTTGTCAGGGGTGTCTGTGGTGGCCTGAGAAAATGGGCTCCTGAGCTCCGTTTTTGGTTGCAATGGCCTCCTGCCACTCTGCCAGCAAAAATGGAGCTTTTGGCCTTTGAGAGCTCCATTTTTGTCATAATGACCTCCTGTAGTCTTCTGCCAGTGAAAAGGGAAGTTGGGGGCATGCATGCCTCCCCACAAGCTTTGTTTTCACTAGCAGAGGTACTGTGGGCCGGTCCTTCAATGTTTTCAGGGCAGCTCCATGGGCCAGATCTAAGTAGCCCATGGTCCGGATCCAGTCCGCGGGCCTTCAATTTGAATAAGATAATAACATCAAACATCAACTTTTTTACTTTTAGATAATAATATGAATTAGACCTACAACCTCAACTTTTTACTTTTACATAATAATATATACTAGCCATTTCTATAACAAAAAAACTATCCAATCAGGCAAACCCAAAGTCAAAGTTTCATTTTTTTCCCACCTCAAGCACAAAGTCCAGAAGCGGTTTCCAAATAAAAACAAAACGAATTGTATTCTTTTCTTATCAAAGCAGTCAATTCATCTATCTCTGCTAACTCCATCAAGTTTTGCAGCCATTTGTCCATTATGAAACAAGGCTTTTCTTTCTTATACAAAATAGGTAGATAAATTGAAAAAAAAAAAATAGATCTTCGCCTTACTAAATCCTGTTATAGACCAAGGTGTAAATATAAACAAGTGAAAGGTTCGGGGCTACTGGAAGAGAAATTGAAGAGAGTGCAACTTACACATTTCTTCAGAAAACTATCCAGGGGTTAAGTGTAAGAGGTGATATGACTTTAAGGAAAAAATAGTAACCACCGCAGGAAAGCTCCTTGCGTTCCTTTATCAATTTCTCATTAGGAATTGATTTCCCTTTCTCACACCCTTTGCGCACCTACATACACACTGCACATACAAGCAGATATAGAAGAGATGGGCTTCCCTGATAGAAAGCTGTGTGACATTCATACTAATTGCAGCAGCTCTCAGCAACCTCAGGCAGCAAAAAGATTAATTACCTGCAAAGAGTTCGGAAGCCAACACCTACTGAAATATTTTCCTTTTCACATGGAGTAAAAGCTTCCACATATGAATACTGCCTATTTTTTGCTTCCTTCAAAGGCCTAAGGAACTGGAGGATCTAACTTGGCTGCCTTCACATTCTCTGATATCACCCTGTGATGCTCAGTACCTACGTGAGTTTTGCCCATCGTTTTTCATTATCATGCAGGGTTATGCGGCTTAACATAGATGATGGATTTGATTTGACATAACATAAGCAGCTGCATCAGCAGGACAACAGGAAAACAACTTCCTCAAAAACCAGAGTTAGTGTGAGTTCTTTTTTAAAAGAGATTTTAAAAACTATATCTCAAACAATGCTGTGCTGGGCCTGCAAAAGCAGAAAATTTAATTTGAGCCAATTCTAATTAGGAGATGCCTATAAAAAGTATTTCTCAATCTCCAGTCTTCTGATGATTGTTTTCCCAGTGCCAAGGCTCAGGCCTCAAGAGATAAAGTACAAAACTACAGAATAGCCTAAATTATGAATGGTTTAAAGATACTGCATATTGAGAAGATTTTTCTCCATTTGTCATGAACAAAGCTATGGGGTTGGATAACTATAGCAGACAAGAAGTATTCTTTGGATGTTGGTTCTTTGAGTTATGGAAGCTGCTATGGCAAGAAGAAGGGGTTTGCCAAAAATTAGAAAAGTATTATGCAGGTGTATAAACAAAAGGTTGTCAATAAGTTAAGGGGAATCCACTTAATTTTGAGTAGCCAGGTGGCTAACTAAAAGATGTCCAAAGAATTCTAAAGTCAAAGCTACTCACACAGATAAAGGTAGATACAGATATAGGTATTTAGAGATAGATGATAGATAGATAGATAGATAGATAGATAGATAGATAGATAGATAGATAGATAGATAGATAGATAGATACCATGTTTCCCTGAAAATAAGACTGTCTTTATTTTTTTTGGTCTTATTACTTTGGGACGCGTGGAGCAAGACGGGGTTCCTCTTGCCATCTTACCTGATTTCTAACTCTGTCTAACTAACCAAACCAGAGGAAATGGCTGGGACCGGCTGCACATGTGTTTACATATTTTTGAGGAGGGCTTATTTTAGGGGAGGGCTTATTTTTTGGGGGGTGCTTATTTTAGTTCATACGCTCAAAAACCTGATTGGGCTTATTATCCAGGGAGGTCTTATTTTCGGAAAAACTCGGTAGATAGATGATCGATAGATGGCATGTGCAAGATGGCGGTCTCCTGGAGAGTTGGCTAGTGAGTGCCGATGTAAAGACTTTCATTAGGCATCGAGGGGATCGCTTTTCTGAGCCTTTGCTGAGCCGATTGAGCCGTTTGAGAACTGCAGCCGGTTCTCGGTTGATCGGGGATGGTAATACAACACTTAGGAGAGTTGCATCATCCGGGAGCTGCTTGGAGGGTAGTGGAAGCCTCTACACCACAGGCATGGAGGGCTTGATACGATCAACGATTTTGGATGCTGCCGCTGTTGCACTCAGCAATCCGGGACCATGGGGTATTGTTAGGCCCTCTGAGGGATCAGCTGGGGGTGATTTTGACGACATTGTTAAACTCCTTTGAGGTCACATCAATGGCGACCAGTTACAACAGAAGATGACAGGACTGCTGCCCAGCTGATTAATTGCTGGGATTTTGCAGTCCCCTGAATGGTGAGAGACCCCAGAAGAGCAAGGAAAAATTTTGGCCTATGAGATCAGGCTTTGACTGAGGGGTGAGTGAATTTTGGAGAAGACCTGGGGGGTGGAGTAGGCTGGAGGGAAAGGAGAAATTTTCCATCTTGCTCTCCTCCCTGGGGCCTTTCTCCCTCCCTCCCCCCTCCCTTTATTTGTGAGGGCTTTACTCCCCTGACTGCTGCCTGACTCTATTTTGGTCTAACCCATTCAATCCATCTTAGTCGTCTACAGTTGTTTCTGGGACTTTTTGACATTTTCCTCCTTACTATCTCACCATTTGATCCCTGACTTTACCTAACTATGATCTTGTCTGATCTTATCCCCCTGTTATTGCTCCATTGGACTCGATGTTTCTGGACAGAAATGTTGAACTTTAGACTGGTGGGCCGAGAGTCCTGGAAAATTACTGCTGCCTCACCACTGCAGGAACTGATCCATGGCTCTGCTGGCGGTCTTTTCCCATCTAGCCATTGTGAGAGGGTGGTTGCGGCTGATTCCTGCAGATATATTCATTGCAGCTTGCTTTTTGACTTCCCCATTGCTGTGAGAGGCTGATGGACTTACCCGGTTTCGGTTCCATCTCCAGTCTGTACTGTATGTGCCCCTCCCTCCTGCTTTTTGCCATCTAGGGTGCCTAATATCATCTTTCATCTACCTCATATGTTTTAATTCCGGCCTACACTACAGCGGACCTCCTTGCTCTGTGAGATGCCCCCCTCTCACAAATGTGGCCTTCTGTTTTACCGAAGGCCTACCTCAAGGACGGGTTTGGAACCCCGAGTGGTGGCATGCCTTGAAACATGGACTTAGGGGGTTTTTAATCAGGGTTTTTAATCAAATTTTAAGGGGACCTGGGAGGAGGGTGGTGAGGGATGAGCCAGGGGCGGCTCTTCGGACAGTTGTGGGGGACGGGGGAGGAGGGGAATGAAAGGATCAGTGGAAGAGGGTTTCCCAATCCCGGTGATGGTGGGGAAGGGCAGGGCTGGTGGGAGGAGTGGGTTTGGAGAGCCCCGCTGCTGTGTTCGAGCAGTGGAGTTCTCCTGTCCCCTTGGCCCATCCTGCCCCACTCCGGCGGTGATGGAGTGCAGACCCCTGGACTCCGGCTGGTACACTTGAATGCCAGGTCTGTGGTGAATAAGGCCCTCCTCGTCTGAGAACTTATTGATGAGGAGGAAGCGGACCTGCCTTGCATCACCGAGACCTGGTTAGGGACAGAGGGAGGTGTACCTCTCTCTGACTTATGTCCCCCAGGCTTTCAGGTATTACACCAGGCATGTCTCCAGGGGAGGGGTGGTGGAGTGTCGGTTGTTATAGGGAAGGTCTTAGTCCTAGGGAGGTCACTGTCCCTCTAATTGGTGAGTGTGAATCGTTCCTTTTGAAGTGGGATTCTGGAGTTCAGTTGGGTTTGTTGGTTACGTACCTATCACCCAGCTGCATAGCCTCAGCCCTGCCTGCACTACTAGATGTCTTGGCCAAGTTGGCAGTTGAACTCCCCAACCTTTTGGTTGTCAGAGACTTCAACCTGCCTTCAGCCGGGGAGACATCTGAGTTCGTGTGGGAGTTCATGACCTCCATGACAGCTATGGACCTGACTCAGATTGTACAGGCTCCAACTCATATAGGAGGACACACACTCAACCTGATTTTTCTTTCTGGGCAGTGGATAAATGATTGGGGGGAGTGGACCCTATCCATTGACCCCTGTCATGGACCGATCATTCCCTCCTTAGGCTGGACTTTCCTACCACTAGACCCCACCGCTGGGTTGCAGAGCCTATGAGATGGTTCTGCCCCAGGCGCCTGATGGAACCCGAAAGGTTCCTGACAGAGCTTGGACCATTTCCCACCTCCTTAACCCATGATTCCTCAGAGGCCCTAGTGGCAGCCTGGGAAAAGGCTGTGGTAGGGGCCCTGGATCGAATTGCGCCTATGTGGCCTCTGATCCACACAGATCCCGGGCAGCTCCATAGTTCACTGCGGAGCTCAGGGAAATGAAGCATCAGAAAAGATGCCTGGAGGATGGTTGGAGGTCCTCCCGATTGGAATCTGACTGGACACAGCTAAGAACCCATATTAGGACTTATCTTGTGGCAATGGAAGCAGCGAAATGGCAGTACTTCGCCGCTCTCATTGCATCTGCAGAAAACCACCCAGCTGCCCTGTTTAGGGTGACCCGCTCCCTTCTCAATCTTGCAGGGCTGAGCTGAGGATTTTGTACAGTTTCTGCAAGATAAAATTGCTCAGATCTGGACCGGGCTGGACTCTGACTGGGCAGAATCCACTGAGGAGACTGGGGCTTGTCTTGGAGGGGACATCTGGGTTGAGTTTGAGCCTGTTTCATTGGATGAAGTGGACAGGATTATGGGTGGGCTGGGGACCTCCACATGTTTATTGGACCCGTGTCCTCCTGGCTTGTTTCGGCAGCCAGGGAGGCGACCGGAGACTGGATCCAGGCTGTTGTCAATGCTTCGCTGAGGGAAGGGGTCTTCCCTGCTTCACTCAAAGAGGCAGTGGTTCAACCCCTCCTCAAGAAGCCCAACCTGGATCCTGACTCCCTTAATAACTACCGTCCAGTCTCCAACATCTGCTTTTTAATGAAGGTTGTCGAGTCCCTGGTGGCACAGCAGTTCCCTCAATTCCTGGAGGAAACTGACTACCTGGATCCTTACCAATCTGGTTTTAGGCGCGGTCACAGCATGGAAACGGCATTGGTCGCCCTAGTGAATGATCTCTGGCGGGCCTGTGATGGGGGTTGTTCCTCCATTCTGGTCCATCTTGACCTCTCAGCAGCTTTCGATACCATCGAGTAGTATGGTATCCTACTGCAGTGACTTGGGAGGTTGGGGATAGGAGGCACTGTTCTGCAGTGGTTCTCCTCCTATCTCTCGGGCCACATGCAGTTTATATTGGCAGGGGGTCAGAGATCCTCCCAGAGGCCCCTCACTTATGGGGTACCTCAGGGATCGGTTCTCTCCCCCCTGCTCTTTAATAACTACATAAAGCCACTGGGTGAGATCATTCATGGTTTGGGGGGGAGGTATCACCAATATGCGGATGATACCCAGCTTTATATCTCCACCCCGGATCACCCTAGGGATGCCCTTTCTGTGATGTACTGTTGCCTGGAAGCGGTGCGGACTTGGATGGGTAGGAACAGACTCAGACTCAACCCATCCAAGACTGAGTGGCTGTGGATGCTGGCATCTCAGGATCTAGAGGTACCATCTTTAGCAATAGGAGGGGAGACGCTTACCCCCTCCACTAGGGTTCACAATCTGGGTGTCCTTCTGGATTCACATCTGTCCATGGATGACCATCTGACGGCTGTAACCAGGGGGGCTTTCTTGCAAGTTGTGTGCCAGTTGCGCCCTTTCCTAGACCGAGATGCCCTCGCCATGGTCATCCATGCCCTTGTTATTTCTCAGCTGGATTACTGCAATGCCCTCTACATGGGGCTGCCCTTCCAGAGGCTCCAGCTGGTCCAGAATTGTGGCCATGCGGGCAGTTATGGGAGTGCCTCATTATTCCCACGTAATACCTCTCCTGAGCGAGCTGAACTGGCTGCCGGTTGCTCTCCAAGTCCGTTTCAAGGTGCTGGTGCTAAAGCCCTACATGGCTTAGGCCCGGGGTACTTGCACGACCATCTTCTGCCTTCCTCCCATCGTCCAGTGCGCTCCCACAGAGCAGGCCTCCTCAGGGTGCCATTGGCCAAACAATGTTGACTGGAAGCCCCCAGGGGGACAGCATTCTCTGTCGGAGCGCCGACTTTCTGGAATGATTTGCCCACTGAACTCAGGATAGCCCCGGACCTCCTCTCCTTTCGCCACGGACTGAAAATGTGGCTCTTCCATCAAATAACTTGATCTGTTAGGGGTTGCACAAACTGTAATAATTTAAAATATGGTTTTTAAGGGGTTTTTTAATTTATTTTTAACTTATTTTTTATTTTTATTATTGATTGTCATTGTAAGTCGCCCTGAGTTCTTTGGGAGAAGGGCAGCATGTAAATCGCAAAAATAAATAGATAATTGGATAGATAGATAGATAGATAGAGAGAGAGAGAG
Organism: Masticophis lateralis; assembly: GCA_030761175.1. Taxonomy (NCBI): domain Eukaryota; kingdom Metazoa; phylum Chordata; class Lepidosauria; order Squamata; family Colubridae; genus Masticophis; species Masticophis lateralis. The sequence continues at coordinate 194,137,284 of JAUDYJ010000001.1, read as the reverse complement.
AGAGAGAGAGAGAGAGAGAGAGAGAGAGAGAGAGATCAGACAGACAGATGATAGATAATTTCAAGGGTATCGTGTCTAGAGGCTTGTGAGAAGATTTCTCTTGTGACTAGGCAGAGGACTCAGGCACATAACCTAGAAAACCCTAGGAAAATGAGAACCAGGAAGGTAAAACTGACAGCAAACAATTGTGTGAGGACTAGTTTTTACTTCTGTTCAGCGCTCAACACTCATATCAACTACACTTCTAATATTGCCCAGAAAAGTCTGGCACCTGGCCACACCAGACACCCCCTTCAAAAAAAAAACTTACATAGAGGGAGTATGGAGATGTATGGACATAGAGGGAAGTATGGAGATTCCAAGGAGGATACTAGAAAGCTGGTTTGAATATAGATGATACCCTCTGCCTCCCTCCCCCCTGCCCATTTATTAATAAAGATAACAATGAGAACTCAAGTTCTGGATACCGGACATTAGTCAATCCTTTGCCCAAGAAATGACAAATGTCTATATTGTTACAAAATTAAAGCTTTCAAGTTACAGTTCTGGATTAGAGAACCACAATTATTACACTTAACCTTAATACAGCTCTTGGACTTCCCATATATCAGCTTTGATCTCTCGGCTATGCTTACTGAGTGCACAGCTGCTGATTTGTCTTTGTCTTTGTGGGTTTCGTTTTTTGGTGAAATGGGCATCTGAGATCGTTACAACCTCTGATGGGGAGGAGACCATTAAATATCCTTTATCTGGATTCTCTTATTCTGCTCAAAATGTGATGCATTTTTTTTTAAGCTATTCTTCAAGACAGCAAAATTATTCCACAACTGGATGGTAGAGACAAATTGCTACTTAAACTAAATACTTTTGATTAAAAAAAATGTACCAATTTATATCCTAAGCAGAACGGGTAGAAATAATGGACCCTGCATACCTGTGTTAAGCAATTATTACACTACACTACCAGTATTACTCCACAAATTATGCTAAAGCTTTCCTAAAATGGTTGCTTTGCTGCAATTATCTGGAAAAAAAAAAGAATCACAGGGCTTCAGACAACCATATAAATAGATCTGACTATAACTTCATTTTAATGGCTACAGGTGCTTCTATTTCATAATAATTATAACCTCTTGGTTAAACTGTTCCAATCCTGAAATGAATAATAACTGTAAAGTATATGAAGAGTACAACTTAATTTAATTACCTTTAAGTACTGTGTTGTAGAGAATGTGCAGCTTCATTCATTCAGAAAGAAAACTAATGATCGATAGAATCATAATAAAATCCACCAGTCATGTTAACGATTGTAACCTGAATTCATTCATTCATTCATTTATGTATATTTTAAAAAGGACAGGGCAGATTTGGCTTTCATGTTTGTGTTAACCGGTTCCTTTTGTGGCAAGGAAGACCACCAACAGTCAAACTTTTTAGGGCTGTCCAAAAGATATGGTCAAAAATTATGCATATAAACAATGGGCAGAATTTGATTGCACTGTCAAGTCCACAATCTTGATTTTATTGTTTTATTGTACCTTGTGGATGCTCCTGAAAGTCCTTCAGCTTCCTCAGACTGAAGACATTTTGAGAAAGGGGTAGACAATCCCTGAAAAAACATAAAAGGCCAGGCCTACACAAGCATCTTTTAAAAATCTGCATAGTTCATTTTGCCATTGACTTTTTGCCTCCAGGATACAGGATGTAACAATTTTAAAAATTCCTACATTCAGGGTTCCCATTAGACTTGATTAGAAACATCACTAAAAAGAAGTTTCTTCATGCTTTTCTAGGGTGGAGAATAGAACTATTTTCTAAAGAGACAGCTTTGGGCATACTGTTTGACCCTTTCTCTACACGTGCGTAAATTGGCATACATTTCTAGAAATTAACTTCTTCCTTCTTTCCTTTTTTCTTCCTTCCTTACCTAAATTGCAGATATGCAGTTCTTACATCAGAACTCCTGATTTCCATTCCCATTCTTATGAACACAGTGTCCATTTTTCTCCAAAACTACTCAGTCACATTAAATATTCTTTATTGTCCCATTCTTCATTTCTTTCATATATATAGATATAGATATAGATATAGATATAGATGATATAGATATAGATATAGATATAGAAATAGATATAGATATAGATATATTTCTAACCAAGTGCTTAAATTTCATTGTATTGCTTACTTTGCCAACTGACTCTGTCATTTGAATTTATTAACATTGGAATCTAAACAGGACAGGAAAGAGAAAATTTGTGCCTTGAGAAAAGAAAGACATTTTCCTAAAACAACTTTCATCTACCTAACACATTTTTCATGTTAGTGAATAAAGCAATAGCCATGATGGCTAGCAGGTTCTGGGAGCTAAAGATCACACACCTTAAGGCTGCTCACATTGGGGAAAGCAGTCCAATAAGACAACTTGGGAAAAAAGTCATTTTGTTTACTAGCACTGCTGAAGTTACCTAGTTAGGGTAATGAAACATCTGCAAGAAAACAAGCAAGCTCAGGGAGCACCAAGAATTCCTGATACTATATATCACATGATCATGTGAAGTATTAATACCACTTTATAATGCCTTGGTCAAGCCACACTTGGAATACTGCATTCAGTTTTGGTCGCTACGATGTAAAAAAGATTTTGAGACTCTAGAAAGAGTGCAGAGAAGAGCAACAAAGATGATTAGGGGACCGGAGGCTAAAACATATGAAGAACGGTTGTAGGAACTGGGTATGTCTAGTTTAATGAAAAGAGGGACTAAGGGAGACATGATAGCAGTGTTCCAATACCTCAGGGGCTGCCACAAAGAAGAGGGAGTCAAACTATTCTCCAAAGCACTTGAAGGTAGGACAAGAAGCAATGTGTGGAAACTAATCAAGGAGAGAAGCTAAGGAGAAATTTCCTAACAGTTAGAATAATTAATCAGTGGAACAACTTGCCTGCAGAAGTTGTGAATGCTCCAACACTGGAAGTTTTTAAGAAAATGTTGGATATTCATTTGTCTGATGTGGCGTATGGTTTCCTGCCTAAGCAGGGGGTTGGACTGGAAGACTTCCAAGGTCTCTTCTAACTCTGTTATTCTTCTATTCTGTTCTGTTCTGTTCTGTTCTGTTCCGTTCCGTTCCGTTCCGTTCCGTTCCGTTCCGTTCCGTTCCGTTCCGCTCCGCTCCGCTCCGCTCCGCTCCGCTCCGCTCCCCTCCCCTCCCCTCCCCTCTATTCTTATTTGATTACCTTTCCTTTCTATATAGTGTTGTTAATTTTAAATTATTTATTTATTCAATTTGGAGGTCACCCAACTCTGAATGACGCTGGGTGGCTTAGAGTTAAAGAGTAAGAAAAATTCCCAAAAAGCAGAAATTATGAATGACCCAAAGATAAACATAAACAAAAGGGAAAAAAAGACCACCTTCTAACAGGTGTTCAACAGTCACCCTACCCCAAAACCTGGAAGATATCAGGGGGAATTTAGAATTCTTCCCCATAATTATAAATTATGTGTGTTTTCTTTAACAGAAATGTGTAGCTATATTTCTAGTTATAATATATGGCAAGATGTTTAAATTTTCAGTTTTGGAGTATTCTATTTCCAACAAAGATGAAGTTAGAGATTCCCCTATTACAATAAAATGTATTTTTTCTCCTCTTTCTGAAAAAGCTTCTATTTATTATAAAAGTTCACAATTAGCTTGGAAAAGGTATCATATTGTATTTTATATTATCTTGTGAAGAAAAATCAGTGTAATATACCTGACACCTCAATGTACTTTAGCTTTTCTGTGGTGTTATCTGAACAAGGAGAAATAACAATTGTACCATAAATATATATGCCATATGTACAGTCCCCTCATATGTAGCTATTATGGGAATTATTACTTATATTGACTATTTCACAGTTGAATTCAATTTCCAGTTGATTTGCGCCATAAAAAAGAATGAGGTCATGGGGCCTTTTGTTCTTCCAAATAATTTAAGTTATTGTTCATTTATAGTGGCAGATTCATTCAAAATCTGAGCTCAGCATCTACAATTTCAGCTTGTGTTCTTCTGGCCCCATTAGACTGCCCTATTGATTGACCTGTCATTGATTTAAGATTGCTTTGCCTAGACCCAGGATAATCCTGAGTCCATTTTCTCCCTCCCTCCCTCCTTCCCTTTTTGCCATCTATGCTTTTTACTAACCCTGTTTAGGCTAAATTCCAACACACATACGGAAACACATTCATCACATTAACATGAATTAATTAATGGGTGGGACATCAACAGATTACCTACACACAAGTTGTAAAATGAGCCAGTTTAATGTAAGTGGAAATTAAGAGCTTGTTTTTTGCACTTCAGCAAATGGCTTTCTTTTGAAAAGATCCCATTTGTTTCAGGCTGAAAAGAAAGTGAGATTTTCAAATACGCTTGTGGAAGAAAAGCAGAGATGCTTGGTCACTTACCTTTTCAACGTCTGTGGTTCAGTACCATCACCTTGCATTTTACAGGCTCCTCATCATTAACATGAGATTATGAAGTACCACTTTATAATGCCTTGGTAAGACCACACTTGGAATATCACATCCAGTTTTGATTGCCACAATGTAAAAATGATGTTGAGACATTAGAAAGAGTGCAAAGAAAAGCAAGCAAAGATGATTAGGGGACTGGAGGCTAAACATACGACGCCAGTTGCAGGAATAAAGTATGTATAGCTCAAGGGTGTCAAACTCACAGCCTACTGGCCAGATGCATCATGCACTGGCCATCCACACCTCCAACCCTTTAGCAAAGGATAAAAAAGTAGAGATGCATCATGTGACAATGTGACACTGCAAGTTTGACACTCCTGGTCTAGTTTAATGAAAAGAAGGGCTAGATGTGACATGATAACAATGTTCCAATATCTAAAGGGTTGCCAAAAAGAAGAGAGGGTCCACCTATTTTCCAAAACAGGACAAGAAGCAAAGGAGGGAAACTAATCAGTGAAAGAAGCAACCTAGAACTAAGGAAAAAATTCCTGACCATTAGAACAGTAAATCAGTGGAAGGTTTTGTTTCCAGAAGTTGCGGATGCTTCAACACTGAAGGTTTTTAAGAAAAGATTGGACAACCACTTGATTGGAATGTTATAAAGTTTCCTAGTTTAGTGAGTTCCCTTCCAACTCTGTTATTCTGTTTTTGGTATTCTGAAATAAACCATGGCTTTTCCATGAAAACGGGACATTTCCTTCCCTCCTAAAAAGGGAAAAGTTTCAGTTTTGTTTGGGTTTTAAAAAGAGGACTGTAGAAGTAGTGTCCTGGATGCCAAGATAGTGGAGGTGACCACGCAAGTAAAACCTCTCTTTTTAATGTTTTAATGTATCAATGTTTTTTTTTTTTTAAGTGATGAGGCATCCATATCCTTCTTCCCAACTTCACCCTAAAGTCAAAGTTAATTTCTGTGAAGTTCAACTTTGCTCTTCCCTTTCATGAACAGGGTAGTGCCAGTCCATCACAGTTTCATATTGGCAAGGCCATTTTTCCTCCCACAAAATGATAGAAATCAAAAGAAAACTGCCTTCCTCCACAATAGCTCAGTACTGCTGCTAACAAAATATTTTTGAAAATGTTTTGTTTATTATTTTAACTATGAGAGCTGCTTCAGCTAACTTACATGCTCAACAAAATAGTATAACTCCTATCAGATTGGACAAATATTTGGGGGAACTTTTTTTTTTTTAAAAAAAAGATTCTTACTAGAAAAATACCCAACTTGAAAAATGCTAAAGTCTGGAGTTAAAGGAAGAAAATTTCTGAGGATCTTCCCATCCCCCTATAGTACATCTTGGTTTTTAAATACATCTTGTTCTATTTCTGAGCATGAAGAAAATCAGCTGAATTACTTCCAAGCTTTATGTGCATGATATCTAAGAAGTACATCCTGTCCTATCAAATGAACTGGCATTTGTTTTCCCCAGGATAATTTATCCGTTCACATTTCCATTTCTGCTTGATTTAGTATTCTTCCAGGAACCTTTTTTTTTTCCTTTTTTTTTTTTTTTGCATTAAAATTATTTTTCAAGAATTGCTTAATATTCTTTTAGCGGTAGATAGGCGAGGCACAGGTCACAGACCATTATGCGTTAATGCAAGATTTAATTTGAGTAACAATAAGCACAGGGGAATGAATTAAATGAGAGTGTCATTGGTTCAGAAATGCAAACAAGGAGAAAAGCACCTGGCTTCATTCGAAAAAACAGAAATGCATCATTCAGTCTATTGTGAGCAGTTCTGTACAAAAGAGGGGTTATTTTGTTTGAAATTTAGAATGACAGCTCAGAGAGGAATATTCCCAACAGCAATTCTGCCTGCATATGCTTTTTTCTTCTTCTTAGGGAAGAAATCTTTGTACAGAAATTTGTATGCCGTTGAAGAATAGGGCCTAGTCTGAGAGAGATATTTTTTTTTTAAAAAAAACCTCTTTATATATCCTACAGTACAGAAATATCCTGGACCTGATCCAGATATTGTATTAGTAATATAATGTATTTATTGCTAATATATACCTAAATATTTAGAATATAATGTATTCTAAATATTTACTTCAGGGATATAAAACCTTTTGGGATTTAAGGCTGCATGGGAATCTTATAGATCAGTGATGGTTAACCTTTTTCTCTTCGTGTGCCAAAAGCGCACGTGTGTGTGACAGCATACACGTGTGCCGGCAACCATAAAGCCCCCCATTTTGGGCCTAGTAGACTTCCCTGCAGCTTCCTGGGCCCAAAAATGGCCCGTGAGGGAGTGCACCGCACCCCATGCCCCATTTTGGGCCTAGGAAGCCTCCCTGAAACCTCCTGAGCCCAAAAACCGGCCAAGGTGCACTGCATCCACCACACTCTCTCTACCCCCCCCCCATGCATGTGTATGCTCCCCCTGCGCATGTATGCAACCCCCACACATGTACATGCATCTCCCACATGGGCCCCACCCCCCTGCACATCCTAAAAATCAGCTGGGCGGCGGGAGACATGCACACATGCTCAGTGGAGCTGAACTGGGTGATGGCTCGCATTCCTGCAGAAAGGGCTCCATATGCCAGCTGTAGCATGCGTGCCATAGATTCGCCATCACAGTTATACATCATTTTATGCATTGTGTCTGACTAATGGCATTATAAGTCATTTAGGCCATCATGTCCCTCCTTCTGTTCAATGAGAAAATAATGGTCTGTTTTGGTCTGTTGTGTGGATGCTTGGATGGTTTTGGGGTGGAGAATTGTGGTGGGTGGGAGTGTGTTTGGGGCTTGTTATGTGTGTTGGACCTGGTCTTTGGGTGTTAAGTGAATTTCGTTGTATGGGTATACTGTGTATACACGTACAACGACAATGAAGTTATTTATTTATTTGTTTGTTTGTTGGTTGGTTGGTTGGTTGGTTTATTTAATATGAAATTATCCATATGAAAGTGTAAATGCATTCACTGAATGGGAACCCTCAGTCTTCCACTAAATTTTATTCTGTTTCTTTCAGCCCATTTCTGTAACTTATCAAGATCTTTTTGAATGTTATTTGTCACTTCCAGGATTTTAACTATATTACCTAATTTTGTGTCTTCTGTAAATTTGATGAACATTCTATCTCTTTGTGCAATTCATTAATAAAAATACAGAAGAATATCTTTATGAGTGTTTATTTTGGTAACTTCCTTGTGAGCGCTACCTTCATAAGAAATCACCTATGTCTTCTCGGTGTACATTTTTGAACTAAATATGGCATACAATCTCATCCATACCTAACCAGCATGTCACAAGGTAATTTGTCAAAGTTCTAGTGATATCTTTGTTGATTCTGGTAATTGTTTTCAACACAATATTGTTATGAACTGCTCTAAAAGTTTCTAGGGAATCTAGGGGACAGTGGTCACATGTGGGTAATGTGCCACGCCCAGCGAAGATCGAGTCAGGAAACTGGAAGCTCCTCCTCCTGCTGCCCTCCTCCAGCTTTCTGACTCGATCTCAGCAAGATCAGACGCACCAGCTTCTGCTCTGCCTACTGGCAATCCTGAGATAATCACAGAAAGCAAAATAATTTCCATTAGAGGTGCTCCAGCGTGAATGATTGAATTCTGATACCGCTGGAATCTTAAGTAATTGAGTGGAGGCTTTGCCTCACCATACAGCGGCGCGAAAGGCTCACGCCTGATTCCACCGCTGGGATTCCCCCTAGGGGGATTCCCCACCTGCTGGGCGCTCCATTGGCGGCTTGATTCCAGCGCCGGGGCTTTCCCTGATCAGCTGAAGGCACCTCTCGCCGGCTTAAACGCCCGGCGCGCCGCTCAGCAGGCTATCGCCCCTGGCTCTAAAAGCGAAAGCGACAGAAATACGGAGCGTTTGCGATCGGCGTCGTTTCCCTAGGTCACTCGGCCGGATAGATCGTTCCGTCAGCAGCGGCGGTTTTCCATTGGAAACTCAGAGGGGCAGGTACATATTTTTCCCTCGTTAGTCCCTCAAGCCATGGGGCACCCCGGGCGGTTTTAGAGGCCTCGGAGCGCTAATTTAATGCCGGCCGCCATTTTGTTTTTCTTGTTGTCCGCCATTTTAGGCCTACCTCGTGGCCCGGGGATTTGTCGGCTTCACGATGGCCTCTAGGCAGTCTAAGGCATCAAAACGCCAGGCTACTGCTGATCCAGCTGCTGGGACTTCTTCTTCTTCCGATCAACAGAAGAAGGCCAAAAAGCCTCGTGCTTCCAAGGGGGAAAAATCCGCGGCTGAGAGGGCCAAGGAAGAGCTTCGTTTGCACCTCGCAATCGAACGCTCTATTCAAAAAGCACTAGGACAAACCGCCATCAAGGCGGTCCCGGCCCAGACCCCCTCTGCGGAGCAACAACCTTCCCCTTCTGCTCCTCCTACCATAGCCTCTACATCTGTTCCGGCTACAATAGCCCCTCCAGGGATCCCTCCTAATGAGCGGCCTTCATCGCTGGCCCAACTTTCTCCCGATAGAAGCCAACTCTCTTCTCCCTTGCCAGGAGAGGTTTGTGAGGCCCTCTTTGGGGTTCAGCCTGATCCCAATTCTGGGGACCCAGGGGTTCCTTCCACTTCCTTAGACACTCAACCCCCCCTTCCTCTGATCCTAATGGGGGGTCTATTCCTCATGGTTCCTCTATCACTCCTGAATTAAGAGCTTTTATACAGGAGGCCATTAAGAAAGGGGTCCAAACGGAAATGCTCCGTAGAACCAGTTCCTGGGCTTCGGACTCAGCTTGTTCTGATTTAGACATGGGAGGCTCTCTCTTAGAAGAGGGCCAGGTTCCAGCTGGGGTCGCTGCCCCCTCAGAGGCTCCTTCGGGCCACCGCTCCTGCTTAGAAGAGGAGATTCGAGAGAGGGATCTCTCTGATGATGAGGATCTAGCCCCGGATCAGCCGTCTTTTGTTGGGTTGTTTAGGCCACAACTCTTCAGATCCTTGTTACATAAGGCTAAGTTGACCACGGGGCTTGGCAATCCTAACCCATCCTCTAGCTCGCAAGGGGACCCCAATAACCCCCCTTCCCTCTTTGAGGTCCCTGAAATCGAGACAGAGGAAATTCCGGGCCCCAAGCTTTTCATGGAGGTTCTTAAGAAACAATGGTCAATTCCAGCATCTGGCCCTAATCCGAATCAGTTGGATAGACGTTTCTATAATCTCGCCCCTGATTTGGCTTCTCTCCTCCAAATTCCTGAGGTAGATCCTCCTGTGGCGGCCCTTTCGGCTCCTTCAAATTTGGCGGGCCCCCCCGAAGACAACCTCCGACCGGAGGATAAACGTCTGGAACAATCCTTAGTCAAAAACCATCAAGCTTCAGCCTGGGCAGCCAAATCTGCCCTGGCTTCTTCATTTTTTAATAGGGCGGCCATATTATGGATTAGACAGCTACAAAATAAGCTCCCAGTGGCAGACTCTAGATCACACCAAGACCTTAATAAGATCTTGGCTGCCTTGGAGTTTTCAGCCGACGCGACGCTTAATGCGTCTCGCTTTGCGGCGAAAGCCATCGGCTCCTCCGTCACCTCCCGGCGGCTGCTTTGGCTCCGGAATTCGCAGGCGGATGTAAAATCCAAATGGCGCCTGGCCTCTTCCGCCTTTGAAGGGCCCCTCCTCTTTGGAGCCCCATTAGAACCTCTTCTAATCGAAACGAGAGACAAGAAGCGTATCCTTCCTAGTGTCTCCAGAAGGTCCGCACAGGGGTCCCCTGCTCCTTCCTTTCGTTCCTTTCGGAACTTCGACGCCTCCTGGGGTGGGGGACGCCTTCCCCGGCCCTTTCCCTCTCGCTCTCGCCCTGGCGACCGCCAAGGCTCCCAGCCCAGAGGCTCCTTTAAACGCCCCTTCAGGGGCGGCAGGGGTCGCCCCTTCCGTAGATCTCGTTAACTGCATGTCCAACCCTCCCATTGGGGGCCGCCTGGCTCTCTTCGCCGGCCAGTGGGAGATTACTACCTCGGACGCTTGGGTCCGGGAGACGGTCAGGTGGGGCCTCTCCCTCGAATTTCTCTCCACTCCTCCCGACAGATTTCTCCGATGCCCTCGTTCTCGGGATCGGAATAAACGGCTCCTACTAGTTTCGGCTATTCACCACCTTCTCGAAATTCGGGCCATCGAGCCCGTTCCTCAGGAGCAGTGCGGACAAGGGTTCTATTCCCGCTTGTTCGTCGTCCAGAAATCCTCGGGGGGCTGGAGAGCCATTCTGGATCTTAAGTCTTTGAACCGCTGGATCCGGTACCGGCGGTTCAAGATGCAGTCGCTCCAATCCATCCTCGAGAGCATCAGAATTGGGGACTTCCTCACGTCCATCAACCTAACGGAGGCGTATCTTCATGTTCCCATCCATCCTGGATTTGTCAAATTTCTTCGGTTCTGTTATGCGGGTCGCCATTATCAGTACCGCGCCCTTCCATTCGGCTTATCCTCGGCTCCCCGAGTCTTTACCAAATTAATGGCCGCTCTTGCGGCACACCTTCGAGCTCAGCCTATTCGAATTCTGTGTTACCTCGACGATCTCCTCATCCTATCGAGCTCGGAGGCCAGGGCGCGCCTCGACCTGGAATCCACCATCCAGGTCTTGACGGCTCACGGGTTTTCCATTAACCGTGACAAAAGCCATCTGATACCGACGACCCGCATCCAGCACCTCGGGACCATCATCGATACGGTTGAGAGCAAGGTCTACCTTTCCGAGGAGAGGCTTTCCAGTTTGCGGTCACTGGTCTGCTCGGTTGCCCACGGGGAACCCGTTCCCCTGGCAATGCTTTCCCACCTCCTTGGGAAGATGGTGTCCTGCATTGGCATCGTTCCCTGGGCCCGTCTCCACTGCAGGCCCCTGCAGTGGTTTCTTCTCCCGTATCAAAGGTCCCAGAATTCGGCTTCTCTCCAAATTGTTCACCTTAACCATGACACCCTCCAGTCCCTCCAATGGTGGGCTTCCGGGGCCCTGTGCAAGGGGAGAGAGTTCAGGGAGCCGGAGCCAGTAATTCTGACAACAGATGCAAGCTTATCGGGGTGGGGGGCTCACTCACAGTCATGAATGGCCCAGGGCCTGTGGTCCACGGAAGACAAGAAGCACAACATAAATTGGCTGGAGCTGCGGGCCATCCATCTGGCGCTTCGCACCTTCCGGGACATCGTCCGGGACCGACACGTAGTGATCCGGACAGACAATGTGGCCGCCAAGGCCCACGTCAACCGCCTAGGGGGAACCCGCTCTCGAACCCTCATGAGGGAAGCCAAGAGGCTGGGGGCCTGGGCGGAGGACAATCTGAAATCGCTCCGGGCTACCCACATCTCTGGGCTGGCCAACCAACAGGCCGATTGGCTGAGCCGATCCACGATGGACCACGGTGAGTGGCGTCTGGATCCGGATCTATTCCAACAGATCTCGCAACGGTTCGGCCAGCCTCTCCTGGACTTGTTTGCGACGCGAGACAACCGTCAGACAACTCGCTTCTTCTCCCGGTTTCCGGATCCGATGGTGGAGGCCACCGACGCTCTTCATGCCAGATGGCCATTGGGGCTTCTCTACGCCTTCCCTCCCCTTCCCCTCCTGTCCAAGGTGATTCGGAAGCTGCTGGATGAGAAAGCGGAACTAATCCTCGTCGCACCCCATTGGCCACGACGACATTGGTTTGCCGATCTCCAAGCCTTGTCGATTGCTCCACCGTGGCGTCTTCCTCTACAAGACAACAGCCTTCGTCAGGGGTCTCTGTTGCACCCGAACACCGCCTGGCTTCAACTAACCGCTTGGCGGTTGAGCGGCGACTGCTGGCACGGTCCCAGTTACCAGACTCCGTAATCGATGTCATCCTGGCGGCTCGTCACCTGGCTACCAAACGCATCTATCAAGCGACATGGCGAGCGTTCGCATCCTGGTGCGCATCACGAGGTTTGGACCCCACGGTGGCATCTACCAAGCAGGTACTCGTATTTCTTCAGAAAGGTCTGGCGGCAGGCCTCGCGCCTAATACTTTACGCAGGCAAGTAGCTGCTCTATCCTCTATTTTGTGTTTGGGCTCTAGGAATTCCTTAGCTCGCCGGCCACTCATTCAATTGTTCCTTCGGGGGGCCTCCAACCTGCGGCCTCCCCCCGTCCACCGTTATCCCACATGGAATCTCCCAAAGGTCTTAGACGCTCTTACCAGAGCGCCCTTTGAACCTCTCCATTCGGTGGGATTGCGATTCCTCTCATATAAGGTGTCCTTTTTGGTGGCAATCACGTCCGCTAGGCGGATTTCTGAACTTGCAGCTCTTTCCACCAGAGCCGACCTGTGTGTGTTCCACCCTAATAGGGTGGTGCTTCGACTAGATCCCACCTTCCTCCCTAAGATCAATTCCCCCTTCCACCGCTCTCAGGAGTTGGTCCTCCCTGATTTCTGCCCCCACCCGGTCCATCCCAGGGAGAGAGTTTGGCACACCTTGGACGTTCGCCGGGCCTTACGCATCTATATTCGGCGTACGTCATCTTTTCGTAGATCGGAGGCCTTGTTTATTTCATTCCAACCATCTAACCTGGGTCTCAAGGTGTCCTCTCACACAGTGGGCCGGTGGCTGAGAGCAACTATTGCTTCGGCATATGAGAGCCTTTCTCTCCCAATTCCGAGACGGATTACTGCGCACTCCACACGCAGTGCAGCCACTTCGGCGGCATGGGCCACCCAGGCTTCCCTATTAGACATATGCCGGGCCGCCACGTGGGCTTCTCCCACTCCCTTCATTAGACATTACCGTATTGATACCTTCGCTTCTGCAGAAGCTTCCTTTGGCCGCAGGGTACTTCAACAGGTCTGTGCAGACCAGGCCTCATCGTCCCAGGCGGCTCCCTCCCTGTGAACTTCCTGCTTTGGCACGTCCCACATGTGACCACTGTCCCCTAGATTCCCTAGAATGGGCGTTGTCTTACCTGAACGCCCTTTCTGGGGACCGTAGGGGACAGTGGTCAGCCCCACCCTTTTCCGCCGTTCCTCTTCGGCTGGTGCACTGCTGTTGTTGTTGTTTCAGGTTGGCTGGTGCGTCGTCAGGCATGGTTCCTCGTCCGAAAGCTGGAGGAGGGCAGCAGGAGGAGGAGCTTCCAGTTTCCTGACTCGATCTTCGCTGGGCGTGGCACATTACCCACATGTGACCACTGTCCCCTACGGTCCCCAGAAAGGGCGTTCAGGTAAGACAACGCCCATTCTCAGTTATCTAGACCAGACTGGATCTCCTTGTTCACTCTTTTGAGACCCGTTTCTCCAGTTATCTGGCATTTCATAAATTCACAATCTTCAAGATTTTTAAAAGGCTTTTTTAAAGAAAATCCTTCCTTATTATTTTTATAAACAAATTAAGGCAACAAACATATTTAATATTCCTTCCTTCTGTTTTCCTCACAATAAGAACCTTGTATGTGGAGTTGGGCTGAGAGTGAGGGACTGGCCCAAAGTTACTCAGCTGGCTTTCATGCCTAAAATGGGATTAGAACTCACAGTCATCTGGTTTCTAGCCTGGTGCCTTACTTAACCACTAGACCAAACTGCAAACTGGCTGTCTAAGAAATTAAAAAATCAAGATTTCTCAAAAATAATATATAATACATTTGGCCAGGTCATCATCTAGTTCCTTTAGTATCCTATTATACAATGCATCTGTTCCTGGTGATTTAAACTAATTCAAAGTAAAATGGTATTCAAAGATGCACTTTGAATAAAAAAAAAGTGTTTTTATTTTTATTAAATATAGAAAAAGCAAAAATTGCAGTGTCTATATAAACAGCATGTTGTCTGGGTACAATTAATTTGAGCAATCATCATCATCATAACAATAGTATTCATAATATTAGTATTAATCATATAATAGTAATGCCTCATCATAACATTAATAATCAACATATAATGACAGTACTGCTTACTTATCCATTTGGTGGGCCATTTTTACAAAATTAGACATTCTCTTGCATTTTTTAAAAAAAATTTTAACTTCTGTTTCTGCTCATTAACCATTGATAAAATGAATCCCATATTAAGAAATATTCAGTGTCTTCCTTGTCTTTAATTTTAAGTGTTAATCTATTCATTTCTGCACGTTCTATGGTATTCAAAGATTTCTATCCTGCCCTTCATATGGGTTTTTCCAGTTATCCGGAGGAACATGTACATTTAGTTGATAAGGACTGAACCAATATAACTGTGGAATAGCTCTGCACTTTATCACTTTTATTGACTAGCTAGTATACTAATTATTTTCTTTTGAACTTTCACTTAGTGGGCACAGTTCTACAATTCTGAGTTAACTGTACTCTTATCACTGTTAGTTTGCATTCCTCATTTGTACTCTGTCTTCAAAGCTTCTCTAAGTGTTTAGCATAGACATGCTGATTTCTTCTGTTCTCCTCCTCTTCCATTGAGATGGTTTGCAATGTTGCCTTTAGTAGTAAATTAATAATAGTAGTAATATGTGTGTATATAAATTACATTTAAATAATGAATTAATATTTAATACTTCCACCAATTTTGAGTCCTTTTCTCATTAGTTTCTTTTGCTGTGGGATCCTACATATCATTGCTTGACTTTATGAAAGTATGTCCTTTACTTAACTCAGGTTCATGTTGAACCACATTCAGTTTTAGTTACTCTTAAGAAAAGAACCCTAACACTTCACAGTTTATTTTCCCCAAAGTGTTTGCTACTTTTATTTCCTCTGGGGAGGTGTATAGTATAGGCTGTGCATCATGTTGTCACTATGCATGTATTGTCATTTTGAGATAATGTCAATTCACTATGGATGCCTGTTTGTCCCAACAACTAAGGTGTTTGGTGAAGAGAATGGAAGGAGAAGTTCTGAGTGTGATCCAAGTCCTTCTGTCTCAACTAGGATTAGCCAATAGGAGTAAGATCTGAATTGTAGCAAAGGAATTTAGAAGACTCTCACTCTTTGTTTCCATCCAATGGTCAGCCAGATTTTTGCAGCCCACATATAGTTATCCCAAGGAGAGAAAAAGGAAATGAAGGGGAATTGAAGTTTGGATGGATGACTATAGGGTGATAATTTGTAGGCTGATGATTAAAAATAATTTAACGTGAAGGCTTTACTATTATTAAATGTTTTGTATTATTAAAACCGACTATTAAAAAGTTTATTAAAAGTTTACTGTTCATCCCATCACAACCTATGCCTGATTTCATTACACAATACAAAAAGAGAGGGCAGATATATGAAGGTCAACGTAAGGCAACTCATAGATTTATTGGAACATCTTGAGAAAAGTAAACACATCCCTGCAGTGGTGGTGTTTTTGCAAAAGGATCTGCAGATGATCTGGTGGTTACCCTATTATAGTCTTTGGAATTAATCATCCAGATGAAAAAACAAAGATGATAGTTAAAAAAATGTCTGAAACCCAAAGGATGGAACTGGAAAGGTTGGCAGGATTTGAAATAGCCTTAAAGGTGAAATATCTAGGACTGCAGGCCGCAGCTTCAAATTTAAAAAGACTTGGATAATTGGAAAGAACTGCAACTGTCTTTATTTGGTAGAATAGCAGTAATTAGGATGAACGTTCTACCTAGAGGATTACAAAATACCTTTGTGGATCGGGCATATTACAAATACAAAGTCACTCGGGGGGATTTTATATAAAGAGATACTCTTTACTGATGGGGGCAGCTGGAATTTGAAGTCCTTAAAAACTCGGTTGGAAGAAGAGATTGACTTAATTTGGTTACAGTATACTTAACTTCAATCATGATGGAGAGAAGATTAAAAAATTGGTTTAATGTTGTATGAAGACGATTTGGTGATATAGATATTAAGAGGGTTTACAATATATTGTATGTAATTAAAATTAGAACATAGATTGATATATAGATATAGAATATTACTTGATATAGATGATGTTATATATTATATCTTGTTATTATTATTATATAATATGGGGGATTGATTTAGGTAAATAATAATTATTATTAGATTAGAGAAATGTTTGATATCTTTTACTTGGATTTAAATATTATATTATTAGATGAGAGTTGTACTGATTGATAAATGAATATCGATGGTTGATAAATGAGGCAAACACTATTATTATTTGGATGTTAATTTTAGGATTATTTATAGGTCTATTGTTATGTTATCTTCTGCATTTCACTGTATTTTTCTAGTTTAATATATGCAGACTGTTTAAAAATGATATTTTTTGCAAGGGAAGCCAAGGGGGGGATGGGGGGAGAGAAAAATGAAAAATTTGTATGTGTAAAAATTTTTCAAGAAAAAAAAAATTGGAGAGATAATGGAAGTCCACAAGAGGAAGAAGAGATGGGGAACATGATATTTCTTAAGGAATGTTTGCATTTGAAATATCTGAAACTTGTGCTCAAGACAATGTTCCAATTCCAGTTCGAATGCTACATCATTAAAGATAACAAACAAAAGAGGTGATTCAAGATTTTTTTAAAAAAAAGATAGGACGAAACCATTCTTCCATTCCAAATTGGAGTTAAAAATAGCAGAGGCACACCAGGATGCTAAGACAGGTATGTGTATGTTTGTGGATGCAAATGCATCAATTTATGCCTTTTACAATGCACTGTAGTCTCGGGTCATGATCAGCGAATTAATATATTCTGATACTTTTCCTGTGCTGCGATCCATAGAAAGTAAGAAGCTTAATTTGAAAATAATTCAATATAGTACCGTGTATTTCACAGCTTAATGACAAGCATGAAATTGCTTTACCTTTTGTGGCTTTGGTGCTCTGTTCTGATAGACATAAATGTTCAGACCATCTGCTTCTAGAGATAGCCCATGGGATACTGGGCAGAGTACTGGCTCTCAAAAAAAAATTAAGGCATACACATTTAAAAAATGCAAGAGAAATCACATTCAGGAGCTTGTTCAAAAGCAAAAAGTGATAATTTAGAAAGAAATAGTTCTGGTGACATTTCAGAACCTGTAATCAACATATTACTGTATTCTATGCTATGTAGCCATGGTGGCGCAGTGGTTAGAATGCAGTATTGCAGGCTAATCCTGCCCACTGGGAGGAGTTCATCCTGACCAGCTCAAGGTTGATTCAGCATTCTATTCTTTCAAGGTTGGTAAAATGAGGACTCAGACTGTTGGGGACAATATGCTGACTCTGTAGTCAGAGAGGACTGTAAAGAACTATGAAGTGGTATATAAGGAGCCTCAGATAGCTCAACCGGCTGAATAGCCTGTTATTAACATCCAGCTGTCTGCAATTACACCAGTTCAAGGCTCAAGGTTGACTCAGCCTTCCATCCTTTCTAAGGTAGGTAAATTGAGGACCCAATTTGTGGGGATAATAAGCTGACTTTGTATAAAAAAATATACAAAAGTATGAAGGCTATTGCTTAACGCCTTGTAAGTCGCCCTGAGTCTCCGGAGAAGAGCGGCATATAAATCTAATTTTTTAAAAAAAGTCTTAGTGTTATTGCTATTGCTATATAGTGAATGTCCTGCCCCCATCGGAGTCTGACTCTGTGGGGGAAGATGAGCTGGAAGAAGAACTGACAGCGATTGAGAGGGCAGCTTCATTGGCCTTGGAGGAAACTGGGCAAGGTCAGAGTCAGTCCAGGCAAGGCTTTTCAGAATTAGTAAGGCCTGCAGGCAGGGAGGAACAGAGGCAGATGAACATAAGAGACAGAGCTCAGACGAGGAGCAAGGACCACCCCCTCCTGATCCAAGGGCTCGGAGAATGCAGAGAAGACATGATCAGTGCAGACTGAGCAGGCTACTAGGGAGGAGAGTGTCCCGCCCATCTTCACCAGGCACATCTGGGGAATATGACTTAAGGAAATGCTGTGGAGAGGGAAATAACTTGGCTAACCCTGAAACAGGCTGGCTAAAGGGGCTCTGTGAAATTACAATAGGTTAGCAAAGCTGGCAATGAATAATATATTATCTACTAATAGGGGAGCTTTGTGACTATTTTGGCTGGCTAGCTGGCTGGTTGGTTCATTTGTTGTTGTTTTTTTCCCCTATTTATCAAGATTCAATGAACTGACTTAATGTGTTCCATACATTTCTGCTTTTCTGTAAATACTAGCTCATCCTATTGAAGAAGTTAACAGAAACAAAAGATAATATCCAAATGGAATACACACTAGGCAGTAATTTAGATTTCTGTTTTTCATGGTACAATATATTGTCAGTCAAGGTGGCTTTTACAATCATTATACTCCCCATGAAGCACAATTAGGTCTCCATGAGGTTTAGTCAAAACCATGCAAAACTTTGCTGCAGCATCCCTTGTAAACTTCATTTTTCATTACATTTTTCAGGGGTTATAATTGGTGCTTCATTACTAAAGCAAATCAACACTGCTACATTTAAGAATACAAAAGGTGCCAACTGGGTTTCAGAAAGAGTTTCCCTGGCACTCTGAAGTAGTAGGATCAAACAGATCATATGAAACACCAAGCTAGCTACTGTATATTATTTACAGTTCTTATTAGACTTCTGAAACTTTGATGTTTTCCAAGTCTGATAATATCCCCATCTGATCTCCTCTGAGGCAAGTTACTTCCTGGCCCAAGGTACAGCAGCATACTGTCTAAATCACATGGGACTACAGTGAGCTGTTGCCTTAAAATATGATACATCTGTTTTCTGAGGCAACACTGCAATGGTTCTAAAATGGTTGAAGCTCTTCTCTGACATCCCTGAGATTATCTTGAAAGGCCCTTTTGATTGGTTTTTGGGCTTGTGGTTTGAGTTACATCAGAACTTTTTATTCAACTTTGGCCCAGTCACACTGATCAGATATTATTCTATAACATCGTCAGGGTTAGTCCCATTGGGTTATCAATAATTCTAGATAAAATGTCCTCCACATCAATATAAACAGCCCAGTTTATACTTTTAGGTTCTACTGCCATTATAAATCAGTGGTGGGATTCAAAAATTTTTACCAGTTCTGTGGGTGTGGCTTGGTGGGTGTGGCATGGCTTGGTGGGCATAGCAGGGGAAGGATACTGTAAAAGCTCCAATCCCTCCCCACTCCAGGGGAAGGTTACTGCAAAATCCACATTTCCTTCTGATCAGCTGGGACTTGGGAGGCAGAGAATAGATGGGGAGGCAGAGAATAGATGGGGTGGGGCTAGTCAGAGGTGGTATTTACTGTTTCTCCAAACTACTCAAAATTTCCGCTACCAGTTCTCCAGAACTGGTCAGAACCTGCTGAATACCGCTTCTGTATTATATAAAGACAACATACTTTATGACAGAGAGAAAGCAGAAAGATTTACTGTAAAATTGCAGTGTTCCATGCAGTTCCATGTTAAAGCAAAGGAGTAAGTAAAATAAACTTTGTTTGAGTTTAGTTTGACTGCTGGCTTCATGGACACATCCAGAAGAGCCTGGATAGCTCAGCAGACTAAAAGCATTGTGATTAACACCAGCTATCTGCAATTACTGTAAGTTCGAATCTCACCAGGCTCAAGGTTAACTCAGCCTTCCATCCTTTCTAAGGTAGGTAAATTGAGGACCCAGTTTGTGGGGGCAATAAGCTGACTTTATATAAATATACAAAAGCATGAAGGCTCTTGCTTAATGCATTGTAAGCCGCCCTGAGTCTCCGGAGAAGGGCAGCATATAAATCAAATTAAAAAAGAAGAAGAAGAAGAGGCTTTCTTGGCAACAATATAGAGAGGTAGGATCCCATTTCTTTTGTTTGCTTGTTTCTCCCTGATTCTCAAATTCTACTTACAGCTTTAATATTCCCCAGTGTCATTCCTACCCAAGTACTAACCTGGCTTAACCTTATTTAGCTTTCAAGCCTAGAAAAAGTCAGCCAGGTTACACTATCTGCTAGCCCCAAATAATTATTTTAAAAGATAGTTTTTAGAATGGTTTGACATTGAACATTTATAGAGAGAAAAGGAACTCAAAATACAGATACAGGCTTTTTTTAAATAAGTCATAAGTTCAGAGTGCAGGTTATAAAATCAAATACACGTCAGTGGGAAGATTAAATGAGGTCAGTCACTTCATTTAGTGGTAGCCTTCAAAGTCCATGATTATGAGCAGTTTTGCAAGATGGCAGAGATGATCTTCATCTCAACCTAATCTGTAATTATGCTCACAATTGCCAAGGGAAGGGTAAGAAACGAAGCAATTAAAAGTATTAAGGGAAGTAGAGCTGCACTAAAAGTTACCAATTAAAATGTTTTGGCTGAAATGGAATTTTCTGAAGAAAATGTTTCATAAAACGCAATTGCTTCCTTTTTTTCACCCTGCTAATCATCTGCTTATGTCTTTCTTCTGACTATAGCTTCAATACATTAAAAAATCAAAAACAAAATAGGAAGTTCTTTCTGAGACAATCAGAGGACAGGGGTGAAATCCAGCAGGTTCTGACAGGTTCTGGAGAACTGGTAGCGGAAATTCTCAGTAGTTCGGAGAACTGGCAAATATCACATCTGGCTGGCCCCAGAGTGGATGGGAATGGAGATTTTGCAATATCCTTCCCCCAGGAGTGGGGAGGGAATGGAGATTTTAAAGTATCCTTCCCCTTCCATGCCCACCAAGCCACGCCCACCAAGCCACATCACGCCCACCAAGCCACACCCACAGAACCGGTAGTAAAAAAGCTTTTACAATGTGATGGTCCAGTCAGCCATGTTAGAATAAAGAATGCCAAACATGAAAGATCAGCAACAACTAGTTCTTTTATCCCAGGGTCTGGTTTTATACTACTGGGAGTCTCTGCATTCATATCAAAGGTATCCCACCTGAGATCGGAGGGATCCCTTCCCTTTTTCTTTTTTTTTTTCCGTTTGTAGAACTGAAAACCTGGATCTTTTCTCTCTCTTTCTCCCTCTCTCTCTCTCTCTCTCTCTCTCTCTCTCTCTCTCTCTCTCCTTTTTTTTGTAAATTTTATTTTATTTTATCTTATACATCCAACAAACCTTAAATCTATAGCGGTCTACATCACTACGCGAGAAGGAAATAAACTTGTCCCGTTACATATAACCCAAGTAACATGTTTTTCCAATACCTCTATTTACAGCTCGATTTGACATCCAATTATACCATTGACTCCAAGATATATAATAGTCTGTGTCCCCTCGTCCTTTCAGTAAGTGGTCTGATTCCGCACAGTTCATTATTTTCTGGATAACTACTTGTTTGGGTGGGCTAACATCCATCTTCCAGTATTGGGCCCACGACAATCTTGCAGCTGTTGTTATATGTAGCAGCAGATACCATGCCATTCTATTAACATTTACGGGTCTTATCCCTAATAAAAATACCTCAGGACACAGTTGTATACGCTGCCCCAACATCTCATTAAGCCACTTCTGAATATTCTTCCAAAATTTCATTGCCTCTCGACAGGTCCACCATTGGTGAAAATATGTACCTTCTTTAACGCCACATTTCCAACAAACTGAGGATGTTCCAGGAAACATTTTAGCAAGTCTGACCAACGCCACTGGCATTGGTGGCAAATGCCATCAATACGCCATTTTATATATATTTTCTTGATATCCTATTGACCAGGTTAGTTTCAAATTCTTAAGTCCAGATTTCGTTCCACCTCTCAGGCTCTATTGAATAACCTAGATTCTTCTCCCAGGCATGAATCAAAGTCTTCTCACCTTCCTCTCCTACCTCCATAGCCATAAAGAATTTATAGCATCTAGATAGCACCTTTTCATCCACCCTCAATAATATTCTATCTAGAGTCTGCCCCTCTCGGCTAATCCCCATTCTCTGTCTGTCTCTCATGTATTTATTACTAATTTGCATATATGTCCACCAGTCTAGGTTCACTCCTTGTTCCTGAAGTAACAATTTTGTTTTTAACTCCCCAGATGTATCTAATATTTCTTTGTAGGTCATTTTTTTTCTCTGGGTTATACAGAGTCGGATAAGTCACAGCTTCCACAGGTGAAACCCAGAGTGGTACCTTATTATAATATGTTTTCCTAATTTCCATCCAGCTCTCAATCAGAACTCCTCGCACGTGGTGTTTTGTAAAGTATGCTGGGGGTTTGCCTCTCTCCCATCAAAGATGGGCATGCCACCCCTGTTGGAGATCGTGACCTTCGATTGCTAGCAGACATCTCCTTTGTAGTGTAATCCATTCACGGATCCAAACCAAAACCGCCAAATTATAGTAATACTTCCAATTTGGGACCCCTAACCCGCCTTGTTCTTTCAGTTTCTGCATCATTTTCAACCTAATTCGAGGCTTCTTGCCCTGCCAAATAAATCTATTTCTAGCTCTGTCCAAGTTCCTAAAGAAGGTTTTATCCAGCCTAACTGGGGCCATTTGAAAGAGAAATACCATTCTGGGCACTACATATGTCTTAATTAGGACTATCCATCCCATTAGTGGCAATTGTATCTTCCCCATTTCTCCAAATCTTTGTCTAGTTGTTCAATTAGTTTTAAATGGTTATCCGCCTTTATTGATGAGCATCTCTCAGACAGCCAAATCCCTAAATATTTGACTTTACAAACTACCTGTAGGCCCAAAGTGTTTTGCATTTCTAATTTTTGTCTTTCTGTCATGTTTTTTGTTATAATATTTGTTTTTGTCCTATTTATTTGTAATCCAGCTACTTCACCAAATTTCTGTATTATATCGATAAGTCGCCCTCTGGAGGTTAATAGCTCTTCCAGAACAAAGACCAGGTCAACCTGGATCTTTTCTCAATTGTTGATCAAGAATGAGTTTATCTGATCCCCAGTTTGTCTGGTCCCCAAAGCAAAGGTACCTTTTTATCATGCCCCAACATATAATCTTTTTATACTGTTGTTGCTCTCTAGCCCCATCTAGAGGCCAGAGGAACAAATACCAATTATATTGTTTTGAAGCTTACCCAACCCCTTTACCTATCAGCCTGTACTCTCAAAACAAGTGCATGCTGGGAAGCCAGACTCCATTTTCCTTTAGCATTTGGAGGAGGAAGAAGCACTAAGAAAAATCCATCTTAATATGCGGCACATGTACATCCAAGGACAAACCCACATCTCACACAGAGCATTGCTGGTGAGATTTAGATTTTTTGTATTTGTTAATTGTTAGTTCAACAGTAACTCAATACTGCCTATCTTGTATTTGGTTCTCATTGTATGTTTTCCTATTTTCCCCAGTTTCACCATATCCTGTTCTTTCAATAAAGCATCCAGATCTATGCACATAGTCTGTTTTATTGGAGGATAGGTGGATTTAGTTGCATGTCGAGCTTTACACAGACTAACATGTAGTGAGGACAGTATACCTTTGTTTTTAACCATGTTTTATGGATTGTTATAAGCCACTGAAAATTATTGCATCAGATATAAGTCAAATAAATCAAATACATACATACATACATACATACATACATACATACATACATACATACATACAATCAGCTACCCATAATGCTTTAATCAGCTTTAGAACAAACCTCCTTTGATAAGTGACGGTGGGTATTACAGTGAAGACTAGATGGGTTGTAGCTGTCAACTCACTAATATGCCTGCCATTCCTACTACTGCCTTTCCAAAAATCCTGAAGGGAACAGAGAGGCCATAACCATCATGAAGGCAATTTAGGCAGTGTATCTTTCACTATGGATAGCTGTTTTAGGGGAATTTCTTTCTGTAGCTGATTCTGCAAAGTTAGCTGAACAAAATATTTTTGAAGGACATCCTCTTCCATGATAGTGTTAATAAAACTTATCTAACACTTCTCAACCATCTGCTCCACATCCATTTGAAACTAACTGGCTAGAGGATATGGCTTAGCACATTTGCATGGCTAATCATTTGCAGGGCTAAGGGAGCTAATGCAATTCATGAAACCCAATTAATAGTTGTTCAATATAGGTGAATATGAGCAATTCTACTAGCTTTTAGGCATTATTTTTGGCTTTCTTCAATGTTATTCTTCCCAGTTGGTTCTAAATTTGGCTTCAGGTCAACCCCAGACCTAGGGATGTGTGCATATGAGTGCCTGCAGGACAAATTTTGCTGACCATTTCTGAAACTCAAATCTTCTTTTGAAAATATTGTCAAAAATTCTGCTTAAAATGGAGCTCATTTTCCTCAAAGTTTGTTTTAGATGAATTTTCAATGGTAACTCAACTCCAGACCAAAGAAGACAAATGTCCTCTCCAAGTGGTGCCATTTGTGAGCTAACCATCAAACTCGTTTTGCTTGGCGCATAAGCAGAACTGGCACGATACCCTGTGAGCAGGCATGGTGCCATTGCAACAGATGGGGACAAGTGCAAGCATCCAGGAGACCATGTCTAAGCATCATGTACGTTTGTCAGAGGGCAGGATTCCAAACCAGAAAAGCTGGAACAACAATGCACACTGAGCTGCTGGATCTAATTTAAAAGTCTGTGTGATTTCTTTAAAAATGCATGGGTGCCTGAAGAGAAGGGGAGGGATGGTCTGTGTTCTACTGGCAGTAATGAGCTTAAAATCAAGCGTGCTCTTCATGCATTATCAATACAATGTGTCTATGGCCTAATGACTGGCAATAATATATGATACGCCGTCCTCTTTGGGGTTAAGGAAAACAAACTTTCAATGTTTCTCTGTCTCTTTCAGCCACTTCCACATGACAGTTCTGCATCTGTTTGAAAGGAGCAATAGACCTGTAGTTCCTCATGAAATCACAATATTGGAGAGGTGGATTGATATATTTCTGGCTCTGCAGCTGGGTGGTTGAAATTCTTAATTTATATTTTTTTAAGGACGTTGTAGGGCAAAATATGACATGAAAAGAAGGACTAGGGGAGACATGATAGCAGTGTTTCAATATCTCAGGGGCTGCCTCTTCTTTGTGGGACTCCCACAAAGAAGAGGGAGTCAAACTATTCTCCAAAGCATCTGAGGGGAGGACAAGAAGCAATGGGTGGAAACTAATCAAGGAGAGAAGCAAGCTAGAACTAAGGAGAAATTTCCTCTCAGATAGAACAATTAATCAATGGAACAACTTGACTCCAGAAGTTGTGAATACTTGAATACTGGAAGTTTTTAAGAAGATGTTGGATAACCATTTGTCTGAAGTGGTGTAGGGTTTCCTGCCTAAGCAAGGGGTTGGATTAGAAGACCTCCGATGTCCCTTCCAACTCTGTTAATCTATTCTATATTCTATATATTCCCCACTGGAAAGTTCTTTTGGTTTAATCCTTCTCCTGGTTCCCGAAGCTCAGGCCCTGTCAGACCATATTTTTGATAGCAGGGTTTGTGACTCCTTGGAGAGTTGAGGTAATGAATGGAGGTTGGCCAGAAGGTATCTTCCTTGCAAGTCTTCTTCAGAGAAGGCTTGTTAGTCTGCTGGGAGAATGGGAAGAAGACAAAGCAGCATGCCAGTTCCAGATCTCTGCACGGAGTGTTGCCATGCAGCAGGATAAGCGCTGTAGTGGCACAGTGGTTAGGATGCAGGCTACCTCACTGCTCACTCCAGGAGTTTGGTCCTAACCTGCTCAAGGTTGACTCAGCCTTCCATCCTTCTAAGGTCAGTAAAAAGAGGACCCAGATTGTTGGGGGGAATATTCTGGCTCTGTAAACTGCTTAGAGAGGACTGTAAAGCACCATGAAGCAGAATATAAATCTAAGCTATTACTAAGCTATTACTATGGCTTTGGTTTTTGCTTTCACGTGCCACATCTGACTTTCAAATAAAGATGAATCAGATCTGGAAGCAGGAGTGGTATTCACTTGCTTTCCCTACCGGTTTGCAAATGTAGCATGCATGCACCTGGTCTTCCGTGCATGCACTTTCCATGCATGCACTTTGCTAGCATGCGCCCCTTCCGCACATGCGCCTGGCCTCAAAAATGTGCCTAAATAGGATGGCATAGAGGCAGGGTGGGTGAGCGGGTCCACCCATGATTTCTACTACCGGTTCAGGTGAACCGGTCCAAACCGGCTGAATGCCACCTCTGTCTGGAAG
Source organism: Masticophis lateralis (assembly GCA_030761175.1). Classification (NCBI taxonomy): domain Eukaryota; kingdom Metazoa; phylum Chordata; class Lepidosauria; order Squamata; family Colubridae; genus Masticophis; species Masticophis lateralis. The sequence continues at coordinate 194,110,894 of JAUDYJ010000001.1, read as the reverse complement.
GCAGGAGGCTTCTATTGCAAATTCTGACGTTCCAACATGACATTCTGCAGAGGGAATCACAGTGAAAGGGAGGGAAAAGCAGAAAATAGGGTGCAGCAAGGAGGACAATTATTTTTTATTATCTCCACTCCATTTCTACCTCGCCACAATCAGTTCAGCTCTCAGCGGCCAAAGTGGTAAGAGTGGGCATGGGATTTACAAGCATCAAGCATGAGACTGGGAGGAAAAGAAGATGAGCTATCACTGGTATCCCAGGATGGCTGTCTTGGGAACCTGGCCAAGGAGCAGCACTTTCAAGATTTTTCTTCACTTTTCTTGCTTCCAAATGAAGCACAGGTTCAGAAATTATGCAAAAGTAAACCAGCTCATCCTTCTCATGAAAAATATAGTCTTAAATGTTACTATTGGTTCCTTATTTCCAATAAAGCAATATACTTTTACAAAGTTGTAACTTTCTATCATAGGTATATGGGACGTACATGCATACCGTGTTTCCCCGAAGATAAGACCCTGTCTAATAAATTTTGAACCCCGAAATAAGCGCTTGGCCTTATTTTCAGGGAGCTCTTATTATTTTGGGGTGCATGGAGCAAGTTGGGGCTCCTCTTGCTGCCTTACCTGATTTCCAGTTCTGCATTTAAATATTTTTGGGAAGGGCTTATTTTCGGGGGGGAGGCTTAGTTTAGTGCATGCGCTCAAAAGCCCTATTGGGTTTGTATCAGGGGATGTCTTATTTTCAGGAAAACAGGGTACATATGTCATTTTAATTGCTAAAACTAAGCAGCATAAGAAATTGTATTGGGATAGCACTTCTCAGCTTTTGGGCTACAATTATGTGTAATATTGGGATGGGATAATCACACAGCTTGATTTTATAATTTTAAGGGGTCCCAGTATCAAAATGTGAGAACACTGGTCATAAGAGAAATGCTAATGTGATAGTTTCACACTTTCTTCTCCTTAGTCCAAGCCAAAAAACCAGATGTGAGCATGATGAGGGTTTTTTTGGGGGGTCAATTTTTCCCTCTTCAGCAGGAGACAAACTAGCATGCAAATAACCTTCAAAGTGCCAGGCTGTTGCATTTTTTTTTCTTTCTTTCCTTTTTTTGTGGAAAGGATGGAAGTGAAGGGATTAATATTAATTATTCATATCTGTGCCTTGTTCTGAGCATTTGAATTTGGCAGAAGTTAAAACAAACATACCCATCTGAGGGTTTGGGCCTGGAAACAACGGCAGTGTGGGGAGATGCCCGCAGAAAACGATATTACCCCGTTGCCAAGGTATTGCATTCTGTTTGTGCCAAACGTGTGTATACCCAACTGCTTTTTTGAAAATCAGATGTATATTAACAAGAGAACATGAATTAGGAGAGGATAAGTTCAAAGGATAATTAAAATCAAATTACTGAGTTATGGCCCTCTCATAGAAAATAGTAATGTTCACCTTTTCCACAAAGAACATGAGGGCTAATGCATTGTCTATACAAAGTCATTGATTATTGGGCGTTGTGTACCTGCCTTATAATTATTGAAAAGTGGCTCATTCACGCACTCTTTCTTTGTTACTAAATGGCGATGAATAATATGTTGTTGAGTTTCTCTTTAAGGTTGTATCTTGAAGGATGTAAGTAGACGTTGTCCAAATGCTTTTAAAATGTCACTTTCTATTTACAACAGAATGTTACCATGGAAAGAGCATATTCCTACCCTTATTTGATAGACTTATTTCTTTTGCTCACCAAACTTTCAGGCTGCTTTCTGGCTAACAGTGCTCCCAAGTGGAAGAAGTACTGATCCTTTGTGGAACAAATGACCACAGCAACAAAACCTGGCTGTAGGCCTTATCTTGGCACTTTACATCATGAAGGCAACAAAACGTACTTCAACAAGGCACAGTAATGTCACAACTTCCCTGTTTGAGGTGGTTCTCATCACTTCACCAATCCTTTCTGTCAAGTCAAGCAGTTGAAAAAGGCCTTTGCCCAGGCTGACATAAAGATCTCCTTCAGTTAGTCCAGGAACGGCAAAGAGTTCTTCGCTTTTATTGTTTGTGACCAGTATTATGAGTAGAATATATACGGAGAAAGAAAAATAAAATAATACAGCAGTTAACAGAAAGATGTTCTCTCCCCCATCTCAATATTTTAAAATCTTAAGAAAGAAAGTTTTTGAACAGAACAAGGCCTCCTTCCATGTGCAGATGATGATGAAGATGAAGATGATGATGATGATGATGATGACGACAACAACAATCCTTAATATGGCTTTAGGAAATCTAGCACAGGAGAGCTAAGACTGTGAGAAACTGAATATTGGAGGACAAAGGGGAAGATATAGAAAGTAGTAGGAGGAAATGAATTTATTTGCTAAGTAGTATTCTAAAAAGAGTCTCTTATCTTCCTTTTTCTGTATGAAGCATTGGTCCCAACCTTTTGGGCACCAGGGACCGGTTCTGTGGAAGGTGGTTTTTCCTTGAACTGGAGGATATGGTTTTACCTGGATCCTACACATGCATGGATGGAGTTTTGCTCATTTGTGCATCTCAGTTTCTGGCAGTCTACAGATCAGTGCCAGTCCATGGCCCAGGGGTTGGAGACCCCTGATATAAATGGTTGCTTCTAGAGATATTGCTTCTAGAGAAATTAAAGGAATCTTAACTGAGTATTCAAGATTACAGTGGTGCTATGGCCCGCCAGTGGCCTGTGCGGATCATGGCTGATCCTGATGACGAGAAGGCTGGTGTGGGGTCGCGCTAGCAGCCTGCACAGCCGGCGCTCGCGTCAGACAGCGAGGAGGCTGAAGAGGATGTGGTGCCAGAGGCAGAGACTCAGCCTGGGCCTTCAGAACCTCCAGAGGCTCCTTCAAATGGAGAGAGCGAACTGGAGGAGCCTCTCCTCAATGCTTGAGCATGCAGGGCTGCCAAAAGGCAGGAGTGGCTACTCAGGAGGAGGAGGTCTCATTGAGAGTAAGGTTTGAGGATAATTGGCCACTCCCTTAGCCTATTTAAGTCACACACAGTTAGTAGTTTCTTACTGGAAACAACATGTAATTATTACAGAGCATTATGGAGAGTGAGTGTCTTATAGTATCTTGTTTTCTGGGCTCTTTGCCGGACTTTGTTTATTCTTGGTATGTTATAACTTTGATAAGGACCATTGGTGTGTGTCACAATCCTTGGGAATCTGGATCTGGGACAGAACAAGAACTACCATTGCCCTTATGATTTAAAATAAATAAATAACTTCATTGTCATTGTATGTGTATACACAGTATACCCATACAACAAAATTCACTTAACACCCAAAGACCAGGTCCAACACACATAACACTCCCCAAACATACTCCCACCTACCACAAATTCCCCACCCCTAAACCACCCAAACATCCACACAACAGGCCAACTAATGCTGTCCAACAGCTCACTGATGGTAGCCCTTTAGTTCATTGTTGAGTGCAATTATAGCTCTGGGATAAAAACTATTCTGAAAACATGTGGTCTGAGTTTTAATTGTTCTATATCTTCTGCCAGAAGGCAACAGTCCAAAAAGATTGTAAGAAGGATGGGAAGAGTCTCTGAGAATCTTATGCAACTTTTTCAAACAGTGAGATTCGAAGATGTCATCCAGGTCTGGTAGCTGGAGTCCGATGATATTCTGGGCAGTTTTAATGATTCTCTGTAGAGATTTTTTGTCCACTACAGAGCTGTTCCCATACCATGCAAGAATGCCATATGTCAGGACACTCTCAATGGCGCTGCAATAGTAGGACAGAAGTAGATGCTGAGATAGATTTATCTTCCTGAGCATTCTCAGGAAGTACAGCCTCTTCTGTGCCTTCTTCACAAGCATGTTAGCATTCATAGTCCATGAGAGGTCCTCCAAGATATAAATGATCAGAAATTTAAAACTATCCACCCTCTCCACCGCCTCACCATTTATATACAATGGTAGATATACATCTCTCTTCCTCCTGAAGTCAATTATAAGTTCTTTAGTTTTTGTGGTGTTAAGCGTAAGTGTGATTTGCTTTGCTTATTAATTAATTAATTTGTCATTCCAGCAAACCAACTAGGCCTACTGCTGTTCAGTTTAATATTTCTCATGGTAGGTCTCTACAATCATTGTAGTATATCAGAAACAAGAGCAACATCATGAACCAAAGCAATACTAATTAGTATCAGTGAAAAAGGAAGATCCTAGTTACAATTTCTTGGCTTGAGAATTGTTCCCAAAACATTCAATAGCTCAGGATAGGTGCTTGTTGGATGCAAGGATGAATTCTTGATTGATGGATCGATGGATGGATTGACACACCCAAGTTAGTGTTGACTTTTAGTGATCACATAGACTTTTCCCCAGATGATCTGGTCTTAACCTGGCCTTTTAGATCTCTTAATGGGGCATTCATTCCTGTTGTGATTGAGTCTATTCACTTTGCTGTGGGTTGCCCTCTTCTCTTTCCTTCCACTTTTTGCAGTATAATAGACTTTTCAAGAGAGCTGGATCTTCACATAATGTGTACGAAGTATGATAATCTGAGGCTTGTCATATCCACTTGGAATGAGGATTCTGGATTGATTTGTTCTATGATCCATTAGTTTATCAAAAGCATCAATACACTTTGTAGCCTGTTTCTTCAAAACCCAACTTTCATGTCATAGGGCATCACACAGAAAACATTGTCTGTATCTTTGTAATCTCTACCTGTTGTCATTTGTTTGGTTTTCTTTATATGAATCATAGTTTTATTTCTTTACTGTGTTCCTTAGCTTTCACTGCTAGAGATTGCAGATCCTTTGCATTTCTGATTCTCAGGATAGCATCACCAGCATAGCAGAGGTTATTGATGTTTCATCCTCTGCTTTTAATTCTCCTTCTTTTAATCTAATTCTTCCAGTTACCTCTCAATATATTCTGCACATCGTTTGAATAAATAAGGAGAGAATTTACAGCCTTTAGTCAAAACCACATCAACCTCTTACCATGTCCTATCTGGATTACAAACTGTACAGCTATTGAAAAGCTAATAATATTGTGTCCCCTTGTAATAACTGTACTTATCATGATCTGATTTTTGGGAAGATAGCCTCATGGAAGAAGCATCTTAGACATCTGCTTCAGTGTCAGATTAAAACCCCAAATCATGCATACTTTAACTTGAAGTAGGAAGTGGTCTTTGTGTGGCCATCCCAAAACTGTTAAAATAAAAATAACTGTCCTACTTTTTTCATTGTAGAGCTATTTAGGAGGAAATGTGAACGTAGAGTGCTTGGATCCTCCAGTAAAGAAACTAGGTAAGTGTATCAACAGCACATAACTCCATTGTTAGAACTACAATAGTGCCGTGCAACAAGGTTTGCAATAATGGGACAAGAAGAAAAGAAATGGTATGGAATGTGGGAGCACTTCTTTGGAGTTACAGTACCATAGTTCAAGAACAGTCCTTGCTCCTTACATTACCTAATTCTTCTAGCAAACGGATAAAAGAGAAACTCTAATTTTAGCTCTGAGCCGGAGATGTGTTCAGAAGTTGTGCCCATTCATTATGCATGTTAACATATGCTGGAAGCACTAAAAGGCTGCAGTGATGAATTGGCTGGTTAATTCAAATCCATATGTGCAGTTCACCCCTATCAGCCACAACTTTCCCTTGACTGTCATCTTCTCACAATGCAGTCCTGTATACATTGATCTAAAAATATGTCCCACTGAGTCCAATAAAATTAACTCCAAGGTACGTGGGTAGATGTTTGTGAATATAAAGAATCAAGTCGTAATACTGTATTGATCTAAAAGGCTATAATAGGCAGTCTCTATTGTGGAATAATAATGAGGTGAATGCCCAGGAGGGAGGGAATGATTTCTAGAGGGGTAAGGGGAAATTTATGTGTGAGAGAAATATGTGTGATATTATGTGTGAACAAAAGTGAGTAAAGACAGCCCCTCCCTAATAGTTCACAGAATATGTAGCCAATGTAGATAGTATAGTCCTTAGTCTGCCAAGATTTTGTCTATAGGTATGAAACCATAAGAACTCAGCTGTGAAGATCGGCCACATGTCATTCTTTATTTAGGGCCTGACAATTTCCCTTCTATTATATGTTATGACCTAAGCTTCCTGAGTCACTAGAACACACAAGTAGTCCCAAAAACCTCTTTTTTTGCAACAGCTGTGAATTACGTTCATTCACAGCTGAGTCCCAATTAGTTGCCAAAAGTCCTTTGGGAGAAGTCCTTCAGGATAATCACCAACCTTTATCTCCCTTAACACTCTGCCAAAGACCTACTTGGCAAAGCCACATGGAGTCCAGAATCAAACAGAGATGCCGACTGGGAACAGAATTAACAATGTTGCTTTCCTGCAAAGGGCCCACGTGCCTTTTAAGCCTTATGGGAGGAGCCAATCATCTCCAGGCCTTACTCCCAAGTCATCCCTTTAGTTTTAATTGTTTTTGCCTTTTGGCAGCTCTGCGCATGCACATACTAGGAACAGGCTCCTCCTCTTCCTCTGTCTTTCTGATGTCCGACTCTGGAGGCTCTGGAGTCTGTCCATAACTCCAGATGATCCTGGCCCCACCTCTGCCTCCGATGCAGAGGCCTTGTCTGAGCCATTCCCAGACTCCAGGCCTGGCCCATGTTCCTCCCCAGCCTCCTTACTGTCTGACTGTTGACAGCTCCACAGCTTGCTGGCAGACTAGAACACTATACACCTAGATTTCAGATATAATAATGATGAATTCACACATTTTTCTATGCTATAGTATGGTGTTGGGGTTCCAAGTAACACCCCCAATAAAAGAAGACTCCAAGGCTAGAAGTTCCTCAAAGTTCCATTTTATTAGAGATGTCATATTGGCACATCTGTGTTGTGACCCAGGCCCAAGTAGGTCGTAGTCGACACAAACAGTTCCAAAACAAACAGACTTTATTAGAACAGCTGAGAATTAACTCATTCTCAGCGTAGTCCAAACTGAATTAAAACAAATTCTTCATAACACAAGTTCTTTAGTCTAATCATCAACCTTGGTATAATTAGACAAACTGCCAAAGGCTTCTCTTGGCAAAAGTTCAGAAGCAGAAGACGTCGACCAGAGATAAGTACAGCAAAACAAAATAACAAGTTTATCAATGTTGTTTTCCGACAAAGAGCCCAAGAGACATTGCTGGTCTTTTAAGCCTTATGGGAGGGGCCAATCATCTCTTGGCCCTACTCCCGAGTCGTCCTCTTTGCTGTAGCTTCTTTTACCTTCTGGCAGCTCTTCTCATACGTTCACTAGGAACAGGCTCCTCCTGTTCCTCTGCCTCTCAACTATAAGCCTCTGGAGGCTCCGGAATCCGCACATCATTCCCCGATGGCCCTGGCCCCATCTCTATTTCTGATGCAGAGCCCTCATCTGGGCCTTCCCCAGCCTCCAGGACTGGCCCCTGTTCTTCCTCAACCTCATCGCTGTCTGACTCTGCTTTCAGCTCCGCAGGCTGCTGGTGGACCACAACAATCTGGGAAAACCCAAATCTGAAACCTTCTAGGTTTTCCCCACCCAAAGGAAATCCAAGTCCCTTCCCCTGCACCTACATGTCCATCACATGGTCCAATCAAAGCACCGTCCCAACTGGGGATGCCTCCCAGTCACGCCACTCCAGGTGCAGGCTGAATGCCCTTGACGCCCAGAGAAAAGAATGTTATTTTGGCTAGTAGTATCCCTGCTACTCCATGCAATCCCCCTCCCAGTTTCCCACTGCACTAAGTGTGGCAGCCCTGAAGATCCAAAGAAAAAGATGGCCTCCAGGGCTAACAGGACAGATTGTTTGGGTTTTGACCCAAAACGATATTGGGAAGCCAGCCATTATGATTTGTGATGGCTTAATTATACTGTATGAATGAGACCTGTATAACACTATCCCTCTTGGCTCCCAGACCACAGCTGCACAACCTCAACTTTCTTATCTTTCTGTCCCTTGTAGAAACAATAGAGTTGGAAGGGACCTCAGAGGTCTTCTAGTCCAACCCCCTGATCGAGCTATATGTATGAACCTATATGTATTAATATACATTGATTCTATTACATATATGTAATATAATATATGCAATGTAATCCATAGAACCTCCAACCAATATGTCTCTATTTGTTCCTATTATTTCCATTGTCTACTTTAATTCACTTGCTTTAGCTATCTTGTCTCTAGGGGAAGCTCCCTCCACTTCTGTCTCCCACCAGCACCGTACAAAATGATAGGCAGGTCTAAACATTCTTCTTCCAGATAGTTTCTTGATAATCATAAATTAGAATAATAAATGGTTTATTATTCTTGCAGTGCATTTTTGGGGGGTCCTGCAAATTAAATTATATTTTCAATTGTTGAGGGTTATTTCAGGAGTGATTTCACCCCAAAGAATCCTCAGTATGGTTCAGAAGACGAGAAGCTGAATAGCATAATGAGTTCCTATAAAACAAATAAAAGCCATTTATTCTTCTTCAGCCAGTAGGTAGTAGATTTGAAGATGATAAAGTGTTTGTGTAATCTGCATCCACAGGCTTTTAAATAATATTAGAAAGGCAGCTTTACCTGCTCCGGTTTGGGAGTGCATTATTGCATTTGTTCCATTTCTCTAACAAAGGAGAACAGAGGTAGTAAACGTATATCAACATTGTGGGACCATGTCTTGTAGCTTTGATGCAAACCTCATCATATTTATGCTAGATAAATGTGGAGAGCATCACATTTACAATACCAAGAGCACATTCATAAATTGGAGCTTGCATTGGAATAATGTGGATTTCTAGAGATAGCACCTCAATCCAATCCTGCCTTTTTCAACAGTGACATTTACTCGCCTATGTTATTGCCACTGTGACCTTTCTGTCTCAAAGAAGAATAGCTTGTGGTGACTGAGGGAAGGAATGCAGGAGGGAAGGGAACCCATGGATAAAGGACATCCATGAATTGCAAAAATTTAAATAACTAGCCATTACTTGCCAGGAATGTTAAGCAGGTTATTCAGGTATTTTCATAAGAGGAGAGTGTTAATTATTGATGAAATCGGAAAGAGATAAATAAAATAAATATATATTAATGTATAGCAATAGCACTTAGCAATAGCATTTAGACTTATATACCGCTTTACAGTGCTTTACAGTCCTCTCTAAGCAGTTTACAGAGTCAGCATATTGACCCCAACAATCTGGGTCCTCACTTTACTGACCTCAGAAGGATGGAAAGCTGAGTCAACCCTGAGCTGGTGAGAATTGAACTGGGAAACTCCTGTCAGCCGGCAGTCAGCAGAAGTAGTCTGCGGTAATCTAACCACTGCGCCACCATGGCTCCATGTATATATTAGTATATGAAGTCATGCATTATTAGAACACAAGTCCATGAAGCCATTTCAAACTAGCACTTAAATAGACCTAAATCCTTGGCAATGATTTCCCCCAAATAGGAACAAAAAACTTTCTTCTGATTTAAGAACATAGGAAGCAGCCTTATGCCAAACCAAATGATTTGACATCCTCATTCATGCCCATTGACACTGATTAGCGATGGCTGTCTAGAGTTTTTCAAAAGACACGCCAGCCCTTCTGCACATCATGCAGCTGCTATTTCCCAATTCTCCAGTATTTAATTATATTGAAATATAATCATCTAATAACATATATGCTAATATGATACAGTAATTTAATTAGATTGAACTATCAATTAATATTTGAAAATGAATTTGGTGCAGTGAGAAAGACACCAGGCTAGAAACAGGGGTACTCTGTGAGTTCTAGTCCCACTTTAGCTGCAAAACCGTGGGCCAGAACTGTGATACAATGCTCTGCTAGAATAATTAAATGGACAAAAGCTGAAGTCTGGACCCAAAAAACAGAATACATGAAAACTGATGGCTATTCACTATGTACTACATTCCTGTAATGACATTGAAAGGTGATACCTGCTCCAGAAATGAAGGCCAAGGTTTATTTCAGGTGAAACAAACTGTCAAAAAAGGAAAGTGTGCATTGGCTGATTATATAAAAGACAGCTAAAAAACAAGCAGTGTTGCAAGTTAAAAATGGGAACCTACTAAATGTATAGGAAAAAATGGGCATCAAGATTTGCAACGTGATGTCTAGTTGAGAGATCCTAGTTGTCACTTAATGCAATGAGCGTGGTAAAATTTACCTATAAAATTCTCTATAGGTAAAATGGTACATCCTCCCCCTTATTGCTTTTCATTTATAGCTTTGCTGATTGGGAAAGACATGTGCTAGACTGTGATGGTGAACCTATGACAAAAGCCATATCTGTGGGCACGCGAGCTTATTTTTTTAACTATGTCCAGTCAGCTAACCAGAGTCATTTTTGATTTGGGCAGCGTTCTAAATGTAAACAAAGAAACAGAAAGGAAGGAAGGAAGGAAGGAAGGAAGGAAGGAAGGAAGGAAGGAAGGAAGGAAGGAAGGAAGGAAGGAAGGGGGAGGGAGGGAGGGTGGGGGGGAAGGAGATCTCAGTGAATGCTACCACCTACCCAAAAATAAAGATAGACAGACAGAACATGCAGAACAATGGAACACCACGAATCATTTTTTATAAAAAAAATACAAATACTAATCTGATTTTAGTTCCACTATTTCTTAATTTGAATACATTTCCCAGCTATCCTCTGCAGTGGGGCATTGCTTACTTGGCTTTGAGCCACTCTGGAAACAGCTGACTTGGTATTCCCATGGAGGAATGCAAAATACCAGACAAATGAATTAGTTCCTTTCCCTTTTTTTTTCTTTTAAAAAAATCCTATTGGCTTCCCATCTGGACCATGATTATGTGAACTCACCAGAATGATCATGTTTTGTGCCATACAATATAAAAAGCTCCAAATAAGTGACAAACTAAGCCAGAGAACAACAAACAACATCTAACGAAAACAGTAATTGAATATCTTATCCTTTGCCTGTCAAAATAAAAGGGGGATGTATTCCTTCTAATTTTGGAGGTCACTTAATGGAGTTTCCAGCAGGTGTTAGAAAATAACTTCCAAACACTCCATGAGATTTTTTCCCCCTTTGCCTCTGAACTTCTGCCTCAAAAACATTAACTCTGCCAAAGTTTTCAGCTGGATACCATCAAGGTTTTCACTGCAATATATATGTATATTTTAAAATATTTCACATTCATCTTTTTTAAAGGCAGAAGGATGAGAAAAGGACAGCCAAGTCAATCCAAATTGTCTAAAAAACCAGCTTAAATGGTGCCAGACCAATGCCAAATATGTACAATCCAACTGAAGCATGAAAACATTCAACAGTTGTTTCCAAAGGAAAAATCTAATATTCTACTTGCTGGAATGCCAGACTTGGCATGATACTGAAAAATGACCACCGACCTGACATTTAGAGGGTAGCAAGCTTTGATACGTTGGCAAAACTCGTCAGCAAGCTTGGCCTGCCTGGGGAAGGATCACCTGATCATTGGCAAGACTCTGTTAGAACAGGTTATGACTTGTTGGCAATATTCAATGCTAGTTAATATAAGCCAGAGAGGCAGATGGTACAATGGAGTACAATGCTAGAGAGACGGGGGGGGGGGGGGGGGAGGAAGTGAGGAGAACAAGAAGCTGGGTTTAGAACTAGTCATTCATACTCTTGTTTCTTCTTAAAAATAGCAAACATTAAAGCAAATGCTTGGAGTATTAACCTGACACATTCTTATTTTATTGAGAGACTTAAGCCTGCCCCATTCCATGTGTCCTCTAAATTCTAACATTCTGCATACGGAAGAAAACAGCTTTGTTCAGCTGTTCCCAAACCAAGTACAAAAATGTGCACCACAATATATGACACCGATACAAATGATACAAATATGAAAGCAATTATGAACGTATTTCTGCTTAATTTAACATGTATCAGTGGTGAAATCCAATTTTTTTTTACTACTGGTTCTGTGGGCATGGCTTGGTGGGCTTGGTGGGCGTGGTGTGGCTTGGTGGGCATGGTTTGGTGGGTGTGGCAGGGGAAGGATAGTGCAAAATCTCCATTCCCATCCCACTCCAGGGGAAGGATGCTGCAAAATCTCCATTCCCACAGCCAGAGGTGGTATTTGCCAGTTCTCCAAACTATTCAAAATTTCTGCTACTGGTTCTCTGAACTGTTCAAAATTTCTGATACCGGTTCTCCAGAACCTGTCAGAATCTGCTGGATTTTACCCCTGACATGTATGCATGTCTTCATCTCATATGGCTGCCTTCTTTAGGCATCATAATGCATAACACATCAGAAATGCACAATATTTAGAAGCATTTAAATTGTTTCAGGGGTTCTTTTTGGTGGGGAGAGAATTTTGATACTGCAATGAAAGAAATGTTTTTTACAAAAAGCACTTGAATAGTCCCTTTCTTTCATTTTCCACCATTCTATCCTTCTTCTCTAGATGTATTTTGAACTTACCGGAACTCTAATTATTAGTAATTTAAAAATTGACATTTTTATAAAATAAAAAAATAGTCATGGACCTTGGGTAGCCCAAACATAACAGATATTAATTCAACCTTTTTTTGGAGAGAAGAGGGAAATGAATTAAGTCTTTTTTGAAGGAGATGTTCCTTCGGATATAGAAGGCTCTGGGGCCTGGGGTAAATTGGCAACCACTGCCTGGCTAGACAAGGACTCTGCCTGTATCCTGGGCTAAGGTCACCTTAGCTTAATTCTCTGGTAATGTTGTATTACTAACTAGAGCATACAAAACATTTGCTAGACCAATTCTTGAATACAACTCATCTGTCTGCAACCCGCACTGCATATTGGACATTAACACAATTGAGAGAGTCCAGAGATATTTCACCAGAAGAGTCCTCCACTCCTCTGCTCACAACAGAATACCTTAGGCCACCAGGCTTGAAATTTTGTGCTTAGACAATTTAGAACTACGCCGCCTTTGGTCTGACCTAAGCGTTTATCTGTAGCAGATAAAATTATCTGCTACAATGTTCTACCTGTCAACAACTACTTCAGCTTCAACCACAACAATACCTGACTCTGTGGTTTCTTCCCCAAACCCCAAAAACTTTAACCTGTCTATTGTTGACTTCACCCCATTCCCAAGAGATCTGTAAGGGGCATGCATAAGCACACCAACGTGCCTACCGTCCCTCTCCTAATGTCCCCTTTTGACTTGTACCCATTTCATGTATTCTTAATCGTATTTATACTTTTAACTGTTATATATGCTTGACAAATTAAATAAATAAAAAAAATTGCAGTAATGAGGGTTGCTGGGCAATGCTGGCCTGTGGATTGACTGGGAGCTCCTTCAGTCCTGCTTAGTGCACATCAGAGTGCTGCTGTGGTTAAGCCATGGTGGTGCAGGATTCCCCTTGAGTTCAAGGCTTTATAATTACTAAGTGTGCTGTGTTGTGTTGTTTTGTTTTATTTGTTTATTTTAAAAATCCATTAAACTTATTTTTGTCTGCACTTGAGACTTTATTGTGTGAACAGGGCAGAAAGATGGCCCAAGGCCTATGGGAACCTCAAGAACTGCCCAAGACAGCACACTGCACCAGTTGTTGCTTCCAAATGCTCTTCAAGGGAATTGGTTTAAGGATAGGTGATTGATGGATGGATTTGATTGATAAGACTTTCATAATTTGTGACTCTGCATAGCATATAAAATAATAATAATGTAATCAACCATCTCCAATTACCAAACAGAGGGCAAAGCAAGGAATAGAATAGAATAGAATAGAATAGAATAGAATAGAATAGAATAGAATAGAATAGAATAGAATAGAATTTTTTATTGGCCAATTGTGATTGGACACAGAAGGAATTTGTCTTGGTGCATATGCTCTCAGTGTACATAAAAGAAAAGATACTTTATCAAGAATCATAAGGTACAACACTTAATGATAGTCATAGGGTACAAATAAGCAATCAGGAAACAATATCAATATAAATCGTAAGGATAAAGCTTGTATCCTACCAAAGTGAAGAAGTTGAGAGCTAAGCAAGTGAGTGAAGGCTCAGGCAGTATATATTTTGCCATCCCCAAAAGGTTTCTGAAGAGCAGATATTTCATGAGATGATAAAAGTGAGTGTTCATGTCCATGTCAGCAAACCCACCACATCTCTAAACTTTCCCCCTTCAGAGTATTCCCCTTGTGTGGGAGGAACTTTCCTGTAGAACACTGAAATCTCAAATAACCCTACTAGCAATAGAAAAACATCAAACCTGAGGAGTGCCTCAAAGAAATACAAAGTGCTTCAAAGTCAGCTGAATCCATTTGCTGCTTCAAAGCAAGTGTCCACTTCACTTACAGATCAGCTTCAATGGTGTCATTATGTTGTAGCTTCATCAGGCTGAAGTAGTCCTTTGAAATGCTGAACCACTAATAAACAAGGGTGAGAAAATGATTCATCCACTTACATCAGTATTTGTTTCTTTGTTCTTGTGTTGCAGCTCCAATAAAGTTCTTGGAATTATTATTATTATTATTATTATTATTATTATTATTATTATTATTATTATTATTATTATTATTATTTTAGTCTTTAGTTACTTTTGCAGACCACAGTCAATTTGATGGCCAACTGATTCATGAGGGAAATGTTATGGGTCCTAATTTTTTTTTTAAACCTTGTCCTTGTACATCCAGTACAACTTGTGTATTTAACAGGCACGTGTTTCAATTTATGCAATGGAGAACTTTATAGAAAACAGCAAGGAAGATGCTAGGGACTGTCAACAGCAGATCTTGTGAACACAGGTTGAATGAGGCATGGAACAGTTAAATATTATAGTTATTTAGAGAGCCCTAATGATGCAGTGGTTAGGATGCAGTATTGCAGGCTAACTCTGCCTATTGACAGGAGTTTGATCCTGACAGGCTAAAGGTTGACTTAGCCTTCTATCCTTCCGAGGTCAGTAAAATGAGGAGCCAAATAGTTTGGGGAAATACATTGATTCTGTAAACGTATAAAGAGGGCTGTAAAACATTATGAAACAGTATATAAATCTAAGTGCTATTGCTTATTTATTTATTTATTTATTTATTTATTTATTTATTTATTTATTTATTCATTTATTTATTTATTCAATTTATATGCCGCCCTATCTCCAAAGACTCAGGGCAGCTCACAACAATAAAATGCATAATCCCTCATTAAAACAGTGAAATTTAAAAATTCGAATTTAAAACAATTAAAATTAATTAAGAAATCCCTGTCAGTCCAAACTGCGAAACAACCAGGTCTTCAAATCACGGCGGAATGAGCAAAGGTCAGGAGCCATCCGGAGCTCCAAAGGAAGTTGGTTCCAGAAGGTGGGTGCGCCCACAGAGAAAGCTCTCCCCCTGGGGGTTGCCAGCCAACATTGTCTGGCCAACGGCACCCTGAGGAGGCCTTGTCTGTGGGAACGCACTGGGCAATTGGGGATTGTCACTGGCTGCAGGGGGTCCAACAAATATCCCGGGCCTAGGCCATGAAGGGCTTTGTAGGTGATAACCAGCACCTTGAACCTCACCCGAAGGGCAACCGGTAACCAATGCAGGTTGCGCAGGAGAGGTGTAACACGGGAGTGTCGGGATATTCCCATCACAACCCACGCAGCACATTTTGCACCCTTCAAGCCTTCAAGTGGTTTTCAAGGGCAGCCCTGGGTAGAGAGCATTGCAGTAGTCAAGACAGGAGGTGACCAGCGCATGAGTAACAGTGCATAGGGCATCTCGGTCCAAGTAAGGCCACAACTGGTGCACCAGGCGAACCTGGGCGAATGCCGCCTTGGACATGGTCGTCACATGATCTTCCAGAGACAACCGTGAATCCAGGAGGACACCCAAGTGTTATTGTTTCTTTCTTTCTTTGTTTACATTTATCTGCCACTCAACTCCAAGCAGCTCTGGCCCATTAAAGAGAGAAAGAGTTGAATATGATATAATAGTCTATACAAATTTCTTTAAGATTACTCCAGAAGATAGGACTTAAAATGAACATTGCAAACTAAATAAAAGAGCAGTTGGTTTAAAGATTTGAAGTACTTCTTGATGATACAAATTATTCTTAAGTGAAACAAAATGTCCTCAAATATAAATTCTACTTCAGTTCATTTTTTAATTCAGAGACTGCAGCCCATGTTTATTTATGAACATTTATTTGTTGTGCTTTTATTTTATCCAGTCATGTTCCCTGGCCAATGTTATTTAAAAGACTACAAATACTAAAATAATTTTTAAAAAATTAAAAAATGAGGAAGAACTTGGAGAAACAACTTTGAGAATATATCTCTACCAGGGATTCTGTAATAGTAGATTTTTGCTTTTTGGTGGAAAAATAAACTTGCTTTAGGGAACCTAAAATATTTTGATCCTATATTTAATCTAGCCAGGATCACTATGCAATAGGAATGCCTTCAATGGAAACCTGACCAAACAAAGACACCAGCTGTGAGATTTCATCCTTTAGAAATTAGAACGGGAAAGAATATGTATTGACTTATTTGTAAGGATTGTAGGTGTAAAGATTTCACATTGCAGCAGCATGCAGAAGACTGGTTTTCTGCTTTTTTTCAGAAAGGGAGTTGGACTGTCATCCATTAAGAATATGAAATATCTAAAGTTACTACCTGCAGTGGCACTGATTCAAATAATTCCTAGTGTTCTTCAGAGCAGTTGCCCCAACAGCTGTTTGTGGTCATTTTTCATGTCATAACCACATTTCCTGTTCATTCTAAGAGGCAAAAAACCAGTTTGATATTCATCACTATGCCACAAGTATAAACAAGAATATTTTAGGAAAAGGGGAGGCAGAGCCTGTGGATTGAGTCAAGATCAGTATGGAATTGTTACATTCCCACTAATGGTCTAAGTCCAACCACTCTTGAATGCCATTAACTCTTATGTAGCACAGGGGTAAAATGCTACCGGTTCGGACCAGTTCGGCTGAACTGGTAGCAACGGCGGCAGGTGGTTCAGAGAACTGGTAACAACGGCAGCACGAGGCTCTGCCCACTCGCCTGGTCGTCATTACTTCCTGGTTTTAACATGTGCGGCGCATGCACTTCCGAACCAGTAGGGCAGGTAAGTAGATTTCACCCCTGATCTAGCACCAATTTAGTGCTGACTGTTAGTTGACTACATTCTTGTGTATGGCAAGAAATTAGACTAACTGGAATTTAACATATGATCCTGAGTCTATGCACCTGACAATATTAGCTGTTCTCACATTCTTGTTCAAGGGAAACTTTCATTTTCTTACCAGGTTCATTTCTGAGCTGGGAATAAAGAATGAAAGCAGTTGCTTAAACCAGTGGTGACAGCAGAATATGGAGAAATTTCTAATGCCCCTAAAAGCTTTGGGGAAAGGATAGAAAAATGTCTTCCTCTCTCTTTTTCACTTTTTTTGCAGAGCAGGCTTTCTATGGTTTGCACTTTTCATTTCAGGATGGTTAATTTCCTAGTCACTTCAGAGAAGAGTATTTTTCCCCAGTTTTCCCCCTATGATTTCAGTAAATAATTCGTGTAAGTTTCTTAGACACGGGCATCAAATTTGGCTGAATTTTTAGTTAGGGTTCCCTGAGGAAGATGAGGCAGGTTTTCTTCCAAATGGAATCTAATATTCCCCAAACAAGTAATTTGAGCTGGCAAAGAGGGAAAAGTTATCTCCAAAATCAGATAGATGAAGAGTCTATATAGAGCAGATGGGTTTTACCTTTTTGAGTTTCCATTGGTGATCAACTGGGATTGAATAGAAGAGATTGTTATTGATTAGATAAGAAAGCCTGTTGTTTGTTTGCATCAAATGTTCTTTCTTTGGTGCATTTTCTAAGAATGCATAACCGCACATGTACTTAGAGAACAACGATCTCAGATGCCTGAAACTTAATTTTTGCAGATTAGTATCATCCTTAAAAAGGCCAGATGGCTATGCTAAGGCATGTTATTCTTCCACCAGTATATTTATTTAGCAATCCACAATTGCCCTGCAGGACTTCATTTCAATGCCTGGTGGGGAAAACAGATAAACTCGAAGCTACTGCTTATTGTTTTAAGATAGTGCTAGTAAGAAATAAGCAGATCAGTCTGGAGAAATCTGGAAAGTGCATTATAGTAGTAAGGACTTCCTAGACCTGACCTGAGAGCTATAGAATGAAGGAAAGGGGAAAACATCATATCTAATGATTGTCTGGAACATATCAGTGTTACAGACTTGAGTAGGGATGATGTGCTATTTTAAAGTCAAGATGGTTAGTCAAACAGAAGGAGTGGTGCAGTAGCCTAGAGGTGGAGTTCTCACCTCACAATCAGAAGGCTGTGAGTTTGATCCAAGGTAGAAGCAACCTTTTCTCTTTGTAGGCACACTGAGAATATATCTGCTGAACAAAGCTCTGCATTGGCGACAGGAAGGGCGTCCGGCCATTAAAACACTCTTCTAGCTCCATTCAGTTGCCCAGACTCCACCCTGCAAGGGATTATGGGGTCATTAAATGAGGATGATGATGGTTAGTCAAACAGAAGCAGAAAATATTGTTAATAGCAGAGATATCTGCAGGCTGTTGGGGCATTACATCGTAAACTGTGTAACTAAGAGTTGTGCTTGTGATGTCATATCTTAGGTAGAATAGGATCAAAACTTGCAGAGTAATGCTGCTGACATCCCTCTAGGTCCTATGCTATGCAAGTGTCAAATTTCTCCATATATTTAGAGTAAATGTCATTGATGTAAAATAAAATCTATAAAAGCTATGGTCTATGTAACTCAGTAGTCAATCTTTTCCTTCGTCAATGACCAGCATTAAACAGAAGCAGTATAAAAATAAAAATAAAATAACACATCAGAGAATAGCATCTCAGGTGATATCGTAATTATGAACGTATAATTCTACTTCATTAAATGGTATTAGTAATGAGGTTGTAACCTTAAAGCTAGTGTACATAGCCTTGAACTTAATCTTTCCTTATTTCCTTCTGTTGTTATATATCAGTAAATGTATCTGGTTCATAAAAGTGAATGAATGAGACTTTAGAAAAAACAAAAAGAAAAAAACCACATGTAACAGACTCAGTTCAATATTACTGCTTTGTGCTGAGATGATAAAAGCAATAGAGACATGGAATATAATTAGGGCAGTGCTGCACAATTCACAAGGCGTACCAGAACGAATTTTAAAAAATTCAATATTTAGCAAGAATAAGAAATTTGTGGAGCTTAAATGAAAACCAGATGGAAATATAACTATTTTCAATTCACTTTTCATTTTTAATCAATGCATGCAAGCGGGTCACAGCCATTGACCCCCTCATGGTTGCATTTTTTTACTTGACATTTGCATAGTTGTTAGAGAAAAATCTTTCCATTAAGCTCTTTTTTTTTTGCCATATTGTTCTTGGTGCAAAGAAGAAAGAATCAGCTGTGACTTTATAAGACTTTATAAGACTTTATAAGACTTAGTTTCAGCAGAATAGAGTCATAGCAAATAATGCAATTAAGGAAGTCAATAACAGAATAACAGAATTAGAAGGGACCTTGGATGGTCTAACCCCCTACTCAAGCAGGAAATTCTATATCCGTGATGGTGAACCTATGGCACGCATGCCAGAGGTGACATGCAGTGCCATTTCTGTGGGTACGGGAGCCGTCACCCCAGTTCAGTTCCACCATGCATGTGCACGTATCTCCCACCAGTCAGCTGGTCTTCGGGTCTCTGCCGCACATGCGCAGGGGGTGGGGCCCATGCGGGGCCCATGTGTGATGCATGGGGGTGGAATGCATG
This sequence comes from Masticophis lateralis, assembly GCA_030761175.1. Classification (NCBI taxonomy): domain Eukaryota; kingdom Metazoa; phylum Chordata; class Lepidosauria; order Squamata; family Colubridae; genus Masticophis; species Masticophis lateralis. Next base: position 194,091,159 of record JAUDYJ010000001.1, on the reverse strand, counting down.
CAGGGGGCGCATGCATACAGGGCAGCCATGTGCGCATGTGGGGGCACGGTGCATACATAGGTATAGGGTGGGCGGAGCCTCCCGCCACTACCAGTTCGGCCGAACCGGGGTGAACAGGGGCGAATTGGAGCAAACCAGGGCAAACCGGTAGAAACCCACCACTGCCTCACAGGCCCAATCATATGTGCAGTCTGAAGTTGGTTATAGCTATTTTTTCTATCTTTTATCCAAAAAGATGGACATGAGAATGGGATACATTTTGTGACTTCCTTTTAACACTTAAACACAGAATACAACTGTATATAGAAAATAAAAATATACACTGTAAAATAATAACTGAGTGGATGACCTTTGGAGCTGTCACTGTCACTACGTTTTTCAAATTCATTTCAATTTGGTTTCATGCTCCTCAGCCTTAAATTCAGCATCAGGCACCTTTTCATTAAAAGAAAGACCTGTATAAATTTCCATACATATTTGCACACATTTTTCTTAACGTAACACTTCTGTGGGCATTTTTTTCTTATTATCATGTTTTATTATCAGCTAAGTAGGGATCTCCCACAGTGGTGGGTTGCCCCCAGTTCACACCGGTTCTATAGAACCAGTAGTAAAACTGGTGGAAGGATCTGCCCACCGACCCCAACTTCATCAAAATGCTTCTGCGCTTGTCTAGAAGAGCACTCACGTGTGTGAAGCAAGCTCACAGCCCCATTGTGAACCAGTAGTAAAGGTAAGTAGAACCCACCCCTGATCTCCCACCCTCTTATGTGTATCAGTGTTTCCCTTTCCCCAAAATACATTTTTCTCTAGAATTCTTTGTTTTGTTTGGAAAACTAGATCCAAAATATGAAATTAAAGAAGAAGTGGAGGACAATAATGACAGTTCCACATGAAGTGTTTCAGAGGAAGTTCCTGTGTTATGTTCTGCTCTTGTGCAATGAAATATAAGACAGAGCCTTGGATCCATTCCTTGAAGAATGAAAATGCTATGAAAGTTTTCTCCCTTGCCTCAAAGCAGAAGCATCTGCTGGTTTGTTCGTTTTTTAACAATTTTAGCAGGCACCCAGCAGAGCCATGAGGGTGTTTTTATAAAGAACACCTCCTTTGACGAGTAGCCTAAGAAAACCTGTTGATAGTGAACTGGCAGAACACAAAGATCTCCCTTTGTGGCTGCAAAGGGCCACTTGTATCACAGAAAGACTAATGCATGCATGAATCTGTATGTATGCACATACGCAGAGACACAAAGTAAGCATGACATATGGTTGAAATATCATCCTCTTCTTTTCATGAGGTGAACCAATGTCTACAGTTATAGATACACTTTCTATAGGCATGGGTGGCCGTGTAAAATAAATAAATGAACAAACAAGCAAGCAAGCAAACTAAGCTGGATGGCTGCAGTATGGGTGGAAAACCATACTGGACAGGATGCTTGGGGGCGGGGGGCAAACAGGCATGAGGAAAAAGTGAGAGTGAGCTAATTCCTTCACGTTCAAAAATGTTCAAGGATCATTTCTCAATTCATTTCTTGAATGTAATTCCATTCAGGCATTATGAATCCAGAGCACTGCAAACTTTATTGTTTCCTCTACATTAAAGAATTCTCCACTTTAGTGGGAGAGAGCTAAATAAATAACCTACTGAAATAAATAGGAAACTGTAGTTCTTAGTCTCTACAGACTATGCTCGTAGTAGCTGATTCCCTGGGAGGAGGAGGAGGAGGAAGAGGAGGAGGAGGAGGGCTGTAAATTAGCTGAAAAGATTCCTGAAGATCAGCTACTGTAATCCTTGTTTCATGAGGAAAAAAAGAAAAGAAAGAAAGAAACCCACCAAGAAGGCATTCAAACAGACAAGTACATTAACAATGTTAAAATAAGCTTTTTATTACTTAATATATTTTCACCTAAATTCTAAGTATAGTGGAAAAGCAGAGAACAGAGCAGCACTGCATTAATTTTTCAAGCTTTAATGTGCTAGACAGGGAATAAGTTATTACATCTGTTGCCCTCTGGGAGGAAAGAATGAAAAGTGCAAAAAAAGAGGGGAAAAAAAAAACCCTTCTCAGTTAGGACCGAATGGCTGAATAACAGCTGATTTATGGAGTGGAGGTTGAAAAGAAAAGCTTACAACAGCTTTTGTGTCATCATTAGGAACAAACGTGGCACTCAACAGCCAGTGTGGTAAGATTAAGAGACACGGCAGAGTTTATTTGTTCTCCTCAAGGGGGCCTTTACAATTAGAGGAGAAATTCAAATGAGTATCTTGCGCATGGTTCATGATTCATCTGTTTGGAAGTCCCTCCTTTTTCATGTTGGAATTGTAGCTCGTGAGCCTTTTCTTAGAATGTTTGCGGAGGAAAGGGGGAGAAAATTTTGCCTTGGAAGATCGCTGAACAATGTGGCAGTTCGCTTGAAGAGTTGCAGGGGAAGGTCCCACATTGCATTCTGTTCTCCTGCAGTGAAGTGCCAGGCCCTTGAATCAATTCCTGGAGGAAGTGAAAACATCCCCTGAATAATATTCCTTTGTTGAAAGGAGAAGCATCTGCTGGTTCCTTGAGCAATTTTGGCAGGCACAAACAGAGTTGGGAGGGTGTTCTCATAGCGAGCACCTCTGTTGATTAGTAGCCTAAAGTAGTGAACTGGTAAAGCAAAGAGATGACACTTTGAGACTGCCAAAGCATATTTGGATTACTGAGAAGCAGGCAGGGAGGGAGCAAGGAGTGGAGAGAGGGAGAAAAGGAGGGAAGGAGGGAAGGAAGGAGGGAAGGAAGGAATGGGAGAAGGAGGAACAGAGAGAGAGATTTGTTAGATTTCTATCCTATTTTGATCAGGAGATCGAGGCAGTGTACAGAGCACTTCCTCCTCCCACAAAAGGAGAGCTAAATTGGGTTAAGAGAAAGACGAGTTCGAAGTCATCCAGAGAACTTCTGTGGTTAGACCTGAACTTGGATCTTTCCAGTTTCAACATTTCATTATTGTTCCCTGACATGTACACATGCGCATAATTTGAAAAGTAAGAATGACAATGGTCTGGGGATGTTTACCTTCTCTCTCATGGGGTGCTAAACTACATGGAGAGTCTAAATAAAAACCAAAATATGCACAGAATGCTTGTTGAAGTTGGCGGACAGAAAGAGAAAATGGAAGGAAACTTCTTGTTCGCATTTTTTTAAAAAAATCATGCATTCCAATCAAGCTACTCAGTTGTCCAGGCATTATCAATCCAGAGTATTATCAATAAACCACTAGGCCTGCTATTATTGTTTTAATGATGCTGGTTCCTTGCAAAAACCTGTATGGTCATTGTATATGTCTGTGGGGAATCTCAGGCAATTCCACATGAGTGAAGCCCTTGTATAGTAGCATAAGGATACATTGGCATTGCAAATCCTTCAGCCACCTCCCATGATGAGCTTAGCAAAAAGAATGAAAAGGAGGAAGGGCAGCAGCTTCAGAAAATCCATTCCTCTCCATTGCATTACATTTCTATTATGCATGTCTCTTTAAAGATCACTTGTGATTATAGTGAAACTCTGCCAAATAAACGAGTATAAAATTTGATCCTCAGTCAAAAAGATGAAGACAGAAATACATAGCATAAATTCGGGCCACTCTAGGGAAAAAAAAGTCTCAGTGAATTTGGATCACAGGGTCCAGAATTATCTCAACACTCTAGATTGGATCTGAAATGTCTTGAGAGTCTGAAGACCATACAACGCTAACACCACTCTTCAAAAACAGAGTTTTTGTCTGAAAGGATTCAGCACCAGAGAAATACTAGCACAATACAGTTCTAACTCTGCAGTAAATCATTGTTGTAGGATAACCTTTGACTAACCCCACCCCCCGATTCTACCATCATGCTATGGTAAGTAATGGGAGCTCAATCTGTTACGTGATGCTAGGGATTCAAACCGCTGAACTGCAGACCTTCTGATCGACAAACTCAGTGTCTTAACCACTGAGCCACTACGTCCCTTCTGATGTGAATATAGAACTGGTCAGAAATGGATATCTGCCTTGAATAAATGAGATATTTTGAAATTCTGATTTTCAACTGATCTAATATTGTTTTTAAAATAAATTTGTGAAACAAACTATGCATATGATAGTTTAAAGATCATGTTAATGTGAGTATATAACATATATAATAAACAGTGATAATAAATTTAATAAAGAGAATTACTTAAAATAGTTCCAAAAACATTGGTCATATGAATTTAGAGTTCATTATTTTGCCCTATGTTTAAAAAATTGATAACAAGCATGCATAAAAACAGACATCATTTATCCTTTCAATATTGTACAGTAATTGTTTTGGACATCTGCCTATATACAAAGAATCCATAACTCTTGATAAATTTAAAATGATGATGACCAGTTTTTTACTACCGGTTCTGTGGGCGTGGCTTGGTGGCCATGGCATGGTTTGGTGGGAAGGATACTGTAAAATCTCCATTCCGTTCCCACTCCAGGGGAAGGTTACTGCAAAATCCCCATTTCCTCCCAATCAGCTGGGATTGGGGAGGCAGAGAATTGATGGGGGTGGGGCCAGTCAGAGGTGGTATTTACCGGTTCTCCGAACTACTCAAAATTTCCACTACTGGTTCTCCAGTAGTGGAACCTGCTGAATACCACCTGTGATGATGATGTGAGAACAATCAACCCATGGAACAGAAGTTGCCTTCGGAAGTGATGGGAGCTTCATCACTTGAGACTTTCAAGAAAAGATTGGACTGCCATTTGTCAGAAATGGAGTAGATGAACTATAAGGTCCCTTCCAACCAGTGGTGGGTTCCAACCGGTATTAACTGGTTCTCTTTGTGCATATGCAAACTGGGAGCAACCCACCACTGCTTCCAACTCTGTTAATCTGTTAACTGTAGCCAAAGAGGAGATATGTATCTTGATAAACCACACTTACCATAAAGTTATGTTGCTTGTTTTAAGTTTTCAACCCCAAATATAGCAATAATAGGAAAAACGCAAACCATGTGAATTAATGATCTGTCTCTTAGTTGTACCTCCCACAGCAATGCAATTTTAATCAATCCTTAATGAACATTCTTGGAATAGTTCTATGTACATATATCCAGATGCTATTCATAATCTAATTTTAATATTGAAAGAAACTAGTTTTGTACATCTGTGTAGATCTGTTTAAATCTATTTGTTTTGTTAATGTATAAGAACAAGAAATTTAATCTTGTAATTTCAAGGATCATATAAATTGTAACCTTGCCTATTTTGGAGTCTCTTTGGTGCTGTTTCAGACCCCCACCCCCCAGTGAAGACTTGCTGCATAAGTAGTGTTTTTGTGTTTCTATTTAAATATGACTGCTTAATTTATTAATAAAGCCTCCTTACTTACCAGTGGGTTCATTGTCTCAAAGGACCAATTGTCTGGCACTTAGCTGCTGCATCACTCTACAGTACAGTGACCTCTTGCCAACTTCCCCACTGACTTTGCCTCACCGTTGGAAGCCAACAGTGAAGGTCACAAATATCTATGTTGATGTGACCACAGAACACTGTGACATCTTGTCTCTGGTGTCTGTAATCTTAGATAAATTCTGTTTCTGTAGGTATTTATCCACTTTTTCAGAGGAAACTTTTTGACTTTTGTATAAAATAGTAAAATACTGATGAAAACCCTTTTGTATATTCACATTATCTATTATTACAATAACTCCTTCTTGTAACTTCAGTATTAATTCCTTTTTTCCCCTGCAACTTGTATGCCGACCATCTCCCTATAGTTACCCCTGGAGATTTAAAAAATTCTTAATCTTTTTTATCTCATCCAAAATCATTTGCATTTTCTATTCCCTTTTTAAATTCACTATTACATTGTATGAAATAACCTCTTACAATAGCCTTATTTGCATCCCAAACCATCCTCACTTCTGTACTTTTATTAAGATTATTCTGAAAAAAATCCTTTGACACCTTTTTACAATTTTGCACCACTATTTCTTTTTCAAATAACATCTATTCAAACTCCACCTACATGATCCATTCTTCTTTTTAAGAGTCATTGGAATATGATCTAAAAATGTCTTTGGTAATATCTCCATTTTATAAACATTATTAGCAAAAGTCTTGGAGAGCCAAATCTTGTATATTCTTGAAAAGTATCTACATCTTTCAGAAAAATAAGCATATTCTTTTGAATCACAATTTTTATATCTCTATGCATCACCCAGCTTTAAATTATTCATTAAATTAAAAAAAAACTTTGATAATCTATCCTGTGTTATTTTGATATTTTTCTCAGAGGTTCTATGGGGAAAGCACTTAATTCCAATCCCTCAGGAGACACCAATTTTCATAAATTCACCCATAGATGTTTTTAAAATACTTTTCACCTCTGTGAGGGGCATAAAATAGTGAATATCAAAGTCTTAACTTCCTGTAAATTAACTTCCAGTCCAAATTATTGCCATTATCATCAATCAATAGACGTTTTGGATATAGTTGGGGGTTTCTATAGGAAACAACTCAGGGGTGGGTTCTAATTTTTTTTACTACCAGTTCTGTGGGTGTGGCTTATTTTGTGGATGTGGCTTGATAGTCATGTGACAGTGGGCATGGCTTGATGGTCATGTGACTGGGTAGGCATGGCCAACTCAATGTCACTCATGTCAAGAGGTACCTCACCTGGCCCCTCCCCTCCCAGCCATTCCTTGTCACAATGAGCCTCAATGTATCTATAGTTTGTAAAAATGTTGTTCACTTTTTTTCAACTTTATTATTTACATACTTTAGATGCACTTTCATGGATCACTGAAAGGAAGAAATGGCTCACATGCTTTGGCCAAGAGTGTGATATGCAACAGGCTTTTAAGGGGCTGCCAGAAAGAAGGGAGGCAATGTATTTTCCAAAGCACCAGAAGTGCTTCTTTCTCTGTATGTATACAAAACATCACATACCAGGAATAGCATATTAAGATGGACTTATGTAATGGTGTGTTTCAAATTTTTTTACTCTGGGTTCTGTGGGTGTGGCTTGTGGGTGTGGCATGGTGGGCATGACAGGGGAAGGATACTGCAAAATCCCCATTCTCTCCCCACCCCACTAACCTGCTCTGGGAAGGAATCAAACTCCCCCCTCTTCATTTCCACAAATAAAAGATTACTCATAAGAAAAGCAAGGAAAAATCAAGCTGCTAACAAGGAACCTACCTGATACTCATTCCACATTCCTGCCAGCTGCATAAAGGAAACTTTGTAAGAAGAAAACAGCTACCGGTGCTTAGAGATAATAGAAAGTGGAAGCCGGAAATTCGGCTCCATTTACAAGCAGGCAGCAAACTCATTCAAGACAGGATATTTCACAATAGAAATTGCCCAAAGCTTTTTAGAAACACAAAGCCCATGTTGCACAAACCTCAAAAATTCAAAAACATAGAACCATATAAGAATCCCTTCTCTTATCCAGTTTGTTGTTCAGCTGACCCAGAAACAAACTGCTGGATGGCACTTCTCTTCTGCAAACAAAAACCTCCTTCTAGCAGCTGCTTCTTGGCTTATCAATTTAAAGCGACGGTGTCTTTTTTTTTCCCCTGGCTGAGAAGGAGTCCTGATTTTTTTCCTTCCAGCCGATCAGTTGGGAGTCTTCTTGGCTTCTCAATTTAAAGCAATGGTGTCTTGGTTTTTTTATTCTCTTCTTTGTCATGTGAGCTGTCATGTGAGGAGCAGTATTCTTCCCCTGGGAATGGAGATTTTGCAGTATCCTTCCCTTGTCATGTCCACCAAGCCACACCAAGCCCACCAAGCCACACTCACAGAACTAGTAGTAAAAAAATCGAATTTCACCACTGATCTGAATCATTTTGCCAAGGCGGGATGGCAAAGGTGGGAAAGGTTTTCTCACTCACTGGAAGGAAGCCATCATAATAAATCTATGCACAACATCAAGTGCAACTCCCTTGAAGTTTCATTTGGATGAGCCTGTTTTCCATGGCAATATGCCCCCCTTAGTTCTCAGAGTGAAGGGAAGTGGTTTTCAGCCCTCATCACTGTTCTCTGGCCCTGGAGCTTCAGTGAGAACTTATTTTTCAAGTCATAGAGGAGGTTAAAAGGCAACATCTTCCTCACAGAATTCTCCAGCAGTTGCATAAATCAGGAAAGATTCCCATTTGCCCAAGTGCTGGGAGAACACTACAAGGAGGATCCGTAACAAAGTGCTCCCTTATCACTTCCTCAAAGGGTCTTCTGGTGATAGAAAACCTACAAGCAGAGGAGGTATGGTTTGAGCAGAAGTCTTTTCTCTTTTCTGTAAGCTAGAGAAAACAGAAGCTTTCAGGCAGATCATCTCTCTTTGACAAATTCAGAGACTGACTGCCATTTGGATTTTCAGCTCGTAAATTCTGTCAACACCCACACGTGAATTACAAACATGATCTCTGGGCTGCAAGCAATTCCAGCCATCTGTTGAAATGGCAGGATTCCTGTCTCATAAGTTGGCTGGAATGTTTTACTCGGCTGCAGAAGAGCTGCCAAATCATAATAGTCCTCTGGCATGAAAGTGTATTAATTGAATGAAGGCTGCATCTCTTAGAAGGGCCTTGCTTTGACAAGGGGGGTGGGTGATGAGGGCATATGTTAGTACTAATATCTCAGTAATGTCACAAGGCGGTTTAAGAAGAATAAAAGCATTCAGTTAAAGGGAATTGTTGAAACTACTTCATATGGAAATGAATTCTTTATCTTATGTACAGATATTTGAAAAGAATATATATATACACACACAAACCCACAACACATGATACTATCTCCAAGTAGTATTCCTTACTTCTAACGTTAAAATTCTAACATTAAAACAAAAACAAGGTTCTACAGAACTATACTGAAATAAAACACTGTTGATCATAAGTGATTTTTGAAAAATTCTAACCAGGCACTTCCACAAGAATCAGAGAGAGAAAAATAATCAAAATGACTTGATAAGCTTGTACTTCTATAATATGGGTTCATGGGTTCAGCCAATTAGTATACACATTTTTTTTTCAAAATTATGCATGTGAAATAATAACCTTACATGTTATTGGCCCAATCTTAAAACTCAAAATATTGATGGTCATTCAGGCATTAGAAGTCCTGTAAATATGTACCTTGCAAAAGAAGTCATATTTTGTGTGCATTTACGTAAGATATTCACTTGATATTTTCCATATTAGTACCTAATATTTTCTATATTAGAGATGAATTGATATTTGCCAAGTTTTGATGATTCACTGTAATATATACAAAATACACAATTCACTGCAATATATAAAGCAATATATACAATGTAAACTTTACTAAATAGAATATTGGATTAATTACTATGTACAAAAATTTATATCCAGGAAGCTATATTTCTTTCTTAACAATTTATGAAAAATTGTTGTACAATTGTATGACAATATGACAAGTGTAGACAAACCCTTTTATTAGTTTCAATGTGGGGTATTTCATCACATTTGATTCACATTTTGATAGATATTCCTTCCATCCTAAATGTTGATTTTACCGACAAGAATTTATAATTTACAAATATAGGATACAAATATAGTTGCTTTGTAACTCATTTCAATTCTCCGAAAGATTCAGTAATCCCATTAAGCAAATTATGAAGAAACGAGAGGCTGTAGGACGGAGAATCAACCTCCCCTCCCAATTCCATTGACAGAGGAAACTCTGCCAGCAGAAAAAGACCATTAAATTCCATCTGAATCACATCAAGAGTATATTGTTTCCATACACAGATGCAACAGTAATAATTGCCAGAGATGGGAATTAAGGAATTGAAAGCTACAGCAAACATCAAATGCTAAAAACTGGGAAATAATGATGAGGCTTTGGGGAATTCCTAAGATGTCATCTCTTCTTTGAAACCACAACCAAGTATATCAATCCTAAATTTGCTCTCAGGTTAAGCCTGTGAAACGTGGAGCCCTGTTCAAATCAAATCAAATAGCATATCAAAATAACCATTCAGTCTGCAACAGCACCTCAGATTTAGCAGTGAGATGTTTCATCTTGATCCTTCCAAGCAAAACTTCAAAATAGACTTTTTTGCTGCCACCAAAGATCTGGTGCACAGATTTGCTTTGCAGGTCCAAAAAATCTGTCTTTGAAGCATCTTTTATAATTCACCTAAGCTGTCACTATATGCCAAATACCACAAACACTTTGCTAAATGTTTTTGAAAAGCATTTGCATTAAGGCATCATATTCTACTAATCATGTAAAACTGGAGACCATATGAAATCCATTAACATTCATAATTTTGGTTTCAATCCTAGCTGTTCACCTCCTAGAAAAAGCAGGGTTTTTTTTTTTAATTTGATTTAATTCTTACCAGAATATGAACAAAAAAATTAGGATAAACCAGGAAAAATATTGTTGTATTACATACAAAAATATGAAGAACAATCAGAATCTAACATGAGACCATTTTAGAATTAAAAAAGAACAACAGAGAATTAAAGAAGCATTCTGAGAAATCTATATTCATTGTTTTTAGCCCAAAAAGTATATAGACTTTTATGAACAATGTAATCTTTTTAAAAAATTGCATCTATCTCTATTTTTAAAAACCTACCTCCATTAAATGAGAGCATTAGCTACACTAACATGGGTGGGGGGACACACATAAATTTCTTACGTGCATATGTTCCAAGTAGAGAATTATTTCATGATTTTGCCAGTTTTCACCCATGAAAATATGCAGCAGATTTATCTGACATCCCTAATCCTTAAGATTTGACTAAAACAGGACAACAGCTAGGTGGTATACTAACGTTTATTTATTTATTTATTTATTTATTTATTTATTTATTTATTTATTTATTTATTTATTTATTTATTTATTATTAGTTCAATTTATATGTCGCCCTCCTCTGAAGACTCAGGGTGCTTTTAATGCACTTATAGCAATAGCCTTCACTCTTTTGTATATACCAACTTATTAGGGCTTTTGGCCCCCCATAAGCGGTGTTTCTACAAAGTTGCCCCCACAATCCGGGTCCTCAATTTACCTCCCTCGGAAGGATGGAAGGCTGAGTCAACCTTGAGTCTGGTGAGATTTGAACTTGCACTAATTGCAGGCAGCTGGCAGCTAAGTGCTACATAACAGCACTTAGTCCACCAAAGCTAGATTGTTAGCTGAACCAGTTTGCCTTACTCTGCATAGTCCAGGCATCCTCTCAGTACTAATGATTCTTTGCATATGGGTGTCAAAGATTTGAGCAATGCCTTAGTGAAGAGATTGGACAACCATTTGTGTGAAATGGTAGAGTGATGTCGAACCTTTTAGGCACCGAGTTCCCAAATTGCGCATGTCCAAACTGAAAGGTGCATGTGCGCAAATGTGCACATGCACAGACATGCATGCATGCATGCGTGGCCGTGCATGAACATAAACATGCATGGACATGTGCAAAAATGTGCATGTGTGGACATGCAAGCATGCACAGCAGAGACCTGAAGACAAGCTGGCCGGAGGGAGACAGGGCATCCCAACACCGGCAGTGAGGCAAAAGGTAAGATATTTTTCTTTTGTGTTTCATTATTTGCAGGGAAACAGAAGCTCACAAAAGAAATGCCACAGAGATCTGACCTGGGGGGACGGTGCATGTGCCAGCAGAGAGGGCTCTGCATGCCACCTCTTGCACGTGGGGCATAGATTCACCATCACATCTATAGGGTCTCCTGCTTGACCAGCTATTTAGACCAGAAGACCTTCCACCCTGTTATTCTATGTTCATTGGAGAATGCAGAAAAGTGTGCAAAATGGAGCAGCCAAAATATCAATTTATAATGCGGCTTATCTTCTGCCATCCATCCAAAGCATCAAGTTGTCAATTTTCAAATGATGAAGCAGAAATTTGAAATAAGCACTTCGGTGTATGATAAATTGTTCTTCTGAGGTCAGCAGAAGAATGACTGGCTGAGTCTTATCAATCTTTTTAGATCAATAGGATGCCTAAAATAGGACCAAATGACTAACAGTGTAATTCTGTACTCAAAAGCAAGTCCTGCCGAACCCAGTAGATCTCTCCTCGTGATATCTATACTTAGATTTGGTAAATTAATGTCTCCCGGGGTTCTGTAAAGCAGGAATTGAAGGCACACTTTGGGCTTCATTTTGCCTCCTTAGTGGGTGTGTTTCTGTTTTTGTTTTCATTGTCAAAGGCCAAAATAAACATTGCCCAGTGTGGAAAAATTACAGGAGAGGAATAATTTACAGGAGAGGAATAATTTAATGGCTATTTGCAGACAGCTTTTGGGAAGTAGTGAATAAATGTGCTAAGCCTCCTGAAGCTTATTGCAGTAATTATAATAATTGTACCAAAGAAGGAGGAAAATAATGCTGCCAAGCACAGGATATTCTATAAGCTATAAGGAAGATCACTCAAGTGACCACAAGCTGAAGATTGGACACACCTCTTAATATGTTTATTCCCTTTTCCATTCCATCTTTAAGTAGAGTATAAGGGGGAACATCAGGCGTGCATTACTTATTTGCTGTTATACCTTCTGTCCACAAAGGGAACAACTTAAAAACACAGAATCATAAAAACAATGCCCAGCTAAGAGCAACAGCAAGCAGCTACGGGTGTAAACACATATGCGCAAACCACAAAAGAATAAAACTAAGCAACAGCAGCATGAAATGACAGTTTTAAACGTGTCATTTGTTCAATAAAGAAAAGGTGACTTAGACACGGCATAAGCATCTCTTAAGCCACCCCATCTCTCTCTCTCTCCCGCACCCCCATTTGTTTTAGCTATGGCACCTGAAATCTTGGCCAATGGTCTTGGAGCTGGTGGCTGAGTGGTCCCCAACTATCTGGGATGAGAATTTCATACATAAAGCTTCATCTGTAGGAGCGTTATCAAGAGCTCTGCCTCTGCAGATAAGAATAGGCTTTAAAAAGGTAGAGATACTGAACTGAAAGGACAGGTAGGTTTGTGTAGCAGAATTGTGTCGTAGCATAATGTTTCTGAGGATTAATCTATTCTATCTCCCTTAAACTTCCCCCATCAAACTATGAAAAGGTGACTTACAAGAACTGCACAAAGGCAAACTAATACTTTTCACTCCTTGTTTTCTTGTTTTCAAGCTGCTTTAATGTAGCAACAGATATGAACTCTGCACTGCAGGTGCTATCCATCCTGTTCAAGTTACATCTGGAAAAATACAAGCTATTAAATTCTGAGGCTAGTCACAATGATTTTAGTTCCCCCAAATCCATCCTTTGCTTTGAAGGTCCGTCTGAACTATCCCTGTGTAAAGAATGGGATTTATCTATTGGTCTGGCTAAAAGATTGAGTTGGCTTCTTTTGGGCGGGTGGCTTTGATCTGAAAAAATGAAAGAATCATGTCTCTCCTTCTAGGAAAGCTTTCCTCATCACTAGAAATGACTGGTAAAGATGAGATAACCGTGCAGCAAAAGTAAAACCAAAGTGTAAAGCTAGGGGTGAAATCCAGCAGCTTCTGACAGGTTCTGGAGAACCGGTAGTGGAAATTTTGAATAGTTCAGAGAACCGGCAAATACCACCTCTGGCTGGCCCCAGAGTGGGGTGGGACTGGCGATTTTGCAATATCCTTCCCCCAGGAGCGGGGTGAGAATGGGAATTTTGCAGTATCCTTCTCCTGGAGTGGGGTAGAAATGGAGATTTTGCAATATTCTTCCCCTGCCATGCCCACCAAGCCACACCACACCCATGAAACCATGCCCACAGAACTGGTAGTAAAAAAAAAATGAATTTCACAACTGTGTAAAGCACATGGAGTTGCAGGAGCCGGAACCCCTAAAGAGGCATAAATGGACACTGCATCAAAGTAGTTCATGTTTCCAATAGTAATTGACATATTTTCTGACAAGAGTTTTCCATGGATCCTGGTCTGCAAAAAGATCAAATTAAAATACTAAGTGCCCTTAGTTATGTTCTCCATTTTTTTTTCTTCTCCTTCATTGTTGAATGAAACTAGAGACAGTGAATCTGATTCCTTCTTTTCGCTTGTACCGGTAGTCCTTGATTTACAATTGCGATTGATTCCAAAATTTCTGCTGCTAAGTGAAACTTTTTAAAATGAGTCTTGCCCCATCTTACAACCTTTTTTACTGTAGTTGTTAAGTGAACCAGCACCTTGTTTAAGTTACATGGTTGTTAAGTGAATGTAGTTTCCCCATTAACTATGCCTGTTAGAAGGTCACAGAGGCTGATCACATGACCCTAAGGCACTGCAACCATCATAAATATGAGTCTGTTGACAAACATCTAATCATCATTACCCTGACAAGTCTGAATTTTGATCACGTGAGCCCAGGGATGTTACAATGGTCATAAGTGTGAAAAGCTTTTTTCCAGTGCTGTTGTAACTTTGAATTGTCACTAAATGAACTGTGGTAAATTGAGGACTATCTATGCTGTAATCCAGTGGTGGATTTCAAAATTTTTTACTATCAGTTCTGTGGGTGTGGCTTGGTGGGCGTAAATGGCTTGGTGGGCGTGGCAGGGGAAGGATACTATAAAATCTCAATTCCCACCCCACTCCAGGGGAAGGTCAGGAGGAAATGGAAAATCCCCAATTCCTCCTGATCAGCTGGGACTCGGGAGGCAGACAATAAATGTGGGCAGGGCCAGTCAGAGGTGGTATTTATCGGTTCTCTGAACTACTCAAAATTTCTGCTACTGGTTCTCCAGAACTGGTCAGAACCTGCTGAAACCCACCTCTGCTAATCACACTGCAAATCCCGAGGACAGTTAAGAAAGGTGTTTTGCCCATAGTTTTACATGGATTTCCAAGTTTGTAGATCTTAGACCTGTAAGTGAAACAGAACTCAAGACATGCTAAAGAGATTTTTATCAATAGATTGAAACCTCTGTTGTTTTACAGGTTGAGCAGTAAAAGGTTAATGATCCCTTTGTCTCATTTTAGGCTAGAATGTAATGCAGGGACCAGTTCCCTTCACTTGATCTAGGCCAGGAATTTTAAATTATTTTTTTCATTAAACCCAAGTTCACCCCCAGATTTGGGCTGCCTGTGGCAATGCATGAGCAAGCAGCTCTAATAAACTCCCATCTATTGAGCTTCATCCAAATCCAGGGTTTTACTTCCAAATGCCCCAGGCTTTCATGCCAGTTCTTCCTCAGTTCAAAATATAGTCCCTAATATAAACTAGCTGCTATTTATCAAAATGGAAATGATGAACTGAAAGTGAACCATTAAGAAATGGGATTCTGATGATCTGAGTAGCCATCTGCCACCACAGGTTGGAATTTTCCGCAGAAAATATCTGCGGAAAGAATTTTTTCCCCCCTACTTCAAGCAAAAGGTACCTTAGCCAAAACGAATGGGCAAGTCTGCCCAATTAAATCACAGGGTAAATCTGAAATATTAGCAGCTTCAAATGAAAGAGCAACTTTTGTTGGAAATTTGGGATTGAGGCCATTAATTTTAGATACTTGCAAAAAAAAAAAAAAGGCTTATGGCACTTCCATCTCTTTTTGACTTTTGGAAAAGTTACCTCAGGCATTAGAAACTAGCAGATGGCAGAAATGTGTGTCACCTGCCCTGCATTTATGAAACAAAAATGCTTTCCTCAGATATGGTGGTCAAACTGGTTCTATTGCTAGTCTTAAAAAATAAGACTAGCCAGTCTTTCTGTATGGAATGGAAGATGATGTCATCTCAGGTGACAATTTATCTTAAATCAACAGAGGGAAAAAAAACCTCTGTTTGTCTGTCAGCCTATCCCTATGATGTCCTTCTATAGTCAATTCTCCTCCAGTACACAGAAATGGCAGGCTAGTTTTGAGAGGCATCAAAAGCAATTCAGAGAGGGCCACTACTCAGAAGCTACATCTAATTTCCTCTACAAGGTCCTCACCTGACAGCAATTCCGTGACAATCACACTACCAACAACCACCGCATAGGAAAAGTACATATTTCTTATGTTATCCAGTCTGGTTCGTTTGTATTCATATACTAATGATCAGCAAAACTGATCATTGTGATCAATATGATAAAGTGCATATGTACTACAATGTAACTTAGAAGATTCAGTTTATCTGGTAGGATTCCATGGAAATTTGCATACAAAAAACCATCACTAATATCCAGCTACAGTATATACCAGGGGTGTTAAACTGAAGGTCCAGGGATCAGATCCATCCTGCGGGGTGCTTAGATATGGCCACCCTGGAAACAGTGAAGGATCAGTTCGCAGTATCTCTGACAGTGAGAACAGAGCTTCTGGAGCTCCGTTTTCACTGGCAGAAGGTTGCAGGAGGCCGTCACAGCTAAAAATGGAGCTCAGGAGCCCATTTTTGCTGGCAGAGCACTCAGGCCACCACAGGTGCCCCAACATGAGCGACATCAAGCTGGCCACCCACCACAGACCCCCAAAGTCAAACAGAACCCTGATGCAGCCCTCAATGAAATTGACATCCCTGGAATATACAAAACAAGCCTTCCAACTATATCTGGGCGAAGAGTCATATGGCTTGATGTAATTATTGTCCAAAATGTGCCGTTTGGTCTGGGACAAAAATTAATGTAATTTTATGACATTGTTAAAATTAAACAGATTTGAAATTATTCTTATTACTAGTATGTAAGCCATTTGAACCATAATGTTCAAGCCGCTATAGAGTATTTTCCCATTTGTCTTCATACGTTATGACATTGATGTAGAAAGAACCAGATAGTGACTCATATAATAGATTCTGGCCTGCCTGAAGTGAATTCCCACATCAAAACAGAATATGAATATATGGTTTATCTTAAATGGAAGTGAATTATGAGCCCAAGGCAAAGAAGCACTTAACCCTGTTCATAAAGATGTGTCTTCTCTTTTCTTAGGCATAAAAGGGTTAAGGAGCACCAATCTGCCTTAATATTGACAAAAGTTTCTAATCCAATTTGTCAAGCTCGATCTGTGAAGAAAGGCTCTTGGATGTGCTGACCAGCAATTTCATACCCTGGTGTAACTTGAAGTGAGCTGTCAGTTTAAATTAAGGCAAGGTATAGCAGGGCCAACCCTGCTTTCAGCTCTAAAATGTATTAAGCAAGAGTTTTACACTGACTCAAATCTTTTATCTTGCTCTAGTTATGAACAGAAGGTTCCTCATGTTTTCTGTGGGATAGGTTATCTATCTACCAAACACTTTCAAGTGGCATTATGTGAAAGGCAGATTGGTGTTAACTCAAAGCAGCAGACATTAGAAAGCTGGGCAGTTAAACTATTATTATAAAGGTATATTTGGCATTAAGTAGAGTAGGATTCATACTAAAAAGCAGAGATATCACCTTGCCAACAAAAGTGTGTATAGTCAAGGCTATGGTTTTCCCAGCTGCAATGTATGGCTGTGAAAGTTGGACCATAAGAAAGGCTGAGCGCCAAAGAATTGAGGCCTTTGAACTATGGTGCTGGAGAACATTCCCTTGGACTGCAAAGTCATCAAACTGATTGGTCCTAGAGGAGATCAACCCTGACTGCTCTTTAGAAGGCCAGATCCTGAAGATCAAATTCAAATACTTTGGCCACCTAATGAGAAGGAAGGATTCACTGGAGAAGAGCCTAATGTTGGGAAAGATGGAGGGCAAAAGAAGAAAGGGACGACAGAGAATGTGGTTGCTGGATGGAGTCACTGAAGCAGTTGGCATGATCTTAAATGGACTCCAGAGATGGTAGAGGCCAGGAAGGCCTGGAGAAATGTTTTTCCATGGGGTCGCGATGGGTCAGACACAACTTTGCAACTAACAGCAACAACAAAGAGCAGGATTGAAAGTTGTCTAGTTTGGAGGCCTAATCTAGAACTCTGGAAGTAACTAATATGTATACATTGGCCAGACGATAATCAAGTCAGATTTGTTATCCAGATCTGGAGAAATAAGTAAATGACTAAGCACTTTATTTTACCAAATTCTTTTCTAGCATGGGAAAGTCACAACTGGTAATGTCTTTTTCAGCACAAGAGTATAAAAAGTGCAGTCCAGCTTTATAAGGCAATAAGAAATCAGTGTAAAGGTTTGTAATAATCTCTCCCCTTCCCCAAAGTGCCTATAACTTTGCTGTTGGGGAAAAAATGTGATTTGTGATACTATTTTATTCCATAGGGACATACCAGTGCCACCTTTCAGATGGATATTTGCAAGAAATAATTATGTCCCTCTCAGAAATTCTGGAGCTGATCACCAGGTGCAGAGCAGAGAGATAAAGGAGGAATTTCTTGGCATTTCCCATCAAATAAAGTAGTTTCTACATCAGTTAAAACTACTGTCGTAGCTCAGAAAGCATCCTTTTTGCTGAGCATGGAAGATTGGTGAAAATACAAGGCTGAAACGTTGCTGAAAACAATAAAGATTTCTCTCTTTGCACCAGGATCTGGGATTGGCTTGCCCCAAAATGGCCTTATGATGATGCAAATGGCCTTACGATGGGCAAGCCTGGCCTCTCACCTGAGACCAGTCTTGCCCATAACCAAATCCAATCCTTTCCTAAACACTTGTCATTTCTGATGAAATAACAAAGCATGTGAAAGGCTTGAATTACAGAATTGCAGAGTTAGAAGGTACCTTGGTTGGAGGTCTTCTAGTCCAACCTCTTGCTTAAGCAGGAGACCCTATTTGATTCTGGACAAATAGCTCCCTGATCTCTTCTTAAAAAACCTCCAGTGATGGGACACCCACAGCTTCTAGAGGCAAGCCATACCACTGATTAATTATTCTTGTTCAGACTTTGAATTTGCATCACAGTTTAAAGAGACACAGACTATTCTTTGTCACTGCAATTTAAACGCCTTACCTGTGATTATGTTTGCAACCTATTTTTAACTGCTGATGAAACAATCATTTCAATAAAGTAATTTTTGATTTCTTAGCCTAAAACAAGCCTTCTAACTATTGGGGGGGGGGGGCATGCAAAGACTTGCTGTGAACTACTCTCCAGTTTGTGTAGCTTGTCTATTCAAACTGGAGTTGTCAAATAACATTGGGTGGTGGCTGTGATACATTGCTCCTCTGTCTCCCTTCTTATAGATTTTTGGTTTAAAGTTTTAGCCAATAATTATCAATAGGAGGAATGTGTTAGCTTATTACAATTGTTCTTGCTCTATCAGCATGAAGACTTTCCTCCTGTGTGCAATCTTTCCTCCCTTTCATATTCTGCTAAAACAGATGTTTCTTTATCTATAGTTAATCACAATGTCTATATAAATGAGCATTTTATCTTTTCTGTCCATATGTCTTCCTATGCATAAGAGAGATGTCTTCCTTTATATAGGTTTTGTTACATGATGTGCCCATTTATTTATAATGGCAGAAACCAGATTTTTTCTTTTATACAATGACATTATTAATTCCTATACTACCTTTCACCAATTCTTAATTAAAACTTATCGTAAACATATAAGGAAAATATTCTAACAGGATAGTGCAAATTTTTGTTTCCAGATCATAAGCAGTGTGTGGTCTCTATAAACTAGAAACAGTGTTTAGATGACAAGTTTCATCCAATCCTGGATGAATGCTTATAAACTAGCTATTCCAGTCACTCATTAAAAGTGCCAGCAAGCATGCAAAGTGTATTAGCACCAGCACATTTGTTAGTGAACCATTTTCTGGTTAAATGCATTGTGTGAATAGTTATCTACTGTGTGCAAGATGATGTCACCTTGTTCTGTAGCAGCAGCTGTTTTCTAACATTCCTTTGAACCCAGTGCGAACAATGCCTGGAGTTGTTACCAGTGTAGGTTGTGAGCCACAAAATCTAAGAAACTATGCATTTGTTCATTGTTAACATGCCACAAAACATCTCATGCTCCCTTGAATATATGCAAATAATCTTTGAACTTTCAACAGCTGCATTTGATCTCCAGTGCTACTCCAGTGATATCATTTACATTTGACCATTGATACATAATTGCTGGCATACAATGTTTGTTGGTTCATTTGTAATGTGGGGCACTTAATAGATAACAAGCAATGTTAAATTACATTTGGCAGTTGACTAGTGGCAGACCTTGATAATATCTGGCTCCTGAAGCTAATTTACTTAGATTGCACTATGCAAATGTACTTGAGGCATGCTGTCTTGCCCCTGAAAATAATCTTCCATTTGCAGGTTAGATGAAATGAGCATGTCTGGTAGATCTGTACAGACCAATTCTGTAGGATCCTAGCTGCTATGCTGATACACAGCTGTGGTGCCTATTCTTTCATTGTAAAAATTGAGATAGATGTTTGAAAATGACTATGTAACATTCAGAGATATACCAAAAGTGTTCATGGCAGTCCAAAGGGCAAGGTACAAATAATGTAAATGTGACCTTTGCAAACATAGATTGCACAAACTGAAAAAAAAAAGAAATCCTTCCAGCTCTTGAAGAGAGAGGGACAAATTTGACCTCTTTAACCTGCCAAAGCTGTTAAAAAATAATCATTCAAAAAAGGGGAGATGGAATGTAATTTTAAATATAAATCAAGGATCACACATTAATTAAGATGGCAATTTTTTGCATGCAATCTTTGATAAACATTGCTCACTTTTGTGAGGAAAGAGATGGGCTTCTGATGTACCATAGAGCTAATTCAGCGCACACACACACACACACACACACACACACACACACACACACATTAAATTTCCCTCCTTCCTTCCTTCCTTCCTTCCTTCCTTCCTTCCTTCCTTCCTTCCTTCCTTCCTTCCTTCCTTCCTTCCTTCCTTCCCTGCATTAGTTTACATTTCCTTTTAGACAAAAAATTTGGACCAGGATATGTATTTTAATAGATATTTCTTCATATCTGTTTACATTGTTCTATGCAATTTTATCTAATCAACATATTTTCTGCAAACAATTTCCTCTCATTTTTGTACATTATCTTGCTTGATATGTGAGTTTTTGTGTCTACATTTTAGCCCAAAATATGCATTTTTGTAAACACTTTTTGATAGGAGTGTTGATAGGAATGTACTTTGGAAAAATGTGTAGGAGAGGTCTTACTATCAAAAATATGGTGTTCCTCCCCAGTTATATATTTATGGAAGACTGATAAAATAAAAAAGGAAACCAAAAACTTTCTGAAATGTAACATTCCTAGTACAACTTTCATATTGGAAACTGCATAGAATTGTGTTTTGTAACTCATCTTTCAGGGCTTGTGTTTCAGAATTTGTATTTCAAGGCCTCCAATTGCAGATTCATTAGAAGATCCAAATAGAATTTGGGGGAATGGATGAAAATACCATGTTTCCCTGAAAATAAGCCCTCCCCTGAAAATAAGCCCTCCCCAAAAATATTTAACCACATGTGCAGCTGGTTCCCGCAATTTCCTCTGGTTAGGGTTTGGGAGACAGAACTGGAAATCAGGTAAGATGGCAAGAGGAGCCTCGTCTTGCTCCATGCATCCCAAAATAATAAGAACTCCTCGAAAATAAGGCTAAGCACTTATTTTGGGATTCAAAAAAATATAAGACAGGGTCTTATTTTTGGGAAAACACAGTAGTTGATGTCGCTTTTGTGATTTCTCATCAAGTCACCCTACATTTCAATGTCAAATGAAATGTAGGGTGACTTGTAGGGTGACTTAAACAGAAACACCTCCCCCCCCCATAAAAATGGATAAAATAGCATTACATAAGGAATGTTCTGATTTTAACCTGAATTAATTGTATAAGTAAAGTAAATGCATCTTATTTTTGAGCTAATTGTTACATTACCTTTCTGATTTTCTCTGTTGTATTAAATATAATAATTCAGACCGAATTTCAGCTGATGTTTTACATCAGTATATAGTTGATTAGCAGGTGGCTGGAAGAGAAGGAAACAATCTGTTTTCTAAAAAGACTCATTAAGTTAAAAAAATACCTCTTTCCTAGTAAGTTAGTGTAGGGTTGCATCCTTAACAATGAACTGAGAACATTACCAAAATGGGAATAACAATAGATATATACATTAGTTGGGAGAAAAATGGGCATATTTTGGCTGTGTTTCCAAGCAGTGATTAAGATAAAGTCTGATCAGAATTCTCAGTGGAGAGAAATTAACTGTTGTCCTTCTTTTTCCCCAACTTATTAATAGTAGATGCAGGAGATGATAGAGCCTATGACTTTGCAAAGTTATACATAATATCATTGGTTCTGGGAGGCACATCGAGTACTAGAAACTATGAGTGGCAAACAAACCAGATCACTTACTATGTGACCCTTTGTTTTGGCCAGGAAGAACTTTCTGGTTTTCCTATGTCAGCAGCCTTCCCAGCATGGTCAACTTTCTGTCCACTCTCTGCAGCTGTCCCCTCTTCCTTTTGCAGTGTGCCAAATACCAAAGAAACTCTGAGCATTGGGACAATATTTTCACATCAAAAAGCATTAAGTATCAAATCCGATGACTTTTGAAGCAGTCAAAAACTGAAGTACCTCTGTACTTTGTTCCCACATCTGTTACCTTTTTTTGTTAAGCAGATTGGTTGGTGAGTGATTCAAACTCATATTTTCACACAAGGGTATAGCTTTTCCCAGACTGGTACCTTTCAGGTATGACAGGTCTTAATTCCAAGGAGTTCCAATGTTTTTTTTAATCCAAAACATCTTGAAGAGCACCAGGCAGATAGTATGTAGACCTCTTGTGCGATGAGTCCATATAAGACCTAGTTCCTTCCAACACTAAGCCTTCTGTTTGTAAAGCACAGAAATTATGGTACTAGCATGAGACAACATGAACATGCTGAATATTTCAGCTCTTTGTTTTCTTATGGTCTGAGTGATTTGAAATGGTACAGCTTTTTGACCCCAGATATTTGATTTTACAATTTATGACATGGTTTTTTATTTTTTCTATACTACTTCAGTGAGATGGACAACTACATGAAATGAATTATACAATAAAACCTTAACCCACAAGCTCCCAGTTCATAGCCACTACACCAATCCAAAATCAGGCATCAGCAACCAAATTGTAAATTGAGAATACCAGATCATATCCATAGCAAAGTTGTTCTGGAAGAAGAGGGGGGAACTTATTTTAAAATTGGAACACCCAAGGATATGTTTTGAATGCCTTGCCTCGGGATGGAGAAGAGACAAAGGCAGCCTCATGAGAACATGGCAGAGGTAAGTTTATGCTATGGTTAAGAACAGGTGAGAAAGTGCCCTAAGAACTCTTGATGAAATCCCAAGTATCTTTATTTAAAAATAACTCACACATCCAAATAAGGCCACGATCAAAGAAAAGACAATAATACTACTTCTACTATCTTTACAAAGAATATCTCTATTATAAAATAGAAACATTTTTTGTGTTTAGGTAAGAAGTCAAGATGACAAAGAAAAATGGAAACAAATAACCCCCAAATCAAAATTATACTTATAATTAATAGCAAAATTAAGATAAAGCTCCTACAGAAATAGTAACAATCACAAGAAAACGATGCCAATAATTAAGTGTAGATAGCACCCTGTGGCAAAAGGAGAAAACAGATCAACTATATTGGCAGTGAAAACTATAATTTACTTTTACAATATCTGTATCACATGATTAAAGATCTCTGTGTGCATCTGTGTGTGTATAGATTTTGATTATATAGAAACAATCAATAGAGACCTGTTGTCCTGCACTTTATCATTGCAAGATTTTTGCAGTATACTTCAGTTTCCTGAAGTATATACCCTAGAAAAATTCATACCAATACAGAGAACAGAAAGGATGATCTCCCCAATTTTTGACAGACATTTTGGAATACTCCAGGACAAATTTATAGGTGCAAACAGGCAAAGTAGGAAAGAATCAAGTAGGAAGTCCCCTTGTGCAAGTAGAAGTCAACACGCAACAGATATTGTCAGTAGTTTAGGTTGTTGAACTAGCTGTTTTCTCTAAGAATAGATAAAAGAGACAGAGACAGAGAGTCAGAGAGAGACAGAGAGAGGAAAGATGATAGGAGGGAGGGAAGGGAGAGATGTGGGGAGAGAGAGAGGAAGAGAGAGAGATGTTTCTTCCATCGGAAGACCCTTTTCAGGCATATGTATGATATTTGGATGGCACATGAGATATACATCAGGCCATTTTTTAGAAGAACCTAGAAAAAAATGGAGTCCCCTGCAGTTGCTAGTAAAACATTTCCCAGCTATAATCTCTTGCTTCTTTGTTAGCTAGCTTTCCTTTAGTTTCTATAGAAACAGAGGAAAGAAAAGGAGGAGGAGAAATTATTGAATAAATGTTTCTTGACTGATCCATGTCACTATTTTTGTTTTTCTTGTCCCTTGTCCTTGTCTTCTGAGATGATGATGAAAGAAGCTAGGACTTAAAAGAGCTTTGAACAAGAAATAGAATGGGCATATTCTATATAGCAAGAGATTCCTTGAGTATTTAGCAATAGCAGGGTCATAAATCTATGAAATTTACAGTATATTTAGTATTGCTGTTTATGTTGAATAGTTTGTGCAAACAAATTTGTGCTTTTGTATTCATTTGTGTGGGTAAAGTTAAAATTTACTTGAGTTGGGGAAAAGTATATGGACTTAATCATACTGGGTTTAGTTTTGGCAGTAGGGGAAACTATTTTGTACTGCCTTTCTCCATGATCTTCCCTTCCCTTCGCTTCTCTCCCCTCCCCTCCCCTTCCCTGTCTCCAGTCTCCAGTCTCATGTGTAACTCTGAAGCTTCCTGGTTGTCTCTCATCCAAGTGCTAACTCAGCCCAGTTCTATTTAGGCTTTACGATCAACCAAGCTTCATAAGGTGCTGTCACTAAATGGCCATGTGATTGGATGAATCAACTCCTCAGGATTGCTATTGATTTTTTTACTTCATTTGCTATATTTTTATCCCACCCTTTTCAGTTCTTTGCTTATCTCTGACCTTATAAGAGAGGGGAGTCCTCCTTCAGTCTTACAATATGAAACAGATGAGGCAGCTGAGGGAAAGGGTGGGGGAAGGAGAGTTGCTTTATAATCTATTCAAGAATCAAATGAAAGGCCATGAAAAGGTTCAGGCTGGGGGAGCTTTAGAAGCACTCTTGCTTGAATTGAACTGAGTTTCAGACCAAGGAGGAACTAAAGTGTCCTGCCCTCCAGCTTCTCAATGCCAGGATGATTGCAAAGTTATGGTGACACAGCGGTGAGAATGCTGTATTTCAAACTAACTCTGCCCCCAGCCAGGAGTTTGCACCTGACCGGCTCAAGGTTGACTTAGCCTTCCATCCTTCTGAGGTCAATAAAATGAGGACCCAGATTGTTGGGGGTGATAACCTGTTTCCCCCAAAATAAGATATCCCCTAATAATAAGCCCAGTCGGGCTTTTGAGCACCTGGCAATAAGGCCAAATGCTTATTCCAGGGCTCAAAAAAATATAAGACGGCCTTATTTTGGGGGAAACACAGTATGCTGATTCTGTAAACCACTCAAATAGTGCTGTAAAGCACTATGGAGCAGTGTATAAGTGCAAGGGCTTTTCCTATGGTTTTTCTAGGCTACAAGGCCTTCCAATAGCCTTGACCTTCGGAATGAGGCGGGTAGACAGGAGATGGGGTTTTTTTCCAGCTCAGTGAACTCAGGACAAGAAACCAAAGACGAGCTGTCACAAGTTTTTTTTTTTTTAATGGTACCTATTTTTATTGACCCAGACTTACAGATTCACAAAAAGCATTGGACCTTGGACCATTGGATTATCTCGCTATGATGGTTGGGGAGGTGTTTGTTTTAAAAAAAAAAAAGATACAAAAATGAAACATATGAACACATATGTGTGAGTGCTTTCTGTTGCTATTGTCTATCCTATACTCTATTTCTGTCGTGACTATACAATTCTGTTCTCTATACTTTGGCAAACTGGTGGTTGGAAGAAATCATTAGGGCAGAGAACCGATTATTATATTACTTGAATCCCATCACTGACTAAAACCAATGGTGGGATTCAGCCAGTTCAGGCTGGTTTGGACGAACCAGTTGTTAAATTGCTGGCTAGTCCCATCCCTTTCAGGAGTTCCCACATGCCCCGTTTTTGCTCCCAGGAGGCTGCAGGGAGGCCTACTAGGCCCAAAACAGGGTACGGGAGATGGTGTGCCCTCCCACAGCCTGTTTTGGCTCCCTGGGGGTGCAGGAGGCCAAGTGCCACCTTTCACACCCCCGGGCCATGCCCACCATAGCCACCCCCAGCCAGCTGGTCATTAGGGCAGAGAACCGGTTGTTAAATTATTTGAATCCCACCACGGATAGAACTCAAAATCTCCTGGTTTCAAGGTTTCCAGCATCTTAACTGCTAGACCCAACTGGCTTTCCTTATTCTACTACTATTACTTCTATACTGTTACTAGCATAGAGCAATGTCTTCCTCTTACAAACACTGGTGTATCTTTAATTTCCCCATGTCTCTCTCTTTCTGGGATTTCTTCTTCTTTTCTTATTAATTAATAGGCAACATGTAAAGCCCCTGCACTTTCTCACATTTTGCTTGACTTTGCTGTGTTGAGACTTTCCTTTTTCATGTGGACCATTCTGTCTCCTCTTTTACTTGGCTGTTTTCTCTGATTGTTGCTGGCTGCAGACTTCCCAAAACATCCATCTTCCTTTCTTCCCTGTTTCTGAGTTGCAGTTTTTATAGAGAAGTCTGCCTTACTCACAATGGGGAGAAATAGAAGGTAAGGAAAAATAGCCCAGATGCCTGCAATTTTTCTCTCACCATCATGCTCTTTCACAGCAGTATAAGTGATTTAATTTAAAAAGTGTAATAAAATGCAGAGAATAGGAAGCGTTGGCCTTTAATTGGCTCAATACACATATCATTGATTTAAACTTTCATAAAACTGGACTTTGTAGATCTGCTGGAATGGTTCCTCAGGAACATTAGTCCCATAAGAAACTTTTCACATGCCTGTTCTTTACTGCGACCTTTCCAGGAGAAGCCAGAATGCCTATAGATATGAAAAAAAGGAATAATTAGGGTCAGCTAGTTCTCATTTCTCTCATTCTTCCTCATGAATAATAATAATTCGTGATTTAAACTCATAAATATTTTAAACTTGTATGCTACCAGTTTCTGGGTGTCATTTGAGCTTCCTAAGTATTGGCTAACAGCAATACTGACATCAATCAGATTTTAGTAAAATTTGAGCCATTTTTCCAATCATTTTGAGAAATTAGTGGAGTATTGTGATGGAAGGAAGCTCCTCTCAGCTTTATTTCAAGTGCAAATTCTATGGAAAATAGATAGGAAGAAGCTGAAAAGCAAAGTAAAATATCTATCTTCATTTCACCCTTAAAGGTGAGAGGGCAATTTCACAAAGCAACTTCAAGGATGTAGGTTTCTCAAATCTTTGCCAAAGCAAAGCACACTTTGGGAGCTTTGCATACCCCTAATTGTTATGAACCTTCAAACTTTGCATATTATCTCGTCTCCTCTCTCTCCCAGTAGAAAATTAAAACACGAACTGATCTCTTCCTGTAAAATCAGAAATGCTCCATTACATTCAATGGGATTCATTCCTAAATGTTGAATTGCAACTGGAACAGTTGTTGGTGATCTTTAATGGAACAGATTAAAGATCAAATGACTAAAGATCTCAATCCAGCCCAATTGGCATGATAGAAAATAATCTTTTTTTCCCCCTAAACTGAAATTACAGATGAAATAAACTGTGGATGAAATATGAATATTGTTCATATTTTTATGATGCACA
The DNA here is from genome assembly GCA_030761175.1 of Masticophis lateralis. NCBI lineage: Eukaryota > Metazoa > Chordata > Lepidosauria > Squamata > Colubridae > Masticophis > Masticophis lateralis. Next base: position 194,063,482 of record JAUDYJ010000001.1, on the reverse strand, counting down.
ATGATAATTTAATTTTATTCACATGATTGAAGCACCTTTCTCAAAACTTTCTTGTACTTTCCAACGCCGAGAAGGCTTGATTTTCTATTTCATGTTGATTAAAACTTCTTGTTTTAGAGATGTATGGGAATCTCTCTCTATATATATGTATATGTATATGTATATGTATATGTCTATGTCTATGTCTATGTCTATGTCTATGTCTATGTCTATGTCTATGTCTATGTCTATGTCTATGTATATGTATATGTATATGTATAAAGTAAAGGTGAAGGTTCCCCTCACACATATGTGCTAGTCATTTCCAACTCTAGGGGGTGGTGCTCATCTCTGTTTCAAAGCCGAAGAGCCAGCGCTGTCCGAAGATGTCTCCGTGGTCATGTGGCCGGTATGAGTAAACAGCAAAGACACACAAAACACCGTTACCTTCCCACCAAAGGTGGTCCCTATTTTTCTACTTGCATTTTTTACATGCTTTCAAACTGCTAGGTTGGCAGAAGCTGGGACAAGTAACAGGAGCTCACACTGTTATGCGGCACTAGTGATTTGAACCACTGAACTGCTGACCTTTCGATCAACAAGCTCAGCATCTTAGCCACTGAGCCACCGCATCCCTTATGTATATGTATATACACATATACATATATTCCTAATATTAATATCAATAAAAATGAAAATTAAAAAAATCTTAGTGACCAAAGTAAAGTCAAAAATTGAACTTTGCAATTTGGGAAACTCCTAACTCTGCATTGGGAATGGAAGGTTCTTCAGGCCAATCACTTAAGAACTGAAGGTCATCATTACTTGATATCTACCTATGTGTCACCTCCATATGGGCTTTGATCATTGGCTTGAAACTGATTCAGACAGATGGGGAGACACATGTGTTGCTTGGAAATATTTTTAGGCAGAAAACTCTCTAAGGTCTGGTCTGCTATGGTTCATAAACCCCAATTATAAGGTCAGGTCAAAACCACTCCAAAGCTCTATAAGTAACAAGAGTGAATCTTTATATTACCTTTTATACTAAATGTAAAGATTGGATAAACCGCTTGTTAAAATTCATTTACCAATAGAAATTAAAAGTTTGGACTATAATCCATCCAAAGCATACTTGCTAACAAATCAACCCTTAAGAAATAAATTGAACATACTTCTGAAAAGATGGTGACATTCTGAGTGGGAGTAGAAGATCCCCTCAACCTTTGAAAAACCAAAATAATATGATGAAGATGAAGATGTTTCTTTTAATGTTCAACAAAATGTAAAAAAGGAGCTTTATTACATTTATTACATTCATTCTGTAAAATATGACGAGTTAGTCACAGATTCTGTTAAAAATGGACTTGAGTATTGGTTTCTATTAATTGTATTCTTGCTATATAGTACAGATTTCAGATAATCCTTGAGAAATGCAACCACACCAATATTTTTTTTTCTTTATTAACAGAGACTTTTCAAGGGTAGTCCTATATTTATGTTGTCCAATATAAATGAGAGCAGTGAGCTTTAATTGATTTCTATGCGTAATTAGCTGATTCACATAAAATTCATTTAAAGCCTTGCACAGGTGACTTCAAGCAAAAAATCCCCCCCCCTTCTTCATTAGGAAGTTCAAGAGTGAACCCATACTATTCCCATTTGATGGAGCTAACATTATGACAGAGTTGCCCAGTATGTATGTGACCAGCATACGTATCTCTGTATAGTATTTATTTCTTTGTCTTTAGAGGCACACAACTCCATTTCTTTTCTTTATAAAATGGTAAAGGTTCCCCTGCGCATATGTGCTAGTCATTCCCAACTCTAGGGGGCAGTGCTCATCTCTGTTTCAAAGCCAAAGATCCAGCGCTGTCTGAAGATATCTCCGTGGTCATGTGGCCGGCATGACTAAACACCAAAGGCACACGGAACACTGTTTCCTTCCCACCAAAGATGGTCCCTATTTTTCTACTTCCATTTTTTACATGCTTTCAAAGCTAGCATGCTTTCTGCTAGGTTGGCAGAAGCTGGGACAAGTAACGGGAGCTCACCCCGTTATGCAGCACTAGGGATTCAAACTGCTGAACTGCTGACCTTTCATTCGAAAAGCTCAACGTCTTAGCCACTGAGCCACCACATCCCTCTTCTTTTCTTTATAGATACATGTAAAAGAATGAGATGAGTTTATAATAAAAAATGGATTCAATCAGAAATCTTCCTAAATATAATTAGCCTACTTCTACAATCCAATATGGAAAATGGGCTAAATTACAGCAACACTAAAGTTTTGGCAGGCCAGGTGATATAAGGAAGCTCAATGTAAGGGAGAGAAACTCTGCACTTTTCTTAAACCAGAGGAAACAGGGATAGAATGTAGAAGAAATAGGGGCTTTGAGGGAAGGGTTCCCAGTCAGGCAGACTCTTGCTTTAAGGGCTGGTTTTGACTTGTCGGCCACAAGTAATTATCTTGGCCTTTGAAGCATACACAGGATTGCATCCTTTTAGATATCAGAAAGGTAATCCTTGATTTATGACCACAATTGACCCTGGAATTGCAGTTGTAAATCTTTGCAGTTGTTCAGTGAGATGTCTTGTGACTCTTTCGTTTAATGACCCAAATACCAACACTATCAATTGTAGTTGTTAAGCGAATGGAGTTCCAGTGCATATGTGCCTCAGTGGAGTAGAGGAAGTCCTAGGAGGTCTGGAATTCTCTGCCTGCAAGTTGGTGTTGGTGAATGCAGGGATCCTGGGAAAGAAGCCACAGTCTGTCCTGGAAGGCTCAGTGGCCCCAGCTTGACTCAGTGGCACAGCAAAAGCACCAAATGACAGAAATCCCAAGACTGCAGGATGAAGCAACCAGTTCCCCCAATGAAGGGCCAAATACCTGGGAAGACCCAGCTTTGTTACAGGACAGGAAGCAGGAAGCAGGCAGGCCACAAGGATGGGGCAGCCATTAAAGCTGCTCCAATCCAAGTCTTTCCCATACACAGTGACCAGACCAAACCACCCCACTGATGGCTTCCCTCTACTAGTATCTTTCCCTACCACAACATCACTCACCCCAGGTTTTGCTTGTCATATCACTGCTGGGGTTACCGTATTTTTCAGAGTATAAGATGCACCCTTTTCCCCAAAAAAGGAGGGTGAAAATTTGGGTGCATTTTATACTCTGAATATAGCCCTGCCCAGCTTCTCAAACAAGGTTTCAGAGGCTGAAAAAAGCATCAGAAAAGAAGCTTCAGAAAAGAAGACCCCAAACAGAGCTTCAGAAAAAAAAAAGCCTCCAAACAGAGCTTCAGAGGCTTTTTTTCTGAAGCTCTGTTTAGAGGCTTTCAGAAGCAGGAAAACAGTTTTTTCTGAAATGGAGTTTCGGAAGTTTCAGAGGCAGAAAAGAAAGAAAGAAAGAAAGAAAGAAAGAAAAGCAAGGCACAGAGCTCACAACCAAGGAACCTGTTGCTAAAATTCACCTCTGGGGACAGCTGATTGGGGGTATTCCAGGAGGCCGATCCACCTGCCAATAAGCTTTTTTCTTATTTTCCTCCCCAAAACTAAGGTGCATCTTATACTCTGAAAAATACGGTAGGTTAAACCCACCTGTTTATACTATTTAGGGCCCCGGGTCCTACCTCTCTGCAAATGGCCCTATTGTCCAAAGGCCTACCAGCTCAAAACAAAGAAAACAATCCACTGTAGTCCACATGGAGAAGGGGGGAAAGTGGCGCAGGTATACTTTGGGCTTTTTGGAAAGAGGAGACATATTGCACATACAGAAAAACGCACACATTCCTTCTTCAGCAAACTTCCCTCCTCTCATTTAAAGAAGGAAAGAACAGATGCACACACACACACACACAAACACACACACACACACACACACCCCACTCAAATATTGCAAGAAGGGGGAAAGGAGCTTGGAGCCCGTTTGAAAAATATCCAAAGTTTTTGAACATCTTACAATGTTTGATGTTTGGTCCTTCATGGAAAGTGGTGGGGAGGGATACTTCATTCCAGACTTTGGAGCTTCCCAAATATTTACTGCATAGATTTGAGGGGGCGGGGAGGAAGAGAGGTAGGGTGGGATGGAAATTGTAACTTGTGCAGTTGGTTGTAAGGACAGGCAGACAGTGAAGTACCCAAATTTTCATCATATGACCATGGGGGAGGGGGGAACTGCAATGGCCATAACTTTAGGCACAGGTCATAAGTCCCTTCATTCAACACCCTTGTAATTTTAAACAGTCACTGAGTGAATGGTCATAAATCAAGAATTACTTGTACAGTACATGGTCTTTTTTCTCTTTTCCCATTCCTTCCTTCTACTTTTTGATACATTTGAGTCTACAATTCTATTTTGTTTGTCCTTTATTCTCAATGAGATTTCAATGTTAAATGATCAAGATTTTTAAGACAGCATTAAACCACATTTTACAAATCTGGAGTATAAATTGATATTAAATCAACACGGCCTCTTTCAGAGGTAACAAGGAAATTCATTCCAATGTACTGCCACAGTTATTTTATGAGCAGTTATCACAGCAAAGTGGATGAAGGATGAATCACGTCAAACAAATTTATTTCATTCTTTGATAAAGTGACTAAATAAGTGGATCAGAGAAATTCTGTGGACAGAGTATACTTGGATTTCAGTAAGGCATTAAAGTAGATCACAACCTACTTCTTGCTAAATTAAAAAAAATGTGTTATAGAATGCATCACCACCAGGTGGATTTGTAACTGGCTGACAAACCACACTCAATGAGTAGCCCTTAATGGAGCTACATCTTCAGGGAGAGAAGTAAGCAGTACCCTAAAGTTTTGTCTTAGGCCCTTCACTTTTCAATATCTCCATAAATGATTTAGATGAAGGAATAGAAAGAGAACTCATCAAATTTGCAGATGACATCAAGCTGGCAGGAATAACCAACACTCCAGAACATAGGGTCAAGATCCAGATGGATCTCAACAGATTTGAACACTGGGCCCTATCTAACAAAATGAAAATCAGTGTAGAGAAAAGTAATGTTTTACACTTAGGCAAGACAAAAACCAAACGTACAGGTACAAAATAGGTGAAACTTGGCTCAACAGCAGTAACTGCAAGAGGGATCTTGGAGTCCTAGTGGATAAAAAAGATGTAGAAACTCCGGAAAGAGTGCAGAAAAGGGTAACAAAGATGATTGAGGGGCTGGAGGCTAAAACAGATGAAGCACGGTTGTCTAGTTTAGTGAAAAGAAGGACTAGGTGAAATGGTGTATCATTTCCTGTTTGAGCAGGGGGTTGGAATAGAAGACCTCTAAAGTCCCCACCAACTCTGTTATTCTAATAAAGAATGGGACAGGGTTCTAGCCCAGGGCTCAGATAAACAACAGTATTAACCAACCATTTGATATCCACTTCCATTCTCACAGAACAGTTTGAGTGAGTCATTCACACCACAGGCCCGCCAGAAATGTAAAATAAATACATAAATAAATAAATAAATAAAAAGCTCTGACTGCAGACCAGTAACAAGGTTCAGGAGGTGTGTTTTTTTTGTACTGATCTACTGCAAGCAATTTCTACACCTTTCAGTGCAGTTTTTGAAAATTGTGATTTTTCTCCTTTAAAACCCACAGTTAATTAGCTGAAAGGCTGCAATTAGCACAACGGTTCTATATTTGACCATGTGTCCTCCTGAACTTGTCAGAAGTACAGGTGTGATATTTTTATTCATGAATAATCCTTACCAAAATACAACCATCCTCATTATTAGCAGCACTTAAAAGATTGGGCAGACAGTAGTTTTGAAGCGTAGGTGGAGAAGAGGCTGCCTCCTGACCACTAAAGAGTCCAGAAACCACCCATCTCACATCTGGTTCAATCTTGGTATTAGGAGCTGAAAAATCTTTAATTCCATCTATATTATAAAATTAAATATGGCAGCTTTTGACAAAGTAAGAAAACAAAGTGCGAGTGGCAAACAGCTGGCACAAAATGCCTCTTGGGGAACATTTCTCCTTCCACATTTAATTAACAAAAAGAGAAAGTGTTTCTGAAACTAGTATAATTTGAAGAGCATGGATGGAGAAAGGGGCGGGGGACTTCCAGAGAGGTAAAAGCTATTGTAATTCTGTATCTGTGGTAACAAGGCAGAAAAAAAACAGGTAATGCGTAATATAGAGAAAGAAAAGTCAGCTGATGCATGGAGAGCTTTAAAGCCAAGCAATCTAACAGACTACAGGTAGTCCTTGACCTTGAGTCCATGACCTTGAATTGAGTCCAAAATTTATGTTGCTAAGTGAGACATTTGTTAAGCGAGTTTTGCCAGGTTTTTCTTGCCACAGTTGTTAAATGAATCACTATTATAGTAACTAAATTAGTAACACAGTTGTTAAGAAAATCTAGCTTCCCCATTGACTTTGCTTGTCAGAAAGTTGCAAAAGGTCACCTCAAGACACTGCAATGGTCATAAATATGAGTCAGTTGCCAAGTATCTGAATTTTGATCACATGACGAGCGTAGAAATGTTGCAACAGTCAGAAATGTGAAAGATGATTATAAATCACTTTTTTTCCCAGTGCTGTTGTAACTTTGAACCATCACGAAATGAACTGTTGTAAATTGAGGACTACCTGTACCCACTTTTCCAAACTTGGTAATCTCCAGAAGCTTTGGGCTTCCAATTGTCTTCATTGGTGGCCATTGGCTCTGATTAGGGTTAATGTGAATGGTACTAGAAGCCATCAGATCAGAAAAATCACCGCACATCTAATACCTTAATTAAAGTCAAACATCCTTCTAACATAATGTTTCCAGCAATTGTTATTTCTGGAAAGCCTAGAGGAAAAGTGTGAAGACAATTTCAATCTTGAGGGTGAAGGTTCGTTCTTCAAACTTCTGGGTTGGTTTCCGAACATTTTGTTACCAGGCTAGTTAACATCTTCAGTGAAGTTTAGGGGATGTCAATGTTCCTTTGTTTATAAGGGCTTCAGGTGTGGATGTGTCAAGTGAGGTTCTAGTGATGGGTGACTCATCTGTGAGTCTTGTGATGGCTCCTGTGATAAGGAGATTGACAATTTCAATCTTCTACAGTGAACAAGATGTTCAAAGGAAAACAGTTTCTTCCACTACCCAACTTGTTCTACCCAACCAGCTATGATGTACTCTGGGCTACGATGCAGCTACTGGCCTTGTACAAACTAATGAGTTTTCAGTCTGAAGGTGATTGAATATGGACCTTTATATGGCTCTCTTTAGCATGGATCACACAATATTTTGGAGCATTTGGGAGACTGGAGAAAAGAGGAAGGAGAAGAAGGTATTTGTTCCACTGGTGAATATAAAACATCAGGGTTTTCTGTAGTCTCAATGGAGGCAAAGAAGCAAAACCATTTGCCTATACAGCTATGGAACAGACATTTGAATAAGATTTTAATCTGGCTTTACGCCATGTGTGATATGATCCTGAGAATTTCTCCACTTATACTTCAAATAATGTCCTATTCATTTCACTGTTCCTGCTCCCTAGTCTGATTTGACTCTATGCGAGGAAAGAGGATGCTTGGGAGCAATATGATCAAGTATTCAGGCCATCTTCATTGTCCAACCAGGTATCAATAGCAATAGCATTTAGACTTATATACCACTTCACAGTGGTTTATGGCACTCTTTAAACAGTTTACAGAGTCAGCATATTGCCTCCAACAATCTGGGTCCTCATTTTACCCACCTTGGAAGGGTGGAAGCCTGAGTCAACCTTGAGCTGGTCTGCATTGAACTCCTGGAAGTTGGCAGAATTAGCTTGCAATAGTGCATTCTAACCATTGCATCACCACAGCTCTCAACAGTATTACAGACAAATGAAGGGGGGAAATTACCCAAGTGCATTCAGAAAACCATCCAGATCCATCCAGTACCTGAGTAGAACTGGGTCTCCATCTTTGCAGAGCTGGAAACCCAGTTAGATTTCTAGTGTTTATTCCACTTAATTTAAGAGGCTGATAGTTTTATATTGGCTGGGCTGGCTGCAGTCAGTTCACATAGCAAAGCTATCAATATATAATGCAATGAAAACATTTCTTATTTGTCTTACAGCCTGATTCTGATTAGCGCTGAGAGGGAGTGGGAGACTACCCAGCTGATTTCCCTGTTTAAGGGAGGTGTAATGGCATGTAGGGAAGACCTTGAGAGATGAGGCAAAGAGATGCTGCCATGGGAGTGGTCAGGTAAGAGACAGCATAGCCTGCCAGCTGTATAGTGATCAGGGCAAGAGGCTCAGAAGGGACCCTTCTTAATATTCTCAGACTGTAGAGGAGATGGGGAGAAGGTTGTACTTTCAGACTTGCAAAACTCAGTCAGTGTAGCATTTCAATAAAGTAGAATTAGCTCAACTGGTTGTGATACCTATCTGGTTTGCTCCATGAGACTGATATAAATCTTGTAAGTCTGAAAGTATAATCCTGCCCCCAGTCTCCCCTTTATGATCCAAGACACAAAGAAAACTCTTTTCTGAGTCTCTTGCCTCATCCACTATCCAGTTGTGAGCTATATTGTCTCTTGGCAGCATCTTTTTGCCCAATTTCTCAAGGTCTTTCCTATGTACCATTACAGGAAGACTAGAATCTGGGTCTCCTCACTGCTAGTCCACCGCGTAATGAGCATATCACACTTGAAGTCTCAGTGATTTATGCCAATTAAAGGAGCTACCTAGGCTCCTTTAACTTTGGAGCATCTCTACCAAAGAAAAACCCATGGTACCTCTTGTGTTGCAAATATGGGATCAGATACCTTCTGGGACAGGTTACTAGTCACCATGAGCCATGGATATTATCTAAATTAGGCAATAACTGGTTCTCATAATCATTCTAACTTGTGTGGGTCTCCACCTTTACCCTTCTGGAGAAGAGCTTCATAAGATAGTGTGAGGTTTACTTCCAAGAAATCAGAGGTGAAAGAGTACACTTCATTCTCAAGGACAGAGAGTGTCTAGTTTCTCTCCTGCCAGATGTATTTATTATTATTAGATTATTATTAGGTGTATTTATTATTATTAGATGTATTATTATTATTAGATGTATTACTAATATCTATCTCTTCTGACTTATTATTATAATCATGTAGTTTGTATCTTTCAATTATATTGTTTTTATTTGTTTCCTAGTACAATTTGATAGCTTATTAGTAACCTTGACTATCACTAAGTATTGTATCTTATGATTCTTGATGAATGTATTTATTTTCCTTATGTACACTAAGAGCATATGCACCAAAGACAAATTCCTTGTGTGTCCAATCACACTTGGCCAATAAAGAATTCTATTCTATTTGCACATAGACTTCCTCACCAACATGCTTCTCTTTTGCATGATCTCTGAAGACCTTGCTGTTCCTTTCCCTCCTTGCAATTTGAATGACCTCCCCACCAGAAAACTCAGCCAAATACCACTTTCAATGTGGATCGGCTCCATAAAGACAAAGGAATGGTAGGTTCTCAAAGGCCCAGCTTCCTCCTGCACTAAACTTTCTACCCAAGACCCAAATCCAGGAAGTAATGAAATATCAGGCAAATGGACTCATCCAGGATCCCAAAGTCAGAGGTCAGAGGTCTGCTTTCTACAACTAGCCATCCTATAAATAGACAATCAAATGGTACCCAAGACTTTTCATCCTTTGCTACTTAAACCAAACAGTGGTCTTCCTTGAAGTCTCCGCTCCCAGGGGAGGTAGCTGTTGGATGAAATCAGATGAAATATCATTGGAAAACAAATTGTTTATGGTTGGAAATCCCTACAGTATTCCTATTGGAGGAGGATAATGCTGGTTAGCAGAACCCTATATCATAGTATGCATGTCTGGTGAAGAAGATTCACTCCTAACTTTGTTGTTGGCAGTGATCATTCTAAACTACTTTTATTCTTTCCGACCAATAGCATATTGGAAAGGAAGGAAGGAATGAATGAAGGAAGGAAGGAAGGAAAGAAAGAAAGAAAAGAGAGGGAAAGAGAGAGAGAGAGGAAGGAAGGGAGGGAGGGAGGAGGGAGGGAGGAAAGGAGGGAAAGAAAGAAAGAAAGAAAGAAAGAAAGAAAGAAAGAAAGAAAGAAAGAAAGAAGGAAGGAAGGAAGGAAGGAAGGAAGGAAGGAAGGAAGGAAGGAAGGAAAGAAGGAAAGAAAGAAAGAATAAAATTGCTCAGGATTCTGTCCATTTTGGGGGGGTTCTCAAGCAACAAATTCAGAGCAGTGGGAGGAGAAGACAGAAAGAAAAATAGAGTTACAAAATGGGCCATATCCTGCAGAGGTCTGCAGAGAAATATATTCTTCTCCTCCTTACAAAATTTCCCAGTATGGGAAACTCAGTTGAACAGCCACATGGAATGCTGACTCCTTCATTCTGAGCTGTCAACCATGTCATTCATTAAAAAAAATACCCTCCTATTAAGAAGTTGGAAATATTCACAAAAACTATGTTCTGGCTTGATGTTTTGCTTGGTTACCCTTCAAAAATGAAAGAAAAAAACAAAACACCTGGTGAGATAAGCAACTTTTAATTATCGATGTGCTACAGCTTTGGTTGAACAACAACAACAAAAGAGTTACCACGTGGCTTTTTGCTATAGTTATCAAGCAAAAAAATTACTCCAGTCCATTAACATTAACAGCTTGACAGTGTGCTATAATGCTATAATGGTGTAAAGTCGCACACTAAGTTCAGAGAAACAGAACACACTTACCTTGCTCTGAATATGGTGAAAAATTAAAGTACATCTCTCTGAATTTTAAAACTACAATTGGAGAATGAGGAAGAACGTGTTATTTCTATGCTATTGATTTGACTTGTATTATGCATTTTTATCATGCAAATACAGCTGCGGGGATGTTTCAGAACGGTTAGAATTACTGGGTTTATGCTTTTATGTAGCGATTTATTTCTAGTCTATTTTTCCCATACTTGGTTTTCATATTATATAGCAGCCATCTGACCTTCAGAATTTTATCCAGCTACTATTTTTAAAGTGGCAGTAGCTCATGAACTGGCCCCAATCTGTAAATTGGATTACTCTGGCATAAATTTTTGTAATCAGGAAATTGAAGCATGAAATAAAATGACAAAGATCTATGCAGCAGTATCTATTGCAAACTCTAATTATACCCAAATGGTGACCTATGCACAAAGATGGAACTGCGGGATGAGATTCTTGCTTTGCGATGTCTGATGGAAGTACAGAAGTTATCGCTTTTGCATAATTGTGTCATCCAACTTGGGTCATAATTTGCCCACTTATCCCACTGCTAGAGGTCTAAGGGGGAAAATTATCAGTAGTTGGTAACTCAGGAATTGCTTTTGTTTTGTAGCACTAAAGGTGAAAGAGGATAAGCACCGGTTGAGAAATAAAATGATTAAAAAAAATGAAGAGATTGTCTTCAAAATGCTTTATCAACATAAGCAAGGGTTAAAAAAAAAGTCAAGATAACTTTCCAAGCTCCATCCCTTTTTGTGTGTCAGTGCCATATAATCATGTGGTTGCAACTTCCATTCTGATGTTTTTGACATATACAAATACAAATATGGTGAAGATATTTCTGTGCCCAGGGCTTTTCAAACATTTAGCCCCTGAAAAATGTACTTTGAAGCATTTGTATTAACCAGAATCATGATAGTAACTAGTTCCAGAATAGTCACAGTTTGAAGTGAGAAGGACCCTAGGGTCTTTCATTTTGAGTTTAGTCAGAGGGCAGAATTAGGGGTGTGCTTCAAAAATTTTAGCAAGGGGTTCTCTGCCCGGTTGCTGGGTGGGTATGGCCATGGTGGGCGTGGCCTAGTTGACCTTCTGCAGCACAATGGGGGGGCATTTTTGCCTCCCCAGGCTCTGGGGGCTTTTCTCAAGCCTGTGGGAGGGTGAAAAGTTCCCAGGCTCTGGAGCTCTTCCCAAACTTCTGGTGGGCACATTTTTGCCCTCCCTGAGCCTCTGCATGCCCTGCACTTACTGCATCCAAAACAGGCTGCGTGGGGGCTCCTGGGAGGGGTGGGGTGGGCAGGGCCAGCCAGGAGTGGATTTGGGGGTTCTCAGAACAGCACAGAATCTTAGCTAGAGGTTCTCCTGAACCCCTGCAAATCCCCAGCAACCCACCCCTGGACAGAATATGCTTGAGGTAGAAGAGAATGATGGTGACTGGGCAAAAGAAATGAAGAAGTCAAAACAGAAACGTTTGACAGATAATGCAGGAGTTAGGACAGGAAGCCATGGAGCTAAGACACAAGATGCGTGGAATTTGTATCCCAAAAGAAAGAACATAACTTTTGACCATTTACATATTTGGTAATGACTGCACAGTCTACAGAAATTTCTAGATGCCTCCACCTAGAAGGAAAAGATGGAAGTGCTTCAGGTTGCATCTTGAAGACTGTCATTTTCAGTGATTTTTCTGGCTTCGGTGATTTTTCCTCTAGTCAATTTGCAAAAATTTTTCCCAGAAAGGGAAAAAAAGACTGTACAGGTAGTTCTCAACTTAAAACCACAAAATTTCTGTTGTTAAGTGAGTCATTTGTTAAGTGAATTTTGCCCCATTTTACGACTTTTCTTACCTCAGTTGTTAAGGGAATCACTGCAATTGATAAGTTAGTAACCCAGTTATTAAGTGAATCTGGCTTCCCATTGATTTTACTTATCAATAGGTCACAAAAGGTGATCACCTGATCTTGGGACACAGCAACAGTCATAAATGTGAATCAGTTCCAAGCATCCAAATGATCATGGGGATGCTGGAAAGGTCGTAACTGTGAAAAACGGTCACAAGTCATTTTTTTGGTGCCATTGCAACTTTGAACAGTCCCTAAATGAACTCTTGTAAATCGAGGACTACCTATATTTACCTTGTTTAATCTGATTAATTTTGTTCAGACCAAACAAGTCTTACAAACTTATTAAGAGGTGAAACAGAGAATAATTCCCCATTTTACTTTGCCTATTGGGACCCCAAATTTGACTACACTCGCCCTTAGTGAAGTCATCTTACATATGCCATGAAATCAGATTATGAGGAATAAATCTGAAGAAAGATACAAATCATCTTCAACAACAATACTGCGGTTCAGAATACAAATGCTATGAACAAAAAAATAATCCACATTTACCAGTTCAAATATTTTTCAGGTATCAATCAAAACGTTACAATATAGTAAGAAAGTATTCAGGTTTCCAAGTGACATGTTCAGGGCAGCCTATAAAAAGGCAGTCAAAAGTATCCAGGATGCACAAGGTTGCCTTTTTAGGCTTAAGGAGGAGTCTAGAAAGGGACAAAGACACAATTGGATATTTTTTTTTTTAATGAACATCCAGAGTTAAGCAACAACTTTCTTAGTACCAACCAAACCATCACACATCATTCTGGGAGAAAATTTTCATCAGGTGAGGTATAGTGCTGAAATTCAATTTTTTTTACTACTGGTTCTGTGGGCGTGGCTTAGTGGGTGTGATGTGGTTTGGTGGGTATGGCTTGGTGGGCGTGGCAGGAGAAGGATACTGCAAATTCTCTATTCCCACCCCACTCCAGGGGAAGGATACTGTAAAATCCCCATTCCCTCCCAACTCTGGGGCCAGCCAGAGGTGGTATTTGCCGGTTCTCTGAACTACTCAAAATTTCCGCTACTGGTTCTCCAGAACCTGTCAGAACCTGCTGGATTTCACCCAGGGGTGAAATCTACTTACCTTTCCTACCAGTTCAGAAGTGTGCACATGCATCACGTGCATACTTGGGCCCTTTGCGCATGTGTAAACCCTTCTGCATGCGCAGAGGGTTAAAACCAGGAAGTAATGACAAGAGAGAGGGAGAGAGAGAGAATCATTAGGGACTTATTTTATTTTGCCAAATATTGTTATACCACATTGTACAATTCTTAAATCTTGAATATTTTTATATCTCATCCAGGTTATCCAGCTTTTAAATTTTAATTCAATGTTGGGCAAAGAGTAAAATTATTCATTTTTCAGTAACCATTCCAGGCTAGCCCAGTTGAAAATGCTGTATTAACACCTTGAATCTCTCTCTCTCTCTCTCTCTCTCTCTCTCTCTCTCTCTCTCTCTCTCTCTCTCTCTCTCTCTCTCTCTCTCTCTCACACACACACACACACACACACACACACACACACACACACTCCTTCAGCTACTTTTAGAAGTAACTACACTTCAATTAATTCCTCTTCACATACATTTTTCCTAATAATTTCTCACCAGAAGTTGGACATTTCTTAGCATGGTCCACTTGTACTGTGTTGTTAGCCTTTTGCATGAACCAGGACATACACAGAAATCCTCTCTATTATCTCTTCAATGCACAAACTAGCATAAATCTGTAACTGCTGTGCACAATGGTACAATGATAACAATGATGGCTTTGGAGAGGGATAATGGGTTTATGTCAGGAAGCCCAAGCTTCTTAAGAATCGCCTTATATGTTAAAGAGCAGCTTCTTCATACCGAAACAAAATGAACCTTGCTTGGTCAAAGCCATTTGACCCTCATAGAGTATCTTAAATCTTGGGCATTCAATCATAAAAAAAAAAATAATAATAACAAATAGATATGATTTTTTAAAAAAATCAATAAAAAGATGTTGGTGTCATATAAAAATAGTCTGTGGTTAATGTATAAGCAGATTGTTTCCCAGAACAAAGTGAAGTCAACTTTGGAAGTCTGGCATGAAGATCTTAGATTTGGAATTTGTTACAAATCTCATCCTCTTTACATCATATCAGGACTGCCATCAGATATTTGCACAGATAGACTCCAAGCAACATATTCTAGATAATTATTATTTGCTTCTTTTTTTCCTCTTGAAACCAAGAATGTCAGTTTCATTATATAGCATGAACTGAACAGTTTAATTCAATTGGTGGTCTGCCTAATGGTAGCGTATCTATTTCTGTCTTCTGAAATAGAAATTGCCCTTTATCCTTTAAAAAAAATGTTATTAAAAGTTTTAATTACAATAGTAAAAGATAAGAGAAACTAAAATAAACCATTTTTATAAGCTGCCTGGCGTCATTGTGAGTTGGGCATCGATATAAATTTTCCTAATACTTGAATAAACAATGGAAAGACAGAATAAATGTGCAAGAAAAGAAAAAATAAAAAATAGAGGGAGGAAAATTCCTCTGTGAAAGAAATTTCCCAGCCTCATCATAACAAGTATAAACAATTTTGTTGTCTCTTCACCTCCTCTTAATTAATAGATTAAAAAATTATCTCTCCAATAACTCAAGTCCTAACTATAGGCAAATCCAATAAATAATGAAGTCCAAACAGAGCCCTAAACCTTCATTAGCACATGTAAAACTCCTCATTCTGTATCTCAACTCTTAATTATAAACTAATCCACATTTAGAAGGCATACACTGGTCCCTGCATTCTAATACAGGCAGTCTTTAATTTACAACACTTTGTTTAGTGACTGGTCGAAAAGCCTGGATCACCAGTTTTTCAGTTGGAAGTGCACTGGGAAAGGTGTATAAGGCTGTAGAAATGGTAGCATCAAAGACAAGTCTCCAAAAATGTGCTGTGAAAATCTTCAAGGTATTTTAAAATAGCTTATGATTAATTATAATGCAAAGATTGCTTTTCCAAAAGCAACCTTTTATAGTCTATTTTAAAGGATTTTTGAATGTGTTATTCAACTTTAATTTAGGACCCATTCATTTTAAGAAATGTATGCATCTAAAATGTAAGAGTGAAATCATTCTCTTAGGAAAAGTAGGCACATCTGAATCTGCACAAATTCATTTGTAAATAAATTCTGCTTGTTAAAAACTACCATATGAGAAACACAGCTGGAAGAACTCAAAATAGTAACAGTATCCCACAGAGAATAGTCATTTGAATCAGCTCATCCTTCCTTTGTGGGATAAAGGTATCTCTAGCCATCTTCGAAACAGCAAATAGCTGAGGAAAAATTAACTTTATCAACTTCTTTTTAAAAAAGAACGTTCAATAACGAAGTTATTGTTACATTCTGGCTGACCTGAAGCACCAGATTGGGGGGGGGGGGAAGGGGAGGGTTGTTGGGGAGGAGGGTATTATCCATCAATTGAAATTGGCTTAGGAATCTTGATTGGGCCTTTTTTTATTTTGTGGGTTGGGTTACATGGAAATCAGTGGGACTAATTACTTAACTGTTTCTTTGCAAAGTTTATTACTTGCTTTAATTTGGGAAGTCTTACCTAAAAGTACAAAATTCAACAAGGCTATAGAACCATACTGCAAGTGCAATGGAAAATACAATTGCATGGATCAAACCAAACACCGTAATGAAGGGGAGGGGGGACTAATTTGTTGAAACCCTATGGAAGTTGGTATCTACCTTAATTGCCTAGAAAGGAAATCTCACATTTGGGATGTCACTAATAGGAAGGCCTTAAATCATCCACAAAACAGACCATGAGAAAGACCAATTGAAATTCACTGGGATAGGCACTAATTAAGTCATTTGATTTTGAGGAGTCTGTTTTCATCATTCATACTTTTCTACATGAATACATTTGTATAGCCTGGCCCTAGTGCAATTTACAAGAAGAACATTCTGGAGCAGGAAGCATATTAAGTAACCACCAAGCTGTGCTACAGGCCGCTAAAAGGCCCCTGTGGTCCCTCAACCTTGCTAAGCTATCTGTGGAATGGAACAGTATTTGTTCAGTTCCCATATCTATGCTAATCAATTGCTACAACCTTAAAAGCCACACTGAGGGAATAATGGATGTCATTCAGTTTATTCTCTCAGTCTGCAGTCTTTTTGCAATGGAACTAATACCAAAATAAGCAAACTACAGAGTGAAAAGTCATAAAGCTTTAACAAGAAAGAACAAGAAAGGTGATCAACAAACGCTATTTAGCCCTTTCTTTTCCTTTTCTTTGCCAATATTAATGGTCATCAATTATCAACTAGCAAACCATTGACTGCTTATCATGCTCAAAGAATGCGTTCAGGTGACTGAAACACAGTCATTATTTTTTATATGTTTAATGTATAACATTTAATAAGATGAATATATCAACCCTCAGATCAGTTGGTGGCTTTTTCCCAGTCATCCTTTCTGAGCCCAGTCCATTCCAAAGGATTGTTGTGGCACAGAAAAACTGGACAAGGGTGCTAAAGTTTGAGCTGCTGAAGGAAACACTTGAATTCCTCAAGGAAAGAAGGACATGCACAGAATTATCAGGAGAAGGGAACAGCTAAAGAACAAGGGTCGATTCAGGAGTAAAGCCACAGGTGGATGGTGAACGGCCACTCCCATAGGGAATAAAGAGGAGCGAAGGAGAGGGGAGTTTGCAGGAGACATTTTGCAGTTTGCATTTTGCCAAGTATTGTCAGTTACAGTGTGGAGTCTGAAAGATATTGGCCACTCTCCAAGTCTGATAAAGGTTGGTAATTGTGAACTATCTTGAAAGACTGTGGGAGAGGAAAGACTTTGCTGGAGAGGAATTCACTGTAAATTAAATAAAAGGGGTTTCTCGGGATGAGGACACAGCTTCCTACTCATGGGGAAGCCTAGGTCAGAACAGGGGGAGGGATTTGTACAGAGAAATGTAAACTCATCTGATGCTTTAGAATAAATCTTTATCCATTCACAAAATACAATCTAGGAATTATTCTACACTAAGAATAGGAAAAAAAGAAATTTTAGGATTATTATTTCATTAGTTAGAGTTAAATATGTGATATCTTCTCTGTCGATGGCTCTTAAAATGTTGGACTTTGACTAATATGCTTTCTTAATAAAAAGGAAGAATACAGTATAGAGTATTTGCTCAGATTTAGCTGGAAGCTAGATGGTTTCTGGACTGTAACAGATCCAGAAGACAGAGAAAAATTAGTTTTCCCCTTCAGCAGCGATAATATATTTGGAACAGATGTTTTTAGATATCTAAATTATACTTCTAACTGGAATATTTTCTATCAAATCAATATTTGAGCTTAAGGCAAAAGGATGTAATAAGTCAGTGGCATATATATTTCAAAAAGTATTATGTAAAAAAAAATCAGTAGTAATTGATTAAACAAAATTTAATCTAAGGTTGAGGCACTCTAGATTTCTTCAGTTTAATTTTCATCTGCACCCAGGAAATGTTTCTCAGTCACAGTATTTGCTTTCTGGAATAAGGGTCCCTCTGAAATACAAATGGCTCCCATCCTATTATATTCAGAGTCCCATAAAGAGCATTACAACATATTCTTCTCACAGGCTTTGGGTTGGAGTGGTGAAGCCCCATTTATTAGATGTTAGCTATTGGTGGTGTCTTTCAGGTTCATCATCTTGTTCTTTTTTTTTCTCTCCTTTGATTGAGTTTGGCTTTCATGTTTGTCAATCAATAAAACAATAAGTTTGGACTTATGTGGAAGAGTTTGAGGAGCAGATAGGAAAGACAGCTCAGTGATGGCAAAGAAGAAAAGCAACTTCCAGGAAATGGCTCAATACAACAGTGTATTGCAGGGAATACACTGTACTGCAATACAACAATATCTGCAGGGAAAGGGAATGTCAAAAAAGACAGATAGTGGTCAGAAAGGCAGAATTGAAGCCCTATCACTTAATATTTTTGTAGAATGTTGACAATCCCACTACTATGGTTGCCATTTTAACACCTTTGACTCTATTCCTTGAAGACACTACTGGGAATGAATTGAAGGAAGACATACCAAAGGGTGAAACGGTGAAAGCAATTAAATAAAGGGTGTAGGTCAATCTCTGAACTAGTTGCGAAGACTACTTGAAACAAGACTAAAAGTCATAGGATACACATATCAAATACTGTGTTGTTGAGAGGAAGAACACATTTTCTGACTAGGCCCTCAGAAAAGGCCTAGAAGGAGATTTCTTTCCACACGTTTTCATAAGAATGCATGCAACTGGCATTTTTTGAATGAAACTATATCACTGGGGCACTGTAATTTATGTGGCTTTTGCTATAAATAAACAGGTTGTGTTTACAATAAACTGTAAACATACACACCAAAAATAAGCAGTTGGGGGAACTGGTAAAAAAGCAGAGAAGAGAATAAAAGATTATATGTGTGTGTGTGTGTGTGTGTGTGTGTGTATGTTTGTGTATGTATATATATATATATATATATATATATATATATATATATATATATATATATATATATATATACTTTCAAGAATTTTGCAATATTGTACAATGGACAAGAAAAAAATGTGCATTCTATAACAAACTGAGGTAAAATGCGACTGCTAATAAAGAAAAATATCAAGCTTCTCAATTTACATAGGTAGTCCTTAGCTTACAACCATTTGTTCAGCAGCCATTAACAACATGAAAAAAGTAACCAACGACCACTAACTGCATTTACAAACATTACAACATATCCACTGTCACGTGATGAAAGTACAGGTTGCTTGGCAACCAGCATGAATTTAGAACAGATTCAGTGGCCTAGGATCATGTGATCACCATTTGTGACCTTCCCAGATGATTTCTGACAAGTCAAGTCATTGGGAAAAACTGGATTCACTTTACTTAAGTATTTAGAAAATTTATATTTATTTATTTATTTATTGGTTCAATTTATATGCCGCCCTTCTCTGGAGACTCAGGCTATTGCCGCCTACTCACACATGGCGACTCAAGGCAGCTTACAAAGATATACAAACACTATGTAAAAGAAACGAAAATAATAAAAAGAAAAATAATTTTAAAAAATTTAAAAAACCCCACCTCTCACCCCGGTGACAACACACATTTTTGCTAGCCATTTAATGGGCTCCATCCCACTCTGGTTTAATCCTCCTATGATTCTCTTAACAGATACAATGATTTACTTAAAAACCAGAGCAAAAAAGGGTTGTAAAATCAGGGGTGACTCACTTAATAACTGCCTTGCTTGAAATTCTGTTCCCAACTGTGGTTGTAAGTTGAAGACTACCTCTAATACGGATATCCAGACTGTTCTTGTATGCATTGTTTTGATGTAGTTTGAGGAAAAAATGATATATTGCCAGATATCTGAAGATGGGCACCTTTGATAATGTCTTATTCACTGAAATAAGCGATTAGCAGCGATTAGGAGAAAAGATTGAAAATAGAAGTTGAAGTCATTTCTAAAATGAATGAGAGCTGCTCATTCAGAATCAATATTGCAATAGCAACAGTGTATATATATATCACACAGTTTGCTCATAAGCACCAAACCGAGAACATCAGCCAGAAGATGATGAATGTGATTTCATCGAAACGTCGCTGCAATCCTTCTAAAGATATGTTTGCAATTACATGGGAAGAAACCCGAGATATTACCTGTAATGGATATAATGAGCTGCTCAAGTTTTATGCTTTCCATGTCTGCCCAAAGAATTTGGGATGCAGAACTTGAGATACCTTTTCTTATCCTAACTGCATGCTGTTGAACTCAGATGAAGGTAGCCCTATATTTTCTTCCGACATTTAATGCAGCTTCTCTCTTTTTCAAAAAATTGGTATTTTAATTGTATATTTAGTTGTAATATTTCATTGCCATGTGATATGTTCGTGGGTGTCACCTTCTGTTAAAATCCCCCAGACAACAATTTATTTACTTTTTCTAGCTTTGTAATAGAGGAGGAAAGCCTAGAAAATGTTATGCATGTATATATGTATTTGTTTAAGGCTGCTTGTCTACATTAGCTGACGGTTTCTTGATGTTTCTCCATAGAAACTGTATGATTCAGAAGACATGGTATACTAGATAAACTTATCAAGATTTAGATAAACGGCATGCTTGAAGCTATAGAGTCAATTCTTATAGGTGACTTAAGAAAAAAAAAACTGTCACAAAAACATTGTGTGTGTGTGTGTGTGTGTGTATAGTGTGTATGTGAGATGAAAATCAGCTTCAGTTCATGTTCTTACCATATCAGACATAATCTTATAGAGAAGCAACATCTACATTTAGTGTTGTATGTAAAAGGGAAACATATTCCATATTAATGTTCTCATTAGTGAGACTTCTCTTTTCAAATGGATCATTTTTTTTAAAAAAATCCAAATCTAAAATCTCCTTCTCTTTCCTGCCCTGCTCTGAAATATGAAGCTTTTTGTATACTCTCTTTCTTAATATAGTATACATGAATAAAAATAATATAAATGAAGCTTTTATGTAAATTGTATTTGAACGAGTTATATAAAAATATGTGATTTTAAAATATCCTTTTTAATATCCCTAAAGCTTTTTTCAAGACTAAATGATCCATTGCATAATGCTATGATAAGCATAATCAATAACTTGAAAACTCATACTCCTTTTAGACACATCGTTAGTTCATAACCATTGATTTATCTGATACAGATTTCTGAATGGAGAACGATGGATACATGCAGATTCTTGTCACTGCTAGAGCTGTGTTCATTCTGGCAAATATTAATCTACTTCAGAAATGCATAGTAAAAGTGTTGACATCTCTAGAGGAACCCCTAAAAAGAGGAGGAGGAGGAGGAGCCTGTTAAAGGCCTAGCTAGTCCTGGAGGCAGTTACCATAGGCAACTCAGATGCTTGTTTTAAAACCCCCATCAGGACATGGCACATGAGCAGCTTCTCACTGGTTTCCTCCAGTAGCTGGTTTTCATAATATATGTAAATATTCACTGTACTGTGTATTACATATAATGTAAAAATCTCCAATGACATATACGCTAACATATATAATAGATTCCACATCATGAACATCTTTACACAACTGATTGTCAAATAAATTTCTTTGGTTTACTGATGTCTACATTCCTGAGATTCTCAGGATATTTCAATAATTGACTATTAAAACAACAGAATAAAATTCAATAGAATCAAGTTTAAAAGGCTATCATAATGGTCAGAATAGATAATTGCCATGGCCTATAAACCTTTCTAAATTCATTTTCTGAAATTATTTATTTATTTATTTATTACATGTATTTATATGCCGCCCTTCTCCCGAAGGACTCAGGGCGGCGAACACAAGTTAAGAAACATGTACAATAAAATCGTATTTTAAATCAAATAACTAATTAATGATAAATAATAAACCCAGAATCAGAGTCAGCCTATTTGCTTGAACAGCCAAGTCTTCAGCTCCCGACGAAAGGAGCGGAGATCAGGAGCCGTCCGGAGCTCGATAGGTAATTCATTCCAGAGGGTGGGAGCACCCACAGAGAATGCCCTACCCCTGGGCACCGCTAGATGACATTGGCTTGCCGTCGGGACCCTGAGGAGAGCGGCCCTATGTAAGCAGGACGGTGGGAAGCAGGCAGGAGAAGGTCCTGTAAATATCCTGGACCTAAATCATGTAGGGCCTTATAGGTGAGAACTAGTACCTTGAAGCGGACCCGGAGAACCACTGGTAACCAGTGCAGCTGATGCAGGAGGGGTGTTATATGGGAGTAACGAGGGGCTCCTGTAACAACCCGTGCGGCTGCATTCTGGATCAGCTGGAGTCTCCAGGTGCATCTTGGGGGCAGGCCCATGTAGAGGGAATTGCAGTAATCCAAGCGGGAAGTAACCAGGGCATGAGTGACTGTACGAAGGTCATCTCGGTCCAGGAAAGGGCGCAACTGGCGCACCAGGTGAAGCTGTGAGAAGGCCCGCCTGGTCACAGCCATTAGATGGTCTTCTAGGGACAACCGAGCATCCAGGAGGACACCCAAGTTGCGAGCCCTATCAACGGGGGCAAGTTTTTCTCCATCCATTAAAAGTGATGGGGTTTCTGAAATCCGAGATGCCGGCATCCACAGCCACTCAGTCTTGGAGGGATTGAGTTTGAGTCTGTTTCTACCCATCCAGGCCCGTACCACCTCCAGGCAACGGGACATCATGGAAAGGGCATCTCTGGGGTTGTCTGGGGTGGAGATGTATAATTGGGTATCATCAGCATATTGATGATATCTCACCCCAAAGCCACGAATGATCTCACCCAGTGGCTTCATATAGATGTTAAAGAGCAGGGGGGAGAGAACCGACCCCTGAGGCACCCCACAATTTAGGGGCCTCGGGGTGGATCTCTGCCCTCCTGCCCATACAAACTGTAAGCGACCCGAGAGGTAGGAGGAGAACCACTGTAAGACAGTGCCTCCCACTCCCAACCCCTCAAGTCACTGCAGTAGGATACCATGGTCGATGGTATCAAAAGCCGCTGAGAGGTCAAGTAGGACCAGGATGGAGGAACAACCACCATCCCGAGCCCGCCAGAGATCATTCACCAGAGCGACCAATGCCGTTTCCGTGCTGTGTCCGCGTCGGAAGCCCGATTGGTACGGGTCAAGGTATTCCGTTTCCTCCAGGAACTGTGGGAGCTGTTGTGCCACTACAGTCTCAACAACCTTTGCGATGAAGCGAACGTTGGAGATGGGACGATAGTTCTTAAGTGAATCTGGATCCAGGGAAGGCTTCTTGAGGAGAGGTTGAACCACCGCCTTCTTAAGAGAGGCGGGGAAGTTCCCCTCTCTCAACGAAGTGTTGACAATTGCCTGGATCCAGTCTCTAGTCACCTCCCTGGCAGCCGAAACCAACCAGGAGGGACAAGGGTCCAATAAGCAAGTAGAGGAACTAAGTTTGCCCATAATCCTGTCCACTTCCTTGACAGAAACAGGGTCAAACTCAATCCAGATATTGTTCTCAAGACCCACCCTAGTCTCCCAATTGGATTCTGTCCAGTCAGAGTCCAATCCGATCCGGATCTGAGCGATTTTATCATGCAGAAACTGT
The DNA here is from genome assembly GCA_030761175.1 of Masticophis lateralis. Classification (NCBI taxonomy): domain Eukaryota; kingdom Metazoa; phylum Chordata; class Lepidosauria; order Squamata; family Colubridae; genus Masticophis; species Masticophis lateralis. The sequence goes on along the minus strand of JAUDYJ010000001.1, from coordinate 194,039,800 downwards.
ACAAAATCCTCAGCTCTGCCCTGTAAAGGGTCTTCCCTCACTCCCTGATTGAGGAGGGAGCGGGTCACACGAAACAGGGCCGCTGGGCAGTTTTCTGCAGATGCAATGAGGGCGGCGAAGTAATCTCGTTTCGTCACTTCCATTGCCACTAGATAAGACCTAATATGGGTTCTTAACTGTGTTCGGTCAGATTCAGATCGGGAGGACCTCCAACGTTCCTCTAGATGTCTTTTCCGACGTTTCATTTCCCAGAGTTCCATGGAAAACCAAGGAGAGACCCGTGATCTGCGACGGGTTAGAGGCCGCAAAGGTGCAATTCTGTCTAAGGCGTCAGTAGCCGACCGTTCTCAGGATGCCACTAGAGCCTCAGCTGAATTGCAGGATTGAGAGGTGGGGAATGTCCCAAGCTCCTTTAAGAACCTTTCTGGGTCCATCAGGCGCCTGGGGCGGAACCATTTTATGGGTTCCATCTCCATGCGGCAAGGGCTGGCAGATTGAAAGTCCAGTATAAGGAGGGAATGGTCAGTCCATGACAGGGGAGTGATGGAAAGTTCCCTCCTACCATGACCATTTATCCACTGCCCAGAGAGAAAAACCAGGTCGAGTCTGTGTCCTCCCCTATGAGTTGGGCCCTGAATAACCTGAGTTAGGTCCATGGCTGTCATGGAGGCCATGAACTCCCGGACTGTCTCAGATGACTCGCCGATCGAAGGCAGATTAAAATCTCCCACAACCACAAGGCTGGGGAGTTCAAGTGCCACTTCAGTCAAGACATCGAGCAGTGCAGGCAGGGCTGTGGCAACATAGCTGGGAGATAGGTATGTGACCAACAAGCCCGACTGAACTCCAGGGTCCCACTTTAATAGAAGAGACTCACACCTGCCTATCTGAGGGACAGTGACCTCCTTAGGACTCAGACCCTCCCTGACAACCACTGCCACCCCCCCGCCCCTTCCCTGGCATCGCGGCTGGTGCAGAACACAAAAGCCTGGGGCTTCCCCCCTCTTGCCCCAACCAGGTCTCCATGATACAGGCCAGGTCCGCACCTTCCTCATCAATAAGGTCTCGTATGAGGAGGGCCTTATTCATCATAATTCATCAATTATGAGTAAAACTGCAATTTTAGCATATATGTGTGTGTGTGTGTGTGTGTGCAATATATATATGTGTATATATATTGCACATGTATTTGTGTGTGTGTGTGTTCTCTCTCTCTCTCTCTCTCTCTCTCTCTCTCTCTCACACACACACACACACACACACACACACACACACACACACACCCCTGTAAAGCCCTCCTGCCTTACCTGGCAATAGACATTTAATGTGTTTGGAATTGTTGCATGAATGAGGATTGAGTATATATCATTGAGTGACAATACAAACGGAGATGGTTTGATGATGTGGACAGTATGAACGAGGATCGAACTACAAAACAAATATATGAAGAAATGCATTGAGTGGAAAGGAATGATGGAGATAATTGGATAAGGTTTATAGGATCCTGAAAAAGAAAAGGGCACTAAGGCAATAAATGAAGCAGTTTGTGCACATGATAGGAATAAGAATGGTTCACAATGAGAAAAAAAGTTATGGAGATATACTGGATCTTGATGGGGTAAACTAATTTTACTTGTCTTTTCCCTTCCTTATTCATGGCTTTGATATATTTGGCTTTCTACTACTTACTTATATTTTTCTTAGACTCTATAATGTTACTTAACCTCCTTATCAGATGATTCTTCCAGCAGCTAGGAAACTTTATTTGATGCTTCTTTGGATCAGATGCTGCCACTAAGATTCATTGGACCTGTTTCTGATTGTAGGAGAAAGGAAACATGAGAAGCAATTCAAAACCATCACAATGGATCCTTGGTAAAACAGAATTTTTTACTGGTACAATTCATCCTGGCTTAGAGATATTGGCCATTTTTCTGGGCTTCTCAGCTGTCACCTGAATCTCATGGTCAGCATCTTCACCCAAAAGAATTGTTTTTAAGTACACAAGAAAGAAAGCTCTACAAAAATCATCCTTCTCTTTCCCTACACATTTATGGCTTGTGTCATTCAATTCATAGCCCAGAAGGAGAAATATAGGATTTTGCTCAGTAGAAGGTGAGCCTGAAGATTGTAAACTCTTCTAATTTAATAGCAAATTGCAGCCACATATAATTAAGAGAGCACTAAAAATTTGGAAAATATCTACCAAATGACTTTAAAACTGCTCTTTCTATCTATTCTAAGGCTTGGGATTGTGACTCACCATAAAATGTAATTAGATGCTCATTGTTAAGCCAAATTGGAAAAGATGCATAATAACACCATCATTCTTACTTATTCAATTGCACTTAATTAAAATGCTTGATAAGAAAAATGTTCAGGTGCATGACTTGAAAAACAGTAATTTTAAGCCAGTGTCTCTATGTCTTTAAATAGGGAACAGAATACAGTAATGTTAGAATCCCATCTAAAATAAATAAATAATTATCAAAGATTATTCCACCTTCACTCTCCCCATGGTTAGATTAGCCAGAAGAAGAGTATTTGCCCCCAATAATACAAATAGTCCTTGACTTACAACCACAACTGAGCCAAAAATTTCTGTTACTAAGTGATACATTTGTTAGGTGAGTTTGCCTCATGTTATGATCTTTTTTGCTACGATTGTTAAGTGAATCATTGCAGCTGTTAAATTAATCAAACTGATATTAAGCAAATTTGGCTTCCCCATTGACTTTGCTTGTCAAAAGATCACATGACCCAGGGATCACATGACCCAGGAACACTGCAATCGTCATAAATATGAGTCAATTGTCAAGGGTCTGAATTTTGATCACATGACCATGGGGATGCTACAATGGTTGTAAGTGTGAAAATTGGTCATAAGCTACTTTTTTCAGTGCCATTGTAACTTTGAATGGTCATTAAATGAACTGTTGCAAATTAAGGACAACCTGTATTCTCTATCATTCTAAAACATTACTCATGTTATAAAGGTAAATTTGTTAGTTAAAAAAATCCAGTCTTTCCCTCAGGAAATGATAGAGTGCAAAACAACAATTGAGAACAGAGCATATCTAGCTTAAATATCTACTGGGACAGCTGCAGATGTGGGCTGCAGCAGGTTCTGACCAGTTCTGGAGAACCGATAGTGGAAATTTTGAGCAGTTCGGAGAACCAGTAGTAAAAATTCTGACTGGCCCCACCCACATCTATTCTCTGTTTCCCAAGTCCCAGCTGATCAGGAGGAAATGGGGATCTTGTAGTAACCTTCCCCTGGAGTGGGATGGGAATGGAGATTTTACAGTATCCTTCCCCTGCCACACCCACCAAGCCACACCCACCAAGCCATGCCATACCCACAGAACCGGTAGTAAAAAAATTTGAAACCCACCACTGGACAGCTGGAGAAGGTATTGTGTTAATAGAGTCCCTTGGCGACAAAGCCTAAAATGTGGGGACACTTTGTCAAAGGAGGCACTGGCATAGAAAGATATTGCTACTTCTACCTTATTTTCTGCATTTCAGTGAAGAGTCAAGTACTTAACTCTCTAGAAAAAGTTCACAGCAATTAGACATCACAGTGACACATCTGGCTTTAAAAAACCTCATACTGCGGCTTCAGTCTGAAGAATGGAAGATATTACATAATGGGGGGAAAATGTATAAATCCTCTGACATGACAGCCACAAAAATAAATCTACTTAGGTGGAGAAGAATATGGAAATGATATTCTCCTTTCTTAAAATGGCCATGGCTGAGAATGATATTATGTTTCAAAATGTAATGGACTGTTAAACTGACAAAGTTTCTATCATCTTTCAGGTTACAGTCTGGAAGGTGCTATTTAAATTCGACTAGTGCAGGGGAAAGAAAAGAAAAGAAAAACATGGGCGCTATTTAATTTTACATGCCATAGATATTCCATGCTAAAAGGAATAAATATACAAAGGATGTATGTGAATGTGAGTAGCTGAGAAAAACACTTTCATAAAAGTTTATGGATCCGATAAGTATCTTTTATACATTATTCATACTTTATTAGACTAAGGATGGGCAACTTACAGTACAGCGAACCGGTAGTACCGGCAGCGGGAGACTCTGCCCACCTGCTTGGACATCACCAAATATGCTCTGCGCATGCACGAGTGAACCAGTAGCAAAGATAAGTGAAACCCACCACTGCGGTACAATCTATTTTAGCAACCTTGGTGCCTTTATAAAAGGCCTCTGCAATCATTTATTTAGGAAAGAAGAAGATGGAGTCAGAAAGATTTAATTGGGGCAGATGAACACTGCCCCAATTCTCACCCATATTCTCACCCATTTGGGTCCCTTCACCCATCTCTGCTCACTTAAGCAGTTTCCCATACTTTGACAAATCAGTCTTGAAAAAAATGCAGCTGTTGAAGATAAAAAGTTTACCCATCCCTGTCCTAGATACTGGAGAGCCATGGATTCATTTGCTTGATTCATATACCGGTAGTATCCAAGTGTCATCAGAGCAATTTATAAGCATCCGAGAGGGGGCATAGCATGCATATTCAGTTTCCTTATTACGGACCTGTAAACACTTATATTTGCATAACTGTTAAGCATGCCATCAGATTTGCAGAAAAATGTCACATTGAACTTTGTACCATGTGAGGGCTGAGCCACTTTCTATCTGGTCAGGAATGCATCCATTTTACATGTAACCTTACACATTTATATATCTTTTAAATGAGCAGGAAAAAGGCTTAGAAATATTCAGAACAAAATGCCTATCAGAAAAAGAGGCTGCTTTGCGATATCTAAATATAAGCAGTGGGGAATGCCAGATGCATTTCTTCTGGGAAGGCATATACCGTATTTTTTGGAGTATAAAACACACTGGAGTATAAGATGCACCTTAATTTTTAGGGAGGAAAATAGGGAGGGGGGGAGGAATTCTGCCTACCAGATATTCATTTGGCTAGTCCCAGGACATTAGTTCGCTCACTCATTTTGACATTGGGGCTGGTTGGGGCTGTGCTTCTAAAGCACAGCTGACTGTTGGAGGGAGAAAAGGGGAAAAGGCAATAACTCATTGTTTTATTTGGAAGTATACTGTATATATCTGCTTCATCCCCCAAAAGGCAATGTTAATAAAAAGTATATAAGAATGAGGAGATAGGAAGAATGGTATGGTATACCCTCTTAATTTTTCATATGATTTGACTAAGAAGGGGTGAAAAGGTGTTGGGAAGGAACAAGAGTCTGCCTACAAAGAGCTAAGCAAGAGAACCCAGATGATTTCTGTAATGAACGTGAAGTGAAATCCAAGGGTTTATTGAAAGAGACAGTAAATAGATTAGTTACTCTTTGTTTGTAATTGTTTCCTTCTTTCATTTTTTCCTATTCCCAATAAATATATTTTTAAATTTACAAATTTGCCTTTTGGTTTTGTAAGGTATTTTTCACTGAAATGTTTCTCTTATGCAGGATTTCATGGTTGGGTAGGTATCCCTTGTGCTTCAAAACTAGGACAAGATTTCTTAAGTTCCATGTTTCTAAACTTTGGGCAGGAATGCACAAATCAACTTCTGGAAGCAGTGGATAAACACCAAGAAGTTCAAGCTCATCTGGTGGCAACCTATTATAAATCACTTTACTAGGAAACCATCAGATTAAGAAATCTGCAAATGAGTTTTTTCATTATTCCTTCCCAGTTTATAACTATCAACGGGCCCAAAGCAACTGTTGTATGAGACAATCACACATTGACTTCAAAATCATCAAAGCAGCTCTTTAAAAAGGAAGCACTGATCCTCTTCCCAGGGCTGACCCAGGCTATTTTCTTGCATGAAGCCAAGAAGGAAAAGATAGTCAATCAAACTGGCTGACTTAATTATACCATACCATACCACTTGAAACTTACTTTAGTACTGATGATGGCATCATAATTTTTACCAGGCCAGTTAGAAGAATGACACATTTGTAATCTCAAGTAAAAAGAAACAATTGAGGGGCTTCCATACTCCAGAATAGAGTATGGGATAGTCAATAGGATAATAGGATAGTCAATCCTGAAAGTCCACCAATTTAAAGAAATATTGAGAAGCAGCTAATAGAAAAATACAGAATTTTCCAAGCTGCTCTTTTGTCATAATGGAAAGACCTTTATCTCTAGACTTTCTTGACTGACTAAATTCCAAAACTATACAGCATTTATCCTTATTGATGATATATGCAGGAACCTGAAGAGATTTACAGTACATATTGAGTATTCTGCTGGAGCTTTGGATTTGGTTTGACTTCTTCTGACATAAGAGAATTGTGTCAGTTGGACCTCTTTCAATACTTATGGAAAGCTAAAATTATATATCATTATTCAGTTGTATAATTTGATCTCAATTATATTGTCTCTGCATGTAATCCATTTCTTTCCAAGAAGTGCATGCACGTGCATATATGAAATAGCTAATTTATATGCACATTGCACAGATAAATGGAGAAACAAGAGTTGATTTTAAATGTAGCTGCAAAGGCTTTGCAAACTAAGAACAATTAAACACCAGAGAACTAATTTTACCTCATTTGGGGTAAGCAAAAAATATTAGAGAGGAGAAAATGCAAATGACATCCACAAAGCAAAGAAGTTTCAATGTTTTCCCCATCCAACAGAAATCTTCATTTCATTGCCATGCCAATTTATTCAAACAAAACTGTGAATAAATGATAAACTATGTTTAATAGCAATATAAAATATTCATACAGGCTGACATGATTTGTTTCATCAGTGAAAGGCCAAAACAATCTCATTTTAATCTTTTCCCCCTTGTTTGACAGTTTTAAAAGAAGGAGCTCTTTTCAAAAGAAATTAGGGAACAAATAAGAGGGTGGAAAGAATAATAAAAATAATTCCATCAAAAGGCTAGTTACCTACTGATTTTGCACATTTTTTTATAAAAATAGTAGTTGTTAAATAACATTCCAATAATTGTATTGTTACTCTACACAGACTTTTTTATATGAAGGTCAGCATGATTAACCAAGTTATGGATTTGCAGTGAATTTTCAGAAGTTTAAAATTGGAATGGATTTTTACTTAAAATATTAAAATATGTGTGTAAGGATGAGACTCGAGAGAATGGAATGAGGCACTGGCTGACAAACTTGCAATGAGTGTTTTATACTGTTGTCTTTGCTTGGTTACTGGCCAGCAGCAGAAACTCTGGTTTACTAACATATATATGACCACAGCATGGTTGTGATCTGCAAATAGTTAAAACAGTTTTGATTAATGTTTGCCTTATAAACTGAATTCATATGGGTTCGGAGGCAAAAATTTCTGCCATGTAGAAAATTCTCTTAACCCAGACAATCAACTGATTTCTTTTGATGTTCCTTGATCAAAATGGATTTACACAAGCTCTGCCCACAAACTTTATACTTCTGTATTCCAAATAAAATATATTAATGATTGACTTGCAATAGAAAAAATGGATAAAGAAGAATGCCAAATAAATTTCTCCATGTCAGCAGAAGAAAAATAGGGATTTTTTTCCCAAAAGGAAAAACAAATCATTCCCGTCACTGTTATAGCAGTTCTAATTCTGACTCAAGATGCTATGAATCAGAATTTGCTGTTTTTGCTAAAGTTAACTTATATATCAGGACCTTTTGTTTCAATGTATTGATTTGATAGTGAATCAATTTAATCTGATGTCACATTATCCAACATTAATTTCATATTATTTTTGAGAACTAAATTGATCCAATCAAGATTTCCAAACTGAATTATCAAGGAAGGGATTTAATTCAGACTCTTGATCTGATTCAAAGGAAAGGGCTTTTGCACATACCCCAATGCTCATGAAATGGTTAAAACAATTTGATAGCACTCAATTCAATTCAGTGCTCCAAATTGATACAACAATTCTATTACAAAAGTAGATTTGATTCAGAAATGTAATCAGTGTTGTCAGACCACCACAAATGTTTGCAATTACTAATATTTACAAATTGATATTGCAGAGGATATTTGACCATGTTATCAAAAGAAATAACTTCTGAAAGGCTAAACAAGAAAATAGGAATGTATATTTGAATGGCTCTTTTAACTATCATAACTTCCTGTCACATTCACACATCATAAAATAGTTCCAATTCAACTTCCTTCATCCGTCATCCTTTATAAGGATCAGTGAGAACTTTATTTGGTTCATTCTATAATGATAACCTATTGGAACTTTCACATTTCTGTATAATTCAGGATCAAAAATACATTTTAAAATAACGAAAGTAGAAAAGGCAAACATGACAGGGTTAAAGAGCACTCGCTTCTTTAAAAAATTGTTAAAGAGCTTGGAACCTCTTATGTTCAAGGTAGTTTCATGGACCTCGATTAAATTTGTCACCTCTTTTCTTTTTCTGATGAGGCTGCCAAGGATAACATGGTCCTCTTCATGGAGGGAATGGATTTGATACTGAATTTGATGGTGAGGCTGTTGTGCATTTTAAAAACAAGAATTTACCAACATTTCTTCACAGACAAAGTACAAAGAACTTTAAAGTTAAAATGTAGGAAAACACAAATTGGTCAAGTGCATCCATCCCTACTATAGCTACCTCAAATTCCCACCAGACGGTGCATCATGAAACTGAACCAAAATATGTATCTCTTGTGTACTGTGGGCAGTGGTGCTTCCCTATGGACAATTATAGTTAAAATGTGGGACAGCCTTCAGTTACATTCCCAATGTATCTAGATTCCAATGCATGCATGCATGTGTGTTTGTATGTATGCATGTATTCATGTAAGAAATGTAAACTAATGTAATGGTTTGCCCTTTTTTTCTGGAATGAAAGAACTTCTAACTATGCCAAGGATTGTGGTCTTTCTTTTCTTTTATTTTCAAGTTCTAAATTGCTAGAGGAATGTGTACATAGTTCACATCTTTACTAGGAGTGTGTGCAATATAGTGAAATCTGGTAGAAAGGAGCAGTGGAGGAAGGAGAGATAAAAACCTCTGGAGAAGGCCTGGTGCTTAGCCAGGACAACTGATTGTGTGAATATGATAATCGGCTTCCGACAAGTAAACAACTTGGAACTAATATGCTGAGCTTGAAGAGAAGTGAGTTCTACCCTTCTTGTGGATAAATAGGAGAAATCTAAATTTGTGATGGCAAAAAAATGTAGCAAAATTACAATAAATTCATTAAATAAACTGAGGACATTAGCTTTTTCTATTCTTAATAATGTGGGATAAAGACTGCTTCTCATTTTTGAAAATCTCAAATGCTTTCCAGTGCAGTCCCACTTCTTGTCTCAGGAAAGGTCCCAAACAGGGGTGAAATCCAGCAGGTTCTGACAGGTTCTGGAGAATCAGTAGTGGAAATTTTGAGCAGTTTGGAGAATCGGTAGCAGAAATTTTGAGTAGTTCAGAGAACCGGAAAATTCCACCTCTGGCTGGCCCCAGAAGTGGTGAGGGAATGGGGATTTTGTACTATCCTTCTCCTGGAGTGGGAAGGGAATGGAGATTTTGCAGTATGATTCTCCTGGATGGGGTAGGAATGGAGATTTTGCAGTATCCTTCCCTGCCATGCCCACCAAGACATACCACACCTACCTAGCCACACCCACAGAACCGGTAGTAAAAAAATGTGGATTTCACCACTGGTTCCAAAATTTATAAATATATGCTTCCATTTGCAAGCGCCTTTTAATTTGATCTTCGAGACCCAGATTGTCTTCTGCTGCATGCAATTTTCCAGTCTTCTGTATAACCTTTTAAGATTCATATAGACAAAACTATCATTCATTTTGTAACTCTATCATTAATCTGTCCTTTCCTTCAGGTTCGTGACTGAGGTTTTCAGGATTGTCACTTGTCCCTACCTGGCTTGGACCTCCCACAAAATATTCTTGTTGATATCAGAAATACCTCTCTTGCCCATTTCACAAGGACCTCAAAGAGACAAATAGGGGAAATGAAAGAATTTGTAGTTATTTCTCCCATTTTTAAAAATTACTCATATTTCACAAAAGAAAGTGAATAAAATCACAAAAGAGGATGAATATTTAAAGGTATGCTTTAAATATTATACTGGCATGGACTCCCAGGCAAGAAATTGCATATTGAAGACAGCTCTTCCAAGAGTGGAGCTAACAACTCCAGCCCTTCAGACAAGGAAGGTACTTGGGATAACCAATAAATGCTCCAAATACTATACTGGCAACTATGGCAATAGATAAACTTTTATCCACTTTCTGTGGATAAACCATATACTGCTAAATAATCAGTGTCCATTTGGACCAAATCAATATGTCTCCTCCAAATTGAATCATACCCATTCCCAGCATCAAATCTCAGGTTTAAGATTTTAACACATAATCTTGTAGGAAAAGTTTCTAAGCCATTGTCAGAGTAACCTTGTGAAAGACACAATATTCTAGTATCATTTAAAAGGCACTTGAGTCTGTATAATGTTTAAAAAGGATGTTAATATTTGTGATATCATGATGTCAGACCATTAATCGGTGCTGTCCACAGAATGAATCCCAATAGGCAAGACACACAACACAATCAAAGCCTTCTTCTTTTCCTCAATTGTTGGTGCCACATGATTATAAAAAGCAATCAGGCTTCAATTGTCATGATGCAACAACAAATTTTGAACCTTCCTCATTAATGTTGTCCTTCATGAAGTATTAATTGATTATTGCAGTTGGTTATTAATTGTTTTACAATAAAATAAAATAATAATAAATAATAATACAATAAAATATTTCTGCCTAATCATATTTTTTGCTTTCTTCCTTCTTGAAAATATAGCATAAGCCATATTTCTATATTTTTAAAAACCTGGCTTGTGAAGCTGGATCGTAAATAACTAAAAATAATATAGCATTAGACTGTTTTGCTTATAAGGCAAATTAATTTTAATAATATAATTGAATTAATTTTTGCTTTACTGTAGTTACAACATTTTAGGGGGAATTCCATAAGTCATCATGAAAATCTATTAAAACACAATCTACTAATGCCGATATAAATATTATGAGGCTTTGTATTTAACAGGAATAAACATGAGCAAAGATAAACAAAATTACATGCAATCCTCAGCTTATGATCATTCATTCAGTGACCATTCAAACCTTTGACAAACTTGAATAAGTGGTACTTATGACCAGTCTTCAGAAATGCAGCTGTCATAGTATCTCCATGGTCATGTGATTGTGATCCAGCTTTTGATGCCTGGCTTGTGACTACAACATTACAACAAGCTGCATTCATGTGATCATGATTTCCATTGTTCCTTGCCAGCTTCCTCCAAGCAAAGTCAATGGAGAAGCCAACAGGAAGGCAGATGTAACAGTCATGTGAGCTCCTCACTCAATTGTCTCCATGGTCCTTGCTTAATGGTAATAGATTGAGAAAATTGCCATCAATAAATGGCACAATCATATGATGTGCTTTAGGATTGCATTGCTTAGCAATGGCAATTCCAATCTCAATTGTCATGGATTGTCTACCTATTTATCATGCTTGTCTGAAGAAATTGAATATCATGAATGCAGTATTAATAAAATGAGCATTGGTTTAAATGTCTGGTTGTTGTACGCAACAGTGATCTCAGTACAATTAAAGTAGAAGTAAAAACAAAACAAAAACCCAAGCACAGCAAAATGTCATAGTGCTAACAGGAAGATATTTGGAAATCCTACAGATTAGATTCTTTCGCTTGAAAACAATACTTGCCCCTGTATCATCCTATTCAATTGTATGCAAACTTACATTTGTTTTGCAGTTGTGTTACATACTAGCTTCTCTCAACTAAGGTCTCATTGTATTTCTGTAAACATAATCTGTATCCAAACTACTGTGTCATGGGTTAACATTAATAGCCCAAGAAAGATATTAAGGCCCTAGCTTTTATAAAAAGCTAGGGCTGTTTTACCCAATATCTTTTATGCTGTCATAACATATTATAAATAAACTATATTGAATAAAGAAATTCAGATTTGCCTGGATGCATTATGCACTCAGATACACTCTACAACTTCCCAGTGGGCTCTTTATTCTACTTTTCTCATAAATATTCCACATCAGAGCCTGTCATTTTAAAAAAAAACAGAATTACAACAATTTAGCAGTAAAAATTTACCCATCCTGTGCTCTTAAAACCAATCTAGGTTGATCCCACAAAGCCAGGTTTAGAAAATTCTTTGAATATGGGGGGGAAAATGACATTATCATTTGATCCAGAATATTTATGCAAAATGTCCAATAAAAATATATCATGGGATGCAGATTGTTTGGGTGATTTATCTAAGCAATATGCACATAACCATGTGGTTATATCTTTCAGTATTAATACTAGAGTAAAACATGTCAGTCTTTAATAGAAGCTTTGTTCACTACTTAGATGGAAAATATAATACTTTTTTTTTTTTAGCTTTGTAATAGTGGTCTCCCCACTTGTTGACACAAAAAGAGCCTGTGTAGCGTAGGGGAGTAATGCCTCCTACAAAGGCAGCATTTAAGATCCAGCTGCTGTAATTACTTGCGAGTTCAATCCCAGGCAGGCTCAAGGTCGACTCAGTCTTCCATCCTTTATAAGGTGGGTAAATTGAGGACCCAGTTTGTTGGGGGCAATAAGCTGACTTTGTATAAATATAAATATACAAAAGTATGAAGGCTATTGCTTAACGCATTGTAAGCCGCCCTGAGTCTCCGGAGAAGGGCGGCATATAAATCAATTTTTTTTTTTAAAAAAAAGAAGAAGTCTGACAAGAGAGAGACTATTTGAAAAGAGACAAGTCCTAGCCATTTGTGAAGGGATACATTGTCCCTCAAATCTTGATGGAGAAAAATTCAGAACAACCCTACTGAACTTCCTCTGTAATATGCACCTCTTTAAGAGGACACCATTTTTAAATGGAAGAAAGAACTATGGAAATTCTTTTCTTGACTCTTTTTGGTTCTTTATCTCTGAATATTATTTGTAATATCTAACAATGGAAATTATTTTCCTCTTATATCACTTTAGAGGAAATCAGTGATCCTAATGGATTCATCGCTTTAACCCAATTCATTCATTCTCTTCCCTCAAGATATTATACTCTCATGAAAGGAGATGTGGGGGTGCAAAGATAACTTCAACCAATGTCTGTCACACATTGATCCCCTAGCACAGGGGTATAAAACCCGAGGCTCACAGGCTAGATCTGGCCAGTGGGACGCTTAGATCTGGTACTGCGGGGCCACCATGGAAACAGTGAAGGACTGGCCCATGGTGCCTTTGTCAGTGAAAATGGAGCTCAGAAGGGATGCGTGCAGCCCTCCAGAGCTCCATTTTCACTGGCAGAGGGTTGCAGGAGGCCATCCCAGCCAAAAACAGGTATAAGGAGCCTGTTCTTGCTGACAGAGTGCTCGGGCCACCGTAGTGATGTCAAGCTTGCCACGCCCCTTCCAACCCTCCCCCCAGATCAAACACAACCCTGATGCGACCTCAATGAAATCAAGTTTGATATGCATATAGCATATCACTTCATTTGTCAGTCTGATGTCATACAGATAAAAATCTGTTCTTCTCACAGAGCCTTATCAGATAAGATTAGAACCCATGAGAAATTCATTTCATAGATACTAAGAATTACAGGACTGACCTTGGGGGACATCAGGGAGAAGGTATGGTCAGGTTTTTCTCTTCATCAAACTATAACTAGATAACAGGAAATGATTAGGTCTGATAGTTTTCTTGGAACTTCTTCAATTTAACAATCAGTGTATACCAGCAGATTGCTTGTAGTGGGAGCTTTTCATTTTGTCCCATCAAAACCTATTTTCATTAGAAATAAATCATCTGATTAGGAAACATGTCCATAATACTGAATGACCAATGGGATAATGATGGCAGGCAGAATTACAATATAACCTTACTTGCAATAGTTTACTAAGCTATTCTGGAATAAAGTACAGTACATTAAAAATATAATATTAGAAATAAAATTATAATAAAATATAATAAAGCAGCTATAAAACTTTGAGAAAGATACTCAAAGGCCATGATATAGCTATACTTACACAGATCAGAATGGTGCAAACCATGGAATTCTCTGTGACAATGGAAGCAAAAGATGGACTTAAAAAAAAAACCAGGGCAGGAAGAATATTGATGCCTTTGAACTTTAGCGTTGGAGAAGACTCCTGAAGATATTGTGGACAGCCAATACACAGACATCATTGACCTAATTGATCCACAGTTCTCACTCAAGGCACAAATGACCAGACTCAAATTAACCTACTTTAGACATATTATGCAAAGAGTCAGCTCTCTGGAAAGGCCTGCAATTCTGGGAAAAGTGGAAGGAAAGAAAAGAAGAGGGTGACCAGCAGCAAAGTAGATGAACTCCATTACGGTGGCAATGGGTGCACCATTAAGAAATCTGAAAGAACAGGTTAGGGATAAATCATCACGGAAAAGATCTTTGTGGTGGCGTAAAGTTGAAAATGATTTGATAGCACATAAAAATAATAAAACCACAACAGAATAAAAATGGTTAAGTAGTTTTTATAAATCTTCTTTATAATTTTTTTTTTAAATGAAAGCATGGAAGTAACAAAAGGGAAGGTTTATAAAGACACTCTAACCATGGTTGCATAGGATTGCCAGTTAAGCAAATCCCATACGATCAAGAACAATAATTTATTTTTCTTATGTCATATCCATTCCATAGAATTCACTGCTTCTTTCCACAAGACATCCTCCAGTATTTAGGACTGAAAAGGGTTGCTTTGGAACGCAGAGACCACTTTCCTGGCAAGTCCTATGAAGTTAGCAACACTATAATAAGTGTGATATGATGCTAGAAACTATGATGTTCTTTACTTGAAAAAGACAGGTGAAAATAAAATGCCTGGAAACCATTATAGTCTTGTGACATTTATTTTTCCACTGGAAAAAGCTCCATAAAGCTGTTTAAAGAATTAACAAGCATACTGAGGCCATGTTCAAGAACAAATAAGTGAGTTTGAAGAAAAGATAACCATTCAATAGAATTTCATCACTTTAATGAATAATTAGGCACTTCTTGACCTCAAATAGCATCTGCTACACATGAATTCTCAGTTTTCCAAATAATTGTTCATTCTAGATGACAATATGGTGTTCTTCCATGTACTCATAAAACAACTACCTAAACCACTGCTTAAATCCACACTGACAGACAAAACAAGGTATCATGTAGTTTAAGAAACATTTTGTGTCTCTCAAAATAAGAGATGGATTCTTTGACTGCTGAGTGTCTATCTAGTTGCCTGATTTCTTCAGTCCCAGTGTTTGTCATTTATCAAAACCAGGAAGAGGCATTAAATTAAATATAAACAAAACTCTTCACAAAGTACTGCTATTATATTATATTGGCTGTACATATGGAATATATGCTAACAATATCATTTTAATGATATTTTAGTGTGTATGTGTGTGTGTCACACATATACAGATATACACATACATAAACATACATATACATACATACATACACACACATACACACAAAGACACACATGCGGGCGCACACACACACACACACACACATGCCCTGTTTTCCCGAAAATAAGACATCTCCTGGTAATAAGCCCAATTGGGCTTTTGAGCACATGCACTAAAATAAGCCTCCCCCTGAAAATAAGCCCTCCCCGACAATATTTAAACGCCGAACTGGAAATCAAGAAAGATGGCAAGAGGAGCCCCATCTTGCTCCACACACCCCAAAATAATAAGACCTAAATACCAATTTTTTGAAAAAGAGAGAAGCTGCATTAAATGTCAGAAGAAAATATAGGGCTAGCTTCATCTGAGTTCAACAGCATACAGTTAGGATAAGAAAAGGTATCTCAAGTTCTGCATCCCAAATTCTTTGGGCAGACATGGAAAGCATAAAACTTGAGCAGCTCATTATATCCATTATAATAAGTACACCAAGTTTTGAATGAGGTGATATATATATGGCGGCTGGCGGCCATATATATATATATCACCTCATATATATGAGGTGGCGGCCCCCAGGGGGAGAGCCTGGCGGCCCCCAGGGGGAGAGCCTTCTCTGTGGGGGCACCCACCCTATGGAACGAGATACCTCCTGAAATTCGTTTGATCCCGGACCTCAGCGCTTTCCGAAAGGCCCTTAAGACCTATTTATTCCAACAACCCGGCCTTGCTTGCTTGATTTTAATGGGGTTTTAAATTTTTGGTACTATTAATCTCTGGGGTTTTAAATTGGGTTTTTAACGGGGTTTGATACTTTTATTTTGGAACGCCAATCGATTTAATCTAATTTTAAATCCTTTTAATATTTGTATTATATGTGTTTTAATTTGGTTGTTCACCGCCCTGAGTCCCCCTCCCGGGGAGAAGGGCGGTATATAAATTGAAATAAATATATATATATATATATATATATATATATATATATATATATATATATATATATATATAATTTTATTTTCGTAGGTCTTTATGTGTATCTTTCTTTATGCCAGGGATTTTCCTACGTATATTAAGATGTTTCATGGCCTAATTTTCGGTGAAATCTCAATTCACCAGCTTTTAGGCCTTTTTAAATATTACAGCAGCTATATGCTATCTGTTTGAGTTTATGTGGGAGACTAGAATGGACCCATTTCTGCCTCGTTAGGCTTTGTCAACTAGCCACACCCACTTTTCTTAATTCTGCCCTGTAACAGTCAAATATTTATTATTTTATTTTCATAGGTCTTTATGTGTATCTTTCTTTATGCCAGGGATTTTCCTACGTATATTAAGATGTTTTATATATATATATATATATATATATATATATATATATATATATATATATATATATATATATATATATATATATATATATATATTTATATTCTGAGGTTTTCGCGGGTGTTTGTATGTAGGTCTTTGGTTATTCGGGTTTTCTCCCATGTAAAATTGGAAGTGTCTTGGTGACATTTCGACGAAGTCTCATTCGTCATCTTCAGGCTGGTGTTCTCAGCTTTGTGCTTCCAGGAGCAATGTGAGATTGCAGCCGTCTCTTCCTTCCTTCCCCACTTAGACCCATAATCAGTTCCATAGGCTCACCTCTACAAAACCTAGCCAAATTTCTCACCAAACAACTACAGCCCTATGCAGAATCCATCACCTCACACGTAAAAAACTCATTCCAGTTCATAGACATCATAAAGAAACAAAACTTACAGCCCAGTGATCTACTCGTGAGCTTCGATGTCATATCCCTCTTCACCCAAGTACCAATCAAAGAAGCCTTGACAGCTATCCAAAACAAACATAACCCCCCCAAACACATCCTAGATCTGACCAACCACTGCCTATCCAACACATACTTCATCTATAACAAACAAAAATACAAACAAATAGAAGGAGCACCCATGGGATCACCTCTCTCACCTGTCATTGCCAACCTCTATATGGAACACTTTGAAACCCAAGCTTTAGAAAAATCTGATCATAAACCCAAACTCTGGCTCAGATACGTAAATGACACCTTCATAATCTGGCCACATGGGAAAGAAAAACTGGACAACTTCCTCACATACCTCAACAGCCTACACCCCAAAATACAGTTCACCATGGAAACGGAAGCGAACAACCAAGTTCCCTTCCTGGATGCCTTAGTCTACAGGAAATCCAATGGCTCCCTAGGACACACTATCTACCAGAACAAAACACACACAAACCGCTATCTGCACGTACTCTTACACCACCACCCAGCTCAAATCAACTCTGTAGCCAAGACACTCATCTACAGAACAAAACGCTTATCTGACGAACAACACCTAAAAACCGAACTACACACTCTCACTAACGTACTAAAATCCAATGGATTCCAACCTAATAAGATTACCAACCTAATCCAAAAAGAAACCCCCACTAAAATCCAAGACAGAGAACAAGAAAATGGCAAAGCCCTCCTCCCATACATAAAAGGCACCACAGACAGAATAAGCAAAATCCTCCACAAACATAACATCAAGACAACATTCTGCACAAACCAAAAAATATTCACCATCCTAAGGAACCCCAAAGCAAAATTGAGTTAGAAAATCAAGGAATATATGAAATCCCATGCACCGCCTGTCCCACCACATACATCGGACAAACCAACAGAAGAATAAGTGCACGCACTGAAGAACACAAGAACTCAGTCAGAAAAGAGGAACCAACCTCTTCCCTGGTCCAACACCTTAAAGCCACAGGACATGAAATTGACTTTAAAAAGACCAGAACTATCACCAAAACTGAACACTTTAACAACAGAATAATCAGAGAAGCCATTGAGATAGAAAAACACACACACAGCATGAACAAACGAGACGATACCTCCCGCCTACCAGCCATTTGGAAACCCGCCCTTATTGACAAACGAGTCCCTAACACGACGAATGACACTAGATCCACACTCACGGGGCCACACAGGATCTCACCACCACACATCCACGCAGAAAGCAGATTCAAACCCACACTGATAATGAGGCACGACCAAGGACCAGAAGCCAGACTGCAGCTGCATCATTAGCCACTTTAAACCCCTCAAATCCATACATGAAGCAGACTGACACCCATCATGAAGATCTTGCATGGCCACAAACATGAAGCCAAACAACAGCAATGCAGCTTACCAGCTCAAATCCCCCTGCAACTCAGACTAACCTGAGCACAACCAAGCCCCCACCCAAATAGAACACACCCCCAATCAGAGCACAGCCAAGCCCTCAACCAAGCAGAACACGCCTCCACCCAATCAGAACACAGCCAAGCAGTTCACACCCCTACTAGCAGTTAAAAGAAACAGCTGCAATCACACATTGCTCCTAGAAGCACGAAGCCAAGAACACCAGCCTGAAGATGACGAATGAGACTTTGTCAAAACGTCGCCAAGACACTTCCAATTTTACACAGGAGAAAACCCGAATAACCAAAGACCTACATACAAACACCCGCGAAAACCTCAGAAAACATACATACATACATACATATATACATACATGACTTATTTTATGTTCTGATACAATTTGTGTTAAAAGGGCTGTTAGCTAAAGCTTACAAACTAAGCTCTCAGTACATTCAACAATTTTCTCTTTTAACAATTTTATCTCAATGAACTTTATTTTTAACTGAAGTTCATGATGTCTTTTGTCTGAAGCATGAATGGAACATGCATTTCTGCACTGGTTTTGTCAAAATTCTAGTTCTGAGGCCTTTGCATTTTCTGAGCAGACTCATAAGAATTATCCATACATATCTACATTTATAAATAAAATGCACATATATCATGAATTGCAAAAGGGCATACTCTTCATGGAGAGCCCCTTCAAAGATCTTGTTGAATCCTCTTCAGCCAATTTCCAAGAAACATCATTTTCTGCTAAATAATATATGTCAAAATAAACCCAAAGGCATATAAGAAGGCCAGGTTGTTGTGGATTGCTTTTTATAGATCACTTCAGAATGACTTCCCTCTTTTCCCTACTTAATAATCACTTACCCAGCAGAGAAATAGGGCAGTTAATATCTCAGATATATAGTAACAGAAAACAGAATAACAGAGTTGGAAGGGACCTTGGAGGTCTTCTAGTCCAACCCTCTGCCTTGGCAGGAAACCCTACACCACTTCAGACAAATTGTTATCCAACATCTTAAAAACTTCCACTGTTGGAGCATTCACAACTTCTGGAGGCAAGTTGTTCCATTGATTAATTGTTCTAACTGTCAGGAAATTTCTCCTTAATTCTAGGTTGCTTCTCTCCTTGATTAGTTTCCATCCATTGCTTGTTCAGGTGCTTTGGAGAATAGATTAACTCCCTCTTTTTTGTGTCAACCCCTGAGATATTGGAACACTACTATCATGTCATCCCTAGTCCTTCTTTTCATTAAAGTAGATATTCTGTACTGGGAATAGGAGGGTTGAAAGAACTGAGGTGAGCCAGAATCTGAAGGCTAACAGTGTTTATTTCTAACAGTGTTTATTTCTAACAGTGTTTATTTCTAACAGTGGTTGCAATATGAGGCAGTTAACACAGTGCCTGCTCAGCTAACAGTAACAGCTGAGACCCTGTTTGATAGCTCTTTTTATACTGAGCTGTCAAACAGGCAGCCAATCCGGATTGAGTACAGTGCCCCCTAGGGAAGTGGACCAGAGTGCAGACGTTGGACACAGCATTAGACATACCCAGTTCCTGCAGGAGTTCTTCATATGTTTTAGCCTCCAGTTCCTAATCATCTTCTCTGCACTCTTTCTAGAGTCTCCACATCTTTTTTACATAATGGCGACCAAAACTGGATGCAGTATTCTAAGTGTAGCCTTACCAAGGCATTATAAAGTGTACTCTGTATTCCCTCTCAGTCTCCCCAATTTACAGCCAGCAACTCCTCCCAGCAACCTCTGGGAAGTTCAAATGCAATGGAGGCAGGCTCACCCTACCTTTGTCCAAAGTACAATGGCAGTGTCAGCTTTGGAAGCCATATTAGCACCAGAAGCTTTCACGCTGCCAACTCCATGTGCCTGGGAAAGTAAGAGGGGGGATTTAGGAGAGTGAATATAGTTAGACATAATAACATTCTTCCCTTCGGTCAAGGCCATGTTGTTTATGCATCTAGAGGAGAAGTGGTTGCAGGGATGGCTCAAGTTGGGACGGATGATGATTGGACCTTGTGATGGACTGATGGGTGAAGGAGCTGGATTTGAGGTTTTGATTTACTGAGGGGAAACCCGGAACTCTCAGAATCGGGTTTTCACAGATGTGCCAGTATATCTACTCTAATGAAATGGAACTTTGAGAAATTCCTGCCTCGGAGTTTTTACTTGGAGTTGGGGACTTTCTGGAATGCTGACAGGCAGAACTCGCAACTATTAATTTAATTAGAACCAATTTCATGTCTCTAATGAGATCATCTTTATGGAGGCCATCGAAAAAAAGTTTCAGAAGCCTAAATGGGTAGAAATCAGACAGATAACATATTTTTGAAAGTATTCCAGGCTGTTGTTCACAGAACTCTATTCTTTCAGGAATCAGACCAGATTATTCAAATCTTAAAAACATCTGAAGAAATGCAATTGAGCAAAGCTACTGAAGCATTCTTAAGGTATACTAATGTAAAGCATCTACCCTACAGGGTGATGAATTTGCCTCTACCACTGTGCAGAATCAATCATCCACCTTCAGTGAATGAGGAGTAAAAAAAAAAAAAAAGATTGAATTCATTACTATTGCATTTCTACTATCAGGGAACCTTTTCTGCCTCAAGTGGGAAAATACTTGGACCAGCCTACTATCTGCAAATAGTTTGGGGAGGTGTGCCATTTACTGTGAAATGAGGATTGGCTTGATTCTTTCAGTAAGAATAGGTATTTTGTGTTTTAGTTCTTCTACATATCAATTACGCAGCTACTATGAAATCAAAGTTTAAAAAAATGACAAACCAGAAGGAACACCATCAACCCATCGGCCATCTCCGGGGCTTAGAGGTCCCAATGCTAATTAATACTCTTCTGGAAGACCAGAAGACTGGAAGTTCACCTCACCTCTGGTAGTAAGATACTCCAAAGGACAGAGGCAGCAACTGAGAAGGCCATCTTCCTTAACCCTTTTATGTACATAACAGTTTCACAATAGAAAAGTGGGACACCAGATGATTCTCCCCCTCCCCTTATTCTGCACCATGAAACAAAATATTTGATGGATAGGGACCAGGTTTCCAACATCTAGAAAGCTGAACAACAATACTCAGTGCTATATCAAGGAAAATTGGATCATTCTGTTAAGGCAGAAAATGGCAAAGATCAGACCTAATCGCTACCAGATGTAATATAGTTTACAAAGAAAGATTCAGTCTACCAGAAAATTCAAAAAATGAAATCAAATCACTTGGGTTAGCATGTGACTAGTTTTGGGTTCTGTGTAGTACCAGGTGTTTACATAGTATGGCAGTTTGTATCATAACCTCCAAGAGATTTCAGAAAACTGGGCCTGGCCTGGAAAACTAATCCGTCCTGTAAGCTTATCTTTATAACACAACATGTGAGTTGCAGGTAAGTCTCCCAGGGGAATGTTCCGTCTTGTACTAGATTACAATTCCTTTGGCCTCCTTATCCAAAGCCTAGATATGCAGAAGTGATTTATTTGCATAACCAAAATATTAATATACTTAGCTACAGAAATCCATGGAGTTTTGTTTCCTTTGCTCCAAATGATATTCTTCCCATTAAGGTCAAGGCATCCTCAAATCAGATCAACGCTTATCTCTGTTTTATTTTATTTATTTATTTATTTATTGGTGGAAATGGATTATTTTCATTTTGTTTTGTTTTTGCATGTAATTTTGTATAATTATACAAAAATACAATTCAGAAGTATTTATGTTCTGAGAAGTAATCCTTAAAGGGTAGCCTGGCATGAACATTTTCTCCTTGCTAGTTAAAGGCAGAACTGACAAGCCACCCACTTCTCTCTGGGCAATCTTTTACCTGTCAAATGCTAAACTCCCATCAGAGAAATCTGACCAAAGCTACATTCTTGGGTAGACATTGTAGCTGGAACACCATTCTCTTCTCTCTAGGACACCTTCTGTTCTTCCTTGATGTTCTCTCTCTAGGGACTGTATTTTTTTGCCTGTCCCCAATTCACACAGCAGGCTGCTACAGAAAGGAATGAATTATTTTAGCTGGTGATCTAAATTGCTTGGTTACCAAAGTGTTTTGAAAATGTCTGAGGGCAGCACAAAATTAGGATAAAGACCATATGTTGTCCCTTCCTTTTCTATGTAAAAGCAAGAACTCAGGATTTTTTCCTGTCTTTTTTTAAAAAATTACATTTCATTGATTACATATATTAATTTCACAAATAAACATTTTTCTAATGATACTGGTTTAAATGAAATGTCGCCAAACTTCTCACTTATTTTATATTGTTGCCTAATTTTCCATTTCTTTTTGGAGTTACACCATGACAACTCAATTAGTAACCTAAATTCCCTATATCTGAATCTTATTTCTAAGGGTAATAAAAACTAATGGATTTTGATGCACTTTTTAATGTTGATTTTGGGGATAGACATTTGCCTAGGTGTGTACTTGAAATAGTTCTTAATACTATTTAATGGGTCAGAAAGAGGGCTGAGAAAATATCTACAGACCCCCTCAGATCCTGTACATAAACTGTTTCAACTCCTCATCTCAGGATGCTACTACACAGCATTGCATGCCAAAACAACTAGATACAGGGACATGTCCCCCCCCCCCCCCGGCCATCACTCTGCTGAACACCTAATCCTCACAGTGCTGTCTTATGTCTAAAGATATTTAATATACTGTATTTTCCTGCGTATAAGACTACTTTCTAACACACAAAAATCTTCTCAAAAGTCGGGGGTCGTCTTATACGCCGGGTCTCATTCTCCTGTAACCAGGCAGACCAGCCCATAAGGCTCTGATGAGCCTTAAATGGATCTGAGGAGGGTCGTCTTATACGCCCAGTCGTCTTATACACCGGAAAATACGGTATGTTTATATTACTATTATCCTTTTCATGTTTACTACTATCTTCGGCTATTTGCATTTTATGATTATATTATCTAATTGTTTGCATGTTCACTGAGAGCTTATGCACCAGAGACAAATTCCTTCTGTGTCCAATCATACTTGGCCAATAAAATATTTTATTCTGTTCTGTTTTTATTTTGCTAACTAGTATTGTTTCTCAGTCTCAGCTGTGTTAAGATTTCTACATTGTTAGAAAACAGAATATCTAGAAATGAACAAACTCAAAATAGTGGGGTCAGACTAAACTTTTGACAGACAGAAAGTATACCAGTATTTTCAGCATCTCAATGAGATGAGGTTAGAGAGTGAAAAGAGGTTTCAAGTGCTTTGAAGCACTTTGTGAGTCATAGGGAATGCTTTCTCTTCTAATTTTATACCTAAGAAAGAAACTGGTTTATTGCTGGAAGGAAATAGTGACTGATTTCTTCACTTCAAGGCTATTTACCCCACAGCAATAGCTCTCAACCTTTTGAGCACCAGGGATCGGGCCTGTGGAGAGAGGCTTTTCTGCAGACCAGAGGGGGCGTGGTTTCATGGATGGGGCTTCACTTGTTTGCGCGACCTAGTTTCTGGCGTGACACAGCCCAGTGCCAGTCCATGGACCAGGGATTGGGAACCCCTGCCCAACAGGGCTCCTTGAAATGAAAACTATGTCAAATTATGTCCTTTATAGTCTGTTGTATATGGATGAGGAGGATCAAAGGTATAAGTGGTCCTCAACCTATGACCAGAATTTAGCCTGGAATTATGGTCATGAGTGATTCCAGTCATTAAGTGTGTCATCATGTGACCAACCCAATTTTATGATATTTTTGCAGTGGTCATTAAGTGACTCACCATGGAGATTAAGCGAATGCCACAGTTATTATTTTTTTTATTTTTTAAAAAAATTGATTTATATGCTGCCCTTCTCCTGTTTACAATGCATTAAGCAATAGCCTTCATACTTTTGTATATTTATACAAAATCAGCTTATTGCCCCCACAATCTGGGTGCTCATTTTACCTACCTTAGAAAGGATGGAAGGCTGAGTCAGCCTTGAGCCTGGTGAGATTTGAAGTTGCAGTAATTTCGGGCAGCTGATGTTGATAACTGTTAATAACAGTGTTTTAGGCTGCTGCGCCACCAGGGCTCCATTGTCCACAATGGGCATTTTTTTTTTTTTTTTTTGCTGGGAACCAGAAGTAAAAGCTGGTTTCCAACAAGAAATATTAGACATCACGATGATGTGATGTGACCACAGGATGTGGCAAACGAACCAGTTGCCCAGCACACCAAATGTGATCACCTGACCATTGGGAGAGAAGACTGGTTACTGGAATTTCAGATCCAGGTCATAAGTATCTCTTTTCAGGACCATTTCTAAGAGATTGGTTGCAAGCTGAGAGTTACCTATATTTCATTGCCCTTCTGTTAGCCACTAAGGGTAGTACTGTTTCTATACATACTGTAGCTTCATATAAGAAAATATAATGGGGAAAAAATGCTTGGTTGTGATGTAGCTTCCATTCTGATATCTTTGGTAGGTGAGATTTCTCATAAAAGCATGAACAATAAAAAAAAAAAGAGCCAGGGAGGAATGATAAAGCTGTAATCATTTTACTTTACCTCAAAATCATACAAATTGGATCTTTATAACAGCAGGACTGAGCCAGAAACATACCACTTTTCCTTTAAACAAATTTTGACCTAGTGGAAAAATAATATTACTGTCATTGTTGGTGGAACTGCATTTACAGTTTTATGGATCCACTCAGAAATGTCTTTCAGATGGTTTCTTCTACTTCATTCTTTCAAGGATGATTGTAAAATAATTCCTGGATATCTAAAAAATTGACTTAATCAATATTGATGTTGTTAATTCAGCAGCTTAATCTACAGTTTGGCCATCAGATTGGTATCTCTTCAGATGGTATAAATTCTTTGTCTTTTACTAACAATTACTGTGGAGACTAAGAGAATTCAGAGTAATCAAGAAATACAAAACCAGCTGAAATAAAATTCCCAGATAAACTATTTTCTTTTCTTTTTTGGAAATGTCCTGTCATTATTTATTACACTTTTCCCCTCATATGTTCAAGTCCTTTACCACATAAATTAATTTTTAAAATAGGTTTCCTCATGTAATCTCCATTATTACACATTGGAGCTTTAATTTAATTAGAAACTGTTGTATTCTACTACACTTGTGTAATAATCATAATATAGAGCAGAAAAGTGTTCATTATGTCTTCAAACTAACAACCTGTTGGCTTAGGTAAGTGAGCTGTTAAGTTTAGAAACTCAATATTTTAGTTTTGTGACACATTAACTAGTCATTAACATACACACAGCATGCTGCTAAAACTACAGAAGCAGTGGCAGTAATTGTGGAAAATAAAGGGTTCTCACATTCACAGAGAATATGAAGCCTGACATAAGGGCTCATTGAAATGTCTTCTGAGGCATTGGACTATCCTCTGATTTATTGAGAGAAAGATGATTTTCTTAAAATCTCCTTCCCATAATATTTCCACCATAATCTCTTTCTATTCTTTATTATGAAGTGAGCTGCTAGTCTCTGAATAAACCAGGGTGAGAGCCTGGAAAATGCTGCCACATAATTTGTTATTATTGTTGATCTTCCAATATGATTTTATTAACCTGTGTCCTTGAAAAATGCAGTAAAAATATTGGAAAGTTGGGGGATATAATTAACTATGAGGACTATGGGAAGATTCAGGCATACAGAAGACACCTCAGTGCTGAAGATTTATAATGATTGCTAACATCATGTCATCATACTGAAGAGTCTGAATGATTTAGTATTTAAAATGCTGGATTAGGAGTAGGGAGATCCAAATTCCAATCCATTCTTTGGATCTTTGGATATACCTCAGAGGGCTATGAGAAAAACTGGAACTTATGTTCCCATAAGCTTCTGAAGGAAATATGGAATCTAAATCTAAATATAAACAGAAAATTAATATGTGGAACAAAGAGAAACTGGTTGATAGAAGAGGTAGAAAGAGTTGGTCATGTTAAGACTGCTATTTGAGCCCTAGCCCACCCATCCCACTTTTTTTTTCCCACAAAGATTATCTGAATCCTCTGCACGTAGCTGTCTTTGGCTGATTTTGAAAAAGCTATACAGGTTTGGACCAGATTAAGGATTGGATGAGAGATCCAAGGCTATGGAACAGTCAAAAAGATACTTCTGAAGAAGGCAACAGTAATGCACTTCCATGCTTATGCCAAGAAAACAGCATGGATATACTGTATCCACCTAGTCTTCAGGCATCAAGTTCAGCTCAAAGAATTTACCCAGTTTATAACAGGAATTGCCAACAAAAGTTTGACTCAAGAACTTCCCTTTCCATCAGCACCAGCAAATATGCCAAAGGGTATGAATGGATAGAACTGGTACCTAATAATAGCTGAAGGCCATAAGCTGTTATTTGAATTTCCTACTTGTGACTTGATCATCACAGGACATTTTTTTTTTTAAAAAAAAAGTGTCTTTCAAAGTGTTTATCTCTGTTTTGAGTTTTGTACAAATAAATAAACCAGAAATGAAAGATTTAAAACACCTGTGTCATTCTACAACTACTTGCTTTTCATATAGGAAAAAATTGGGGAAAGTTATCTATGAGGCATTGGATTCTCAGTACATCTTTCAGTTTCATTTTTAACACCGTAGTAATTTTAATCCTAATAAGATAAAATGGGAATCTGTGTTCATTTTAATGATTCCTGGAATAATAATTATATTGAATCACCATTTTTATTCAATATTGATTTCCTGCCGTAGGTTCCATTCTTTTTATAACCATTTGACTTTATCTACAGAGTATACCATCCTGCTCATCATCACCATCATTCTATCTCCAAGCTGAAGCAATTACCATTATTCTTTCCACATTATTTCAAATATCTCCTAATGTTTCTGTCAGCCACCTTTTCACAAAGCTATTTTTCTGTCTTTGTTTCATGACATCAAGTAATATTAGTGTTTAGTGAATGTAATTATGTCATTTTCATTCTACAGTCCTTTAGATGTAAGGACTTGTGTAAAAGCTTTGGTTATCTAGAATTTTAAGTATAATATTAAAAACACAGTTATTGCTAATTTTAATAGACAAGCTTTATTAATAAGCACATACAATTGCAAGATGTCAGGAAAAGTTCAACTTTATTAATTTTCTCCTTGGCAGCACACAAAATTAGAAACATAATTAATCCTTTGTTTCTCTCCCAACCCAACTCCTTTCAAACTCAGGAGTACCTAAGGTAGAAACACTGGTGTTTAAAATCTATTACCAATACCACCACCTACTGGAAGGCAACCACTGGCAAACTGATTCATATCTTATGAACAAAGATAGCATTATAGCTGGAAATTATGGAGGGCCACCAAACACTAAGATATTTATCTAAAATCGAGCTTGCTTTCCA
Source organism: Masticophis lateralis (assembly GCA_030761175.1). Lineage (NCBI taxonomy): Eukaryota > Metazoa > Chordata > Lepidosauria > Squamata > Colubridae > Masticophis > Masticophis lateralis. The sequence goes on along the minus strand of JAUDYJ010000001.1, from coordinate 194,011,785 downwards.
TGTGATAAATCGTGGTTGAATTTCCTGGAATTTCAAATCAAGGTACGAGATTTTCTCTTTAAATATAGGATACCTTTAGAATATCATGCTTGGAAGATTGTAGTAGACCTTAGGACCTTACCATGCTATTTTTTAAGGAAATACTGGAAGTCAGAAAAGGTTTCAAGTTCCAAGAACATTATGATTGTCAGTAATAGCATTCATCAGCAATAACCAAAAAAGTAGAGCCTTTCCCAGAAGATAGAATATATTATTGAGGCCAAATATATTATTAAACTAGACTTTTATATAGAACATTCTAGTTATATATCTGATATCATTAGTGGGAACATGATTCAAGCTAGCTGATTCCAGTAGAACATGACTTGAGCTACATTATACATTGTATATTTTGTAAATTATATACTGTATCTGATATGCAGTATATATTGGATTGTCTGCACAGTGTAATGATGTGGCTATTTTATCACATGACTTTATCAATTATGAACCAAACCCAATTATTGTTGACTTTTTTTTCCCCAGCAGCAGATGGGAATATGCTATCTTGTGTTTCTATGGGGTTTTTATGCTATTGACTAGCTAAGCAAATATACAGATCTCTTTCTGTCACTTAGGCACATAGAAGAGACTGATTGGCTGCAGAAAATTTCATTCAGCAACTGTCAGTCAAATTCCTTCCTCTACAATTTTGATTCAAAGTGTTCTAAGAAGATTATTTAAAAATCAAGCTCTCTTACGTGATGCTCATATTGAAATCACAACTTTAAGACATTCAGCTCTTTTTCCTCCTCCTCAGACTTAACCATATGTTCATATCATCCTTTCTGACCCCTTCCTGCAAACAGCTTGTAAAGGGTATGAGCAGACAATATGTGGAAATTCCTCATAGTATCTGTGGAGCGAAAGAGAACATTATGAATCTAGAAAGTTTAGAAAAATTAGTGAGAAATTAATTCCATCATATTGCATGGATTTAATTTTTTTATATATACTCTTCAGACTTATAGGAGAACTGAGATGTACATGCATGCTGAAATCTACACATGATGTAATTTTCAGTGCAGTTTATAACCCGAAAATATACAAAAGGGTGTTTATTAAAAATGGCACACAAAATGAATATGTTAGGGAGAAATACAGTATGTTCATTGTATATGGATTAGGGAAATGCTTGAAAAGTACATTCTTAAGGAATAATGTACAAAAAAGGGTGTGTATTAGGAAAAGTGCAAATGAAAATGCTTCCTTTTTGGCTAATCCTCAAAATGATACATAGAGTTCATTAGAATCTGCAGATCATAAAATAAAATAAAGATCAATATGTATATAAGCATGTCTCCTTTCCCACTGCTTATTTAAACTCTGCTTAAAGTTCAATTAGTAGATGACCATGTCATTCACTTCAAGTGGTATATGTTGGTTACTGAGATTGACAGAATATGTAACAATGAATCAATTGATAAATATATATTTGAACATTTTGATTTCAGGGTAAAAAAGTGCTTTTTCAAGAGTATGAATCATATCTCAAACAAACAAGGTAATCCTAATTTGCCTTAATGATCTCAGACAGTTGCTTAGGGAATGTGGAGTTTCTGTGGAAGATTTGGCTATGTGGTGATCTCATAAATAATCAGCAGTATGAGGTGATCTCATAAATAATCAGCAATAAATAGCAGGCAACTCAGCTGGGATCACCAGAGCTTGGATGGCCAGCGCCGTATAAAAGGAAAAAACTTTCCTTTTACACGGAGCTGGCGATCTCAGCTGCTAATTTTTGCCTGCTAATTGGTAGCAAAAATCCCCCCCCCCAACTTGCTTACCTTAGCTGCTAGCCGCAACACTTGCCTTGCTTCACTTGCCTGCAATCCATTGCATCAGCAAGCAACTGAATCTCCCTGCCTGCAATCAAACAGGCAGGGAGTTGTGGACTTCAACTCCAGAATTACACAGCCAGCAAAGCAAAGCTGGCTGAGGAATTCTGGGAATTGAAGTCTACAAGTCTTAAAGTTGCCAAATAGAACCGCCTGTTCTATTGGGTAAGTTTTTTCCCCCTTTGGGAGCTTTAAAAAAAAAAGTTAATTGGGGGAGGGGGTTAGTTGTTCTTTTTTAGACCTAGCCATTTAAAGGCTAGGTCTAAGTTTTAGGCTAGGAAGTTTTAAATTTAGCTTTCATATAAAAATAAAAATAAAATAAAATAATATTTGTGCAGCTTTCTGAGATTAGTGTGTTTCTGTAGTGTTTCACTCTAACTACACAAATGCACAAAATCTCACAAAGCTGTATGTGGAATTTTGTGTGTGTAAAGTGTGAAAGTTGGGGTTTTGGGGCTTTTTGTGGCTGTGTGAGATTCCTGCTTGTTGCAGGGGCCATTTTGGGTCTAGCACAGCTGCTTTTACATTATGAGTGAGCCAATTGATGTTTTTTAATTTTTATTTGGTGTGGGTTGGAAGAGGGGTCATCTTATACAGCAAGTATAGCCCAAACCCTATATTTTTACAGGAAAAGTCGGGAGTCATCTTATACGCCCAGTCGTCTTACGCACCGGAAAATACGGTAATATAAATGTGATCTTCGGCTTTCATTTAAGCATGTGTGTTTTGTTTATCTATAATAGTTTAAAATCTAAATCTTAAAAAGGCACAAGAAATAACAGGAGCAATTTAATGCAAACAATAAACACGTGAAAATACAACCTATTAAAACATACTACAATTGACAATTTTATATCTGATGCTGGTATTTCCTGATCAATCAAGTCCTTATAAACTTTTCAGAACATGAAAACAGTCATGTTTGGAAGGTCAATTGACTGGAAACTACCAACTTTAGGAGGGTATGTTATTCCAGAGGAGGAGAGTTCCCACAGAAAATGGCCTGGAGATCTGATATCCTTCGTATCTCCAGGGGCAGATCATTCCAGAGGGCAGGTGCTGCCACAGAGAAGGCCCTCCCCCTGGGGGTCGCCAGCCGACATTGCCTGGCTAACGGCACCCTGAGGAGTCCCTCTCTGTGGGAGCATACTGGCTGGTGGGAGGCTATTGGCGGCAGAAGGCGGTCCCACAAATTGCAAGACAACAGTTTCCAGTGGGTTTAGAACTCTGGGAAGTGAGGGAATAGCTATCTTCATTAAACCACAGTCAACACTTTTAAGGACATTGGGTTTGCATATCCCAAAAATATTGCATATTTTTTCTAATCACTTTTGGAAGTTATTTGTTAACTGTTTTTCATCTATTGGGAACCTTTGAATTGACTAGCTTTACAACACTGGGTAACTTTCCTTCAATCCTTAGCAAAAGAAGTTTTAAATACAAGTTTAAGGATTTAATTTTTTTAAAAACAAATCAAGTTTTAAGACATTATTTGAAGGGACTGAGGGTTAAGAATATTATAGGAATATTTAATAGGAAAAGGAAGGAATATAAAGTTGACTTATTTGACCAAGATTACTATAGTTATGTTACTATCTCTGATAACTCATTAATGAAATTTTGCTCATCAGCACTGAAATGATATGGGAAGAAGAGATCAGTTCTTGTATTTTAAGAGAAAGTAATCCTTTACAAAAAAAAAAAAATTGTTGATATTTGTGATGAACAGGGGAGCCAATTCTTTATATATTTCTTTTCTTTTTATTTAGTACATTATCTCTCTTTCTTTTCTATTACCTTTTTATTTTATGCACCTTCTATTTTTTATAGTTTTTATTAACTTTTTTATCATTGTTATAATATTTAACAAAATTCTTTTATTTTGTTAAATATTACAACATTACTCTTTTAAAGAGTAATGTAATATTACAACAGTATTTATAATATTACTCTTAAAAAATCAAACTTAACTTGAAGGATACATTAGTTACTATTGTTAGAATTTTTTAAGGCAGATTTACTTGGAGGAGGGTTGAGGACAAAATGAAAGACTTCATTTATTGTGCAACTACTTTTTTTCTCCTCAAAAAAAGAATTTGTTCTTTCTTCTTTGATCTGCTACCTTTCTCCAAATCCACATCCTTTTATCCTTATTCTTCCTTAACTCTCAAACAATTTGTCTGACCTACAGCATAGACCCTGCTTGTTTTTGTGTCCAACTTGTCTTTAGTTCTTCAGATCTTTCAGCTTCCATTCTCATTCATCTTTTATTCTCTCTTCTCCTCCAACATTTAAATGACCCCCATTCCTGAACTCTGGTTTTTTTTTTTTCTATTATGGAGTTTCTCCTCCCTCCCTTTTCTTTTTTGCTACTTCAGTGCTTGAGTGGGTATGACATTATGCTATTGTTACATTCTTGGGTGTAACACAAGATTCCCTGCATTTGGTGGAATGTTATATAATGTACTAAAGAATAATAATACTGTCTTTCAGAGGAAAAAATGTTACACAAGTAGCACATAATCCATCATTCAAGGAAGAAGGCTATTTTCCCAATAAACTGTGGCTACAACTTTGCCTGGAAAGCCAATGTTCAGAGGATGATATACTTAGTAATTTTTGGTAAGAACTTAGTTTTTAAACAGTTGTTTAAAGTGTTTTTTTTTAAACGATTAACTTGGAGTAGGAGACCTTTTTACATTGGTTCAGTACACCTTGTCTTTACTGGACAATTTGGAGGCTGTATATGGCTTTTTTCCAATCCCTGCTTCAAAAAAAAAAAGGTCAGGGGACTACTTAAAAAAATACCACACTGAAACTTTTGAAACTATCCAGTGGATTAATGGCTTCTCAAAGGTCTATGGTCCCTGCTATTTTCATCCCATTCTGCCAAGAAATGAAATCTATGCTACGAGAATGTTTGCAATACTGAAAAAAACCAGAAAATCAATTGAATTGCCTTCAGGTTGGTGATGCGTGGTATTGTCAGGAAAACATACAGTGTTCTGTGCTAAGGGGGATATATTGGGGAGGTGGGGGAGAGGGCTGGGACATTTAGCCAGCTGAATAGACCTTGTGTTCCTGTAAGTGAACATATTCATCAGTTTTCTTCAAGAAAGAAAATAGCTATCAAGAAGATAAGACAATTTCATGTTCTCATCCCTTTAAATTCCTTAAGGAAGTCTCCTTCTCTATGTGATCCTCTTCAATTTACACAAAATCATTGTGTGATTTTGCCTAAACAAGGCAAATTAATATTGTGGTTCATTTTTCTAGTAACAAATTAAATGTGTATATGTGAACCATATGTGTATATGAAAGGTCATATATAATCCTTCTGTATGAAGGGGTAACCGTAAATACTATTGAATTGGTAGCTTGGCACTAATGGCTTATCAGAATAGCTTTTCTCACTGTTAATGGCTTTTTGAATCATAACACTATAAATAAGGGCATCATCCCATTCCATGTAGAATTCAATATCAGAAAGAGGGATTGTTCCCAACAATACTGTATTTAGAATAGACCTTGCCATTGTAAGTAAAAACTGGGCACTCGTAGCCAGTTTACTTAAGATAGCAGGTTAGAAAGCAAGAGACCCTGAGTTCAAGTTTCTCCTTAGCCATGAAAGCCATCTAGGTGATCTTGGGCCAGATTAACAAATTAACAGAGTTGGAAGCGACCTTGTGGGTCATCTAGTCCAACCCCCTGTCCAAGCAGGAGACCCTACCTCATTTCTGACTGATGGCAGTCCAGTCTCTTCTTGAAAGTCAGCCTGTTTCAGCCCAACTCACCTCACAGGGCTGTTGTAGTGGGAAAATAAAAGGAGAAAGTGTTTGTGTTGAATATGTTCGCTGCCTTGAGATACTTGTAAAAATAGCAAAGACAATAAACAAACAAACAAACATTTTTTTAAAAAAAATCAAATAAATAAAGCCTGCTATCCCTGTATTATATATACATGATGCCTAAATGTCTAAACTAGCAGATCCTACTCAAGTTCTCATACCCACACAGCTTCAGTTGTTATTTGTATCTGTTGGGATTATGTGACATTACTCCATTTCAGATATTGTTTTCAGTGAAATGTATACATTGGGTGTGGAGGATTTTCGGTCCCTTTGCCTCAGAAGTGGAAAACGTATCTAAGAAACTTATCATCTCCTGTGTTAACAAGAGAAGGAGAAGGAGGAGAAAGAAAATCATAATCTTATTAAAACCAAAAAGTAAAAAGTGAGTTGTTGGTTTCTTTTTACCAAAAATAAAGAGTTCCAGTTCCAGAAGATTGGCAACAGAGTTCTTACACAGGGCTATAGAGATTAAAAGTTAGCATACATATACTTATTTTATCATAGACAAAGAACTGATTGAAGAGATACAGATGGGTTATAGTGGAAGCTGGGCTCTCTGTGCCCTGAAAGTAAACACTTTGTTGTGTAAGATGTTTAGCTTTTGAAAAGTATGAAGGTTTATGTTCTAATTATTGTTCTAGAAGTTTCACCCTGTGTCCTATCACAAATGAAAGGAATTATAAATATACTGATTATCGGCGTCCTTGAAAATGTTGCAATTTAGGGCATATTTATTCGTTTATCAAATTTCTAGGCTGAGTGACTCAGAATTATTCTCTGCAATTTTACAATGAAAAAAAACAACCACCACCACCAAGTAAATACACATACTGTACACGTGCACATCCCAGCTGTTACTGAGACAGCAAATTAACCCATCCCCTAACTTGAAGTGGCTCAATCTCAGGCCAAATTAAAGACTGGGAAAAGAACTAGATTCTAAAAGCTTGTTTAAATGCAGATAGGAAAGGAACAACAAAACAGAAGGTTCACTTCCTGGGTCCTTTTAGATGGCATTGTCTAATCAATAGAAGCAAGCGGATTCTGCCAAATGGTATAGGATGGCCAGAGACTGCTGGACACAGCCAGTCCCTTGGATAACTCATTCATATGGGTATACTGTGTATACACGTACAAGGACAATAAAGTTATTATTATTATATGCCATGTAGAGATGCAGAAGTAATAACCAGCAGCTTGAATTTTACTCAGAAGCTTACAGGTAACTAATGCATCTCATGAGTATAGAAACTTTCCCATGAAACTTTGGAAAAGTGACTCTTGATGGTAGCTTCAAAACTTGATGCAAGATTAAAAAAAAAGAAAAAGAATATGGAGACTTCCCAGAGACAGCAGAGATGGTATTCAGCTGGTTCAGACTGGTTTGGGTGAACCGGTATAGCGACTTGCCTGGGCGCAATCCCATCCTATATCGCTGTCTTTCTGACGCGGTATCAGGGGTTCCACTTACCTTTACTACCAGTTCACAACAGGATTGCATGTGCAGATCACCAATGATGACATCTGGGGCAGTGGGTGGGGCCTCCTGCCGGGTTTACTAATGGTTTTTGCGAACTGGACAACCCACCACTGCATGCATGTGTGGATGGCACGTGTGAGCGAATTGCTGTATTGTTTGAAATCACATGCTTGTGCGGCTGTCACACATGAGTGGATTGCCATGTTTTGTGACACCGCACACATGCATGGATGGCATGCACACGCTCACATTTCCGGTGTTGAGCAAACCGGTTGCTACAATATGTGAATCCCACCTCTGAGAGACAGAGTGTATTTTTAGGATAAGTTCCTAAAAAACTGTATAAAAGAGCAAAATGCTTTGGGATATCCCCCTCAGATTTGTACACAAGAGAACAAGAGTTTTAAAATAGTAAATTGAAATACCTTTCTTATAGAAAGAAGGCAAACGCAACTATTTAAAGCCATTTCTGCAAGAATGCTAAGAAAAAAAGAAAGAATTTGTACCAAGAGCTAAAGAAATCAGATACAGATGGAAAATTCAATTTGCATTGGAAGTCTTATTAGAAACAAAAAACATAATCATGACAATGACTTCAGAGGCTTCTTCCCTACATGAAAAAATTATTGTTTAAAACTCTTCAAAAAAGGAACTTCTCAGCATTGGAAAGGATATTGGAGATGAAGGAAAGAAGAAAATTAGGAAGAGTAGCAGCATTAAATTAGCATTCAAAACAGAAAGGAAGGCATTTATCTCACTGGATGTAAAATGGTTTAATTAATCTAATAAAAGGAAGACAATTTTTTAATAAACTCAAAAAAAAAAAAAAAACCCCAATGCTGATATTGTTTGCTTACAAGAAATGCATATTAAAACAGGCCATGTTAATGTGTGTGTTTTTTTTAAAGGACCAGAATATTTAGCAGCAGGAAAGACAAAGAAAAATAGACTAGCAGAATATAGCAGATCATTTTCTAGGAAGATACTGGAGCAATCAAAAGATAAAACAGGAAGAATTTAATTTCAAATGATGAATAAGAAGGCATTTTTTAAAAATATTGGCATCCAGTTATCATCTAAATAAGACTAATGAACAATTTTATGGGGAAAAAAATGGCAAATTCTTACAAAAATTATAGATGGTGAAATACTTATTCTCAGAGACATAAATGGAGTTCTAGACCTGAATTTGGATGAATTATTTCAAGGAAAATAAGGAGGAAATCTTCCCTCAAAAGTCTTTCAATATATGGAAATAAACAGAATGGGAGAAAGTGTAACTAGACATTTTTCCTGTGATGTTTTTCTTTATATTTTCTTTATCGATAGTAGTTGTCTTTTTCTCTGTGTTATTCATCCATTGCTATCCCATGTACACCACTCTTTCCTTTATATTTCATTCTTATGTGATATAATAATAATAATAGTACCAAAAGAAAGATCAAATGTACTATATTCTGGCCTGATTCAAAGATCCAGATATTATCTGCGAATGAAAATCCATTTATTGATATAATTTGTGGATCATAGGCCATTCATTCCAGATCCCCAAGGTTATATGCATGAGGTACTACTTATGAAATGAAGGCAGGAATGATTATTAATAATTAAAACTATTGCATCCAGATATAATGGTCTTTATAGATATGCAAACACAGAAAATGCCCAGACTCCATTATGAAAATAACAATTACTTCTTCCTAAAAAAATAAAAGAATAAAAATAATTATGTTTCCTGGCCTCCATATTGATAATCTTCTTACACATGGAGCCCTATGAAAAGGAGTACATCCCAGTTCAAAAGTTTACTGGCTTCATGGGATAATTCTAGTGAGAAAACACAAAAATATTGGAAATCATTGTGGTGTGTCTCAGATGGACATTTTGTCAAGCTTGCTGCAACCTGCTCTTGGGTAGATAGAAGAAGCCGTGCAAATTCACAATGCATTCATGGTAACCCAGAAACCATTTTAAGTGCCAAAGTGAATTCCTAGTCCAATTTCCTATGCTTTTCTTTCACACTAAGATTCCTACGAGAGCTCACATTTCCATCTAAGGTTATAAAAGAATCTGTTTCAAAAACATTGAACTGGATTGCAATTTCACTAGAGTCTTTTCAATTTGTCTGCTTAAAACAACAAGTACCTTTCTGCATAATGGCTACAAGTGCTTAATTGGTTAGAGGTGATGTTGCTTAGCAACCACTTCATTTTATTATTCTATTTCCTCTTTTTTTAAAAAAAGAAAGAGAAATAATGTTAGTATTTTACCTCAAACATGCATGCACACATACACCGACGCAGTAAAAGAACTGAAACTGAATACTAAAGTAAATAAATACTATTTGCTAGTATAGAGATTATTTACTATGCCAATATTAGGATTTTTAAATTTTTATTATTTTAATTATTTTATTTCTAGAGCTTCCCAACTCAAGCAAGTGAGTCTGGGCAACTTACAATTCTTATAAAACAATTTAAAAAAGCAATTAAAAGAATAAAAAACATCCACAAAATAAATAAGTGTAAACAGCAGCTGGGATGGTTAATCAGCTAACAGTAAAGCCAAGTAACAAGACACTTAATACATTCCGAGCCCCAGGCCTGGATACACGGCCAAATTTTTAAAGCTTTACAAAAAACCAACAGGGTGGGGACATTCTAATCTCCATGGGAAGAATATTCCATAAGGTAAGGACTACAGCAGAAAAAAAGACCATCTTCCAGTTCCCACCAATCAAATTCCCTAGAAGTGCAAGGATATTTGAAGGAAAAGTGTACAATATTTATGGTGAAAAAATCCAGGGACCACTAGATTTTAGCAAAGATTTAAAACTACAAGATCTCTTTGTTCATCTCTGAAGGACATCTGGATGTTTGCAGGCCAAATCCAGCAAACCTATTTAAAGGTAGGTAACATGGTATCAGTGTGTCATAAGTCTGATTGTACGTGCATAAGCTGCAGAATATATTTGGACAACAACCAGTAGGGCACTTGGGGTATTATAGTGGAATGCAGGGTTCTGAAAAGTGGTCAATATTGACACCCAAGAGTCATATCTAAGAAATCAATAAATGGCTGAGGGTCAAAATGGGGTCATTAAATGTCTGGGTATCAATAACTGTTTGAGAAATGATAGAAGGTTGATTGGGGTTAATTAATCTTTTGGGATCTCTGTAGTAAGGTTGTTCTGTCCCCCTTCCTCACACAGGCAAACGCAATACCAAGCACACCTGCCAATATTTTTATTAGGTAAACAGATTAGAATTCTTGGCAGACCAAGGTTTTGGCAGCAAACTGCCAAATGCCTGCCAAGACAGGGTTCACTCCCATAAAGTAGAAGAGGACTTATCTTCAGTCCGTTCCAGGAGCAGCAAATTATCCACAAGACAAGAGTTTAGTAGAGCTGAGGATTTTGTGCGATATCTGCATGATAAAATTGCTCAGATTTGGGGCAGCCTGGACTCCGATTGGGTAGTCTCGGATGGGATGACGGGGGTGAGTCTTGAGAGTGTTATCTGGGAGGAGTTTGACCCTGTGACTCCTGAGGACGTGGATAGGATTTTGGGGAAGCTTAACGCTACTACATGTTTATTGGACCCGTGTCCCTCCTGGTTGGTAGTGGCCTCCCGGGAGGTTACACGAGGCTGGTTTCAGGAGATTATTAATGCTTCATTGAGTGAGAGTGTTTTCTCATCTGCCTTGGAAGATGCGGTGGTGAGGCCCCTCCTCAAGAAGCCTTTCCTGGACCCGGCTGTATTAGCTAATTACTGTCCTGTTGCCAACCTCCACTTCGCGACGAAGGTTGTTGAGAGTTGTTGAGGCGCAACAACTTCCTTGATTCCTGGATGAAGCTGTCTATCTGGATCCATGCCAGTCAGGCTTCAGGGTGGGATACAGCATGGAAATGGCATTGATCGCATTGGTTGATGATCTCTGGAGGCTCGGGACAGAGGTTGCTCCTCTGTCCTGGTCCTCCTAGATCTCTCAGCATCTTTTGATACCATCGATCATGGTATCATGCTGTGTCGGCTGGAGGGTGTGGGAGTGGGGGGCACTGTGTTATAGTGGTTCTCCTCCTTCCTCTCTGACCACATGCAGTCTGTGTTGACGGGGGGACAGAGGTCGACCTTGAGGCACTTCACTTGTGGGGTGCTGCAAGGATCAGTCCTCTCGCCCCTCCTGTTCAACATTTATTTGAAGCTGCTGGGTGAGATCATCCGTGATTTTGGGGTGAAGTGTCAACTGTATGCTGACGACACGCAGTTGTACATTTCAATCCCAGGCCACCCCAATGATGCCCTTGACATGATGTCCCATTGCCTGGAGGCCGTGCGGATCTGGATGGGGAGGAACAGGCTCAGACTCAACCCCTTCAAGACTGAGTGGCTGTGGTTCCCGACTTCCCGGTATAGCCAGCTAGTACCATTGCTGGCTATTGGGGATGAGATCTTACCCCCCTCAGAGGGGGCTCACAACTTGGGCATCCTCCTGGACTCACAGCTGTCCTTGGACGATCATATGATGACTGTAGCCAAGGGGGCTTTTTATCAGGTTCACCTGATCTCCCAGTTGCGTCCCTTTCTGGACCAGAACGCCTTGCGCACGGTCACTCACACCCTCATCACTTCCCGTCTGGACTATTGTAATGCTCTCTACATGGGGCTCCCTTGAGGTGCACCCGGAGGCTCCAACTGGTCCAATATGTGGCTGCGCAAGTGATAATGGGGGCAACTCGTCGCTCCCATGTAACACCTCTCTTACACGAGCTGCACTGGCTCCCGGTGGTCTTCCGGGTGTGTTTCAAGGTGCTGGTCACCACCTTTAAAGCACTCCATGGCTTAGGACCTGGATATCTATAGGATCGCCTTCTGCCACTGATTGCCTCCCACTGACCGATACGCTCCCACAGAGAGGGCCTCCTCAGGGTGCTGTTGGCCAAACAATTTTGACTGGCGACCCCCAGGGGGAAAGCCTTCTCTGTGGTGGCTCCTGCCCTATGGAACAAATTGCCCCCAGGATCCCTGACCTCCACACCTTCCATTGTGCTCTGAAGACCCTTTTATTTCAGCAAGCCAGTCTGATGGGACAGTGATTTTAATTGGGTTTTTTAAATGGTTTTAAAATGGTTTTAGTTTGGAGTTTTAAATTCGGCCAAAACTGATTGAATTATTTTAAAGGATTTTTAAATTTTGTCTTGCTATTGTTTTAACATGGCTGTATACCGTCCTGAGTCCTTCGGGAGAAGGGCGGTATAAAAATACAGTAAAATCAAATCAAAATCAAATTAGTCAATGTTCAGTCCAAAATATATTCAAGCCGAATTTCAGAGATCACTATGTGACTTGCAGGGTTTAACTTTGTCCATCACAAAGCCTGAAGACCAATCCCACCCACTTTTATTCCTGGTGGGGCATGGCTCTGTGACTCAACTCAATCTCTGGCCCTCCCACGCCTCTTCTGTTGCTGCGCATGCTTCTCCCTCCGACGCTGCCTGGGATCAAGCCAGGATTCATCCTCCTCGCTCCCTATCAATTGGTGCTCCGATATGCCTTCCTCCTGGCACATCCCAGGCTGTTCCTCCTGGCCTTCAGATGGAACCTGAGGCATTGCCAAAGAGGAGGGTCCTGGAGAGAGAGGCCTTGTCAGTTCCTCCCCATCACCTTCTGAGTCCTCTTCCTCTGTTAGGAAAGGCTCGGGAGTCGAGGTCACAACACTGGTAAAGGTTACCCTCGCACATATGTGCTAGTTGTTCCCAACTCTAGGGGGCAATGCTCATCTCTGTTTCAAAGCCAAAGAGCCAGCACTGTCCAAAGACATCTCTGTGGTCATGTGGTCGGCATTACTAAATGCCAAAGGCGCACAGAACGCTGTCACCTTCCCACTAAAGGTGGTCCCTATTTTTCTACTTGCATTTTTTACTTGCTTTTGAACTGCTAGGTTGCCAGAAGCTGGGGCAAGTAATGGGAGCTCACCCCATTATGGGGCACTAGGGATTCAAACCGGTGAACTGCAGACCTTTCAATCAACAAGCTCGGTGTCATAGCCACTGAGCCACTGTAGAGCTCCATGCTAATCCTTAGCTCTGAAGATGAGGTGACTAGTGAAAAGATAATGTTACCCAGGGTTGGGATCAGTCACCAGAGAGAGTGGCTTTAAGTTGGCATTATAAGGACATGGGACAGGCAGTTGTCGTTTGATGATGTTAAAGGTATCATCACCACAGTATATATGATGTTCCAAGTAAAGCTGCTTTTTGCAATATACTGATGTTTATTTCATCAGTATATTGCACAATATACCCAAAATATATACACAATATACCCAAAATATTTATTTATTTATTTATTTATTTAGATTTATATACCGCCCTTCTCCTTACGGACTCAGGGTGGTGCACAGCCGATTAAAAACAAGCACACAAAAGTTAAAATTTCATAAAAGAACAATATAGATGGCCGTAGATTAAAACTAAATTCATTTAAAATAATAAGAACTCTAAAATGATAAAATATTTACAGGAATCAGGCTAAGCCGGCAAGCTGAAAAAGATGGGTTTTTAAAGCCCGCCGGAAGGTCAGGAGGTCGGAGATTGTTCTTAACTCTGGAGGCAGATCATTCCAGAGGGTGGGTGCTGCCACAGAGAAGGCTCTCCCCCTGGGGGTCGCCAGCCGGCATTGTCTGGCTGATGGTACCCTGAGGAGGCCCTCTCTGTGGGAGCGAACCGGCCGGTGGGAGGCAATTGGTGGCAGAAGGCGGTCCCGTAAGTACCCTGGCCCTAAGCCATGGAGCGCTTTAAAGGTGATTACCAACACTTTGAAACGCACCCGAAAGTCCACCGGCAACCAATGCAGCTCGCGCAGGAGAGGTGTCACGTGGGAGCATCCCGTCGCTCCCATAATCCCCTGCGCGGCCGCATTCTGTACCAGTTGGAGCCTCCGGGTGCACCCCAAGGGGAGCCCCATGTAGAGAGCATTACAGTAGTCCAGATGGGAAATGACAAGAGCATGAGTGACCGTGCGTAGGGAGTCCCGATCTAGAAAGGGTCGCAACTGGCGTATCAGGCGAACCTGATAAAAAGCCCCCCTGGCCACGGCTGTCGTATGATCCTCTAAAGACAGCCGTGAGTCCAGGAGGACGCCCAAGTTGTGAACCCTTTCCGTGGGGGCCAATGATTCCCCCCCAATAACCAGCGATGGTGTCAGCTGGCTATATCGGGACGCCGGCAGCCACAGCCACTCGGTCTTGGAGGGGTTGAGTCGAAGCCTGTTTCTCCCCATCCAGACCCACACAGCTTCAAGGCACTGGGACATCACTTCCACGGCATCGTTGGGGTGGTCTGGGGTGGAAATGTACAGCTGAGTATCATCAGCGTTCTGATGGAACTCCACCCCAAAACCACGGATGATCTCACCCAGCGGCTTTACATAAATGTTGAACAGGAGGGGCAAGAGGACCGACCCTTGTGGCACCCCACATACCAGGCGCCTCGGGGTCGACCACTGCCCCCCTGTCGACACCGATTGCGACCGGTCAGAGAGGTAGGAGGAGAACCACTGCAAAACGGTGCCCCCCACCCCCAGTCCCTCCAACCAGCGCAACATGATACCATGGTCGATGGTATCAAAAGCCGCTGAGAGGTCTAACAGCACCAGGATAGAGGAGTACCCCCTACCCCAGGCCCTCCAGAGATCATCCACCAACGCGACCAATGCCGTTTCGGTGCTGTATCCAGACATGAAGCCGGACTGGAGCGGGTCTAAATAGACAGCTTCATCCAGGTACCGGGGGAGCTGCCACGCAACCACACTCTCAACAACCTTCGCTAAAAAGGGAAGGTTGGAGACGGGACGGTAGTTAGCTAAAACAGCTGGGTCCAGGGAGGGCTTCTTGAGGAGGGGCCTCACCACCGCCTCCTTCAAGGTAGTCAGAAGGACACCCTCGCTCAAAGAAGCGTTTATAATCTCCTGGAGCCAGCCTTGTGTAACCTCCCGGGAGGCCAGCACCAACCAGGAGGGACACGGGTCCAATAAACATGTGGTTGCGTTCAGTCTTCCCAGAATCCTGTCCACGTCCTCGGGAGCCACAGGATCGAACTCAGCCCAGATAACACTCTCAAGACCAGGCTCAGTCACCCCGCCTGAACTAACCCAGTCAGCGGCCAAGTCATCCCGAATCTGAGTTATTTTATCATCCAGATATTGAACAAAATCCTCAGCACGTCCCTGTAAGGGATCCTCCCGCGCTCCCGAATGGAGGAGGGAGCGGGTCACCCTAAACAGGGCGGCTGGGCGATTATCTGATGACGCGATAAGAGCGGCAAAGTAGTTAGACACAAAAATGTGAAATCAGATTCACATTTTTGTGAATCAGATTTTTAGCCATTCATACACACCAAATTATTTATTTATTTATTTTATTTATTAATTATATTTCTATACTGCCCTTCTCCCATAGGACTCAGGGTGGTGTACAGCCAAGGTAAAAACACAAACACACAAACATCATAAAATTAAAATTTAAAATTAATAAACAATTTGGCCCAATTGAATTAAAACCCAAAATTAAAATATCTAATTAAAAATTGTTTAAATGGTGAGCCCCGCCTGTTGGAACATCAGGGTCTTGAGGGCATGGCGGAAAGCATGAATATTACGTGTCTCCGGGGGCAATTCATTCCAAAGGGCAGGAGCCCTCACAGAGAAGGCCCTCCCCCTGCAGGTCACCAGTTGGCATAATTTGACTGATGGTACTCTGAGGAGTCCCTCTCTGTGAGAGTGAAATGGTTGGTGGGAGGCTATTGGTGGCAGAAGCAGTCTCGTAGATACCCAGGTCCTAAACCATTGGTCTCAATAATCTAGGATGTTGTAATGTATCGGTGTAGTGCATATAAGGAGATCCAAGTACTCTAATTGAAAAATAGATATTTTGTAAATGTATATATTTTCTTAGTGCCATACAATATTTTTTTGTATGGCACTCAGTGTGATGATAATCACTGGGACTATCACTATTATGGTTTGTGTTATAATCTTTTAACTTTGATTTTTAGATCTTAATACTTTGTAATCTTCTCCAATTCTTTCTCTTCTATTATCTCCTGGTATTATTGCATCAATTATCCACTATTTCTTCTTTTTGACCACAGTTAAATCTGGTGTGTTATGAGCCAAGACATTATTAGTTTGTATTCATAATCCCACAATATTTTAACTTGTTCATTTTCTCTTAGTTTTGCCACTCATTTTCATTACTGGCACATGATAAAGTTTAAAGATGTTCCCATGAATCATTTTGGCAACTGTGTTATGTTGCTGTTTATAATCAGTTTGTTCTGTGAGAGCTGAGTATATAATCTTCTTTTCTTCCTCCTCTTTGCACAATCTGCACTTTGAATTATTTGATGATTTTTCAATTCTGGATTTTGATTTCATTAGTTCAAATAGTTTGGTCTTGAGCAATCAAAATCAAGCCCTGCATTTCTTTTTTAAATCTTCCAATTATAAGCCATGGCTAGTTTTTATCTTTATCCACTTTCCCCTTTAATCTTTTGAAAAAAATTGCTTGCCAGCCTTCTATTTATGTTTTTGTTACATTATTTCAATATTCACATTTTGCTTCCTGCACATTCCTGCATTTTTCCTTTTATTTCCTTTCTGTTCTACTGGGATTTACTTCTAATAACATAATAGTGTATAGTGTATAATATAATCTTGTATGAGTTATTGAAACATTGTAGACAAGCATTTTATTGACCTATAATTTCCTAGTGTTCTTTTTGCTGAGTCTTTTGGAATTAGATAAATTTTATCAGTTATTAACCAGTCTCTGTTGTCTCCTTTATGCAATATTTCATTAATCTGATTAGTAATCATTGGATGTAAGCTAATCAAATATTTGAGTGAAAAATCATGCAATTGATCATTTTCAGAAGATGCTTGATTTTTAAACCTTTTCAATTGATTTGTAATCATTTTTGCTGTCATTTGATTTTTACTAAATTCATTGTAAAACACTTTTATGCATTTAGTACTTTTATTATAGCCTTTTTGAGTTTCCTACAGATGTTTCCAAAACTGGATTGTTTCCTTTTGTTTTCAATTTTCATCATTTCTGTTGCCATTTATATTTTGGTAGAATCATCTCTGGTCTAATTGATATAGCTGATTTCCCTTAAATTGGGTGATTCATTCATGATAGCTTCAGTTTTCCAAGTTATTGGTGCCGTTGTTTTATTGATTTCCAAAGCTTCTTCCATTTTTCTGGTGCTAAGGCAGTATTTTTAATTAGAGGACTTCATTCCTTCTTTTTTAAAAAAAAAAAAAAAGATTTTCTATTAAATACATTTCTTAGTGTTTTATAAACATCAAATTGTCTGGGCATTTTATTTGCTTAACAAAACAAATTACATTCTTTATCTCCCCCCCCCTTTTTTTCAATCATCGATAAAATAAATTCCATGTTTGATAATATTCCACATTCTCTTTCTGCTTAATTTTCAATGTCAATCTATCAATTTCTGCACAATTTAGTATCTTAACTATTTCTTCATCTCGAGGTGTATCTTCATTTTTCCAGTATTGTGCAAAAATAATTCTCACTGCTGTTAAGACATGTAATATTTAATACATACTTTTCTTATCAAGCTTTTCTGATCTTATACCTAATACAAACAATTCAGGTTTATAAACTATATGTTTCCCTATCATATTTTCTAACCACCTGTGTATCTTTGTCCATATTTTTTTTTGCTTTGACACACGCCAACCACATGTGATAAAATGTGCCTATTTTTTTATTGCATTTTCAACATTTGCTAGACATACTTTTAGCTAATCTAGCAGGTGGTAAATGCCATCTATGAAACACTTTATATAGGTTTTTTTTTACAAGAAATCACCATTGTTAATTTATAATTCCTTTCCCGTAAGTTTTGCCATTTCTCTCATTCTACATTAAAGCCAAAAAATTTTTTTCCCATTGTACCATTGTATCTTTTATTTGTTCATTTTCCATTTTCAAATTCAGTAAGAAGATTTCATTCCTTCTAAGGAGATGGATTGAAGAAAGGGTGCCTGGTGTGGGAATGAGAACTCTTCAGTAGTGATGCAGACTTTACCAAATCCCTCTGGTTTGTCTTTATACTGTGAGCTACTTCTTGTAAAGCTTCAATTATTTTTGTCCTGGGTAGAACTTGGCAGTTTTTCTGGTTTTGCTTCTGTACTTTATTTCATATTATAAATTGTCATTGATCTGCCAGCCTCTGTTCTGTTATTTCTGATTCTGGAAGTTGTTATTTCCAGAACTGATGCATTCTTTTCAGATATCCTCTTCTTGTTGGGATAATTGCTACGGCTAAACAACTTTTCTTTTAGTAGGCCCTCAGTTGTTATCATTCATAGTACTTTTAGTTTAAGTAGTATTCATCAAATTATTTTCATCTCATAAATATATTTGGGGGGGAGTCAATGAACAATCTAACATTCATGAAAGGATCCATCAGCTGAAGAGTTCGGGGATCTCTGGTGTATTGGCGGCCTTGCCAGTGATCTCCTGTTTATCCGATATTGGGTATTTCAATTAAAACTGAAAAGGAAGATTTAATGAAACAACTCATCTCCTGAACCCAATCTTGAAAATCCAAGCTGCTTAGGAAGTTGGAAAGCAATAGAGAGAGATGTATGACAGAACCCAAAAGCAACATTAAACACCAGCTGTCTGCAATTACTGTAAGTTCGAATCTCACCAGGCTCAAGGTTGACTCAGTCTTCCATCCTTTCTAAGATAGGTAAATTGAGGATCCAGTTTGTGGGGGCAATAAGCTGACTTTGTATAAAATATACAAAAGTATGAAGGCTATTGCT
This sequence comes from Masticophis lateralis, assembly GCA_030761175.1. NCBI lineage: Eukaryota > Metazoa > Chordata > Lepidosauria > Squamata > Colubridae > Masticophis > Masticophis lateralis. Next base: position 193,992,713 of record JAUDYJ010000001.1, on the reverse strand, counting down.
TAACGCATTGTAAGCCGCCCTGAGTCTCCAGAGAAGGGCGGCATATAAATCAAATTAAAAAAAAAAAACATTGTCAAAAGAGAACACTAAAAATGAGGCAGAAAATTGGAAAATCCCTGTGGGGGTCATGGAGAAAACCTTCAGAAAATCGAAAGGCAACATTTGGAATCATACTAATACAGATAGTCCTTGACTTACAACAGTTCATTTAGTGACTGTTCAACATTACAACGGCACTGAAAAAAGTGTCTGATGACCATTTTTCACACTTATGACTGTTGCAGCCTCCCCGTGGTCATGTGAGTTACATTTGGATGCTTGACAACTGACTCACATATATGACAGTTGCAGTGTCCTAGGGTCACAAGCCTTTAAGTGTTGCATAAGCTCCTCTTACTCCTCCTCCTCCATCCATTATAGCAAAAGTATTCCTATTAGCAATCATTTTAAAGAAATAAAACACACGTATAATGCAAAGGTATCCATAGTTAAGTAGAAAACAGGTTCAATGTAATCCTAGATATTTTCTCAGAAATAAGTCCCACTGAGTTCTGGGAAACTTATTTCCAGGTAAGTGTTTATAGGATTTCAATCTTAGCTAAGGTAAATATTGCTGGCAACTGAAAGTATAGATCAGCAGCACAACATTAAGATGTGTCATGGGGAGTCTTTGAGAATCAGAATTCTGCAGATCATCCTAATGGATTTCTCCTACAGAGTTCTAAGAATTCATGTTCTAAGAATTCAAATTCCAAGCATGACATTTTCTCAAAATTCAAGGGAATGTAACCATTAAGCGAGCTGGGAAGCCTCGGGTGTCTGGGAGGGGGGGATGATTTTTTTTTTTTGGTGGTATATAAAGTATATGGAGCAACATCCATTCAGAAGTCCATCCCAGAGTTTTTCTCTGCATGCAACAATATGGGTACATGGAATGTTTTGCCATTGCTCCACTCCCTGCCAGTAGCTCAGCTGCAGGTAGATGGCTGAGTTCACAGGGCAGCATTGTGTACCAAATGATGCACAGCACGGGCCAACAGAATTGGATCCTGATAGCGTTGCGCAACATGGTAAGGCTGTGTGGTGGCTGTGTGGTTTTAGATTATGATTGGAGAGAGGATCAAATTCATCCACCACATCCAGGAAGCTTCTTGTTGACAGTGAGCTAGTCAGCACCTCTCAGTCCAACAAGCATGAACGGTAACAAAATTGGAGTGGGAAGGACTATGCATCTTACCTTGAGCTTTTAAAGGAAAGCTGGGGTATAACTTGTAAATAAACTCTGAACAAACTCAGTTTGTTCAAACAGCTGTGGGTTTCTTCTTTGCTTTTAGCTGTTTTACTTTTTTATCAGAGGAGAAATTTACAGGGTACGTATGCAATACCATATGCAATACATTTTATGGTAAATTGTTTTAATTTATTCTTCTTTTCTTTGGGGATTGTTTTATTAATTAAAATCAGATTGTACATTTTATAAATAAATAGAACTACCACCATAATTATCATGGCTCTTGGAACAGGGAAAAAAAAAAGGATTACACGGAAGAACGTTTTCTTATTCTTCTCTTATTTGATTGCGTTGCAATTTCTATTTTCATTTACTATTATCTTATATTTGGAATTAATGTAATTAGCAGAGGTTCCAGGCAGTGATGAGGAAGGCTATTATAAAGGATCGCCAAAGAATCCAAGGAAAGTTACAATAAAGAATCCAGGGCTGGTATTAATATTGCCTCAATAAACCTTCCCACAAGGTAATCTTTATTTCTTTCAAACAGATCAGTTTATACTACATATAAAGGGTAATTATGAAGCTTTTATCATTTCTCTGGAGTAATTTGGAGCCTATTTAAGGGCAAGCTTCTCCATCTTACCCAATAAAAAAAAATACAAAATTCTTTTCCAGTGTTTGCATATGAGCTACATTTCAACAAAGGAACAGAACAACTAGTTTTAAGAGGGTTATTTCTAAGGCTCCACTAATTTCAGAGATGTCTACCACAAGAAATTAAGCAATTGTCTGATACTGAAAGCAATCGCAGAGTAAAATGCTAGCCGATGCTAGCAACACAATTGATTTTCTGTGTTGGAGGTGAAGAAGATAAGTACATAAAATATTCTTTGCCACTTCCATAGACAGCTTGTTTCATGCCTGAGTGCTGGGAATCTGCTGTTGGTTTGGGATGCAAGACTATAAGGTTTATGTGTCACTTGTATTACTTTGTGGGAGTTACTTTCATTAATTGTTTTGCATGTTAATGGTCATTTAATCCCATGTTCGACAACCCAGCAAGTACCATTTTATAAAGGTTAATGAAGCCTTTAGGCAATTATGATCTTTATAAAACTCCCTGACCTTTGTGAAATTGGTGGTTCTTCTTTTTAATTGCTATTGGCAGTGAATGTTTCTTTGAGTATGTGGGGAGTGGTGGAAGGAGAGAGCAGAGAATGTTGTCACTATAGATGTGGGATGTAGAAAAGCTACTCAGCAATTTCATTTAGATAAATATTTGCGGTGTGCCATTTCCCACCTAAAACCTGGCAGCATCAAGCATGAGTTTAGCCCATCTCTTTCCCAGAGCAGGAATAGACAACAAATGATGTTGCTGAACTTCAGCTCTTATAATCTGTGGCCACATTTCCCAGATTAATGCAGTATTTAGCAACATCTGGAGTCCCATCCAGAGGTGGTATTGAGCAGGTTCTGACTAGTTCTGGAGAACCGGTAATGGAAATTTTGAGTAGTTCGGAGAACCAGTAAATACCACCTCTGACTGACCCTGCCCCCATCTATTCTCTGCCTCCTGAGTCCCAGCTGATCAGAAGGAAATGGGGATTTTGCAGTTACCTTCTCCTGGAGTGGGGAGGGAATGGAGATTTTACAGTATCCTTCCCCTGCCACACCCACCAAGCCATGCCATGCCATGCCCACCAAGCCACACCCACAGAATAGGTAGTAAAAAAATATTGAATCCCATCACTGGTCCCATCACATTCTAAGGGTTCATAATGGTGCTGACATTCGGGGCATGGTGGATAATGAGGGAAGCCAAGGCAGACTCTTTGTTATCATGTGCTGTGATGTCATATTAATTTATTAGTTATTTCAATCAGGTTGTATACAGATTTGGGGCAACTGAGATTGTTCTAGTCATAGTTCTGACCTCAAGCAAATCTATGGTTCCTAATTAACATAATATGTTCCGTTACCTTTCTTTTAACTGGTTTGCATCTGGCAGTTGTAATATATTGTTAAGCATATCCCCTGTTCAGATATTTTTAAGACATCTATACAAAGGCAACTTTACAAGAAGAATACATTGATGGTATCTACCCAAGTATTTAAGAACTCAGCAAACACAATTTATAAAGATTATATTCTCCATAAGGGAGGCTAGAATGATTGTCACATTTCAAGAAAGCTGATAAACTTCTAGAAGGATAAGACATGACATGTTCAATTTCTTGACTTAATCTGTTCATTGCATATGCTTTTTTTTAAAAAAAGAAAATTTAGAATTGTGCGATTTATAATCAGAATTTGGCTAGTGTTGTTTATAGACAGAATTTATCATTTCAGTAATATCTAATATGCATAAATACGACTTTAGAAGATCAAGAAAGAGGCCATCAGCTTGCATAATAGGATAAAGTGGCATAAATCTTCCCATGTTTCAATTCTCAGGTGAAAAATAGCATTTTCTGAAATCATGAATGCATATGTTGAAAGCGTATTTTGAACACTTTTGCAAAAGTGTGCAAGTTTTTTTTATTGTTATTAATTTGTTTTCCTCAGCTAGTTTCTCTTGCCTCTCTTAGACCTACCTTAATTATATGGGTGAATCCAATCAAGCAAGAGCGACACAGCGAATTGTATGATATGAACAACTTCACCTTATTTAAGGTACCATGTATAGAGATTAGGAGATGCTGGACCTAGGAAGGCTGTCTTTCACTCCAGACACAATTGACCAAGCTAAAATCATCCTAACAAGAGAAAACAAAGATCACTAACCCATGTTTCATACAATAGACTACAAATAATGAACTGAAGAAATCACAGAACAGCTGTAACTCAAAGTAAAAGTATATGTGTTTAATGCAAAAAGGGTTCTAATTTAATTTAGGTATAGCTGAAAAAGCTGCTGTCTGAAACCCTGGAAAGCTAAAAGAAATCAGCATAACAAGTCAATTATTCAAGTGAGAATAAGATGGCTTCTCACATTCTTATAGATGCCGATGTAGATTGTTTCTAAAAAAAAGAAAGGAAAAGAATGCTGTCTTTGAAATAACTAACAATTTCTAACCACCATATAATTTGCAAGCGAATATGGCACAACATGTAATTTCATTTAGCAATAGCAATAGTGCTTAGACCAGTATGGGTTGTAAAACCTGTTGCAACCAGTTTGCTCGTGTGTGCATGCACAGTGATGCTTCTGCACATGCACAGAAGTGTCTGGCAGAGCCTCCCGCCGCTATCTGTTCACAGTTCCAGCTAGAACCGGTAGCAATCCACCACTGGCTTAGACTTTTGTACCACTTCACAGTGCTTTACAGCTTTCTCTAAGCGGTTTACAGAGTCAGCATATTGCCCCCAACAATCTGGGTCCTTATTTTATTGATCTCAGAAGGATGAACTCCTGGAGTGAGTAGTGAGTCAGCCTGCAGTACTGCATTCTAACCACCATTGCTCCGTTTAAATAAATGACTGGAAATAAATTCATGGTAGAATTTATCCATCATGAGCACAGTTGTAAGTTCCAATGAGTGATGGAAATACTATGTGGACATATACGTGTCCTGGTTGTGATGCAAGATGAATGAATTTTACACTTGCTTATGCAGCAAATGTAAAAGATACACTCACTTTGTATCGTGATTCTTTGTATCATTCACTTTCCCACCTTCTCTGCTTTCAGAAAGAACATTAAGTGGCATGATATAAATTAGTTTTTATCACTTTTTTAAAAAATATGATTATTGTTAAACTCTTTCTATAAATTATTCATGTTCATTATGTTATTATTATTTATGTTCATTATGATTTTTACAGTTTACATTATATTCCACTTTTTCTAGCTAACCTGAGTATCACTTTGATAGAAATATTAATTATATTTATTATAAATATTAAGACCTCCACTCTTTCCATCGTGACCTGAAAACGTGGCTGTTCTGTTTGGCTGGCTGGACTGATGGGGTGTTAATTTTTTAACTTGTTAGTCTAAATTGCACTTTTAATTGTTAAATTATGAGATTTGGATTTAATTTCTTTTTAACTTTTTCATTAGATATTTTTTACTGTTGTGAGCTGCCCTGAGTCTGGCTGGAGATAGGGCAGCATATAAAACTCTTTAAATAAATAAATAAAATAATTCTTGCATTTCTGTGTATTGAGGACTGATAATAAATGTAATTAGTTGTTTAATTAATTAAGTGCTGTGAAATCAGTGACAACTCTGAATGACCACAAACATGTTCTTCAGGATGATGTATTTGCAACCTCACATTAAGATCCCTTAATGACATATTCATTGTTACTTTAATCAAGTTCATCTCTCTTAATGCTGGTCATCTTCCTTCCTTCCTTCCTTCCTTCCTTCCTTCCTTCCTTCCTTCCTTCCTTCCTTCCTTCCTTCCTTCCTTCCTTCCTTTCCTTTCCTTTCCTTTCCTTTCCTTTCCTTTCCTTTCCTTTCCTTTTCTTTATAGATCTTGATAGCGTTATAGATCTCTCCACAGAGCTAGGCCTTCCTATAACATATCCAAAATAAAATTTGAGCCTAGTGATTTGTGCTTTGAATGAGAACTCTGGATTGATTTATTCTATTATTCATTTGTGTATTTTCTTGGCAATACTGGATTGCCAAGAAGGAGTCTCAGGAGTTTTCTCCAACAGCAAAGTTCAAAGAATCAAGACTCATTCTATCTTGCTTGTTCAACATTCAACTTTCAATTCTATAGTGTGTCACAAGAAAAATAATTCAGTTTTTTATAGGAAATATGTCCATACATACATAGAAATATCTGGCATATATACATCATAATATCTATACTTTCCAAGGCTTTGAAATGGAGTTTCTGAATGCCAACCTGCATCCATTTATTAACAGCTAATTCCTTTACTGTTGGTAATCAATCCTAAAAGGCAGAAATTATCCACTATTTCAATAACATCACTGTCAGTTTTATAGTTAGTTGCTGTAGCTCTTGTCATTAGTTGGCCTTTATATTTAATCTTAACCTTATTTCTCTCTGTACTTCTTAACATTTATTACTAGAGCTGTCAGATCATTTGTATTTTTAGCTATTACAATAACATAATTAGCATACCACAAATTGATTTTTCTCCAGTTTTAAGCCACGTTTATTTTGCAATCCATGTTTCTTTACCACATATTTAGCATATAGGTTGCATATAAAAGAAAAGAGTATGAAGTCTTGTGTTACTTCATTGTTGACTTGGAGGCAGTCTATTTCACTATATTTTCTCCAGGCTATGACTTTCTATTCTGTGTATTGGTTTTGTAGGAGAACAATGAGATGTTCAAGGATGACCATTTTCCTAAGGGCATTCCACAGCTTGACATGGTCAATACAATAAAAAACCTTTCTATACTCAATGAAGTACTTATTGATATTCTTTTGATATTCTGTTGTTTTCTCAATTATCCCAAAGGTGCTTTTTCAAGAGGCAACTGGACTTTCCTTCCACCAGAAAGTCCACTTCCTCTTTGAAAAAACTCCTTTGGGACAACCATGACCTGGATGACTGAGAATCTCCATAGACATTTTCTCAATCATCCAGCAAACAAGAACAGTAATGTCTCATGTTCTTTGGCCTTTTCTAAAATCAGATTGAACATATTTGGCATCTCCCTTTCTCTGTAGAATTATAATCTGTGTTGGATGATGCTAAATATTATTTTGCTATCAGGTAAAGTTAAGAATATTGTACAATAGTTCACACAGTCTGTCTTGTTTTGTTAGCATTGGTGGGAAAACTGACATCTTCCAATCTATTGACAACTACTTCATTCTCCAGATATGCTGGCATAGTTGGTTAGAACCTTTACATCCTTTTTCTGTTGCTTTCCATATTTCTGTAGCTATTCCATCACTTCTTGTAGGCTTCCAATGTGATAATGATTGGACTGCTGTTCATCTTCTGGTACTAGAAATTCTCATATATAGGAATATTTGCTGATATATCTTGCTTGTTGAAATTTATATTGTACCAAATTTTAGTATACAGCTTCCATTTTTCTTTGCTCGTCTTTAAATTCACTGGCATCCTTGAGCATACCAATATGAGATTGGAACCTCCTTCTGAGTTTAGAGATCTTTCTGAAAATGTTCCTTGTTTTTTTCATATGTGTTTCCAACTTCAGTGCCTTTGCAAATGTTATTGCAAAACTGCTTCTTGACTGTTAGTATGTAATTTAATTTCCTTTCTTCTTTTGACAATTTTCACCACTTCTTCTTGTCCATCATAGTTTGCTTTCTTAATCTCTAGAAATCTTTTTACATTCACCCTTAAGAATTTTGATTTCATTCTATAGGTATTCTGGTTCTTTATCAACAAGGTTCAATAGATCAAAATAATTCCTGAAGTTGTCTTTATGAATAGTAGGTGCATGTTTCACATTACAATATATTGTGGAAATTGTTTGGCTTTGTTCTTCTGTTTTAGCATGACTGGTAGTATTAAGATTAGTCACATACAGCTTTGACAACTATATATGCAGAATGTATTCACATTATAAATGCCACTACTATTCTGAAAGATCTCCAGCTCTTCCGAAATAAATTTTGAGTGCCATACCAACTCAAAGGTCCATCATCCAGCACTATATCATCAGCCACTTTATGTTGTCTATTTAACTTGGTAAAATACAGAAATGTTTTAGAATTGCTTCTTTGTGCAATATAGCAATAGCAATAACACCTAGACTTATATACCACTTCACAGTGCTTTACAACCCTTTCTAAGCAGTTTACAGAGTCAGCATATTGCCCCCAACAATCTGGGTCCCCATTTTACCAACCTTGGAAGGATGGAAGGATGAGTCAAACTTGAGCCTGGTGAGATTCAAACTGCCAAATTGCAGGCAGTTGGCAGTCAGCTGAAATAGCCTGCAGTACTGCATTCTAACCACTGCACCACCATGGCTCTATAAAATGATGTCTTAATTATTGTCACTAAAGTATCTATCTCCAGTACCTTCATACATCATTGTGTGCTGGTCTAGGTGACTTCTTGCTTTAATTTAAACAATTGTGATGACCTTCACACTTTCATTCCCATTGTTTTTCACATGTCCTTGGAAGATTTGAGGGCCAAAGTCAATGAATAAATATCAATAAATAAATTCAGATGTTCCATGTCCTCATAATTTTTAATTTTAAAATAATATGCATGAAAACTCATGTTCAATTTTAATTGTTTTTCTTCTCTTGTATGCATGTTCATGTAAAAGGATTAAATATACACTTTTTAAAAGAACTTTGCTTTGATATAAAGCAGTTTATATGCTTTTTACCATCTCTATCTATTTTGATCAAATTCTCTTCCAAAACTTGGAAATATGTCAGCAGTGACATGTTCAACCCTCATATTGGTTTTTAGAAATACTGTAAAATTTTGGTTCACTGACCAAATATTTTGCAAAATCTCCATTCCCACTCTACTCTGGAGCCAGCCAGAGATGGTATTTGTTGGTTCTCCAAACTACTAAAAATTTCCGCTACCAGTTCTCCAGAACCTGTCAGAACCTGCTGGATTTCATCCCTAAAATAATCTCTGTTATGAGAAAGTAATCTTATGATGAATGACAGCTTGTTCTAAATGATCAGAACACTCTAATGCTTATACTTCAAAGATTGGCAAAATCTTGTTTACATCATAAATAGTCTACATAAAATGTTTGAATAAGTACACATTGGTCTTAAAACTGCAGTTTGTCAGAAGGTTCTAGTTTCTGTCATAAAATTTAGGCAGGTAAACACATTCTTAGTTCTCTCTCTATACATATCAACAACAGTCAAGAAAATAAAACTGCTGTAAAACCTGTGGGGTTTTAATTTTCATTTTATATAATTATTCTTTGTTCCTAGTAATTATATTTGTTAATAATACTGAAACCAATTTTCATGTCTTGCATTACTCTTCTAAAAAAGCCATTTGAAATGAATTAAATCTCCTTTGAGAATAAATACAATACAGTATATTAGTTCATTTCAAGCTCCAGTAATAGTAAGAATTACAACTTAATGGAAACTGATGAGGCAGGACAACCTTTGTAAACTTTAAAAGGCATTAATATCCTGTCATTTATTTCAATCTGATGAATCGTATTTGTCATTGACAGTATAAATGCTTAACAATTGTTTGGGATTTTTAACAAAATAAAACAAAATGAAACAAAATAACCCTAATAAAGTGAACAGAATATGTTAGGCATTGCTTCTGCAAAGTCAAATAGAGTTATCGGTTTACAGTGATTAGTGAACTCTGTTTTCTGTCAGTAGATGTATAAATAAAAAGATAGAAAAGGAAGAGGATGTTTTCAAATGGTATTGATTGATGCTGTTGCTTAGTGCTCACAAAATCAACTCAGCAATAAGTCATTCCTGGGTTACTTATGCATTAAGAAATCTTCCCTGGCAAGGAAAAGACCGTGCCAAACATTTTCATTCTCTTCCACCCCCTACCCCTCACCTATCATTTGCACTGAAAGTCATGTAGTGGAGAGCATTGTTGTATTTATGTACAAGGAAGTCAAGACTGCAAAATCAATCATCCTTTTTCCCCCTCTTTAAAATACAGATATATTGGCTTTAACAGAAGTTCCTGGAATATAGCATATACATTTTTTTTCTTTTTGTGACCCTGTAATCCTTTTATTCGGAATGGAGTCGGGGTGGCTGAATGGAACTGAGCATTTACTGGCCAGATGCCCTTCCTGATGCCTATGCACAGTTTGCAGCAGATATTTTCTCTTTGCACTCTGATAGAGAAACATCTGCCACCGCCTAAGATTGAACTCTCAACTTCTGATTGGGAGGTGAGTGTGTTCACACATCACTAGTGTGTACATTATATGTTCTATTTTTAAATGATCAGTTTTTTAACCTATTGAATCAGATTTTACAGTTTCAGAGTAAATTCAGTTCTTTCACATCTGCATCACTCATTGTATACCAGAGATGGGTAATTAATTTTCCCAAGGGGATACATGAGAAACTGGAACTGTTGTGGAGGGCAGAACCAATAGGCTGAACTTGTATTTTAACACTTTACATACAAGGAATACATGATAAGATTAGCTGTTACCGTATTTTCCCCAAAATAATAATGTCTTTTTTTTTTTTTTTTGAACCCTGAAATAAGTGCTTGGCCTTATTGCCATGCACTCAAAAGCCTGATTGGGCTTATTATCGGGGGATGTGCAATTTTGGGGGAAACAGGGTAGTAGTAGTAAGAATACATGTTATGTTTTATTTATGTTTGATTTTTAATTTCCAATTGACCTCACATGGGCCGGACAGGGACAGCCAAAGGACTGGATGTGGCCCAGGGATTGTAAAATGCCCAGGTCTGTTGTATATAATACAGTAAATAAACTAACAAACAAACAGAAATATGAAATATTTTACAAATCTCTTCAGATTTATATGTAGAACTTCACTTATCCCATTATCCAATAAAAGGAATGAACTATATAGTATTGAAATGTAAAAATACTTTCCCTACAGTTTGATTTACAACTGTGCTCCTATGTTAAAATAACTAGTTTAATTAATGGACCCATTTATGGGATTATTCAGACTATGCCACACTTTTAAGTCAATCAGTTATGTGACTTCTCTACTTCAAGCTGAGCAAATGAATTGTTTCATCTCCTTCTGTTGGTTTAAAGGAGATGAAATATAGGGAAGGAGGAAGGTACCCTGGGAAAACAGAAGCGATGGCCAGTATTTTGTGTATTTTTCCCCTTAAACATTTAGGGGATCAGCAAGGAAGAAAGTGAGAGAAAATAAGTTTTGTTCCAATTCATCAAAGGGAGAAAGCAAAAGCAAAAGCAAACAAAAAACAAAAAACCATCCATTCTAAACAGATTGAGTAGGGAAGAAAAAAGTAATAATTCAAATTAATTTAAACATCAAAAGAGAGAGGATAATAAGAAGGATTAGCAACAGATGAAAACAAGGAATGGGACATTCCAGACAATCATAAAATACTGTTTAGAAAAACAGGAATTGTTCCCATAAAGACTGTATGAGGTAGTTTAAGGTGCTACTGAGTGAATAAGTCATGATCTGTATGTGTCCTGTTCCAATTAGACACTTCCTACTGGTCTTGTGGTGCTTTTCTGATCTGTTTTTATTCTTCCAGTCCTATATTGCCTGCTGAACCTGTGTTGCTGCTGCTGCTACTGCTGCTGCTTTGTTGTTGTTTGTTACAAACCACAGTATCATTATTGAACAGGACTTGTATTTAATAATGGTAAAAAAAAATATTTATTTATTTATTTATTAGTTAGATTTATATGCCGCCCTTCTCCGGAGACTCATGGCGGTTTACAATGTATTAAGCAATAGCCTTCATATTTTTGTATATACCTGTTTAGTAGGGCTTTCGGCCCCCCCTAAGCAGTGTTCTTTTTTATACAAAGCCAGCTTATTGCCCCCACAATCCGGGTCCTCATTTTACCTACCTCAAAAGGATGGAAGGCTGAGTCAACCTTGAGCCTGGTGAGATTTGAACTTGCAGTAATTGCAGGCAGCTGGCAGGTAAGTGCTACTTTAACAGCACTTAGTCCACTGCACGACCAGGCTCAGTAAAGGAAGGACAAAAAATGTCCTTCCTTTGTAAGAAACTCCCCTTAATTAAGGAGATATAACTGTGCTTCTGTAATAAATATTAATCTAGATCCAAACTCTCTGGTGCCTTCTTACATTCAGCCACCAAGTCTACTTCCTCTCTGCAAATTCTAGTGCATGCATAAGAAATTCGCAAAATTCCTTTTATATTTTCCATGGGGGCTGTCATGATGAACTCCCACAGGCCTCAATTTACCACCACACTACTGGGAAGAAGAGTACATTGTCCTAGGTACTTTGTTTTTTCAGAATTCAGCATAATGTTTATTTCAAAAGGAGCTAATTATATATTAAAAGAAAGAGCCTTGGTGGTGCAGCAGACTAAAGTGCTGTTAAGTAGCATCAGCTGCCTGCAATTACTGCGAGTTCAAATCTCACCAGGCTCAAGGTTGACTCAGCCTTCCATCCTTTTGAGGTAGGTAAAATGAGGACCCGGATTGTGGGGGCAATAAGCTGACTTTGTATAAAAAAGAACACCGCTTGGGGGGGGGTGTGTGAAAGCCCTACTAAGCAGGTATATACAAAAGTATGAAGGCTATTGCTTAACTCATTGTAAGCCGCCCTGAGTCTCCAGAGAAGGGCGGCATATAAATCGAACCAATAAATAAATAAATAAACAATAAAACTTAAAGATTCTTTTAACTTTTCCAGAAGGTGTAAAAGAGGAAGGGAGTGGGTCACCTTTTTCATAGTCAAAGGCAGATGAAAGAACAATTATTGTGTGAGTGTAGATGCAGATCTATCAGAACAAAATTGTCTCAAAACAGGAAAGCATTTGGGGGGGGGGAGAATAGAGAACAGGAACATGTGTTTAGTGCTGACAGAGATGAATAACAAAGAGTAGGCACTGAAGCAACTTTTCCGGTATCATTATTGAATTTGGGTCTGCCCATCTGCCTCTCCACCTTTTCAAGGCTGCTGTAAATCATCGCAAAGAAGATTAAGTGGTTATATGGTATTGAGGATATTTCCATAGTTGTGTCAGCACAAGAGCAGGATTGAACCCCTTTAATCCAGTGGTGGGTTCCTCCCGGTTCGGCCCAATTTGGCTGAGCTGGTAGCAGTGACGATAAGATGTCACCAAACCAGTTCTCTTTGTTTGGGAGCTGCCCCCCCCCCCCGAATTATTCTTATCTTCTATTTGGTCCCACCCCCAATCTATTGCTGCCTCCTGAGTCCCAGCTGATCAGCTAGAAGGAAAAAAACTGTTTAAACTCTTGCCATGGGGCTTCAAAGGGACGCCCTACAGCTGATCAGTGTTAAAAGGCACTGTTAAAAGTGGTGGTAGACCGGTGCCTCCAAAAATGAATGAGTGGACCGGTGCCTCCAAAAACAAATGGATAGACCGGTGCCTCAAAAAACAAATGGGTAGACCGTTGCCTCAAAAAACAAATGGGTAGACCAGTGCCTCCAAAAACTAATGAGTATACCAGTGCCCACCAAAACAATTGAGTAGACTAGTACAGCTCTGCAAGCAGTTAAAAGCCTGGTAGACCAGCACCTCTCCTAAATCCTAAAGAATTGTCACATGACCATCAAGTCACACCCATGAAACAAGCCACACCCACAGGACCAGTAGTAAGAAATGTTAGAACCCACCCCTGCTTTAATCCCCATGTCAACTCTGTCTGAGAGCTAAACCAATTTATTTCTGAACTAGTTCTGGCATATTTAAAATCAAAATAAAACTTATTTTTCATTAAAAGGCCATAGTTCTGTGGAACTTCTGGAGGAATGCCTGCCTCATCTTGCTTCAACTTCAGATTTCTTAGCAGGCATTTCAAGGGGAAAGGTGGCCTGACAGCTTTGCTGCTCACTTTCTCTCACTTATTTTGATCTCAGCTTTGTTCTTCTTTTTTTTAAAACAGTACAAGGTCAACAGAAAGTCCATTATCACAGATCATCTTCAAGATGCTTTGGGGGACTAGAAGCTAGAAATGATGGCTATGTGGAAATGCTGAACAGCTTATTAAAAGATAAAGACCATAATATGTTTCATATTCTCTCAGAAAAGAAAGAAAGGGGTCAAGACATTTAATCTTTCCAAAAATCTGACTCTAAAATGATAAATTTTTATGATAAGCAGATGTATTCCATTCTCTATCATTTTCTATGTGATGTATATAACTTACCCACAACAATGTAGAACAAAAAACCCTGAGATCCATCTCTCATGGTAACTGACCAGCACGCTTCATATTGTGATATTAAGCCATACCAAATTAACACTGCACACAAATGTTTTATTTCTGCATTATTTGTATACAGTCAGAATTGATCATCTCTAAGCAGTAAACTTGAATAGGAGTTTATGCATTAAGCAAAAAAGCTCTATTAGATATTGTTACATGCTGCCAGAATATCAGCTAGTTAACAGTCACTGTAACAAGAGCAGTTCACATGAATCAATGTTCCAATGCCAAACTTCATATTCAGGTAATTGTAACTCAGTTTTTCTGAGTAATTTTACATGTAAAAGGACAGTATTTTATATGATAGTAATGTCAGTTTAGGAGTTTAATATTCCTCCTCTGCCTCCATTTTATAGTTTTAAGGCAACCTTAAATTACAGTGTTTTTTTCTTAGCCACTATGTACCATGTTCCTGAGTTACACCAAAACTGTGGAGATTCACAGTATTTCTCTTTAGTGGCCTGAACTTCATGAAATAGTCTCCTTCTGGAGGTTCAGTTGGCACCAAGCCTGGCATGCTTTTGTAAGGCTGCCAAGCCAGCGTTATAGTACTTTATTATAGTGCTGGCATATGGTTTATGGGCTATTTTTTATTTATTGTATTCATTTTATTACTATATTATAGCTATCGTTGCTTGGGAATGTAGTTACAGTATATTTGACTGTTATAAGAGTGTTTTCTAAACAGCCATGACTTGCTAGATTATGTGGTACATTTGTGTGTGTGTGTGTGTGTGTGTGTGTGTGTGTGTCCCTTCAAGTCAATTTTCATTTTTGTTTTGTAATTCCTGCAGATTACTTGGCAAGGTTTTTTGGAAATGGTTTTCTCTTGTCTGCTTCCTAAGGCTGAGAGACAGTGACTGACCCAAAATTACCAAGCTGACCAGGTGAAATTGGAATTTATAGTCTCTCAGTTTCTAGCCTGGTGCCTTAAGTACCAACTCAGTACCACAAACTGGTTCTGAGGTAATACAGTAACATAATAGTTCTGTCTTTGCTTTGCATATTGTTTTATTACTCCCTTTCAACTTTATGATTCTATGCTCTATTTTCTATTATTTTTTCCTATGTTTTTATTTTCTGAACCAGAAAGCATGGGGGGGGGACTACAAAATTAATACATAAATAATCCACATACTTTTCATACTTTTCATTTTTGACAAAGGACTTTTCTAATACAAAATGATCATCAACATGGACATTTTTTTCTGCTTTCTTAATGTGTGGGTAGGTATGTGGGTGTCTTTTGAGGACTACAATTCCCAAGTCTATTTCAGTTCCTGATGCTAGTGCCCTGGTAGTGCTAATCTGGTATCACTAAAAATGAAACCTGTTTAGAATACAGCAGAATACAGAACTGGAAATGTCTTGAATCTACCGCTTTCAAAATTCCTCCATTCTGTATACCCTTCCCATGCTGCAGGAAGAAAAAAATCACAAGTGTTAAGCAATTGTTTAAAAAAAAAGAAAAGAACCCAAAGCATAATCTTATCCTGCCCTGCTTAGGGATACTTTATTCTCTCTCTTGTCCTGGATATTCCTCCTCTACAAACAATAAATCTCTTTGCTAAATTTAGGAAACTCCCAAAAGAGATCCTCACTTCCGAAGGGAGGTAATAGGCATTCAGTAAATCATTTTAACTATTTTAAAATTTGCCCTGGAAATCACCCTATATTATTTTTGTTGTCTTGGGGTTCTTTTTTCCTCAAGGGATAGTTTAAACTATGTGATATCTGGAAAGTAAAGTGGTAAGCTATTTCACCTGCCTATTATATAGCCCTGCTCTCAGAAGTAAAAGAAGATGGGAGATGACTCGCAAAAGACGAATATGTACAATCCTAAATTTTATTCTCATCTTGAATGGAAGGGAAATCAGTTGTAAGTACTCTTCTAAATCCCCTCTTATTCTTGACCAGTATATTTACATATATACATCATGGTTTCATTTGTGACTTACAGTTACCAAAGGCACACCTCTATGCCTTTGGCACCATTAATATGCACTTCTAAAAGAATGGTGGTGCTTTACCATCTGTAGCCACATTAGTGCTTTTTACATAATGTGGAAAGAAACAGGTGCTTGGTCATTTAGTTGATCATCAGAGCAATGTTTTGAACAGTGTGATCTGTGGCAAATCCCATTATTATATAGGTAGACTCAGAACTGCGGACATCGAAATGCATGAAACAGAACAGTGCTGTGTTCTATGAAGTCTGCAGAAGTATATCTGATAAGATCAGAGGTGGGTTTTCACATAATTTTACCCCCGGTTTGCTGCACACCAAAAATATGAGCATGTGTGTGTGCACGCTCACCTGCTCACACATGCATGTCTTCCATGCATGAGTGTGGCATTCCACGCATGTGCTTTGCTCGTGCACACAACTTGCACACATGCATGTGGCTTAGAAAACATTGCTAAATAGGACGGCATAGCGCTGGGGCGGGGGTGGGTGGGTGGGTGGGTAGGAAGTGGGTGGGGTGGGGGGAACCCACCCACAGGTCACCACTACTGGTTTACCTGAACTGGTCCGAACCTGCTGAATACCACCACTGGATAAGATCTCCAAGAATCAACTAAAATGGACAAAGGGAAGATATGATTATACAGAAATCTCACAGAGTAACTGGAATTTGTTGCAGATAACTTCAAATTTCCTCTAAAAATTCCTCACCTTTCCTTTACAAAAGCAGCTGAATTTGCTGGGTGTACAATGGTTGCCTGGCAAACTTTGATCAAGTTTGCATAATGATATGTCAAACCTAACTTAAGATAGGTGGGCACCCTGGCTACTGTTGGATTCCTGGCTTGTTGGCCATGCAGGCTATAGTGCTGGGAATTTAAGTTTTGTAGCATCTGCATCATCTTTCCCAGCTGGAAAATTGAATGATTCATTGCATGTCTTCAAGCATGTAAGATTGTTCTTTGTTGCTTCATTGTAGTGCACCAGATGTGCATTACAGATGTCTTCTTGGTGCCTTCTATGGGTGAGTATGCACATTAATCACACTTCGAAGCATTTATAGCACAAGTACCACTATGTAATAATAATGAAATTTATTATATCTCATAGGAGGTGTGATGGCTTAGTGGTTAAAGACATTGAGCTTGTCAGTTGAAAAGCTGACAGCCCAGTTAGAGAGTCAGGCGTGATGCAATGGGGTGAGCTCCCATTACTTGCCCAGCTCCTGCCCACCTAGCAGTGTGAAAGCATGCAAATGCAAGTAGATAAATAGGCACTTTGGTGCACCTTGGTGTATAATCATGCTGCACACATGATCACAGAAATGTCTTTGCTCCATCAGCTAAGAAATGGAGATGAGCATGGTCCCTTAGAGTTGGATATGACCAGGCAGAAGAAGTCTTTACCTTATGACATCTCACATAAGGGACAATAAAGCATGTGGATAGTGACACAACATGAAGAAATAATAGAAACTATGTCAAGGGAAATAGTTGTGCTCAGTTGATTGACAATTAACAGAAAAGACAGGACTAATTGCAATGATTCACATATTTATCGAGATATAACACTTAACAAAAGACTTATCAATGTATGATTGTTATCAATAAAAGTAAATCTGAGCTGAGCTCCATCTGAAAGATTTAATCTGTGGGGTGGGGTGGGGAAATAACCAGTAGAATTGAGGATCTGAATTGGAATAACAATGGAAAAACATGGAGGGAAATCCAAAGGGGAAGGAAGGAAATAAGGAAGTACAATAGACCCATCTATTGTAAGGAGGAGATGCTTTTCTTTCTGAAGCAGGAAGTATACACAATATGGAAGCAAACCATTTCCATAACAACAGATAAATGGAACTTTTCTTAGAATCAGGAAGTGAATAAAGAAATGTGAGCATGAATGTGTGTGTGTGCATGCATTACATTTCCCTGCTGTTTTTACTCATATGATTATTTTGTTCAACAATTTTTCTGTAGAAATTTATCTAAATTTCTGAACCCTGGTGACACAGTGGTTAGAATACAGTATTGCAGACTAATTCTGCCCATAGTCTGGAGTTTGATCCTCAATGGCTCAATGTTGACTCAGTCTTCCATCCTTCCAAGGTCAGTAAAATGAGGACCCAGCTTGTTGGGGGTAATTTGTTGACTCTGTAAACTGCTCAGAGAGATCTGTAAAGCACTATAGAGCAGTACATAAACCTAAATGCTATTGCTATTGCTATTGCTAAATGGGGTGTTAAGTAAAAAATGTACAAGCTGAAGCTAGTTATAAAAACAGAGTTCTATATCAGATCTCATCGATTACAAACCCAAATGGGAGAGAAGAGGAGAATATTGTCTCCTACACATATACAGAACAAGGAGAGATAGATAGCTTTATTGATTAGCCTATAGGCCATATCAAAGCACAAAGTTCAAACACATATCACCAATAAAATCCTATACAAACAATTTAAAATAAGAATAGGGTAAAGTACAATAATTATAGGATAAGATACAATTTAATTTACTACATAAATATATTAAAAATGACATAAACTTATATTTCGTTGTCACCCTTACAATCTACTCCAATCAGTCCCACATATGCAGATCTCAACCAAATCATTTTTTTTAAAGTACTGTGCTGTGTTAAATGTTATTTTCAGGTTCTGGCCCTATACAGAACAAGGAGAAAAAGTCCTTTTTGGAAGATTGTTTGAAAGTTTGTATACATGTGAGTTTGTATTATAATGCCCACTGAGGTCAAAGAATAGAAGCCAGTTTTAACAGAAAGTGATTTTTTTTCTCTTCATGTTTCTCTCCTGGCCAAACAAGCTCGACAAATATAGAAATAATAAGGATTTCCGTTCAGTCGATCTGGGCTGGAGTATATTCTGAGCAAGAGACAATTTTCTCTGATGACACTTTCTGGGTAATGGAAGCGTTTGCATAGGGAAAGAACATCCTGTGGCCTTCAGGCTATTTTAGCACCACTTGTTACCTATGTTAAAAAGAAAAATTGGGTGGGGGGAGGCGATCAAGAAGTACTCTTGACATAGTCTCAAGGGCTTTGTTAGTTATGCAGGATAATGAACATGGCAATATTTAGAGTTTGTGGTTAGATAATTAATAATCACATAATTATCCTCTACTCATCTGAGGAAAGGAGCAACATATAAGTAGCTTTCTTCAGATAAAGTACTTCAATATGCACACCATTAATTTAGTACTCACCAAGGCAGATTCTGCTGAAAATATGTGCCTTGATTTGTCTAGTTGACAACAGTTGAAAGGGAACCCAGATGTCTGAATGACTAGGAGTAGTTGCCTCAAACCTTGGGGGATTACAATATTTCAAGTTCTTTAACATTCTTAATAGGAAGAAAGAATAGGTGAAGGATTATTGCAGTCCTTTTCTATCCATCAAAGAGTTTATTCCTTTGAGCAGCAATTATTTGACAGTCTTATATACACTATGTGGAAATTGGCCTACTGAAGATCTTTAAAATCATGGCTTCTTAGTGTCTTTCTTAGATCAAAACATAGGACTGTTACCAAATCTGAAAAATCGTAATTGATAAGTCATGAGTTTTTGTTAACCAATTCACTGACTCAAGTGATATAAATATGCATTTTGAACACTGGACAATGTTTTCTCACTATTCATTCCTGAGAATTATGGGACTAGGAGGTGAAATTATTAGCCAGGAACTTTCTAGCTCCTGAGAGTTAGAGGACACTCCAGAATGGAGTGAAAGTTCAGTGGAAGAAGAGAAATTGATTGGAAATGAAATTGGAACTTATGTTATATGAGTTGACACAGGACTTCATCTAACTTGGTATTGTTCACATGAATGCATAATGATTCTCTAAGGCTGCAAATTGTAGAATTTGCCAAGCACCTGGAACACATTAAAGGGCACATTAGCATTGTTCAGATACAGTTCTCCTGTTATTGCACATCCGCAAATGTCCTAATTCAGGCAAGAGTGGCAGATCCCCTCTGGGGAAAAATAAACAATTATTATTGTTATTATTTTACTTTTTGCTTTTGCTTTTAGTATTTTATTTCATATTCTCGTATTTTATTTTTATTACTTATGCATATACTTTCTATGTTCAGAAATGGTGATTTAATGGAGATGAACTTGGTTAGGCATATGAATCAGCTCATTGCCATAAAACAGGTATGGTTCATCAGGCACAAAGCCTTTGCTGAGGATAGCAAAAATATAGATTAAACTGTCTTAGTATTTCACTCATTGACAAAATAAGACCCACACGAGACCCAAACATTTATCCTAACATAACTATAAGATCAGTATTCAATGGAATTTTTTATACCTCCTTTCACATACAGTGATGGGTGCTTACAAAGAATTTCAAGGAGGGGAGTAGAAGCAGTTTTCTTTCTTTCTTTTTATTAATTTATTTCTCCAAAACACAGGCATACACATACCTATATACACACACCTACATTTATAGCAACATTAAAGTGTCACTCTTCCCTTTGCCAAGTCAGAAAAGAAAAGGGAAGTTTTGAACCTGTGCATCAACAGAAAGGCATGGTAGACATTTAAAAATCAACACCAATAAGTGCATAAATAAATAAAAAAATAAGGGAAGTCATCTAAGAACAAGTGAAGGAATTTTCACTTCCCTTTCAGCTTGATTGGAAGGCTGTTCTCTCCATTTGCTCTGCTTTAAATCTTATAACAAGACCATAAGCACAGCAGATGTTTGATACAATGCTACCTACCTCACCTCAGTTTGGTTCATGCAGGATACTGCAAAACAAAACAAAACAAAAGGCACCAAAGACACCCAGATAGCAAAATACCAAGTTGCAATTAGGATTAAAAACTTAACAAAGATCTAAGGTTCTCATCCTTTTTTTCATCTGAAAAACATTTCAACAATGTCTTCCTAAGGAGCATGCCAATCACCATTAAATGTATGGGGTCAGGACAAAGTAGTGGGTGAGATGAGAATGAAAAGTACATTTGCTGTAATTTCAATCTACTTTTGAATTTTAGATAGTTGATATTGCTACTCAGCATATATTTGTTTCTTAATCCTGCAATCTGAAAAATTGCATTTTGACAGGGATCTGGGGCCATATCCATGGCTTTGAGATCTTTTGCAGATGTAACCAGATGTAAAGATGTCACTTGAATGTGTAAATAGAGCCCTGGTGGCGCAGAGATTAGAATACAGTATTGCAAGCTAATTCTACCAACTTCCAACGGTTCAGTTCTGACTGGCTGAAGGTTGACTTAGCCTTCCATCCTTCCAAGGTCAGTAAAATGATGGCCTAGATTGTTGGGGGAAATATATTGACTCTGTACACTACTTAGAGAGGGTTGTAAAGCACTATAAAGTGGTATATAAGTCTAAACGCTATTGCTATTGCTAGATGTGCCTATTCTAAGCCTACCATCTCTCGCTTCTCCATTTTGACAGGAACACTGCCATAAAATGGTAAATATAATCATCTGAAACATAGCCTCTTGTTCTTGTGGAAGACCACTGATCTCTGGAAGTATGCATACTTTTCAATGGTCAAAGTTTGTTTTCCATTAAAACAGGGAGTCAGTGTGAGAGGCTGACACAAAGATAGAACAAATCTTTTGGGGACCTGGTTCTATTCCACTTAAACATTTTGTTTAATGCCCAGAGGGAACAATGGGTATCACAGCCTCCTTTAATGAGTGCCCTCTATGTGACCTTCATAATATGAAATGGAGACAAATTCAGCTTCCCATCAATATTTGGTTTATCAAGCACTTTTACTAAAAGTATTTCAACTTGCAGTCCTTTGAGTGAAGAAAGCTATATTGGTTTAGTTTTTAACTTTAGTTTTTATACTATAATTGCTTCTTTTTGCCATCCCAAAAGGAACAGATTACTGCAATCAATCTATTACTACCGTCATCCACAAACACAATGCAACTAGAAATATTCCAAAGATAATGTAGAGCTGTGTGACCTGCTTTATTCTGTTGAGGACTGGCTTGTTTTAATGCAATGGCAAAGCATTCCCATTTCAAATGATATAGGTGGTGTTACCATCCATTAACCTAAAAGTGGCAATAATTTCTCAGGTTGTAATTAGTTACGGTGAATGATGTGGATCGAGCATTAGCCTGTCAGCTGTCCTGTATTATGAATGCAAGTCACCTCACCCCCCTATCTTTTCCTCTGTCCTTTCCTCTTTTTCTCAGTCATGGCAATTCATTAGTTCTGCTGTCTGAGAGCAGCTGTACCATTTGAGATGTAATTTATTCAGATTCCCCTCAATATTACTAGAGAAGCGTGAGGAGATAAGTGATTTGATGAGGCTAGGTATTTACTGTCAGATAACATTATAGATGGAATGTGAGTCAGAAATTATAGGAAATAAAAAGTGGGGGGGGGGGAATAGCTCCTCCTCCCTGTTCAGAAAAATTGCCCCCTTTTTACTGCAAAATATTATATTTCAAGAAGTAAAGACAAAAATCTGTCACATTAAGTTAAAGAACTCCAAAGAAGGTTATAAAGAGCTAAGCTGTACAACACTGGAACCAGCAGTCTCCATGCTGCAGAGAAATGTACAGACAGATCCCTCAATTGCATGCAAAACCTTTCCCCACTCTGCCTGTCCCACTTTATGTTAGGGTTGACACACTTGATGGCTGATTGTAAGGCTCAGGACATTACAAAAAGCAGGTGAAACCTCTATAGCTCACTATTGGTATTCTTCAGGAGTCCTAATAACTGTACTTAGCCTCTCTTTTACATTCTTCAATAGCCTTCAGAAGAGTCACAATCTGCATAGCTATTGAATCCCCGATGGCAGCATTGTGCTGACCTGAAATACAAAACCCATAGCCAAACAAGGCCTTACAATCCCACCACTCAGCATAAGACCACCTTTCTACTCTCACTGCCAAGTACAAGGTGCATTTTCTCAAAAAGGAAAGCTTAGTCACTTCCCTGCCATAGGTTCTGTTACTACATAGTCTTATCCCTGGAGTTCCCATTCCAAATAAAGCAAAAGCAAAAGCAAAACAGACTTAATATCAAACATAGAATGAGGGGGGGGGGTGGAAGAAGAAATGGAAATACTGTTCTTCCTACTATCAGTAGGAAGGAGGAGTAAAGAAACTTGAAAGGTGAGAAAACAAAAATAGAGAGAGAAATACAATGCTTCCAGCTGCCCATGATGAAAAAGAAGGAAGAGAGAAGATTTGGTGCTTCCAGATTCAGCATGACAAGAAGAGAAAACAGAAAAGAGACCAACCTACCCAACAGTTTCTGCACCAGCTAGGATTCTTACGCAAACATGTCTCAAGGTTCCAAGGGCATCAAATTCAACAACTATTGTATATCACTCAAGGTTACTATCCATTAGTTCAGAAGGTTGCTTAGAAGAAATCCAGAATTTAAACCCTGGAGCAGTTGTCTATATCGGTCTGCCTTTCGTATCTTCATATTTAATTGGCCAACTTAATTAACATTGGAGGGTTATCTGTAATAAATTTAACTAGTTATAGTAGTATCTATATGTCTTCTGCCCAGTCTGGCCAAGAGCTAAATGAAGAATTAAGTAATTGGAGACCCATGATTTCCTGATGAAATGGGTCTAAAAACTCGGCCTATTTCATTACCAGCTTCACTATTTCTTTTCTCTATGTACTAATGAACTTTGTAAAATCAGCCACTTCAGTAGAAATGTTAATGGAAGCTAAAAAAATCCAGTATCTTGCATTTAATCTTGATGAAGTCTCAGGTATATAATCTGAATATTGGCAGAGAGCTGAGTGTGAGAGAAAGGCAAATTTTATGCATCGTGTCATGGCTGCTATAGATGGGAATATCTGTAACTATGTCGATTGCACATGTTACTCTAAATTGGAATTATGAATCATGTCATGAGAGTCAGAATGAGAAGCTACTAAAATGGAAAGAGCTAGAGAAATATTAGGAATTACGCCTCGGTAGTTCCTCAGAGGCAACAAAGATGGGTTCAGGTTAACCCGAGTCTGAGGATACACACAGAGGACAGCTTTTTCCCCCCTTTTAGCACAAATAAGAACAGGGTGAAGGTGGCTATAAAATGTTAGGTGCAGTTAGGTATGTGGTATAGGCTTTATTGAGAGCCTGTCAAAGAGCAGCCTTAGAGGGATTGATATGAAAGATGTGGAAATTTTTCAACTTTATTGGTGGATGATTGCACAGCCCCTCTGAAACTATGGCCTTGATTTCAAGGGACCTTTTGGTGATTGTCAAAAATCTTGGATTACTGATTTTCCATTGACTTAGATCAGTGTTGTCAAACTCCCGGCCCACGGGTCAGATGCGTCACATGCTGGTCATGCCCATGCCCAGTTTAGCAAAGGGGGAAAAAGTCCCCATATATCACGTGATGCCACCATGACGATGTGAGTTTGACACTCTTGACTTAGATATACCCAGCAGTTCTTGATCCAACATAGTTGTAGCCTGCCAGTGCGAGGCAAACTCATTTCCTCCTCAGTCTTCTAAAACTGTTGCTGTAGAACACAAGTAACTCCCTACTTGACTTCACTGGTTCCCTTCCCCCTAAATAGTTTATTTTCCATTAGCTTTTGAAAAAAATATTCTAGATCTTAGCTATATGACTTTCAATTAAGTAGCCAGATATATTCCACAGCCCCAGTTGCCAGATGTCAACTGGCATTGAGAACACACCTAAATTAATTGGCTGCAGAGAAGCCTGAGTAATAAATAAAATTTTAAACAAAAATGTAAAAACATTAACAGGACCCATCCATATATTGCAATTATATTTTTTTTAAGAGTCTGGTATGTGTTACTCAATTAACATTAAATGACAGGCTGAACTTTTTAAGTATTTCATAGAAAGAGCAGTTTGGCATGACCTGATTTAGTTTGGGAAATCTTTGCCTCTGGACAATGTTTTATTAATGAGATGGATTGAGTTTCTTTCACCTCTTAGCTTTGTAAGAAAGAACCCACTGCTAGTAATAAAATAGCTTAGAACCTCTCTCAGTAGTATTTCTGGATCGACCTTCAAATCTGATGCACAAATAAGCTTGGCTGCTGCCTACTTCATTCCTTGTTATTGAAACTGACTTGGGCAACAAAGAGGAAACCCAGCAAAACTGGCTATTCATAATCCGTCTGGACTTCATATTTAATTTATTGGAAGAAATCAGAGTAAACAGTTTGACTGACATGCTGTTTGCTTGCTAGCAAAAATCTCATAATTAATTTGTAACGCCTGTCATTCTAGGAAAAGTAGGGAAAAAGAGTCATGGAAAAGAACATAAGAAAAGAGAAAGATGTATGTATGAGGTTGGTATTGTTAAAGCTATATAGCAGAAACTCAGCTAATTAAATGATCTTCTGAAGGATTAAATAACAGAAGTTAAACTAATCACAGCTCTTCAAAACATCTGTTAACACAGGGGTATAATTAAACAATTGAGGACAAAACAGCCTTTTGCATTCAGATACAGGTGAACTGCTTAAAATAAATAGATTGGCAGTACACCTTTACCTCTTCCTTAGGAGAACTTAAAGCATTATACCGTAGATACAAGGAAGAGATGTTACTTGGAGGAACAGTATATGATGTTGGAGGAAAAATAAAGGGAAAATAAGCACCAGAATGAAAATAGAAATCCACGAAAAGTGTTTGAACAAATGTTCAAAGTTAGATTGCTGTCCAAACAAAATGAATGAAAATTGGACATAAAAATATATGAAATTTGCTTGGAACAAAGTAAAAAAAAATGTTTAGAAGGAAGTGTGTTGGGTTACACTAGTAGAATTAATTACATGAATAGAAACTGGAAAATTATGTTTGGTAGAATGGCAAGCTGAAAAGGGCTGAAAATGGGAAAAATACAAATAAGAAAATAATTGCTATAGAAATAAGGATTAGAAAAAGATATGGTATATCTTGTTCATAAATAATAGTTACAAATGCATAGACAAAGAAAGCAAAGAAAGATTAAGGTTGGTAGAAAAAACACAAAGCCGATTTTGATGGACATAAAAATTGTTTTGGCAATGAATGAAAAAAGCAAAATAATATATCTCTGGAATAATAAAGACAATTCAAAAATGAAAGTGAAACTGAAACTTCACTGA
Organism: Masticophis lateralis; assembly: GCA_030761175.1. Lineage (NCBI taxonomy): Eukaryota > Metazoa > Chordata > Lepidosauria > Squamata > Colubridae > Masticophis > Masticophis lateralis. The sequence goes on along the minus strand of JAUDYJ010000001.1, from coordinate 193,966,539 downwards.
AGTGTGAAATGCTAGAAGCATTTTAGAGATTAGAAATGGAATGATAGTGATACATCAAGAAAATGATGAAATGGTATGAGAATGTCAAAAAATACCAAGGCCGCAGTTTAATGTAACTGAAGTAATGATAAAATACCTCAATGTACTGAATGCATATAACTGAAGCAATGCTAAAGTAAAAATGGCTGTACAGCTTCTTTAATTTCTGTGTGACACTTGCAATATATACCTGATAAGTGGAAGAAATCACTTATAGGTTTCTCATAGAAAATTAGATGTGATGTGAGAGTGAATGCAAATTCTACAGAGAGTTTGCTAGGTATGACTGGGGAGGGTGTGACAGACCATGAGCAAAATTTGTAAAATAGAAGGCAGTTTAATATTGGGCAAGAGTGAATATATAAAGCAGAGTTTTCCTTTTCATGATTTCATGCCTTTCAACAAAAAGATGTTGAGATTCTAAAAAGAGTACAGAGAAGAGCTGCAAAGTTGATTGAAGGGAGGCAAAAACCCTTGAAGAATGGGTGCAGGAACTGAGTATGTCTAGTATAACAAAGAGAAAGATTAAAGGAGACATAATAGCAATGTTCCAATATTTGAGGGGCTGCCACTAGGAAGAGGGGGTCAAGCTATTTGCCGAAGCACCTGAAGTTAGGACAAGAAGCAATGGATGGAAACAACCTAGAACTAAGCAGAAATTTCCTGAGAGAACAATTAATCAATGGAATGACTTGCCTCCAGAAGTTGTGGGGGCTCCAACACTGGAGGTTTTTAAGAAGAGATTGGACAACATTTGTCTGAAATGGTATAGGGCCGTGATGGCATGCGGAGCCATATTAGTGGGCATGCCAGCTCAGCTCTGGGGTGCATGTGCATGCCGGTCAGCTGATTTTCAGGCCTTCTGGGCCCCAGCAGAAGTAGGGAAACAGGTTGTTTCCTGCCTCTGGAGGGCGGAGGGGGGGGGGAGGCCCGTTTTTCTTTCTTCCCTAGCTCCAAATCCTCTCTATTTATCTGGGAAGGGCGAAAACAGCCTTTCCCGCTCCCTTGGAGGCCCTACGGAGGCTGAAAGGGCCCATTTCCCGACTCCCAGTGGGACAGGAAGTGAGGTTTTTTTCCTGTCCCTAGCCTCCAGAGACTCCTAGAGAGGGTCCTAGAGACTCCTAGAGAGGTTCTGGAGGCTGGGGACAGCAAAAAATGTCACTTCCTGTCCCACCAGGAGTTGGGAAATGGGCCCTTTCAGCCTCCGCAGGGCCTCCAAGGGTGTGGGAAAGGCTGTTTTCGCCCTTCCCAGATAAATAGAGATGATCTGGAACCAGGTATTAAAGAAAAATGGGCCTACTAGGCCATCATGTGCCAGGAGAGGGGGGGGGTTTGCACATGCATGCACGTGGGCACGTGTGCATGTGACCCTCCCCCGCCCCCCCCTCTCCTGGCACACAATGGCAAAAAGGTTAGCCAACACTGGTATAGGGTTTCCTACCTGAGCAGGGTGTTGGGCTAGAAGACCTCAATGGTCCCTTTGAATGCTGTTATTCTTTTATTCTGTTACTCTGTTATCATGCCATTGAGAAATTTACAAATGTGGCAAAGTTGATTGTAAGGATGTAAGAGAAAACATATGTTAAGGGGACTAAGCTTGAGCTATGGATTTTTATATGCATATGAATATTTTTTTATGGTCCAGTTGATTGCTGGATGCAATAAGAATGGTATGCTTAACAAAAAATGGTTGAACACTGAAACTGGTTTAAGACAAAGATATGTGGGATTTAATATATTTACAAATTAATGTACAAAGAATACTTACGGCAACATTAGTAATGCCTAATAGAGACATGAATATGCTTATTCATTTGTATGCAGATAATGCTGTAGGATAATTCTGAAAACCCAAATAATTTGCGGCAAATGTTAAATAGATTGGAGTGTTGTACGATCTCAAAAATTAATGCATCAATTATGAAGAGAATTTCCCTTGCAGGAAAATGGAGTGAAAAATTGCAAATTGTTCATAAATGTTAAAAAAAACTAGAGTAGGTAGATGTGTACCTTAATTGAAGGTTTATAAAAGACAATGGAAATAGAGAATGGAAACAGAGAATTGGAAATGGAGAAATTTTAAGATATGCAAATGCTAGTAAAAAGATAACCGGTCATATGTGGTCTGAAATGATCATAAAAAATAATGTATAGTAAGAATAAGAATAGTGCATGCTTCTCACTTGGTTATAGACTTGAGAATGTTAGAAGGTTAGTTGAATTAAATTAAGAAATATGTGTGATAAAACAAGAAGAGATGGAGTCAGCAACAAATTCTTTCAAGGACTGAATACTGACTATTACCAGTAGGAAAGAAGTGTGTGAAGATTAGGATCATATAGAGAGAATTAATTAGGACTGAATTACACAAGAACCTCAAATATACTGTATGAAGCAAACTAAAATTGGTCAAGAGAAAGGGAATGGTCCAAAAGTTGTGGATGAAGTTAAAAACGTCCTTTAAATGTATGTTCCCATAGGGATTTGGACTAGGAGAGTAGGTGAGCTCTGCATTTTTTGTGATAGACATTTTTTCCACCTTGGGTGCCATGGATTATATGATGTTGTTTTTGGTTTCCTCTTCTGTGCTGCCCAGAACCGCTGTAATGAGGTGGATGACATTGTTTAAATAAGCAGACAAATGAAAACTGATGAAACATTTAAAGAACAAAGGGAATGTATGGATTGCTATATGGTTGTAGTGGAAATAAGGATGTTCTGAAAAGGCAGAAAGATAAAGAGTGATATAGGAAACAGACTTTGTTTAACTAGGCTTACCTTGAATTATGGCAGGCCTCTCTTTCTTTGCTCCACTATTTCTTACACCTTTCCTGGACTATGTACAATGTTCATAGGGAATGACATGGTGAGGATGGATGGATGGATATAATACAACACTAGTAAAAATTGCCTGGAAAGGAAAACAAGAGGCACAGAATAGAGGAATGGTACATGCATTTATTTCCTGGAAAAAAATATAATAGAAGTTTGTCATTAAATATTCCCCAAGAATTAAAAACTCAGATTAATGATAATGCACTCCAGGTATGCTATGGCACTTTGTCTTGTAATGCCATCTCATTGTGCAGCCGTTTGACATTAAATGTGGTATGCATATATCACCACTGACAACCGGACTAGCATTGATTAACTCATACATCCCATGTGAATCTTTTAAAAATTTATAGTGTATACAAATTATTTTTAGATCTCGTTTGTAGGAAAGGGGATGCTCTTTGATGTGCAAAAACCCCTAGGCCTACAAAGTAAACTCCATAGTTGATGAATATTTATTAGCGATGTGACCTGGGAAGACATCAAGATTGATTTGCTGAAAAAGAGTGATGAATATACAGGTAAAGTCACTGCCCCAGCTTAATCCAGAGCCATTAAAATCAGAGGACAATTTAGAAGGGAACATTCAAGTTTTCTTGTCATCTAATGGAAAGGACACATTCTAAATAATGGAGGACATTTTTGTTTTCGTGGAAGTTAATGATGCTTATCTTTGCACTTAAGAATTTGTTACCAGCTGCAGTTTGAGGAACTTAAGCAGAGAGAGTTCCCCAAACTTGCATCAATTGTGGGTTATAGCATCCAAAAATGACAACAGTGATGAGTTGCTTTTCACAGAAATATCACCAAGGAGTCAAGAGAGTATTGTTGTCAAAAGTGGTTCTGAATAAAGTAGGGATCTCTTAATTAACACTGGGGGGATTTACTGAGTTAATATGTCAATTCAATTATTCATATTTCTTGTATGAATTACAAAGAAGCAGGCTTGCTAGATATCTGTGCAACTGGTAGAGTCTCTTATGTTGCTATACTCAGCTGAATGCATGAAGAGTTTTCCCTTTAGATATACAGAATTTTATATAGAATTATAAAATTAGATGTGCAGCTAGTACATAGGCAATGGAGAAATCTGTCACCCATGCCTTACAACTTGTTTCTTTGACTCTGTTGAGAATTTTGCACACATTTCTTAGGTCTGGGCAACAAATTTAGTCAAAACTCAATTCAAGAAATCAGAGGTGATTTTCAGTGGCCCATGACATGCTGATATTCACGCAGTGTTTTCTTCAATGAATTAAATCCTTGTTTTCAAAAAGCTTCATTTACAAACCAGGCAAGCAAAGAAACAGAGGTAAGCAAAATGCCAGGAATATGAAGAAGATGGTGAAATTCCTTTCTGTATTTGCTAGCTTGAACTAATCATTTTCGCAGATTCAGTGATTTGGTGAAGAGTTCTATTCCAGCACTGGATTATTCCAATTCTCAGTGTTCCTCTCAAATTTTTTATCTCAGCCTAGAAGCATTCAAAATGTTTTAGTGGAGATCATGGAAGGACCAGGCAATATAACATTAACTGTTAAATGCCTAAAACTTTCTATTTGTCCCATCACCTTTCCTGTTTAAATAAACCACTTACTATAACTTTGTGGCCAATTGAACCAAACATATACTAGATGTTTTGAACTCTTTTTTTTTGCCCTTTTCTTTGCTTCAGTATATCTGTCTGTCTAATTACTTACCTATCTATCTATATGAAAGTCTGCATCTTTTTTGATCTCCTATGTCCGTGATTTATTCCACTGTCATACATTTGTCGAATAGAAAGAAGAAACAATGAGCTACTTCTGCTTAAAAATAGAAGGCCTGGTAATAGTTAATCTGCAATGACTTCTCAAATTTTATTTATTTATCCAATGTACATACTTTTAAAAATAAATTAGCATGCTATATAATCAATTGCTATCAGAAGCCAGCCCTTCCTTCCATTCCTTCTCTGTTTTCTAGTGTTCTAGGTTTTCAGAACGTGTACATTTGCACCTGTTCCTTACATAATGGGGCAAATAACAAATAGTTTAGACAAAGGATACATTCAGAAATAGTTAGGGATGTAAAAGGGATTTCTCACATAGCTCCATTGGATTTGATGAAATGACCAGAGCACTGGATAGAGTATACTAGCATTTTGTTTGCCTTTGTATCAAGGGGTATCAAATGATGAGGGGTATCAAAAAACGAAATACTGTGTTTCCCTGAAAATAAGACCTCCCTAGATAATCAGCCCTCCTCTGAAAATAAACCCACCCCCAAAAATAATTAAATGCATGTGCAGCCAGTCCCCACCATTTCCTCTGGTTAGGGTTAGGGAGACAGAGCTGGAAATCAGGTAAGACAGCAAGAGGAGCCCCATCTTGTTCCACATCCCCCAAAATAATAAGATCTCCCCCAAAATAAGGCCAAGCGCTTATTTTGGGGTTCAAAAAGCAGAGCCTGGATAGCTCAGCAGACTAATGCATTGTGATTAACACCAGCTGTCTGCAATTACTGTAAGTTTGAATCTCACCAGGCTCAAGGTTGACTCAGCCTTCCATCCTTTCTAAGGTAGGTAAATTGAGGGCCCGGTTTATGGGGGCAATAAGATGACTTTGTATAAAATATACAAAAGTATGAAGGCTATTGCTTAACGCATTGTAAGCCGCCCTGAGTCTCTGGAGAAGGACGGCATATAAATCAAATATATATATAAGATCGGTTCTTATTTTCTGGGAAACATGGTATATTCCTCCACTTAAGCTCTGAATATGCCTTTTCTTGCCTTTTCACTTTCTACTATCTGAAGATAATCAGCCTCACCCATTGACTCTAAACACATTAATTGCTTGCATTCACTAGGCACACTTGGGATCTCCCACTTCCGTCTGATATTTCTCTTATATATCTTTCATTTCTCCATCTGCACACCATCCCACCAAACGCAGTTAACTATCACTCTCTCCATTTCCCTAAATTTGTGTTTCTTCACCCTCCATTCGCTTGCCCTTTAATCCTATGTATGAATATCCATTTAAAATGATGACACTACTTTCATAAGACATTGATAAATAACTCGAGCATGCTTTTATGGCACCTTAATTTTGGGAATTCCAAATTTATGAAGATGTGAATTGAAATGTGAGCAATTAATATGTAATTATTATAAAAGGCAGGTGAACACTAAATGCCTTTCCCGCAATAAGTAGAGAAAATATCAACTATGCACAATGGAACCTTGATTCAGTGGACTTCTCATCCCCAACTTTTAGCTTTCAATACTCCACAGTACAAGGTTTAATAATGAAGAAAACAACAATATTAGTTAATAGGACACATTACCTACTCTCGTTAAACTAATTGATGTCAGAACTAATGATTTGGAGCAGGAAATAGCACATTAATGAAAACCTAATTTAGGTGGGTTGCAAATAGATTACAGTATGCTACTGAATAGCATCGAGAATAAAGAAAGCTCTAGAAAATTTAAACAAAAGCAAGAGAAAATAATTTATTATATCATCACCATCATCTGAGATATCTAGATGGCAATAAAACATTTAAAGGCTGTGTCAAGATTTTATTGCCTTAATCTGCCTGGAACAGTATGAGAATAAAAATGTGTAAATTTCTAAAGAAAGAAAACATAGTCATGCTATCCCTTGAGAGAACAGGACATGGCAATAAACCAAAATTCATTTTTAGTATACAAAATTTCTCTGAAGACAGAAAGTCCAGTTTGGGTGGCATGTAGAATAAAGTATTTCTGGATTCTTAGCTAATACCAAGAGTGCCAAGGACTATTATGGAATGAGTGACTATTTGGGAATATCACCAACTAAGCTTTAAGTAACATTAAAGTTACATTAACTGCCACAATTAACAAAGAGTTAATTAACAATTAACTCTATCAAGAAATGATCATACACAAAATTAAATTTAAGAAGATAAAAAATAATCTTACTAGTTACAAGAATATCCATGGTTCAGTCATGAAATTTTCTAAAACCTAATTACTGAAACATATTATAGCTAGCTAGATAGGGAGATAAATAGATGATAGATAGTTAGATAGATAGATAGACAGACAGACAGACAGACAGACAGATAGATGAGAGAGAGAGAGAGAGAGAGAGAGAGAGAGAGAGAGAGAGAGAGAGAGAGAGAGAGATAAGAGGGTTTCAGATTTCATTGTCCCTTTGAAATTAAAGTGTATGGGATGGTTTATCTTTATGTAGTTAAATTTTGTCCAAGAGATCTCCAGCATTTATTATGTAGGTATGATTACGATACCATCAAAGCACATCTTATGGGTAGGCTGGATAAAGATGAGAGCATGGATCACATTAACAGTAAGAAACTAATTTTTTACCCTATTTCATTTTTGAAGTTTTTCCCTCCTTAAATAAGGCTTTAGCCGATTACTTCTCTGGTATAATTTTGGGCTCCAGTGAGCTGGTATAACTGTTCACTTTTAATCAGGGACTCAATAAAGTGAAGTTTTCTCTTTAAAAAAATAAAAAAAATAAAAGTCTGCTATTACTATCTTTTTCGTTTATAAGGAACCTTAAATACTTATTTAAAATGCCAGTTCTAAAGATTTGTTTTAGGTAATCAGTGGTGTAAGGTTGCAGGGAGTGGGGGAGAAATAATTTTTTTAAATTTTGGAATAAAATGTGAAGGGCAGCGTTCCAAAAACTGCATTAGGTGAAGACAAAGTGATCAAATTATGAGTGTCTGAATACTACATAGTATTTTTTGTTCTGTTAGGTAAAGGTTCCCCTTGCAGATATAGGCTAGTCGTTCCTGACTCTAGGGGGCAGTGCTCATCTCCGTTTCAAAGCCGAAGAGCCAGCACTGTCCGAAGACATCTCCATGGTCATGTGGCTGGCATGACTAAATGCCAGAGGTTCACGGAATGCTGTCACCTTCCCACCAAAGATGGTCCCTATTTTTCTACTTGCATTTTTTACGTGCTTTCAAACTGTTAGGTTGGCAGAAGCTTGAGAGAAATAACAGGAGCTCACCCCATTACACAGCACTTGGGATTAGAATCGCTGAACTGTTGACTTTTTGATCAACAAACTCAGCATGTTAACCACTGAGCTGCCACGTCTCATTGAGCCACCACATCCCTGTTACATATTGTTCTGTTATGTATTGCTTTTTCCTTCTGTATTGTATCCTTTTAGATTGTGAAACAAAGAAGAGGGACTTTCTTTTCTTTATAAATTGCTTTATCACAGACTAAACGCTAGGAATATTTAATTCAATCAATCATGATTTCCCCGCCCTCTCCTCCTTATTTCTCTGCCATATTCGATTGGGATATACCAGTTCACTGCATCTACAACTATCTTTTTCAACTATCTTTTTGGCTACTGAGACCCTAGAGTAATCCCATAAAACTCTTTATTCCTGGTAATGCTTGAATAGGATTCAGTCTTATATTCCAATAATATTCATTAATAACTAATCATTTAGTTATTAGTTATTTAGTGATTTCAGGTGACTACACATACTAAACTAGAAAATTAGAAGACCAAATTCCCTCCTAATCCTACATGGGAAGAAAAAATTGTTTCCAACCATAGCTTTCTAACTATAGCTATAATATAACATGATGTGAAAAATACTTCAAATGTAATTCATTATATCATTGTTTATTTTAAAACATTATGTAATAAAACCCAACCATGATTATGAATGTATAGTTGGATATATCGTTCCAGTGATGGAAGCAATCCAAGTTCATGGGTTTAAGATGCCTAAGAACACAAAAGACACAGATGGATTCTCCTTCTCCAACTCAAAAGATATTTCTTATGCTATATTTCCCAATGAACAGATAGTTCCAAACATATTTTTATATTGTCATCAACCCTAATCACTGGAGAATGACCTGTATAGAATTGGTATGAACTAAGGTGGTATCTAAAGTGGAATTTCATATATGTCTATAATTTTGGGACAATTTTGGGACAAGTGAATTATTCATCTTGATTCCATCCTTCTGAGGTAGAATAAAATGAAGCATGTTTACGGTAGAGAAGATGCTGACATACGTCAAACAAATAAATTGTGTGGTTCAAAATGAAACAAGGGCTTGTGATGGTCTTACCTGAAGAGAATGGGGCTAATTGTCAGGAGCTGTGCCAAACGTATACGGAATTTTCTCAAAGGACATGGGCAGAATGATAGAATTCTGAAGAAATAGATTGAATAGATTGAAGTATCTATGGAGATTCTCAATCATTCATCTCAATCAATATTTTGATCCAAGAAGCTTCTTCAGTTCCAAGCTTCTTGGATGAGAAGCAAAACGTTTTCAAGGAAAAAAAGAAAGTTCAGTTGCCTTTTGGAAAGCAACTTTGGCACATTGGAATCAATACTTCAAGGACATCCCAGAATCAGTTCCATTCGTTTTTTCGGTTGTCCTCTTTTGCTGTTGGATATAGGGTCATAGAGAATCTGATGCACACTTCAATTACAAATTACACATAAAGTTTCCTTTCTTTTGAGAAGACAGATTGATGAAGTACCATGGTGAAGATGGAAGACTTAATATCAAGAAATACGGTCCAAATAGTTCTTGAGTACACACACACACACACACACCAACGGTGGTGAGGCTTTTTGAACTGAAAACATGTTTATTTTGGGTGCATTGCCATTAATTATTAGATCTTAATGTTTTCACAGCTTGGAAGGTATTTAGTTATCGTAAATACTGCAGCTGTGCAAAGTTTCTAAGGAATACTTCACTTTGAGAAACCTTCAAACAGAGTGCATTCTTAAAGCTGTTTAGCAAACTAATTGTGGTTCTCTGACTTCTAAGAGTTGAGTGAAAAACCATCTGATATGCTTCCAGGCTGGAGAGCCTTGGAAATGCCACAGAGTGCGTGGAAGGGGCTTGCTGAAGACTGGACAACTCTAGCAGTATTTTTCAACCTAGAAACCCTAAATGGGGAATTCTAGGAGTTGAAGTCTACATGTCTTAAAGTAATCAAAGTTGAAAAACACTGACGTCAGCCAATCTCAAATCCATTTCTACTAGCAATGTGGAAATAGATTCTCTCACAACATTCACCTGAAACAGTTTAATGGCTTCATCAGGGTAAATTGGTTTCCTTTGGGACAGTGAATTGGGTCACACCTATGGCCCTAAGTGCTTCCCTGAAGTGAATATGTCACTTTGCACCAGGGGAGAAATCTACTTACCTTCCCTAGTGGTTCAGAAGTATGCACACCCCACGCACTACTAGCTCTCCTCTTGAGCGTGTGTGCATCACGTGCAATTTTGGACTATCTGTGCATGCGCAAAGACTTTTGCGCATGCACAGAAGGTAAAAAACAGGTTAAAACCAGGAAGTTAAAACCAAGTAATGATGTCTGGGTGGGTGGGCAGATCCTCGCGCTTCCGCCTCTACCAGTATTCTGAACCATCCGAACCGGTGTGAACCAGTAGCATTTCACCCCTGCTTTGCACGGTCCAATTAAATACAGAATTTCTTTAACATTTTTCAAGTCATCAAATAATTTTCACAATCAACTGTTTTACATCACTAAATTAGTGCATTTATCTATTGAGGGGAACCTAAACCACTATTCAAATAATATTGAAGTAAATGTGGTACTCAACACATTTTGATGACAAAATATTGTCCCTATACTCTTCATTTCTTTGGTACTCAATGTGCAAGCTAGAACTTGTCAGTATCAATTACCTTGTGACTCGCTACATCTTTCCAGCAAAAACAAAGGATGAGTTATTAGTACATGGTACCTCTTGCCCTGTGTATATCCCCTTGCAGTCTTATCTTAGCTTCTGTGGTCATTTTGTATATTTTTATAGGGGGTTTTTCTCAGCAGTACAGGTAAAGTGAAGTTTTTATTTTATTTAATTGGATTATTTAATTAATTTTTAGGTTTATTTCTCATGAAAAGTAATAATATACAACACTATCTTTTTACATATTGCCTTAAAATGTGCATTTTCTTTGCTTTGGGAATGCATTAAATTTATTTACATTAATCCTTATGGGAAAAATTTGTTTGGTACTCATTATTTTTGGTACTCATTGCGCCTCCTGGAACCAATTAATGAGTACTGAGGTAGTATATAATCTGATTCCCACTAGGTTTTGAAAGACAAATTGTATGTATTACATCTCATATTTTATTGTATCTCAAAAGCAAAATATAAAAGTCTGAATATTTTTTTAAATATTCATTTACAAGAAGACAAAGAAACATCATTCATAAAACCCTAAAAACTTAAACTGCACTGTTCTTTGTGTTTATATATTATATAGGCAAATTCTTCCCCCATTTTGACTAGCACGACCTGAGAACAGAAAGAGAAAAAAATTAGTCCAGTGTATATTACTCTCTTCAGTTTCTAAACTTGCTCCAGAGCCAAAACATAATTATGTGCCCAAATGTTATTTTTCCATATTTTGTGATGCCCATAGCATGACACATCATTTTAGGAGAACGTTTCCCAATTGGAAAGAGGATTGTGGAGAACTGTGTATGTTTTAAACACTGCAGGAAAATATACACATATTCTCCTACGGATTTTGATATTTCATGTATTAACTCATAAATTGCCCCAAATCAACATACTATTGGAAATTAATAAAACTAAAATTCATAGATTCAGCTGTCATATCCAAGAAACCATTAATTTTATTTATTTACTTGTTATGTTTTTATGGCTGCCCATCTTAAATAATGATTCTTGCCTATATTATCTAATTAACAGTTAGCCAGGATGATTTTAGTTTCCTTTGATTCATTTCCTTATATAGAATTCCCTATCTCATTTGAGTCAGAAGCACCTTTTAAGGCAGTTCCATGTTGAAAGGATTAGCCAATGACATCACTGTTGCCTGGATGCCCAGTTGGGGGCAGCTTTCATGTCCTTGTTAAGGAGCTGGAGCAAATGATGTGAACTCAGCAGCAGCAGCACTCAAACACAGGCTTGCTAACTTCCAACCCAGCATCCTAACTACGTGAACCAATGTGTGCCTTTCTCTTATATTGAATGAAATACCATGATACAATTCATTTCTTAATGTTTAATAGATTTTGCTTATTCCATAATAGGAAACTATTTATAAACAAAATTAGTGCCATCATCAGTTTGTAAGAAAATCAATTAAAAATACTGTCTATTTATTGAAGATAATAAACTACATAAATCTTAAATGATGCTGCATCAGCACAGATAAATGGCTACATTTTCTCACTTTGTCTAGGCTTCTGGGAGGAAAAAAAATGAATTATATTTCTGTAATATAGTACCCAACAAAAACCACTGATTTTCAAGGCAAATATAATTCTAAGCACTGTCCTTTTTGGTATGAAGATATCAACAGAAACAATGCATTAATAGTTCCAGTTTTAAGAACATTTTGGTATTTGGTAAGATTCATTTCATCCAAATTATACCACCAACTTGAAAAAAAAACTTGAAGTAACAAAGAGTATTATTTGTTTCCAATCAATCAATCAAAATAGATCTTGAAGAGACCTTGGGGTCTTCTAGTCCAATCCCCTGCTCAAGCAGGAAGCCCTATATCATTTCAGGTGGCTGCCCAGTCTTTTCTTTAAAACTTCAAGTGATGAAGCACCTACAACTTCTGAAGGCAAGCTGTTTCACAGATTAATTGTCCTCACTGTTAGGAAGTTTTTCTTTAATTCAAGGTTGGTTCTCTCCTTGATCAGTTTCCTTCCATTGTTTCATCTTGTCTTCTCGTGCTTTGGAAAATAAGTTGACCCACTCTTCTTTGTGGAAGACCCTCAAATACTGGAATACTATTATCTTGTTACCCCTAGTCCTTCTTTTCTCTAGACCGACTTACCCAATTCTATCACCTGTTCTTCATAAGTTTTACAAATTTATCTCTGTAGGGTTCTTAGATCTGGCATGATATTAAACTAGCAGATGCTTTTAAATTAAGAAACTCAAGTACTGGAATACTTCTATCATGTCACCCCTAGCCCTTCTTTTCTCTAGACTGGCCATACCCAATTCCTGCAACCATTCTTCATATATTTTTGCCTCCATCGTCTTAGTTGCTCTTCTTTGCACTTTTTTCAAAGACTCAACATTTTTCTTGTAATGTGGTGACCAAAATTGGATGCAGTATTCCTGGTGTTATACCAAATTATACCACTAACATGAAAAAAACAAAAACAAAAACTCCTTGAACTAACAAAGAGTGTTGTTTGTTTTCCTATTTCTCTATTTGGAAAAAGTGGGCTCTGTTATACAAAACAAGCAACTTAGCAAAATCCTTTAAAGGCAATGGTCACCATCATCTGATGCAGTAATGCATCAGAGTAGTAGTAGCTATGGAATTGCTATGGAGTAGAGTAGCTATGTAGTAGTAGTAACCATGGAATAGCTATGGAGAGAAGCTAGAAAGGACATGCCTTGTGGTAGATGTTGGTGTAACACAAAACAAAGATCTGATGATTCGCTTGTCTGGTTATGAGTAATACATTTTCTACTCTACCTGGATAAATTTCAGCACTTTAGCCCAAGCCATTATATCAGTCTGTAAGCTAGGTGAAAGCCTTGGAGTTTGCCCTTAGCTTTCTTCTGGGATCCCCTAATAGTCCAATTGTTTTTTCTCCTGGTCCACCATTCCTACCCTAGTTGCTTTTTCTGACCTTCTCTCTAAATCTACCTCCCTGCAACTGAACTGTCTGCTTATCCCAGAGAGCAGGTCAGTTTGAAAAAGACACATAGAGCCCGAGCACCTGGAATCTACCCACAATCCTCTTTATGTGATTGTGTTGATCCTGATGCCTGGAAAGCCAATTCCACTTAGGATGCTCCTGGACTCCAGCTAATGTCCCCAGACTCCCACTGATCTAGCTATGTTTGATCTGGGTCCCAGTTCTTCAAGGGAAGGCATATCCATACTCAAATAGCACCATTTAAAAAGCGAGAAATAATAATATAATAAAATTATAGGTTCCATGTGTTTGCTAATTAACTGAAAAACCATATTCAAACTCAGACTTATCAATATGTTAAGCAAATCCGAACAAAATGAAAAGCTGAAAAGGATATAATTTTCCAGAAGCTCTGGCTTAGTGTTAATTTTTAAGAATATGTGTAAAATCCATTGTTCGTAATAGGAAAGAGTGATCAGAAGGAAAGTTAAACACCAAGATATAGCCAAGGTACTCCTTTTCTCATTTTAAGAAGGTTCTAATTTGTGAAACTGTGTCAGAGCAAGAAAGTTCTTCACTTGGCATTATCAGATCATTTCAGTCTGCTGGAGAAGAACTAACATTGCAGATGGGCCTTGGTGGATTAAGACAGGCAAACGACAAAAAGATTTGATGCATCTTGCACAGCTACTTTTGTACTAAAGATGTTCCTTCCAAAAGGAAACTGGACATTCTTGGGGTTTTTTTTTCCCTTTGAAAAACATTTTGCTTCCCATCCAAGGAGTGAAACTTTTTTCAAAGGGGGAAAAACAAAACAAAACAAGAATTTCCAGTTGCCTTTTGGAAAAAAGCATCTTTGGGATAATTGTGATGTGGATGATTGAGAATCTCCATTGACTTTTAGTAGTCTAATAATGCAGAATCGTGTAAGAATCTGTTCACCGAACAAGTATTTGAATCACTAGTAAACTGTTAGGGATTAACTCTAGAGTCTAGGTATGGGAAGAAGACTCCTTCTTGTATCTTTGTATCTTTGAATTCCAGGCCTACCAGCAAACCTATTAAATAGTTAATATGCTTATTACTGTACTTTTTCTGTAAGTTTATACATGAAGGTAAAGGTAAAAGTTCCCCTCGCACATATGTGCTAGTCGTTCCTGACTCTAGGGGGCGGTGGTCATCTCTGTTTCAAAGCTGAAGAGCCAGCGCTGTCCAAAGATGTCTCTGTGGTCATGTGGCCAGCATAACTCAATGCGAAAGGCACCCGGAACACTGTTATCTTCCCACCAAAAGTGGTCCCTATTTTTCTACTTGAATTTTTTAGGTGCTTTCGAACTGCTAGGTTGACAGAAGCTGGGACAAGTAATGGGAGCTCACCCCGTTATGCAGCACTAGGGATTCAAACCACTGAACTGCTGACCTTTCAATCGACAAGCTCAGTGTCTTAGCCACTGTGCCACTGCATCCCATAAGTTTATGCATATCCAGAGCATGTGTGTGTGTGTGTGTGTGTGTGTGTGTGTGTGAACACCTGACAGACTACCCCTGTATGCCAGGAGATCAACAAAGAAGTTGATTAGAGGATCTTTTATAAAAGATCTTCCTTGCCTGCTTCATGGTCATGTTCTCACTTGATCCCAAATATGCATTTTAATACCTTCCTTACACTAGCAATATATATATATATATATATATATATATATATATATATATATATATATATATATATATATATATATATATATATATATATATATATATTAGCAAGCAGAAAGCAGAACTGAGCCGAAGGTGTACAAAATGAACAGAATATTAGGGGCTAAACTGGTTTCTTCCCATAGTGTTAAGTCAGGCAGCTAATTTGTAGTTCAGTACAGTTTGAGGATGTTCTATTTAGATCATTTCTTTGAACTTTCCTTGCAGATAAAATGAGAAAATAAGGTAGCGTCTCTTTGTTTTATCGCTTTGTGAAATTGTTAGGAAGGTTTTTTGTTTTTGTTTTTTATTAATGGAAAAATGAAGACAAAAAGGAACAAAATCTAAAGATACAAACATGATCCCAAAATACATAACAAGTGCCTAAAAATAAATGGAAAAATGCAACAGAAAAAGATGATATGGTAAGATATAGAGCATCATATGTTGTTACAATAAACAGTTATAGTTCATTAGGAATTTGTTGCAATTTTACTTGCTGCCAAACTTCTGAAAAAGTAAGAAAAAAAAGAACAAATGACAATTTAATGTCCACCTCTTCTCTTAGAAGGAATAAAACAGAAAATGGGCCTGTTGTACATCAATGATATGGGATAAGATATTTATTGCAACAGCCTTTGGTCTATTGCATGTACTGTCTGATGCATGAAGGTGTGCTTATCTGAGTACTTCTTATGTATTCAAAGCTGATGAAAAATCTTCTGGCAGATTAATTGAGGGTCATGTAAAATATTTAAAGTTATTAGTCCATTAATTGGTGGAAGCAACAAATTACACATAGATAGACAACAGATAATTGAAAATGTAGTGCACAGTGAAATACAATTGTAATTATGCTAGAGATGCTACACGGATAGGCAATGTACTGATTTCTGAATTGTGTTGCTTTCACACAAACATCCATATACATATACATATACCATATACCTAGGTACTCAACTGCTTTGGAATTTGGTACTCAACTCATTTTGACACAAAATTTTTGTCCAGGTACTCATCATTTGTTTGGTACTCAACTCACAAGCTAGAACCTATTGTTGTTGGCTGCTTTTGTGCTCACTGCATTATTCCTTATCAGAAAATTTTGTTTGGTACTCATTGTTTTTTGTATTCACAGTGCCTCCTGGAACCAATAAACATCGAGTACTGTATTTTGTCTAGTTCTGCTTTACTTTTGTCTTAAACAGTGATTTCTTTTTAATTTTTTTAAAAATTCATTTAAAAGATGTGTAGTAAATACATATTTAAAAACACATTTTCTCTCTTGATTGCCATTTCTAAATTTATATCCCTGACAAGCTATTCACTTTTAAATTCACATTCTCTCAAAACAAGCATCTTAAATGTATCAGATTTTTTTTTTCTTTTAGTTCAAATTAGTAACAGAACATTAAGGAACTGTGAAAGCTGGTGGATCAGCCTTCCCCAGCCTGGAAAAATATTTGGAACTGAAGTGCGTGGAAATTCAGGAAACAGACATTTTAGCCCACTAGAGGGCGTTAGGTTGGAAAACCTGGAGTGATTAAATAATTTCTAATCCCCAGATTAGTCTAGGAGCTTCAGAATGGGTCAATCCATATTGAAATCTGCAGAGATCAAATTCCTTGAGCATCCTTAGTTCAACATTAGCACAGCATAAAATGGCATAATGAATTTTTAGAAATTGATTGAGGCACCGAGGCAAGATTCTCTTAATTAAAAGCATTTGGCATCTAGGAAATAGCTGACTTCTTAACCTGAGCAGCAGTTGCAATGCTATTAAAAGCATCTTTCTGCAAACTCCCAAATATAGCACAAGCCTACGATGAGATTAGATTTAAAAAGAATCTTACAAAGACACTCTTAAATTGCAAATGCATTTATAATAGCATGTATATTAGCAATGCCTCGCCAATAAATCATTAGCTTAATACCCCATTATAGATAATTTATGCCATTTTTATTTGAAAAGTTGTTTAATTTAATTGATCATAAATGTATGCAGTGAAATTATTCATACTGAACAGGCACAAACCGTTTGATTTCCCATTTCAAATTAATTAGAAAAATTGAAATGCTACTCAACTCTATTTTGAGCTTGGAGATTCAGAATTCAGTGTAAACTCGACTGAATGAAAGAAGTTAGTCTCTAATTTCCTGAGAATCAAGAGGGAGTTATGTAAAGTGATAAGTTCCCTGGAAATAAGATAGTGATATTTTGGAATATAACCTGAATCTAAGCCAATCAAGAAAACAGAAATCAAAATAGTTTCATACTAAGCTATTATGTTCCTACTTGGAGTGTGCATTACAGATATACAGATCAATCCAAACCTAGTCCAGTATGGCATGCTCTTAGGTAATAAAACAGGATCCCTTGAAAGATCTGAATAGCAGAGCAAAAGTAACTTCTACCCATAGGAGAAAGAGATTACTTCCTACTACTGAGAGCAGGGATGTCAAACTTGCATCCTCACAGTGGCATCATGTGACATATTCTGACTTTTTCCCCCTTCACTAAACTGAATGTGGGTGTGGCCAGCATGTGACGCATCCGGCCTGTAGGCTGCGAGTTTGACAGTCCTGCCTTAGAGCTTCCTGTGCATCTTCAAAAGCAGCTCGTCAAAACATCTTCTGATCCTCAAAAGCAGGTTCTGTGGAGGACAAAGAATGAAGGGGAACCTCATTACCTAAGCTAGGTTTATGGAATAAAGATTTTTTTTTTAAAAAAAATAATATTTTATTGCTTCTAAAATAATAAGAGAAAAACAAAAACAAACAGAAAACAACACACAAAGGTAACAATATTATATATAAAAAACCCTAACAAATGTTTCTTTTTTAAAAAAGTGGAAAAATAGAATGTAAAAAAATAAAATAAGTAAAATAACATAAAATGTGTCATTAGAAAAGTAAACAGTTACAATTCTATATATAATTATCAACGCAAACATGTAAATATGTGTGTTTACACACACACACTTATATATTTAATTTCTAATACATATATAACTATCATGTTTTCTTAACCTATTTTATTTAATATAAGTGAGTCCCATATTTCATTATGCTTTTCCCTTCAACATCTATTTTATAGGCAATCTGTTCATAAGTAGGAAGTATAATCAGGTCATTAGTCCATTGAATAAACAGAGACATACATTTATCATTCCAATTCATATTATGTGTCTTTTGACTATTGTAAGAGCATAAAATCCACTTTTTACATTTTTAAAAAAAGTTTTAATTCAATTTATATGCCGCCCTTCTCCGGAGACTCACGGCGGCTTACAATGTGTTAAGCAATAGCCTTCATACTTTTGTATACACCTGCTTAGTAGGGCTTTCGTCCCACCCCAAGGGGTGTTCTTTTTTTTTTTAAATACAAAGTCAGATTGCCCCCACAATCTGGGTCCTCGTCTGGTTGTCAAAATCCATGTACTAGGTATATAACTCAAGAGAACATTATCCTCTGAAATTTTTAGCTTTTTTGCACACTGATAATTATATAGTCCACTAATTTTTCCCCAAACCTAGTAACTATAGAAGATAAGATTTTCTCATTGTCTAGGGATATAGGACTGTATAATTATTTCATTCAACTCTTAATATCTATATATATACTGATTTATTGATAACAAATATCTAAAGAAAGTAATAGTAGGGTGGGGCTGTTGTTGTTTTCTGTAGTTTTAAAGGATTTAACAAGTTGTTCTGGAAAGTTGGCAGCTCAGGTTTGAGACCTGAGCTCCACATGATGGGGTGAGCTCCTGTCTTCAGCCCAGGTCCTGCCAACCTAGCAGTTCGAAAGCATACAAATGCAAATAGATAAATAGGTATCACTTTGGTGGGAAGGTATCAGTGCTGTGATGTTATGCTGGCTACATGATTGCAGAAATGTTTTCAGACAGTGCTGACTCAATGGCCTTGAACTGGAGCTGAGCATTACCCCCTATAGTGGAAACAACTGGTAGAATAAAATCTGCAAGGACACCTTTACCTTTTTTTCCTACTATCTCAATTGTCTCAGAATTTAAAAGGGCTGCTACGCCAAACAGTTAACCAATGTAGCAATGAATATTCCCCCTAAATTACCTCTGATCTATTAGGCTTGTCTCTTAGCACAGCATATGTTAAAAGTTCATCCTCATCATCTATCAGTTGGTCCAAAGCCATTTCTTTCATTTTGATATTACATTCCATAGATTTCTAACTGATATAATTGTTTCCAGAGGTATTAGAATTCTGTTGTATTTAGATCCTAATTACTATTCATCCAACCAAAGGTACTACCGTGTTTGCCCAAAACTATGACCTACCCCCAAAACAAGCTCCAGCCCAATTTTCACACCCATGCTTAATATAAGCCCTACCCCCAAAATAAGACCTAGTTAAGGCCCACCCACTCCATCCCACTGGTTGTTCACAGCCACAGCACGGCAGGAGGGCATGTGGCATTGCCATGAGGTAAGGCAAGGCAGGAGGCATATGTGCCCCCTGCAGCCAGGTCACTCCCCACTCAGTGACCTCACTGAAACTGCCCATTCAATGACCCAGCAGCCCGCCCACTTCTTCCCTTTTACTTCCCTCCTGAGATGGACTGCCATGCTATGGAAGACGGGTGGGTGCATCCCATTTGCAAGCATCTTCTTCTGGGTGAAAAGTGTGTGGCGAAGCCAGGCAGAGGCAGAGGCATGGGGGTGGAGGAGGCAAGTGATACCAACATCTGTTTCAAAGCATTCCATTTGCAAGCAGATGAAGTTTCGAGTCTCCGTCATTTCTCCTGGGCGAAAAGTGTAAACTGTTGTGGCCAAATGATGGGAGGGAGTGGGTGGCCACAAAATAAGGCACCCTCTAAAATAAGCCCTAGTGCTTATTTTGGGGGCCCAAAGAAAATAAGACCTGGTCTTATTTTGGGGAAAACCCGGGTATATATGTGCATTACAAAATTGTCTAAATCAGAAAATTAATACCAATTGTTGGCTTGCAGTATTTAATGTTTGATAATAGATATGTGTGATGATATAACTTCAGATTTGAAAAATCAAACCCTCCCCCCCCCAATAATTAATTTAAAAAGTAATTGCATTTTTTGTAAAGATACTCTTGGAATCGAAGAATCCTATAAAAATTTCTAAACAAAGAGTTTATTTCCTGAAAATATACATTCCATCATCATCATCATCATCATCATCATCATTATTATTATGTGTGTGTGTGTGTATATATGTGTGTGTGTGTGTGTGTGTGTGTGTGTGTATGTTTTCTGAGGTTTTCGTGGGTGTTTGTATGTAGGTCTTTGGTTATTCGGGGCTTCTCTCACGTAAAATTGGAAGTATCTTGGCCACGTTTCGACGAAGTCTCTTTCGTCATCTTCAGGCTGGTGTTCTCGGCTTCGTGCTTCCAGGAGCAATGTGAGATCGCAGCTGTCTCTTCCTTTTAACTGCTAGTGGGGGTGGGAGCTGATAGGGTGGGAGCTTGGCTGTGTTCTGATTGGGTGGAGGTGTGCTCTGATTGGATGGGGGGTTGGTTGTGCTCTGATTGGCTGGGGGTGTGTTCTGTTTGGGTGGGGGCTTGGTTGTGCTCAGCTTAGTCTGAGTTGCAGGGGGATTTAAGCTAGTGAGCTGTGTTGTTGTTGTTTGGCTTCGTGTTTGTGGCCATGAGAGCTCTTCATGCTGGGTGTCAGTCTGCTTCATGTATGGATTGGAGGGGTTTAAAGTGGCTAATGATGCAGCTGCAGTCTGGCTTCTGGTCCTTGCTCGTGCCTCATTATCAGTGTGGGTTTGAGTCTGCTTTCTGCGTGGATGTGTGGTGGTGACATCCTGGGTGGCTCTTGTGAGTGTGGGTCTGGTGTCATTCATCATGTTAGGGACTCGTTTGTCAATAAGGGCAGGTTTCCAAATGGCTGGCAGGCGGGAGGTATCATCTCGTTTGTTCATGCTGTGTGGGCGTTTTTCTATCTCGATGGCTTCTCTAATTATTCTGTTATTAAAGTGGCAATAGTTCTGGTCTTTGGCAATAGTTCTGGTCTTTTTAAAGTCAATTTCATGTCCTGTGGCTTTAAAGTGTTGGACCAGGGAAGAAGTTGGTTCCTCTTTTTTGACTGAGTTTTTGTGTTCTTCAATGCGTGCACTTATTCTTCTGTTGGTTTGTCCGATGTATGTGGTGGGGCAGGCGGTGGGGCATGGGATTTCATATACTCCTTGATTTTCTAACTCAATTTTGTCTTTGGGGTGCCTTAGGATGGTGGATATTTTTTGGTTTGTGCAGAATGCTGTCTTGATGTTATGTTTGTGGAGAATTTTGCTTATTCTGCAGCTGCATCATTAGCCACTTTAAACCCCTCCAATCCATACATGAAGCAGACTGACACCCAGCATGAAGAGCTCTCACGGCCACAAACACGAAGCCAAACAACAACAACGCAGCTCACCAGCAACTCAGACTAAGCTGAGCACAACGAAGCCCCCACCCAAACAGAACACACCCCCAGCCAATCAGAGCACAACCAACCCCCCATCCAATCAGAGGACAGCCAAGCCCCTAACCAATCAGAACACACCTCCACCCAATCAGAACACAGCCAAGCTCCCACCCAATCAACTCACATCCCCACTAGCAGTTAAAAGGAAGAGACAGCTGTGATCTCACATTGCTCCTGGAAGCACGAAGCCAAGAACACCAGCCTGAAGATGACGAATGAGACTTCGTCGAAACATCGCCAAGATACTTCCAATTTTACACGGGAGAAGACCCGAATAACCAAAGACCTACATACAAACACCCGCGAAAACCTCAGAATATATATATGTGTGTGTGAGAGAGAGAGAGTGTGTGTGTGTGTGAGTGTGTGTGTGTGTGTGTGTGTGTGTGTTTTCTTTCCTTTTTGTAGGCTTTATGTGTATTTCTCTTTAGCCAGGTTCTTCCTACGTAAACCAAGAATTTTATGCAGCCCTAGTTCAGTGAAATCACAATGCACTAGTTTCTAGACTTTTTTTCTGGCAGGCAGCAGACCCTCTGCTGCCCATTGGGAGACTAAGATAGGTCTATTTCGGGCTTATAAACCCTCATCAGTTAGCCACACCCTCAACCCATGTATCTTCCCTGTATTTGTTTTCTTTCCTTTTCATAGGCTTTATGTGTATTTCTCTTTAGTCAGGTTCTTCCTACGTAAACCAAGAAAAAAAGCCTAGAAACTAGTGGATTGTGATTTCACTGAACTAGGGCTACATAAAAATCTTGGTTTACGTAGGCAGAACCTGGCTAAAGAGAAATACATATACATATACACATACATATACATATACATATACATATACATATACATATACCTATACCTATACCTATACCTACACCTACACCTACACCTACACCTACACCTACACCTACACATACACATACACATACACATATACTTATACATATTCCCCAAAATATTGTTTCTCTAGATGAAAATTTAACTGCAGGGAAACTTGTTTTTATTGTTAATAGATGTTTTTTTTTTTATTCATTCATAGAACACTGTAGGATTTGCTCTGCCTACATAGAGAAACAAACAGTATTCATATTTGAAGATCTAGTGACCTGTATTTAATTGAGGTTATGCTTGCAACTGTTCTTGCCAGCATTGTAACAAGCAAGGGTGAAATTGATAAGAGTTCTGTTATTTCCCATATCTCTGGGCAGGAGACTGGCAGCTGCAAAGCATCAGATTTCTGTTTGCAATTGCAAGATGCTAGCAATTTTTTCCTATATTTATTTATATAAATACATACATACATACATACATACATACATACATACATACATACATACATACATAGATTTTAGAAGGCAGGAGGAAAGGTAGCTTTCTTCCTTCAGGACCCTTTTCTCCCCATCCTGGCTTCTTTCAGTATCCTGTTTCTGATGCTTGCTGTAGGCACTGTATAAAATATATAGTTAGGACTTCGGGGCAAATCCTATAATAGCTGGAGCGTAGGCTCTCCTTGCACCATAAGAATTGCATAAAAGCAATAAGCTTTTAAGCACAACTGAGGAAAGGTGTTTGGGTGGCTTTCCAGGTGCTGCTTTATAATAACCACTTCCTTTTTTTTTTTTTTTTTTTTTTTTTGCCAATGGACAGATAAAAGGACACAATATGTTTTGGAAATATGGAGGAGGGGCAGAGAACAGTGCAATAGTTGTTGCTCTCAGACCTGCCAGACTCTAGTCATGATTACGTGCTGGTTTTGTTTTGTTTTTAATTTCCCTATTTGTTCATGTGAGTCCCCTGGACTGCAAGGCGATCAAACCGGTCAATCCTAGAGGAGATCAACCCTGACTGCTCTTTAGAAGGCCAGATCCTGAAGATGAAACTCAAATACTTTGGCCACCTAATGAGAAGGAAGAACTCACTGGAGAAGAGCCTAATGCTGGGAAAGATGGAGGACAAAAGAAGAAGGGCACGGCAGAGAATGAGGTCGCTGGATGGAGTCACTGAAGCAGTAGGCGTGAGCTTAAATGGACTCCAGAGGATGGTAGAGGACAGGAAGTCCTGGAGGAACATTGTCTATGGGGTCACGATAGGTACATATTCGACCCGATTCTGACTATAATGTACCCCTTAGGTAATTATCTTTATTTCACTATGTATAATTATACATTAATGATTTGCCTCACGCCTAATAAGCGGCGTGACTTTGCAACTAACAACAACAAAACAACAAAACAACAAAAATTTGTTCAGTTGCAAAAAAAAAAAAATTGCTGATTAGATTGTGGTAGTTCAACCCTCAGTCTGCAGTAGCAAGGATATTTGGAAAGATTGGGAAGTAGAACTGGAGTCAATGTGATCTTTCCCTTAAAGAAACCACATTGGGGCCTCATTCTTTGTCCCATCTTTTCTGAACTGCACATGTTAAGCATGGAGCATATGTATCCTTAGTCTGATTGCCTAGATTCTTTTGCCTTCCCTTTTAAATATTTTGGCTGAGACTTTGCCTATAAGACTATTATCACAACTTTGCCTATAAGACTATTAAATAGCAACTGGCTGAGCTTGCGTGGTATTTTTTTTTTCTTCCATTCAATTGTATTTAGTTCTTCCAGACTGCCTGGACAAGTGAATTCCTATAATTTTCTCAGCAATGCTTTTCAGAAGTGGTTTGCCGTTGCTTCCTTCCTATGGCTGAGAAAAAGTGACTGGCCTAAGGTTATGCAGCTAGCTTTGTACCGAAAGCAGGACTAGAAGTATATACTATATAATATATATTTCACAAATTCTGTCAAACCATATCCTACCTATGAGTAATAAGGTCTTATTCTAACAGACCTATGAAATGAACAATTTTTCCTGGTTAGACTGGCCATAAACTACCCTGTTTTTCCCCAAAATAAGACCTAACGGAAAATAAGTCCTAGCATGATTTTTCAGGATGCTCGAAATATAAGTCCTACCCCCAAAATAAGCCCCAGTTAACATTGACAGCCAGATGGATGCATTTAGTACCATATTTTCCCCAAAATAAGACCTAACCAGAAATAAACCCTAATGCATCTTATGGAGCAAAAATTAATATAAGATCTGGTCTAATTTTTGGGGAAACAGAGTACATTGCTATATTTTCATTCACAGCTTGATACTTATTGTTGATGTTTCTTTACAATTTTTAAAAACCTAGATATATGCTGGTAGGGAGTCCATTTTGACTGAGAAATAGCATGGATATTTTCTGTTCTTTTGAAGGGAAAGATAATGTTATCATTTGTAAAACACTTAACACATATTATATGCCAACAAGATCATCATCGGAAAAATATAAACACTTAGGCTTATATACTGCTTCACAGTGCATATCTCATTAACCTTTTCAATAATTTTGAGGCATATCAAATTCTATATTTTTGCCTGAAAAGCAAAAACAAAAATCTTAATTCAAACAAATTAAACCATTCCAGAGGTCAGAAAACATAGAGTAACTATAATATTTATTTATTATAAACAGACTCAATGACACCATGAGGATTATATAAGCAGATGAATTAAAACCAGTCCAACTCGCTGACTTTCTGTTCTGAGCCATATAGTACCACCAGTTTTACGGAGGCAAAATGCATTAGTGAGAGAATACAGAAAAATTATAAACAATTCACTCCTACTGGTGCATGCTGACCTTCCCCATTTATCAGCCAGAAGACTCAAATCCAGGAAGCCCCCGCTGGCACTTGCACAACATCTGCCCAACAACTGCTAAATTGATTTCCAATGGAAAGCCAAATGGGTCACAGAACACTTAGTCATAGGAAGACATATAAATGACTCCACAAAAAATGTTCTAGGCTTTGAACTATCATATCAGCAATGGATAATCCTGAATAGAATTTGCACCTCACATGCCAGGACTCTTTCTATTAATGGGGCATAGTATCCTCTCCTCAGTATGACTATGGGTTCCCATGTCAAACTATAGATTACAGGCTGTAAGGTGAGAGCATATACAGATCCAGCATCTGATTATTATTATTTTTAATATAAATGATGCTGTGCTTCAATGATTAGGTGACCTAAACATTGGTATTTGAACATAGAACTTTTTAACATTTATATTTTGTTCTTTTGTTTGTTTATAAGACCTGTTGTCCTTCAACAGGCCTTATAAATACATACATACATACATACATACATACATACATACATACATACATACATACATAGTTTTGTTTTTCAGTCTGGCTGTAACTAATTGCCCAAAATAACATAATTTCTACATAAGCAAATGAGAATATTAGCAAAAGAGGAGGAGGAAAAGTAGAAACCTCCTGCTGGGAATCACCATCTCGTTCTGGCAGCCAAAATTTATAATCTTTCTATAACGCCCCAAGATGTGCTTTGATTGCCCCAATCATACCCAAACATGAGGGCCATTCAGATAAATTTCATGTTTAATACTTTTTAAGAGATGCTGACCCTAGACTTACATATCAGGTGGGCATATATTTTCATCCAGTTATACAACTGCACAAAACTTTTATTTAGATATCCTGTTTTATTGTGCTATTTTTCCCTTCCCTTATAACTAATTGATGTATTAAATTATTTCTCCTTTTATTGTAAAAGCTGGCCAAAGACCATACTAAAGTTATACGGTTTGATTTGCTCCTAAATGTAAATATCCTTTATGTCAGCTGCAGTACACTAAACAAAATCCTCATCCATGTCCAGAACAAAATACCCCAAATTTCATGTTTCGGTTCATGCACAGACCATCTAAAAACAGCTGCTTGATGCACAAACCAATTTGTGTGCAACCTGCTTTCACATCTGGTATACTAATCCCTCGCTACCTACGCCTTGGGCCACACAGGCCACTCAATTCTTATTGAGACAAAACAGCAAGCCAATTTGCCTCAGTGAGAAAAGCGCTTGTAGTCACTGACAATCGGCAATGCCAGAGGAGACCCTGAAGCAAAGCCAGGCAAAACAACATGGCTGCTTCATTTTACTGTTATCTGTGAAGCTTTTACACAGTCCTGGTCTGCCACATTTTCTCCTTGTACAGAAAATCTAAAATAGCTGTTCCCATATTTGCCTCTATTTGGTTTGTCACATTATTAATCTGTGTCATTAATCTGTATTGTGCATTCAAAGACTAATCCTAGTCAATTCTGGAGAGGCTATATGTAAACAACCTGGCATCGCCCTCCAGGGCAGGACCTTTATATGCTTACTTGTGCCAGATATTTGCTGGCAGCATGTCCCAGCTGGCTCAATCAATTCTGAACAAATTGAGCCCTTAAAGTTTGGAAATCCTTTTTTTGATCCCATGCCTTGAATTATATCAAGGAGCAATAAAAGTTCTGATCCCAGTTGATCCTTCTAGTTTTCCATTTTTTCCCCCTGACGGTATTTCCCAAGACAATGCCGTAAGTGGAACAAAAAAAGATCCACTTTGCTTAGAGAATTTGATGCTGCTTTGATACGTACATGAGATTTTTAATAGGGCCTGGTGGCTCAACAGACTAAAGCATTGTGATTAACACCAGCTGTCTGCAATTACTGTAAGTTCGAATCTCACCAGGCTCAAGGTTGACTCAGTCTTCCATCCTTTCTAAGGTAGGTAAAATGAGGACCCAGTTTGTGGGGGCAATAAGCTGACTTTGTATAAAATATACAAAAGTATGAAGGCTATTGCTTAACGCAATGTAAGCCACCCTGAGTCTTTGGAGAAGGGCGACATATAAATCATTTTTTTTAAAAAAAAAATAGCTTTATTGATGAAGACATTTCAGTAAATGTAGGTTGTCATACAAGCCAGACACTGCTTTTCTGCATGGTGGTTAAAAGTAGAAGACTCCTCCTCACCTCTCTTGAATTTGATCATTCTACTAAGGTTGAACTATTCTATTTAAAGCTACAATTCTCTACTGGCCTATCTAGGAGTAAATCACAATGAACTTGGTGGGAATCCCTTCTGAGTAAACACATGCAAGCCACTCATCTGAAGGTCTCATTAAAAGATGCAGGGGAAACATCTGGTAAATTGCATTTTGTGGGATCACTTACAAAATGCTTTAATTACTCAAATTACTCACACACGCTGTAATGTATTATTTAAAAATAGTCTCCACACAACAGTGCTAGCAAAAACAACTGCCCATATTGCACCTTCCTTACTCTCATCCCACCAATGGAAGAGCTACTATATCAAATTACAATCCACCCAGCACATCTTGTTTTACCAGATATCATAAATCTGGATGAGCCCTAAGAAGGCCAATCTGTTGCTATCTATCCTGCATCATTTCTTCTGCGCATCAAATTGCTACAGTAGTTCTATCATAGAATATGCCAACTCATTCTTGGTATTTATTAGTAACCCTATTCTAAAAGGTGAGTGACCTTTTTAAAAACTCTATTTACAGGATTTTAACTGAACATTACCAAAATCCATTGAAATATTATTTTGGGAATCCACACTTTAATTAGACACTATATTTTATTAATCTGAAATATGTTGCTTATCAAATAGCCATCAGCATTTTGAGAAGGTATGTGTTTTATGGTTTCCTAGAAGATCACTCTCTCTTTCTTTCTGTCTCTCTCTCTTTCTGCCTTTTTCACATTCACACACAGAGAGACACAAGCTTCACTCAATAGGCAGCACACTATGATAAATACTTACACATTATTATCAGTGATATGCTAATCACAGTAAAAAAAAAAATTACCTAACCTTGCTAGTTTGTGTTTGTGCTGTTCCAAATGCACTACTGGGAAAATGAATTAAAGTAATAACATTATTTATATTCTATGTATGAAAAAAAATCATTAAGATATGACAGACAGCTGAATAGGAATCTTAACACGAAGGATATTTCACTAAAGTTGAGTCACGTTTGTTTCGATGAGCACCTTGTTCTAAGCTAAATATCCCCATAGTACTGTATCTTCACTAAGTAAGAAGTCCTTGGTGAATATGTAATTTTCCCTTTTCAATATTCTTCATTATTAGATTTTTTTTGATAGGAGAAATTTCCAAAACAGTTCTAATAATAAGAGAAAATTTCATTTTTTAAAAATGAGATAAGTTATCTCATTTTAAAGTTTAAAATGAGATACTGTTAATATTAGATCAACTATTTATCCCATGGAGGAACTGTTTCGCTTTATAAGACAAACTTTATAAAAAATAAAATATCCCTGGAATTGAATATGCTACTTTATTATGTTCACATACCTATATATTTTCCTTGACAATGTGAAGAAAGTACTTGCTATTGATTTCTTCCATGTTAATTGTTGCTGTTGCTGCTATTGTTGTTTTTAGCTTCCTAGTAGCCACACTATAGAAAAGAAAGGTAACCATGTACCTATGATAGCATACTGTGTTAACATCAAGGAGGTAGAGCAGGGGCGGGCAATTAATTTTCCCAAGGGGCTACATGAAAAACTTGGATTGTTGTGGAGGGACACACCACTGCTCCACCCTGATGACACCACCCTGCCCCACCCCTTATAGAAATGTCACCTTGACATCCCAATGCCAACACCCCTTGTTGTCAATGCCACCAACACATGCCAGATGGACAGGTGTGGCCCGCAGGCCATAAAATGTCCAGTTCTGAGGTACAGCCTATTTAAGATTCAAGTAACTAAGTGTAGTTTCTAAACTATGAGTGAGAATTGGTTAGAACTGAACAGTCAGCAGCAGAAAGGTGGGTTCTGCCCAGTTTATATACAGAAAAGTAACTTAAATTTAAATCATATCAGGCTCTGTACTTTAACATAGGTAAAAAATATGGCTGAGAAAGTCTCAATTCTGACAATCAATAGAGTAATTTTTCATGCACTCAAATGCCTTCTGTGAATTCATTCAAGACTCATTCTTAAAAAAGGGGGGAGGGGGATGCCACCATAACATCAATGCTAGCTTTTTAGATTAGGAGATGAGAAGAATAGGCAGTGAAGTTCCTCCCATCCTCCCAATAGAACAAGCAGGGTGAGTAGGCAAACCTATAAATTGCATTGTCTGAAGATGAGTCTTTCTTTGATCTTGTGTGTTGTAATTTTTGGTGGGAAGCCTCATTGGTACCACACAAATACATTAAATTTCTCATTTAAAACCACAATCTGAATATTCTGGTCCAGCCAAGAAACAGAGAATCCAACTGCATTTCACAAATGAGCCCTTGTGGACAAGACATGATGGATAAATGATGAATAGAGTAAAGAAACATTTTATCTATAGTTGTGGAAAAAACAAGAATTTCCATAGCACTGCATGTCATTGGACATGACTTGGGAGGGGGTGTTGGTGCAGGGGTGAAATGCTACTGGTTCGGCCCGGTTATCCCGAACCAGTAGTAAAAAAGGCTACTGGTTCACCAAACCAGCAGTAAAACATGTGTTAAAAACAAAAAAGTTTCAACGATCAGCTGAGTGACACACGATCGTCGGAACTTTTTTTTTTTTTTTACTTTTATAGCATTTTTTTACTACCGGTTCTCTGGAACCGGTAGTAAAAAATTCTTTAAAATAATAATAATAATAATAATAATAATAATAATAATAATAATAATAATGACTCCAATGATCACAGCTGTGCCGTGAGATCATCAGAGCCTTTTTTTAAGTTTTAAAAGCATTTTTTTTACAACCTATTCGCCAAATAGGTTGTAAAAAATGCTTTTAAAAGTAAAAAAAAGATCGCGCGCCACAGCTGATCACACACACCCTGTGCACTCTTCTACTTACCCCATGCCTCCTTTTGGTGTGCACTGCACACACACGCACCTCGCTTTTGGTGTGTGGTGCACACTGTGCATGCTGGGTTGGTGGTATTTTTAAATGATTTTGATACTTCAGTGATTTCAGGAACATTGTCACCAGAGTTACTTCTCAAGAAAGTTTGGTAGGGGAAGACTGATATCAGTTGCAACACATTTAAAGATTTGGAGCTAAATTATTTCAAGGATTTATTCCAAGCAAGAGAAATATGACTTATCAGTTGTTGCTGAATTTTGGCACCCGAGAGATTCAGCAACCTTTGTCTCTGATAAGAAATACAATTAAGCAGCTTCTGTGACCAGAGGTACCTCATCCCTTGCAGTACATTTATTACAATAAGGGCATATGTAGTCAGGGATGGGAAGGCTTTTGTGACTCCTGGTGTTTTCTTTTCTATGGGAAATGGGTCCAAATGGCTCTTTGAGTGTTTAAGGTTGCAGAGTGCAGACCCCTGACCTAGAATATATGTCTTTAGTATCCCCTTTTTCAAAAGGTAAAGGAGAATTCCTACAACTTGCTTGGTTATTGGGATTATTAGATCCTCAGAAAGGGGAAAAAACTCTGAACCGATTTGATTCTGCAGGATCTGATCTGGGTCGATCACCAGGACAAGTGGTTTTGCCTTCTGAGCTTTCGGATTTATCCCTCTCACCAGCATGAGTCCAAAAGCTCAGGAGCAAAATCTTATCCCTGTGACTAACCCAGATTGGATCCTGCAACATTATCCCAGGATATGTATATTCACCTTCATTTGTGAGTTCATATTATTTGAGTTATGAAAGGGCTCAAAAGGCTTAAGACAGCAAATTTCAGCATCTGAAGGTGTAGAAAAAAGGCAACTACTCTCAATTATAATCTCTCTGAAATAAAGTCTGAATTGGAGTTGTATTCAGCAGGTCTCCTTGATTTAAGGTAGTATAGCAATGGCCCAACAGGTTCATGGAAAATAATATGCTAATTCATTTATAGAACCACTTAGGAAAACAAGAAAGGTGGATAACTAAAAAAATTACACCTGAGCAATGTTATTGCTCTGAGCAATAGTATGGGGTCTCCTGTTTCAACAGGGGATTGGACCAGAAGACTCCAAGGTCCCTTCCAATTCTATTATTTTATGTTCTATGAAAACAAGTGAAATAACAATCTGGTTAAATATGCATTTGAGCCATTTGTTATGTTCCATGTGAAATAGTTTTGACTCCATGCTTTGTTTAGCAAACATGGCACTTCGCTCCAGTTTCAGCTTTCCTACAGAATCCCTACATTTCATTATCCAATAAAGAATACTCTTTAGAAGAAAAATTTTCTCTCATTTTTCTTCTCTTTTTGGTTGATGCTATCAATTGATTGTATAAATATGGAATGCATCACATACATTAGCAGAGGGTGACATTTGACTCCAGACGTTTCAGTCTCTAAAAATAACATGAAGTCATTAGCTGTATAACTAAATAACAAGCTCAGGTGTCTTGAAGAAAGAGCTTCATGCATTCATTCCAGAAAGGCCTTTTCAAATTAGTGATCCTCAAATAAAACTGAGATAATAGTAACAGTTTACTATTCAAGTTAATTAAATGGTAACCCAAATGTAACCAAACAGCTGGAAGGAGACACAGTAGCTATTTTGGGATAGCAAATAGGAAATTATTAACCCAGATTGTTGTAATGATAAACAACAGTTAATGCTTGGTATTAGCATCATCCTATAATACTAAGAACAGTTATAGACAGTTTCCCTAACCCATTAATATACAGGTATTTTTCTTTAAAACCGCATAATTTGATATTGTTATATAAAATGGAATTTTTATAGGATTTCATTGGTTTTGAATAGCATAGACCTTTTATAGAGTTTCATAGGTTGTTTGCAGCATTATATATGTCTTTTTATTTTTTGCTTCTTTTTTAAGATTCTAGGCTTAGTGATTGACATTCAAGCAGAGAATAAAAGTGGGAAGTGTGCTTTATTAATTTCGCGGGTATGTGTATGTAAAAAGTGAAAATCTCGGGTGTTTTCCCACATCATTAAAAGTCTGTTAGTTGAAATGCTTAAAATCCTGGCTAAAATCCCATCTTAAGATCCTCTAAAATCCCAACAAAACACTTTGTAAGGTCTTTTGAAACTCTGGCTAAAATCCTGACCAACACTTTAAAAGTTTTCTTTTTGGCAACGTTTTGACAAGCTCTCTAACTTGTCATCATCGGGCCCCTACCCACAGCTTCTAAACTGAAAGTAGATTTATTTATTTATTTATTTATTTATTTATTAAATTTCTATACCGCCCTTCTCCTTCCGGACTCAGGGCGGTGAACAGCCAATTTAAAACCAATACAAATACAAAAAAGTTAAAACGTACTAAAACCAATATAAATTTAGGCTGAAATGTAAAACCAAATAAAACTCTAAAACTCTAAAAAGTTTAAAAAATAGTTTAAAAAATAGGAGGGATCAGGCAAGTCCGGCAAGTTGGAAGAGATGAGTCTTCAGAGCCCGACGAAAAGTCCGGAGGTCAGCGATTGTCCTCAGATCTGGAGGGAGATCGTTCCAGAGGGTGGGAGCTACCACAGAGAACGCTCTCCCCCTGGGGGTAGCCAGCCGGCACTGTCTGGCTGACGGCACCCTGAGGAGGCCCTCTCTGTGGGAGCGAACCGGCCGGTGGGAGGCAATAGGTGGCAGAAGGCGGTCCCGTAAGTACCCTGGTCCTAAGCCATGGAGCGCTTTAAAGGTGATTACCAACACCTTGAAACGCACCCGGAAGTCAACCGGCAACCAATGCAGCTCACGCAGGAGAGGTGTCACATGGGAGCGCCCTGTCGCTCCCATAATCCCCCGCGCGGCCGCATTCTGTACCAGCTGAAGCCCCCGGATGCACCCCAAGGGGAGCCCCATGTAGAGAGCATTACAGTAGTCCAAGCGAGACGTGACGAGCGCCTGAGTGACTGTGCGTAGGGAGTCCTGATCTAGAAAGGGCCGCAACTGGCGTATCAGGCGAACCTGATAAAAAGCTCCCCTGGCCACAGCTGTCGTATGCTCCTCTAAAGACAGCCGTGGGTCCAGGAGGACGCCCAAGTTGCGCACCCTTTCCGTGGGGGCCAATGATTCGCCCCCAATAACCAACGATGGAGTCAGTTGGCTATATCGGGACGCCGGCAGCCACAGCCACTCGGTCTTGGAGGAGTTGAGTCGAAGCCTGTTTCTCCCCATCCAGACCCGCACAGCTTCAAGGCACTGGGACATCACTTCCACGGCATCGTTGGGGTGGTCTGGGGTGGAGATGTACAGCTGAGTGTCATCAGCGTACTGATGGAATTCCACCCCAAAACCACGGATGATCTCACCCAGCGGCTTTACATAAATGTTGAACAGAAGGGGCGAGAGGACCGACCCTTGTGGCACCCCACACACTAGGCGCCTCGGGGTCGACCGCTGCCCCCCTGTCAACACCGATTGCGACCGGTCGGAGAGGTAGGAGGAGAACCACCGCAGAACGGTGCCCCCCACCCCCAATCCCTCCAACCGGCGCAACATGATACCATGGTCGATGGTATCAAAAGCCACTGAGAGGTCTAACAGCACCAGGATAGAGGAGTACCCCCTACCCCGGGCCCTCCAGAGATCATCCACCAACGCGACCAATGCCGTTTCGGTGCTGTAACCAGACCTGAAGCCGGACTGGAGCGGGTCTAAATAGACAGCTTCATCCAGGTACCGGGGGAGCTGCCGTGCCACCACACTCTCAACAACCTTCGCTAGAAAGGGAAGGTTGGAGACAGGACGATAATTTGCCAAAACAGCTGGGTCCAGGGAGGGCTTCTTGAGGAGGGGCCTCACCACCGCCTCCTTCAAAGCGGCCGGTAGGGCACCCTCACTCAAAGAAGCATTTATAATCTCCTGGAGCCAGCCTCGTGTAACCTCCCGGGAGGCCAGCACCAACCAGGAGGGACACGGGTCCAATAAACATGTAGTGGCGTTCAGTCTTCCCAGGATCCTGTCCACGTCCTCAGGAGCCACAGGATCGAACTCAGCCCAGATAACACTCTCAAGACTGGGCTCAGTCACCTCGCCCAAACTAACCCAGTCAGTGGCCAGCTCATCCCGAATCTGAGTTATTTTATCATCCAGATATTGAACAAAATCCTCAGCACGTCCCTGCAAGGGATCCTCCCGCGCTCCCAGATGAAGGAGGGAGCGGGTCACCCTAAACAGGGCGGCTGGGCGATTATCTGATGATGCGATAAGAGCGGCCAAATAATTAGATTTCGCCACTTTTATTGCCACTAAGTAAGTCTTAATATGAGCTCTTACCAGTGTCAAGTCAGATTCAGAGCGACTGGCCCTCCAACCGCTCTCTAGGCGTCTTTTCCGGCGCTTCATCTCCCTCAGCTCCTCGGTAAACCAAGGAGATAAGTGAGTTCGGCGCCGGGTCAGAGGCCGCAAAGGCGCGACTCGGTCCAAGGCCCCACCGGCTGCCCTATATACTATATATATACTATACTATATACTATACTGCCCTATATACCAAATATATACTATACTATACTATACTATACTATACTATACTATACTATACTATACTATACTATACTATACTATACTAATATATATATATATATATATATATATATATATATATATATATATATATATATAATATTTACTGATAAAGAAATAAAGGGAGACTAGTATAGATCTATTTCAAGCTATTTAGCTCCCATTAGCTAGCCATACCCTTACTTGGATTTGAACTTGATCTGCATGTATATTAGGCAGTTGTATTAACCTCTGAGCCACAAGTTCTCCTTCCTTTATCAGCTTGAGCCAGGGGAGAGATTGTTTTTTTACCAAAGCACCTGGTCTACCCCAATATGGGAGGGAGCATACTGCTTCCCTTTTGCCTTTCAGCTCCAATCCAGGAGCCCTCAAGCAGTTGCATTCACGACAAACCATTTTATCAGCAAATTTATATTTGCTGATAAAGAAATAAAGGGAGACTAGTATAGTTCTATTTCAAGTGTTGTTCATCAAGAAAAACACTATCTCTCCTCTGGCTCAAGCTGATAAAGAGAGGAGAACTTGTGGCTCAGAGGTTAATACAACTGCCTAATATGCAGGCAGCACAAGTTTAAATCCGAGTAAGGGTATGACAACAATCTGGGTCCTCATTTTACCCACCTCAGGAGGATGGAAGGCTGAGTCAACCTTGAGCCTGTTAATATTCGATCTGCCAAACTACTGGCAGTCGGTGATCAGCAGAAGTAGCCTGCAATACTGCACTCTAACCACTGCGCCACCACGGCTCATATATATGGTCTTTGTGTGTGCCTTTCTGATAAAAGATGAAATATTTGTCTCTCTTCTCTCCACTCCTTGTCTCCAGGAGAACAGAATACTTTAGATTGGCCCAAAGGCCTGTCTTAATTTTGCAAAGCCTTCCAAAGAGACAAGCAGTGACAAAGCAATTTCATTTTTACCAAAAATATTAGAGCCCTTGCAATTACTGATTCAGATCAAGGGATATTCTTGCCTCTGTGAGGCAGCCAATGCATTTTGTTCATCAGGCACTGGTCTACCCATTTGTTTTCTTTTAACACTGATCAGCTGTAGGGCAGCCCTTTGAAGCCCCGCAGCAAAAGTTTAAACAGTTTTTTTCCCTCTAGCCATCAGCTGGGACTCAGGAGGCAGCAATAGATTGGGGGTGGGGCCAAATAAAAGATAAGAATAACACGGGGGGAGGGGTGAAGGTGAGGCAGAACCGGTTTGGTGACATCATATCGTTACCACTACCGGCTCAGCAGAACTGGGCCGAACTGGGAGGAACCCACCACTGAACAGAGGGATACAATCAAGGTCAAGTGAGGTATTAATACCACTCTATAAAGCCCTAGTAAGACCACACCTAGAGTACTGTATCTAGTTTTGGTCACCACACTATAAAAAGATGTTAAGACTCTAGAAAAAATGCAGAAGAGAGCAACCGGGATGATTAGGGGACTGGTGACTAAAACATATGAAGAATGGTTACAGGAACTGGGCATGGCTAGTTTAGTGAAGAGACGGACCAGGGAAGATATGATAGCAGTGTTCCAATATTTGAGAGGCTGCCACAGAGAGGAAGGGGTCAAGCTATT
The DNA here is from genome assembly GCA_030761175.1 of Masticophis lateralis. Taxonomy (NCBI): domain Eukaryota; kingdom Metazoa; phylum Chordata; class Lepidosauria; order Squamata; family Colubridae; genus Masticophis; species Masticophis lateralis. Next base: position 193,929,893 of record JAUDYJ010000001.1, on the reverse strand, counting down.
TTCCAAGGCACCTGAAGGCCAGACAAGGAATAATGGATGGAAACTGAGGAAGGAGAGATTCAACCTAGAAATGAGGAGGAACTTTCTGACAGTGAGAACAATCAACCAATGAAACAGCTTGCCTTCGGAATGTTGGAAGTTTGTTTGTTTGTTATTTATATATATATATATATATATATATATATATATATATATATATATATATATATATATATATATATATATATATATATATATATATATATTTCTATACCGCCCTTCTCCCAAAGGACTCAGGGCAGTGTACAGCCAAGATAGTAGGAGCTTCATCGCTTGAGACCTTCAAGAAAAGATTGGACTGCCATTAATTAGAAATGGTGTAGGGTCTCCTGCTTCAGCAGTGTGTGTGTGTGTGTGAGGGAGAATGTTGGACTAGATGATCTATAAGGTCCATTCCAACTCTGTTAATCTGTTAAATCTGTTAAATGCTTGCAGGCAGTTTTATCTTGTATGCTTCAACTCCCTTCAAGGAAAAAGAAGGGGGACGAAGCCTATATCTTGTTTTTGCTATGTGGGACTCAGTTCACAAGCGAGAGAAAAATCATTCCTCATTTTCTCCGATAACAAGTTTCAAACCAAGTTACCTAATGACCTATCACATTTCTTAACATTTTGTCACCCCTGACTAGAGATGGATAAATCTGTCATGCTAGTTCAATTTATTCATTTTCAGTCTTAATCCAATTCCATCCCATTTCCTTGTTGGCTCTTGATTTTTTGAGACAAGATGTTTGAATATAAAGTTTGTTTTTATTTTTGCATTAATTTCTTCAACTATGCAGTTTCCTGCATGCTTTTCCTAATAAAAAAAATATATTTTTGTAATGTTTTCAGCCATAGAGACATGGTTTGGTTGTTAAGAATTTCCCTAACATGCATATTTCTATATTGAAAATGCACATATATTGAGTGAGGCTTGTGTTTTGGTTCATGAATTGGTTCAGAGACTGTAAATTAAGTTCACATTAAAATGTAAACCAAATGAATTACTTCCCCAGTTCTTGGTCTTGTACTTTTAACATTTTTTAAAAAAACCAATCCTTCCCTGACTTTCACTGCATGGAAAACCACAATGAATTAGCATTTTTATCAGAGTACTGATCCCTTGGGGATTTCTTTCAGATTCTATGATAGGAACTAATAATTCACAGGTCTGATATTTTCTCACTTCTGTGTGGCTTTGCCAAGGGAGCCTCAAAGGAGAGGTTTTGACAGACTGAGGACTTGGCACAGTGAATGTTCCTCTTGAACCTCCTTAGAATTCATGACTTTTGTGTGTTAACTCAACATGGTGGCCAATCCTTATTACTGCCATAATAATAACAGAAAAGCTGCCTTCCCTCAATTCACGAGAGACCAATAACTCATCTGGAAGCAGGTGCTCAAAGATCATTACAGACTAATAATGTTTGTTAATGAGGCACCAAAAGTGCTTATGTTTTGTAAGACATATAAAGGCATATGGTGCTCTGCCAAGATTGCTTATGAAGTCCTCTTTGAAGATCTGGCTTCTGATAGGACTTGGGAATGAGGAATCTCAAAGGTGCTTGGATGGCTGGGCCTCCTCCAGGATTCTAGTAACAAGCACAAAAAGGAAATGCATGAATTACAAAAGCTCTTCTTTTCCATGACAAATATACTTGATGGTCGCTCCTAAGTAATAACCTGACAATAATCCAATAGTCTCCCATCAACTTTATTTTTATGACTCTGTTGGCTTTATGGGTAAGAAGAAATGTGCTGACTTTCCATAGAGAGGAGTATGTTTCAGAACATCAGAAAATTATGCTACTAATGGTTGAGGTATATATTATAGCTTTTGCTCTGCCCCAATCAGTGTATCAAAACCCATCATTTTCTTTTTATAGGCCATCTGTTGTGATTGTTTCCTTGATTTGCATGCTGTTATTGTATATGAATTATATACTTTTATCTAAAAAGCAAGTTATGAATTTCTTTCAGTTGTCACATTTAGCAAACTAACTTGGAGGCAGTGCAAATATTATTGCATTCAGCCTGCCAGCTGAGATACCTCCTCATCCAATATAACTCCTCTCCCAAGATTGAGGTTTGTGTGTGTGTGTGTTTTACACTTCATTCCAGAGGAGTTGTGATTATTACACAACACATTATTGTTTTCTTTGTCCTGGTTAGAGCGCTCACATTAGCTGTGCATGCAGCCATTTTGAAAGGTTAAGAACAGAGCCACCTCTTGTTTTTATAATGAAAGGAAGGGGGATGTGGAAAGGGATATAATAAAAGACTTTGTATATACTACAGATTTACCATAATTTTGTCAGATATGTAATAACTAATGCCAGGCTTATCATCCTAAAGAATCAGGTTTTTTTCTCTCTCTTTCTATAAAACAAAAAGCAAAAAAAATAGTTAGGTAAAAGTTAATGAACTTTCAGAATTTAGTAGAAACTAATAATCAGAATAATGTTAACACACACATATCACTTCCCGATTGCTCTGAATGGAGTCCAATTCTAGGGAAGACCAAGTTGCTTTTGTAGCAGTTGTACCACAAAGGTTATACAGAAATTGTGGGTGCTCGGCACTGTAGTGTTTCATGACTTTCATCAGAGAGATGTGACTTGGAAGGCGATGATTTTCTACCTTTCAGGAACTGAGAGGAAACCAAACCCAGTTCTGAAGGTGAGATGGGTGGCAAATACTGTAAATCTAATACATACATAAATAAATATTCCATAGTCCAGGAATGATGCAGGAGAGAACCTTCTCCTGCAATCTTTTTAGGAAAGAACATTCACAGGACTTGGCAAAAATTATCAAGATGTTAAAGGTGGAGTTTCAACTATGTACCCACCACTGCGATCTTGACCCTCTTGCCTTCTGCTGATGACTGTATATACTGTATATACAGTAGATGAGTATATTATACTGTATATAGATGAGCCACTAGGCAGGAACACAAATGACTTCTTTTATGACAGAGCTACTGGTTGCAGCAGATTAGCTTTCCTTCCATTTTTATGTTGCCATTTCTGCACAAAGGGAAGCCTACTTTGCTGGGTTACTATGTTATGATTATGCTGGGACAATACATAGCAATAACTTTAAACATTAGACTTATATACCACTTCATAGTGTTTTACAGCCCTTTCTAAGCGATTTACAGAGGCAGCATATTGCCCCCAACAATCTGGGAAGGATGGAAGGCTGAGTCAAACTTGAACCAGTCAGGATTGAACTGCTGGCAGTCGGCAGAATTAGCCTAAAATACTGCATTCTAACCACTGCGCCACCATGGTTCTCTATCTACTATCTTCATTCACATTTGGAAGGTGAACAAGGCACTTCCTTTTTCCAGTTAGGGTGGCAACTTTATTATTTACTCCATGTGTCAAAATTGCAACTACCATGAAAGACTTTCAAAGTTATTTGCCTTGTGCTATAAACTAATGGGAAGTGATTATTTTCATTTAGAAAAAAAAAAACCCAAAAATCCAACCCAAATCCCCTGTTACAGAATTTAGGAAGAACTCATAAGAAGACACAAGCAGAACAGAAGCCTCCACTGAACAATATCAGTTGCAGTTCCCAGAATCACAGAGATATTAATTGCCTCCTGGGAAGTTTTATCGTCTAAAATTTCAAACCACTTAGCATTTTTTTGCCCTCAGAACACTCTCAGATGGTTCTATAGTTGCAAACTCATGTGCTTAGTTATCTCTGGTTGCCTTTTCAGGGAATGTATTTTATTTACTCTGAGAAGATTAAATGAAAGGCAAAAGGAGATTAAAGAATTTTACTATAAGCAACAAGAAATGACTACACTTGTGGACTATATGTTATAAATCTCTAATATACATGGCAGCACCTATGCACATAAACTTGGAATTATAACTCTATTCCTAAATATTTAAACACATGCTTATGTCATTTAGACATTATTTCAACCTTGGGTCTTTAATTTAGACTAACCAAGAGCATCCTCTAAACACCTTCATGTATTAATTCTCTGTTACCTTCTGAATTCATCTGCAAGCTTATTTAATACATAAAACCCAGCTTGGTGTATTGATTAAGGTGCTGGCCTGAACCCCAGGAGACCCTGATTTCTAGTCCCACCAAGGCATGAAAGCTGGCTGTGTGACTTTGAACCAGTTACTCTCCATCACACCTACCCCACATCACAGTGTTGTTGTGGAGATAGAAAAAGAAGGACCATTATGTACGTTTGCTACCTTGAGTTGCTTATAAAGTAATAAAAGGCAGGATAAAAGGAAACAATGGTTTATAAGTCATAATCTATTCTTGTTCAGGAGGGGAAGGTGTGCTTCTTAAATGCTTCTCTTTTGATGTTGGATGTGAATTTGAATGCTGTATACCACAAGTGTCAAACTCACTGCATCACACTGATGTCACGTGACGTATCTCAATATTTTTTGCCTTCAGAGAGCTGGGGTGGGCGTGGCCTGTGCATGACACCTTTGACACCTCTGCAGGGTATACCATGGCTTGAGGAAAATCAGAAAGGCCATCATTTGCTAGTCTCCCTCAGAAACCTAAATGTGTAGTTATGGGTTACTTTTCATCAGATACAGATTAAACTCAAACAGATGATGATTCTACTAAGCATATCCCACAAAGAACCAAGAAAAAGAAAAGACGAGCTGGCCCTTATTGTAATTTTCTTTTCTTTTTTTTTTTTTTTCATTTCTAATTGGTTCACTCTCATTACTGCTATATAGTTGTTCCTCAAAGTAGAATCTCTGTTCTTCTTGGCAATAAAAAGTACCATTGCAAGATTTACTCTGTTAAATTCAATACAGATGACCTTCTAAGTCAATTAAAGGGCACTTGTCTGAGAAGGGTAGTGGCCTTTAAAGGGCTGGAGAGTTCATATTCTCATATTAAGTCCATTTGCTAGCCTTCAGCAGGATTAATTTCATTTCAGAATGTTCTCAAATCTGAATACTGATTTAAAAGGCTGCTTCTCAGTCACACGTGTTGCTCCAAATTCAGTACAAGGCCCCTATTTAATAGAGCCGATGTATTCAAATAATTAGAACATTACTCTGGATGTTTGTCTTATACCTGACTTTACCAGATGGTGGGTTCATTTATAAAACAATAAAAGTAGTATATATATCTGTAAATATTAAAAGAGAAACTCCCTGCCAGCAGACTTCTTTCAAAGGGCCAAGAATCATATAGCATCATGCACATTTAGGTGTAGGTAAGATATAAGGTTTTATTTCTTTTTAAGTAGCGATAGGTAGGAGAGCTTAAAATATTATCCTAATCTAGGCTTCGAGTCCACATTAACGTTTTATTGAAAACAGAACAATTCTGTGGCTGTTAACTCCCCTGCCCCAAAACATATTAGCCACAGCCACCCTCCAAAAGTGGCATTTTTATTTCAAAATTCAAATGAATAGAATACATTTTTTTAAAAAAAATAATTGGATGCCATGCAGCATAATGATATCTTCTCCATGGAGGAACCCCGATAGACTTAGAAAGCTAGGCACAGGGGAGGAGGTATCTTTAGGGTGACAATAAAGTATCCTTATTCACTCCTGGGTTTTGTTTAAATATATTTCCCATGGAAATAGCTAAAATTATACAAAAAGCTGTGAAGGCTTTACTCTCTAGGTGCCTGCAAATAAAACTCTGGGGTGGAAAACAATTGTAAATGATTCCAAATAAAACTATTTATCACTGCAGCTTCAAAGAAGCCTTTGATTCAAAGAAATTTGTGTCAGCCCTGGAAACCATCTTTTTCTTTGGATCTTCAGGGCTGCCACACTTAGTGCTGTAGGAAATCAGGAGGAGGGTTGCATGGAGTTGGTAGAAGTATTTAGCCATTACAACATTCCTTTCTTTGGGAGTCAAGGACGTTCAGCCTGCACCTGAAGAGGCGTGACTGGGGGATCATCTCAAGTTGGGACGGTGGATTGACTGGACCATGTGATGGACATGTGGGTGCAGGGGTAGGGAATTTCACTTTCCTTTGGGTGGGGAAAACCCGGGAGCTTTCAGTTTTGAGTTTTCCCAGATGTGCCAATATGATAGGCCTAATAAAATGGAACTTTGAGGAGTCTTCTTTGAGGAATCTTCTTTATTTGGGGGATATTACTTGGAACCCTGAAAATTTGGATCAAAGATCCCTTTCAGTGAGGACCCTGAATTAAATAAATACTTGCCTTGAAAGTACTGGATTGAAACAGCTGCACTTTTTTCATCCAGAATAAAGCAGTTTTGGAGGTAAGTGGTGCACAAGCACTCCTTTTCCACCTCAGTGAAAAGCTGGCCAAATCAAGTCATGCCACTTGGATGCTTCAGTTTAAGAAATTAAGGTAGGGTGACTTACTTTTCCAAGTCGAAGCACTGCCTCAGACTGAATTGCTGCAATGGTCCAGAATCAGACATTATCCTGAAGCAGACTACTGCCAAATCATACAGAGGTATAAGTGGGAAGGATTGCATGGGAAAGGAAATATTCACATATTAAGTTCCCACAAGACTAGATGGAGGGCAAACAATAAATTAAACATTCAAAAAAAAGTAAGAGTAGGTATGGGATGGAATTGACTCACTATTGGTTGAAAAACTGAATACAGCCAGACTCGATTTATGACCACAATTGAGCCCAAAATTTCTGTTGTTAAGTGAGACATTTATTAAGTGAGTTTTGCCCCATTTTACAACCTTGCTTGCCACCACTGTTAAGTGAATCACTGCAGTTCATAAACTAGTAACCCAGTTGTTAAGTGAATCTGGATTCCCCATTGACTTTGCTTGTCAGAAGGTTGCAAAAGGGGAATCACATGACCCTGGGGCACTGCAACAGTCATAAACATGAACCAAGCATCTGAATTTTGATCACATGATCATGGGGATAACTGCAAAGGTTGTAGCTGTGGGAAAATGGTCATAAGTCACTTTTTCTTGTGCTTTTGTAACTTTGAACAGTCACTAAATGGACTGTTGTACGTCGAGGACTACCTGCCTTAATTTGGAGGATAGAAATCAGGAGGTGACATAAAGTGTTAATTATTTCTGTTTATGTGAGTCGTATCAGAGAATGCAGAGTTGCAAAGCATATCTCTCTGTCAGGATATTGCTCACAACATTTTATGGTTATCCTGTTCCCTGTCAAATTACACCTGTCAGATATCATTTGGGGAAAATCCCACTTGACTTCGAAGAGCCAGAAATTTTCCCCAAAGTGACCTAATTTGATTCAGGGTTTAGATTTCCGGTGAGCCCAATGAATGTGTCTAACGGTTTGCATATATTGTATAAATAAGTCTTCTGAGTACATGTTACATGTTTTGCCTTGCTCTGGTTGCTTAAAATGAATTTTAAGAAAAAGCCAAACCGGATGTATGCCATTTGAAAAATAGATGTGAAATTAAGTTTTGGCATTTCAAAGCTTGAAATAATCATGGCAATCTAAGTTACTCTCTGGCTTTGTTCTCAAAGTATTATCTAATCAAAATGTGGATCTCTTCATCAAAGTAAAAATAAATAAAAAAGACCCTCCTGCTGTGTGAATTTTTTTTCTTCCATCTAGATTTTTACACAGCTTTCCTCAGCACAAATAATTTCATCCCAGAAATGCTGAATCAGGAGCAGTAGCAGGATGTTATTAGAAGCACAAAATAACTTTGAGTATGTGTGTGTTTAATCTATGCCACCCTCCTTATTACTTCATATTTCAAGGATGAAAATAAATATTTGCCCTATGGGAAATATGATGCATTACTATATGGCACCTTATGGTAGATAGCCAATAGAGCTGTGATTCTGAATTAAAGAATTGGCTGCTTCAGCATTCTGTGATGGGATTTAGGGTGTTTGGAAGGTTTCTGTTAAATATATATATATATTTTCAGAAAGAAAAAGTCCCATATTGAATTAACACATGATTTCATATCTTTGAAGCCCTGAGGGTCTGATCTCTTGCGGTTCCTGGATGACTTTTCCACAATAGCCCCGTGTTGATGGAGGACTGGGCTCCACATTTAGCCATAGTATTTATATACAGCTTCATAGTGCTTTACGTCACTCCCTCAGCAGATTACAAAAGTCAGCATATTGTCCCCCCAACAATTTGGGTCTTTATTTTACTAACCTCAGAAGGATGGAAACTCTGTCACCCATGAGCCCCGTCAGAATCAAACTCCTGGCAGTAGGCAGAATTTGCTTACAATAGTGCATTCTAACCACTGCTCATTTAGCTCAACACTCTCCTGAAGGCCTCAGGTGTCTAACAGCCACATGTGAAGCTCAATTTTTCCCAACGCAACCATTAGGATATTTGGTTGCAGAGGTATCCTTTTTAAGTGAGGCTGTCTGTCCTCAACAGCTCTTCAGTTTTATACTGAAAATATAAAACTGAAGAGCTGTTGAGAGAGGTAGATTCAATGGTGAAATCCAATTTTTTTTACTATCGGTTCTGTGGGCGTGGCTTGGTGGGCATGGTGTGGCTTGGTGGGCATGGCAAGAGAAGGATACTGCAAAATCTCTATTCCCACCCCACTCCAGGGGAAGGATACTGCAAAATTCCCAGTCTCTCCCCACTCCTGGGGGAAGGATATTGCAAAAATTCCATTCCCACCCCACTCTGGGGCCAGCCAGAGATGGTATTTGCCAGTTCTCCAAACTACTCAAAATTTCCACTGCCGGTTCTCCAGAACCTGTCAGAATCTGCTAGATTTCACCCCTGGGTAGATTTCTTTACAAACTCAGCATTCAGATGAGAATGTTTGGCAGAAAAGATACTATACTGAGCTAAACCTAATATTGTACACCTTCAAGGGTGGTGGGTTTTCTTTTGCTGGATGCCATCTCTTGAGGATGCCTTGGTAACAGATTCTATAATTGAGCAGAGTCTAATCTGATCACTAGCATACCTTCGAATCCTTATAGTTTTTGAAACTATGATTCTAAAACCAAAGCATTCTTCATAACAACAACAAAAACCTAAGAATTTTTATAAAAAATAAGCAAATTTAGGCAAACATACCTGAGTTGTTAATGAAAAACATTCTTAATCACATTGAATTAAATGTGTTTAAACTGAGTAAATTTCATCACTGTAGCAAACATTATTGTAGCAAACGTGGAAGACTCCATTTTGAGCATATTTTTTTGGAATAATAACTGAAGTGAGCTGGCTTACTGTTATAAAAAAAGTGGGGAAATAAATACAGATTCATTATTCACAGTTGGTCTTTTGGGGGATAAACAAGCTGTAGATTCTGGATAGAATCAATCCAAAGATAAGTATCTTTATGTCATATTAAATTCAAGAGCAGGCTTAACCATGTGCTTACTCTACATTTTTTTTCTTCACTTTAGGCAACTGAGGAAATATGTTTGTCTTTTGATAGCCCTTACTATGTTTACTTTTTTTGTTACAAATTATTTTAATCTATTATATGGAATAAGAATGATACCACCAATAAAAATACACTCCAGGCTTTGATGAATGAAAGAATTCTATTGAAGTAAATGTAAATTAGGACTAAAGCTACATGAGCTTTTGCTCAATTTCATATAAAAACCACTGCCACGAACACAACCAACTCTACTGACAGTAATACATTTTGAAAAGCAAGTAATTACTGTAAACCATAGACCCATGATGGCGAACCTATGGCACGTGTGCCACAGGTGGCACGTAGCCATATCAGTGGGCACGTGAGCTCAGCTCCGGCACACATGTATGCGCTGGCCAGCTGATTTTCAGGCCTTGTGGACCCACCAGAAGTAGGGAAACAGGAGGCCTCAGGAGGGCTTCAGGGGGTGGGGTGGGTGGGGATGACCCATTTTTTGCTGTTCCCAGCCTCCAGAGCCTCCTATAGCTGGGACTAGAAGTTGGCATACGGGCCATTTTCAGCCTCTGGAGTGCCTCCAGGGGGGTGGGAGACCATTTTCACCCTCCCCAGACTCCTAGAAAGGCTCTGGAGCCAGGTGAGAGCGAAAAACGGGCCTACCAGGTAATCACGTGCCAGGAACGGGAGGAGTACGGGGGAGGTAACATGCACATGTGTGGGGGAGGGGCACATAGAATTATGGGTGTGGGCACATGTGCGCATGACCCTCCCGACTCCCCCCCTTTTGGCAAGCGATGGCAAAAAGGTTAGCCATCACTGCCATAGACAGTTAATATTCATATATCACTTTCCCCAGCCATCAAAAATATGACTTTAATTCTGGTACCCTAAACTTCATGGATGGATTAGGTTAGAATGTTAGGGTCTCTTTAATGAAAGAGATAGGGTAAGGACCCCCCACTAAGAGGTTCAATCCACTACAACAGAGGTGTCTTCTAATCTAGCAATTGATAAGCTTGAAAAGACAGGGTTTTTTCTTATTCCTTTATCATTCCTTCAATGAAGCAAATGTTTAAAACCACATTACCATAAGGTATGATATTCTCTGTTTCTCTCCCCCCCTCTCCTTCTTTCCCGTCTCTATCTCCAAGGTAGGGTGGCATAATACTCAATATTTAATGAGAAAAAAATATCAAGATCCACCAAGGAGCCTTGGTGGCGCAGCAGACTAAAGTGCTGTTAATTAGCATGTAGCTGCCAGCTGCCTGCAATTACTGCAAGTTCAAATCTCACAAGGTCAAGGTTGACTCAGCCTTCCATCCTTCCGAGGTAGGTAAAACGAGGACCCAGATGTGGGGGCATTAAATTGACTTTGTATAAAAAATAACACCACTGGGGGGGGGGGGGGCAAAAGCCCTACTAAGCAGGTATATACAAAAGTATGAAGGCTATTGCTTAACGCATTGTAAGCTGTCCTGAGTCTCCGGAGAAGGGCAGCATATAAATCGAACCGATAAATAAATACAATAAATAAATAAGATGCTTCACAATGCCAACAGATGCTGTGGAAATGTCCTACACCTTTCTCCCTTCAAAGCCAAAGCCATAATCTCTCTCTCTCTCTCTCTCTCTCCCTCCCTCCCTCCCTCCCTCCCTCTTTCTCTCTTTAGATATTATGGCTTTGGTTTTGAAGGGAGAAAGGTAGAAAAATAAAGCAGATTTTACTCTGCTAGTTGTTGCTAGAGGCGGTATTCATCTCCATTTCAAGGCCATTGATCCAATGCTGTCCGAAGACAATTCCATGGTCATGTGACCAGCATGACATCATGGAGCACTGTTACCTTCCCACAGAAGTGGTACCCATTTATCTATTTGCATTTGCATGCTTTTGAACTGTTAGGCAAGCAGGAGATGGGGAGAGGATGGGAGCTACCCTGATGTGTGGCATTCAGGTCTTGAACCTAGGCTTCTGGCTTTCTAGCTGATAAGCCCTGTGTCTTAACCACTGAGCCACCATGCCACTTCAATAACATCTAAAGATGGCTTAGAAATACTGCACATAAACCATTCTTCATTGCCTATTTCGATGCCATTGGCTTTAAGGAGCTGATGCATGCAGAACATTGAAGCCAGAAATCACTTCTTTGTTTAGCATTTGGATCCAGTCCTTAGAAAGTTGACTCCTACAATTTAGGAAGTAATAAGGAAATAGAAACAACATTGCCTTGCGGGATTTAATTTTGGAGCTATGTTTCAGTTATGAAAGTATCTTAAGTCTGTTTTTCAATGTATATTAAAGCAGGGGTCTCCATCCTTGGCAACTTTAAGCCTGGCAGACTTCAACTCCCAGAATTCCCCAGCCAGCAGGGAATTCTGGGAGTTGAAGTCCGCCAGGCTTAAAGTTGCCAAGATTGAAGACCCCTGTATTAAAGGATCAGCACTGAGCTTTTCTATATGAAAAAGATTCCTTATCAGCTCCATTGTTATGAATGCATAGTACATGCATGCACTTTTTTTGACATAAAACTGTCCAGTAGTTCAGGGGCCAATTACTGTGTCTACCACCTGCAGCTGGTAGCTTTGAATATGTTAATTGTACAAGAAAATCTATCTATTAACACACTTCTTGCCCTTGAATTATGAATATTGATAACTAAGAAGAAAAGGAGGAAAAAGCTGCCTCCTTTCTGAATCCTACTTGGTGGGGGATCCCCCCCCCCTTATTAAATATCAATTGGATAAGCATTTCTCTTCCCCAGCTTTCTCTGTCACTAACTGGAAATGCACAAGAGTAAATACAAGCCACCAAATTTCATAAAGTATTCTGAAAGGATTAAGGAAAATCTGTTTGAGTGAACACAACATTGTTATTCATTTTCTTGAGAAGCAGGACGGATTATTAAATGCTGTAGGCTTTTCTGACTAAAGGAGCTAGATGCAGTGGGACATGTCACAGCCTACATTAATGGGATGTTTAAACATTTGCTTCATCAGTTGAATTATAAAATTAAGCAACCTCGTTTAAAAGCTGCCAATCTATTCCATTCAAGATTTCCTATAAAGACTAACTATCACTGGGATAGAACTGGGAAGCTAAATGTTTTTTCCCCCTTTCTTTGGATTTCCTTTTTCTGCCCCTTCTTACCTGCTATTATTAAAACTGTTTTTCTCCTGCATAGTCTTCTACCAAACTAACATCCGATACTGAATGCCTGTACAAACCACAAGCAAGTAGTCCTCGACTTACGACCAGTGGTGGGATTCAAATAAATTAACAACCAGTTCTCTGCCCTAATGACTGGCTGGGTAGGTGTGAGTGGGTGTGACTGGTGGGTGTGGCCAACTCGACATCACTATTCACACCCAGCCCCGCCTCCCGGCCATTCGCCTCAAAGGCAGAGATGGGATTCAGCCCGTTTGGACAGATTTGGGCTAATCCCATCACTGGCTGGCCTCGACCTGCCCATTTTTCAGCCTGTTTTGAAGTCCATAAATCTTAAAGTTGCCAAGGTTGGATACCCCAGAGCTAGATGTTCTGATAGATCAGTGTTTTTCAAATTTGGCAACTTTTAATATGTGTAGACTTCAATTTTCAGAATACTGTCTGGGCAATTCTGGAAGTCCGCACATTTTAGGATTGCAAGTTTGAAAAACCCTGTCAAAAATGGGCAAATTAAGATTCTTTTTAGGAATCTGTGTTTTGGTCTCCTTTAAAAAAAAACATATTAAAGATTATCCTGAGCAGCATATCAATGAAGGAAGAACGTAATAGAAACATGCTTTATGCATAAAAATATAGAAAGGTATCTAAGGATCACTAATCTCCCCACCTTCATGGACCATAATTTATGAGAAGAAGTTCACAATGATCTCAACAGTTTTCCTCAGCTCTGCTTTGCCTGAATATGCAATACCTATGCTCTGTCATTGAGCTGTGATCATTCCGGCCCTAAAAATAGATACAAAGTTCTCTCAATCACAAGAATTGTCCTCCATTCTCTTTATTCATACTATGGGACCTTAAAAACAGACACAAAGGTCTCCCAATCATAAAACTATCCTCCTCTGTCTTTATTTATATTCTGGAATAGTCAGATAATGAGGAAAAGCTGAGCAGGAGTGATACATGGTCAGACATTATTATTGACCTGATTTATCCTAGTACTGTTATCACTGGAAAAAAGGGTCTTTTACACTGATACTTAAGATTCCTTCCCTACTCCACCCCTTACTTTTTGGGGGGTCTCTTGGTTTTCTTTCCTCCTTTCCGTGATTTCTTTCCAAAGAGTCTGATTGTTGTCCAACTAAATGTGCTAGAGACAGATGTGTGTTTTAAAGCACAACCTGTTTTGCAAAGAGATGTACTGATATGAGGAAAAGGTCCAAGTGTGTGGAAGGAGTTTTGACCCTATTTCAAGCTTATTTTCTCAGAATTGGTTCTAAAACTGGATGTAAAGTTTATTAGTACAGAAATTGTAATTGAAGCAAAAAAGGAAACAGGGGGCTTTAGGAAGACAACAGTATGGCAATTCAAATTTTTGATGAAGTGTTCTTGTTTTCCTTAGTTTCATATCTTGGCTTTAAATCAACCCAAAGACATTACATTTGTTCAACATAATCTATATATCAGGCAGTGATGAAATGTAAAATTCGTTACTACAGGTTCTGTGGGCATGGCTTGGTGGGAGGGAGGGTAATGTGACTGGGTGGGTGTGGCCAACTTTTTTTTTTTTTTACTTTTAAAAGCATTTTTTCTACAACCTTAAGATGTTGCAGAAAAAAATGCTTTTAGAAGCCTCTGACGATCAGGCAACTCAGCTGGGATCGCCAGAGGCTTTTTAAGGCTTTTTTTTCCTCTACAACCTCTTCGGATGAAGAGCTTGCAGAAAAAAATGCCTTTAAAAGCCTTTAATGATCCCAGCTGAGCTGCATGATCATCAGAGGCTTTTTTTTTTACTTTTAAAAGCATTTTTTGGGCCAAAGAAGTTGTAGAAAAAATGCTTTTAAAAGTAAAAAAAAAAGCCTCTGATGATCGCACGGCTCAGCTAGGAGTGGGGGGGTGGGGGTGGGCAAGGATGTTGCTACTGGTTCTCCGAACCACCCACCACCATTGCTACCAGATCAAGTGATCCGGTCTGAACCAGAAGCATTTCACCCGATATGAGAATTTTGTATCAATTTTTTTCACAAAGTTTTGCTATAGTCCAGATGTTACTGTGTTTAGCAGTGTGATTGTATACTATTTCATATGGTTATGTACTAATCCAAATTCAGAAGGGGGAATATGTTTTAGGGTGAAGACTCCCTTTGTGTTTGCCAGCAAATGTTTAAAAGATGTGTGCAGTGGGCCAGGGAAAAGCACAATGGATGTGAGGTTATGGAGAGGTCTGAAGTGTGTGCCTACACAAGCTATGAATTCCACTTCCCATTTCAAATCCAGATTGCTGTACTGCTTCAAGAGAGTAATTGAAGATTTGAAATCTTCATTTTTGGCCCATGTTTTGGCTGTTTCCACGCTGTTTTCTGAACCATTTTCAGCCATTTTTGGCCATTTTTCAGGCCATTTTTTGGCTATTTTCAGCCCTTTTTTGGCCCATTTCTTGGCAATTTTTTGGCCATTCTCTGGCCTTAAAAATGGCCTCAAAACAGCTGACAACCAGGCCGAAAAATGGGTGGGGGTGGGGCCAGCCAGTGGTGGGATTAGCCGGTTCACTGAACTGGGCAGAATTTTAACAACTAGTTTATTTATTATTTATTATTTATTATTTCAATTTATAAACCGCCCTTCTCCTTGCGGACTCAGGGCGGTGAACAGCCAGAATAAAACATGGTATACAAAAGTTAAAAACAATTAAAAATTATTAAATATTATTCGGCCGAGAATTAAAACAACCCAATTTAAAATCAATGTCAAATTTAAAAACGGAGGATGGGATCAAGCTAGCCCAGCTAGATGGAACAAATGGGTTTTAAGGGCCCGACAAAAGGTCCGGAGATCTGGAATCCTGCGTATCTCCGGGGGTAGGTCATTCCAGAGGGCGGGCGCTGCCACAGAGAAGGCTCTCCCCCTGGGAGTCGCCAGCCGACACTGTCTGGCCGACGGCACCCGGAGGAGGCCCTCTCTGTGCGAGCGTACTGGCCGGTGGGAGGCTATTGGCGGCAGAAGGCGGTCCCGCAAGTACCCAGGTCCTAAGCCATGGAGCGCTTTAAAGGTGGTCACCAACACTTTGAAGCGCACCCGGAAGACCACCGGGAGCCAGTGCAGCTCGCGCAGGAGAGGTGTCACGTGGGAGCGCCACGTCGCTCCCATAATTCCCCACGCGGCCGCATTCTGGACCAGTTGGAGCCTCCGGGTGCACCCCAAGGGGAGCCCCATGTAGAGAGCATTGCAGTTGTCCAGGCGGGAAGTCACAAGAGCATGGGTGACTGTGCGTAGGGAGTCCCAATCTAGAAAGGGACGCAACTGGCATATCAGGCGAACCTGATAAAAAGCCCCCCTGGCCACGGCCGTCATGTGTTCTTCTAAAGACAGTCGTGCGTCCAGGAGGACGCCCAAGTTGCGAGCCCTCTCCGTGGGGGCCAATGTCTCGCCCCCAATAGTCAGCGATGGCGTCAGCTGGCTATATCGGGACGCCGGCAGCCACAGCCACTCAGTCTTGGAGGGGTTTAGTCGGAGCCTGTTTCTCCCCATCCAGACCCGCACAGCTTCCAGACACCGGGACATCACTTCAACGGCATCGTTGGGGTGGCCTGGGGTGGAGATGTACAGCTGGGTGTCGTCAGCGTACTGATGGAATTCCACCCCAAAGCCACGGATGATCTCACCCAGCGGCTTTACATAAATGTTGAACAGAAGGGGCGAGAGGACCGACCCCTGCGGCACCCCACAAACAAGGCGCCTCGGAGTCGACCGCTGCCCCCCTGTCAACACAGATTGCGACCGGTCAGAGAGATAGGAGGAGAACCACCGTAGAACGGTGCCCCCCACCCCCAACCCCTCCAACCGGCGCAACATGATACCATGGTCGATGGTATCAAAAGCCGCTGAGAGATCTAATAGGACCAGGATAGAGGAACAACCCCTATCCCGTGCCCTCCAGAGATCATCCACCAACGCAACCAATGCCGTTTCCGTGCTGTGCCCAGGCCGGAAGCCGGACTGGAGCGGATCTAGATAGACAGCTTCATCCAGGAACCGGGGAAGCTGCCGTGCAACCACACTCTCAACAACCTTCGCAACAAAGCGAAGGTTGGAGACTGGACGGTAATTAGCCAAAACAGCCGGGTCCAGAGAGGGCTTTTTGAGGAGGGGTCTCACCACTGCTTCTTTCAAAGCGGCCGGCAGAACACCCGCACTCAAAGAAGCATTAACAATCTTCTGGAGCCAGCCTCGTGTAACCTCCCGGGAGGCCAGCACCAACCAGGAGGGACACGGGTCCAATAAACATGTGGTCGCATTCAGCCGTCCCAGGATCCTGTCCATGTCCTCGGGAGCCACAGAGTCGAACTCCTCCCAAACCACACCCCCAAGACCTGCCTCGATTATCCCGTCCGGATCTACCCAGTCAGAGGCCAGACCTTCCCGGATCTGAGCGATTTTGTCATGCAGATACTGGACAAAGTCCTCAGCTCGACCCTGCAAGGGGTCATCCCAAGCTCCCGGTTGAAGGAGGGAGCGGGACACCCTAAACAGGGTGGCTGGGCGATTATCTGATGACGCGATAAGAGCGGAAAAGTAGCTAGACTTTGCCGCTTTTATCGCCACTAGGTAGGTCTTAATATGAGACCTCACCAGTGTTCGGTCAGATTCGGAACGGCTGGCCCTCCAACCGCTCTCCAGGCGTCTTTTCTGGCGCTTCATCTCCCTCAGCTCCTCAGTAAACCAAGGAGCTGGCTGAGTTCGGTGCCGGGTCAGAGGCCGCAAAGGCATGATGCAGTCCAAAGCCCCGGCGGCCGCTCTATCCCAGGCGGCCACCAGGTCTTCAGCCGAATCATGAGCCAGAGTCTCAGGAAATGGCCCAAGCTCCATCTGGAACCTATCAGGTTCCATCAGGCGCCTGGGGCGGAACCACCTAATCGGTTCCGCCTCCCTGTGGCGGGGTGTAGCGGTTAGAAAGTCTAGTCGAAGGAGAGACCCAAACCGGTCTGAATCGGCTGATGCCCACATCTGCTTATGACCAAAATTGAGCCCAAAATTTGTTTTGATAAGTGAGACAGTTGTTAGGTGACTTTTGGCCCATTTTATGAGTTTTTGTCCCACCGTTGTTCAGTGACTTACTGCAGCTGCAGATGGTTATTAAGTGATCCTGACTTCCCAGCTGACTTTGCTTCTCAGAAGGTCGCAAAAGGGGTTCACATTATTTGGGGACACTGCAACTGTCATAAATATGAGTCAGTAGCCAAGCATCTGATTTTTGATCACCATGGGGTTGCTGTAATGCTTGTAAGTGTTAAAAATTTATTGTATTTATTTATTGGTTCGATTTATATGCCGCCCATCTCCAGAGAATCGGGGCGGCTTACAATGTGTTAAGCAATAGCCTTCATACTTTTGTATATGCCTGCTTAGTAGGGCTTTCGGGCCTCCCTAAGTGGTGTTCTTGTTTATACAAAATCAGCTTATTGCTCCCACAATTCGGGTCCTCATTTTACCTACCTCGGAAGGATGGAAGGCTGAGTCAACCTTGAGCCTGGTGAGATTTGAACTTGCAGTAATTGCAGGTAGCTGGCAACTAAGTGCTATTTAACAGCACTTTAGTCTGCTGCACCGCCAAGGTTCCTTTAAAATGATCATAAGTCACTTTTTCAGTGATGTTGTGACTTCGAACGGTCATTAAATGAACTGTTTTAAGTTGAGGAACAGCTGTATTTTCACTCATGACTTTTATATCAGGTTAAATCAGGGGTCTCTAAACTTGGCAACTTTAAGACCTGTGGACTTCAACATGCTGGCTGGGGAATTTTGGGAGTTGAATTCCACAAGTCTTAAAGTTGCCAAGTTTAGAGACCCCTGATTTAACCTGATATAGCAATACCACTTATATACTGCTTCACAGTGCTTTACATCCCTCTCTAAGCAGTTTACAGAGCCAGCATATTGCCCCCAACAATCTGGATCCTCATTTTACCCACCTCAGAAGGATGGAAGGCTGAGTCAGCTTTGAGCCTGGTGAGATTCAATCTGCCAAATTGCAGTCAGTTGGCAGTCAGCAGAGGTAGCCTGCAGTACTGCATTCTAACCACTGCGCCACTGCGCCACTCATATAAAAGTCATGAGTGAAAGTATTTGGTTTGTACGGCAGCATCATTACAATCATACTTGTCCTCTCAGTTCCAGAATGTCCCAGTTTGGAATAGGGAGATCTTGGAACAAAGTTCCTGATTGGTAATCCAGTTTTATTAGAATTATTGACAGCAGGGAAAAGTATTCTGGTCACCACACACATAAACACAGGCTATAGGCAACTCATTTAAGTATGGGATGACAGGGAGATTGATCAGACATGGAAGTGGAAATCTTTGTTCTGTCTCTGTGCTCTCCTCTTCTTTGTTTCCAAATACATTGAAATTGGCACATCCAGGAAGAACGTTAGAGATTTTATTCACACATCTCACGTCAGAAGTTTTGCATCAACAGGAATGATGGATGGTGTCCTCCACAGCCACAGGAGTGTGTACTGTGGAATGTTAACCTAGTACTGTATTTCCTCATCTGCCCTAAAAATACATGAAGTGATTAGATTTGTTTTTGCATGCTTGCCCTTCCATGAAATGATGATTACAGATGGCTTCTTTAAATTTCTGAAACTTTGACTGTACTTTCCTAGCTACGCTGTTAACCCATAAAACAACCCCACAGGCATTGCTTTAATAACTTGCTAAGGTTAACAGGACTTAGAACATTAGAAAATGTATTTGCTAGATTAGGCCAAGGGCTTAGGGAATTGAACATTCCTATTTCCTCTTGTGGCTAACCCAGAGGCTATTGCTCAATATATATATTTAAATTAATAATTTTGTCTCCCACACACCATCCACTGGCACGTACACGCACACAAACTCAACTACAATGAGAATAAAATATAGCAAGGCATGTTATGGGGAAGAAACTATCAAAGCACAGCACAAGCATCTTGTTAAAATGTTAAAAAGAATGAAGGGGAAATGGAATGTCATTTGGAATCAGAAAAAGTATGTAATACTTTATTTATTAGCCATTAAGCAGTATCAGAATACAAAATATAAAACAGAAGAGTAATAAGGGCACGTGTTAAAAATAGAATAAAAGAAATAAGTAAAAGAAATGCAAATAGCAGTTCTATGTCACCCCTTACAATGTAGCCCAACCAGATGCACAAATCCTCAGCTGTACTATCTTGTTTAAATAAACAGCCATATTATACATAACTTTTAGATTCTGAGCACACATGAAATATGATGTTTTAATATAAGGATCCCAGTAGGTCATTCATCTAACGTGCACTCCAAGATACTGATCTTTCTCTTTCTTATACAATTGCCATTCATATAATATGTCTTTAATCTTCTACCTCTGGGGGTCTGCAAATACAAGTACATTTATTATAAGGGACTTGGTTAAATCTCCCATAGTTAACCATTGTGTTCAGCTGCTCAAATCTTGATTGAGTAAATATATCCCTAAATACTTGGCAATTTGGAAAGCACGTTTATAACAGCTCATCCATGTCAATGTGCCAGCCTTACAAAGGGTGGCAATATTCTTCTGGGCTTCAGTATCCAAAATTCTTTGTGCAGGAATCTTTTAAATGTATTTTTCAGAGATAGTTGGGAAACAGGGAGACCACAGTTCCTGATATACTTTGTCAGTTGTACAATCCAAGAGGATGGTAATTGAGATTTTGTCTGTTCTAACAGATACAGTTTTGGAGCTCTGTCAGTTCCCAGACCATTGATTTTGCACAAAGAATTGTATGCCCTGATTTTAGACAAGGAAAAAAATTGTATATATTCCCAATCAGCTCTAACTGCAGCAATTAAGATCACTGTATCCACATCAGGGGTGGGTTCTACTTACCTTTACTACTGGTTCGCAATGGGGCCGCACAGGCACAGAAGCGTTTTGATGACATCAGGGTCAGTGGGTGGAGCCTCCCGCTGGTTTTACTACCAGTTCTATAGAACCGGTGTGACCCGGGGACAACCCACCACTGATCCACATCCAAAAGATTTCTCAGATGCTATGATTGCATTTGTTCAAATAATGGTACATTAATATCAATAACATTGTTAATGGCATATCATTTGAAATGCTAATGCCACTCTATAATGCCTTGGTAATACTACACTTGGTATACTGCATCCAGTTGTGGTCACCATGAGACTCTAGAAAAAGTGCAAACAAGAGTCAACAAAGATGATTAGGGAACTGGAGGCTAACACATATAAAGAACAGTTGCTGGAAGTGAGTATGTCTAGTTTAATGAAAAGGACTAGGGATGACATGATAGCAGTGTTCCAATATCTCAATATCTGCTAGAAAGAAGAGGGGTCAAGCTATTCTCCAAAGCACCTGAGGGCAGGACAAGAAGCAATGGATGGAAACTAATCAAGGAGAGAAGCAACCTGGAATTAAGAAGAAATTTCCTGACAGAACAGTTAATCAGTGGGACAACTTGCCTCCAGAAGTTGTGAATGCTCCAACACTGGACATTTTTAAGAAGAGATTGGACAACCATTTGTCTGAAATGCTATAGGTTTCCTGCCTAAGCATGGGGTTGGATTAGAAGACTTCCAAGGTTGCTTCCAACTCATTCTGTTCTGTTCTGTTCTGTTCTGTTCTGTTCTGTTCTGTTCTGTTCTGTTCTGTTCTGTTCTGTTCTGTTCTTGCAAAGTTCAGTGCCAATAATTGGGGCTAAGGAATCTGGATAACTGTGGTTTATTAATCTAATTTTATTTTATTAATAATGGCAAAGTGTGCTAGGTACCATAGGCACATGTTCTTCAGAATCTTCATCAGTCCTTCGTAGTTGTTAATATATAAATTCAATAGCAGCTGTGCAAGTATTCACATTCTTACCCATTTGTGAGGATCAATCCTATTTGTCATAACTCCATTAACCCCAAAATGTATTCTCAAGCAAGTATTTGGATGAAGATGAGTGTCAGCAGTCTGGGTTCCATATTAAGGACAGTCAATCTCCTCCATATTATTTATCTGTTTATTGTGTTAAATGCTGCAACCAGATCTCTAAAGCCAGCAAACAATTGTTTCCCCTTACTGACATATCTTATAATTTTATGGTTCAAGATTGACTCTGTCTAAAGCCAGCTTATTTTTCTGCAAGAAGGCAATTTTCACCTACCTACCTCTCAATTCTACTCAAGAGGAATCTTTTAGCCACAACATGGGCCTGTAATTGCTAGGTTTCTTTTTAATCCCCCCACCCTGCCAGTTTTTATATCTAGGAACTACTCTTTGGAGAGGATATTTAAGAGTTGTGATTCCACCATGGAGAAGACTGTCTCCCTAATAGTTACTCATCTAAACTTATATATTGGAGACTTCTAGAGGAAGAAATCTAAATATGATGTCTGATGTGCTTCCATCCTGCCTCATCTGGTGCAGTGGTTAGAATGCAGGCTAACTCTGATCACAGTCAGGAGTTTGATCCTGACCAGTTCAAGGTTGACTCAACCTTCCATCCTTCTGAGGTTAGTAAAATGAACACCCAGATTGTTGGGGGGCAATATGCTGACTCTGTAAACTGCTTACAGAGTGCTGTAAAGTGCTTTGGGGCATTATATAAATCTAAGTGCTATTGCTATTGTTGATTTGGCATATATGGATATTGTATTCCATCTTCTCCAGAGTGTGGCAATTTTATGGAAGAGACTTGGGTGAATCTGAGTCAACTGGGCCATGCATTTAACCCTGATGCTAAGTGGAGTTACAAATCATCAATTCAGGAGATGCATTCATATAGTGATCTCACCATTCAAAGAGGGGATCAGCCTCCAATAATAGTTGCAGTGGCAGATTACTGAAGAGCTGGTTTCCATGGATACAGCAGGTTAGGCTGTAATGGGGAAACATTCCATGGACCATTCATTCATTCCACAGCACAGCTTTGCAGAAGGAAAGAGCTACCCTCCATTACTTGCTTGATCAGACATCTTGTCTGAACCGGCCTTAGAAGGGCACATAATATGAAAATCCTGATGAAAAGGGGATGAATCGGATTTATGCTAGAGTGGAGAGAGAGCAGGAAAGTGCAAGTGATCCTGTTCTCAAATTCCAATATCTAAAACCTTTATTAAGAGATAACTCTAGCATAATCCTTGATTAAGCAGAGACTACTCCGGCAGCTGTAGTAGCCTTGATGTGGGGTAAGCCTTTTTTTTCTTCCTCTTAAAGATTGAATGAAGTTCTTAGATCAACATTACACTTCACAGGAGTATAATAATCCTATACAGCACCTAAATACCACTAAGCCATAATCAGTTCTGACATTTCCAAGTGAATTACAACAGCTGCTCTATGTTAAAGGGAAATTTTAATCATATCCCCCACCTTTGATAAGCTGGAAAGATAAACACAACCAAGCTGCTAATGTACATGCCATTCCATTAAGTTTCAAGCAGGATGGAAATGAGCCCCTGGCTATCAAATGGATGGTGTATTTGGCTTTCAAATTGCCATGCCCACTAATCAGTCAGAGCAACCAGTCTCCTTCTGACAATCCATCAAAAGGTAATCTTAATCGATCATTTAGGTTTGTGTTAAATCTTTCTCTCCTTCCCTGAATGAGAAAATGGAAAGTCCCAGGAGGAATGGGAGAGCAATTACAAATGAGAATTATTCAGAAGCTGGAGTAGCAGTGTATTTTCTCAAGGTATTTCCTATCTTCCACTTTATTTATTTGCTTGCTTTGGGACATTAATGCCTTACCTTATTTCTAAGAAGCTACAGATAATATACTGGGAAGATATGCGATGCTGTTTTCTGTTTTTCACTCACCCAGTAGCATACAGGGAAAATACATTTCACTTTCCAATTATTCTTAACTTATACCTAGCTGCCTATCAATGATGATGCCCTCTACTGTGTTTCCCCAAAAATAAGACCCTGTTTCATATTTTTTTGAACACTGAAATAAGTGCTTGGCCTTATTTTCGGGGAGGTCTTCTTATTTTGGCCACATGGAGCAAGATGGGGCTCCTCTTGCCATCTTACTTGATTACCAGCTCTGCATTTAAATATTTTCGGGGAGGGCTTATTTTCAGGGGGAGGCTTATTTTAGTTCATGTGCTCAAAAATCCAATTGGGCTTATTATCGGGGGATGTCTTATTTTCAAGAAAACAGGGTATTATAGTCCACCAATACCTAGAAGGTTTCAGCTTTCCAAACTTTATAATAAACGAACCAATTACAAACTAGAGGAATAAGAATTAAGGAACTATTTAGCCATTTAATAATGAAAACAGCCTTTTAATTTGCAATATCACACAAAACACCAAAACGACTACAAGAAATGGCAAAGTATGGGCACAATGAGAATGTTTGAAAAGTTCTAAATTTAAAAAAAAAAGGTGAAAAAACATGTTCACAGAAAGGAAAGGTTCATCAAGTTCTGGAAATTTTTTTTATGAAGAAGTGAGTTACATGTTACATTACAAAAGATTCTCCTGCCTAGATGTTGCCTCCAGAATCTCTTTTATCCTAATCCTATTTAGAGATAACTCAGTGGGTGTTGGATGCAGAAGGCAGACATAGCTTATCACAATAGTCAAGGAGACTTGCACGGGAGAAGACCGCCCCTTAAATATGCCATTTGTAATTTTTCAAGTTTTTAAGCTCAACATTTTTACTAGTCCACATCCCACTGAAAACTTGGAAATATCTCTTAACTTTCATAAATATAGAATGGAGCCATCTTTGTAAAGATATAATGGCATCTCATACATGAAAAACAGTGGCGCTCTGGCTCTTCCGTGAATCCCCAAAAGTATACCTAAAGAGGATGATAAGCAGCAGGATCAAATGTTTGGGGCTGGATTTAACTTATTTATTTATCAAAACATTTTTTTCTATGCTGACTTTCATTTAAAAGGCATGTGGTTTTTCTTTCTTTAAGACATTTGAATGATTGTCATTCAGTCCTATAGGGCAGAGCAAGCCTTTCAACAGAGACATGATTTAGAGGAGGATATTTATCTATTTATAAAGCTACAACGATCTATTTAGTATCCCTGACTTTTAGTGATTAGTAGAATTCTGGTACTTAGAAATAGGTACTTATCATTCAGATGTATACTATATAATGCTATTATACCTCCTCTGCAATCTATCCAATATCCTTCTCTTTCTCTTGCTCAGACTAAAATCATAATGATAAGTATTTCATTTGATTTAAATGAACCATACTCTAACTCGTAGTCAATAACTGAAAAATACTGGAGAAGGAAGGAATACCAATGCCTGCAGAGCTCTATTCAAGTCATTTCCCCCCCTCTCTTCTAATAATTTTTGTTTCTAAAACATTCTCCTTTTCTCTTGCCCAGCAAGTGACAAAATCACCTTGACCTACTTTGGAAGAACTGTGGGGCTGTCAGTCAGGTTTAAAAGAAGTCATTAAAAAGGGACTGAGGTTCCTCCTGTCAGCTTTGTGAAATCCCCTGTTGTACAAAGTTGCCCTTCAAAAGTGACACCGCAACTAATTAAAAGTAACTTGTTGAATCACAGCCATGACACTTATCAATCCAAACAACAGCTTGTTAAAGCATTCAGTTTCAGATCAGCAGGTTCTGCTTTCTCCATAGGTAAGCCCAAAAGAAAGAAGCAGACTGCAAAGGATTGTTGATCAGAAAAGTGAATTCCAACAGCGCAATCCAAGCTGCCCAGCTGATTTTTGACAAGGAGAACAGAAGCTGTACATCCCTGAAAAACCAGGATTCTGATAGCTGATGACAGTAAAGATATTGTAGGTTGCTCTGGATAGAGATGAAAAGAAATCCACTCTTAGATTTCTGCAGAAGGAGATTTGCTCCAGAATGAACTCCACCGTGGCACAAAAGGTGGTACTAAACTCAGCTTGGCAAACTTTGTGTTTATCTGGTTGAGAAATAAAGCCAAATAATTCAGTTTGTTTTTGAAAGATGCATGCAAAAAAAAAAAAATCCCCTATGGTAACAAAAAGAAAAAATATATATGAAGAAATTATGTAAGCAGCAGTAAGAGAAGTTGCATGCAAAAGCTCCAAAGAATGAAAATGGATGCCGTTTTTTTAAAAAAAATTCCACAAACAGGTCTGAGATTAAGATTCTGTCTACTAAAGCGTATGGTACAAAATAGAATTTATAGAGATCCATCTGCAAAGCCCTCATCTTATGTTTTAATGTGTTGGTCTAAGTTCCTAAACTATTTTAAGAAGCATCTCGTCAATAGCAATTCCAAACTGGATCCTCCATTCACAAACAAGCCATTACAAATTGCTTCATTATCCCCAGGACATGCCCCAATCACCACATGTTTAAGAACCAGTGGTCTAGGTTGTGAAATCTAACTTCAGATCAGGGTTATGCCAGTCTGAAAGTGGAGTTTCATGTATAGTCCATCCAACATGACCCTTGAATTCAGGTTCTGCAGAAGAAAGCAGAAGTCCTGGAAACAGAACTTTAACAAACTATCAAAAGGATTCCTTAATTATGACGCGCTGCTGGTCCTCTTCTGTTTCCTTCCACCTTTCCCAGCAATAGAGCCTTCTTCAGAAAAGACAGATGCACAACCTCAATCCTGCCCTTGTCAGTAGTAGTCCAAAAGTGTGAGCAATACTATTTCTGTCCCATACATGGTCTGAATTCTGACTAAAAGGGATCTAGATAATCCAATTTTTCAAGGTCTTCTTAACTTGCGATACATCCATTGCTCAATCACCTTCTCCGTAAGGGGGAACCTAGATACTGGATGAAATATGTCCAGCATAGTGTGGTCCAGCATTGGCTTCTTGAGGATGGGTTTACTTGTTTACTTAAAACCTCCTTAAGAACAAGGTTTACTTGTTCTTACTCAAGTAAGAATAAACCAGCACTAGAACCTTTTTACATAATATCCGGAAGCTACTTTAACTAGCCAGGAATGGCATAGATTTAAAGAGCAGGTGGCCGAGTTCACAGTCCTAAGACCCTATTCATTTCCTCAGATCCACCAGGTTCAAGCCATTCCCAGATAATATGACAAGATTTCTCCCAAGCCCTGCATCAAGGCTTGCATTCAACTGACAAGTAATCTGAGTGACTTTGGCTGACAGATGCTAACCAATATTTTTGGACACCACTGCAAGAGATTCTCTATGCCTTCCCCTACCCCCATCCAGGAGTGCTCATGTCACCTGAAACAGAGCGGTGAGACAAAATAAAGGCAGAGAAGTACTGGCACTTTGCTCCCCTTGCCACCATTAGGTAGGCTTTATTTATTTATTTATTTATTTATTTATTTATTTATTTATTTATTTATTTATTTATTTATTTATTTATTTATTTATTTATTTATTTATTTATTTATTTATTTATTTATTTATTTATTTATTTATTTATTTATTGGTTTAATGTATATGCCGCCCTTCTCCGGAGACTCAGGGCGGCTTACAATGCATTAAGCAATAGCCTTCATATTTTTGTATATACCAGCTTAGTAGGGCTTTCAGCCCCCCCCCCCAAGCGGTGTTCTTTTTTTATACAAAGTCAGTTTATTGCCCCCACAATCCGGGTCCTCACTGAGGTCCTCATAGAGTAATGACTCTAACTCATTTTCGTAAAGTTTGTTGTTTAGTGTCAGCAATAGTCTCAACATCTCTTCGCTTATTTCATCTCTCTCAATTCTTCCATAAACCATGGTGAGTGCCAGGAACCCCAAGAAGGGAGAGATCACATGGGCACAATCTGATCTGAAGCTTCAGCCATCTCTTATTCCAAGGTTGACCAAGGTTTTTGAGCAGCAGGAGCAACCTCCAGCTTTCTCTCAAACCCATCTGAGTCCATTAGTCACAAATTATTAATCAATCTAATGGGCCTAGAGTCACTGCTGTGGATAATGGTGCTAGAGAATCTTAAGGTAATCAGCACATGATCTGACCATGATAAAGCTCACCTAATTTCAGATAACATAGACACTACTCTGACAGCAGCACCAGACCAATGTTTGGCTATGAATGATCTGTGAGAGGCATATGGCTAACATGAGGGGCATGAACTCCCAGGCCATCTCAGACCCCATTCCTAGATAGGCAAATTGAAGTCACCCCAAGCCCATAGGTCTTGAGAAATTCATTGTGACTCCAGAAATGAAGTCAAGCTACTCAGGTAGAGTAGTTGATATGCAACAATCCCAATTAATCCCTAGAGTCCAACTTAATGAACAGGGTCTCCCATTTGGTGACCTGTGATACAGCACCCCTGAGATTTCCAGAGGACAATCACCACACCTACAAAATGTTAAAAGATAACATTTAACTTGACATCAATCTTTATGGACTTTATTGGAAATCTCTTATGTATTTCTGTTAAGACCTTGGCAAATACTTGGATCAACATACAGCAAAAAGGGTCTTTTATTTCCTGGTTTGAGAGGAACTAGACTTATTTGAGCCCTATTGGAATGTAAATTGGATTTTGATGCTGAATCTCATGAATATTTATCTTTATGGAACAATTCCTCTCTAAAAATAGGTGGTAAGTATACTGGAAAGTATGACTAGAGTCTGGAATTGTAACTTCAAAGTAATTGCTCTATAATTATTAGTTTAAGGATGTTCAATAACTTCAAGTAGAATTTTCCTTGCTTAATGCACAATGCTGGCAATGTAACTCACTGTACAACAGCAGCACTATGTATCTATTGCTGCATGAAAATTACGCTGTAAAAAGATGACCCTTATCCCAGGCAATGGGATAAGATGAAGTAGAGTCTGAGGATGGTTCTGTTAGATGCATCCAAGGGGGATGACTGAGATAGCAGGTTTTGGTTTTATGATTTTAAATTGTTTTATGGGTTTGATTATTGTTGAGAGTCCTCCAGAATTGTGTTAACACAGGATAGCTCATCAGCTCAGGCAGGTTTTGATAGCTCAATATGGACCAAATGTTTTAGCTGCTTCGAAGAAACTTGAGATGCTTTCATTTTTGATGGAATCTCTTTTGAAATAAAATCGATTTCATAGCTGCCTCAGAAGCTTAAAAATCTTGAAACTATCAACGTTTATGATGAGTTTAAAAAAAGAAATGGGATATCTAGTAATAGAACACGGGGGGATATAAATCTTGAAAAATATCAAGTTCAAAACCTGAGGTTGAGAACTAACCAAAAGACCATACTCCAAATCATGTATCAGAAAGGATAGGATGTAGGTTTTCTATATTTTTGATTTAAGAGGTATATTAATTTATATTATCTGGTCTTTCTTGTCTCATTATGGATTGATTTTTTAAAATGCTACTTTGAATTATGCTCCAAAATTCTGGAATTTGACTCCTTTTGGGTGTTGTGGTCCACCAGCAGCCCACGGAGATGACAGCAGAGTCGGACAGCAATGAGGCTGAGGAAGAACATGGGCCAATCCTGGAGGCTGTGGAAGGCCCAGATGAGGGCTCTGCATTGGAGGCAGAGATGGGGCCAGGGTCACCGGGGAGTGATGTGCAGACTTCAGAGCCTCCAGAGGCAGAGAAACAGGAGGAGCTGTTCCTAGTGCACGTATGAGAAGAGCTGCCAGTAGGCAGGAGCAGATAAAGCAGAGAGGACGACTAGGGAGTAGGGCCAAAAGATAATTGGCTCCTCCCATAAGGCTTAAAAGACCAGCAACAGCTCTTGGCCTCTTTGCCAGAAAACAACGTTGAGAGAATTGCTTCTTGTTTCACTGTATTTCACTGAACTTTTGCTAAGAAAGCCTTTAGCAGTTAGTCTAATTATCCCAAGGTCCGTGATAAACTGAGGAATGGTGTTTTGAAGAATTTGCTTTAATTTAGTTTGTACTACTCTGAGAATGAGTTACCTCCCAGCTGTTCTAATAAAGTTTGTTTGTTTTCAAACTGTTTGTATTTTATACTAACTACTTGGGCCTGGGTCACAACATTGGGAAATTTCAATTTTGCCGTCATGGGGAATAACCAAAAGAAATATATTGAAGAACTGAAATGATACTACTGCTCCTGACATCCAGGACTGGATTCAAGAAATGTGTAATTTATCCATTTTTAAAATCCTATTTTTTAGGAGGATTTTATGGCAGAGGGAAAAAAGTTTCCCTCTGCCATATTTTTAGATGACTTATATGAACTTAATGTGTTGATTACTGTTATGTTTTCTTTATTCCTTTTCTCTGTTTTGGTAACAGCAATAGAACATAGCATTTAGACTTATATAGCACTTCACAATGCTTTACAACCCTCTCTAAGTGGTTTACAGAATCTGCATATTGCCCCCCAAAATCTGGGTCCTCATTTTACTAAACTTGGAAGGATGGAAGGGTGAGTCAACCTTGAGCCAATCAGAACCAAACTGCCAAACTGCTGACAGCTGGCAGTCAGAAATAGTACTGCACTCTAACCACTGCACCACCATGGCTCATAAAATTATAAAATTCTTGTCTATTGAATAGTTTATAACAACATTTTTTTAAAAAAAATCTTACTTTATACTTAGTGTGATTTTTATTATTGTTGTAAGCTTTCTTATAACAATAATAAAATATTGTTTTTGTGCTATCTCTAAACTGCCAATAAAGTATTAATTTTAAAATATGCTCTCTCCCTCATGTGCCATGAGATACGAAATGGATTATTGACTAATTATAAAATTCATAGGTGTTTACTCATCTTTTTTTTAATTGTTGTATCAATTTAGTTGCAAGACATCTTCATTTTATCAATGCTTTATTAGAGGCTATTAAAGGAAGTGAGAAAGAACATAAAATTTAATAAATGAAAGCTATCACTGAGGTTAGCTATTTTTTCATCAGTATTTTTATTTACACGTCCTACAACAGTTGCAATTTGGAAGGGCAAATGAGTTCAGAGAACAAACCACTATGCCTATTTTCTTTTAGGCTCAGCAATTAAAATTGGCCCCTAATGATTAATTAAGCAAACTTTCCCTGCTTTATTTTCTTCACAGCCTTAGGCTGACAGGATGCTTTTATCCTTCCTATCTGCATGCAGCATCCATATGTCCATGTTTTAAGCAAAACGAGAAGGCCAAAAACATCCTCCTGATCCTCAAAAAAGTTTACACCCAAGAAGTAGTAGTTCCTTAGCATTCAGTTAATTGAGACTTCGTTTTCGTTAAGATCTCATTTCACCTTATATTTGTCCACACAAGAAGTTATCCTTACTCAGGGGTGAAATGCTACCGGTTTGGACCAGTTCAGTTGAACCAATAGGGATTGCGGAGGGTGGTTCAGAGAACTGGTAGCAATGATAGCATAAGGTTCCATCCACCTGCCCGGTCATTGTTACTTCCTGTTTTTTACCCTCTGCACATGTGCAGAAGAGTTTGCGCATGTGCAGAGGGTCTGCGCATACACATGATGCATGTAGGAGGCATATGTACTTCAGAACTGGTAAGGAAGGTAAGTAAATTTCACCCCTGTCCTTACTCCAGAAAAATCAGGAACAACAAATACTTGTGGCAATTTAAACGCAGCTGAATTGTTATGCTCCTGTTCAGATGTATGTCTTCATTAAATTTTGCAATGGAAACATGAGGTTTCCTTCCTTCCTTCCTTCCTTCCTTCCTTCCTTCCTTCCTTCCTTCCTTCCTTCCTTCCTTCCCTCCTTCCTTCCTTCCCTCCTTCCTTCCTTCCTTCCTTCCTTCCTTCCTTCCTTCCTCTTTTCTTTTCTTTTCTTTTCTTTTCTTTTCTTTTCTTTTCTTTTCTTTGTTGCTCATCTTGCAGTTCAAGACAACTCTGAGCAGCTTTTAACTTTGTGATTGCACAGAATAATACAATACTAAATAGGTAGGAGGATATTAGCTCTCGTTCTCTAAGAAATAGTACAGTAGAACCTCTGGTTACGAACGCTTCTGACCATGACCCAATCAGGTTCCAACCAAAAAATTCACAACTTTTTTTTCTGCAGCCAATTTCCCCTTCCACACCATTTTTTTTTATTTTTTTTTGGGGGGGGGGGGGGGGTAAGTGCCAAATTTCCAAAATTAGATTCGGGTCACGACCAAATCGGTTTGTAACCAAAATTATGGAAAAAATTATGACCAGAGGTTCTACTGTGGTATAATGTCAAGTTGTTTAGAAATCCTCCATACAAAAGGGATATTTTCTGACACTTCCCTCTCATTGACATTTTTAATATTTTAGCTAAGCAGAGACAAAAATTAAAGATTCAGCAAGTTTAGTACTATATATATATATATATATATATATATATATTATACACACACACACACACACACATTGTTAATTGATTCTGGGAGGTGTGATGAGTACCAAAAACAATGAGTAACAAATAAATTTTTCCCATAAGGAATAATGTAAATAAATTTAATGCATTCCTAAACCAAAAACCTATGATGAGAAAAAAAAAAAACACAAAAGCAAACAAAATGACCAGGGAAGCTAAGATAGGACCAGAAGAGGATGTGCACAGGCCAAAAGTTCCTGCATGACTAACTTGTGATCTTTGTTTCTGCTGGAAAGGGTTACAACTCACAAAGAAATTGACACCAACAAGTTCTAGGTTGCATGTAGAATACCAAACAAACAAGTACCAGGACAAAAATTTTGTGTCAAAATGTGTTGAGTACCAAATTCAATGAATTTCAAAGCAGTTGAGTACCAAGATATGACTGAATAGAGAGACACAGACACAGAGAGGGGAGGAGGGAGAGAGAGAGAGAATGTATTTGTCTATTTCCCACTTACTTGTGTGTGTCATTCAAAAGTGCGGAAAGGAAGAACTTATCATAATCTTTAGAATAAATGCAGTGATTTGAGAATTTGGGCTTTTAATATTTATTAAAATTTTGAGCCAACAGTTTTTTAAAAATGTTAGTGTATGTCAACTGTGTAATTTAGTCTGAATTTCTAAGAATGGGAGCAAAGATATGAAGAAAAGGGATTCTGGAACTATAAATTTGTTTCATGGGAATTTTGTCTTACTTGACTAAACTGACACCAAATTATAATAAATATAACTGCATATAATATACAGTAAATAAATAAACTGCATATAATAAATATAACTGTATAAGAGATATATGTTTTCATTGTAACTGAGCTCCTGGTTCTCATTGCTTTTGGTGGCTATAAATTAGCTCTGAATATATAGGCATCATCATCTGTATCTAAAGAGGCATTTGAATTATATGGGATTTCTTATATTCATAGCCATGCTGTTCCTCTTGGTGGGTTTTCCAAAAGCTTATGAAACCTTAACAGTAGTTTCTGCACAAATGAATGTAATGAAACAAAAATAGGGATCCTAAAGTCCTCTAGATCTTTTGAACCAAATCTCTTGCAATGGGTTCTTAATAGTTGAGATCGATAGAAACTGAAGTCTGACACATCAAGTGGAATTTGGAAAATTAATATAGAGTTACAACTAGGCAATAAAGAGCTCAGCATCACATTTCAAAAGTCCACTTCAGTCAATGGGTTAAAAAACTGGTTATTAACCAAAGTTGCTGGGAAAATAATAAATGGTGGTCCTGATCCTTACAACCTCTTCTGAAACAGGAGTATCATTAAGCAAGTTGTTTCAGGAAAAACAACTGGTTTAGCAGAACATAGTGTACAAAGTAAAACAGGAAACAGCAGCTCCTGGCAGAAGACAATCAAAGAATGATTTGCCCACACAACTCATAACATGTCGTTTATGAGTTCAGGGACTCTCTATATTGCCAGCAGCCTATGGAAATGCTTTGCTTTTAACAAGGGCCTTCTGAAGTCCTATGGAAGTCCTTTTGCCTAATACACCAAATGTCAGCAACTGAATAGATTACAAACACAATTCAATCCTTAGCATGGAAGCTTTGCTGGGATCCTTTGTCACTGGTCTTCCAATCCTGGCATTCTAATCTGAAGGAAGGAAAAGGAAGAAGACAGAAACAGAGAAAGAGAAGGGAAGGGAGCATCAAAAAATGTTTTGGGTTTAGTCTTCTCCATAAGAGTTTATGTGGGGTGTGGTGGCTCAGTGGCTAAGATGCTGAGCTTTTCAATAAAAAGGTCGGCAGTTCAGTGGTTCGGATCCCTAGTGCCATGTAATGGGGTGAGCTCCTGTTACTTGTCCCAGCTTCTGCCAACCTAGCAGTTCAAAAACACCTAAAAAATGCAAGTAGAAAAATAGGGACTACCTTCGATGGGAAGGTAACAGCGTTCCGTGTGCTTTTGGCATTTAGTCATGCCGACCACATGACCATGGAGACGTCTTTGGACAGCGCTGGCTCTTCGACTTTGAAACGGAGATGAGCACCACCCCCTAGAGTCGGGAACAACTAGCACATGTGTGTAATACCAAAAGGGTTTTCTCAGGAGGCAACTAGACTTTCTGGTTTTTCTTTGAAGACATTTCACTTCTCATCCAAGAATTTTCTTCAGTTGTGACAGAAGCTCCTTAGATGAGAAGTGAAACATCTTCAAAGAAAAACCAGAAAGTCCAATTGCCTCTTGAAAAAGCATCTTTGGGACAACGATGATCTGGATGACTGAGAATCTCCATAGACATTGTTATGTAGTTTATAGAATCCATTATAAAACAATCAGGTGGACTGCTCCTGGCACATCAGGATCCTCACAAAGTTACCAGTGAAAAGAAGCAATATTCTGATCCGTGATCAACACCTAATTGAAAAAGCAAAATGAGAACGTGTATATTTGTCAAATTACATTAGGTGGCTGATTTTTTTTTTCTTAATCAAAGGCTCTTTTTTATCGATTCATCAACTGTAAATTGTTTGTAACAATAATAATAACAACAAGAACTATAATAATGTGCTTAAGGTGCAAGAAAGAAAACAAGCTGAACTGAAATCTAAAAGCCTAGGTATCTCCTTTTGCCAGGTGAAAGAATCTGAATTCCTGTTCCCACTTCCCTTCTTTTCACACTCTTGCCACTTATTGGATAGTCAATTTGGGAGTCAATGAGACTATTTTAAGGAGGCAGTTTGAAAATATTATGCACAGGGACCAATCCAAACTGCCTTGCTCCCACTCGGTAATTATTTATATTGATTTCAGTGAGGTTATTGAACAAAGCCATCAGCATCCAGCTGATTTTCGAAATGGGAGAAAGCACTCTATGGATCTAAACCAGCACACCACTTCAGCATATGAACAGCCTCTGTTCAGATCAATGGAGTCAGGCTCCACTGTTACATTAAAGCATAATCTTTCCATTCAGGTCTTTGTCACTTGCATTGTTAAAACTTTCTTTTCCCAGCTGTGTGAGAGAACTATTTGTATTTGGGAAACCAGGCAATGGCAATGGAACAAGACAAAAGCAACCGCAGAATAAAATGAGCAGAGCCAGGGGTGAGGCTACCAGTCTCACACAATTGGCATCATCCTCGCTAATAGGTTTCAGAAGGCATTTAGAGTGCCATTGCATCAAACTGCTAACATGAAGCAACAGCTCAGAGAAACCTCTGCTTTTAGCTCTCAATGGTGAGAAAAGAGGTGAGGGGGAAGAGGCCACAGAGGTAATCTAATGAACAGTAGTTGCCCTGTTTAGATCCTCTGATTGACAGCTCCAACATCCCCTATCTCTGGTCACATTATCTAGATCCAAGGATTATTTGTTAGTGCCAAAACATCTGGAGGGGCTCAGGCAGGGGAAGAGATACAATATTTCTTCTATTTTCTGCGTAGCACCTCTGACTGAAGCTCAGCCTATCTATTTGGTGACTAAGAGAAGATGTTTCAATGTACGGTTCAACATTATTTGCCCTTACTGGACAAAGCCTTTCAAAGTCTGGAAGAAATTCTTCTTCTACACTGCTATCTCTTCTGAAACCCATGGCTTTCATTGTGGACTAAGAAAGTGCCATTTTATGGTATAGTGGGGATGGGTGGTGTGAGTTAGCAGGGCAGACTGACATAGAATTGCTCAATTTGGCATATTCTCCTTTAAATACAATAACGATACATTAAAATTGTTGAGCCCAACTGGGACTTGCCATCGCTGGTGGGGCTGGAAGGTTGGAGCCCCAATCGTCCAGGCTGAGAAAGATTTTGGCAAGTAGGAGTGCTCCTCCATGTCTTTATCTGAAGGATCAAAATCAGATCCAGACAGGAAGTATAAAAGGTGAAGTACTCTTTTCAATCACTGATAAACAAGAAAAGGTATCACTAAAGGTGGGAGAATCCTGATCCATTAAAAAGCTGCAGTTTGTATAGCCTGAAGTTTTATTTTTCTCAGCTGATAAATTCCTCCTATGATTTAGACTCCATTTTTTTTGTCCTCACCAAATAATGGTATTTCTGTCTTTTTAAAAATGTAGATTGGGGAATACTGTGTGCAAACAATAGTTCACACTGGAATAGTTTTGCTTAAAAACACATTCATTAGAGAAAGCTACATGCAAAAAGGCATTTTCCTTGTCTTCTAACAGATCTTGTTATCCATGGCAAACCACAATGATACCAAAATGGCAGCATGTGTTAATAATGTCAACACACGTTTGCATCCTGATGTCCAATAGAGGTTTGTACCAGGGGTGGGCTCTAAATTTTTTTACTACTGGTTCTGTGGGCGTGGCTTATTTTGTGGGTGTGGCTTGGTGGAGGGGTAATGTGACCGGGTGGGCATGGCCAACTTTTTTTTTTTTTTTTTACTTTTAAAAGCATTTTTCTACAACCTTAAGAGGTTGCAGAAAACAATGCTTTGAAAAGCCTCTGACGATCCCAGCTGAGCTGCGGGATCCTCAGAGGCTTTTTTTTTACTTTTAAAAGCATTTTTTCGGCTGAAGAGGTGGGCAAGGTAAGCGAGCGGTGACTGGGCTGGGAACCGGTTTGGGGGCATGGCCAGCCAATGTTATTACCGGTTCTTGGAACTACTACAAATTTTTACTACCGGTTCTTGTGAACTGGTGCAAACTGACAGCAACCCACCACTGGTTTGTACATTGTAGCATTTGTCAGACAATAACATTTGTTTTCCCCTTGCCAACCTCTGGGCATCCATCAATGTTGCTTTCCTTCTCTTTGGTGGAAGGTCTGCTATCTTAACCATTTGTAGGATTGTTGCATTTGCATGAAGGGATATGGGAGTCTTCCCCTCTCTCCTAAATTACTGCAAGATTTATACTGTTTGTTAGATAACAGGTTATATTTTTCTGATAAGTCTCAAACTTCAATTAGGTTTTTTGATGATGCATTTTTTCTTAAAATTACCTATTGTTTGAATTGCATAGTGTATTGGATTGGATATAGAGGGAGTCAAATACAGTGACTCTGCATGGTGACACAGTAATTAGAATGCAGTGTTGCAGGCTAACTCTGCTCACAGCTAGGAGTTTGATCCTGATAGGCTCAAGGTTGACTCAGCCTTCCATCCTTCTGAGGTTAATAAAATGAGGACCCAGATTGTTGGGGACAATATGCTGACATAAACTGCTTAGAGAGGGCTATAAAGCATTGTGAAGCAGGATATAAGTCTAAATGCTACTGTTATATATTTCTCATGATCTACATATTTTCTTGAGTTATGTGAGAATCCACTCATCCATTCTTACCTGTGGTGTAAGATCAGCTTCCAAATAGGATGTTTTTGTTGCTTTCACATAATTACTGAATTCAGGATTTGGGGGAAAGGCAGGGATTTTTCATACAGTTTATGAAGAGGAGAATTCGTTTTGCTAATTGGCTTTTTTTCTTCACTACTTGGCAGGTATTGAAGGCAGTAGGGAGATGTTGACTTTCCAGAATAAATCAGAAAGGTCTGATTTGATCTTTCATTTTATGAGCTGTGGTGGTACAGTGGTTAGAATGCAGTACTGCAGGCTACTTCTGCTGGCTGCTGGCTGTCTGCAGTTCAGCAGTTTGATTCTCACTGGTTCAAGATGGACTCAGACTTCCATCCCTTATTGAGGTCAGTAAAATGAGGACCCAGATTGTTGGGGGCAATACGCTGACTCTGTAAACTGTTTAGAAAGGGCTATAAAGCACTGTGAAGCAGTATATAAGTCTAAGTGCCATTGCTATTCATTGCCAACAGATGGAGAAAATAGAAAACACTTATGTTTGGGTTCAGTGGTGAAATCTAAAATTTGTTACTACCAGTTCTGTGGGAGTGGCTTGGTGGGGGGGGGGTAATGAGACTGGGTGGGCGTGGCCATTTTTTTTTTACTTTTAAAACCATTTTTTCTACAACCTCTTCCGTGAAGAAGTTGTAAAAAAATGCTTTCAAAAGGCTCTGACAATCCCAGCTGAGTTGCCTGATCGGCAGAGGCTTTTTTTCTTTTAAAAGTCTCTGCCGATCAGGCAACTCAGCTGGGATCATCAGAGGCTTTTAAAAGCATTTTTTTCTACAACCTCTGAAGAGGTTGTAGAAAAAATGCTTTTAAAAGCCTTTGACGATCCCAGCTGAGCCACGCAATCATCAGAGGCTTTTTTTAAAAAAACTTCTAAAAGCATTTTTTCGGCCGAAGAGGTTGTACAAAAAATGCTTTAAAATTTTTTTTAAAAAAGCCTCTGATGATTGTGTGGCTCAGTTGGGCATGGGGGGGCATGCAAGAATTTTTGCTACCGGTTCTTCGAACCACCTGCCTCCATCACTACCAGATCGGGCGATCCGGTCCAAACAGGGAGCATTTCACCCCTGTTTGGGTTGCTGGGCCATCAAATGCTAACCAGGGAAGTTGGATTAGATAGTGAGTTGGCCCATTATCATGTGAGCAGTTGACAAGAAAAATTAAACTATGTTTAAAAGAAGATTGAATAGAATAAAATTGAATTTCTGTGTGTTATGATTGTAGACCAATACTTGTAGAATGCAAGTAGTTCCAGGGTTGGTGGGAGTACTTGTGGCTGTGACTCCTAAGTGGGGGAGTAGCTCCAACAGATCCCAAAAACAATATCAAAGGTCTCTGTCCAGTAGAGTGCAATGCCAGGCTACATGTGTGTGTGTGTTTATGTATGCATGCCTGTCTCAGATCTTTTTGAAATTTAACAAGTTTGCAATCCTTTATCTACTCAACACATGACTTGTATCTTCTTCACAGGTGGTAGGTAGGTGAGGAAAACCATGCATATTAGAGAAAGTTGTGAATGCTAGTGAATGCTTTATTTCAGTAGGATATTCAATCACAGCACACCCTCAAAATACATAATGAAATAATACAGGGAATAACACAGCAAAGACATGGATTGGATTTGAACTGGTCACACATTCCTCTTCCTACACTGTGTTACCCAACCAGAAAGTGAGAAGGAAATAATGGTGACTATATAAATGTCTGAACAATTTTTTCCCACTAAATCAATTCTAATTGCTTCCCAAATATACATTGGGAAGAATTAATAGGATTATTCTATTTACTCTACTCTATTTATTCTATTTCATGTTCTTACAGTGTACTAAGAGCAGGTTGGTTTTCTTGTCTCACTTATGCTCCTCTACCCACTAACTTCATCAGTTAAGTTTCCAGTTACTGAGATTAAAAAAAAATGTCCCTAATTTTGATAGCTGGACAAACAGGAACATTTTCTAAACACATCCTTGAGTTCACTTTTTAAAAAATATAAAGTAAGGTGGCTTGTTTTTGTCTCCCTCCCCACTTTTCCATTGTTATTTGGAAGAGCGAGTAATATTGCAGCATACTCAGAAAATGAACTGGCCTTAAGCTAACAAGAATCAGTTATTACTTTTGCTCCCTATGAAATCTTTGTAATTTCAAGAGCAAGGGCTCCAATCTGCTTGAGATCTAGGAATATGTCCAGTATTGCCACAAGTAAGATGAAAACAGGTGGATTTACTACTTGATTTTGATTTATCCAGCTGCACTGTCCAAGCAACAGAGACTCTCAAGCATTCTAGTAAATGGACCTGCCAAAAAGATTTGGCCTTTGTTCGTGAGCTGCCAACAGGCTGGATCTCATTATAGAAAATGCCTCGGGACCATCAGCTGCCCCCATGCCCTCAACAGCACCAGGGTTTCATTGGTTTAAAAGAAAATCCACCGCAAGATGAGTTACAACAAGGAACAATGGAACACAATATAATCAGGTAAATGCCAGTATTCGTGGGCTATTAACCATCTCTTTGAGCATTAACTATTTGAAGTAGGAGATCAGACTTGTAAAAAAATTCCCACATCAGGATAGCAACTGAAATGTAACATATCAAACAAACATACAGTATACATATTAACATATAAACAATGTTATATAAAATATTTTTTCTGCACATTTTGGACATTTTCCTTATGTTGCTTTCAACTTTTTTCCTCCAAGTGTAGCAATAGAAATAGACTTATAAACCACTTCACAGTGCTTTACATCCCTCTCTAAGCTGTTTACAGAGTCAGCATATTGTCCCCAACAATCTGGGTCCTCATTTTACCGACCATAGAAGGATGGAAGGCTGAGTCAACCTTGAGCCTCGTGAAATATGAACTGCCAAATTGCAGTCGGCAGTCAGCATAAGTAGCCTGCAGTACTGCACTCTAACCGCTCTGCCCCCACGGCTCATGCAGAGTATCACTGTTCAAGAATATAATCACTGTGCTTATGATTACTTCTGAGTTTTCCTGGCATTCAATGAGCAATCATTCACTCAGTGGTCTGAAGATCCCATGACCTGTCAAACGTTAATTAAAATTAAATCTGTTTATCTACTTTCACCCAGTGGTGTTTTCTAGCTTGTGGGTGGGTGGGTGGGTTTGTGTATACAAATATCTCCTCAGCAACTTCCCTAAAAGGTTTTGAGGAATCTAAGAACAGATTTCATTTCACCACTACATTAAAAAGATTGTTGTATATTCTAGGAATCTTCTGTCCATGTGATAATAAAGAAGAATGGTATGGTGTACTACAGTTGTCACTGGATATTGTTCTCAGTAACTTCCTTGCAGATGGTTGGAGCAGAATAGACAGGTGGACTGATTCTTAACACACGGCCCTCCTTGTGAATGAACCACTGAAAATAGAATTGTTACCATGCTATCGATCTAAATTGCTAGCTTGGATTGATGTGGGAGCAATTACAAATGGACACCAGTCATACTACTTGACATAATTGGCGAAGTACAAATTCACTGATTACAGGGGCTGTTCATGATAGTGTTCTCCAAGCTGGAATTGTAGTGTCTGAACTAGACCAATGATTCTAATAACACATTTAGGAGTAGGTGGATAAGAATGGTCTTGTAACAATTCAGATCAATGGTGGAGAGACAAAAATCAAAGAAAACTTTGAATAAGAGAGCATTATGATTGGGTTAGTCAAGCTTCTTTCATGATAGACTTTGATTAAGGACAAGCTGACTAAAAGAAGAAAAAGAATATTCTTACAATATGAGTTATTCTATATTTGGAGGTCATTAATGCTATACGCTTGGAAAAGGGACAACCTGCTGGGAACTACTTGACTTTCCTTTATAAACTTAAGAACAGCCATAACTGTAGTAGAGGGGAAAATGTCACTCAGAGTCTTTTGATATTTTGCTTTCTATAACATTTATAGAACCTTATTTCTGTACTATATATATATATATATATATGCTCTTATTTTAAAAAAGAAAATATTGCAGAAAGATCATCATACATTTCCTCCTTATTTCTGTTAATGTGCCATTTCCCTAATATATGCACTTTCTAGACAATTAGCAATAGCAATAGCACTTAGACTTATATACCACTTCACAGTGCTTTACAGCCCTCTCTAAGCAGTTTACAGAGTCAGCATATTGTCCCCAACAATTTGGGTCCTCATGTTACCCACCTCAGAAGGATGGAAGGCTGACTTGAGCCTGGTGGGATTTTGAACTGCCAAATTGCAGGCAGCCAGCAGTCAGCAGAAGTAGCCTGCAGTACTGCACTCTAACCACTGCACCACCGAGGCTCAATTTCCCCTAACCAAGTACCCTTTTGGACATTCTTTTCACAACCAAGACATTTTCCTGTGCACTTTCCTCAAATATGCTCACATACAAGTATATTTAGAACAAATACCCATAAAATTAAAAGACATATCCCATGATGCACAGGAACAGGAAATCATCAAAAGGATTCTGCAGAGCCATAAGAAAGAAGAATTCAAAGTGGGAAGCATGCTTCCATATTTATTAGTTTTCATAAGGATATCACACACACACATAATATTAAAAATCTCAGATCAAACTCTTAGCATCATATAATCAAACTCTATGTGATGAAATTTGATGGAATGACTAGATGGAATGAAAGTATGACTTTTACTCTCATTGAACAAAGAAATTAATAATTATTTTATTGTAACACCCTACAGTAGGCCCTATGTAACTTGGTCTAGCAAAATCTGCTAAGAATCTGTTTTATGGTAGGTGGAAGATTTTGTCTTTGTAGAAGAAAGCATGGGCAAGATCACGGGCAGGAACATAGAACTGAATTAACTCAGAGTAAAAGATTTGTGGCTTCTGTTTGGCTTAAGATGAATAGTATGGCTAAACAATCTTTTTGCTTCTCCCTTTAATATTGCTATGTCAAAACTGACTGCTAGTGTTGCCCCACTGACTTCTCTATGGCTGAAAAATTGCAGAAGTTATGAAAAGATTTATCTGATTCTTAGTTACGAGTGAACATTGATGGCTAATGTTCTCAGGGCAAATAATACAAATGAGATCCTGATTTAATTTCTTTAAAAGACTGGTATGGCATGGCATGGCATGGCCATTCATCTTATATACAATAACCCTGTGCTGGTCACAGCAACAATAAAATATAACAAGAAAAGCATGATATCAACATTAAAAGTACATCTCAGAGTTCTCTGCCACCAAATAATTGCTTAACCCTAGCTGAAATTATTGCAGATACAACACCAGGTGCTGATCAATGACTTTGCCCAATTGTTTCATGTAAATGTTAAAGAGGAACTGTGAGAGACCAAGACTGAGGCACCACAATCTAAATTTCATCCATGTCTATGTCATGTGTGTTCTCTTAGTATTTTATTCGATTGCATTTTCCAGATACTGTTTTCAAAATGGAAAGAGAACCCATGGTACTTGTCATTACAAGTTATCTTAACAAATGTATTTTGAATGAAATTACCACATGTTTCTGGAAAACACACTGCTTTGTACTTGTTTCTATAATGCACATTTCATAAAATGTAGCAATAAGTTATAGTTTTGTACTTTACTTTTCTAGCTCCCCTCAAGACATGTAATCTTGATTACATATACCCATCATTTTAAAAGACAAAATATTCTGTGCAACATTTGTGACATGAGAACCATAGACATTAACTATCCCCAAATAATTGTGCTGACCATGCCAGGATGAAACTTGAATTCACAGATCCCACTTTTCACTCAATCTAAAATAAATTAGTAATGGATCTCCTTTACAATCCTAAAATAATTCCTCCCAGAATCCTAAGGATAACACCGGACAGATTTTACTTTATTTCACTGGCAAACTCCATGTAAGGTTTGAGGGAAATGAAAATCTTATTGCTGTAATATTCCCTAATGTTTGTATGTTTTTAGTTCCTCCTTTCCTTCCTTCCTTCCTCCCTCCCTCCCTCTTTTTTTAAAGGATTTTTCTGTATCCTAAGAAATAGTTTCACCCAGAACTATTAATTTTGTAGTCCTCATCATACTTGTAGCATTTGCTGTAAATGCTAATTGTAGAGAGAGGGAACATGGATCAAAGAAAGCAAAGTTGTGTTTAGAAACTACACAGCTTTGAAACCAATATTATATAAACTATATTTATAAACATTATGTACATGTAGTAATAATGGTGGCAGATTAGTCATGGGCCATGCTGCTGATGCTAAATACTGGTTTAGCATTAAATACCACAATATATCCTCATAGATAAAACAAACAAATATGCCGACAAAATGTAAGAATCTAAGTCTAAGAAATGGTGCATTGTTACACATGGTGGGAAATGATCATATGATTAAACCAACAGGATTATGCAAAATAAGTTTCTAATGAAATGTCTGTAATTAATCTTTCTTAGTACTAAAGCTTGCTTCTAATCATTCTTCCTGTGCATAATCTGATTCTACCAAAAGGTAATTCTATTCAAAGCACATGTCTTACAACATCCATCCAATTTGTGGAGACACTACTGTTCCTAATCTCATTATGTATATGCTACAAAGTACATATCATTCAGTTCATGTTGGAAGCAAGTTGCTTTGTTTCTCCTAGACTGCTTTGTTTAATTTTTTGTCTATTCCAAATATTAAAGAGGCAACAAATAAATCAAAATAAAACTTCTGAATTTTTAAATGGAAGCTGGACAGAGCTTGCAGTTAGTAAAATGAGAAATTCAGAAAAATGAAAATGTTAAAAATGACCCATTCTCATATTTTACATAGGAATTATCAACATGAAAATTGGAAAATCTATCTAATCCAGAATTACCTGCTTCCATGCCCTCCATATTCTCACTTTCTATAAAAAATGCCTTTTTACTTCTCCAGTTTCAGAAGCTCTGAAACATATCTATGTAGCACCTTTGGTTGGATGGAGAAAATTCAGATCAAAATATTTTAGATCTGTAGTATTTCTGGAAATAATTATGTCAATTAGAAAGTTATGAAACACGATGTCTAATAAAAGAATATTT
This sequence comes from Masticophis lateralis, assembly GCA_030761175.1. NCBI lineage: Eukaryota > Metazoa > Chordata > Lepidosauria > Squamata > Colubridae > Masticophis > Masticophis lateralis. Next base: position 193,885,761 of record JAUDYJ010000001.1, on the reverse strand, counting down.
AATCCCTTCCCCCAAGCTAAATTGACTTTATGGAGAAATCCAACTTTAAAAATTAGGGAAAAGATGGTGATATGGAAAAATTGGATAGAAGCAGTGATGTTGACTTTGGATCAACTGAAGAAAATGAATTTTTAACATGTGTTGCATTAAGAGTAATTTATCAGATGTAACCCAATGGCAAACTTTACAGCTACAATATTTGTTAACATTGTTTGGACCAGCTGCATTCTTACATTTTCAATCACTTGAGATACTAGAATAAATCTTTTTTTAAAAAAAGTCTATTACTGGTTTGCATAGGTATTTATTATAATAAATGAATTTGATACGCAGATGCTAAGGAATAAGTGGAATAAAGAATTAAAGATCCTTATGTTTATGGAGATTCTCAGTCATCCAGATCATGGTTGTCCCAAAAGTACTTTTTACAAGAGGCAACTGGATTTTCTGGTTTTTCTTTCATATGATAACAAACCCATCAGGACTAGATTCAGAACTCCACCTGCATTTAAAAGACAAAGGCCACTCTTTTAAAGATAGCAAAATCCACATTTTGGACAGAGAGGATGGCTGGTTTGAAAAAGGGATCAAAGAGGCCATCTATGTCAAAACTGTAGAGCCCTCTCTCAACAGAGGGGGAGGGATATGACATCATCTATCCCCAGTCTACAACAGGGTCCTTTCAGCAGTTCCAAGAAGGCTCCACATCAGTGGTGGATTTCAAAATTTTTTACTACTGGTTCTGTGGGTGTGCCTTGGCTTGATGGGCATGGCTTGGTGGGTGTGGCAGGGGAAGAATACTGTAAAATTTCCATTTCCTCCCAATCAGCTGGGAGGCAAAGAATAGATGGGGGTGGGGCCAGTCAGAAGTGGTATTTACCGGTTCTCCTAACTACTCAAAATTTCCACTACCGGTTCTCCAGAACTGGTCAGAACCTGCTGAAACCCACCTCTGCTCCACATCCATTTGCACTACTCAGGTGACCCTGATGACACAGATAAACTTCCAGGTGGCCTCAACAACTCTGTAAAAGAAACACAAATGACTAGCTGTCTGCAAGGAGTATAAATCCTTCCATTCTCCACCATCCAATGAGAACTGAAGAAGCTTCTTGGATGAGAAGTGAAATGTCTTCAAAAGAAAAACCAGAAAGTCCAGTTGACTCTTGAAAAAAGCACCATTGGGATATAGGTCCTTTTATTGCCTAGATAATAGGAAAGTATCTTGGACCATATTTTTTTGGCTTCATGTCTAATGTTCCTGATGTCTCTATCACTCCACTGATCAAACCTGGCTTTTATATACATTTGCTTAGGAAATCTGTTCCAGTCCTTGTGAACAGTTAATTCACAGTCCATGTAAATACCAATGAAGAAGAAAAATAACGTGCTGGTTTCTCAAAAGAAACCAGCACGGCTGCATAAAGAACTCTCTGACAAATTGAAAGACAAAAATGACAAGTATAAAAAGTGGAAAGAGGGGCAAATAAATAAAGCAGAATTTCAGCAAATAGCCTGAACCTGTAAAGATGAAGTGAGGAAAGCTAAGGCTCACAATGAACAAAGGCTTGTGACAAAAGTAAGATATAACAAAAGAAAGCTTCTTCTAACATGTTAAAAACAAGAAACAAATCAAAGAAACAATTGGTCCATTGCTGGGAGAAAGTGGCAAGAAGGTGACAAGCAACAGTGAGAAAGCAGAACTACTTAACTCTTTTTTTGCATCTGTCTTTACACAAAAGGAAAAAAAAACAGTCCAACCTATCAAAAACAGCACCACAAAAAACAGATTAGGAACACAAGTTAAAATAGGAAAGAAAATGGTAAGTGAGCACCTGTCTGCCCTAGATGAGTTCAAATCACCAGGACCGGATGGATTACACCCCAAGGTTCTGTGGGAACTGGCAGATGAGATCTCAGAACCTCTGAACTATATCTTTCAAAGATCCTGGAGCACAGGGTTACTGCCAGAGGACTGGAAAAGAGCTTATGTAGTTCCCATCTTCAAAAAAGGAACAAAAAATAGATCCACAAAACTACAGACTTATCAGCCTGACCTCAATACCAGGGAAGATTCTGGAAAAGGTAATCAAGTAACGAATCAATGAACACCGAAAAGCAAAGAAAGTAATAATTGAAAGCCAATATGGGTTTGTCAAAACAGATCATGCCAGACTAATATTATTACATTCTTTGACAAAGTGACAAAATTAGTGGATCAGAGGAATACTGTCGATATAATTTACGTGGACTTCAGTAAGGTATTTGATAAAGTAGACCATAACCTACTACTAGATAAAGTAGAAAAATGTGAGTTAGACAGCAATACCACTAGATGGATTCATAACTGGCTGACCAACTGCACTCAATGTGTAGTCCTCAGTGGAACTGCATCTACATGGAGAGAAGTATGCAGTGGAATACCCCAAGGCTCTGTTTTAGACCCAGTACTCTTCAACATCTTCTTAAATGACTTGGATGAGGCAATAGAACTCATCAAATTTGCAGATGACATCAAGCTTCCAGGAATAACCAACACTCCAGAAGATAGGCTCAAGATACAGAAGGATCTTGATAGACTTGAACATTGGGCGCTCTCTAACAAAATGAAATTCAATGGAGAAAAAAGTAAAGTTCTACATTTAGGCAAGAAAAACAAAATGCACATATATGTGGTACCTCGCTTAATAGGAGTAACTGTGAGAGGGATCTTAGAGTCCTAGTGAACAACCATTTAAATATGAGCCAGCAAGGTGCAACAGCTGCCAAAAACCCCAACACAGTTCTAGGCTGCATGAACAGAGGGATAGAATCAAGATCACGTGAAGTGTTAATACCATTTTATAATGCCTTGGTAAGGCCACAGTTGGAATTCTGCATTCAGTTTTGGTTGCCACGATGTAAAAAAAGACATGGAGACTCTAGAAAGAGTGCAGAGAAGAGCAACAACGGTGATTAGAGGACTGGAGGCTAAAACATATGAAGAATGTTTGCAGGAACTGGGTATATCTAGTTTAATGAAAAGAAGGACTAGGGGAGACATGATAGCAGTGTTCCAATATCTCAGGGGCTGCCACAAAAAAGAGAGAGTCAAGCTAGTCTCCAAAACACCTGAGGGCAGGACAAGAAGCAATGGGTGGAAACTAATCAAGGAGAGAAGCAACTTAGAACTAAGGAGAAATTTCCTGACAGTTAGAACAATTAATCACTGGAACAACTTGCCTCCAGAAGTTGCGAATGCACCAACACTGGAAGTTTTTAAAAAGAAATTAGATAACCATTTGTCTGAAGTGGTGTAGGGTTTCCTGTCTACACAGAGGGTTGGACTAGAAGACCTCCAAGGTCCCTTCCAATTCTGTCATTCTAATATTCTAGTTCTATGTGTTAACAAGTGGATTTTTCTTCCAGGGCCTTTCAGCTTAATTTGGCAATCTCAGGGACAAGAAGGAAGGTGTATCTCAAAACTCTTACATGCATTTGTGTATTCTGCTGACTATAATATTTGAATGGATTTACTGTAACTTTGTAGGAATATTGATGAGGGCATCTCCTGAAGTGTTTTAGTAGATATTTAGTGTTGATATTACATGTTCTTAATGTATTACAAATTCTTTTAATACTAATCTTCCTGATAACTGAAACTGTATTGTTCTATCTTAGCAAATCCCTTCAGGATATCCTCGAAATGAGGGACTCTTATTTCTTCAAAGAGAAAGCTGTCATCTAAGGGGGGAAAATCCTTTGTCAAATATGCAATTCTATACATATTTTATATTCAGTGGAGTAATGCTTACCCTATGATACAGGCAGTTGTAATTAATTTAGTGTTATTATCAAAACTGTGCAAAGTGATCAAAGATGATCAATGATTATGACTGTTCATCTTTTTAATGTTATTGTTCAATGTAAGACATAGACAAAGGCATAAGCTGGATAGATGGTAAAATATAGACAAAGCTTCTCATAAACCAAAGCATTACTATTAATTCTACATTCATTAATTCAAATTAAAATATTTGTTACTGTCTAATGAATGGCAGGTAAGGCTGAATTTGCTCATCAGCTGTTCTATCAACTACTTACCGAGCAGTGGTAAAATCCAAATTTTTTTAGTGCTGATTCTGTGAATGTGGCTTGATGGGCGTGGTGTGGCTTGGTGGGCATAGCAGGGGAAGGGTACTGCAAAATCTCCATTCCCACCCTACTCCAGGGAAAATATACTGCAAAATCTCCATTCCCACCCAACTCATGGGGAAGGATATTGCAAAATCTCCATTCCCACCCCACTCTGGGGCCAGCCAGACGTGGTATTTGCCGGTCCTCCAAACTGCTCAAAAATTCCGCTACCGGTTCTCCAGAGTCTGTCAGAACCTGCTGGATTTCACCCCTGTTACAGATGAACCAATCTTGTCTTCACTCCTCCCCTCGATCCCGAAAGGTAGAACCAAGAATATCTCTTATGGTATATGATACAGATAATCCTTGATTTATGACTATAATTGTGCCCAAAATTTCTGTTGCCAAACAAGAGAGCTGTTAAGTGAATTTTGCTCCATGTTACGACCTTTCTTGCCACAGTTAAGTGAATCACTGCAGTTGTTTACTTAGTAACCTGGAAGCCAGTAATCTGGCTTCCCCATTGCCTTTGCTTATCAGAAGGTTGCAAAAGGTGATCACATGACCCAGAGACAGTGCAGCCTTCATAAATATATGCCAGTTGTCAAGTATCTGAATGGTTAAATGAATGGTTATAAGTTGAGGACTACCTGAATTTATTTTCTGTCCATGTAAGGCACTTTTTTTTTTTAACTTCAGATGAATTCCTTTTGGTTCTGTGTGAGCTGGTCAGCACATTTCAAAGAACATTTTTTTTCCTCCTCAAAAAAAACCAAAAACCTTTGTATAATGTCAAGTGCTTGTCTTGGTCATTTCGACCTTGTAATAGAAGAAAGCTGTTACTTTTTCCCATCAGTATCCATGATTAACTTACAGAAAAGACTTATTTTCTGAAGAAGAAAGAGCAGAGAAGCAAAGTGATTATGTAACACCGGAGTTCTTGATTTTAAGGAGAACTTAGAGCTGTAACTGATTGTGCATCTTTCACTTCAAGAAAGTGTATTTTAATACTCAAAGTAACAAGTAGGCTTCTGTGGCGGGAGAAGCTAATGGGGAAAATGTTCATTAAAAGCTTAATTGGAATTGATTCAAGCAAGTAAAATGGATGGTTAATGTGGCTGCAGAAAGGCTTAGTGGAGTTCTGAGAAAAGCAAAAAAGTATCAGAAGTGGAAAAATGAACAGGACTTCAAGTAAAAAATAATAATAATCTGGAAATGTAGAAGTGTCAGAAAGGCTGAAGTTCAGAATAAATGAGTCCCTGAAAGATGGGCAAAGTAAAAAAAAAAAAAAAAAGTTCAAATATATATAAAAAAATTGAAAATGAACAGTATACTGGCTGCTAAATTAAAATGACATTCTTATAGGTTGCAATGAACAGGCAAAATAACTTAATTCATATTTTCCCTGGGAGGGAAAAACATGGATTCTATGAAAAGTCAAATTAAGAGGCAGGACTGAAGCATGAAAGTAATAAAAGTAATCAGGGAAGATTGATTTCTTTTGACTTTAAGTATGCACGTGCAGATGGATTGTGTTGTAAAGGATTGAAAAAAACTGTTGTTGTGACCCCGACTCCCAAGCCTGTCCTAACAGAGGAAGAGTACTCAGAAGGTGAAGGGGAGGAATGACAAGGCCTCCCTCTCCAGGACCCTCCTTTCTGGCAATGCCTCAGGTTCCATCCGAAGGCCAGGAGGAACAGCCTGGGATGTGCCAGGAGGAAGGCATATCAGAGCACCAATTGATAGGGAGCGAGGAGGATGAATCCTGGCTTGATCCCAGGCAGTGTTGGAGGGAGAAGCATGCGCAGCAATGGAAGTGGTGTGGAAGGGCCACAGATTGAGCTGAGTCACGGAGACACGCCCACCAGGATTGCTGCGGGATTGCTCTTCAGGCTTTGTGACGGACAAAGTTAAACCCTGAAAGTCACGTCGTGATCTCTGAAATTTGGCTTGGATATATTTTGGACTGAACATTGATTAAACTCTTGTCTCATTGATAATTTGTTGCTCCTGGAACAGACTGAAGATAAGTCCTCTTCTGCTTTATGGGAGTGAACACGGTCTTGGCAGGCATTCGGCAGTTTGCTGCCAAAACCTTGGTCTGCCAAGAATTCTAATCTGTTTACCTAATAAAATATTGGCAGGCGTGCTTGGTAGTACGTTTGCCTGTGTGAGGAAGGGGGATAGAACACCTGTGATGTTCTAGTCCAGGGGTGTCAAACTCAATTTCATTGAGAGCAGCATCAGGGTTGTGTTTGACTTCAGAGGGCCTGAGTGGGCATGGCCAGGGTGAGCATGGCCAGCTGGACATCACTCATGTCAGGGTGCCTGTGGTGGCCTAAGCGCTCTGCCAGTGAAAATTGACTCCTGAGCTCCATTTTTGGTTGTGACGGCCTCCTGCAACCCTCTGCCGGTGAAAACAGAGCTCTATTTTCACTGGCAGAGGCATCACAGGCCAGTCCTTCACTGTTTCCAGGGTGGACCTGTGGGCCAGATCTAAGCACCTCACAGGACAGATCTAGCCCATGTATTTTTGGGGAAACATGGTACCTGAAAAAATTCCAGAACAGCTTCTTACAAAGTTGAGTACAAATCAGCTGTGTAATGCGACTTAACAAAAAAAAAGGTAAATGTAGCACAACCAATGTGTTTCCAATCACTGGGCCAGATCAATTATGGATAGAGTGTCTACCTCAGGGCACATCCTAAAAAAGTATTGGACTAACTCGAATAGAGGATTTGGGTCCAATGAAGAAAGATGGAAAGTATTAGGAGTATGTAGCCTGGGAAAGATGGCAGAAAGGGAACAGAGTTCCATATCGTCAAAAGAAAGCTATGTCCTGTTCTGTAACTCACTGAATTATGGAATAAAGAATAAGATGGGTTCCCAGTGAATGTTAAAAATATTGTTAAATGTCAGGAAAAGCTTTGTAACAACAACAACAACAACAACAACAACAACAACCACAACAACTATTTGATACCAGTTTCCCAAAAAAATGGTGGGCTGGACACTGTTCATGGGTTGCATTCAATCAAAGTTGAACTAACATCTGTCATTGGTCCTTAATGTGTATTTCTGAATGGAGCAGACAATTAGATCCAAAACCCAAATAACTCCTTCCCATTCTATCATTCTATTATCATTTTATTACAATGGTATCAATGGTAGAACTTTTCATGAAATGCAGACACCAAAACCTTAAAATCTACAAAGCAAAGGCAGACTAGGCAAAATTTGAAATGGCTTTCCTGAGGAGAAAGTCCTTCTTTATTGAAATTTATCCCTGCATTTTAGTACTCCAGGCTACATTGATTCTCTCTCCAGTTGGGGTCAAATCTTTCTCTTGTCTCAAAATAAAGCTGCTGAGATTCTCATCACAGAGGGTCTTCATATTTTATTGGAATTTATGTGACACTTTAGCATAAGTGATGCATAATTATAACAGCAAGTATTGGTTGAGTATCCAAAAAAACCCCTTGCTTTTCTTTGAGCATCTGTTTTGCCTTGATGCTAACATGTCATCAAAATATATTGTCAGAGTTTAGGCAGAGTAACTAGTATTATGAGATAAACCCAGGAGCAAAACACAGCACACAGAACCTTTTAGATAAATAACAGTGGTTTTATCTACAGTTAAGTATTTACAGACTTATATGTGGTTAAATACCTTTACAGCTACTGATAGAACTGAGAGCAATTGAGATACACACAATGAGAGAATATGAAGTAGAATGCATGAGGAGAAGGAAATGCCCTCTAATGATTTTCCTTATATAGGCAGCTTCTAACTCAACTTCTTAAAGTGGCAGTAACTCTGCTGCTTCATTCCACTGCATCAGCTTCCGGTTGCCTCAGCTTACAACTTCTCATAAACTTACAGCTATTAACTTAATCATTCTCTGACATATATGTTTTGAAGGACTGAGGAACTGAAACATTTCTGTATATACCTGACTTTCTGCTTGAACTGCACCACTCTCCCCAGCTTCAGGTCTTAGAAATAAGATACCCTGGATATGTTCCCAGAAGGATGTGTATCATAGGAAAGAAAGAGGAGTAACAATAGAAACTCAGCTCCCCTCATACAGAATATTTTGTTAATGAAAAGAAGCAGGATAATAAAATAGTGAGATATACCACCTGTTCCTTGCAGGCAGGAAGAAAAATGTTAAAACAACCCTCTGCTATTTTAACTTGTAAACAGTGGGAATTTTAATATGATGCTAGATTATGAAGACAGGAAAAGCATGAACATATTGTAGCACCTTCCTAAAACTATAAAACTAAAATCAGAGAAGGGAACATCTGTTACTCTTCTGGTGATGACTTAACTATCTGCCTGGTGAAACTCTTTCACCTGAGAACAGTTATCCTTAGAGAAAGACAGACTGTACGAAGGTAGGAAGGGATCTGACAGTAAGGCACTATATGTTTGACTTGCTACGCTCATGTAATTGGAGAATAGGAGCTGAATTAATAGTGTTGTTCTCAGGACTTTTTGTAATAGACTGAGAACCGTTGGCAGGCCCAACTCAGAAAGATTTGGGTTTTAAAACTCTGCGGATTTTGTCTCATCTTCTGCTTTTTCCTTTGAGAAGTGACAAGGAGTGGGTGGCTCCTAATGTTGTATCACAAGGTGACCATGTCAGTTTGGCCTTTTCTGTACAGGTAATGTTCAACTTACGATCACAATTGGGACCAGAACTTCCACTGCTAAGTGAGGCAGATGTTAATTGAGTCATGCCCAATTTTACATCCTTTTTGTTGCAGTTGTTAAGTGAATTGTGTGGTTGTTAAGAAATTCAGCTTTCTCAATTGACTTTGCTTGTCGTAAGCCGGCTGGTAGAGTGACAAATGGTGATCACATGATCCTAGGACACTGCAACTGTCATAAATGCCAGTGGTCAAGCAGCCAAATTTTGGTCATGTAACCATGGGGATGCTGCAATGCTTGTAAGTGTGAGGACCAGTCAAAAATCACATTTTTCAGCACCATCATAACTTCAAACACTTGCTAAACAAATGATCATAAACCAAGGACTACCTATATGTGTGTATTCGTGACATTACATAACAGAATAACAGAGTTGGAAGGGACCTTGGAGGTCTTCTAGTCTAACCCCCTGCCCAGGCAGGAAATCCTACACCACTTCAGACAAATGGTTATCTAATCTCTTCTTAAAAACTTCCAGTGTTGGAGCATTCACAACTTCTGCAGGCAAGTTGTTCCAGTGATTAATTGTTCTAACTGTCAGGAAATTTCTCCTTAGCTCTAGGTTGCTTCTCTCCTTGATTAGTTTCCACCCATTGCTTCTTGTCCTGCCCTCAGGTGCTTTGGAGAATAGCTTGACTCCCTCTTCTTTGTGGCAACCCCTGAAATGTTGTAACACTGCTATCATGTCTCCCCTAGTCCTTCTTTTCATTAAACTAGATATACCCAGTTCCTGCAACCATTCTTCATATGTTTTAGTCTCCAGTCCCCTAATCACCTTTGTTGATCTTCTCTGCACTCTTTCTAGAGTCTCCACGTCTTTTTAACATGGTGGCAACCAAAACTGGAAGCAGTATTCCAAGTGTGGCTTTACCAAGGCATTATAAAGTGGTATTAACACTTCACATGATCTTGATTCTATCCCTCTGTTTATGCAGCCTAGAACTGTGCTGCCTTTTGGAAAGCTGCTACACACTGCTTCCACTGCTGGCTCATATTTAAATGACTTCAAGATCCCTCTCACAGTCACCATATACTGTACCTGTGCATTTGGTTTTTCTTGCCTAAATATAGAACCTTACTTTTTTTACCATTGAATTTCATTTTGTTAGATAGCACCCAATGTTCAAGTCTGTCAAGATCCTTCTGTATCTTTAGCCTATCTTCCAGAGTGTTATCTATTCCTGCTAGCTTGGTGCGGTCTGCAAATTTGATGAGTTCCCCATCAATCCCCTCGTCCAACTCATTGATGAAGATGTTGAAGAGCACTGGGCCTAAAACAGAGCCCTGGGGTACTGCACTGCGTACTTCCCTCCATGTAAATGCAGTTCCATTGAGGACTACACGTTGAGTGTGGTTGGTCAGCCAGTTAAGAATCCATCTGGTGGTGATGCTGTCTAACCCACATTTTTCTAAATTATTTAGTAGTAAATTATGGTCTACTTTATCAAATGCCTTACTGAAGTCCAAGTAAATTACATTGACAGCATTTCTCTGGTCCACTAATTTTGTCACTTTGTCAAAGAATGCAATACGATTAGTCTGGCATGATCTGTTTTGACAAACCCAATGTTGACTTTTGGTTATTACTTTGGTTTTTACTTTGAAAAAAATGAGTTAAGTAGTTCTGCTTTCTCTCTGTTGCTTGTCACCTTCTTGTCACTTTCTCCCAGCAATGAATCAATTGTTTCTTTGACTTTTTTCTTGTTTTTTAATATGTTGGAAGCCTCTTCTTCTTCTTCTTCTTCTTCTTCTTCTTCTTCTTCTTCTTCTTCTTCTTCTTCTTCTTCTTCTTCTTCTTCTTCTTCTTCTTCCTCTTCCTCTCCCTCTCCCTCTCCCTCTCCCTCTCCCTCTCCCTCTCCCTCTCCCTCTCCTTCTCCTTCTCCTTCTTCTTCTTCTTCTTCTTCTTCTTTTCCTTCCTTTTGTTGCAAGCCTTTGTTATTCTAAAGCTATTGTTATTAGCTTTCCTCACTTCATCTTTGCAGGCTCAGGCTATTTGCTGATATTCTGTCTTAGTTATGTGCCTCTCTTTCCACTTTTTATACTTGTCCTTTTTGTCTTACAATTTGTCAGAGAGTTCTTTATGCAGGTATGCTAGTTTCTTTTGAGAGCTATTATTTTTCTTCTTCATTGGTATTGTGCAAGACTGGGCTTTTATAATCTCACTTTTCAAAATTTCCTAAGCTTCTTGAGTTTTTTTCCCTTTGAGGATTCTCATCCATGGAATCCTTTCCAAGCTCACTCTAAGTTTCTTGAAATTAGCTCTCTTAAAGTCCAAGTTCTAGTTTGACTTTGTTCTATTGTTTGTGCTTGCATAATGTTGAATTCCAATATTGCATGATCACTCGCCCCCAAGGTTCCTGTACCTTCAACACATTCTATCATTTCATCTCTGTTAGTGAGAATTAAGTCCAATATGGCAGATCCCCTTATTCCTTTATCTACATTTTGGGAAACAAAGTTGTCTGCTAGGTTTGTTAGGAACCCGTTGGATCTTCCACTTGGTGCAGAGTTTGTCTCCCAGTTGATGTCAGGGTAGTTAAAATGACTATTACTATTTCTATTGTGATGTGCTTCCTACATACCTTAGTTAGATGTCGAGCAAAAAGTTCATCTATTTCCTCTGTTTAGTTGGGTGGCCTATAGTATACACCTATGGCAACATCATTTTTTCACCTTTAATACTGACCCAAATGCATTCGAGGTAATTTCCGTCATTATTGTGCTCTATTTCTGCAGAGATGTAGTTATTTCTAAAATATAGTGCAACTCCACCTCCTCTTTTATTTGGTCTATTTCTTTTAAATCCCTCTAGCTGTATGTTCCATTTGTGGGTTTCATCCCACCAAATTTCCAAAATGGCAACAATATCATATCTACCCTCACTTACTTGAATTTCTAATTCACCCAGTTTATTTGTCATACTTTGTGCATTGGTGTATAGTCATTTGAGTCCATTTTGATTGACCCTGTGTTTACTGTCTACTGTACATAACCTGTGTTGTGCCTGACTGCTCCTACTTTCTTGCTACCTGTTTGATTAGTGCACATGGAATGGCACTCACTATTAAATGCTTGGTTTTGCTTGATAGCAAGGTTGATAATCTTATGTACACAAACATCTATGTTATATGCACTGATAACCCTATTAATTTTAGATTGCTGGGGACAGAAATGTTCTATATGAATTAATTCTCTGTCTGCACTATTCAGTTTAAATGTTTATTCAGAAAATCTATGAATTTAATGCCAGGTAACTCAGTCCCTTTCTTTGATGGATGCAAACCATCTCTTTTGTACAGTTTTTCATTGGACCAGCTGCAGACAACATGACCAGTGGTCATCCGGTTCAGGCTGGTTCGGGCAAACTGGTAGTTAAATTGCTGGCTAGCCCCACCCCGTCTTGCCTTGCCTCTTCCAGGAGTCCCATGCTCATTTTGGCTCCCAGGTAAGTGCTAGGCCCAAAATGGGATATGGGGGGGGGGGATGGCACACACCCACCCATAGCTTGTTTTCATGCCCAGGAGGCTTCAGGGAGGCCTTCTGGGCTCAAAACAGGACACGGGGAGCAGCATGGCTCCCTGCGGCCCATTTTTGCTCCCAGGTGGGTGCAGGAGGCCGAGTACTGCCTGTCACACCCCCTGGCCACACCCACCAAGCCTACAGAACCAGTAGTAAAAAATTTTGAATCCCACCACTGATTATGAGTAAGAAAAGCAAAGCCTTCCCTTTTACACCACTCCTTTAGCCACACATTAAACTCTGCTACATTCTGGCCTTTCCCTTTTTGTTCCTTATATACTGGTAAAACCTCTGAAAAGATAAGCCTACAACCTGTACTACTAAGTTCATACCTCAAGCTCTGGAAATCATTCTGCACAGAAAGTACATCTTTTGGGGACAGATCATTTGTGCCAAGATGTATAATAGCATCAACATCACAATCCTTACTGGCATTCTTGACTATCTTAAAAATACACTGTCTCTGCTGACAGTAGCAGACACCTGACCATTTTCAAAATCTCCATATCCTTTCCTAAATTTACATCCCTTACAATTGAATCACCAATCAGCACATTGCTTCTCTTTTTGGATACCTTGCTCTTCTTGTGTGACTGATGTGGAATACCTGATTCATACTTTCCCCTTTCCAAAGGAAGTTCTTCATCTTGGATCACTATCCCCTGCTTATTTGAGTCATCATTATCACAACTACCTTGACCTGTCACTTTAGTGTCCCTATTAAGGTCAGCAAAGGCACTGTATCTGTTAAGCTTATGGTTCACAGTTCTCGCCCTGCCAGATCCCACAGTTGTCCATACTGCCCTTCTCGTGCTGGATCTTTGTGGTGGTGGTGGGCAGCTGATAGCACGGCAGCTCCATAGAGTGGAATTGCTGAATTAGACATCTAATTTCTGCTTGAAGAGCACAGATTGGAGATTCTAGATTGGAGAATCTGTCCAGCAGTGAGTTCCACTTACCTTCGCTTCCAGTTTGGAATTGGGAGCATACAGGCTTGCTTTGCTCGCACACGGTGCTTCTGTGTGTGCACAGAACCTTCTGTGCATGTGCAGAGCATCTGTGATTATGTCCTGGTAGGTGAGCGGAGCCTCCTGCCACCGTCACTACCAGTTCGCCCGAACTGGGGCGAACCAGTAGAAACCCACCACTGAATATGTCCATGTAGACTAGTAATTTGTTTACAAAGAGGACAGTATCCAAATTTGAAAAGATTACTGAAAAAGACAGCTGCAAAACAAGTATTGCACTGAAGTAAGCCGGTCATTCTGAAATAAAATAAAATCGCAATCTCAGGTGAATTTATCCTGAATCTATAATTGCTATTTTTGGTTTATAGTTATATGATAGAGGGCCGCTACCTTTGTCTTCTGTACTCCCTCTCAGTCTCCCCCACTTACAGCCAGCAGCTCCTCCCAGCAGCCTCTGGGAAGTTCAAAGGCAATGAAGGCAGGCTCAGTCTACCTTTGTCTTCTGTACTCCCTATCAGTGTCCCGCATGGACAGAGCTTGCCTCACAATGCTCATTTTGTCAGAAGGACAAAACTATCATCTTCTGATGATACCTCTGAGGATAGCTAGAGCATTGGCAGAAGAGTTTTCATGCTTTCTTCTATTCTAAATCTTCTTTTATATAGGTTCCAAGAAGGGATCTTTTTGGAAAAGTTGACACCAGGACCATGGCTACTCAGCAAAGCCTCTTTAAAAGCTCAGGCATCCGAATAAAGCATGAGTAAAATGTTCAGATAGGGCTGTTGATCCTCCCCACAACTTTTTCTCTCCTAAACTCCCCCACCCCCAACCTCCAGTTTGGTATATGAATTTTATATCATCTGTTGCTTAGTGATGACAAATCTCTGGATAATTTCTGCTTCTTGTTGCCAAAAAATATATATAATTGGAAAAGGATATATATATATATATATATATATATATATATATATATATATATATATATATATATATATATATATATATATACACACACACACACACACACACACACACACACACACAAATGCACACACTCATTCTAAACTTTTTACAATATTTATTTTTGTCATACAAATATGTGAAGTTGAATTATGTTTTATTTGAAACACGTTGCTAGGTTGTGATCAAACAGCAAAAAAATATTTTGACCCATGTTGGATTTGGGAGAGTCCTATGTTTTAATCAGCAATATGTTCTGGATTTATGCTAATAACAAAACTGGTGAAAAATATAGTGAGAAGCGTTGCAAAGAAAATATTGAAGCATTTCTATTTTATAATACTTATGCAAAAAGGAAACAACCCTAAAGATAATTCCCTCAGGTCTCTGACAGGAAGGAGTGATAGGGAATATATTAAGTATGTATTATGAAATTCCCTTTTTGCTCCTATGGGCTGTTTGTAGTCTCTACAGGGAGTTTAAGAATTCTATGCAGTATCTTAGAGTAGTATCTTAGTAGCATCTAGAGAACTCAAGATTGAGGAAGACAAATTCCATTTATAAAGCTTAAAAGAGATTCATCCACCCAACACATACACAAAAGCGCCCCCTTTGTAGTGCTCAATTTCCCCTCCTTTTCAATTTTAGCATGTCCATCCCAATTAAAACCAAACCTAGCAATTTTCTTCTTCTCCCAGATGTATGTATATGTGAGTGATATATATACGTATGAATGTGTATGCACTTGCTAGAAATCAGGCTCAAAAGCAAAAGCTGGCAAGAACAACAATAATGACAAACCAAAACACCCTTGATTAAAATTGTCTGTGAGATCCCTATTTATAACATAATTTAATTCCCCCAGCAGTGCGTTCTTGTTCTTCCCCAACCCTCACAAATTACAAATCACATAAAAACAGCACTGTGTAGACTCGGGTATTGTTCTCTTTCCTTCCATCAAAATCACTAAAAGAAAATGAAGAAGCAGCAGGAGATTAAGGAAGATGGAGACAAAGATGAAGGAAAGGGAAAGATGGGATCTAAATTATATGTGGTGAAGGTAAGAGGTAATAGGACAGGAAAGGAAATGAATAACAGGGAAACCTAGGTAAACAACTCCTCCAAAGATATCCACCATTCTGGATGCTTTAAAAATATATATATTTTATTTTAGATTTTTATTTTTTTTTAATAAGTAACTCAAGGTTAGGATTAGGGTTAGTCCTCCTCCCATTTTCCTCACACAAACAACCCTCTGAGGTGGGTTTGGCTGGGAGAAAGTAACTGACCCATAGTCACCCAGATGGTTTTCATATCTAAGGCAGAACTAGAACTCAGGGTCTCCTGTTTTCTGGTCTGGTGCCTTATCCAGTAGACATAAAAATTTATATTATGATGTTGCATCATCAGCTCTGCTACTGATTAGTTTAAACTCACCCCACTTTTAATTCTGCTGAAACCCTTCCCTAAATACAGATCATCATTCAAATCTGCAAGGGATTCTCAGGACCAATGGCTGCAATCAGTGGTTCTCGACATATTCTTCCCCACGGGGGTCCTTTAAATACCTTTTGTGGCCATGGACCATCGCCATGGCCTCCCAAGCTTTAACTCAAGATTTAAATGATAATATTTCTTCAAGCCTTCGCAGACCTCCTGTGATGGCATTGGGGCTCCCAGGTGTCTGTGGATCACAAACCATTGCCTGCAATTATTTGTCCCTGTATTCTATTGGCTTCAAAGCCTGTTTTTGTCAGAAAATATAAGGCACCTCCCCAGCCTATTTTATAGGTTATTATTAAGGAATATTTGTCTTTGTACTAGTACATATGGTGCATATTTTTTTCCTCTGTAGGAATTTTTTTTTCTTTAATGAAGCGTTTATAGCAATTGCAATTCATCCAAAATTAAGCAAAATGTCATTTAATTCCATTCATCACTGCCTGAATGGCTAATTCTAAAACTAAATAATAATTATAGGCCACTCACTTTGTGGAGTGGAAGGTTGCGTGAGGGAGATTTAAACTTAGCTAGCCTCTCCACTCCTGATTTAAATTAACTATATTTGTGTACTAGCATATACATTTGACAAATACTTTTATTCACCACACCTTTTCTAGAGCTCATTAACCTTTTTGAAGGACAGGGCACCACGATGCAATTCTGAATCCTGGTATAAGCATAAAAATAAACCAATAAGCAAATATATAACCTAAATTCTGCAAGCTCAGGAGATCGTGTGAGATTTTGCTGTTTAAAATCTTGTATCATTTGACAATCTTACTAGATTATATATATGATATGTTTTATATATAGTATATATAATTATTCTATATTAATTGATTAAATTATGTATTTAATTTGAACACCCTTCATGGAATCACATATAGCTTGGTATCTCTAAATGCTTTGTTGTCTTCTCTTGCTTCCTAAACACATTAGCACAGACCATATATTTGAAAAGCAAAACAAAAAAGAATTTCTCCTGCGAAGGTAAGGCATACCCTGTAGGCTGTGAGTATTTCACACAGAGGATCAAACTTTATATTTTCCTGGTCCCAATGATTATGTGGATTGTGGATTATGTGGATTGTGAATTGTGACTCTGAAACCAATCCATTCCCTAAACTATTAAGAAATGTATAGAGGAAGCAATTCTGGGTTCTAGGGATTACTGGTGATGGCTGATGAGTAGGAGAGTTAAATGGACTTTGTGATGAGTCTAGATATTAAAAGCCAGCCAGCAACTGTCTCAGTCAGAATGGGGGGAAATAAAGAAGGCGAATGAGCAGAGTATAGAATATCTGTGTGTGACTGAGAATCCAATGAATTTCTCTGTGATGCTTACCGTTGTATACCTGAGCCCATCTGTGTCTACAGATTAAAAAATGCCTAAATATAATTTCACATCTCCTCATGTCTGCATTCTAATTAATTGATAGGTGCCCCTGCCTCTGAGCTATTGGAAGCTGAGACAAATTTCCTTCCTGACAAACCAGTTCTGGAATATTTAGGACAAAATGTTCCTGCATCCTATGACACTGTTCGTTGCTTGATTTTGTGGATTGTCAAAGACCATCAAAGTTAGCTCCTATGAAATGACATTAGGTCCGCTGCTTTCCAAGTCTAGGAAGGGCCCTTGCCTATTTTGCAATACCCTCTGTCATTAGGAAGATTATAAATAAGTCAGTCAATTGAACCAGGCAGATACTCAATTTGGTAGAATTCCAATCATGTCCATCAGACAGGAAGGTGGACAGATATTTAGTGTTGGAAGCTGCAACCACAGCAGCAACTGTTGCTGAATCACAGGCCAGAAGAAATATTGGAGCTGCTGATCATATTCTGTTCGATTGGCCATGCTAGCTGGTTGATTGCCAGGTACAGTTAGGCCATTTTGAGTTAAACCTGGTTCTAATATTAAAACAAGGCAACTTCATACATAGTCAAAAGGGTGTCTTGGAGCAGTTTTCCTCTTGTAGAATGGGGAATAGGACTAGGTTGGTCTTGTCACACTTCATCCAAGGTCTTCTTATGTAGGACAGTGTTGCCTTTCCTTCTTTCCTGTACATCCGTTCTCCATTCCAGTGCCTCAATATAATCCTTCAGTTTTCTGCAATTAGGGAAGGCCAGTCTCCTCTCCTCCACAAGAGATTTGGTGGCTGCTCAATTTACAGATGCAAAAGTGTGTGCAGAAGCTTATTTTTGATGCTTTAATAAAAAATGCTGTATGGAGTTGCAAACTTCAGTAACTCTGGGGATTAGATGCATTTATTGAGAAATACAGTATAATCTTCTGTGTTCTGCAAGTAACCATGGTTTGGGATGAAAAAAAAAGATGATATTTAAAAAGTTGCTTGAGTTCTGATATTTCAGAGAGCTAAGCTTTGTTTTTTATGACAGGTTTTTTTTTTTGTAAAGGAATCCATGCACCTCAAACTGCAGCTGTTTACATTAGAAGCCTTAAGGGGTTAGATACATCTTTTTCAAGGTGTCAAACATAGTTTTTGTTTTCAAGAGGCTGAAATTCAATAGATAGCAGAAAGAAAACAGATAACGGGAGTCGCTGTTAAACCAAAGCAAGGGTTTCAAATGTGTTGGGTTGCCTTCAGTCCCAGGGTTTCAACAAAGCACAACATCTCAATCTCATGATTTTGATTTTTTTTCTTTTTTAAAAAACATTCTTAAATTTAAGACACAAAGATGCAAATGAAGTAAGAGGTACAATGAGAACAATGGTTGTCCTTACAATGAAACAATCCACAAGCTTGCTAGGGAGGCATCAGACTTGAGACAATCATTTCCAAACGGAAGTAGACATATATTACTGTTAAGCAGGTGTGAGCATTTCATAATATTCTTGGCTAGGTCAATAAATACAGCATTAGGGTACAGGTTTCTTAGCCAGATAAAACGCATTCTAACACATTCTTCTGTGACATCGTGTGCCATTCAAACAAATGAAAATGTTTCTCCATTTCCATCTACAAGAATTGCTAGAGGGGGAGGAGAAGTAATAAATTAACATCATACTCTGATGCCAAAGTCTTGATTAGGATAAGCAGTAGATCTACTGTAATTGGGAAAGGCAACCGGAGTTAATGCCAGTGGTTTCACTTGACATTTTGAGCTATTTGCAAGTTTGTGCAAGTTTTGAAGAGCAGAGTCTTTTCAAAATGCCAGCCCAGATATGATGAGGGCAGAGTGAGTTTTGAATTCAACATTGAATTCCATTTAATCATGCAGCAAAAATGGGGGGGGGTGGGGTGGAGTTTACCATAGAAAAGAGATCAATTTGCCATTTCTTGACATATTTCTCCATATATGCCTATACATGCATACAATATGTATGTATACCTCCATATATACATACCTATTGGGCAGTCTTGGAACGTGCTGGAATTTCTAGCATGTGTACACTATTGAAACAGTGATGTCTACGCTGCTTGGGACATGTCGTGAGAATGGCTGATGGTCGGATTGTATGAAGAATTGGTGCAGGGAAAGCGACTTAGAGGGAGACCACAGCTGCGATATAAGGATATCTGCAAGAGGGATCTAAAGGCCTTGGGAATGGACATTAATGACTGGGAAACCTTGACTTCAGATCGTTCAGCTTGGAGGCTAAAGATATAGCATGGCCTTCTCCAATTTGAAGAGACACTTGTTCGGCAGGTTTAGGCAAAGAGGCCGTCCGGGAACCAGCGAAATCTGGGGGCTGGACAGGGGACAGCATGTATCTGCCCTCAGTGTGGAAGGGATTGCTACTCTCAAATTGGCCTTTTTCCAAAGCATCCAAAGACCAGACAAGGAACAATAGATGGGAACTGATGAAGGAGAGATTCAACCTAGAAATAAGGAGAAATTGTCTGACTGTGAGAGCAATCAACCAATGGAACAGCTTGCCTTCAGAAATTGTGGGTGCTTAATCACTGGAGGCTTTCAAGAAGACAGCCACTCATCAGAAAAGATAGAGGGTCTCATGCTTTAGCAAGGGGTTGGACTAGATGACCTACAAGGTTCCTTCCAACTCTGTTATTCTGTTTTAAACTGAAGGAGCTATATCAGTTCTCTTCTCAACTACATCTCATGAAGAAGGATTGTTTTTCTGAGTCATGATGTTTGGCTCCTCTTATGGTCATCAGCCATGTGGTTTGGTCCTACGTTTTATGAGGGCTTTTTCACTAGAGATGACCCTGCAGATGTCTAAAGACAGAGCTAGGTACTCAAGGACAGCTGCTGGACATTTGGCAGTTGTGCTGCTTTTTCGTGCCCATTTCACATGATGGGAAGCAACATTTTATAGCTTGCAACTGTGCCATGCAGTACTTGAATCTGAAGACGTGCATGTTGTATAGTTTGAGATATTCCATTTAAAATTAAAACAGTACAGAATAACTGTTGGTGAAACCCTAGTGCCAATGTTAACGGCTCTGTTTGCCTTGAAAAGGTCAGGTAGATTATCTCAACCAATAGTTTAAGTAACTATTTTTTTACAGCACAATATTGCCATTTAACAGAATATAAATATGTGTGGTCGGATAGCAATTATTTGGCTTTATAACTCTAATTCTCCTTTACCCATTGGGAGTTAATTAGAAAGCTTTATTGGTTTTTTTTGGAACAACTGTTCATCACTATCATTTTATTCAGCACTGAGTTTTGGCATTTTACTAGATAGCATAAAAGTTGAGCTGAAAATTATTGTGCCAGGTTGGGGCTGGTTTTTGACTCGTCACATTAAAACGGCAACACATGACTATTATGAGGGGATCTTCAAGCAGAATTAAATTGTCTATTCAGTAGGCTATAGAAATGGATTCATTTGCTGTTCTAGCCCTCTAAGCTCTCAGCAGGACTTGGTTATTAGGGCTGTGCAAACCAAAGAGGCATTTTACCTTCACAGTGCTCAAAGCAGAGCTTTGAACCTGCTTCACAAAACAATCCTGCCTCCCGCGTCCAGCAATAAAGTGATGCTGCTGTGTTGTTTTGCTTTGCTTCTGAGACTTCCTCCATACCTGCACAGACCCTTCTTCCAGCTATTGATCCTCCCAATTGACATTTAGAACCAATGCAATGGGAAACAAATCTGAGAACACTCATATCACTTCTGCCATAGGACCTCTCTCATGGAGGCAAATATGAGATGGTTTGCACCAGTTTCATGTTTATTTCAAGGGCTAAATGGTTTCTCTAATAAGGTCTCCTTGTTCTCTGAAGCATGTTCTCCAAAGAGTGCCTACATCTCAGTAAACCCCAGCTGTTTACTTTCATGAAAAACAGTGACTCATGTGGAACATTATACATCCATGAGCTACCAAGTGTTTCAAGAATAGTGCACATGAGTGGCAGTATTCAGCTGGTTCGGTGAACCACTAGCAGCGGCTGTGGGAGGTTCTGCCCATTTGCCCGGATGTCATCACGTCCCATTTTTTATGCTCTGTGCATGTGCAGAGGTGACACGTGCGCTCACATTTACAAACTGGTAGTGAAGGTAAGTGAATACCACCCCCGGTGCATATGTGCTGCTCACACATGCAAATAATTAATTCTTTAGCTGTAACTTGAAAGAGAAGGGAGAAGGAAACTTCTTGTCCAATTGAGTCATTGGGGGTGTTGTGGTGTTTCTCTAGAAGGCCACATGAATATGTTTGGGAATAACCCATGGGTTGAGCAATTGTTCTCCAATTTTTAATCATTTTATTTATTTTATATGTCACCCATCTTCCTGTCAAGTGGCTCTGGGTGGCTTACAATACCATAAATAAAACAATTATAGGATGAAAATATCAAAATTTAAAATCAGTGGTGAAATCAGTGGTGAATTGTTACTACCGGTTCTGTGAGCATGGCTTGATGGTGGGGGGGGGGGGGGTAAAGTGACTGGTTGGGTGTGGCCAAGGTTTTTTTTTTTACCTTTAAAACCTTTTTTTTTTTTTTTGGCAAAGAGGTTGTTTAAAAAATGCTTTCAAAAGGCTCTGATGATCCAAGCTGAGTTGCCTGATCATCAGAGGCATTTAAAAGAAAAAAACATTTTTTTTTCTTTTAAAAGCCTTTGAAGATCCCAGCTGAGCCACGCAATCATCAGAGGCTTTTTTTTTTACTTTTAAAAGCATTCTTTTAAAAAGCGTTTTGTAGAAAAAATGCTTTTAATTTTTTTTTTAAAAAGCCCGCAATGATTTTTGCTACCGGTTCTCCGAACCACCCGCCTCCATCGCTACCAGATCAGGCGATCCAGTCCAAACAGGGAGCATTTCACCCCTGTTTGGGTTGCTGGGACATCAAATGCTAACCAGGAAAGTTGGATTGGATAGTAAGTTGGCCCATCATCATGTGAGCAATCAACACGAAAAATTAAACTATGTTTAAAAGAAGATTGAATAGAATAAAATTGAATTTCTGTGTGTTATGATTGTAGACCAATACTTGTAGAATGCTCTGTGAATATATATAAACTAAAAGTAATTTCAGGGTTGGTGGGAGTACTTGTGGCTGTGACTCCTAAATGGGGGAGTAGCTCCAACAGATCCCAAAAACAATATCAAAGCTTTGATCAAAAGCCTCTGATGATTGTGCGGCTCAGCTGGGCATGGGGGGGGGCAGGGATTTTTGCTACTGGTTCTCCGAACCATCCGCCTCCATCGCTACTGGATCAGGCGATCCGGTCTGAACCAGGAGCATTTCACCCCCGATTAAAATCTAAAACATTAAAAGCTAATGTGTAAATGGGGTGGAGGTAAGATATTATAGTAGTACTAGTCTAGTAGCCATCTCCAAAATAAGACAGTCCCCCCAGGTTGTCTAATAGCAATAGCAGATTTATATAGCACTTTACAGTGCTTTATAGCCCTCTCTAAAAGGTTTACAGAGTCAGCCTATTGCCCCCAACATTCTGGATCCATTCTGGGTCCTCATTTAATCGATCTCGGAAGGATGGAAGACTGAGTCAACCTTGAGCCGGTGAGATTTGAACTGCCGAACTGCTGGTAGCCAGCAGTCAGCAGAAGTAGCCTGCAGTATTGCATTCTAACCATTGCGCCACCATGGTTAGAACAAATTTAATTATTTGCATGGGCGAGCAGCACATATGTGCTATTCTTGAATCACTTGGTAGCTCAAAGATACGTAATGCTCCACATGGGGTGGGCCAATCACACTGAGGTGAGATTGTTCCTAAGGTACTTGGATTCATGCCATATAGGGCTTGATAACCAAAGATATACAGGTAGGCCTTATGAAATAATCATTCATTCAGTAACCATTTAAAGTTACAACAGTACAAGGAGGAGTTGCAACTGGTCCTCATAGTTGCAACCATCACAGTTCCCTGCTGCTCCATGATCTCCATTTGCGACCTTCATTGCCAGCTTCTGACAAGCAAAGTCAGTGGGGAAGCCAGCAGGAAGTCACAAATGGTGATCACATGCCTAGAGGTTCTTGTGACCATGAAAGATTCACCATAATAATGACAGTCAGGATTGCTGCAACTACCACTGTAGGTCACGTGGTCACATGACATCATACTCTACAATTATGTTCTTTCTCAATTACCATTGTTAAGTGAAGACTACTTGTGTGCATAGATAATACATGCAAAGAATACATATTGAGAGCTAGGTGTATAGCTAGTCCCTGGCCATTGAAAGTAATATATTATACTATATTATACTGCTGCAAAGACCACATACTGGATTACACTTTATCAAAGCTAATTCAAGTTCTGAATCTGTGCACCACTTAGTCTCCTCTCATCATTTGAGGGCTTTCTATACTGTGGATTTCTTCTTTTCACCATTGATACAAATGTCTCCTCCCTTCTGGAGCTAACAATCCACATGGAACATCCATCATTCCTGATTTCCTGCAATGTTTGTTCAATTAAACTTTGCAGATGAAAGCTTGTCTTCCATATTCCCAGGATACTCAATTTACTTGTTTATGAAAGAGAATGAAAATAGACAAAATAATAATTCTACCCATCCCAGAGGACTTGACTTAATGTAATCTTCACCAGTGGAAAAACATTAGCCAAGCTCATGCATAATGCTATTAAGCCTGGATTTCAATACTAAGGTTTGTTGAATGAGCACAAAACATTAAGCCACAATAGGTGGTTTTTACATACCATGCTAAACTAAACATCATTACATAATGATTCAGCATTATGTTTAAATCAGTCCAGTACATATAGTATGCAGAAGTATATTTTGCCTTCTCAAATAAGCCCAGTAGAGAGGTAGCCACATACTTGTGAATGCAACCATTTTGAATGACATGAAATGCTGGATTTGCTTATGGAATGCTAGATCATATTTCTACCTACAGATAGTCCTTGACTTACAACCACAATTGAGCCCAAAATTTCTGTGGCCAAGTGAGATATTTGTTACGTGAATATTGTCCCATTTTATAATCTTTCATGCCACAAATTGTTAAGTGAATCACTGCAAATGTTAAGTTAGTAACTTGATTGTTAAGTGAATCAGGTTTCCCCGTTGACTTTGTCAGGTCACAAAAGGTGATCACATGACCCTAGGACACTGCAACTGCCTTAAATATGAGTCAGTTACTAAGCATCAGAATTTTGATCATGTGACAATGAGGATACTGCAATGGTCGTAAGTGTAAAAAATGATCATAAGTCACTTTTTTCAGTGCCATTGTAACTTGGAACAGACACTAAATGAACTTTAAGTTGAGGACTACCTGCATATAAAGAGACTGCTTGTTTTTATGTTTACATGTTCCCTTTAAACCAGGGGCGGCGTCATGGCGGCATCAGGTGATGTTTTGGGACTTTTTCCCTTTCGCTAAACCAGGCAGGGGTGGGGCCAGCACGTGACGCATCCAGCCTGCGGGCCGCGAGCTTGCTTTAAACAATTGCCTCATCTTAATAATTCATATTGACTTTGCTATTGTCAGCCTATTTACTGGTAAACTGTTAATATCAATGTTCACTCTCTGACCATTTCATCCCAGCTACAGAAGAACGTTTGCCAGACATGTGAGCAAAATCCCATCTGGAGATGGAAAGCTGGACCTTTCTTTGGTTTCAATCAAACTTAGATCCCATGCTTGCTATGTAAACACGTGGCTGACAACAAGTGCTCTGAGCACATGAGCAGACTGTTCTAAAGGAAATGAAAAGGAAAGGGTGGTGGGTTTTTTTTTTCCACGATGAGATTATGATTTTGTTCTGAAAGTTCCTTATTTCTGTTCTGAAGCATAGGCGATGTTGGGTGGATCCGACAGCAGGCTGTTCTCCAGGAACAAGCATTTGTGATAGGATACCAGTCAGCTATGAAAAGCAAATAAACTAAAGATGGGAAATTGGCACACAAGTCAATTAGGAAATGGTTAGAACTGAAAGTGCCTAAGCAGCATCAACTGACATGGATCCAGGCTCCAAATCTGTCTGCATAAACGTACATCCTTGAAGTGAGAAATTCTCACAAAAGTGAGAATAACTCATGAACACTTTGCCCAGATTTTGCATTCCAACTTACATGATTTCTGATTGGAAAAATCAAAGCTCTGTAAGCGTTAGGCATCTGAGTGATGGGAGACAACTAAGTTTCTATGAACTTTAATTTTACAAGTTAATAAACCCAGCCTTAATTCCATGGTAGCATGCAAATCCAGTTTTGTTCAATTTAATTCAAAAAGTTCTTAACATCTGTATATAAGCACCAGAATGCAAAGTAATAATTAGCAGAACCTGATCCTTTTAAGAGAATTGGACAGTCCAACCACAGAATAACAGCCCAGATGTAAAGAATACAGGGCCCTTTTGAAACATGATGTAGATTGGATCTCAGCAAATAGCAATGGAAACTAAAACTGATTATTGTACAGCAACTATTACTCAAATAATGTACATGCTGTCCAGTGGTGGGTTTCAAAATTTTTTACTACTGGTTCTTGGTGGGCAGGCAGGGGAAGGATACTGTAAAATCTCCATTCCCACCCCAATCCAGGGGAAGGTTACTGCAAAATTTCCATTTCCTCCAGATCAGCTGGGACTTGGTAGGCAGAGAATAAATGGGAGCGGAGCCAGTTACTACCGGTTCTCCGAACTATTCAAAATTTCAACTGCCGATTCTCTAGAACTAGTCAGAATCTGCTGAAACCCACCTCTGATGCTGTTTTACAGCCTTTGACATATGGGCCTGATTCATCCACAGTAGACAGACCTTTGCAGTTTGATGTTGCGTAGCATTTAATTTTTTATGCCATAAGAAATAGGATTAGCAGTGGTCAACCTAAAAATCCTATTTCTCTAAGCTTCTGAAAATCAGTGTTCTTATTAGACACCTGTGTCTCGAAAGAGTTTCTTAGAATGTTTTGAAATGTCCACAATATCGATATGGACATATCATAAGCACTTATGGAAACATACCTACAACAAATGCTTATTTTTGTATTGCTATCCATAGAAATCCCACAATCAAGCTGCCTAAAATGGTGAGAGCAATGTTCTTTAAAAAAAATAATAGAAAAGGGTTGGGGGGGAGTGTCTAAACATACTTCTAGGTTAAAAAATGAGCATTAAAAACAAAACAAAACTATCTGTCCCATTTTGATAAACATATGTTTATGGGTCAGCTACATTATGGCTTGCCAGTCAGATAGGAATTTGCATCTGTAGTGTATTTGCATGGAAGTAACTCAGGTTTAATTGACCAATGAAGGATGCATTTTCTCTTTTCAATTTAGTATTATTCTGCTTTTGCTCTTCTCTCAAGTCTCAATGATCTTTGCGTCAAAATATCAAGCTAGGTAGTGGTGGGGTTCAAATAATTTAACAACCAGTTCGCCCAAGGTCAGGTTGGCTGTCATGGGAGGTGTGGCCCATCCCAGTCCTCCAGCTCTGCCACACATGTGGGACAAGCATCCCACGATGGCCAATCTGACTCTGGATGAACTGGTTGTTAAATTATACCCCACCGCTATCAAAATGGATCCTGGGCACTGCACTGCAATGGAGAAACAGGTAACAGAGTGGCTGGCACGAGGGAAGGAGGAAAAACAGGGAGAAGAAAGAGGGAAAGCGGCCTACTCCTTCCCTCACACCAGCTGCTCCATTGCCCATTTATCCATTGCAGAACAGCACAGTACCCAGGATCCACTTTGGTAGCAGAGGGTGGATAATTTAACAACCGGTTCACTTGAACGCGAACCAGCTGAATCCCACCACTGAAGCTAGGGATGCAAAATACAAGCCCTTTCATAACATCAAAGAGGTAGTTTATCTATGTTTTCTGTAACCGGATAAAGTGAAACCCTTTATATGTGTGTGTGTGTGTGTGTGTGTGTGTGTGTGTGTGGGTCCAAGGCAGGATGTACATTTTTATTTATTATGCAATCAAGGAAAACAGTTTAGGTCAGATTATTTGAAAAAATGATTTTAAGATCAAACTTTTAAAATCATGCCTTCATTGTCATAAGTATCACCAACTGAGAAAATTTGTGCCAAAAATAATTGATATCCTAAAATTATCTCTTCTATTTCCTTCACAGAAGTATAAGTTATGTGCTAGCCAATCGAAAGTTAGCGATTGGCTAGCACATAGACTGTCATAGATTGCCAGACTCCATAAAAGGAGTCTGGCAAAAAAAAGCCAGACTCCTTTTCTTCTTCAGTCATCACCTCACATAGTCTCAGCAGCACTTGTCAAAGGATCATTTTGTTCAGCTTGAAAACAACTGCTTCTTGTTCAGTGGGAAGTTGCGAGCCTTCCAAAGAAAATAAGTTATGAGAGAAGTTGTTACAATTCTGTCGCCTTTTATCCTCAAGGAATCAAAATTACATTGGTGTCTTTCTCCTATCTTTCAGTGATCTCAGAACAAATGCCAAGGATATCTGGGTTTTGATTTTAATTTAGATGCACTCAACATGATAACAGTACTTGTGAAGGTTATGTCCTCAAAACAACATGTAACAGATTAATGCTACCCATGAGTCTTTATATATTCATATGGGCACTGTTGTCCTCCAATAAGATAGAGTGGAAGAAATGTCTTCCTTCTTGTTGCAAAATAACCAATGACATTTCCCTGCCTTTATTACATTGTCTGGCTTAGTGGCTAAAACACTGTACTTGTCGATCAGAAAGGTAGGCAGTTCAGCGGTTCAAATCCCTAGTACAGGTCTACTTGAGTGAGCAGAGGGTTGGACTAGATGACCTTCAATGTCCCTTCCAACTCTGTTACTGTTATCTTTATCTGTCTCCAACATTGCTTGAGTATGCAAAATTCCTCACTTGAATATGGCACATTGGAGGTTATCCTGAAAGGATATTGAATTTCATGTCCTTTGTAAGAGATGTGAGGTATTTTGACTCGTGATTTGGTCATGTACTGTCATAGTTTCTTTTTCATTACATGTTACAACATGTGTTCATGTAGTCTTTGGAAACAATACATTAAAGTTGTAAATGTGATGTTGAATTATTCTAAAACAAAAATTTGACATTTTATGAAGAACTCTGGTTTTATCAAGCCCTGGGGGCTAACAAGTGTAATTATTTTATGTGTATTGAAAGAAATGTATACTCCTGGTATTAAGGAACAGGTTCAAGCTTCCTTACCTATTTTTGAAATATAATTGCATTCTAAAAATGAGAAGATGGAATAGTAATCTGATCTAGATTTAATAATACTGTAGATTTAAGAGCTGAATTTATATTTGTAACATTTGAATTTTGTTTTCCCTTAGGTTCTTTTTCCTCCTTCCCTTATGTTTAGTTTATTTTAATGACTATATTATATGCAGTTTCTTCTTATATTATCTTTGTTTAATTGTTATAACTCCATTAATATTTTAATTACTTCTTCCTTTGCATTTAAATAGGAATCTGGCCATGAAAAGAATCTGCAAACCATGGGAGATGGCTTTAAAAAGACAGGCAAGGAACTTGTGCCCAGATCTGATCCCTCTTTCTTGCCAATATAAGGTAAAGGCTCCCCTCACACATATGTGCTAGTTGTTCCCGATGCTCTGTGGGCAGTGGTCATATCCATTTCAAAGCCAAAGAGCCAGCGTTGTCCGAAGACGTCTCCGTGGTCATGTGGCCGGCATGACTAAATGCCAAAGGTGCACGGAACGCTATTCAGTGGTTAAAACGCTGAGCAAAGATCAGAAAGGTCGGCAGTTCGAATCCCTAGTATAGGTCTCCTGTGTAAGCAGGGGGTTGGACTAGATGATCTCCAAGGTCCCTTCCAACTTTGTTACTGTTACCTTCCCACCAAAGGTGGTCCCTATTTTTCTACTCGCATTTTTATATGCTTTCGAACTGCTAGGTTGGCAGAAGCTGGGACAAATAACGGGAGTTCACCCTGTATGCGGCACTAGGGATTCGAACCACTGAACTACTGACTTTTTGATCGACATGCTCAGCATCTTAGCCACTGAGCCACCACATCTCTTTGTCAGCCGCCCTGAGTCTTCAGAGAGGGGCGGCATATAAATTGAATTAATTAAATTAAATTAAATTAAATTAAATTAAATTAAATTAAATTAAATTAAATATAAAGAAGCCCACAATAACCGCCCCTCCTCCCTGCATATGATAACCTCTCTTTTAATGAACAATGTCTCATCCAAATGTCTCTCCTATGGGTGACACATGTTGGAAAACAGACTATGGAACAAACATTATATTTCATGTAGGGCTAGATTATGTTATATGGGGAAGTATTTTTCCCAAGGGAAACCTGTGCAAAATGCAGCAGACTCCAAGTCAAATAGTAAAACGCTCCTCTGTGGAAATAAAGCATCAGATGAGTCAGAGGTAAAGGGAGAAGAGAACAAACTGAGGCACTTTAAGAATTAAAGATGATGTTTAATGCAAAGCTAACAATTTTGTTTACATGAAAATGCACCATTGTAAGGAGGCTACAAGTTGCAACAGACTAAGAAAGCAATGTTTGTCCCTCAGAAGGAAATAAGATTTTTCCTTGGCCAGGAACAATACTTTTGAGTGGGCAGAATCAAAATAAAATAAACTTTCTGGAAAATATATGCCTATTCCTATTGATTTTTTCCAGTTCCTTGAATATAATTCTGCCAGCCTCAGTTAACTCCTAGAACTCTTTGCTTAGTACTTTTCATTGTTACGTGGTAGGCTTAGTAACACTTCTGTGCCTATTCATTTAATCTCATGGCTGAGCTAAAGAGGAGGTCCAAACTTTTAATACAACTTGTCAAAAGTGCAGTTTTTTAAAGATGACATGAAGTCAAGTAACATTTGACAGATGTTCAAATGTTCTGAAAAGAGCTCCCCTAAATGTTTTGTATTTTAAATATTTAGTTTCTAAAAATATCTGTTAAATATGTGTAACTGTTGCTACTCAATATTCAATTGGTCAGTGGAATATATTGCTACATTGTTTTTTAATGTTACAAACTATTTTTAATCGTCTCTTATGGTATCTATACTGTACTTCAAATTGATTATATGGGCCTCCAACAGTGTCAGTTCAGACCTGGGCATGGGACAGAAACTATATGGGTCATTCTAATGGATGACCTTTGGCAGGACTTCTAGTGGAGGCAGTGTAATAATCTTTGGCTTCCTAAATAAGCTTGCTGTGTTTTGATACCTTTGGTAAGAATATCTTTCTGGACTGTCTAAAAGGGTTGGGAGTTAAAGGTATGGTGTTCTGGTGAGTTCTGCTCTAATTTGAGTGGGTGGATCCAGAGCAGGGGTGAAATGCTACTGGTTCAAGCCAGTTCACCCAAACCAGTAGTAAAAAATGCTACTGGTTCAATGAACCTTTAGTAAAAAAATGTAAAAAAAAAAAAAGTTCCCACCATTGTGCATTGCTCAGACTTTTTTTAAAAAAAAAACTTTTTAAGCATTTTTTTTTTACTACCAGTTCAGGCAAATATGTAGTAAAAAATGCTTTTAAAAAGGATTAAAAAAAGGCTCTGACAATCATGTGACATAGCTATGACCGCCCGAGCCTTTTTTTTTTTTACTTTTTTAAAGCATTTTTTTACTACCTATTTGGTGTCCCTCTTAGATTTACAACTTCTGCTGAAAGAGCAAGTGTATATCCTGCAACCTTACTTGGAAAAGAATGCAGTGAAGACCATCATTCTTGCCCTGGTTGTAAAGAGTAAGGAAGATGAGGTTGACAAGGAAAGGGAAGATTCATTCTCAAGACAACAGGGAGATAAACATTGCAGAAGCTCAGATAAGGGAGACACTACCTAATTCACACAATAGATAAAAGAGCCGGAGGGGAGGAGGAGGAGAAGCAGATTCAAAATTGCAAGATTTAGTTAGTGACTTTATCATTTTATTTTAATATATGAACTACAAAGAAGAAAAGAAAATAGGAAATTAAGGGAGGGAAAGGGAGTGGAGAAAAGGGGGTGTGAGATACAAGGGGAAGAGAAAAAAGAAAGAAGAGGGATATTGTCTTCCAACTCTTCCTAGCACAGTACAAGATAAACACACTCCAACCTCATCTTTTTGCTTTTACATATTAATATATAACTAGCTATTTCTATAACACCAAGTCTTTGTATGTTAAGAAGTCAAAGAATAAGATGTATTAGAAAGTGTTGATTTTTTTTTAAAAAGTGCTTTTTTTTGTTTTTAAAAAGGTTAGTACTTTGAAGAAAGGTCTGACCCCCACTCCCCACCCCTTTTTTTCTTCAGTAAGGCCAAAGAATTGGAAAGAATACAATAAATTTTGTAAATAGTGACAGTTCACAAATATTACTAGGTGCAAATAGAAATGCACATTATTTCCATGGCAAGGAAAATAAAGCAGGAATGGTTAAATTGATTACTTTATTTAAAGAGGAAAATATGTTCTTATTTGAATATCACTTCTATGAAGAAAAAAAATGAAACTTTGTTCTTGGTTTTGTTGATTAGCAAGATTCTGTTAGTGTATGCATCTATTGCTTAGTTTGCTCTACCTGGTAGGTCTGACACTTGTCATCTCTCAATTAAAGTACTGCAATTCACTTTATGTGTGGCTGTTCTTGGAGGCCACTTGGAAACTTTACCTGGTACAGAATGTCCACGTGCTTGGTCTTGGTAGTGCCACATTTGCTGGGAGAACATAATTCGCTATCAGTAACTTTCCAAAAAGATATGGTATAAAGATGCCTGACAGTAAGCATTCTGTGTAGCTGACTGCCTTCCTCTGAAACAGCTTTCCCTCTAAAGCTCATTTGGATCCACCCTCATGGATTTCTAGAAACTGGTGGAAACATGGCTGTTTCACGAGGCTTTTTGGGATTGATATATCACCTGCCACTTCTTCATAATGTTTATAATAATTGTATACAAATACATTTATTTATAATTTTTTTCATTAATAAATAAATTATTATATGATAAAATATAAAAAATATAAAATAATGTATATATAAATTATAATTACAACTATTTTAATTAAAATAGTTTTATTTATATCTGGTCCTTAACAGTTAATTTCTACAAGCCACTTAATGTGTAGTAGGTTTCAGGTGATTATATAATCTTTAAACATAAATATGTTGAAACTAATCATATGGAACAGAGGAATTTACATTTTAGCACATTGCACTGAATTAAATTTAAAAATTCTTATTGACTTAAGGCAGTAGCTAAATAATTATAGCCAGAGGCATGCTCAGTTCTGAAAGTATCATAATTAAGAATGGGCAAATGTACTTTCATTCACTGTAACCATTTTATAATCATTTTCAAAGTTATGCTTCTATTAACTGACATAATATGATAATTTTCTCAAAATGCATACTGAATTTTTTCTTCAAAATATGTTCAAAATATGAAGTATTTCTCTTTCTTTTTCATGTCTACTCTGCTGATTTTTTGCTTCTTAAAACTTCTGCATATTTTTGGACCACTTTCTTATTTTATAATATGAGTCCTGCTAAAACCCATAATAATGTAAGTATCAGGTTTTATATGACGTGAGAATGGCTGATGGTTGGATTCTGAAAGATCTCCTGTATGGAGAATTAGTGCAGGGAAAGTGCCTCAGAGGGAGACCACAACTGTGATATAAGGATATCTGCAAGAGGAACCTAATGTCCTGGGAATAGACATTAATAACTGGGAAACCTTGACCTCCAATTGTTCAGCTTGGAGGGTAAAGATGCAGCATGGCCTTCTCCAATTTGAAGAGACACTTGTTTGGCAGGCTGAGGCAAACCAGTGAAATCTGGGCTGGGCAGGGGACAGAATGTATCTGCCCTCAGTGTTGAAGGGATTGCCACTCTTGAATTGGCCTTTCTAGTCACCCTAGATGCTGTTTTAGGACCTCTTTCTAGAGCACAATACCATAGTCTCTTGAGACTGAAGGATGCCAATAAATGAATGAATGATAGATAGATCGATAGATCGACAGATCGATAGATAGATCTCATCTGATACTTACATGTATTTTCAACTCTTCAGATATGGAAGAGAAAAGCAGGAAATGGAGAAAGGAATGAAATACAAAATTTAGACCTCACAAAGGTCCTTAAAAAATCTAACTTGAGCCATTTAAATACATTGGATTAATTTAAATAACAAAAGTGTATGTCAATTTTTGAATACTCTAGTAGTCTTCTTCAGGGCAGATAATTCAAGAGACATTTTCAAGATAGGGTTCATTGGAATGGAAAGAGTAGAGCAGAGGTGTCAATCTGGCGGCCCGGAGGCCAGATGTGTCATAAGTAGGCCACGCCCATCCCAGCTCTACGAAGGGGAAAAATGTTATGAAACATCACATTATAGCAACATGATGCCACGAGTTTGACACCCATGGTGTGGAGTCATGACACAGCAGGAAAAATAATGAAGTTTGGTGGCATCATTATAGCAGAGAAAAAAAAGCAACTTTCAAGACTTGTTAAACTTTTTGATCTTTTTCTAATCAAACATTTTTCCCCATCTCTGCCAGTTATGTCATCTACACCAATCATTCCTTGATTATGGCTATTTCAGAATCTAAATCTTGACCTTCTTTAGGTATCACTGCTATGTTAACTTCTGTCTCAGTGAGCAGTGTCTTTCTGGTCTGTAAATTAGAATACCTCCTGTGTTACAATGTTTTTAGTACTTTGTTTTCAGAATGTTTATAAGAGGCCAATAAAGCATCCATGAGCTTTCCCTATTTTAAGCCATTTTACACAAGTGTCTGGCGTATAGTTTGCTGACCACACTAAGAGGTTGATGGGATGGTAATTGGCAGGTAGATGTCTGTTTCTTGTTTTATAGATTGGGATCACACAGCTAGCTTTTATAGCTTCACAAACCTCCCTTTTATAGCTTCACAAACTTCTCTTAGTGTTATAGGTTCATTCATTTTTTCTGTTTTTCTGCAATCTTAAATTACTTTTGCTTTTTTAATCATTCATCAACCTATGGTAGGGAAAGTTCTTCTTTATATAATTTATTTACTACATTTATCAGTGACTTGAAACACCTTATGGATTTTTGGCTGAAAAAAGAGAAAAATGAACTTGTGATTTATGGGTTTGAAGATTAGAAAGGGCTGCTTATGGAAATAAGGATTATGATGTAACTTTAGAGAGAGTGGGCAAAATACAAATGCATTTATAATTACTGTTAAGAAGATTGAAAGCTGCTTCTTTATAATCTCTTTTCTATTCTATTTTTTTACTATTTACAATTTTATTACATTTATTTTCTTTCATAGTTTTTACTTTGTTTCAAACTATATCGATCTGCCTGCCTGCCTGCCTGCCTGCCTGCCTGCCTGCCTGCCTGCCTGCCTGCCTGCCTGCCTATCTATCTATCTATCTATCTATCTATCTATCTATCTATCTATCTATCTATCTATCAATCAATCAATCAATCAATCAATCAATCAAAGCAATCTGCAGGAAATTTTCCAGGCAATCTCCAAAAATCAGACATGATTGAAAAGAAGAATGAATGAATGAATGAATGAATGAATGAATGAATGGGTGGGTGGGTGGATGGATGCACACAAACATGCACACACACACACACACACACTCAGCTTGAGAGTGAGAGAAAAAGAAAACTATGCATATACAAGTCCAAAGTATAGGTGGCCTACCAGATACCTTTGAGAAAAGAGGCTGAGGATCACTTTGCCATCTCTACATGATGCAATTCTGGCGTTTTACCTAAATGGACATATACATCTGCCAGTGAAGATGGGGCCATGCATGTTGACCATGAACATAGCTTCTTCCTTCTCTCATTTCCTGGGCCCTCAGTTCCATGACGTTCAGCTGTAGTTTTTGCTCCTATGTGAAACTTGAAGTCTTTTTATTCCTTATCAACATTTTGGAATAAAATTCTGGAACAATATGCAAGACTTTATTTATTAGAGAAATTCCAACTCAAAGACAAAGGCAGCATAGTTTTATCCCTGCTTTTTTGTATTTAATCTTTATATTAAACCACCTGTGTCTAAGATAATAACCCATTAACCATCCTTTGAAATCAAACAATAAACACATCATAATCTCTTTATGTATGTCCTTGCACAAACCTCAATCTCAAATTCAAATGGGCAGTGGTGAAATCCAAATTTTTTTACTACTAGTTCTGTGGTGGTGGCTTGGTGGGCATGGTGTGGCTTGATGGGCGTGGCTTGGTGAGCATGGCAGGCGAAAAATCCTGCAAAATCTCCATTTCCACCCCACTCTAGGGGAAGGATACTGCAAAATCCCCATTCCAGGGGTGAAATGCTCCCAGTTCAGACCGGATCACCTGATCCGGTAGCAATGGTGGCGGGTGGTTCAGAGAACCAGCAGCAAAAATCCCTGTGCCCCCCCATACCCAACTGAGACACATAATCATCAGAGCCTTTTTTTATTATTTTTAATAATAAAATTCTCCTGAGTCCGTCAGGAGAAGGGCGGTATATAAATCTAATAAATAAACAAACAAACAAACAAACAAACAAACAAACAAATAAATAAATAAATAAATAATAAAAGCATTTTTTCTACAACCTCTTTGGCCGAAAAAATGCTTTTAAAAGTTAAAAAAAAAGCTTCTGATGATCATGCGGCTCAGCTGGGATCTTCAGAGGCTTTTAAAAGCATTTTTTTCTGCAACCTCTTCGGCTGAAAAGGTTGTAGAGAAAAAAATGTCTTTAAAAGCCTCTGGTGATCCCAGCTGAGTTGCCTGATCATCAGAGGCTTCTAAAAGCATTTTTTTCTGCAACCTCTTAAGTTTGTAGAAAAAACTGCTTTTAAAAGTTAAAAAAAAAAGTTGGCCATGCTCTCCCATTACGCCCCCCCCACCAAGCCACACCCACAGAACCTGCCCCATTCCCTCCCAACTCCTGGTGGAAGGACATTGCAAAATCTCCATTCCCACCCCACTCTGGAGCCAGCCAGAGGTGGCATTTGCCAGTTCTCCGAACTACTCAAAATTTCAGCTACTGGTTCTCCAGAATCTGTCAGAACCTGCTGCATTTCACTCCTGGCATAAAGTAAGATTTCCATGCTCTGGTTCCATATCATAATGAGGAAGCTCTGGACATCAACTATACTAAAACTGATAACTTGGCTTTTGCTAAGCATCTTGGTATTTATCCTATTGAATGAACGTGCAATAGAACAAGTTAAATCTTCAAATAATTGATTGTCATTCTATTTCCAAATTTAGAATTTTGGTACTTTTTAAGGTGCTTTCTATTAGCTGTTCTTGAGTCTCATATGCAT
This sequence comes from Masticophis lateralis, assembly GCA_030761175.1. Classification (NCBI taxonomy): domain Eukaryota; kingdom Metazoa; phylum Chordata; class Lepidosauria; order Squamata; family Colubridae; genus Masticophis; species Masticophis lateralis. Next base: position 193,849,291 of record JAUDYJ010000001.1, on the reverse strand, counting down.
TAAAGCTTTCCCTTCATGGTAAAGAAGCCATTGCCTATATGGTTCCAGTTCTTTGATATTGGTCTTATTATAAAGATGCACAATTCCATTTTACAACCTCTTTTCAAATCAGTTTCCTGCTGTGGGTGGGTTTCAAAATATTTTACTACTGGTTCTGTGGATGTGGCTTGGTGGGCGTGGCATGGCTTGGTCTGCGTGGCTTGGTGGGCATGGCAGGGGAAGGATACTGTAAAACCTCCATTCCCATCACAATCCAGGGGAAGGTTACTGCAAAATCCCCATTTCCTCCTGATCAGCTGAGTCTCAGGAGGCAGAGAAAAGATGGGGGTGGGGCCAGTCAGAATTTTTACTAGCTGTTCTCTGAACTACTCAAAGTTTCTGTTACCAATTCTCCAGAACTGGTCAGAACCTGTTGAAACCCACCTCTGGTTTCCTGGGTCATTCATCCTTTTTTGGCTGGCATGATTCTGTTTCTTTGAACATGACAAAACTCTCTTTATTGTTTATAGAATTTTCTATGACCCGATTTCATCAATGGTATAACACTGCTTTTATTTTTGTTTGTGTACAAAAATGTTTGTCATTTTGTACTCTATTTGGGAATTCTGGTAGTTGACCACAATAAAATGTTGCTTCCTCATTGGAGCTCTCTATGGAATCTAAGAATGAAATGAGCACAAGGGTTCCCCTTTCGAACTAATCCAGGGGTGGGTTCTACTTACCTTTACTACTGATTCACAACAGAAGTGCGCATGCTGATGACATCAGGGCGGGTGGGCGGAGCCTCCAGCCACTTTTGCTACCAGTTCGCAAGAACTGGACCGAACTGGGAGCAACCCACCACTGAACTAACCATATAAAAAAGGAAAGAAATAAAACTGGGGCATCGTAGAAAAGAGGATAGAGAGACGAATTTTAGAATGCGTTTCCATCTTTCCTCAAAGTTTCTGTAGAATTCTATTGTGTATTTGTTTTACCCATTTCATTTTGTTGAAATTATCAACAAACGTCCCAAATCCTTTCTTTTAAAACCAGTATTCAGATTTACATTAAATTACTGAATGCACAATAATTATCTTGGATTCCTTGGCTGTATGATTGCCAGTCAGCTAGACAGAAGATTGGTTTTGTGTTTTGAGGCACAAAATCCAGTGTAGCTTTTCAGAGGGCAAATAAAATCTTTCTTATAACCCTCTATCAGGTTGTTGCTAGAGGCACATAGGCAAGAGAATCTACCTTGTGCGGCTTTGCTCAGTTTCAGAATACAGCTCAAGATATAGTAATCAGATTTCTTCATCACATTTGAGAAGAACCTACTGACTAAGAGAAAATCCAGGAGAATCAAGATCTATTTCTGCCCAGCAGAAACCTGAGGTGTAAAGACTAAAAACAAAAATAAATGATTTTCATCCACAAATGATTGAAAACACTTATCAACTGCAGAGAACTGAAGAAATATTGATCTCAGAAGTCTTTGCACCTGTCTAGCTCTGATTAATTCCTGTTCTTTTTCTGTGGACATTTTAGAAATATTATTACTGTGTTCCTAGCAAGCTGTCTCCTTAATTCACTTGCATTTTCAGAGATAACATTTTGCTACAGACATTTTTTTTTAACTTCAGCTTTGCTCTGGCTAATGTTTTCATCTACAGTCTAAGATTATGCAGAATTAGTGATTCAGAAAAAATGTTTTATGTGGAATACTTGGTGCTCTCTGAGCTTGATTCCACCTCCACCCCCCAGGCAGACCTTTCATTACCCAGCTAGGTAACACCTTCAGTGTTGGAAGGGAGTGGATATTGCTCTCTGTTTATATATAGTAGCTTCCCCTGTTGGCAGTCCCTTGTAGGTGGGGTTATTGTTTTCTCCTTGATAGTTCCTTAATTGGGTTGTTGTTAACTGTTTGATTGATTATTTGAGTAGGTAGTTCCTTGATTTGGATATTTGGTTTGTTTTTTGTCTTGGTTGTTTGTCTGGTGTTGTAAACTTCTAAAGTTCTATTCAACCAATAATGTTTCTATAACATTCTGTCAGTGGAAGAGAAATTTGGTTTAGAAATTTTATATTTTCCTACTGAACAAACAGAGCTGGTATTGTTGGTGTTGTCATCACGGTCATCTTCATTAAAAATGCAGAAAACTACACAGCAAATACTTCCCCTCCTCCCATTTCCGAGACACTCACAGATTGCAGCAATAAAAGACAACATGGGGCATGGTTTAAATTTTTTAACTCTGATCTTGAACAAACAAATATTTTTCTTGCTTAGACTTTTTTTAAAAAAAATAAATGCATATGTAAAACCCACACATGTACAACACTCATATACTTCCTACCATTTTAGATTTAAAAATAGGGTTACATGGAATGATAATTATGATTCTGTTCCTTTAATAAGTCTCCTTAACACTGCTATTGCTGCAATCGTTTCTTTGACACTGTAACTCTCAAAGAAAATGAACTGTTTATGATTTGCCCAGCATATAAATGTACTCTTTCTCTATATATGTTTTGGAGCTTTGCAGAACTTTGAAGAGATGCTGTAGTTCCACTAAACTTCAGTCAAATTTTTTACTTGAAGCAGGCATGCAAGTCCAAGTGGAAACGTGGTTCAAAGCAATGGATCCAATCAAGTGGCTGCAACGTGCTTTGTAGCCTTTGTAAGTACTTTGCAGATTTGGTAGCTTTGGACTGCTGGAAAGTAATAAAAACAAAACAAAAATATTACATTGCAACTCCTAACAGAATAGCAGAGTTGGAAGGGATCTTGGAGGTCTTCTAGTCCAACCCCTTGCCTAGATAGGAAACCCTATACTATTTTAGAATGGTTGTCCAAGCTCTTGTTAAAAACTTCCAGTGTTGGAGCACCCACAACTTCTGGAGGCAAGTTGTTCTACTGATTAATTGTTCTAACTGTCAGGAAATTTCTTCTTAGTTCTAGGTAGCTTCTCTCCTTTATTAGTTTCCATCCATTGCTTCTTGTCCTGCCTTCTGTTGCTTTGGAGAATAGGTTGATTCCCTCTTCTCTATGTCAGCCCCTTAGATATTGGAACATTGCTATCATGTCACCCCTAGTCCTTCTTTTCATTAGACTAGACATACCCACTGATTAATTGTTCTAACTTAACAAGTTAGAACATTCCAAGTTGACAAGTTGACATTACCCATCCTTTCGCATGGATGGGGTCAATGTCAACTTGGAAAGTTGAGTTCCATTTGAGTTAGGAGATGGGTTTTCCACCACTAACATAAGTTTTATCATCTCATTAAGCTTAAGCTCTGTGGCTCTTGCAGCCACAGATGTTTGTGAAGGGGCCTACAAGCAGGTGAAGTTTGAACTGTGATATCTTCACACGTTTCATCATGTTGGCATCCTTATGGATAGGAATGGGTCAGATCTTCTTTGTGGTAGCAAAGCTAACATTACTTTGTAGCATCTTGCATTTTCTCAACACTGAACCTCTTTAATGTCCCCAGCCTCAAGTTTAATTTTTGCTGTCTCTTGTGCTTTGAGATTGTATACTTCTACCCTGCTGAGAAAATTGGGAGTTCAGCTCAGCATTCAGCATGAGAATTAAATCTTATCTTTAAATGTTTCAGGTTTAAAACTCTCCATAAGGAGTTAAATATGGGATAAAAGCTGGATGAATCGTTTATTGTTTTTAAGAACAGAGGATAGCAGGGCTGTGGACATCACCTTCTCTGTGGCTGCTGTTTCTCCTTCTCCGGGTTTCGTATTCCTATGCCAGCCTCCTTTATCTATGGCTGCTAATTAATTACAGGTAGTCCTCAATTTAGGACAACAATTGAGCTCAACAATTTATGTTGCTTAGTGAGACATTTGTTAAGTGAGTTTTGCCCCATCTTATGACCTTTCTGGGCATAGTTGTTAAATGAATCACTGCAGTTGTTAAGTTAGTAACAAGGTTGTTAAGGGAATCTAGTTTTCCCATTGACTTTGCTTGCTAGAAGGTCACAAAAATGTGATCACATGACCCTGGGACACTGCAATTGTCATAAATAAGAACCAGTGGCCAAGCTTCTGAAGTTTGATCACATGTCTTTGGGGATGCTGCAATGGTTGTAAGTATGAAAATTGGTCTTAAGTCACATTTCTCAGTGCCATTGTAACTTCAAACAGTCACTAAATGAACTGTTGTAAGTTGAGGACTACCTGTATTGTCTGCCACCTCTGACACTATCATGTTTTAACAGTGATGAGGGTCATTTTACAGGAGATGCCAGGTTTAGCAATTAGCTATGATGACTCTCTTTCCATGGCAAATAATCTAGAGATCAGGGGCAGCAAATTTATACAATGGGCATGTCACTCATAGTTTACCATATGCCCTATCATGCTCAGCATCCCTGGCTTAATTTTTCAACCCAGTAATTTTCTTAAGGAGCAGGAAAGGAAGAAGTATTTTTTTTTAAATAGCAGTACCATTTTTTTAAAAAAAATTTTTTTATTAACAATACAAAATTAAATAAACGTTGGACATAGATATGACATCACTGGTTCCAAACATCTTCTGTCACTTTACAATAATATTAATACTCTTATAAACATATAGTTCTTAAACAAACATTTATCTATAATAACATCTATATTTTTGTTCTAACACTATACATTTGCCCTCTTCTTCTCTAGCCAATCATAAAATTGTTCCCAGATTTTGTAGTACTTAGTTTCGCTTTTATCCTTGAGAAGAATAGCAGTACTATTTTGAAGGACCCCAAATTCTTAGAGCAAGGCTGGTGGGAAAATGAAAGGACTCTGCTTCTCTTTCCTTGGAAAGAATTTCAGCTCACTCCTGAAATACAGTGGAAAGAAACAACCAATTTCAAGGTGAAAAAAAATTGCTAAGAAATGACCCCTTGCGGCTTCAGTACAGAATGAATAGATAAGAGTTATCACTGGGGCAGGCCTTACTCAGATTAAGGCATTTACTCAGGTTGTTCAACCTCTGTGCCCAGTTGTTTTTTTTTTTAAGAAAAAAAAAGAGCTTCATAGATTTTGATAAAAAAAAATAAGTGAAGAACTCAAAATGAAACATGGGGTTTTTGTTTGTTTGTTTGTTTGGTTGTTTCTTTAGGAAGAATTCCATTGAAGGACAGAAGAAAGACATCACCTATGATTTCTTAGCTTAAAATCTTGACATTTTAAGTATGCTGTGTATCTTCTCAAACACATTTAGAACCCTTTATCAATATAAGGCATTTAGAAGGAACTTACAAAGGGATTCTTTGCTGGATTTCCTATGTCTGAACTCTAAAAAACCGTTCACATTTTTAGGATTAGGACTGTCTAATATAATTGCTGCAAAAATCTGGTCCACGGCTAGATGGCAGTAGGTTCTAAGCTCTCTGCTTCCATCTAGTGCGGTAGTGGCAAACCTATGGCACACGTGCCAGAAGTAGCACGCAGCACTCTCTCTGTGGGCACACAAGCCGTCAACCCAATTCAGCTCCACCATGCATGTACATGCCTCCTGCTGGCCAGCTGGTCTTTGGGTCTTTGCCACACATGTGCGGGAGGGGGGGCATGTTTGCGGGGGGCGTGCATACATGCGCAGGAGGGCCCGCTCATGCATTGCATTTTGGGGGTTCAAGTGCACGCACATGCTTTGGGCACTCAGTCCGAAAAAGGTTAGTCATTACTGATCTAATGTTTTGGGGGATCTTTGCAGCCTACACCTGGTAGTCCTATTAGCAGCTTTCCGTAGAACATTTCAATGTACCCTTAAATCCTTACAACACCATATTCTCAGGTGGTGGTGAAGTTTATCTTCTTTGTCTGTGATCTCCATAGAATCCAGTTGACAAGGGAACTCTTTTATGTTTAGTGTGGTTCCATCTTTCTATTCCTTATGTTTAAATTAGGGTTTGCCCAAAAATTAGTGCTAGCCATTTTCTCTTTTTGTTTTTGTTTTAATTTAGTAGAATTAGCCAGAAGCGAAACCTGCGATGAGAATTATATACATTTTCCCAGAAGGAGAATTCCCAAAACTCACTCTCACTGCTGCCATGGTAGAAACTAAACCTATGCCCTTCTAAAGCATATGGTCAATACCCAGGATGATGAGTGTGTCTTTCTTGGATTAGAGGAGATCAGGGGTTGGATCCACTTACCTTTATTACGGTTCGCAGCATGATCGTGCGTGCACATGCTCTTCTGCACATGCACAGAAGCTTCTGCGCATGCGCAGATCAACAATGATGATGTTGTGGTGGGTGGGTGGAGCCTCACGCCAGTTTTACTACCGGTTCTATAGTACCGGACAGAACTGGGAGCAACCCACCACTGGAGGAGATGTGTCAACTGTGTTGGAATTAGCAGACTTCTGTGGAATAATTGGATGGTGGACTTCAGCTTTAGTGGTTGCTATTTCCTCTAGTTTTTTTGTTCCCCGCTCTATTTCATGAATCTCGTTGTTCACAATCTTTATGCCCTGTGAACTGACCAGTGGAATATTAATGCTGTTTAATGTTTACATTGCTCTGTCATTTGATCCCTGAAGACCTGCCCCCAGCTGCATGGTATCCAACCTCAACTGTCAATAGCCTGCCAAAAGATTCATAATCCTTTCATGACCCAACTTCTGTAATGGAGAATAAATGCTAACAGAGTTTCAGATGAAACCAGAATTTCTGACTGTATAAATTGCTGGGGATTTCTGTTTTTCAAGCATTAAGTAAGGTATTTGTAAAATCATGTAGATTTTTGTTTTTCCAAATATTTTTTCTATTATTTTTGTCAAAGGTGGCAAACGTAGGAATTCCTACCACCCTTTGGAATATCTCAGCCTGCAGTTTCATCTGATCATCATAATTCCTGTCTGCCACTGCAAACACGAGATCACCAGAAATGAAATGTTCCACTTCATTTGACCTTTCCTTGTAGAAATATATTAAACATGTATAAAGACTGTACATTTTTTTTCTTTCATTGATTCCAGAATGTATTCAATCTGAAAAGCAACAGAACACAGATTGCAGAAGCTGTCAGCCATTCAATTTACTACGCTATTCCACAGAAAAAGGTGCAGAGCTAAAAGGACATCAAACACAAACATTCAGCTACCTGCTCAGCATACAGAGGACCCATAAGAGAGATCCATTTATTGCCAAAGGATATTCAAACTTTGAACTTCTGCTTACCTGGATATGTAACAACACATAATATTCAGACTTCAATGGTCAATATTCTTCCTTCTTTTATAACAAATTGTATCATAACATCCCAGATTTTCTGCATATTCCATCCCATTCTGGTGTAAAACTGTGATCTACATTTTTCCCATACATGCATTCCTATGGCCAAACAAGCTTTCATAACTTTACCCCCAATTGGATCACTTGTGAACTAACATGCTCATTAACTGGACTTCTGGATTTTATTTATTGACTAGCTGATAACTCAGCATTGCCCAGGTATTTATTTATCCTAATCCTGTATTAGACAAGAAGAGCAACTTCACCCTGAGCCCTGATTTTAGCAAGAATTAAATTAGTTAAAAATGTTTTCCCTGTGCTCCCAGAAGCATCAAGCAAAATGATATCACCTTGTTGTTTTGCTAGCTGATCCGTGATCATTTGGTATGCTTTTTTTCTGATCTTGATTTAGATCAGAAAAAAAGCAATCGCGGACAAGGCTTCTTGTCCGCGATATATAGACCTACATATATATATATATATATATATATATATATATATATATATATATATATATATATATGTGTGTGTGTGTGTGTGTGTGTGTGTGTGTGTGTGTGTGTGTGTGTGTGTGTGTAGGTCTTTGGTTATTCGGGTCTTCTCCCGTGTAGAATTGGAAGTATCTTGGCGACGTTTCGACGAAGTCTCATTCGTCATCTTCAGGCTGGTGTTCTCGGCTTCGTTCTTCCAGGAGCAACGAAGCCGAGAACACCAGCCTGAAGATGACGAATGAGACTTCGTCGAAACGTCGCCAAGATACTTCCAATTCTATGCGGGAGAAGACCCGAATAACCAAAGACCTACATACAAACACCCGCAAAAACCTCAGAAAACATATATATATATATATATATATATATATATATATATATATATATATATATATATATATATATATATATATATATACACACACACATACATACACACACACACACACACACACACACACACACACATACATACATACACATTAAACTGTTCAATGTTGTAGTCCTTTTCTCATATGTAATCTGTATGAAGTACGTCATGTCGGTCTCATAGTGGGGCAGGCTGGCTGAGTTGCAGTAATGTTTTATTGATCATGGCCATACATTTGTCCTCAAGAATAATCAAAGCCTTGTTGAAAATGTCCAGACCAAACATAACTTCTAATTTTGGATTTTCCCATTTACCAGAGGGAGCCCCCTTGTGGAGTACTGTGAAGATGTTACCATGGCAACTTCACTCTGCTGCACAGTAGAAGCCATTTTAAAGCAGTACAATAGAAGCCATTTTAAGGGAAACAAGCTATATCTTAACAGAACACACACCCCGTGGGTATTAGGAGTGCCTTAGCCCCACAGTATTTTTTTTCCAGAGAGTAAGTCATCTGTGTACCAAGTTTGGTTGAAATTGCTCAAGGCGTTCCAGAGTTATGCTGGAACACACACACACACACACACACACACACACACACACACACACACACACACAACTTACATAACTGTCCATCTTATAACCAACTCTGTACTGGGCCCACAAACCAAATTGCACAGTCTCCACACTTTCTTGGTAAATTGGATAGCTGTTAATCCATGTGTTGTATTATTCTATCTGTTTTTCAAATTGTAAAGTCTCTGCAAAACTCACTTTTCATCAGGAAGAAAGGAAGGAAGAGAAAATTTCTTACCATTCTTATCATTTAGGTACTGATAAATCTTCATAATCAAATAGCTGTCATTGATAGTTTCTGTAGTAAAAAGAGATTACTAACATTGATAGATAGTTCTGGTAGCTTTTCTGAAATCTTGGTATTTATATGGTTCATTTTATAGCTAGCCGGATATAATCTTTATTGCTATCAAAGCAATTGGTCACAAATTGCTTCTAAGCCTTGCATGAATATCTGGTTAATCCATAAATTAAATTACCGAAAGGGAACACCATATTTCTGCCCCCCCCCTGCCCCAAAGCATTTTATTTGGTACATATCTCTGTAACTGAGAATGTATTTATAGGTTGCTTTGGTCTACAGAAATGCTAAGCAAAAATTGCTATGAATTTGCTCAAAAATTTCCTGACTGCATGGCACAATATTGAACAGGAAAAAGAGCCCAAACTGCTGACACATTTTAAATACATTAATGTATCATTGAGGGAGTAATTCAATTAGCCAGATTCCAAAATAGAGGGAACATGAGGGATATTCTTTTTCAATGGGAAGAAATATGGTAATTACTTTCATTAAAATTATTTGTACTGATACACTTCAAGAAAAGTTAGGAAGTCAGAATAATTCATGCCAAATCCAAATAGTTTCACCTTTTTATGTCCTGTGTGAAACTTCTGATGTATACTGTTGACACTGCTTTCTGATAGTGAGACAACACTAAGTGAAAAGCAAAATGGAACGTATTTAAACTCATTACAATGTAGTAATATATAATATTTTTAATATTATTTTTTATGTTTCTTCTGTAATGCCAATATTCAGAAAAAATCTCTTAATATATTAATTGAAAAGCAGGCTAGAATTTCTCGGCTCTCCTTTTAAGTTCTCATCAACTCCATCCAACCACAACTTTCTCACACCTATCATTGACAAGAAAGGACTGGCCCAAATCCACCCAGCCAGCTTCTGTGCCTAAGGATGGATTAGAACATGGCTGTCCCAACTTCACTGTCCAGCACTTTAAACTTATAAGTAAGTTTAAACATTACTGTCTGGATCATAATTCATTCTCTCTGTATGACCAAGGCAACTCAATGTTGGTCTTCATATTGGTCATTTTTGTATTAATTTGCACACGAGCTTTCATTATCCATTCATTCTTGGTTTTATTTCTTCTTGTTTCACCACACATGCACATATTCCATTCCCATTACCTTCAGCTTACTTTTATGTTTCTGCTAATGTACCAAATTCTCGTTTCCCCAAAAATGTGAGCAGAAGCAAATGTGTATGTATAGCCATTTCTGCTTATTTCAAGAAAAGTTCATTCCCCACAATAGAATGCTTCCTCTTTTTTTTTAAACTTGCATTGCACATCTTAAAATTATATTTTCTAATGTTCCTATTTTTAATGTACCGTATTTTCCGGCGTATAAGACGACTGGGCGTATAAGACGACCCTCCTCAGAGCCATTTAAGGCTCATCAGAGCCTTATGGGCTGGTCTGCCTGGTTACAGGAGAATGAGACCCAGCGTATAAGATGACCCCCGACTTTTGAGAAGATTTTTGTGTGTTAGAAAGTAGTCTTATACGCAGGAAAATACAGTACATCAAAGGTTCATATGACATCTCTGTTTTCTTTTCTTTTCTTTCTTTTTTGCCACTTTGGTACCACTTGCACTTTTTCTGTCAAGTACAATTCCTTCAAGTTCAATAATTAATTTTGAAGTGTGTTTCTTATTGCTTGATATATTGTCAAATTTTTACTATAAATCATTTGGATTCATAGGAAACAATGTGGCACCATTTGCAACCAGAAATGTATACACATTTTATCCCAAACCAATATGTGTAAGCATTCCTTTTATATTTATTCATGGTTCATTAAACATCCAAGGTGATGTCACACAATCTGCTCTCACTTCCTGATCAATGTTAAATCATTCATTGAACAAATCCATTTATTTTCACACAAACTTTTAGTTTTATCTTGTACCAATTATGCCATTTTCAGTGACCAACATTCAAGACAACATTCATGTGAAACATTGCATAATTCAAGCCTATTTATTTTATTATATATTTCTTCTAAATCTTGCTTGCTTTCTTGATTTATTTGTATCTGATCTTAGTCAAATTACTCTCAGTGGTTGACCTGACATGAAGAAAAGCAGTTTAAAACATCCACAATAGGCATAAAAAGTAAATGAAAATAAAACAACTCAAAGATAGAACAACTCAGAAATAAAAGCAGACATGGGCCAGCCTGGTTAGGACACACTTGGGAAGAGGTGTCATGGGGGAGGGGATTTGGGTGGGAAGTGGGAGCCTTATCTCCACACAGATTCCAAACAATCAGTTTCAATTAAATTTACATCCCAAAGTGGGACATTAGCAACAGTTTTCCCTAGATGAAAATAGCTGAGATTGACTGGTCAGACCAAGAGATCCTGTAGGTACCCAGGAGCCAAGCCATAATTTTTTTCTTTTCATTATCATTATTTCTTGAAAATTATATTTATAGTAATATCATCATCATCATCATCATCATCATCATCATCATCATCATCATCATCATCTTTATATCTTGGCACCTGGATACCTACAGAATCTCTGTATTTATAGTATTCATTTCTGGCCATTTATCAGAGTGCTATAATTCCCAAACATTCTCTCAAAATAATCCTTCCCCTTCTTTTTTTTTTAAAAAGTTTTTTTAATTTTTTTTTTTTTTACAAACATATCAAATCAATGTGTGAACAGTGTGGCACCTGAGTGTCATGCATTCTAATACAAATAAAACTAGTAAAATGAATGATACACAATTATAATAATATAGAGCCTTGGTGGCGCAGCAGACTAAAGTGGTGTTAAGTGACACCAGCTGCCTGCAATTACTGGAAGTTTGAATCTCATCAGGCTCAAGGTTGACTCAGCTTTCCATCCTTTCAAGGTAGGTAAAATGAGACCTGGATTGTGGGGGCAATAAATTGACTTTGTATAAAAAAGAACGCCACTTGTGTGGGGTGGTGAAAGCCCTACTAAGCAGGTATATACAAAAAGAATGAAGGCTATTGCTTAATGCATTGTAAACCACCCTGAGTCTCTGAAGAAGGGTGGCATATAAATTGAACCAATCAATCAATCAATCAATCAATCAATAAATAAATAAATAAATAAATAAATAAATAAATAAATAAATAAATAAATTGCAATCTATCATTATTCAATTAATCCACATTTTCCCTTATTGTTACTTTTATTTTATTATATAAAAGTGTCTACATTAACATTCCCCCTTATCTTATTTCTGTCACTTATTCTAACTTTTAATCATGTCACCTTTTACTGAAAAACATTTTCTTTCTATCCTACCTAACTTCTGGTTGTGTAAACTACCTAAAAGAAAAGAAAAGAAGAGAGGGAGAGAGGGAGGGAGGGAGAGGAAGAGAGAGGGAGGGAGGAAGAGAGAGAGAGAGAGAAGGAAAAGCAGATCAGAACAACAAAGAAGAGAAATCATCTATCCATCATCTCTTGCCCACTTCAATACTTTAATTGCTATGCTTTTTTTTAATTTGCCTCCCACATTCCTCTCTGGGATCTTTTTTTGGCACTCAATCTAGGTATTTCTCCCACTCCTTCCCCTTATTTTTCATCTTGCATTATTTCACCATTCTTATTCTTAATCCCAACCACTGTTCTAAGGGTCCATTTTCACTCACTTCCAAAACAATACCTTTATTTCCATCAAAACTGCTTTTCAATTTCTCTGCTGTTTTCAATCTCACCGTTCCTTGCTAAACTTGACTGTATCCCTTGAAGCTAAAGAGGTGCACAAAACATGGGATCTATGAACTATCCTGTACATAGAATAGGCAATTTGGGCTGATTTGCGCACAGAACAACAGCTATGTTTGGTTTAGGCACAGAATCAGAACATGCATGTTCCAGGGAGGAGGATTCCCTGGTGTGGGAGAGAAGTAAGAAAAAGGGACAATATGATTATATCATATTTGCGTATAAATAGTATTATAATTCAAACGACTGTATAATATAGGATAGTGAACCATAGAAATAGAATCTATGTAAATATGAATGTTATGGATGATATTGATACCGATATGGAAGTGCTGTAATGAGTGAAAAATTGTGCTTTGTTTTTTAACGTTGAAAATGTTTAATAAAAATATTTAATAAAAAAGAAAAAAGAAAAATGCAATGCTGTTGGTGGCAATATGTAAGGATACCAAGGGAAAGGAAGGTGCTGGGAGGTACAGGTGGGTCAGATAATAGGGCAGAAGTGAAAATAAGGAAGGAAAGTGTAGGAATTGTATGGTGTGTTTATATTCAAGTGTGGTAGAAGGCACAGTGTTCGGAAATTGGCCGCTGGGCTGGTATAAAGCCAGACAAAAGTGGAAGATGAGAGGAGTCCCATTCTTTCTCTACTTGTCTATAAGATGGTTCTGGATTTTTGTCTTCCAAGAATTCTACCGAGAGTTCTATAATACTCTTGGTTTCAATTCAACAGGACCATTACCCAGAGGAACCTCTGAGATTATCTTATGCACAAAACCTATTCCTCCAGTTCTTGCACAGTATTTGCAACTTTTTTCTGTCTTTATATACTACACAATACATTTCTTTCTTTTCCAGTTTTTGAAGTAAACTTTCTCTTATGTACAACTTATTTTCTGATCCAAAGCCTTTTTCACTTAATCATTTCCCCAAAGCATCCTTTTTCATGCTTCGCATTCATATATGATACTGCTAGGCACTTCTGTAACAATATAATTTGTTCTCATTGGGTTCCAAGCAGCTTTCATAAACTGTCCTTATACTAACCTCCCATTCATATTGTTGGGACTTAGTTTCTAGTATATATTTAATACCACACTTGTATTTTATCTTCATGCTATTATTCTACTTGTGACATTTTTTCTCCTTTCTTCCATGTCCATTTTCCCTTGTCATCCACTATTATATATACAGTATATAATGGTGTGTGTGTGTGTGTGTGTGTGTGTGTGTGTGTGTCTATGTGTGTGTGTATGTGTATATGTACCCATGTTTTCCCAAAATATGATCGGGTTTTATTTTCTTTTGACCCCTGAAAAAATGGCTAAGGCTTCTTTTCGGGTGCGTCTAATTATTGACTCACCTCACTGCGGTGGCACCAATAGCCCCACCCAGCAGGAGCCTGCTGCTGGCCCACTTCTGCAGCTGCTTGCCGTCACTTGCACGTGTTGCCCCCCGGCCTCCATTTCACCATCAGAGCCTTCCAGAAAGCTCTCTGCAGTTGAGAAACGGGCTCCAGATTGATGCATGCAGCAACTCCTGGTTTCCGTTTCACCCTCAGATGCTTTCTGGAAAGCTTCCTGTAGCCAATAAAAAAGCTCTGGATCGATCTGACAGTGAAATGGAAGCCAAGGGGTGCTGCATGCATCAATCCAGAGCCCATTTATAAGCTGCAGAAAGCTTTCCAGAAAGCTCTGACAGTGAAATGGAGGCTGGGGGTGGAGGGTTGATGTGTGCATCAATCTGGACCTTGTTTCTTGGTTGCAGAGGGCTTTCTGGAAGGCTTTGATAGCAAAATGGAGGCCGGGGGTAATGAATGCAAGCAGCAGCAAGCAGCCACAGGAGACGTGGACTTGCAAGGTGAGGCAGATGTCGAAGTGTGCGAGACCTGTAAATAGGGCAGCTTCATCCCCCATCCGTAACCTAGCTTAATTTTTACTTTTGTGCCTTGCCCCACCCCCTGCACCTCGGGGTGGGTGGGGTCTTAATTTCAATGCATGCATTCAAAAACATGATAGGGCTTCCTTTTAGGGTGGGTCATATTTTCTGGGAAACACAGTACACACACACACACACACACACACACACACAGAGTATATATATGATTTGTATTGAAACTTTAAAAAGAAGATAGAAACTAATACAAACTAACATGAACTTGAATAATGTGTATGCTTTCTGAGGACTTGCTTTGGGGGTGGGGGTGGGGATGAATAAGAGTCTGTAGAACTCTTGCTGGGTATTCATGTGTGTGAAGGGAGGAGGGCAGCACAGTAATTACCTTTAAAGCCCTTCATGGAATGGTTCTAGGCTACTTGAGGGACTGTCTCATCCCACTGGGATTGGCCTATCCCACCCATGACAGCAGAAGAGACATAGTGCAGGCTTCATAGGCCAGGATATTCCTGCTGGTGTTGCAGCTGCCTTTGAAACATCTTGCTTGTCTGGAGTGAGGTCAGCTCCACCACTCCTGATTTTCCATAAGAGCTTAAAGACTTGGCTCTGCCAGGTTGCTTCTCCAATAGAGGGGTTTCACATTGGGAGTGATTGATAGATTAATAACAGATCCTACCTGCCCTCCTTCTCGTCATAATGTCAACTCACAAAGCTCTCCTAATCTGCTCCCGAGTTGCCATAGGAAGGGAGATGAGAATCAGGGCTCGCAGCTGCACCAAGGAATTCACACCTCAGTCAAAACAAGGCACAGCCTAACCAGCTGAAGTCAAGGCCATCGCCATGGAGACCTGCAACAGCTAGAGGGAGTGACTTCTATGACCTGCAAAATTGTTTCATTGGGGAATGTGACTGGTGACACACTCTGGGGGGAGGGGGAAACAGGGTCAGAGGCAAGACGCGGACCAGGTGAAGTCACAGCTGGTTTCACCTAGGTCGTGCTGACATGGCGCTCCTAATAAACAACTGGATTTTTCTTGCTAAATGGCTTGAGACTCTTAATTTTATTAGGTCATTGGTCAGAACCCTGACATCATTGGTCAGAACCCTGACGGTCTGGAATAAGTGACTTCACACTTATTCCATCTTCCCATCTTTAGTTAGAATTGACTATTTGGATCTTTACATTTTATTTATATAGTATTGTATAGTTTTATCTTTGCAATATTGTAAGGCACCTAGAATTACTCTGTGGTAAAATGGGTGGGCAATAAATTTTAAAAATAAAAATAAAAAAAAATAATCACATTCCATTACAATAGGGGAGGCAAAACAAGGAAAAAGAATGTTTTCTGCAGCAAAACCTAGTGGGATGTGAGGCTTCTAAATTCTAAATTTCAAGATGAACGTAACTGCCAACACTTTAAAAAACTGCTTCTGATCTAATTTTTTTAAACAGCAAAGGCAGTTAGAATCGCACATCCGCTGTATATAATGCAAATATGGACTGAAAGGCAGAATACAAAAGAGAGTTAGCAATATAAACCTCATCATCCTGAAGGAGTTGCAAAAAAACCCTCTTCATTATATTAAAGGATGGTTCAGATCATAAACCTTCATGTGCTGTCAGCAAGATTATGACTAAAAATCATCAAAAAGGAACAAATGAGTTTAGGGACTGAGGCTTCTTTCCCAGTTGTATTCATAAGATTCCAAATAGATAATAAATGATGTCCTGTTAAAAGTAATCCAAATGTATATGTATCTCACTAGAGATGTTCCCAGAGAGAAAATATTACTAACATTTATAAACAGTCTTTCCAATAAATCACATATACTCACAGTAAACTCAGTTCTCTAAATGCTAGTCTTTATGGATCTAAAACAATATGATCCTCAGGGCAAAAGTTGATAATTGACTTATTTTGGAGAGCATAGAGAGCATCAACAGATGTAAAACATAAGAAAACCAAAGGAGGGGAATATAAAGGGCAAAAACAAAGAAAATAGTTCAGCAAAGACCAGGAACCCTCAGGGAAAGAGCTGGGAAGTGGGAAAAAAAATTGGGTGGAAAGAATAAAATAGATTGGCTGGAATATTAAATTGGATACTGTAGACTTTAGCTGCTCTACGGATCTTCTCACTCCAAAGCATCTTTCAATAGCTGCAATCTTCTTTATGTGATCATGTCAACAATGCTTAATCACAAACAAACCCAGATTGGGCTTTTTTCTGCTGAGTTAATGCAACCACACATACAGTTATACAGGAAGTGTATTATATTCAGCCTTAGAGATACATCTCATGGCAAACATTTTGGCTTCAGATCTTCATTCTGAAGAAGCATTGCCCTGATGTTAAGATTTGCTTCAAAGGGTTTCATAGCATTACACTTTCAAATCCTTTTGTCGTCGTTGACAATACTTTAAGCAGAATGATCATTGGGCATTCTCTGAATTCCACTGCTGACTTGGCAACAATCATAACCGTAATGATTGTGTCACTTAATGACAGCAGCTCTAGCAGTCCCTGTTGGTGTTGTTAAATGAAGACCATACAGGTCATTAAGCAAAGGCCTCGCATGACCATGACTTCTGATTTCCTGCTGGCTTCCCCATTGACTTTGGTTATGGGAAGCCATTAGGGAACATTGAAAATTATGATCATGTGACCCTGAGGGACCATAATGACCAAAACTCCAAAGAGTAATCATCAGTTCCCCTCATTCAGCAAGACCTGTGTTGAGAGTTTACAAAACAGAATTTAAAATCCTGATAATTGTTCTGGTGTGCTTATTGCTTACACAAGACCTTTCCCTGAGAAGGTTAGCATTGCTTAATTTCATTTTGTCTTTCAAAGGGAAATTTGTCAGCATTCTTCAGTAACTAAGAAAACATGGTAAGTGATTGTGTTATTTGATCATTAGGCTGTTGACAAAGAGTTCCAGGCAGAGGTTTCATGCAGTAGAAGAACAACTTCAGCAGATCTGATTGTCTTGGAACAGGAGTGTTCATATTCTGTCAGAATGCACACTTTAATGTGAAAGCAGACATTTTTCAACACCATTGATGATCTCCTGTTATTAACAAGACTGTTCTAATTATCATGTTTTCAAAATCAAGCCTTTCCATCACTTGACTTGCAACTGTTAATAATTCCCCTGACAGAAATCTCTCTCTCTCTCCGTCTCTCTCCCTCATCTCTCTCTGTCCCTCCCTCCCTCCCTCCCTCCCTCCCTCCATACATACATACATACATACATACATACATACATATATACATAACTAGTATATACATACCACAAACATGTGTGTGCACTCACACACATGCACACACTCATGCTGACCCAAACACATACACTTACTCCTTTCAATTTCATAGTTTACCTATAGGATGCTGCATTGATAAATCTCTTCTGGGTTCTCATTACCTTAGTTTACTAGGAAAGTCTAAATAACCCATGTGCCTTTTGATAACGTTTATTGTATAAATTTTACCATGTCCAGATGAATGCATGCAGAATATCAGATATTTTTCTCACCACTAATTATTTTTTCACCATGGTTGATTCTGCACATGTTTAAATTCCTAACAAAAACTATTCATCCCAAAGTAGTTTGTGTAAAGCCTGTTATATGGCAAAAGACACAATTTCTTCACTTCAATGAATAAAATAATTTTAGCAACTCTCAACTCAAGGAGAATGCCCTCTCCTCTTAATAAATTTGGACAGGTTTAAGATTGAATAATGTATATCTGGAAGTATAGGGTTGAGTTTGTATGGTGAGGAGAATATATAACAATCAATCATGTTTCCCCAAAAATAAGACCCTGTCTTATATTTTTTTGAACCCTGAAATAAGTGCTTGGCCTTATTGCCATGCACTCAAAAGCCCAATTGGGCTTATTATCAGGGGACAGCTTATTTTGGGGAAAACAGGGTACATCCTACTAAAATTTTAATTGTGTTTATGTGCTCATGCCCAGTGGTGGGTTACTCCTGGTTCTGTCCGGTTCTATAGAACCAGTAGTAAAAGCAGTGGGAGGCTCCACCCACCCGCCCAAACATCATAATTGACGATCTGCACATGTGCAGAAGCATGTGTGCGTGGTCCCGTTGCGAACTAGTAGTAAAGGTAAGTAGAACCCATCCCTGCTCATGCCCTCAGGTTAGTCCAAATGATGTTTTATATCACAACAATTTTTGAATCGAGCTACCCAAAATTCACTAACTTATATAATGCATTAAAAATCCAATTACTGACATGGAATTGAAATTTCAAGGAACTTCAGACCACTCTTATTTGTAAAGTTGTGGCTGCAGCAGCATCTCCATGATCACAATTTTTGATACTCTCTACTAGCTTCTCACAAGCAAAGTCAATGGGAAAGCCAGCAGGAAATTGGAAGTCACTCCTGTTCCCACTAGCTGGCTATTTTGCCTTACTGTGGTTATTCTGTTTACCTGTTTAGGTAAGAAAATATTGATTTGTTATGGAAATTTGTTTGCCAGTACAATTATTTTCTATTTGTGATATATACTCTATTTGGGTGACCATAGGACCATCCTGCACTGGGGAAGTGTAAAATATAATGTAATGTAATAAAGTAATGATATGATATATGATGTATGATGTATGCTGTATTACATGACATGACATGACATACAATATAATACAATTCTGTGTGTGTATACACAGTATATTGATGGATGAAATTAAATATGTTTAAAGTTTTGAAAAATAAAACTGAATAATTTCATGCAGCCTTCAGTAACATTCAGCATTTAAAAATGTAATGTTGGATCCATATTTGTTTTGGTATTTTGATCATACCACATATAGGTTCCCAATTTCCACCCCTCCAATATGTTTCTTATTTTAGTTCTCTATCATAACCTTTATGAGGCTTTATGAAAGTTTTCTCATTGATGGCCTCGTGGATGATTTTTTTTAATTCAATCCATGTATACATAGGTGCATGTGTGTTTGCATATATGCATGTATGCATATGTATATGTAATGTCTGTACAGATGCATACACACAATCACATTCTCCCACCAAAATTTGCATGTTTAAGGTAGAGCAGATGGGGCTTAAATCTAAGATAAAGCCAATGCTCCATCGTGATAGAGCAGGGGTATCAAACTGGAAGCCTGTAGACTGAATCCGTCACATGCAGGCCACGCCCACCCCAGCTCCATGAAGGAGGAAAACATTGCAAAACATCATGTGACAGCAACGTGACATGGCCAGCTTGACACCCGTGTTATAGAGTAAAGATAATAATAAATATTATTCATTGATATATCAATAATAATATCAATATTAATAATAGGTCTTGTTTGGTTTTAACTGTTTTTATTTTCTATTTCAAAAATGACAACATATTGAGTGCGTTCTTGAAAAACAGGGAGTAAATTTATATGACAAATGCATAATAACCAAACACTCACTCTGTCCTCCTTTCACTTTTCATTTCCCAGAATGAAGGGTGGGGTCTCTGTGTGTAACTACAATAATATGAGCTGAATAACATGCAACTATATAAAAATAATGATTTAGAAAATATGCACCCATCCTCTATGTTTTTGATACATAGACTACCTAGAGAATTATTGTTAGAAGTTTTAAATAGAGAAACTGGAACAGCTGTTCTTTGAAGAGTGATATTGCCCAACTGTTTTATACAATAGACTTCATCTGCAATCCACTGAATATTCAGCTGACTGGAACTGTGCATTCTGGAATGAAAAGAATTATAAACAAAAGATATTTTATAGTCAATGATGGAGATATCCCGACCGCGTGCCTAGTATTTTTTTTTTCTGGAGCTAAACAATTCACTTAAAAATAATGACAATGCTGGAGATTATTTTAGAGGGTATTTATATGTTCAGCAGATGTTCAGTTTAGTTGCATAAAGTAGGATTATCATCCATGAAGTTGGAAGGAAAACAGTGTTTTACTTCTGCTGGAAATCTGTAGATTAGGAAGCTGTACAATATCTTTGAGAGTCAGTTTGGTGTAATGGTTTAAAAAGCACGTCTAGAAGCTAAGGGGCCACGAGTTTCCTAGTCTTACCTTAGACATCAAACCATCTGGGTAACCAATCACTTTCTGTCCAAATTAGGAAGAGGGCAATTGCAAATCACTTCTGAAAACCTTGCCCCCTTCCCTCCCAAAAAATCCACAGGTTTATTGCCAGTCACTTATCATGAAATGACCATGACTTGAAATTGGCAAGTAATAACAATTGTACAAATGATCACCTTGATCATTGAAGATGAAGAGAAATGAGGCAAAATTATAAAAGGATGGGAAGTGATCATAAGTATGTTTTTTCCTGCTGAGTATTTTTTGTCCCATTGCTTCCTTCACTGCACACCATCCAGAGTCAAATGACTATATAACAAATATATTTCAAAAAGAAATAAATAAAAAAATCAAGAATACTGTACATTCCTCAGTTACTTGGGAAAACTGTAATCTGCTGGTTCTGATAAGGAGGTTTAGAAAGAAATTGAGTAAGTATCTGCCGCCCTTATGAGTTGAAAGATAAATTAGGCTCCAAGATAAAGGTAATTCATTTGTTTTAATTTCTGTACCCCAAGTCTTTTCCATTTCAATAAATCTTGTTAAAGAACTCTTGATGAGATTCTTATTTTCAGTAAAATTGTTGGCAAAAAGCCTAACATTTCAACAACTCCCTTATATTCCTTTATAAAGGAGGCTACTCTGTTTAATGTTCTTGGCCAAGACCATGGCAACCAAATCTTTGAGTACACAAATGATTGTAAGTAACTAACACCTATTTCAGCACCAGAATTAGGTAGGTTGGTTGGCTAATATTGCCTGAATAATGGAGCAAATGAGGGGAAACACAATAATCAGCTGTGTGGCCATTGTAGTTGTTCTTCCTGTCATTCTTGCACCTCTGGGTTTTCCCACTCGCCAGGCACCTTATAGGTTGATATATCACCTGACAAGAGTGAAGCGTTCATCACTCAGTGTGAGTTAAACATTTCCTTGATATCAGCTGAGATTCCCACAGATCACATTTGGTAGGATTTATCCTTCGACTCTTGATAGATAGGGCTGTCAAATGGTCAATTCTTATCATGTACAGTAAAGATTCTATGATATATAACTATGCCAGTTTTAGCAGTAGCTAAAAGTTGCCTTTGATTACACCAATAGAAGAGCTACAATTAACTGAGGATGTTCTCTGACTGTTCAAAGTTAAGTACAGGGTATGGGCATACAGTAGGCAGATAAGGTATGTTATAGATTCCATCAGTTAAAGAACTCTGACTGATGAGGTCCTGAAAGAGATCCTTCTGGGGGGGTGGAGGAGAATATTCCAGGGTATGGGCAACAACAGAGAAGGATCTCTTTTCAGTCAGAGTTCTTTAACTGATGGAATCTATAACATACCTTATCTGCCTACTGCCTACTGTATGCCCATACCCTGGAATATTCTCCTCCACCCCCCTCCCCATAGCAGGGGTAATGCCTTTCCCCACAGGTGAGGCAGGCCCCACTCTCCTGTCCTTCTGAAAAGGAGTAAAAGCATGGCTCTGTGGCCTTCAGTGGAGAGCACAGAAGAACATACAATTGTGGGCCTAGTTAGTGCCCTCCAGTGGTGAGATTAAAAAATTTATACTTCCTTCTGTGGGTGTGGCTTGGTGGGCATGGCATGGCTTGGTAGGTGTGGCTTGGTGGGCATGGCAGGGGAAGGATACTGTAAAATCTCCGTTCCATCCCCAATCCAGGGGAAGGTTACTGCAAAATCTCCATTTCCTCCCGATCAGTTGGGACTTTGGAGGCAGAGAATAGATGGGGGCAGGGCCAGTCAGAATTTTTATTACCGGTTCTCCGAACTACTCAAAATTTCCGCTACCAGTTCTCCAGAACTGGTCAGAACCTGCTGAAACCCACCTCTGGTGCCCTCCCTTTGCCTCTCAATTAATTTTTAACACTGATTTATCATCCTTGCTTTTTTTTTTTAACTTTTACATACTTTTTTTATACTTTAATATTTTACTGTAGTCCATGTGGAAATTGGGCATTTCAACAATGTGATAAAACCTAATAAATAAGTAGCTCACTTTAAACTGTATTTGAGCTGAGGACTTCCGGGAAAGAAAAGGCAAATGGAAGTCAGGTTTTGCTAATAGTGGGGCTGACAACTGTAGTGGTATGAAGAGCCAGTGAGGGGGTGTCAGCTCTTTGGGATTCTTCTCTGGATAAGGAGAGGACATGGGATCTCCCATAAGTGCTCCAGAGAGTTGCTCCTCATGGGGGATACCACAAGATGGCAGTCTGGTGGCTTTACAACCCTGGGAGATGAGACAATGCCATCCTCCAAATTGCAAATTGGAGCCTTTATGGTCACAGATTTCACATATATTCTTTTTTAAATCAGTTTTGAAAATTGCTTGTTAATTGATTTTCAGCTATGAGGAATCTTAGGTATGGTAGGTTTTACAAGAGTGAATCTCCTTCAATCTTTGGTGAAATTAGTTTTAAATGTAAGATTAAGAACTTTATTTTCTTTTTTAACTAAATTGCAAAGGAGTGATTAAAATGTTGATTTTGGAAAGTTACGAACAGATTTAGGGTCCTGATGGGTTTGAAATAAGATTTTGAAATTTATTATAATAATTCTTGCTATTGGAAAATGCTGTCACTTTGATTTTTTTTTTTAAAAAATGGTAAGATGGGACTCTGGAGGTTGGAAGCTAGAAAGAAGGAATAGGATAAAAGATTACAATTCAAACTAAAAGTAAAGATTTAAATTTGGCTTACCAATACAGAACGGAACAAAATATTTTAGAACTGGATGTATTCAAAGGTATTTGTAAATAATGGATCCAGAATAGCAATAGCAATAGCACTTAGACTTATATACCACTTCACGGTGCTTTACATCCCTCTCTAGATAGTTTTACAGAGTCAGTATACTGCCCTCCAACAATCTGGGTCCTCATTTTACTGACCTCAGAAGGATGGATAACTAGGTCAACCTTGAGCCTGGTGAGATTTGAACTGCCAAATTGCGGCAGCTGGCAGGCAGCAGAAGTAGACTACAGTACCGCATTCTAACCACTGTGCCACTTTAAAAGATAATTTTAAGAGTGTCTGCTACTATAGATGGACTGTCTTTAAAAGATGCTGTGGAAGAGGAACACATTTTATCAGATAAAACTGAAACTGATGTGAAAGTGGATTTAAAAATGCCAGGTTCCAAGGATGATATGGAAAAATACAGTACACTGGATATCTATAGGATCTGATATCTTATTAATCAAAATCATATATATCACTTACATACATACATACATACATACATACATACATACATACATACATATATATATATATATATATATATATATATATATATATATATATATATATATATGTTTTCTGAGGTTTTCACGGGTGTTTGTATGTAGGTCTTTGGTTATTCGGGTCTTCTCCTGCATAGAATTGGAAGTATCTTGGCGACATTTCGACGAAGTCTCATTTGTCATCTTCAGGCTGGTGTTCTCAGCTTCGTTCTTCCAGGAGCAATGTGAGATTGCAGCTGACCCTTCCTTATATATATGTAAGTCTTGGTGTATTCGGGTCTTTTCCTGTGTAAAATTGAGATTATTTTGGCAACGTTTCGGCAGAATCTCATCTGTCATCATCAGGCCCATGCAAGGGTTCTTTAACAGCAACAGCCATTACTGATTCAAATCTGGTACTGGCGGCATGCTTTGTTGGAGTGGTCCCACCTCTTCATCCTGATTGGTTGGGAGTCCCAGTCTTTGTCTATTGGCTTGGCTTTGGGTCAGCTGTTCTCCACCAGGTAGCAGGGCTTCATCTTTGTGGCTGGCTGGGGTATGTTTTGCCTGGGGTTCTCAGGGTGTGTGTGTTTGGCTTCTGGTGTGTAGATTTTTCTGTCTGTGGGTGCTGGGACTCGTTTGTTGATAAGGGCTAGTTTCCAGATGTCTGGTAGATGCGAGGTATCATCACATTTATTCATGTTAAGCCTATTTCAATGGCTTCCATAATTATTTTCTTGTGAAACCATCGAAACAGAAAAACGCCCCCCATAACACACACACAGATGTATGTATGTATGTATGTATGTATGTATGTATGTATGTATGTATGTATTTCTCTTTAGCCAGGTTTTTCCTACGTAAATCAAGATTTTATGCAGCCATAGTTCAGTGAAATCACAATCCACTAGTTTCTAGGCTTTTTTTTCTTCTGGCAGCCAGCAGACCCTTTGCTGCCCATTGGTCTGCTGGCTGCCAGAAGGAAAAAAGCCTAGAAACTAGTGGATTGTGATTTCACTGAACTATGGCTGCATAAAATCTTGATTTACGTAGGAAGAACCTGGCTAAAGAGAAATATACATAAAACCTACAAAAAAGAAAGGAAACAAATGTGTATGTATGTATGTATGTATGTATGTATGTATGTATATATGTATGTATGTATGTATTGAACTGAATATGGCACTTGGATAACTTTGCTATATTGGATTTACAAAACAGATTCACTAAATTTTTGAACAATTTTGAAATAGAAGAAAAATGAAAAGAAATCAAGCTCTAGGCCAGGGGTGTCAAACTCGTGTCATCACGGTGGTGTCAAGTGATGTATCACAACTTTTTTCCCCTTTGCTAAACCGGTCCTGGACATGGCCAGCATGTGACACATCTGGTCTGTGGGCCATGAGTTTGACACCCCAGCTCTAGGTCATTATTTGAAGAGATTAAAAGTCAAGAAGTTTAAAATTGAAAGGAAAGAATGTAAGGTTTATTTGATCAAGATTAAAATAGTTCTGTTAATCCTAATCAATTTTTGCTGATTAGGACTGAATGACAAGGTTTTAAGGATTTATTTATAGTTAAGAAATAAGACATGGGAAAAAGCAATCATTTGTAATTTAAGAGGAAATGATACATTTCTGAAATTCTTTATACTTATTGTAATGAAGAGGGAAGTCATTTACTTATATATTTCTTTACTTATCTTTACTATATTCCTATATCTCTTTTCTATTTTTCTTTCTATTTTTCTTTTATGTATTTTCTTTTTTATTTATTTTTATTTTTCTTATTTTGTATTAGTTTTTATATTTTTTATAAAAAAATTACCTTTAAAAAGTGAGAAATGTGAACTGGGATTAGCTATTTTTTAATGATCTGTGGTGATACAGTGATTAGAAAGAAGTATTAAAGGTTAATTCTGATGACTGCCAACTGCCAGCAGTTTGGCAGTTCAAGTCTCACTGGCTTATCGGCTCAGCCTTCCATCCTTCCGAGGTTGGTAAAATGAGGACCCAGATTGTTAGGGGCCCTATGCTGACTCTGTAAACAGCTTAGAGAGGGCTGTAAAGCACTGTGAAGCGGTATATAAATCTAAGTGCTATTTCTATGGATCAGTGTCAGAACAGTCCTATTTTATGAACTACACAATGAACTAGGGCACAATATATGCTTTACTGGAGTTGTTTTAATATTGTGTAACCACAATATTAAATGGATATCCATGTAAATGGATAGCTAAAGTGCTGGGACACTTTCCATGAGAGATAGAGGAAATGTTATATAGCTTCTTCTACCCCACTTTTTTTTCTTTCGCACATCAAATCCTTCTAGAATTGAACCTATGCAATTAATATAAATCTGCCATCACTTTACATTTTATTGTGGCAATTCTGGACATCTTGCATTGGCTTTCTCTGCTTAACTTTCTTGCCCTGAACCATTTACAATGTGCCATATCTTGGAATCAAAAATTATATTGTTGGTAAGTAACTCAATCTTTCCAATTTTTAGTTTAGGAGAAATCTTCTTTTCAAGAATTCAGCAGGGGAGCTATCAGAAAACTATGCTCTCAAGCTGCTGTTGATAAACACTTTTCAAAATCAGTAATGAAGGCTAATTTTATTGACAAGCCTATTATGTAAGAATTCACTTTTTACCCATTTCATGTTTAAACCATCGATGGAAGTGTTTTATGCAATCACTGAACACACCATCCTTCTTTACCTCACCAGTGACAACTATCTGGATATCTTGTGGAAATTTTGGGGAAAAAGTGTATTTTTAGGTTTGATGGCTAATAACATCCCTCCCTCTCTCTCTCTCTCTCTCTCTCTCTCTCTCTCTCTCTCTCTCTCTCTCTCTCTCTCTCTCTTCTTTCTTTCTTTCTTTTTCTTTCTTTCTTTCTTTCTTTCTTTCTTTCTTTCTTTCTTTCTTTCTTTCTTTCTTTCTTTCTTTCTTTCTTTCTTTCTTCTCTTTCTTTTTTTTTTTTTTTTGAGTTTCAAGATAATCATATTCCACTGCTAGAATGGCCTGGGAATAGCCAAGTCCTTAACCCAATTGAAAATCTGTGGAACCGACTAAAGAAATTTGTTAGTCAGAAGCGACCCAGCAATAAAACCCAGTTAATAGAGGCAATCATTCATCTTGGTTTCACAATATAACAGCTGCAGAACTAAAAGACTTGGTTCACTCCATGGGAAGATGTTGTAAGGTCATAATTCATGCTAAAGGTTACCCAACTAAGTATTAACTGACGTGATAATTTTTGTATATCTCCTGTTTTCTATGGTGATAATTTCTGTTTGTCTCATTTTTTCTACATGTTTCACTTTTCTTCTTTATATTGTAACTGCTATTCTAATAGCAAATCCTTCATAAAAGTTATTGCATTACATTCTTGATTAAATTATCTTTCCATTGATATATAATTTTATGGTACTACTCCAAAAAACAAAAAATTATTTCCGTGTTATTAGCTAGTTTTAGAAAATACACTTTTCCCAAAAGGTTTCCATTTTTTTTTTTAAATTTGATTTATATGCCGCCCTTCTCCAGAGACTCAGGGCAGCTTACAATGCATTAAGCAATAGTCTTTATACTTTTGTATATTTATACAAAGTCAGTTTATTGCCCCCACAATCTGGGTCCTCATTTGACCTACCTTAGAAAGGATGGAAGGCTGAGTCAACCTTGAGCCTGGTGAGATTCAAACTTACAGTAATTGCAGGCAGCTGAATGTTAATAACAGGCTATTAGTCTGCTGCGCCACCAGGCTCTTGCCATTAATGTATATTTCATAACTGTCAAGATCACTAACTGCAGGTAATCAAGCCCCGTCTTCCCTTTCCACTGTTCAAAAAGTCATTACTTCTGTTTTGACAGAAAAAAATATTCTGATTTTACAGAAAGAAAGAACAAGAATTTTAGATGTTGCTCCCCCACCATCCCAACTTCAGCAATTACACCTTGGTTCTGGAGCTCAGACCCTTATTGAACATTAATATCCTGTGTCTACCAAGAAGTTGGCTTGTTCAAAGGAATTTATTAAAAATTCTTGTGAACAAATTCTTTTGAACATAGAAACACCATTTCTTTGAACAATTCCATTTCCTGTGAAAGAAATTTTATTAGATCGCTTTACTTTCCTGTCCTGCTCCTATTTATTTCCACCACCACCCAAGATAAAAAGATAGCTCTTAGAGAGTGGCTCATGACTTCAGACTTTTGAACTCTCCATTAGAAATCACTATCTGCTTTTACTCATTTCTGATCTTCTTGAAAACCTGCACAAAATAAGTATTTTTACTAAATTGAACTTGGCAGAAGCTCACAATTTGATTTGTATGACAGAGGTACATAAATATTTAACTGCCTTTGACACATATACAAAAAGTTTCAATACCCTGTGATGCTCTTCAACTTTTTGGTCTTTAAGGGATTCATGAATGAAATATTTTCAAATATCCTTGTTGCTTATGTCATGCTGTAGTTAAACATGTTGATCCCCCCCCCCCAAAAAAATGCAGGTGCCCATACTGAACGTATCAGAAATGTTCTGTCACAACTTCACAAAACTGTACTAAAATGGAGAAATCTGTCTTTGCTATTCCTGCCCTGTACTATTTCAGCTAAAAATAGGAGGACCATATGAGAAAAATCTAAGGGCCACGTGAGGCTTTGGGGACCACCCGTTGCGCATTCCTACTACAGCAAATGAGAGAGAATTGATCTGCATCTCTCAAGCTAATATCAAGATCAGAATGCAGCTACCTCTGTGATCCTGGATGGCTATGTTGAGTATCCTGTTGTTTATCATCTATAAATAAATAAAACAAATGAAAAAGTATCAGTTATCCAAAAGTCATTTTGCCAAATAAATATTTACTTAAGATGGCTACTACTTTTGTGTTTTAATGAATAGCATGTGAATTATATGACTGAATTTTCAGTTCACAAGTTCAGAATTTTCCCATTGGCTAGATTTGATACTTTATTGGTGGCCTTTCCTGAAGCTACAATAAATCCTTCCATAAAACAAATCTGTCATTGTTTATGCAGACATATACAATCAATGTAAGAAATCTTAATTATTATTTTTGTCCTTGATATACAGATCTGAGGGAACACTTGCTAAAACTGCTCTTTAAAGGATATATATATACATACATATATACATACATACATACATACATACATATATATATATATATATATATATATATATATATATATATATATATATATATATAATATGATTTATATTTGATCTTAACCTTATTTTTTAAAAATTTAATTTAAATGCCGCCTTTCTCCAGAGACTCAGGGTGGCTTACAATGTGTTAAGCAATAGCCTTCATACTCTTGTATATGCCTGCTTAGTAGGGCTTTTGGGGCCTCCCTAAGTGGTGTTCTTTTTTATACAAAGTCATCTTATTGCCCCCACAATCTGGGTCCTCATTTTACCTACCTTTGAAAGGATGGAAGGCTGAGTCAACCTTGAGCCTGGTGAGATTCAAATTTGCAGTAATTGCAGGCAGCTGGTATCACTTAACACCACTTTAAGCTGTTGTGCCACCAAGGCTCTAGCCCTGAAAATGAATTGCTCTAGCTATCTACATGGCTTTCTAAGCCTTTTTGTTTGTTTGTTTGTTTTGTTTATAAAGTTGATATTTATAATTGAATTGAATTTATAACTGAACTGAATTGAAAACATATCTATAATTAGATTTTACAGAAATATAATAATTTATATTATAGATAATTAGATATGTTTTAGTTATTTATACATTTACTCTCTTTTTTGGTTTTACTTTCTTTTATAATAATTAGCAGTCCATTTATAAGAAAGTATTACCTACCTTTGGCAAAAGGGTACTTCATTTTTAATGTTGTATACAATATGTTTATTAAAGACTTGTAGAAATGATTAAACTAAAGGACAGTATTTCTCATCTTGCAAGGGAAGCCTCTAACCAGCATTTCATACCTTTATTATTAAGTTGTAGTTGTTAGTAGGCAACTGTCAAGTCTATGATTTGTCTATGTAAGGGGCTTAGACCCTGATTTCAATCAGAATAGAGCTGGAATAGAGCTGGAAGGGACCTTGGAGGTCTTCTAGTCCAATCATCTGCTCAAGTAGGAGACCCTATACCATTTCAGATTGGTAGCTCTCCAGTCTTTTCTCAAAAACCTTCAGTGATGAAGCACCTACATCTGAAGGCAAGCTGTTCCACTGGTTAATTGTCCTCACTGTTAGGAAGTGTCTTCTTAATTCCAGGTTGTTTCTCTCCTTGATTAGTTTCCATCCATTCCATCCATTGTTTTCTGGTGCTTTGGAAAATAATCTGACCCCATCTTCTTTCTGGCAGTCCCTCAAATACTGGCATACTGTTACCATGTTACCCGTAGTCCTTCTTTTCTCAAGACCAGCCATACCCAATTCTTGGAACCATTCTTCATATGTTTTACAAATTTACCTTTGTAGGGTTCTTAGATCTGGCCTGATGTTTAACCAGCAGATGCTTTTAAATAAGAAACTCCAGTGTAATAACTGTCTAATTTATAACACAACTATCTACTTATAACAAAATTTCAAGATACACACATCTACATGAGCACATGAGCACCATGGTTAAACAACAGCTTACCTTGACCATTGGTTAGATTCAGGGATAGCATTTAATGATGGCTAAAAAAAGCAAGACCACTGTTTGTCTCCACTGAGATGAGCACAAAGCAATATACATACTGTACAAAATGGCAATACGCATACTGTAGCAACATAAAAAACATATCTTTCAGTCAAATGAACTTACTCTTAGGAAAGTGGGCATAGAGTTGTAGTTTGGAACTCATTTGTCTCAGATAGCATTTTTTCCAGATTTATTTACTTTTTTAATGCAGTAGCTGCATCCTCTTCGTAAAACAGTCAAACAATTGCAACTTTATTTGGAGTTGGTTTTTTTGAAGAATTTCAAAAGAAGTAAACATTTCAAAAGATGAGATAGTTATGAGAAATTCTTTCCTTCTTCCATAAGCTATCTTACCTATCCTGAGTATCCATTATCAGCACTATTGCACAAATGACTTGGTTATGTAATTTGTATCATGTTATCTGACCCACAGAGAGACATTGCATTATATGCATTATAATATCATGACACTTGTCATCATTTTCTCGCTCTTGACTCCCATGGATGTCCATATTAAATTATGAAAGGCCTATAACCTCCAATATTCATACATCCACACAGCCTGCAGAAAAAGTCATTCTACTTCCTTTCCCTTCTGAACAGAAAAGGTAAGATGATGAATTGTCATATGGTGGAGCAAAGCCTGGCTCATCTAAGTAGAGGAGATTCTAATTGTGCTTTGAATACCAGCAAGGTTCTTTGATGGTGACAGATGCAGGAAATCAGGAAACAAGGCAATTTGAATGGATACAAGTTTAATGGACGCTAACACTTTCTACAAAAATCTGAACTACTAACCATCAAAGCAAATTGGTCAATGGAATCAATGGAATTCAAAATGGCCTGGATTTAGATCTCTTGTGGGCACAAAATAGTGGTGGGTTGCCCCCGGTTTGGACCGGTTTGCAAGAACGGGTAGTAAAACTGGTGGGAGGCTCCGCCCACCAACCCCAATGTCATCAGGAAGCTTCTGCGCATGCGCAAGCAAAGTAAGCACACACACACAATCCCATTGCAAACCGGTAGAAAAGATAATAATAATAATAATAATAATAATAATAATAATAATAATAATAATAATAATGTAAATACAACCCACCCCTGGCACAAAGGAATTAGAGGCTGATGACATACTTGACCCCTCCTTCAGGCTCAGCCTGGTAATCTCCCACAGATACCTAGCCTGGAAGTTGTGTCCGAGTTAAAGAACTAGATTTGCCTCTAGACACACAAAAGCTGACATACTTCTATTGTCTTTTTTTGTATGTGTCTCCAAGTATTATGAGTGAAACTCTTGCTTTAAAGAGCAATGTCTGCACTTTTTCTCCATCTAATCAGAAAAAGGCTTTATAAGGCACTACAACTGTTTCTTGGAGAGTAGAATATGTGTGTGTGTCCTTAGTGCTGCTAAGCACTGTGTGAGCAAGGACAAGTTATGCAATTTAAAAGTAACCTCAAATACAATTTTGGAGACAGGCTGAATTACACATTTGATGTACTACCGAACTGCACACCTTAAATAGCTTAAATAGCTGAATGACTTTTGTTCCTAACATGAGGTTTTTTTTCTCTATCTCCCGGTAAAAATAAAAAAATGTATTCATTGAATTTATTAATTATATATAGCGAACAATCCTTGTGACCTTATGAGTCTTTCTTCATAACAATTATTTTTCCCTTGGTAAGAAACAAAGGCCTTCCAATTATGGATGATCAAACATATTAGAAAAACTTTATGAAGCTATTAAAATTCCAGTAATCTGCTTTCAACCTCTGTTCTACTTTGAGGCACATCTTTATCTCACCGGAACTATAAAACCTGAAATAACTCACATAATAATAGTTTTGCCATACACATGCACACCTTTCTGAAATGTCAGGTATAAGTTATTTTCTCTAGATGGAGATCAAAGAAAATGCTGCTGTACGAAAAGCTGCCTTATGCTATATTTGTATTAGAACTGTCATTGACTGAGGCTGTGTACACCTCCCACTTTCTTTACTGGGGTCTATTTAGTTTGATTTAGCATGTTGTGTGAATCTAACTATTGGGATTTATAAACCATGATTTATGATTTAGCGATGCATGCTAATTGTTAATTGATGTTTCAACAAAATTCTAAATGAGCCTATTATTTCCAGTTACTTGGCATTTTTACTTAACTCTGTTTTCAAAGGAGACTGGCTTTAGAGGCAGAGCCAATGACTGGAAACTAATCCAGAACTGGAAAATAGCAAGGATGGGCATTCAAACGCACCCATTCAAGGTGATCAGAACCTTGAATGGGTGCGGTTCAAGGTGCTGGTCACCATTTTTAAAGTGCTCCATGGTTTAGGGCCCGGATACCTATGGGATCGCCTTCTGCCACCAATAGCCTCAAACCGACCAACATGCTTTCACAGAGAGGGGCTCCTCAGGGTGCCGTCAGTAAAACAATGTAGACTGGTGACCCCCAGGGGAAGAACCTTCTCTGTGGGGGCACCCGCCCTCTGGAATGAACTGCCCCCTGGGATACATATGATTCCCAATCTCCGTACCTTTCGCCGGGCTCTTAAGACTCTGCTATTTCAACAGGATGGCCTGGCTGAATAAGAATCTGGATGGGGTATTTAAATTTGTGGGTTTTTAACTGACAGGGCCAAATTTATTTAATTTGTTTTAAATTGGTTTTTTAAATTTTGTATCGTATATTGTTTTATCATGGCTGTGCACTACCCTGAGTCCTTCGGGAAAAGGGTGGTATAAAAATCTAATAAATGAATAAATGAAATGAAATGAATTTTACAACACCTAAAACCATCAAAGGGCAAACAGCTGTAGCAGTGCTACACAAATTACAAACTACACAAGGTATCTTGGTACTCTGATACAACCTGGTAGCACTTCTAACATTGTGGGTAACATTTTTTGCCTTTTAGGTTGTTGAATCTCGCTGCAATGATCATGCTATCCCAAATTTTAAAAATAACAGTAATACCGAAACATCTAAAGAAACAGAGATTATGAACATACTGTTGCAGAAGCACATGAGAAATATCAGAATTACAGCTATATCTGTCTAGTTTGAAGGAATCTCAATCAAAAAGAAATGAGGCAAAACAGAAATGAAAATAAATGTACCATTACCCAATATAAAAACCAAGTGGTTACAATCTATAGATGGTTGAGTGTAATCATTGTTCAGTTTTACGCCTCTTTCCTCAGATATTAAATCCCACTACAGGGGTGTTACCTAAATTAGGCAACAACTGATTCCAATAACAAGTTGGCAGAATACAGTGTCTTCAGAGCTCATATGCTGGTTCACATGGGGCCATGAAGCTCATGCACACCATTCATTGTCCATACACAATCGAATATTCTAGTCTTGGAGATAAAAGATGGACGGTTTTAAAGTTTTATTTCCCCTCTGATCAGATTACCAATGTTTTCAAAATCACGTTCATCAAATCAATCATTTTGATGTAGGAGGGAGGCCTCCATTCAGTCAATATCTTATTCCTTTGATATTTTTTTCTTGCAGACTCTGGATCTAATTCACCCAAAAATGCATGGAATGAAAGGGAGAGCCAAACAAGAGAGTTTGAAGGGCAATTTTTCTTGATACGACCTCACTAGCACAGCGGGTGATCACCCGTAACACTCACTGACTGGCCAGCAGACTAAAACCAGGGTTAGCTTTATTTTGTCAGGTTCCATAAAGACTGGAAGAATAAATCTCAGCACGCAAAAGCAGTAACCAAGTTTGTTTATCCTGATATCGGTACTAATTGACCACCTTAAAGTATTACAGAAAGGAATCTTTGTTGGTGCTCCATGCTCCCCATCACCTTTTAATCAGCATAGAGCTCCACCCTAGTGCAATCACTCAATTATCCAATTAACCCATATCCTCCCTCTCCCTCCCCAATCCATCACAAGCCAGTTCAGTTGTTCCTTGCTGCTCTGTCTTTCCTTAAAGTGATAGATGGTGATAAACTGCTTCAGTGCATGACCCTGACGTCATCTAGTATGTGGCTGGTAAGTCGAAGTGAGAGGCATGCCTCGGGGCTGACGACCCAGGAGAGCAGGCACACAGGAAGGGTCGTCAGCGAAAGTGTGCAGCAGCAGAATGGTGATCCCCATACAAATGGCAGCCCCAAGTACCATCACAGGGCTGGGGCTGACATGTTTCCTTTAGTACCCCTTCCCTCTTGTAGCATCTTCAGTCTAAGTACATTCACTGGGAGGTAAGTTCCTATGTGCAATAGGGTTACTCATAATTAAACTTGCATGAATACATCAGCCAGAAGCAATAAAATATCAAATGGTGAACTAATTATCTAGACTGTGGATTAGCAAGACTTCAATCCCTTCCGATCCCCCCTCCCACTTTTTTTTCAATGCATATTATAAAGACACATGCAGAATATTGCTTATGGATTCCTTTCCAATCTCTTCATCAGCAGTAATGATTGGAGGTGTCCACAGAAAATCCAGTAAAATAGCATTATCTTTTTCTGTGTAACAAAGTTTCTCTCTGTGTGCAATCAATCATATGTATTGAGTCTCCATCAGGGGTAGGTTCTACTTACCTTTATTACCGGTTCACAACGGGATCGTGCACACACGCCTTGCTTCTGCGCATGCACAGAAGCTTCTGAGCATGCGCAGATTGCCAATGATGACATCTGGGGTGGTGGGCGGAGCCTCCCACCAGTTTTACTACCGGTTCTTGCAAACTGGTCAGAACTGGGGCCAACTCACCACTGGTCTCCATATATGTTTCTGCTCTTTTTCTTGCTTTATCAGTATATGTTTAGGTATGTGATGGCAGGCAGGTTCATTACTTATGATCTGTTGGGTTCCATGATCAGCAGGTAAGTGGGAAGGGGTTTAGAATGGAGGTCTCAATAGCACTCCAAATAATACTGAATTGATTCTTTTATGGGATTACACTAGTTTAAATTGGGTGTGGAGTTTCTTGCTGTTTTCACATTTCTTTATAGACAACTGACTTTGTATCTCCTGTGACATTTGGTCATTACTAAGGATGGAGTTTTTAAAAGCCTTCCATCACATACAGACTCTGTTTCCCCCAAAATAAGACATCCCCTGATAATAAGTCCAATCGGGCTTTTGAGCCTATGGCAATAAGGCCAAGCACTTATTTCAGGGTTCAAAAAAATATAAGACTGGGCCTTATTTTCGGGAAAACATGATATACACAAGTATTTACTTTTTTTCCCAATTATTATCCTTGTTCTTCTTTAAACAACATTTTCCCCTCACAAACTCAATTCAGTTCAAATCTCTTGGGCACCTTACATCACTGCTTTTATGATTGGTGGAATAATGGAATAAATTCTAGAAATAGCTATTCACACTCTTATTCATTAGTTCTTTGCAAGTAGGAAATAGGCAGAATTTCTGACTTATAAGGAAAATCTGATTCCATCATCTTGGTAACTGCTACAGGCTAAAGGTGCTTTTTCCCTCCTTAGCAACAACTTAATGAGATTGTATCACAAGGGATGCCAGACACCGGCTTAATTGTTTATATGGAACAGGTTATCTAGCACATTCTGTCAAGCCTCTGGATGGAAGAATGAAGGATATGAAAAGAAAGGTTGTGTGGGATGTTCCCAAAACTATATTTTAGCCCTTTTGTAGGTTTTTTTTTTTTTTTTTTTGTAGAAACAGCAAAAATAAGAGTGAAAAAAAAAGAAAAAAGAAATACCACTGATTTACACTCAACACTGGGGAAATGGAGGACTTTAAATATTTGACTTCTTACCTGTTGCCATTGCATAATCACTTATCCTACTCTTATCTATCATTTATCCTCAGGACCTTTGGTGATGAGTTGATCCTTGATAAAGAATCACTTCTGTCATGAAAAGAGTATGGGGAGGAGCAAAAGTCTCTTGAACGCAAGAAGAAAGCAAGGATAGGTGCTATCTTCCTTGATCATTAATTCTGCCAAGGCCCAGCCATGAAGCACATTTAAGAGCATCCTGGCAACCTGCATTTATTGAAGCAAAAGAGCACCAAAATATCTGTTCAACTTTACCATTCTTTATTTCTAGTGGAGGTAGAAAAACAGGAAAATCATTATTTTAATGAAATGTCACTCTTGCATGTGTTCATCAGATTCCATTCCATTTCTTCATTAATTTCCAGCTTTGAAAACAACAACAAGGATTTGCACAGCTGAGACAGACATTTCTGAGCCCATTTCTTGAGCTAAAAACAGAAGGGTTGAACAGAACATCAGATTTTGTCTGAATATAGTGCTTTGCAGGGTACAGGTGCAAAAACTAGCACCTGTATGGGGTACCTAACATTAGCTGTTGCTATAAGACGTTGCCCATAAGGGCAATAGTTGAGTTCCTATGACCCTGAAGTACTTTTAAAGATGGAATCCAAAGGGCTGCAATTCTAAAAGACAGTGTCAGAATAATGAAACAGTTGTGATTTAAGTTTCAATATGTATATCTGATTGTACATCTGTCTGGAGGGGACACAACTTTAGTACATTATTTCCCAAAATTCCTAAGAAGTATGGCTAGAAGCAACTTAAGGTGCAGTACTTTTAATTTTGGAGTTCCTACCTATCAACTAATGAACTTCAAATTCTGGTAACTTTGGCAACTGAATCCTATACTGGCTCTTAGAATATGATAAGTATATATTACTTTCAATGATTCCAGCTAATATTGTAGATCAGCTAATATTTTGTTGAATCCATAATTGTGTTTGGAGAATCTGGTATAAGTTCAAATGGCATGGAGGTCACAATAAATGAACATGAATAAAATGGGTTGGTCATTATTTCTTTTTTTTTTTCTCTACATATGGGGTAGTATCACATTTGATAAGAACATAGAATGCTTGTAGATATTCATGAACAAAGCTGTTTACATGAGTGGATTTTATAAGCCTCAAGGCTGAATTCCACTGTGTCCAAAAGCTCCCATTTCATAAGGGTACCACATAACATACATTAGCAGATGAAAAATAGAATATACAGAAAACCACATTTACTTTTTAATGGTATGTACAAGTAATACATCCCCTTATGCTTCCACTTGTATAAGATCAGACAGAGCATTTTAATTAAATGATGTTGCTCAATTCATAGCCTGGGGAAATTTTTGAAATTAATTTAACCAGAGATGGAGGAAAAGAGAGGATGTTGGAAAAACCAGGATAGGTTGGGACTGAATGATGGATGAAGGTGGTCTCTGCGGTAGCAAGGCAATGGGCTTTCAGGTAAATGTGGGACTGAAATAACCAAGGGCAAAATAAAATATGCAATAATAAGTAGACGATCAGCAAATCAAGTGCTGATTACAATCAGGAGACAGTTGCAGGAATATCTGCAACAAATTTGCTTGCTATTTTTAGGGAAATCAACTAGTTCTTACTGAGAGAAAACTCTTGTCCAGCTTTTCAAGAAAAGCAGAGACAGAGACCATCTTTCTTTGCATGGTTTTTCATTTTTAAAATTCTTGATCAGCTTATGATTTTAATCACATAAAAGCCTAGGCCGTAACAGGCACCCATTTTTTGTGCATAGCATTTCTTAATACACATATACACATACATCTATTCTGTACACAGATTAATAACCATAATAGTAACTCCAATGTATACTCTAAGGCATGCTAAGCTCCGTAGAGTGAAGACAAACCAACAACTGTTGCAGTGGTGGGTTTCAAATTTTTTTACTACCTGTTCTGTGGCTGTGGCTTGGTAGGCATGGCATGGCTTGGCTTGGTGGGTGTGGCAGGGGAAGGATACTGTAAAATCCCCATTCCCTCCCCGATTCAGGGGAAGGTAATACAAAATCCCCATTTCCTCCCTATCAGCTGGGACTCAGGAGGCAGAGAATAGATGGGCGTGGAGCCAGTCAGAATTTTTACTACTGGTTCTCTGAACTACTCAAAATTTTCACTATCGGTTCTCCAGAACTGGTCAGAACCTGCTGAAACCCACCTCTGGTCTGTTATACAGATAGTCCTTGACTTATGACCACAATCGAGCCCAAATTTCCCTTGCTAAGCAGGACAATTGTTAAATGAATTTAGCCCCATTTTATGACCTTTTTTTTGCCAAACTTATTAGGCAAATCACTGCAGTTGTTAAGTGAATCATATGGTTGTTAAGCAAATCTGGCTTTCCTCATTGACTTTACTTGAGGGAAGCCAGCTAGAAAGATTACAAATAGTGATCGCATGACCCCAGAACACTGCAGCTGTAATTAATACATGCCAGTTGTTAAGCCCCTGAATTTTGATCACATGGCCATGGGAATGTTGCAACAGATAGACATGTGAAAACTGGACATGTCATTATCTTCAGTGCCATTGTCACTTTGAACAGTCACTAAACAAATTTTCAATCTTGAAGCCAATTTGGAGCATCTTCAAGGCTGCCACAGCTACACTGGTGGAAGCTGTGGGGGTGGGAGGGGGGAATAGAGATAGCTGGGGACTTGTAACCAAAATAAAATTCTTTCTGCTGGGAACCAAGGAAGTTCCCACCAGGTGCTGGGAAGGCATGGACTGGAACTAACTGGGGTTGGGGTTGTGGCCAGATTGGACCATGTGATGGGCATGTGGCCTGGGGGAAAGAACTTCGACTTGGGTGGGGAAAACCCCAGACCTTCAGAGTCGGGTTTTCACCAGATGTGTCAATATGTCATACCTAATAAATCTGTAATTTGAGGAACACCTAGGCCTCAGAGGTTTGATTGTGTTGGGTCTGTTACTTGGAACCCTGACACAAATGGTTGTTAACTTGAAGACTACCTGCAAGTTCTTGGCTGTTTTTCTTGAGACTGTTGTTTAATTGAAGCAGGAATTTAAAATGTAACTTATTTATCTGACTTTAAAACAAAAAAGAAAACCTTTTTTTTTTTTTTTTTTTTTGCAGCTATAGCCCAAATAAATGTGGCCTTTGCATTTTCAGTCTGGTTTTGAGGAGATGGGAAGATTCAAATCAGAGAAGAAAGAATGATTTTAATAGGTAAAATATATCACGATGAATGAGATATGTACATCACAAGTCCCTGATCCATTTTTAGATGTTCCTCAGATATGGAAGTAATTGAAGGTTACCCTAACAAATAATGACATTTGATTTATTTTCTCTAAAAGCCCCTGGCCATTTTATTTTAGCAGGAGTTTCAAAAAATTAGCTGAACATCTTGTCATATATAACTTTTAAACATTAGGGTTTAATACAAGCTCTGCAAGGGCCTCTAGCAGGTTTCAAACACTTTTGTGGGATCATTCATCACAATGGGGATAAATTGTTTAAAATGAGATGGAACAATATATCAAAGAATGTACCAAAAACCATTTTCGATCCAATTCTGAGACATATCAGGAATTCTACAGAGTCTAAGATCTTGTGTTGTACAGAGGGGGAAAAAAGCCCTCTGAGATATATTTATATAAACCTCACACATTTTTTCCACATTTAAAACAAACATTAATTTGTAGCTCTGCCCCTTCACTATAATCTGTGAAATGCAGAGCAAGAAAGATCTTGGGCAAACAGGCCCTGCAATCATATAGCTTATATGATCATATTACTTAATTAAAGTCAGAGCCTTTCTATAATCTCATCTCTCTGAGACAAATATTCTAATGTGCACAGAGCAGTCTAATTGGCTTTCAAAACTGCCTCAGAGCAGCCATTCCACAAATGATTAATATATACCCTATTAAATTATTTAAGCTTTTTTTTCCAGCCTTTTGAAATATAATCACTTCTGTAAACAGCATAAATCTCAAGATATTCCCTAAATTTATTACTTTTCACACTGCTGAAAAAAAGACTCCAAAAACTTATGCCCTGTAAAATATACACTATAAAATATGTGAATGAAGCTGAAGGATTATTATTTTTTCCTTTTTTGCAGACCCGAAAGACTGCAGATATTACTTTTTCACTTGATGTTGGCATCTGATGATTGCATTTGGACACCAGTGAAGTTGTTAGCTTTGGTATAAAAACAAGACACCAATTGCTTTTAATTATTTATTTACACATTCTTTGAATATTGGAACTACTTAAGGCAGTTTACTCTTCTCAGACAAAATTTGCTTTCCTTCATGCAAGTCATTTTTCACTAGGTTCAGATTCTCCTGTCTCCTGGAAGAAAGGAATTCTCTACATGCATTCCAGAGAAACAGATTATTTATGAATAAATTAAGAATATCAGCATAATTTATTGATAAATTAAACAGCGCTTGTGTATATTGCATGGATTGACTAACTACTTTCCTTGGCTGTGAAAACAGTTCATTTATTCTGGCTCTGTCTTCCTGTCCTTTAAACTGATAGAAGATTGCAGATGGGTGATCATTAAATTTGGTTTAATTATCCATATGCCTATATATATGTTAATGTATCATAAATCCAGTGGTGGAATTCAGCCAGTTCACACCACTTCGGAAGAACCGGTTGTTAACTTTCTGAGCAGTTTGGCAAACTGGTTGTTGGAAGAAATCATTATGGCAGAGACCGGTTGTTAAATTACTTGAATCCCACCACTGCATACATCATATAATATATAATAGAGTGTGTTTGCGTGTGCATCGTTAGTATATAATTATGATATATATTATATTAATATGTATCAACATATGTCTGTGTATGTATATACACATACACAGACTTACAAAAAGGAAGTACAGGTAGTCCTTGACTTGACCATAATTGAACCCAGCTGCTAAGTGAGTTTTGCCCCATTTTATGACCTTTCTTGCCACAGTTGTTAAATGAGTCACTGCAGTTGTTAAGTTAGGAACAGGATTGTTAACTGAATCTGGCTTCCCCATTGACTTTGTGTGTGTGTCAGAAGTTTGCAAAAGGTGATCACATGGCCCTGCAACCATCACAAATATACATGCCAGTTGTCAAGCATCCAAATTTTGATCCTGTGACTGTAGGGATATTACCATGGGCAGAAGTGTGAAAAATGGTCATCAATCATTTTTGCAACTTTGAACGGTCTGTAAACAAATGGTTGCAGAGTAGATTCCTCCATTTCTATGTAACTTCTCTTCACATTAAGGCTAAGTTCACCTAGGAGCAAATTGTACTAAAACACAACATTTCAAAAATGTTTTGGAACTTGAAGGCCTGTATAATATTAAATCAAAAGCACTTTGCTTCATTCTGCTTCTTCCCGCTTCATTTTCCAATTCAAATGAAAATGTTAAGCTTCCATTCCACTAATTAATTAGTACTTCATTTATTATAGCCTCAAATTGTATCTGCTTTGCTTTTTCAATGTGTTTCTATGAGCAGGAAGGGAGAGAGAGGGGGGGAGAGAGAAATAATTTTCTACATTCTTTTGCAATCAGCTCTGCCACAACGAAAGAAAATCTTCACTTTGGTTTGACTGTAGGCTGTGCAGAGAAAGCACCCTCTGCCAGGAGCGGGTTTCAAAACCTATAGCTATTGGTTTGCTCGTGGGTGCACGCGCACATGTGACACTTCTGTACGTGCACAGAAGCATCTGGGTGGGTGGGCGGAGCCTCCTACCTCTGCTGCTACCAGTTTGCCTGCTCTGGGGCAAGTAGCAACCCACCACTGTTCTCTGCCTCCAATTGTCCTGGAGAAATGTGGCCCATCTATGCCAGGCTTGGGAGGCCTATAGTTCAGAGATGAAGAGACAGCCGCAACTTGTTGAAGGCAAATAAGTCAGGGATTTGAAAGACCCAAGGAGAGAAGGTCAGCAGGCATCCTTTTTGCTGTTGGTGGACATCAAAAATGGTTCACAAGTGCTTCATAACCAAATCTAACAATAACAGTAGAATGTATCTTTGTAAGACACGTCCAATAGCTTCAGTCAAAAGACTGAATTCTAATCATTTTCATTTTAGACATTCTACCATTCATGATTTGTAAGAGGTGCAGTGGTGCGGTAGTTAGAATGAAGTCTTGCAGGCTAACTCTGCATTCCAGTGCCAGGAATTTGATCCTGACCGGTTTAAGTTTGACTCAGCCATCCCTCCTTCCAAGGTTGGTAAAATGAGGAGCCAGATTTTTGAAGGCAATATGCTGACATTGTAAACTGCTTAGAGAATGCTGTAAAGTACTATGAAGCGCTAGATAAGTCTAAGTGCTATTGCTATGAAACCCAATACAGAATATTTTAGGATTCAATGCAACAATGAAATTGAACTTGACATTTTAGCCCCTCACTGCAGCACTGGGAAATTCCCTTTCTTTTTTTCAATCTCTCTTGTATTTCCTAATTGGGCACAGGGAGCAGATGTTAGGTCCGTGCAAAATTTTACCTGGGTAGACATAAACCTGTGTACAAAAATATTTCAATTTATCTCCAACAGTAGAGATAATTTATCTAAAATTTATTTAGACTTTTTTTTAAAAAAAGGACTCTTTGAAGTGAGCAAAGATTCAAATTTGTGGGTGGAAAAAATGAGTAAAAGATATTTCTATTTTTTTTTTCCTGAATTTCTCCAGAGAAAAAAATTTCCTCAGACATTTCTCAAGAATTTTTCAAGTTTATGAGTGACAAAAGCACTATTACTGAAAAAGTCCATGGAAAGAATTGCTGTTGTTATTGTGGTTGTGGTTGACATTATACCACATTTTTCATTTAGGCACTCTGTCTTGGTGTCTTTCTTTGGAATATAACCATAAAATGTAAAACCAGAGAGCTCATAGAATGCTGCAAGGATAAATGTAGAATGGGAAATAAAATATTCACACAAATGATGCTTTCATAGGAAGAAGGCCAAAGGGAATAACTGATGAAACATGTATCATGACAGCACAACTCAAAGTCTTTGATGCATGTAGCTTGCACTTATATAAAAGTATGGAACTATATAGTGAGGTGGAATTTTTTGGGTGTGTGTGTGTGTGTGTGTGTATGTCAGTGTTGACTCCTGGCAACTACCTGGACAACTCTCTGTTTTTTCCTTGGCGAGATTTCAAAAGTGGTTTGCCCTTGCCCGCCTCATGGGGCTGAGACAGAGGGAGTGATCCCCCCTCTCTCATCTATCTATCTATCTATCTATCTATCTATCTATCTATCTATCTATCTATCTATCTAAAATATATATTGCATCTTTGCACAATAATATCTATTTCCTTGGGCAGCTAGTATTCTGAAAGGGTATTACCCATTTCAATTTTTTAATTATGTTTCTGTCGAGCCCTGCTGGGACTCGCCATCGCTGTGGGGGCTAGAAGGTTGGAGCCCCGGTCATCCAAGTATCTAGCCTGTGGATTGGTGGGAGTCCTGTGAGGGACAACGGCCCTGGTGGTGAGCTGCAGGCACTGGCAGCATCAGAAGACATGTCATTGGCGCCCTCTAGCGATGTCAGTGCAGTGCCGATTGTCCAACCAAAGAACAGCTGATGGGGAGGGGTGTTTGGGTTATTATGTGCCGGATGATAGTTAATACGGCACAGAGGGTGATAAATAGTGCTTCACAGCACAGCATGCAGTGCTGACTTTAAACCTGTATTCCGGCTTGTTCTGTTCTGCAGAACCTAAAAGTAAACCTGTGGAAACGTTGTTTTGTGGTTTGAGTCGTTTTTCTTTCGCTATTCCAACAGGATGAGAAACAGAGCCAAGAGTTTCTTTTTTTTCCTTGTTTATAGCTATGTTGGCCTTTTTGTGTATGTGATGAAGAATGTAGATATTTTAATCATTCTCTTGATCAAAGTCTGAACAGTATTGGGTTTATCTTATTGTAGCTATTTGCTGTAACAACAATGAATATTTTATTGTCCTATATATCCAGCTAAATGATTTCCTCTTATGATTAAATTTATGAAGAAATTTGTGAATCTAAGTAAATTTCCTGAAAGAATAAATAATAGAACATACATGTTACGAATAAAGCAACATTAATAAGTCAGATCATCTTTAGTTCTGGCTTCCCCTAGAATTATTTGAAGCAAAAAGATGGAATGGCATTTAAAAAAATAAGACTTTCCAGATAAACCCTCTTAAATATCTTTTATTTAGTTTTTAAATTTGATTTTATCTGTTTTTAAGGCAGAGCACATAATATTCCTTCAGCTATTTTTTCCACAACAGCAACTCAGCGAGGTGGGCTGAGTGAGTCTAAATCGCCTAGGGTTGCCACCCAGCTGGTTTCTGTGCTTAAGGATAGGTATTTTGAAAGGCATTCTTTTAAATATGGGTATATGCATAAATTTGTATTTATTTATTTATTTATTTATTTATTTATTTATTTATTTATTTATTTATTTATTTATTTATTTTGTCATGTTTATGGGGTGTGTATTGGAGGGGTGAAACTTTGAGAGCTGTATGCAATGAAATTTCATTTTAATGTATGCTGATTAGTGTACATTCATAGTGACAATAAAGTTATTTCAA
Organism: Masticophis lateralis; assembly: GCA_030761175.1. Lineage (NCBI taxonomy): Eukaryota > Metazoa > Chordata > Lepidosauria > Squamata > Colubridae > Masticophis > Masticophis lateralis. The sequence continues at coordinate 193,804,320 of JAUDYJ010000001.1, read as the reverse complement.
GTCTAAGTCTATTATCCCCAAGAATCTGAGTCCTCATTTAACTGACCTCATTTTATTGACCTCAGAAGGATGGAAGGCTAAGTCAACCTTGAGCATACATACAGTAGTGGCCAAAATTGTGGAAACCTTTTGGGGAAAGTGTATTTTCTAAAACTAGCTAATAACACCACTTTTTTTTTTTTTTTTTGGAGTAGTATCATAAAAATTATATATCAATGGAAAGATAATTTAATCAAGAATGTAATGCAATAACTTTTATGAAGGATTTGCTATAAGAATAGCAGTTACAGTATAAAGAAGAAAAGTGAAACATGTAGAAAAATGAGATACACGAAAATTATCATGTCAGTTGATACTTAGTTGGGTAACCTTTAGGATGAATTATGGCCTTACAACATCTTCCCATGGAGTGAACCAAATCTTTTAGTTCTGCAGCTGTTGTGAATAGAAGAATCTTCTATTAATTGGGTTTTACTGCTGGGTCGCTTCTGACTAACAAGTTTCTTCAATCAGCTTCAGGGGTGAAATCCAGCAAGTTCTGACAGGTTCTGAAGAACCGGTAGTGGAAATTTTGAGTAGTTCAGAGAACCAGCAAATACCATCTCTGGCTGGCCCCAGAGTGGTGTGGGAATGGAGATTTTGCAATATCCTTACCCCAGGAGTGGGGAGGGAATGGGGATTTTACAGTATTCTTCCCCTGGAGTGGGGTGGGAATGGGGATTTTGCAGTATCCTTCCCCTGCCATGTCCACCAAGCCATGCCTAACAAGCCACACCCACAGAACCGGTAGTAAAAAAAAATTGGATTTCACCACTGGTCGACTCCATAGATTTTCAATTGGGTTAAGGTCTGGGCTATTCCCAGGCTGTTCTAACAGTGGAATATGATTATCCTGAAACTCAAAAAAAAAAAAAAGAAAGAAAAGAAAAGAAAAGAAAAGAAAAGATAAGAAAAGAAAAGAAAAGAAAAGAAAAGAAAAGAAAAGAAAAGAAAAGAAAAAAGAAAAAAAGAGTGGTGTTATTAGCCATCAAACCTCAAAAATACACTTTTCCCAAAAGGTTTCCACAATTTTGGCTACTACTGTACATTACATACTGTCATTTAGAACATTTTCTATATACCCAACCACAGCTTTTTAATATCTTTTTTAAATAAATGAATAAATAAATAAATAAATAGCAATTGGGGGGACAGCCACATACAAAATGTTTAGATGCAGTTCTCTCCATCCATTTGTCCTAAATATATTTCTTTTATTTTACTCCTTTTGAGTACCAATGCAAAAATCAATTTCAATGGAAGCTCAACTCATGAGTTTAAGAATCACCCTGGGAAATTGGGAGGGTGGGCAGAGCAGCACTTAAACTTTATAGAGAATTTTCTATAAAGAGCTTTGCCAAATAGGAGCACAGTTTTGGTTAATAATATGTTTGCAGGAATATGTTTTTGTCTATACATCTGGTTTGCCTGGTTTGTAGGCAAAATTGATTTAACCCAATTTGAACCCTTTTTTTTTTCTTGCTAGCATAACAAAAATATCTCAAATGCAATCATACAAAAATGAACAAACCAGAATGAAACACTTTGGGGTAATATTTAATAAGTATTATTTTTCTCTTGTAAAATAATATTTTTGGTAGAAGACTTTTTTGTCCCAGAATAAGATTTAATAAAGATACTTAGGATTTGGTGTGTGTGTGTGTGCATTTATTTAAAGCATTTGGATTTTGCACTTCAATTGAAAGGCTCCAACATGAAACAGCAATCAATAGAAAAGGCTCAGTTCCTGACCTTGGGATTAAAGGCTGTGAAATCGCAAAAAGAGAACAAGAATATTTTGTTATCTGTTCTTAATGTCAAAAAGATTATAGTTTCCCCCTCTATTACAGCTCAATAAGGGAGAAGCAAAATCTAATAGAACTAGTTTCTTAAGAATGCAGAGGGTTCCTTATTTTTTTTCTCTCCATTTGCCACAGCCTGTAAAATATAATTCATACTATGTAATTAATGTAAATACCATAATGAAATTATTCCCTCCTTTTCTGGTCATGAAGGAATTGTTTAAAGTTTTGCAAATGCATTTTAAATGACTTTTCTTTTTTAAAAAAGTGGAAAGGAAAGAAGTATAATCATTATAAAAGTACAGTATTCCTAAATTGAATTTTGTAAAAGGAGAAAGTCACCTTGAAGATTGAATGTATCTATCTATGGTTGAAAGATGTACATTGTGACAGTATGTTTGCTAGTCTGCAAACTAATAAAAATGTGACAATACATTAGTTTGAAGATGGGCAATTATAGAATAGAATAGAATAGAATAGAATAGAATAGAATAGAATAGAATAGAATAGAATAGAATAGAATAGAATAGAATAGAATAGAATAGAATAGAATAGAATTTTTTATTGGCCAAATGTGATTGGACACATAAGGAATTTGTCTTGGTGCATATGCTCTCAATGTACATAAAAGAAAAGATACGTTCATCAAGAATCATAAGGTACAACACTTAATGATAGTCGTAGGGTAAAAATGATACAAGGAACAAAATTACAGACATACAGTGATAAGTGGAAGGAGATAGGTGGTGGGAACAATGAGAAGATTAATAGTTGTGCAGACTTAGTAAATAGTTTGACAGTGTTGAGGGATTTATTTGTTTAGCAGAGTGATGGCATTCAGGATAAACTTGTTCTTGTGTCTAGTTGTTCTGGTATGCAGTGCTCTATAGCGTCGTTCTGAGGGTAGGAGTTGAAACAGGATGCAAGGGGTCTGTAAATATTTTCACAGCCCTCTTTTTGACTCATAGAGTATGCAGGTTCTTAATGGAAGGCAGGTTAGTAGCAATTGTTTTTTCTGCAGTTCTAATTATCCTCTGATAGGTTGGATATCAGAGGATAATTGAAGTCTGTGTCTGTCTTGTTGGGTTGCAGAGCATTATATAATGCTAGTTTAGTACCAATAATTATCTAACCATTCATTGTTATTGAATTAAAAGAAATGAATCCAAGAAAATTATTGCTGAGAATAGCAAAGATGAAAGATACTATGCACCAGAGACAAATTTCTTGGGTGCCGAATCACAGTTGGCCAATACAATATTCTATTCTATTCTATTCTATTCTATTCTATTCTATTCTATTCTATTCTATTCTATTCTATTCTATTCTATTCTATTCTATTCTATTCCATTCCATTCCATTCCATTCCATGCCATTCCATGCCATTCCATTCCTCAAAATATGATGATGTTATTTAGTTTGGGTAATGAAACATCTACAAGAAAACAACCAAGCTCAGAGAGTGCCAAGGACCTCTCATATAAAAATGATTGCAAATAATGAAATCAAAAAGCCCCCCAAAAATGGTAAAAAGTAAAAGAAGTAGAGAAAATGCAAGCAACTTCAACAGAAATAAGAATGGTTTGGAAGTGGTGAAACAAGGATCCTTTTTCAGAATAAATGGAATTAAGTGATAGAATTATTTGGGATGAAGCTGAAGTGTAGGAATGCTCCAAGGAGTATTTCAGAGGTTTGCATGGGAATACTAGTGATATATCAAAGAGCAACATTGAAATTAGTAGTATAAATGTTAGTGTAGAGAAAATAGGATGGAATCCTAATTCTTGTGAGCATGTTGAAAAATGATCAAGGATTGGTACAGATGGTATAACTGGAGAACTGCTAAAATATGAAAGTGATGTGCTTAGGGAGGGGTTGTGCAGCATGTTAATGATCTGTATAAAGATTGCATCTGTGCCAGATGATTGGAAGAATGATGTGATGTTTCCCTGTACAAAGAGAACAAAAGTGAAGGCACAAAGTACAGAAGAAAATTAGTTGGTTAAGTATATCTGCAAAGTTATTTTGCAGAATTCTCATTAAAAGGATAAAAGAAACATCAATGAACAGAAGTTAGGACGGGCAGACTGACTTGAATGATAGAATGATGCTCATAAAAATGGGATTTAAATTGGATGCATGAAATAAGAATATCATATGATAGATGTTAAGTATATGTGTAAGAGAATTGTTAAGATTTCATTTGACCAGCCAACAATTCCACTTAAGTGCAAATAGGTTTATTATCATACTATCATAGGAAAAGAGAAGTCTAAAGTGAATGGGGAGGTAACTATTTTCCATAGATTTCTGCAATTATTGTGTACATTTACTATACCTAGTACAAGAAAGATTTGATTGGGTCATGGCATATGAATGTTAATGAGATCAGAATGAGTTGAATAAAGGGATCTAACTAAGCCTCTATTAAGATGTTACTTTTTTCCCCCAGGTTCATCGAACATCTTGCTTCCCGGTGCTTCTATTTTCAATACAATATCTGAATCATTCTTTCTTGTTTCTTAAGGGTTTTATCCAGTGGTGAAATTCAAATTTTCTTATTACCAGTTCTGTGGCCATGGCTTGGTGGGTGTTGCTTGGTGGGCATGGCAGGGGAAGGATACTGCAAAATCCCCATTCCCTCCCCACTCTAGGGCCAGCCAGTTATTTGGTATTTGCCAGTTCTCCAAACTATTCAAAATTTCTGCTACCAGTTTTCCAAACTCTCAAAATTTCTGCTAGTGGTTCTCCAGAACCTGCTGGATTTCACCCCTGGTTTTTATGGCCAAGCTGATTTTAAGTTTATTTTCCCTAGAAAGTGTATTTAGAAAGCAAACTGGTTCTTCTGTTTGTCCAATCTGGTGCTATATTTTCTCCTTCATGTATGACAATAATTGATATCCTTAGCAACAGGTTCAATATTAGATGAGAGAATAAGAAAAAGAGAGACCATTGGAGTTAGGCAGCTATAGTAATTTTAAATAAAAACAATAATAACCGATGTGAATGAGTTATGTCTCCTTGGTTGTTAATGTATTTATAGATATATGTGGTGGCATTATAGTTATAATACAGATGAAGTGAATATATCTTTGTATGCAGATGATGAGATGATGTTAGTTGAGAACCCAAATAATTTGTAGGAAATTTTAAACAGACCCTTCAGTGGTGCAAATATATGGTCAAATAAGGCTACTGAAACTTACCTACATGCTCAGTTTTGATATCAATCCCTATTTTTCTTTTCCATATACTTCTTTTGACATGAGAAATCCCAAATGAGTTGTGGCATTTAGATGAATCCCAATGATTGTGATGATTGACCAGCAGTATGTTGAGTTTAGTGTTCTGAAAAGCAACAATGCTGCATTTCCCATGATTTCTCTTGAAAAACTGGATTAGATGGAAAGAACAGGAGCAAGAAAATGCTAAGGAAGAATAAATTCAACAGGGAGAAGTAACCAGTGATTTGCCATCTCCACTTGATGCATTTCCAAGGCAGCCTTAAAATTCCTATTCATTTCTTTGGTGGGTCAATGAATGGAATATGCAGGTTAGTTACACAGAGATGGTTTGAGTAAATGATTGACTTTTGCCTACATGCTTGAACACAAACTAAGGTCTTGACATTCGTTCTCTCTTCCTTGTAAAAGTTCTACCCTAAATTGTCTCACTTGCCACATGTTCTTCAGCTGTATAAAAAAAATTTAGAGGTTTCTTTGGTCTGAAAGAACCATTAAAGAGGGACTTGGAGAAGTGGTTACACAATCCAGAGGTTGAAGCAAGTGTGAAACTCGAAGTAACTCCACTTTGAACATAAGAAGAGAGAGAGAGCAATTAAGACAGACTTTCACAATTCTGTTACTATGTCCAGCTACAATATACCAGCATTCCTGGGTCTGTTTCTTGACTTGATCTATCTCCAAGATGTCAATTCTGGAGTTATTATGGGATAATTTTTAAAAAAATAAATTTTATTAAGTTTTCCAAGTTAAAATCAACATAAGACAAAAACATTGATTATACATAAAAAAACCATACATTCCCCTCCCTCCCCCCTTCCTCCCCCATTCATAACATTAAACATACAATTATTATTATACAAACATACAAAAATTATTATGGGATAATTTTAAGTTTGCAAAGGTTTTTTTAACCACATTTTCTAAAAGAGATATCATCAGATATATTTTGTAATGATTGAATTGCAATTGAATTGACTGTGGGAAGGGAGACAGGGAAAGAGACTTGAGGGTAGATAGTCCATACTAGAATCACAAAGAAGCCAAGATCTTACCTTCTGTTTGTCAAAATATTGTTTCTACTAAAAAGTTTCATTTTTGAACAGATCCTTAATGGGATATTGCACAAATTCAGTCTGCGTACACCCACAGCTAAAGTCCAAATTATATTAAATATGTGAGCACTTGTATCTTTAAAAATAATAATAATAATAATAAGGGCCATCAGGAATAATAATTGTGATAAGAAGGCTTTACACCTCTATTCCATTATTCCTACTTGTCTTTTCAAGGTAAAAAAAACCTTTTTTATTATTCTAAAATTTAAGCATCTAATAGTAATAGCAAAACATACAAAGAAAAGGTTCAAATTTTAAATGTTTATGTCTTTGGAGGTTCTTAGTCATTCAGATCATGGTTGTCCTAAAGGTGCTTCTCTTCAAGAGAGAGGAGAGCTGAAGAAGCTTCTTGGATGAGGAGTGGAACATCTTCAAAAAAATCCAACGAAGTCCAGTTGCCTCTTGAAAAAGCACCTTTGGGACATTAAATGTTTATGCTGTTTGAACAGAACGTATTGTCCAAAATAATAGTATAAATAAAATACAAGGATTGAATGAAAAGTGGTGTCACCTATATTAAAACAACTGGCCAGCTAGAAACTATGATGCATTTTTAGCATCTGTTTCTTCATTTTAGCTGGCAGGAAGTTGCTATAAATTGTGTTATTCTTAGTAGTGAAATGAAAGCCTTTTCAGTGCACTTTGAGCAATGCAGTATGTGTGAATTTTTTACTTCCAAAGGAATCCCTCCAGCTGAAATTCATTACTGAATGCAGATTGCTTATGGTAATAAGACTGCTGATGTGAGTACTGTGCATCACTGGACCAAAAAAATATGAAGATGGTAATCTGAAAACTGATGTGTGTGATTAAGAACAAAGTAGACAACTGGTAACAACACTACTAAGTTTCACAAGGAAAAGATTGATGAATTGATTAAGGACAATCAAAGAATCACTGAAAACTAAATTGCTGTCATTTCTTACAAACCAGTAGGTCACATTATTGATGATCTTCAATAGTAAAAGTTTGTGCAAGATAGGTTTCCCCTATGCTGACACCACTTCAAAAATTGAAATTGACCAGCAATTGTGGTCATGCTGTGAAAATGAAGGTGAGGAATTTCTTCAAAGCATTGTAACTGTCAACAAAACATGACTTTATCATTATGATTCTGAAACAGTCTATGTAATGTCATCACAAAGCTTTACCCCTTGGGAGAAAAAGAATCTAAAACCCTGGCTTTGGCAGGAAAACTCACAACTGCAATTTTTGAAATACAAATTGTGTTATTCATGTGGATTTTCTTGAACTTTGCATCAAATATCAACTCAAACTGCTACACTGCTACATTCCTCAGGCTTTGTCAGCCTCTGATTGATGCAAATGGACTGAAAGAATGATCAGGACTTGTTTGAAAGATGATAAAGTGAAGTACAAGTAGAAATGTGAGGTAAATGGTTGTGATTATCTGAAGAATACAAGTAAAAAGGAGTTCATTTCAAGGATTATTTTTCTGTTTCATTTATTAAAATATCCCTGTTTAAAGTTAAGGTAGTTGGAGACATTAATTTTCATACTATTCTTGTACTTATCTCATAAATAAAAGGAAAAAGAAAGCAAACAATGAAATGTTTGCCATGTGCAATTACATTCCTGAAGTTAAACCAACAAATACGCAATTCTACCAAACACAGTATTGTGTTATCTAAATGTTCAAAGGTCTTTGCCCCAAAAATACAATTCAGGGTGTGTATAAATAAAAATATCAAAATAAACCAAAATTCCTGAATACTCTTAGCATGAACAGAACTCTGTGTTAAAACTCTTGACTCACAAATTGTATTTACTTATTTATATGAAAAAAAGTTTTCATTTCGAGAAAGTAATTTTGGGACATAAACCAGACTTACACCACTTGTAACATTAACTGAAACTTGTGAAACAAGTGGGTTTATTATCTACAACACTTTCACATTCTCAGTTTCACCAGCACCCACAGAATCAGATAATGCACTATTGTTGCTTAGACTTTTTACATTAGTGAAATTCAGGGCACAATTCATATTGGGGGGGGGGGGTTCTTCCTTTTTCACAAATTGTTCCTACAATCCGTCTGTGCTGTTAGTGATACTTACAGTCCTTTGCCTGAGCGTTTTGCAGGCTGGGTTATATTGACAGCTATTCTACTGATAGTGGGGATGACATTTTATTATTATAACAGATGCAGGGTAAATACCTTTGGTTGAGATTTTTATTATCATGTACAGCTTTTGAATCTTTCATGAAAATGAAAAGTGAGTAATACATTTTTTTTTCAAATATAAAAAAATAATGGCTCAGTGACTTTGTGAACATTCAAGTACTTTTCTTGGCAGTAATATGGAAATGTTTTCCCATCACCTTCACTCTTTTTCTCAGTCTTTTCTTTTTCTCTTTTTCTTCAACTGACCAATCTTTCCTATAAACCTGGTCTTTCCTCAAAATCTCCCATTAAAGTACTAACTAGTCTTGACCTTGCTGAGATAAATAAGTGAGGTGGGACCTCCAGAAATCATTTTAAAACAACTGCAGTGACAAACAACACAGCTTCGCTGGCAACACGAAATGTACAGAAAGGTCTAATTCCTCTCCTTCGTTTCTTCCTCTCACTTTTCCCATACTTTTTTTTCTTGTCCATGAAAAATGACTTCTTTCCATCTGTTGGCAGGCTTTGGCACAGCAGGTTGTTAAAGGTGTGATTATCTTGACAGCTACTGTGGGTTTTACAGTTCTCTACACTGACAATAATTTGTTTCCTTCCACTTTGTAGATAGGAAATAAAATATATATTGGATGCATTTATGAATAAGCAAATTATTTGAAACATAATACCAAGACAGGAAAAGAGAAGAGAATTAGCCCCATTAGTTTGGGAGAATATTCCTCAGAAAAAACATCAGTAATATGCCCTCAAAATGTAGCATGTGTTCCCTTTCCAGCAAATTTCACTTTAGGCCATGAAGTTGTCCCAAGTTGCTATTTCTTTTCCAGTTGTCCTTCACGTTTGCTGAGTTCATTTAAAGCAATGTTTCATAAACTTGGCAACTAAAATGTGTGGACTTCAGTTCCCAGAATTCCCCAGCTAGTCATGAAGTCCACACACATCTTTAAGTTTCCAAGGACTCTATTGTTGATCCTGTGCTGTTAAATATATAATACATCTGGAAAAAGCGCACCCACATTTATCTACCCTCAAATACCATAGTCCTGTGGTTTATTCAGTTGTTCTACTATTATTGTATGAACTTCATTTTTACAATACATTTTCAATCAATGATCCTACTTTTTAATTTCTATTTGGATGGTCTGGTTCAAAAAGAAGTCAGCATAACTGACACAGCAAGACCCAATTGATTTCTCATTAATTTCTCTTACTTTCTCTGGATTCTAGCTCATTATGAATGAGAAAGCACTGAGGAAGTAGTGGCATTTATTTTTGAGTAGTCCCATATAGAACCACAGTCTAGGGTAATGTTTAAGATGTTGGACTTGAACAAAGGAAATTTAGATTCAAATCCCCACTTGACCATGAACTCACTGGGAGCTATGGTTCAATATATCTTACATGGTTATTGTGGAGAAAAAAGGAAATATTGTAATATATGCCATTTTGTGCTCTCAAGGTAAAAGATAGAATATATGTGCAAACTAAGACCTTAATTAATAGCTCTGCTTTCTTGTAAGCTGGTACAGAAAATTTTCATTGAAGCTAGAACTGTTACTCTTAGACCAGTGTCAGGGCACAGGAGGATTAATTTATGTTAGTATTGAAGCTTGTTTTTCAGTCATTCTAGGGATCAAGGATGGTTGCACATCATTCTTGCACATCATTCATATAGAACCGAGGTGGTACAGTGGTTAGAGTGCAGCACTGCAGGCTACTTCAGATGACTGCTAGCTGCAGTTCAGCAGTTCAAATCTCACCGGCTCAAGGTTGATTCAGCCTTCCATCCTTCCAAGGTTGGTAAAATGAGGACCCAGATTGTTGGGGGCAATACGTTGACTCTGTAAACTGCTTAGAGAGGGCTGTAAAAGCACTATGAAGTGGTATATAAGTCTAAGTGCTATTGTTATTGCTATTCTTCATATGTTCAACTTCTCTGTCCAGGAGAAACTAACAGGAATTACTTAGTTTCTCTGTACCAGGAGAAACTAACAGGGATGAATACTGAGGTTTAATAATCTTTTGAAGGGTATCTCTACTTTAACAGACAAAGATCTGAAATATGGATATATCAATGCCTTCCTCTGCTGAATATTGATATAAAACTGTTGTTAGGTAAATTATGAATTCACATCTTTCGTAGTATCTTGCAGAATAGCCAGTTTGAATACTTGGAATAATATTCTTACTAACAGGCAAAGTCTATCTCTGAAAATATTCTTGACTCCATAGTCATTTTGTTTCTAAATGCTACTGTGAACATAATATTAATGTACTTTTCCTTCATGAGCTCAGCTTAATTTCCCAATGGTCAAGCTAACCGATAACAGTGCATTATCAATATATGACTAATAGGTCCAAATTTTGTGATGTAGTGTTTGTACATGTCCAAAAGTTTTTTCTAGGTATCTTCCTGAAGCCAACAATAGTAACATGGGAATTCAATATTCCAGTTTACCCTACTGACACAGTTCTAAAATTTTCCACCTATGATCAATACTCACACTGCTATTTCAGATTATAGATTCCTTTGATCGCTCCTAGGTAAGAATAATTGATCCCAAGGGTGATTTTCTAGAAACTGGTATGTTCACTCAGCACAGGAAACAAATTCTATAAACCGTTATTTAAGTGACTAAAGTATGGGGGATTAACACTGGAGTTGAAGGTGGCTCCCCTGAAACAAGGAGATATACTCTCTTCCCCCCTACCCCAACCCACTTCAAAGTTGCTCAGAAAAAAATTCCAAGGGATCATCAAATTTTTGGAATCAATATTCAAGGAATTTGGAGCGGAAAGGGGTTGCTATAGATAGTGAATAAATACCTTGTGTATATTTAATTCATTTCAATTCATATTTCTGGTCTTCCACACACTGTTAAATCTTAATATGTTAGTCATCATAAATATACTGTATCTAAGGGTAGTTTTGGTTCATTGTTATACAGAAATATATTATAAATGCTTCAATGGGAAGTACTATAATTGTAACAATAACATTCAAGATAGTCAAGAAACAGAAAGAAATAAGCATATGATATCAGGCTTTCCACAAAAGAAGAAAAATCATCCAGGTGTTTTTCATGGCTAAGGTGGGACTTGAACTCATGGCCTCCTGCTTTCTAGCCTGGTACCTTAATCACTAGCTCAAACTGGCTCTCAAGTTACATTTTAACCAGCAAAAAGTTTGCAGTTCCATCATGCAACTATTTTATGTCTTAGTTTGTGCCTCCTTTAATATATGTGTTTTGATATACCTATATGAATCATTATCATTCTCCTTAATTGACTTTTCTTAAAAGAAATATTTGACAGGAATGAAGGGAATAATTGTGAAGAAGTACGGTATCTCAACACAATACTAAAGTGAGAGGTTTTGAGAAGTTGAGTTCAACCTCTCAAAAAGAGAATTCCATCAATCAGGAATCCAGTGTTTTGCTCAGGTAGATGTCTTTGAACTGATAATGTTGCCATCTCTCCAGATGAATTAAACAATGTGAAATGGTGATGGAGAGGTTGTATAATTATTAGCAAGTCTCTGATAACCACATGTTTATTGTGCTACCTAGATAGGCCATGGAAAAAAATCGTTTCCACCAACTTAAAATGAGAGAACAAGGACTGGTGATAGAACCCACGCAGCCAGATAGGGTCAGAAATTAAAGCCCAGGTTATTCTGAGTGCCTGGAGACAAAAAGGGTTGTGGAAGCTGTAGGTGATGCCACATGAAACCTGCTTAGGTAAAGTGGAGGAAAGGCTGCCAAGGAGCAGAAAAGATATTACTGTGGAAACAGAATGCTAATTTGGGTAGTAATGTAGAAGGAACTGAAAGAGAGAAGGAAAGAAATGAATGAAAGAAAGAAAGAAATAATAATAGGAAGAGAGCAAAAGAAAGAAAGAGAAAAATGGCAGAAACAGAAGGTACGGGGTGAAGCAGGTGTTAGTGCTGATATACCATATTTTTTGGAGTATAAAACATACATTCCCCCACCCCCCCAAAAAAGAGGCTGAAAATTTGGATGGGTCTTATACTCTGAATGTAGCTTTTTTGAAGCTTTTTTTCAGCCCTAACAAGGTGCTAGCGAGTGAAGCAATCTTCCCCATGCATTGCCTGCTCCCTCCGACTCTCAGCTGTGTTTTAAAGCATTTTTCAGCCCTAACAAGGTGCTAGCAAGTGAAGGTATCTCCGTGCTTTGCCTGCTTTTCTCATTGCTGCTCTCTCTCAGCTGTGCTTTAGAAGCTGTTTTTTTATCCTCAAGCAAAGGATAAAACCAGCAAACTAATGTGCTGAAGCTGCCCAGACTAAGGACACTAGCCAGATGAATACCTGGTAGGCAGATTTCCCCCCCCACACACACACATTTTCCTCCCCAAAAACTAAGCTGTGTTTTATAGTCTGGTGCATCTTATATTCCAGAAAATATGGTACATTGTTATAAATAAATTTACAATAAGGGGACTAAGAAGATACATTGGGCAGCTACCTATGTTTAAATATGGCCTGAACAAGCCAGTCCAAAAAGTAGATGTGTGATAATTTGGGACAAGAGACAACATATTCAACCTTGCCATACCTTAAATTGCCTATGTGGAAGTGCAGATTATGAATGGGATAGTGGAAAGTCAAGATAAAAGAAGAAGAAGAAGAAGAAGAAGAAGAAGAGGAAGAGGAAGAGGAAGAGGAAGAGGAAGAGGAAGAGGAAGAGGAAGAGGAAGAAGAAGAAGAAGAAGAAGAAGAAGAAGAAGAAGAAGAAGAAGAAGAAGAAGAAGAAGAAAGAAAGAAAGAAAGAAAGAAAGAAAGAAAGAAAGAAAGAAAGAAAGAAAGAAAGAAAGAAAGAAAATATCCTACCTTAGGACTAAGAATCTGAGATTGTAGGAGAGGGGGAGAGGGAGGGGACATTGTGAGCAGGACAGTGGAAAGTCATGGGAAAAGAAAAATGAGAAGGAAAAAAGAAGGAAAAAATCCTACTTTATGAGTAAAAAGCTGAGATTAGAGAAGGAGAAGATAGAAAAGGGGGAGGGGAGGAGAAAATAAAGTGGCTATTTTTGTTTTTGTTGTTTGCCTGAAATAGTAGAAGAGGGAGGAACGGAGAGAGAGGGAGGGAGGGATGGAGGGAGAGATTAAGTAATGAATTTGCTAAAAGAGTTCCAAGAATGCATGGTTGAAGAAATCCCAGTGATAACAAGGAAAGAATGGAGCCTGATGCAGGGGTAAAATGTTCCCAGTTTGAACCTGATTGTTCGATCCAGTAGCGATAGTGGCGGGTGGTTCAGAGAACTAGTAGCAAAAATCCCTGCCCCCCACCCCCATGCCCAGCTGAGCTGCACAATCATCAGAGGCTTTTTTTTTTTTTTTACTTTTCAAAGCATTTTTTTTCTGCAACCTCTTTTGGGGAAGAGGTGATTGAAAAAATGCTTTGAAAAGGCTCTGATGATAAGGCAACACAGCTGGGATTGTCAGAGCCTTTTCAAAGCATTTTTTAAACCACCTCTTCCCCAGAATTGTTTTTTAAAACAATTAGGCAACTCAGCTGGGATCATCAGAGAGACTTTTAAAGCATTTTTTTCTGCAACCTCTTCTGGGGAAGAGGTGGTTAAAAAAATGCTTTGAAAAGGCTCTAATGATCCCAGCTGTGTTGCCTGATCGGCAGAGGCTTTTCAAAGCATTTTTTTGCATTCGCAGAAAAAATGCTTTGAAAAGTTAAAATTAAAAAAAAAATTGGTCATGCCCACCCAGTCACATTACCACCACCACCACAGCCCACAGCCCACCGCCCACAGAACCGGTAGTAACAAATTTTACATTTCACCCCTGGCCTGATGTCAGATAGAACTGACATTAATGTGTCAGAGTTTATTGCAGAAAACAAATCCAGAAAGCACACACAGGCAGACTGATGCAGCAGGATTCATTAACTTCTTTATATACACTAATACATTAACTTCTTATATTGTGTATTATATACACAATAATACATTAACTAAATTTACAATACCAACAGCAGATATCTTCTAATGTATCAGTTACAAGCAAAACATAAGCAGAGTGCAACAGACAGACAAGTTTGCTTCTTTGGACCTTAACACAGAGCCATTCCAAGGCTCTTTCCAGTTTCAGTTTCAATTCACCAATCAGCTCCCATTGGCTGACTTAGTTGTTATGCGTATTCTTGCTGATCTTGTTACCATCTTGCCAGTTCATGAATAATCAAGATCTAATCTTGAACTCATTATTCTGAACTCATTATATCTATGAAGAGCCTCAGATAGCCCAACAGACTACGTAGCCTATTGAGCTACGTAGCCTGTTGACATTCAGTAACATTCAGCTATCTGCAATTATTGCAAGTTTGAGGCTCAAGGTTGACTCAGCCTTCCATCCTTTCTAAGGTAGGTAAATTGAGGACCCAGTTTGTGGGGACAATAAGATGACTTTGTATAAAAAATATACAAAAGTATGAAGACTATTGCTTAACGCATTGTAAGCCTCCCTGAGTCTCCGTAGAAGGGCATCATCATCATCATCATCATCATCATCATCATCATCATCATCATCATCATCATCATAATCTGACATAATGCTGATATTTAATGATCTGGAGAGACCCTTAAGGGTTTTTTACAGCATAAGAGTCAAGATGGCCAGATTTGAAGTAGTGTATAAACTGGGTACTTTATTGAGCATTGACTCAAACAATTAGCAAGAGCAAATGTATAGTATTCAGAAGGTAAAGAGGTTTGTATCCATGGAAAGTCATCCAGTGTCTATGTTTAACATTATATGGACTTTTATTAGAGAAGGGTGGGATGAAAGAACTTTTATTGGATTTCAAGAAACCTGGAGGATAAAATCACTCAGATCTGCTTGGATACCAAGTGGGCAAATTTTATTGCACTGACTGAGATTCTCCCTTGTTGGCTGGTATGAATTTGTTCCAGTTACTCCTGAAGAGCTAGACAGGGTTTTTTTTCCCCATAGGTTTAGCGCTATCATCTATTATCTGGACCCTTGTCCTTGTTGACAAAGGCCACCAGGAAGGTATCAGGTGGTTAGATCACCATGGTGATTCAAACGTTCTTGAGAGATTGAATAATCCTGCTTGTTTTGAAAGAGACAGGAATGTGTCCCCTCTTCAAGAAGCGAACAGTTAAACCAACAACATCGAACAATGTCTAATCTTCAGCTTTCCTTTTATAGATGGTGGACATGCAGTTGCAAAAAGCCATTCTTTGAAGCAGCAGAACAGCATTAAATTGTTCCCCATCCTGCTATTTTTTTCCCCAAAATCCAGCAAAACATGCATTTTTCAGAGATCTTTGGCCATGAAAATGTTATGAGTATTGTCTCTTTTATTATCTCTTTTCACATGACATTTGGGCTATTCTCATGCATTTTGATTATTCACTGCATTTTAATTTTAATTTTGTTTCTTTTCTCTTTTTTTGGTCCTTATTCTAAAAGGATTATGTAAACTGATCAAGAGTTCTCCTGGATTGGAGCAGCAACAAAATAAGACCTAGTAAATAAATATATCCGCTCCAAAACCATTGATGATGAAGCTGGCTTGCTTCAGTTAATTATAGCAATATAAATCACAGCTAGTGAGGACATATAAAAAATAAATAAATGTTAGTTCAATGAAATCTTCAATAACTTAAAATCAGATGAAGGGGCAGAAG
Organism: Masticophis lateralis; assembly: GCA_030761175.1. Taxonomy (NCBI): domain Eukaryota; kingdom Metazoa; phylum Chordata; class Lepidosauria; order Squamata; family Colubridae; genus Masticophis; species Masticophis lateralis. Next base: position 193,788,293 of record JAUDYJ010000001.1, on the reverse strand, counting down.
TGGATGAATTCCAGGCTTATATATGCAATGATAAAACTATTGTTTATGTCCAGACCCAGTCTGTCTGTCTCCATTTATTGTGGTCATATGATATGTAGAGTGAATAATTTGTTGCAGCAGCCAAGATAATCATCACCATTGCCCATCAAATAAAGCTTTGCATTTATTGTCATTTCTACTGCCTCCTTAGTAAATAAATGTCTATACAGTTCAAAATTTGTCCATTTCCCTTTTCTTCTCAGTTTTTCCTTCTGTAGGAGTTTACGTTCCCTTTGCCTTTGTATGGTTCTTTGGCTAAAGTATATGTGTAGCCTAATTAGGAGATGTGCTTGAAAGATGCAAATCTGCTTAAGCTCCTCTTGCTTGGAATTTTGCCTTCTGCATCCACATGCAAATCTCTCTCTCTCTCTTTCCCAAAAGGATTTGTGAAATCATTCTATGTAAATACTTATTAGTTATGGGCTTCATGATGAAGCCCTCTGAGGCCAATTGTCTTTTCAGCCCAAGACATTTTTGCCTGCTCATCTGTTTTATTGGCCTGCAGAGCTAACCCCATGCCAAAATTGTGATTGCTGCATAAATTAGTGAGTGCAAGTTATTGCTCAAACTTTGCAAAACTCCATAATTGCATGACACTGGAGACATAATTGCCAACACAATTCTTTTGAAGATGGGTGTTCCCCTACATTCCTGAAAGCTTTTACTTAGGAATGAGTATCTCGGCAAAATTTTCAAGAATAAGAGTTCTTGACTTTAAACAGTTCTTTAAAATGATCAAAATTAAATTAATGTTTTCCCCTGAATGTAGGTATGATGCCATCTTTTCCTCCATTTTCTTTCTCAAATGCTCCATTCCTCTTTAAATTTTTTGCGGTGATTTTCTGTTATAGAATCTTGACATTACGGTAGAAGGTAATTGTGTTAAAATGCTTTTATCAAAGTCCAATGTCAATATGCAAATTGGTGGCATACAAATAACTTTCCTCTTTATTATTTCATTTGCAGTGTACAGGAACAAAGCCTAAATAATTTTGCTATTCTTTGGCAGATATGCAATTCACTTGGTTATTGTCCAAACATGTATAAGGTTGCTCCTAGTTCTAAAATACTCTAGATCCTAATTAATCTGTTTGCAATGCTCTATATGTTTAGAAAACATTTAGAGCATTGTTGTTGTTTTTAGATGCAGTAATTAAGGACAGGGTGAATTAAAAGATTTTAAGGGTGGATTTAAAGATTTTTTTAAAAAGAAAAATACACAAGCTTATCAAAAAGTCATACATTTATTTTTTTTCCCCCCCAAAAATACATTTTGAAATCTAGGTCTGAATCCTTGTGTATTTAGTTACTCTTGTAGGGTGGAATTAAAGTAGCCACTTCATTGTTTTCTGAGATACTGTTCTCTAGAGAAGCTATTTAGCAGTTAAGTTCAACATAGTCTTCTATTTGATAGAATTAGAAGAACCATTGGCTATGGCACACATGCCACAGGTTGCACGCAGCGCCCTCTGTGTGGGCACATGAGCCATCATGCCAGTTCAGTTCCGCCGCACATGTGCACACGTCTCCTGCCTGCCAGCTGATTGTTGGGTCTCTGATGCGCATGTACAGGGGGCGGGGGGCATGCAGAGGGTGGGAAGCATGCAGAGGGTGGGGCACAAGTGCTGGTGATTATGCATGGGGGGGACACATGCGGGGGGGGTACATGAACATGCGCAGGGGCAGGGTGCATTTGCAGGGGCCGTGCACACATTGCATTTTGGGCACACACTTTGAGCATTCGGTCCAGAAAAGGTTAGCCATCACTGAGCTACTTCAAGTGAGTGATTCATATTTGATCATTATTTGCCGCAAATTGAACAGATTTGAGAATAATAATAATAAAAAAGTATGGGGGGGAAACAGAATTAATAACTGTGCCCATACCCTCAGAAACAAACATAGCAAGAATGTACTTTTGCTGGAACCCAACATCTTGAGCCCTAGTTCAAGATTCTGCCTGGCTATTGTCTATTAGAATAAAGAAAATAAATAAATACATGTTTAGTCTGTCTATAAATTATTTACACTACCATTCAAGTGTAAAACAGTCTTCTATAAGCACAGCAGACTTACACCAATTCTCGCAATCATCAACACATTTTAATTGAGAAACATCAGATTTCTTCAAGATGCAACAATATACGATCTCTAGAGAAAAAGTCACTTTTAAAAACAAAATGATTCATGCTCAGACTCCAGAAGCTCATCCAGGAATCACATAATTAGGCTGGCAATAATTGTTTACACTTTTTCAAGGTCACATAAGCTAGAACTCATGTAAATAAATTGTTCTATTTCTGTCCTACAGACAAGCACCACAATCCAGTTAGGAGTCACTTGTGTTAACGCAGTCTAGCTTTCCTAAGTCTGGTTTAGTGAATACAGGATGCCCATCCTTAGCAAGGAACCTTCTTTGGAACTGTCCAAATGGGAGATGTTTTCATGCTAATTGTCATGCACGATCATTGTGCTTATGCACCACTTCAGCTGGATCAAAGCCACACATCATTTCTGGACTGCAGGTTGATATTCACTCTTTTCTGGGGATTATGTGGATAGTACTTCAGCAGCTTCTTTGCATAGATGAAATCTTGTCTAATCATTCAAGGAATTCTGAACCTCTTCAGAGGAGAAAATTAATGTATGCTGAAAGAATTACTTTCCAAGTGACTAGTTGCTCCTTTTGTCTTAGAATGAATAGGCAAAGAGTATCACTTCGAGTGGTGTGTGTGTATGTGTGCGCGCGCACGTTTATTCTGCAGTTGAGTGAGGAATTGACTGCATGTTACTGTGAATTAACTGAATGATTACTCACAGGTGAGAAGCACTCACAAGAAATAAGCGAGTAGGATCCAATCATTTATTAGAGGGAACAGAGTGAATGGGATTTCTCCTTGACACTGCAGATTTCACTTCACTATTAGAAATCATTATTTCAAAACCAAGCTTACATGTGTACATCTCTGGAGTGTAATTTGTGTTTTGCTGCACTTGAATGAGAAGACGTTACATGCAATTTGCAGTTTAGCCTGTAATACACACTTGCTGGTTTTGGCTACTCTGGTTTTTTTTTTTTTTTTTGGCTGAAAGGCAAAGAAAATAAACCTCAAACTCCTGGCCCATCGGCCGGATGAATCCCAGGCTGGCCAGAGGTGGTATTCAGCTGGTTTGGACCGGTTTGGGAGAACTGGTAACACTGATAATCAACTGGCCCCACCCACCCGCCCCTGTCCTATCCTGTCCTTTATTTCCTGCTTTCTAGCTCATCTCAATCACATGGAACAGCTGATTCCCCCCCCCCCTCGCCATTGTACTTACTATTGCTGACTTGGAAGGTAAGCAGCTAAACTTCTTAATCCTCCATTTTCAGTGCTGCACTCAAGTGCTTTAGGCACGTGCTCACTGAACCGGTTGTAAAACAGGCATCATCCCAGCACTGGTGTTGGCCACGCCTATGCCTGGTTTATCGAAGGGGAAAAAAAGTTCCAATACATCACTGATGCTGCTGAAATGATGTGAGTTTGACATCCCTGCTCTACAAGATCTCCAAAGTGTGGAAATTCCATATAGCATTTCATTTTATCAGTTAAGGAGAAAAGGCCAGCTCTGAAATTAGCCATAGTTGCCATAATTTCTCCATTCTCTCACCCAAGCTGTGATCTTGCATATAGATGCAAAGCATACCTGTACGCCCATATTTAAAAAAATTCTTTATTGTGAGAATCTAGATTTTGAAAATAGCAATAGCATTTAGACTTATATATCGCTTCATAGTGCTTTACAACCCACTCTAAGTGGTTTTAGAGAGTCAGCATATTGCCCCCAACAATCTGGGTCCTCATTTTACTGACCTTGGAAAGATGGAAGGCTGAATCAAGCTTGAGCCCTGAGGGTCGAACTCCTGGAGTGAGCAGTGAGTAGCCTGCAGTATTGCATTCTTTTTTTAAAAAAAAAAGTTTTATTGTTTTATTGCTACACATTATGACAAACACATAACATACAACATAAAAATATATCCTCTTTTTAACAAGTGTTTCTTCATGGTCTGCTTTTCACTGTGATTCCCCCCCCCCCATATCTCTCACATAGCTTCATTTTCTTCATTGTCCCCTTTTTGATTGATTACAATATATTTTCTAATCCTAATAGCCTTAATTTTATACATTTCTATGTATTTGTTTCAGACGCCTGCTCTCAAGCCATTCATATCATTTGTTCCAAATTGTATAGTAATCTGTCTCTTCTTTTTCTTTTATTAACTTGTCCATCTCAGCACATTCTAAAACTTTTTTTTATCACTTCTTCATCTGTTGGTGTTTCTTCCTGTTTCCATTTTTGTGCATATGTTATTCGAGCTGCTGTTGTGATGTGTAAAATCAGATATTTTATTTCTTTGGTATATATTCTTGTAAATATTCCTAGTAGAAATATTTCCAGTTTTCTTTCAATTGGTTGATCTGTTATTTTTTCTAACCATTTCTTTATATTTGTCCAGAATTTTTTCGCTGCTGGGCATGTTAACCATAGGTTCCATGGGTTTTCTTACACTTCCAACATGTTGGGTCATTATTTGGGAACATTTTTGTGATTCTTGTTGGTGGTAAATGCCATCTATAAAACATCTTCAACTGGTTTGTACTGCATTCTAATATGATGCTATACAAAACTATTCTTCATCCCCACCTTTTAAAAGGTAAAAGGGTTCCGTAACTTGAGGAACTGCCTGTTTCCCATAGTATTTGCTTTGGCAATTTGATCTGACAGTGTTAGCACACTCTGGCTTCCTTTGTTTAAACAATGTCATCCATTGGGATCCGGAAGCATACTTTTTCTGTAGCCACATCTGCCCACTAGGTTGTAGCTCTACCCCAATACAAAGACTTGCATCCTACTAGTATTTTCTAGGGCACTCTTTCCTCAAGCCTTTGGGAAGGATGTTTGATGCCTCTTTTCTTCCTTTCCTATTTCCATCTGGGATTGTTTTCTCTGCCATCTATGTTTTTTCTCCTTTTCCTGATTGTTTGATTGGAATCTCCTTGTTGCAATGTAGCTAGTTCCCTTTGATTTCCTGATATTAACTCAATTTTTGCTTCTCAAGCAAGAGGTAACAGATTTGGGGTTTGCAATTGGAGGCCTCAGTAGCTCCAGCTGGAAACAAGCAGGAAATTTCCCTTGGGTTTTCGGGTTTGTTTCTCTGAGTTTCTTTGGAAAGAGTTGGGAGGAGGAAATAGGATTTTAGGAGATTTGGATTAAAATGTATGATTATATTGAAGTTGAAGTAGGTGAATTAATTGACTTTCAAGATATGTTTGTTATTCTGGTCTGGAGCCATGGCACCATAGTTGGGGAAATAGCGGGTTCTTACGAGCCCACAAAAACCCCAACTGTCAAACCACCACCTGACCGGTCTTCGGACCGACCCTCATCTTGCAGGGATGGGGGGTGAAGAGGAGTGCCTTGGTGTGCCAAGAGGAACAGGAAAGTTCCTCGGAGGCCAGAGGGAATCCTCGAAGTCGGCGGTGGGAGTAGGCAGCCATGGCAGCTGCCACAAAGCCGCGACAGACCAGGATATAAGATCGTGCAGGAGGGAAGAAGAAGAAAGAGCGAGTATCTTGAAGCCGGGTGAGTGACACCAACCCAGGCAAAACAACACGTTTATTTGGATTTTTTTAAAAAAAAATAAGACTCCAAACTGTGGGGCTTGAAAATTGAAAGGAAAAAAAATTGGAAATGAAGACCCGAAATAAATTTTATTTTAGTAAATTTGGCTTGGAAGAATTGGCTTTTAACAACTTAGAAAATTGACTTTTCTTTTATTTGGAGTGGATTGGAGAAATGTCTCTTTGGGAGTATACACCTTTGAAAGTTAACGAAGCTAATGAAGAAAGACAGACAGATGGCCACATAATTGCCATGGAGTCTGTGGTGACTAAGCAGGAGAGTGGATTGAAGAGATTTCTCTTGCCGTTTGGAAAAGAAACATTTTAAATGGCTTTTTACCTTGGATTATTTTGAAATTAACATTAGATCTATGGACTTTGGAGATTCCTATTCTGTACCAGATGATTTCAAGAAGAAAGAAGGAATATTTTGGATATTTGACAATGAAAATTAACAAGCTTAGCAAAAAAAATAGCCATATATACACTATATCAGTAGTGAAAAGTAAAATTTGTTACTACCAGTTCTGTTGGCAGGGCTTAGCGGGGGGAAATGTGACTGAGTGGGTGTGGCCAACTTTTTTTTAGAAAAAACCTTTAAAATCATTTTTTCTACAACCTCTTTGGCTGAAGAGGTTGTTAAAAATGTTTTAAAAGCCTCTGACGATCCCAGCTGAGTTGCCTGATCGTCAGAGGCTTTTTTTTCCTTTTAAAAGCATTTTTCAGCCGAAGAGGTTGTAGAAAAAAAATGCTTTTAAAAATAATTTTTAAAAAGCCTCTGATGATCGTGTGGCTCAACTGGGCATGGTGGGGGGCAGGGATTTTTGCTACCGGTCCTCCAAACCACCCATTGCCATCGCTACCAGATCGGGCGATCCAGTCTAGGCCAGGAGCATTTCTCCTGCATTTTATCAGTTAAACCGCTCTTTACCTTCATTTATGTCAATGTGACTCTAAACCAGAATACAGATTTCAGTCTATACAGAATATTCTGTATAGACTGAAATGCCAACACAGTTTGCAAGGCCTTCAGACCCCTCTGCAGCCTACAGTTCCTTGCCTGCTGTGCAGGTTCTCTATCTTCTACCAATAGTTTTTTACTTTTACTTTCCTTTCTCTGTGAGAGCACTTATGTATATATACAAGGTTGAAGAATCAAACTGCAGATTCATGTGCAAAAACAGGATATCACTCTTAAGCAGGGGTGGGCTTCAAACATTTTAGCAAGAGGTTCTCTACCCAGTTGCTGGGTGGGTGTGGCCATGGTGGTAGTGGCCTAGTCAGCCTCCTGTACCATGGCGGGCGGTGTGTGTGTTTTTTTGCCCTCCCCAGGCTCTGGAGGCTTTCCTCGAGCCTCCAGGAGGGCAAAAACAGCCTCCCCAGGCTCTGGAGGCCCTCTGGAAGCCAGAAACAAACCCATTTCTGGCCTGCCTGAACTTCCGGTAGGCCCATTTTTCACCCTCCCTGAGCCTCTGTGTGTGCTCTGCACTTACCTGCATCCAAAATGGGCTGTGTGGGGCTCCTGGAAGGGGAGGGGCTGGATATGCGAAGCCAGCCAGGAGTGGGATTTGGGGTTCTCTGAATTGCACAGAATCTTAGCTAGAAGTTCTCCTGAACCCCTGTGAACCCCCAGCAGCCCACCCCTGCTCTTAAGGTTCATATATCTTCCTTATCAGAATGTTGCAAACATAATACTGCTAAAATCTTTGTTTAGCCTAGACATGGTTACCAGTCCCAAGCCATCAGAATTTTGTTTTAAAAAATATGTTTCTTTCTGGAGATGGTGGGTTTTCCCCCTCTGCTTTTCTTTCAAATAAGTCCAGAGTTTTAATATATTATTGCTTTTCCAGTCATCTGAAGTAGAAGTTTTTTCATCCTCAGATCCCAAATAATGCAGTCCAAACAAAAACCTAAGAACAATGTGGGTTTGTGTGTGTGTTCACATCACATGAAAGAATTATTTAATCTGCAAGACTCATTTAGCAATGGTTATTTCATTTGCATAGTTCCTCATATACGAAGTCGTGCTATTTCATCTCTAAAGAAAAACGGGTACAGGATTTATTCCCAGCTGTTTACTTAATTGATATTGCTTTTGTCAGAAGGATCAAATTCCTTCTTTTTCCCCTAGTTCATTTTGAAGCTGGAAATATCAATGAAATGTACCAGTTGATTAGTTGTCAAGTAGCTTTGGAGGGGCAGCTGCAAAAAACTCTTTTAATAGGGTTTTGTAGTTTAGATATTTAGCCAATAATTATCAACAGAATGGAATGTGTTAGCTTATTACAAACAAACATTTCCTTACCTTAGAGTGAAAGCAGATGCCTCCTTATTTATAGTTAAACAGATGTCTCTTTATCTAGAGGTAAAACATAGGGTTTTTCTGTGCATAAGATATACAGTATGTCTTCCTTTACATAGGTACTCATCGGCATATCTTATTTTACAAGGGTTTTGCTATGTGATGTCTTTTGTATTGCGAATGGAAAAGCCGGCTTTTATAAAATGACATCCCTTAATTTAAACTTATTGTAAACATATGTATAAAATAATTCCAACACTTTATATGAGTCAGAAGCTCTTATGCCAAGCAAATTTGGGGCTATGTTAGTATGCAAAAGAGCAATTCCTGTCATGTTGGGTGCTTTGTCTAAAAAACCATTCATTTATCTTTATGTGGGATTTTATTGGGCAACTAAACCTTTGCAGTAAATCGATGGTTTCCATGGTTTTATTCTTTTTTTAAAAAAAATACACTAAGATAAAATGATGTTAATGTCTATTTACATCTTAGAAAAGAGTAGAAATTCTTTTTCAAAGCAATACTAAGAAAAATATACATCTCAGTCAACTGGATATCAAAGTAATTAAATTCAGCATGCTAAACTACATCTTAATGAACTTCATAGTTAAAACCTGCATTCTAAAAAAACACTTTGAAGATGTCCTAATTTGAAACTTAAATAATGTAGGAATAGGCAAATAAATTGAATAAACAAAGTGTGCGAAAGAGATATATCACTTTTTTTTACAAAATGTTTTTTAAAGTTTTCCTTCATCTAAGAATACAATATTTTACTCTTTCCAGTGTGCATATTTTCTATGCTAGAGGATCAGCAAATGACCAGCAAATGGCATTTCAGATCAGACCCTGGTGGTGAATAAGGAGGTTAGGCAACCATCATAAATGTGACTCCCAAATTGTAAAAATTTTCCTTCTGAAATATTATTTTAAATAGTTTAAGATACATTTACATATTAAAGCAATCCACAATACACCAATATCAAAATAATGTACATATTTACATATAATTTACCTCATAGAATCCTCAGGATTAAAAAAAAATCCTCCTTTTAAAAGTGCCTCCACTTTTGAAAAGTTACTTATCGTTGTTTATATCAAAACCTCAAATAACAGTAGAATGTATGGAGTGAATCTCCACTTTCTAACTGAAAGTCTGTCAAATACAGAACTTTATTAAGAGCAGAAGACTTCAACACTTAATACTATTAAGTATGGAAGAAATGATGGTTGGCACTCATGTTTGAATGAAGGTGGGTAGAAGGAGGAGCCATTTAAACCTCATTTAACCCTTTCCTCTGTGTGTGTGTGTGTGTGTGTGTGTGTGTGTGTGCACGCACATGCCTTCAAACCAGTGTTGATTCCTGATAACTGCCTGAACTAGTCTTGTCAGTTTTCTTGACAAGATTTTGGAAGTGCCTTGCCTTTGTCTTTTTTCTAGGGCTGAGAGTAAGTAACTGGCCCAAGATCATCCAGATGGCTTTGTGTCTAAGGCAGGACTAAAATGTACAGTCTCTCAGCTTCTAGCATCATGCCTTAACCACTAGGCCAAACTGGCTCTCATGTGGCAAAAGGAGGGAATCATTTTCTCACATAGGGAAACCAATATAATCTCCTGGAGACAGCTGGGCATCCCTTTCATGATAAATCTAATAAGCCATGAAAGGAAGGATTGGGCAAACGTCAAAGAGTTGGTCAAACACAATCAAGGACCTTATTCATATTCTTAACCTTTAATAACTAAAAATCATCTCCTACCCCCCCCCCCCCAAACTGATAAGACAGTGCCCTGCACAGCTTTACAGACTGAGCTGCGAAAACTGGAGGGTTAAATTCATGATGAATATAATTGATTTTTTTATCCTCAAAGGGCTTTGCTCCATTCTTGAGCTGAAATGCTATCCACCTTGTCAGCAGGCAATTATACTGGCATGAAATTTGCGGTCCCCACTGCCAATCCATATTCTGCTTCTCCTGGCTCTGCTTCAAGCCATCATCATCCCCCAAATTTCCTCCAAGCAAAGTCCTTCTTGAGCTGGGAAAGTATATATATCCTTTCCCACACATCTCACAATGATATATGACCAATGAAAAAGCTGTTGCTAGTCTATGCTTGTGCCAGAGTTAGTGCTTCCTGAGTCAGTAAAACACACGAGTAGTCCCAAAAATCTGTTTTATTTTAACAGCTGTGAATTCTGTTCATTCAAAGATGAGTCCCAAATAGTTGTAAAGAGTCCTTCAGAATAAGGCTGATCCCACTTTTATCTCCCTCGACACGCCGCCAAAGACCTAATTGGCAAAGCCACATGGAGTCCAGAATCAAACAGAGCTTCAGACTTTAAACTGCACAAAATTAACAACGTTGCTTCCTGCAATGCTCCACATGCCTTTTCTCCTCTTTTAAGTTTTATGGGAGGGGCCAATCATCTCCAAGCAGGGGTGAAATGCTCCCGGTTTGGACTGGATCACCTGATCTAGTAGCGATGGCAGCAGGTGGTTCGGAGAACCAGACAACCTCTTCCGATGAAAAAATGCTTTTAAAAGTTAAAAAAAAAAAAAGAAGCCTCTGATGATCGCGCAGCTCAGCTGGGATCATCAGAGACTTTTCAAAGCATTTTTTTCTGCAACCTCTTGGCTGAAGAGGTGGTAAAAAAAATGCTTTGAAAAGTCTTTGATGATCCCAGCTGAGTTGCCTGATCGTCAGAGAGGCATTTTTTAAAAAGCCTCTCTGACGATCCCAGCTGAGTTGCCTGATCGGCAGAGGCTTTTCAAAGCATTAGAAAAAATCCTTTGAAAAGTTAAAAAAAAAAAGTTGGCCGTGCCCACCCAGTTACATTACCCCCCACACACACACCAAGCCATGCCCACAGAACCAGTAGTAACAAATTTTACATTTCACCCCTGTCTCCAAGCCCTACTTCCGAGTCGTCCCTTTCATTTTAACTGTTCCTGCTTTCTGGCAGCTCTGCACATGCGCACACTGGGAACCGGCTCCCCCTGTTCCTCTGCCTCACTGAGATCTGACTCTGGAGGCTCCAGAGGCAGCACATACCTCCCAGGTGGCCGTTTCTCTGCCTCTAATGCAGAGCCCTCGTCTGAGCTTTCCCCAGACTCCAGGACTGGCCCATGTTCCTCCCCAGCTCCGACACTGTCTGACTCTGCTGCCAGCTCCGCAGGCTGCTGGCAGACCACAACAGTTAGATGCATATGAGGAAAGCTCCCAGATGTATAAGGGGAAATGTATCCCCCCCCCCCCCAGTATTTCTCTCATATGCATGCAGAAGAAAATAAAATGAATAGTCACAAATGGAGTGAGGAGGAGGAGATTGTTTTAAGTACTTAAATTTTATAATCTTGAAGAAAAGGATTAAGATATTCTCATTAACAGAAAAACAAAGATGGAAGGGACGTCCATCTTCTATCCAACCCCCTGCTCAAACAGGAAACCCTATAATATTTCAGCCTGGTCTCTGTTATTATTAGTCCACCACACTACAGCTAACAAGGACATAAAACCATTTCAGACATGAACTGGAGATGAAGTAAAGAAAATGTCTAAGGGATATAAAAGAAAAAAGTGATCTTTCCAGGGCATGTTTATACTGAGAATAGGTGCAAGTGGGAAAAGAGCCAAAGGATTTAATATAGATATCACATGAATCTACTGAGGAAGCTATTTGATGTCCTATTGGGTAATATCCAAAAAAAGTCTGAGATAACCTGGAAATAGCACTAATGGATGTTAGATCAAGCCAAGGCCCATCCTTGTTCAACATTTTGTTTCTCACAACTTCCCATGGCATCTCCTGCTATTGTTGCCCTGCAATCACATTTGGGAATTCTATTTCCCCTAACCTGGGGGTAACATTGGTTTTTCAAAGCCAATAATCCTTGAAAAACCTGTCCTCCATGAATTTATTCAGTTTCTCATAAAGTCAGCCATGAATGGCCATCAAAGATGTTATGGTAAAGAATTCCACTGGTCAATGATGTTCTTGTACATAGTTCACAAATACATACGTATGTGTTAACACAAGTGCTTACACAATCTATTGGACAATAGCACACAATGTCTTCCACTATGTCTACTATAACAGTTCATAGACTAGGTTTCCTTCCAGAATTTCCTCTCCATCTCTATATTTGCTCTATTCAGTTATGATTTAATACTTCAACCAAAATCATAAGTCATTGTAATTAGGGATATGTACTCCTGAGATTATTTGTACAACTGGAAAGTAAGTGCTTTAATGAATGGATTATTCCATCTTTTCTCTGTTCCTTGAAAATTGGTCATGGTTTTGATCAATTTTCAAAGACAAGAGTTCACATAAACAAAGATTAAGGAACTTCTATAGGAATTATTTTGCAGTAAATACCTGGCTGCTGTACTGTTATGAATGGATAAAGAGGATTATGACTAAATCCTCTTCTTAAAATTCTCTTTCCATACAGAGGCAAAGTTGAAGCAATATCTATAGTTTACTTTTAAAACTTGTTTAAACAAGTAGCTGGTAAGTTGTCATACTCTGTTCTGAAGAAACATATTAAGAAAATGTTTTGTAGACCTTCTTCTCTTTAGCTTTTCCTTCATTTGATCTCGCTTGTCCTTGTCTCTTTTTCAGTTGAATTGTACAATTCAGAAAACTCAATATAAATCAAGACTATAGGGAGTGGAGAGTTTCATTTGCTTCTTTCTTAACTGTAGTACATCTTCAATTTTCTTGTATCAATATAAAATATGTCACAATAGGCATTCTTATTCAGTAAAAAATATTTTACCTCTTCACTCCCAATTGTGGGAAAAAAATCAATATCAGAACCACACTATAGGTGGATTTTCATATCAAGGATGTTGTAATACGACAACTTTTCTTTCAAACTAGTACATTCAACATTTATTACTCTGTTTCAAACCAATATATTATTGTCCTTTTTTCCCATCCTAAGCATATATTGAGAATTATGACACCTTGTAAGATAATTTTCACATTAGAGATCCTGGATCGAAGAGTACTGTAAGCATGCTTAGAACAAAACTGGACTTTGGCTACGCTTGTGACATAGTGACCAAAATATGCCCCAACTCATTGGTACTCCTTTTATCATTAGCATGGAAGACTGCATATACCGGCATGACTGGACTGATAAACTTGTCTATAAACATATGAAAGTGTTTTATATGAAATACTAAATTGGCAAAAGTCATGATAAACAGTAGAAGTCAATTTTTATGGGCCCATCTGATAATGACAATGGCATGTGGCCAATTGCAACTTGGAATGTAAAAGAGGTAAATGAGGAAGGAAGGAAAGAAGGAAAGAAGGAAAGAAGGGAGGGAGGGAGGGAAGGAGAGAGGGAGAAAGGAAGGAAGGAAGGAAAAGAAATAACAGATCTGAACAAAGATGGTCTGATCTTATGGAGTAGAGCTGATAAATACTTGAAGGGTAGTGAAAACATAGATATAATTATGAATGAAAGGGCTAAAATGTGTCAGTACACAGCCTGCTTTCATGCATGCCTTTCTTTTGGTTGTTCTTATATATACAGAGACACCCAAAGAAAACTTTTGTTTTAGACAGTTGATAAAAGAAACTGTTTCCCGTATAAAATTGTTCCCACAGAAGGAGGAGGAGCTATCAGGATGGGAACAAAAATGGAGTCTTAAATTACCAGAGAAACTCTGGAAAGGGAAAGCGACAGAAAGAATTTGAAAGAGACACAGTGTGTAACAGCCAAAATCTCTGGATATCTCAATCTCTGCTGAAGATTAGCTGTTGGTTTTAGGGAAATGTATGGGGAACCTTGCAGTCCTAAAATGGACCAGGCAATGTTATACTGCTGAAGTTTTGCCTTGGGGCTATGATGACAGAAGGCATTGAAGGAGGACACAATCAGTAGAAGTAAACCTAAAGCAAAGAGCAAGAGGTGCCTTGGGAGACTCTTCACATATGATCCCTCAGAGATTGAAGATGATAAAGGATAAGAGGTTTTATCAGACTGAGAAAAGCCACTTGCCAGTTTGACTTGCCAGAGAAAAATTGCTGGCCAATATCTTTAACCCTTTTCTCAAAATCCCCATTGTAGCAATTGAAATGTTTAGAAGGGTACCTATGCACCCCTAAAGTATGTTTTTCAAATGTAAACTTGCTCACAGAACTTTGAGCTGCATAACTGAATAGAAAAGAGAGAAAGAGGCAAAGAAAGAAAAACCTACTTGTGGTTCATTTAAATTCTCAGACCGAAGCTTTACTCCCTTCTTTTCTTATCAGTAAAAGCAGCCAGGAGGAGGCAGAATAGTTGTCTTGTATAGTTGTTTAATAAAAAACAAGAAAAGTGTAAAGTGGTGGTTTGTACCAAGTTTTCCATCAAACTTTATGAATCCACAGGAAGCTCCAGTCATAGCTAGAAAGTATGAATTAGTGTTATCTAGATTGTCGTGGGTACATATGAAAATAGAAATCCATAGCTTGGTTATGCATTGTTATGCCATCCTGAAAAATGATAACAAAAGAACTAGGGGTAGCTTTCGGGGGAAAAGATATTACAATATATTGGATGAATGTGAACTAGGTGAAAAATTATTGTATTGTATGATATGAATGGCTAGGTGAGAATGATATAGATGAGAATGACAGAAAAAAAATAAAGGACCCAAGAATGAACAACAATACTGTTGTTTGAGCTTTTTTTTTTAAAAAAAGGGGGGGGTGTTTATTGTGAATATATAGTTTAGGCATAAGTCTACCCATAAATATGTATGGGAAAACAATTAACTAAAAAGCAGTAGTGATTTGAATGCTAAAGATAAAAGATTCAGAATCTTTTTATTGTTCAGGTGAAAAATAGTTCTGGACAGGGCAATATCCTGTTAATGTCAGAAGTGGATTGGGTTAAAACTGGAAGTGGAAAAAAGGAAAGAAATTAAAGCAAGAGGGAAATAACCCAACTTCAGAAAGAGAAACATTTTTTTAAGCAGTCTTGTAATCCTTTCAATCGGGGTGGAGTTGGGGTGACTGAATGAAGCTCAAGCATTTACTGATCAGATGCCTTTCCTGACACCTATGCAGAGTTCAAAGCAGACAATTACTCATTGTGCCCCGAGAGAGAGAAATATCTGCTGCTACCTAGGATAGCCAATTTCTAGCCTGGTGCCTTAACCACTAGATCAAACTGCTTGGGACAGTATTTGACAGAATTCTGACTGAAAGGGTGGATCCAAGAAGGAACAACAATGTTTATCATAAGCAGTAAGATTCTATTTGAGGCATAGGGTATGCAGGGCAATGTTTTGTTTTAACCAGTTATTTCTGAAATATATAAATGTATGAATGTTTACCGTATATTTGTTGATTTTCAGAAGTGTATAATAAATGAATAGGCCTGAAATGTTTTGCATGAATAAGGAGTTTAAGAGTGATTGCGGAATGCAATCATGAATATAGACAGAATAGTGTGCATGGTCCCTTGGTTCTTAATGAGAAACACAGAGTTCTGTAGGTTGGGACCATATATAAATGAATACTGTTCTTTTCAGCCTATGTCATGTTGTTACCCATGAATCCAAATTATTGGGTGCAAATATTAGATAGATGAGTATGGATCTGAAAATTAATGCCTCAAAGACTAAGGCTGTTGAGTTTAACAGGAAAAATAGAGTGAAGTTCAAGGAGATATCGTGTGACTATATACACATTATGAAAAACTAACTACTACATCCATTGATAGAATGTTTACTAAAAATTAGACAAATGATTGAGAAATTTGAAGACATAGCCATGCTGGTTAAAAGGGAATGAATAGATTCCAGTCTGTTGCAACAAATAATTTCTGTTTTGTTTTGTTTTGTTTTTGTCAAAGAAGCAGAATTTTCTGTGAGCAAGAGGAGGTATCTGCCCAATTCATTAAAGGTATAGAATGCCAGCCATACTGGCTTATGTCATGGTGGCTTCACATCATCAAGCACAATTTCAGATAATTTTTTAAAAATCTTGCCTCCAGTTTTCAGAACCAAGTGTGCATATCTCTTTTCCACCCCATCCCTGCAGTGCTGTTTTATAATTACCACACCAGAGGTAATCCTCAATTTATGACCACAATTGAGCCCAAAACTTCCATTGCTAAGGAATACAGTTGTTAAGTGAGTTTTGCTCCATTAGGTAGGTAAATATAAACTGAATGCATGGAATGAAGTCCTTAAAAAGTAATTGTAGCAAAACAAGAAGAGATATATTCAAGAATAAATGAATGCTGAATGAATCTGGATTGGGTTCAAAAATTTATCCAGTGTGAACAGAATGTACGAGGACATAGCATCCTGGGGAGGAGGGGAGGCATGGATACAACAGATGCATCATGATTCAAATTATATAATTTAAGTATAGGTATCACAACATTATTACATAATAATGACCATTTGTGTGGTGATGTCATGATGGATGTGTCATCAATTTGATATCATACCTTGCTATGGACTTGTACGAGTGATGTTAGAATAGCAAAAGAAATGCATGAAGGAAGAGTGAATAGATGCCATAAGGAAAAAGGAGTGTCAGGATACTGTATGAAGTCATGACTTCTTGAAAAAGAGAGGATAAGATGTTTATAAAGAAATTACCATTTGAAAGCACTGTGTGGATCAACTGCAAGGAAAGCCAGTCTGTACAGATACAAAGATAAAGAGTTTTGTAGTGAATTCTGATGTAAACTATGTTTAACTATCTCCTTTTCTTTTTCTTTTCTTTTTCTTTTCTTTATTACATCTTACTCCTTTTCTCCATTATGTTTGCCTATTGCTCTGAAAGTGAATGGATAGATATACAATGTCTGTCTGTCTGTATAATGTCCTCCTATCTTTTAGCACATTGTTCTGCAATATTTAGAACAAAGTGTCACTTTAGAAGTCTGTGGTTCATGTTTTACAATGTATTTTGAATCAGCACATTTATATTCCTCCCCTTTAGTATTTCAGCTGTCTGGCTAATGGCTGTTTATCACAATGAACATTACTTTGGTTCATATGGTCACTTTCAAATTTAAAAAAAAATAGCAATTGTTGGCAAGAATGCCTGGGATCCAAAGTCTATTAAACAACTGTCAAAGACTGAGTTGGCCCAGACTGAGGGGAGGTTTTGATGTTTTCCCCACCACCACCAATTATAGCAATATAATTTATTGAATTCCAAAATTGCCCAAATAAATTGAAAAGAAGAAAGAAAAGGAGAATCCAACCAAAGCTTCAACAGCAAAAAATGGCCCTCTTGTGAAATTATAATAATTGGTGCTGGATATATTTATTCTACATTTATGTACTAGTTCTTATTTCATTTAATAAAACAGTATTTGCATAGAATATATTTCAAACGAGAATAGTATTTCAGACACATTCTGATAGGCAATCAGGTTCATGCACTGATTTCATTTTAAGACAGCCAAGGGTATATGTGTGAATGCCCTTTTGTTCGGTTCCCAGTAGTCTGGCTTTCGACACTTTAATTATAGTAAATGATATGGGAAATTCTATTTCTCCTATTGGGTATTTTGAGTAAAAGAAACAATCCTGTTGCATAGTTGTTTGTTTGTTTTCCAAAGAAAATCTGTGTCCACAGATTTGATTGAGAATGTATTTTATAGCCTGTATTCAATCAGTGGTACAGTTAGGTTACAGACTTTGGAGGAGTCTAAAATAATTTTTTTTTCTCTTGCTTGAATGGTGATAAGTCAGTCCTGTGCTTTTTGTGGCCATTGTAAAATTAGGCTGAAGGGAGTTCTCTCAAAGTCTTACCTTGTTGGCACACTGATAGCTGTATGTACATATTCTAACCTAGAACATAGCACACACTGCAAAATTCTGGAACATGTTTTTATTCAATGAGACACAAATCTAAATCTGCAAAAGAAGACAGATTTCATTTGTCATTATTACCAACCTATCCCTTTCTTTCTGGTGCTATGTGACTATTCATTTTTCTAAATGATTACTTTGTTCTAACAATATTTTAAGGTATTTCCATTTTAATTTCAAAACAGGATAGTTTATTTGATGCCTTGATATGCTATGACTTTTGTTTCCCTATCAAAGCTAATTTTCAGTTTGACACTGGATGGATAGTTATGATGAGCTTAGCAGAAGACGATCAAACTTCAGAACTCCATCTCTTGCTAGCCAAAGAATGTATGGCTGGCACCCCTGTTGAGCATGTTGACAGCTTCAGAACTGCAGTTTCTTTTGGAGTCAAATTCCCTTATTTTTAGACTCTGCCGCTATGACATTCAGCACTAAATTTGCTCTTGTTATGAATAATATCCTGCCTGTTAACAAGACGGAACAAAAAGATGCTTTAGCAGAGCTCCCTCTACCACCCACTGTCATCACCTTGATGTTTGTTTTTTCAAAATAAATTCAGCAAGCAGACAGGAGTTCAGGCATGCTTAAATTAGGAGGGCAGGGAAGGTAACATTGACGTGAACTATAGGCAAATCACAGCAAAGTTTGTTGTACTCTTCAGTTACACCATCACAATTCAGATGCATTTGCCAATTGCCAAGTCTGCAAAATCTATAGTAGAGTCCTGATGCTCCCTGAGTTTGGTTGTTTGCTTGCAGATGTTTCATTACCAATCCAGGTAATAACTTCAGTATCTTCCCCTGTCAGAATTGGTGGGGATGTTATTTTCTCCTTGGTAGTTCCTTGCTTGGGTTGTTGTTTTCTGCTTGTTTGTTTGTCTGATTTGGTAGTTCCTTGATTGGGTATTGTTTATTGGTTGACTGTGTGTCTGGTGTTAATTCTGGTCAACTGGGTGTTGACTGCTGGTAAGGAAGTGTTCTTTTTGTTTTTTTAGCTTTTTGGTTGTTTCTTTTGAATTGTATGTTTATCTCTATGTGCCTGTTGATGTCTGATTTGCCTGAATCCCAAGCTTATAAAACTTTTCTAGCATTTTTACATGACCTATCATGATCATGATCTATGATATTCACAATTTTCCAGTTGAAACTATGGTTAAGTCTATCGATATGTTATGATAGTAATGAATTTTCATCATTTCTTCTGATTGCTAGTTGGTGTTCCTGAGTATGCTGTGCTTGTCTTCTGTCTGTTTGACATACACAGTGGTTGTTACAGTTCTTATGCTTTATGTTGTAAATGGCTTCTGTTTTTTCTTCTTGGCCTACTAAGTGTTTTGATTTACTTACAATGTTTTGGAGGGTTTTAGTTGGTTTGTGTGCTATTGGGATGCCCCGTGGTTGTAATAGTTTATTGTTAGTTGTCTCTGAGATGTTTTTGATGCATGTCAATGTTATCCTTTTCATAGCTTGTGTTGTTGTACTGTGGTAGGTTGAGTGGTCAGGTCTTTTTGATAAAGTTATATGAGTATCCATTTTGTTGGAAGATGTTTTATAGGCAGTCTGTTTCCTTTTCCTGGGGTTCGGAGTTGCTGCATTGTGTTTGTGTACATCTCAGTGATATTATTACACAACTCTTCTTGTGGGAGGTTGAGTTGTTACTTTGGTAGTGGGTGGTGAGGGTTCAACAAATTTGCATTTGTAATTTGCTGCTATTTCCTCTACTAAGGAGGATATTCAGAAAAGGTAATATGTCAAAATTCAGTATAATGCTGACATATATGATAAAGTCAAGTCATATCATGAACTAATGTTATGTATGCACTTGGAATTCCTTGCTAGAGCAATTTCTTTATAAGAAAACATAAATTCTGGACTTCAGTTTTCTCACAAGCAGTTTTCCATGTTAGCTTACAGGCAAAACTTCCTTTTTGGTTTAACATTTTTTCATGAAACAGAATTCAAAAAGGAAGATATTCTATGATAACCTTCATTCTGTTTCAAGACTTTGGGTTTAGACTAGGGGTGAAATCCAGCAAATTCTGACAGGTTCTGGAGAACTAGTAGCAGAAATTTTGAACAGTTCAGAAAACCGGTAGCGGAAATTTTGAGTAGTTCGGAGAACCCGCAAATACCACCTCTGGATGGCCCCAGAGCGGGATGGGAATGGAGATTTTGCAATATCCTTCCCCCAGGAGTGGGGAGGGAATGGGGATTTTGCAGTATCCTTCCCTGGAGTGGGGTGGGAATGCCACACCCACCAAGCCACGCCATACAACCAGTAGTAAAAAAATGTCACCACTGGTTTAGACTTGACAAAATGTAGGGAAATTTACTTTTCACTTCTAAGACAAAGGGCTATGATATCCTAAGCTAGTATCTATTAATACCTATGGCAAATTGCTGTAGATTTTTTGGCTTCCTTATACATTTTCTTTTCAATTAAAATAAAAGTTAAGGAAATACTTAAATGCTTCTTTTGTGATTTTCCTTTATAAAGCATAGTTTTAAAGATCTATTAATAAGAATATATAACTTTATATTTCTGTCCATAGAGCTCCTATGACAGGGCTACAAAATTATGAATGGCCAGACAGAGCAAAGTGTTTGCATCTCTGTACTATTTTTTTCATGATAATCTAGATACAGTGAAATAATTCAGTATGTCGGAATATCATATGGCTAGTGAATTACAACTATTTAGTGTGATGCTCAAGAACACCCTAAAATCTTCCACTTTCTAGAGATTTTTTTTTTGCCTTTAGTTTAATTTTAACAACCAAAATTAATGAGGTTTGATTTTTTCCCCCCTTCCTTAACAAGGAAAAAAAAAACATTAGGGAAAGAAATAAAAGGTGGAGGGAACAAAGCAAGAAAAGAATGAGTAGCATAAAGAAATTTTATGCTACTCGTTTTATAAGCTATAAATAAAAGTATATTTAGATTTGGAATGTAAGTCCACAAACTGAACATCCCTCTGTTCACAACAAATAGCATTTAAGATTTCTATGTATTGATGTATATGTGTATGTGAACACATACTGTGAATACTATCTAGACCAGGGGTCTGCAACCTTAAACACTCAAAGATACATTTGGACCCATTTCCCACAGAAAAGAAAACACTGGGAGCCACAAAACCTGGGCATGGCTAATTCGACGTTGCTCACTCCCACCCAGTTACATGACTCCCCAGCCACGTCTATCCAGGTTCATGGCTCCCAGTGTTTTCTGTGCTTTCCAGTGTTTTCTGTGGGAAATGTGTGTCTGTCTGTCTGTCTGTCTGTCTGTCTGTCTCTCGGTGTGTGTGTGTCTGTCTGTCTGTCTGTCTGTGTCTCATTCTCTCTCTCTCTCTCTCTCTCTCTCTCTCTCTCCCTCCCTCCCTCCCTCCCTCCCTCCCTCCCTCCCTCACAGCTTCATATGTCATGTGAATCCAACCACTTGGGCTGTGGAGAGGGAGGCTGGCAGGCGAAACCAAATGTTGGAGATCCATGTAAAATAAGGCAACTCCAGTCTGGATCCTGTTGGGGAGACACCCCCCTCCTTTCCTTTTCTTGTAATAAATTATTTTTGTTTACCCAGTACACATGATTTGGTTCTTATTAGAGATGCATGGTGGATGCTAGGAAATACAGGGCTACTTCAGAACAGTTAATTTACACTGAATGATTGGGCCCAAATAAATAAATAGTACCCGGTGTGTTTCTGCTTTGGAACTGCTAGAAAAGGTATGCCTTGTCTGGAATTTGGACATGTTGTAAAAAAGTAACAACATAGAAGCTCTGGAAGAAGAGAGAGGGGAGGGGGATGGAGGAGGAGGGGAGAGAGATATCTACCATAAAATCAGGATGATCCTTATGATCAGACCCAACCAGTCACAGAGTTTTACAGATACAAAGGTTAGGAGAAACCTAATTACACTTATTTTTGACTACTAAATATATCTTTATTCCATCTCTTAGTCTAAATTATAGTAAACTAACAACATTTTTTTCTGATAAATTATTGATTTATTTGTTCTGCAAGTAAAATAAAACAAAACATTGCCCATAGCTTATATTTCACCTATAGTTACTGAGGATTAGAAAGGTGTATTATTACAAACACACCTTCCCTTTGTACAAGAAAACCTCAATAATTTCAGAAATCTATCAAGTTTTGCAGAGGTTTTTTTTGCCACTACAGGAGTTACTATTGCTGAATATTTCATTATTTTTGCCACACACAAATATATAGCTTTGGATCATTTTTCCTCAATAAATAATTGAACAACTATAATGTTTTTGATTAATTTATTTAATTGGGTTCTCTTTAGCTTGTTTTGGGTCTTGTATGAAGAACAGAGCATGTGTCAGGACAAATTTCTGCAGAAATATTGAAATTTCAAAAAATTCAAGTTACAGATATTTATATTCAAGAAATTTCAAAAATTTCAAGTTACAGATATTTATATTCTTCATTTGCTAGACAGTGGGGTGACTGGAGCTCCTTTTTCTAAATCTTATTCTAAGGCCAAATGTTAGGTCAGTCAATCTGTCCTAGAGCATTCTGTACTGAATTGGACTATTGCCTGTGGTATGATTGGGGCCTGAACTTAATCAGCTAAGTCTTTTCAAACCCAATCATTTATTAAGCATTCTTTATGTAACTGTTATGGCAGTGGAAAAAGCTAAGAGCTTCTATTTCTTAATCTATTTTTCAGCACTAACCTAATTCTCAATAAAATCAAAGTTATGTAAGCCTAGCAAAGCTATATATTTATAATTTATATTTATAACCTCCTTCCTTCCAAAGATTTCAGAGTAGCAATTAAAAAAAAAGTTAAATACATAACAATCAGCTATAATAAGCCGTATCAAAAGCTAGACAATAGTCAATGCAATATAGGCAGATGAAAATGAATTCCATTACAATATAATCAATTTCTGGGGAACTTCTAAAGAAGAACAATGGACTGATTGCAGTTAAGTGCAGGGAGCCGTCAAGTGGATAGGCTTGTTTGACCTGCTCTAGACAAAGAAAGGATGAGAGATTGC
Organism: Masticophis lateralis; assembly: GCA_030761175.1. Taxonomy (NCBI): domain Eukaryota; kingdom Metazoa; phylum Chordata; class Lepidosauria; order Squamata; family Colubridae; genus Masticophis; species Masticophis lateralis. The sequence continues at coordinate 193,765,410 of JAUDYJ010000001.1, read as the reverse complement.
CCAAGCTGTGCTCCCTACAGTTGCTTCCCATGAGAGATTGCAAGGAGTGTGTCAGAGTCTTCCAAAAGGACATTCAGTTTGCCCTTCCTTTGCTAATCCCTTTCAGAAATTTTCTAGTAATTGCTTTAGAGATATTTTCAAAATGACCAGGCTGGAAATGTCAAGTGAATGCCTTTAATCTTAACATGAGGAAATATATTTTTGTAAGTTTAAAAACTTCAAATAAACAGCAAAAAACAGGACAAGATTTTGGCTAAATAAATTTAAATGGACTAAGAACTTGGAAAACATTGAAATATTTGATTTTGCATATTAAGACATAATATGAAATAAAAATAAACACATTTTTAATGGAAAAAAATCATTTTCAATACTGGTGACATAAAGATAAGCAACATATAATGGCATTCAGAGACATTTTTGAGGAATTGTACTGGGGCTTTGAATCAATAATGTCAGCTGTGTTGTGTGTACTTAGGAACAGTCTGTTCCCAGAAGAAGATCTTACAGAAAAAGATTTGCAAAATAATTTATCTGAGAACAACATGAACAAGAAATAGTCATGAGACATAAAAAAAAATCAGAAGAGGCTTTAAAAATTACAAAGAAAATAAAAATGCCAATCTCAGAGAGCAATTGGAATCATTTCTTGTCACTCGATTTACAAAACAAGCTTTCTAAACTTTTGAAGAAGTTTGTGACAAACATCAATAATTATCTGAAGGGATTAAAGAGCAAGAGTGGTTTATGCCAAAAAGAAAGAATACATAGTTGGTTTATTTGATTGGGGTTAAAACGGGACATGGCTGGTTCTTACTGGACTTGATGACATCTGGACTGGGGAAAAAAATGTATTGGATTTGCTTACGTTTTACATGGTGTTTCAGCTTTTTTCCCTCTATTGTCACTTTATGTGTCCTAATCTGACTGTAGAGTGCAAAAGTTGGCTTGAAACTCAATATTAAGAAAACTAAGATCATGGCATCTGGCCCGCTCAATTCCTGGCAAATCGATGGGGAAGAAATGGAGGCAGTGACAGTTTTTATTTTCCTGGGCTGCAAGATCACTGCAGATGGGGACTGCAGTCAAGAAATTAAAAGACGCTTGCTCTTGGGCAGGAAAACCATGGCAAAGCTAGACAGCATACTAAAAAGTAGAGATATCACCCTGCCAACAAAAGTGTGTATAGTCAAGGGTATGGTTTTCCCAGTTGCAATGTATGGCTGTGAAAGTTGGACCATAATAATAATTTGGCTGAGTGCCAAAGAACTGAGGCCTTTGAATTATGGTGCTGGAGAAGACTCCTGTGACTCCCTTGGAGTGCAAGGCGATCAAACTGGTTGGTCTTAGAGGTGAAATGCTCCCAGTTCAGACTGACTCAGGCGAGTAGGAGCGGAGATTGAGGCTAGTTCGCTGAACTGGGAGCAATGGCTGGCTGTCCATGCCCCCAAACCAGTCCATGGCCCACAGTCCTGCCATGTTTGCCTGCCTTCCATGCTGTCTTCCTGGCGTCCCGGTGGCCAGCTTGCAAAGGCAGGCAAGCAGAAGTCCACAGGGAAGACAAGCAAGCATGGCAGGGCTGTGGGGAAGGAGCTAGCAGCTTACTGCCCACTCTCCCACTCAAGCAGCGGCTTCCCTGCACAGCCCTGACAAGCTATGTATCCATAGCAATGAGGTTGTTTTGTTTGCCATGGTGGTGCTTTGGGAGGGCAGGTGGACATATTCATTATAGTTGTCAGCTGCAGACGTCCGCCTGCTCTCCCAAAGTACCACCTCAGTGAACAAAACAACCCCATTGCTCTGTGCCTCCTTCTGCAGCCAAACACACCCAGCCATGTGTGTCCTTTCCTCAAATGGGCTGTGCATGGGACACTTGGAGAGACAGCAAGCAAGAGAACTCTCCAACCTGTGTGTGTGTGTGTGTGTGTGTGTGTGAGGGAAGGAGGAAGGGAGGGAGGGAGCGTTCTGAAACCGAGGCACCCAAATTTCTGGCAGTGGTGTGGGAGGCTTCTGAGCAGCCCTGAGTCAGCCAGCTCCACCTGACCTACTCCATGAGTCTCGCTGTTCTCCTCGCCCCCCCTCCCCAAGCAGTGGCAGGCTCTGCAGGACAACAGGACCTCTCATTTTTCCCACAGTACAGCGTACACTTGCTACCTCTGCTTGTCTGCTTGCAAGCGATGATCTTCTCTGCTTCTCTCAGGATGCTGGTGCAGGCACCATGGATGCATAGCTTGTTGGGGCTGAGCAGGGAAGCCGCTGCTTGAGTGCAGTGGGGTGGGGGGTGAGGAGAATGGCAAGACTCAGGGAGTAGGTCAGGTGGAGCTGGCTGCTCAGAAGCTGCCCCACCAGTGCCAGAAGTTTGGGTGCCTCGGCTTCAGATCGCTCCCTCCCTCCCTCCCTTTCACACACACACACACACACACATACACACACAGATTGTAAAGCTGTCTTCCTCACTCTCTCTCCAAGCACGCCATGCACAGCAGAGTGACGTGAATGCCATGCCACACCAAGCCACACCCACAGAATCAGTAGCAAAAAAAATTAGATTTCACCCCGAGATCAACCCTGATTGCTCTGTAGAAGACCAGATCCTGAAAATGATACTCAAATACTTTGGCCACTTACTGAGAAGGAAGGACTCACTGGAGAAGAGCCTAATGCTGGGAATAATTGAGAACAAAAGAAGAAGGGGATGGCAGAGAATGAGGTTGCTGGATGGAGTCACTGAAGTAGTCAGAGTAAGCTTAAATGGTCTCCAGGGAATGGTAGAGGACAGGAAGGGCTGGAGAAACATTGTCCATGGGGTTGTGATGAGTCGGACATGACTTTGCAACTAACAACAATAACAACAAAATCTGATTGCATCTAAATTGGTTTTGAATCTAATTGTCCTTTCATTTAAACTAAGGGGATCTTTGTGAGCTTGTTCCCTTTAAAGGAGAAATTGTCCCTCTTGTATTAAATTTCAGTCTTTTGTTCATACTAGGCTGTGGGTACCACTGTATGCCTTCTAAATGTTGATTTGCTTACAGTTAAGTGCTGAAATATGGAATGAGGAGTTTAACATTTGATAATTAATGTTATTATTTTAGGGCTCTGTTTGAACTTTAATATCTGGATTGGATTACTTATTGGATTTTCCTACAGATAGGAGGAAATATGACATGGAGTTAATTAAGAGGAGATGAAAAGATAGTGAAATTGTATATACTTGTCATGGGGACAAGTATAAATAAGTGGTCAGATGTCACTTTCTTAGGGTTTTCTTCTCCATTTTATGATTCTTTTTTGTTTCCTTGCACCTTTTCTATTTTTTTTCTTTTAGTTTCTAATTACTATTGTAATTAAAATGTTTAATAAAATTAGTTCTGTGTGCATACTGTTGTTGTTGAAGTACATTGCAGAAGAGTGAATTTGGAGTTCTGGAAGGAGGTATACATTTTAACACATTTAGCTGACCTTCTGAGACTTGATTTTTCTCTCATTTAATCTGTTTAAATTCAACCAGGTGGTAACTGGTACAAAAAATGCTATATAGGAGAGTTATCTTCCTCTATTTTCCTGTCAAAATGTCCAGCTGTGTAATACAATATTGAGAATAAAATCAATAAATTGCAAAATCAAACATCCATAGCTTTAAAGGAGGTAATCATAGCTGCCTTCAGGATGTCAAGCTGCAATATCAAAGATAGTCCAGAACACAGCAGTCTGGACAATATGATTTGACACCCAAATAATGTTTTGCACCTTCCCTCTGGTAAAGTAACATTTTTCTGACATGGTGTGTAGCATGCTTTTTTAAAATGCTGCAATGCAGTTTTTTCTCTATTCCTCTCCTTGTGCTTTTATTATTGCAATGTGCACTTTCCACAAACCACCAAAGTGTTTTTTTACGAAAGCAGCAGAATTTAAACCACTCTGAATGTAAACTTCAGCTTGATTCTCCATATGCATACAACTTCTTCACTGCCCATAGCTATGTAAGAATTCAGCCATTGGCATCCCATTGCAAATATTGCATAATGGTGCCATACTAAATTGCTGTATACTGAATATGCATGACCAGTTTCCTCTAGGTTGAAACTCCCACACTATATAGGCATTTCCCCACCATCTAAACTGTAGAGTCATAGAGTTGCCAGCTAGAAAGAATTCAGCGCAAGTCAGTTCATTGGTGTTGCTAATCATTTGTTGGATTAAAATAGATAGTTTGATGATTTAGTAATATGTGATACCAGTGGGCTGTTGGCATTCTACATCATCCTCCAGTGGTGGAATTCATTTTTTTTACTACCAGTTCTGTGGGTGTGGCTTGGTGGGCATGGCAGGGGAAAGATGCTGCAAAATCTCCATTCTCTCCCACTCCTGGGGGAAGGATATTGCAAAATCTCCATTCCCACCCCACTCTGAAGCCAGCCAGAGGTGGTATTTGCCAGTTCTCAGAACTACTCAAAATTTCTGCTACCGGTTTTCCAGAACCTGTCAGAACCTGCTGAATAGCATCCCTGTTGTCCTCTGACTAGAATCTAAGAATGTCTATGGAGATTCTCAATCATCCAGATCATGGTTGTCCCTAAGGTGCTTTTTCAGGAAGCAAGTGGACTTTCTGGTTTTTCTTTGAAGACATCAGAGCTGAAGAAACTTCTTACATAAGGAGCTAAACATCTTCAAAGAAAAACCAGAAAGTCCAGTTGCCTCTTGAAAAAGCACCTTTGGAACTAGGATCTAAGTATTTTCTTCCATTAACCTCCCTACTTAACAAACAATAGAATAAAAAAAAAGAACATTAGGAAAAACTATTTCTCTTTTGGCTTCTTCCTCCTTTTTCTTTCCTTCCTTGGCACCACTCTTTTTATTCTCTTCTGGAATGCTATTGTAACCTATGTATTTGCAGCCCTGACATGTAAATATTTTAGGGATACACATGGTATCACATAGTCAGGCTACTAGTGATGTGAGAAAATTACATTTCCCAATTTCTCTTCTTTGGAACATTTTCACAACAACATGACAAGTGAGGGGGGAGAGAATACACCCTCAATAGAACAACAGAAGATATGGAGCTGCTGCAAAAAAAACCCCACCAATGAACAGATATTTTAGAATGGTCATGAGAGGCCTATTTTGGATAACTTTCAAGCTTTGAGATTTGTGATTTCAGAAGCAATGTTTAATTCCCAGGTTCTACTTTCGTGAATGGGGTTAAGACCTTTCTCTTCAAACAGGCTCTTTGAATGGTAGAACTAAGAATTATATCTGTGTTCATCCATTTTAAATAGTTTAGCAGAAGGCTTTTATTCCTTTTAAGACACTGATATGGCCATTAAAACATTCTGTTCATTTCTTCTGTGCAACGTATCCCAGCACCACCCTAATGGAGCAGTCTAATGGACTTGTCTGGCAATGCAGTCAAGTGCAGATTCTCATTACATCAGAATGCACTCACTATCAATCTGTAGACCAATCCCTTCTCCCTTTAGTAAGGTAGATTTTACAACCTATTACTCAGAACCCTGAGCAAGAATTCCCTTCCCAAACAAGGAAGGAGGCCTTCTGCTTCTGAATTTTCCCAGTGAGAAACAGCTGACTGTGAGGAAGGAAACTAGCAATGAAACCCCAACATCTGAACTGAGTGAAATCTTTTAGGCTCAAAGAAAGAAAGAATGTGCTAGCATTCAATTTGATTTTGTCTGTCCTCAAGGCAATTCATACTGTGCTTTTCTGCCTCTGAATTGCCCTAATAGAGAGGACTACTTATTACACCTTTGTTCACGTTACCTGTCAGAAGCCTAGCCTCCCCTCCATGTCTGTCTTGTTTGTTGTATCCTTTTAATAAACTCTATTAATTAAGCATATATTTTGTGTCTTAAAGTGTTACACTCTGGAAACAGGCTTTGGAAGGCCAAGACCTCTATCCAGATTGATTACCAGAGGCAGATATTGAGGTGTAATTGTGTTTCTATAGTAGCAGAAAAGGGAAAGCAGTTTTATGGTTGTTCCTACATCCTGGTTAAGGATAGGAAAAGCATATGTTGGTAGCAAATCCATTGCTGCATTATCCCTGGCTGTCAACCTCAAAGCATTGTGGTTGTCATTCAGATGGGCGGGGGGAGGGAAAACCCCGCTTACCAGTCATCATGTCCAGTTTTACCCTGTTTGACATTTCTGCCGTAGCTGACGTAACATGGAAGCCTTGGATAGGACCGCTGCTGCTGAGGGAGCCACCATTACAGCAGCTCCGATATTGTCGCCGCTGCACAGCTGAGAGGCTGACCCAAAAGTAACTATGGGGCTTTTATTTTTAAAGACTATTCCTTGTTGGTTATTACCTTTAAAGCCCTACATGGCTCAGGGCCAGGCTACCTTTGAGACTGCCTTCTACCGCATAGCTCCCAGCGACCGGTAAGATCCCACAGAGTTGGTCTCCTCTGGGTCCCGTCAGCTAAACAATGTTGGCTGGCGGGCCCATGGGGGAGGGCCTTCTCTGTGGCTGCCCCAGCTCTCTGGAACCAGTTACCTCCTGAGGTCTGGATTACACCCACCCTATTGGCCTTCCAGAAAGCGGTGAAGACCTGGCTTTTCTGGCTGTTCAATTTTGCGAGATCCAGCCATGGATGGTGTGCATGTGTTTTTAACGTTTTTAAAATGCTTTTATAATGTTTTTTTTTTTAAAAAAAAAAATATGTCACTGTTTGTATTATTTCTGTTGTAAGCTGCCCAGAGTCCCTTGGGAGTTGGGCAGCATAGAAATATGATAAATTAAATTAAATTAAATTGGTGCCTCAACGAGCTGGAGGGGCAAAGGTTTGTGTACCATACCCACGATGATGAAATGTAGCTAGCATTGGGGTGGGAGTATGGGGTGGAGTCACGAGGTTGGCAGGTAGCTTTAAAAGGTGATAAGAAGCACTGCACGATAGCACTGACAATAATTCATTCTCCACGGGTATTTGTTGGTTCGTGCCAGAACTGAGGAAAAAGATTTCTAAAACACAGATGCCTTCTGGTTTGAAATCTTATTTCACCATGGAAATCTGGAACCTGACACTGGATATTGGAAAACTTGATGGCAGACTCTTTACAAGTTGCTTATATATTTACTATGTACAACAATATGGTATCTAAGCATATTATACCTCAAAGAAACTCCAGTTCCACCAATTTCTCTCACTGGCTATGATGATTTGGACATATGGGAGTGGTTGTTTAATAGTATTTTGGAAAGCTGGGGATTCCTTGCCTCTTATTTAAAGGTCTCATAGAAAAATTACATTTTAAAGCATTTGAATAAGTGAAATAATAAGGGCTGGCATAGCACCGAAACAATTAACAGTTGCCGAGACTGGCTGTTCTAACGCTGCCTAGCTCGCTCATAAATATACTTGATATTAATGAACTGAAAGAACAGTTGTGAATCATCAAGAGAAAGTTGTAAACTCATTATCATTCCCTTTCTCAGAAGCTTTTTTAAATTCATTTTGTCCTAAGTAATTACCTAATAAAATCTTAGTAAATTGTACGAACAACTACACCTATAATAGTATTTCATTCAGGAACTGGAAGGGGAAAGGAGAAAAACAAAAACAAAAAAGAAAGAATGAATATTAAATAAATAATACACACCCGGATGTATTTAAAACCAGGATACAATCAGGTATCGTATAACAGTTTAACAGAAAAATCTCTTTCCCTAAAGACTGTTCTGAACTGTTATAAGAACACAAATGGGTCTGAATACTTGCATTGACAAAGGTGGAATCAAAGAAATCAACAGGTTGGTCACAACTATGAGATCTAAACACCCCTCCCCCCCTCCAAATGGAGCTTAGTTCACATAGGTGATCACAATGCTGGCTACCATCTTTATTTTTTAACCCTATCTTGGACACTTGCTCTTTCCATCAGCATCAGTGAGTACCATTTCCTATCACCTGTTCACCAACCCACCTGCTTTATACAGCTCCCCATCCAGTTTTATCATTATGCAAAAAGCCAGCTCTCTGGAAACAGCTCTCCTGTTGGGAAAAGATAGAAGGAATTAGAAGAACAGGCTTACCAGTCGTTAGAAGACTCAGATGAACTCAAATGGAAAAGTGTGTGCTATATGGAGACCTGGGAGAAAATCTATCTTTGTAGTCCCTAGGAGTTGAAAATGACTCGAAGGCACATAATCAATCAATCAATCAAAAATAGGCAGCACTGTTGACTACTGTTTCTTATATAGTATGATATGATCTGTCAATAAGAACCAATTTGGTTTACAGGTTAAAAATATCAGTCTGAAACTAGAAGATTGGGATTTCTAATCTTGTTTTAGGCATAAAAGTCAATTGGTGACTTTGGCCCCAGTCCTAGGAAGGAAGGAAGCAAGGATAAACCACTTCAGAAAATGTTGCTAAGAAAACTGCCTGCCTTATCCAGCCTGCCGCCAGGAGTCAAGCATCACTTGAAGGCAATCCCCTGCAAATAAATAAATAAACAAATGAGCAAACAAATGAATAAATAATAATAAAATAAATCAAACATTAGTGCTGCTTATTGAAATAAGAGTTGTCATAGAGAAATATCTTGTCATGGTTTATTTCACTGGAAAAATATTATGAATTGCAATGTGATAGAATTGATTTTGTTCCTTTGTTTAGTGTGGGACCTGACTTCAAAATAGGACCTACTAAAATCAATGGAAATATGTGTATAAAAATGGAAGAGAGTAACCTGTTAATGAATTCTGAACCAAAATCACCAGATTCACAGCTCTCAGATTTAGGCAAGAATATAGCCAGTATTCTCTAAATGTTGGCGCACAACTCTCGGGTTTTTAAATGTGTCACTGATAGTATTATTTTGGGATGATTGCAGTTAATTGGATATGTATATTTAGCTAAAATCGAGGTTTAAAATAATACTTTGACACATTTTTTTTTAAAAAAAGAAATCTTCCTCCGCCCCCCACCACCACCACTTTGACAGTATAGCAATCAAACTAGGAAAATGATGTCATTCTCACACTGCCATTTGTAAATCTATCCCTCTGTGGCAGTGAGAGAAGTTATGTCAATAAATTACTCTGAACAGTGCTCAATATTTAACAGGGGTTGGTGAATGAACTTTGGTCTGATTCAAATTTGTGATTCAAGTTCCTTTCAGGTTTTTTATCATACTGGAATTGAATATAAATATATCTCTACTATTTATTGTGGTTATATTACAATGTAGTATACATACAATGGGCAGGCCATGTTGCAAGGATGCCAGACCACCACATCCCTAAATAGCTCCTCTATGGTGAGCTGTCTCAAGGAAAGTGATAGCACAGGGGACAAAGGAAGTGATAATAAGACATGTTGAAAGCCTCTTTCAAGACCCTGGATATTGACACCACCTCCTGGAAAAGGCTGGCAAAAGATCGATTGACATGGCACACCAAGGTTGACCCACCAAGGCTGCCAGACATTTGATGACAGAAGAACAACCATAGCAGAGGTGAGTTTCAGCAGGTTCTGACCAGTTCTGAAGAACTAGTAGCGGAATCTTTTTTTTTTTTTTTTGTAATTTTTTTTTCCAACATAAACATAAAACAGACATTTTTTTTCAGAACGAAGTCTTGGTCCGGTCACAAATGGGTACACTAATTTAACAAATGAAAAACAAACCATTTTAACATGAATTTCAACATCTCAATTAATCTTTCTCTGATCTCATCATACATCCTAATCTCCTACTAAAACAAATCTCCTTTTTATATTCAATTATAAGTTCAATTATAAATCGAAATTCAAAACTGCTTTATCTAAATTTTTTATCCCTTGCTCCCTTTAGCATCAACATTAAACAAAAAAACAATCTATTCTATTAATCTATATATTTACCTTACAATTTTATCACCACAAATCTTAATTTCAAAATATATACAACTCAATTTTTATTTCAATGTATTAATCAAAATTTCTTTCTATTTTTCTCGTTTTCTAAACCCAATCTATCCTGTTATATTTTTAAACTTTTACACAGAAATCTTAAAATTTACCATTTCATTTTAATTATCACCCAACATTTTCTTTTTCACCCCTTGTTGGTAATTATTCTTCAATATATTCTCCTCATTCTCCTCCATTACTCCACCTATTATTTGGCTGATTTCCAGCATAGCATATTTGGCTGAGTTTTCAGCATATTATCCTCCTTAACCCTCCCTTTTATTTGGCTGATTAACAGCATTCTCACTTCTCAACTCCACCTATTATTTGGCTGATTTCCAGCATTTCATTGTTTGGCTGATTTCTCAGCATATTCTCCTCCATTAACTCTAACTTCTATTCTACTAACCTATTAAAAATTTATTTTTCCAGATATTATCTTTTAATCCACTGTCTCAACTATACTCTTCCAGGGTGTATCCCCATTTATTTCTTAATATTAATCATTCCCAGTATATATTAAATATAATTACAATTATAATTTCCATCTATGTACCTTAATACATCATCTAAAATCATTAACAATTAATCATAATTATCACCCACGACTTTGTTTAAAGCTCATTTAAATTTTGAACCATTTAAACAATTAAACATCCAAACATTGGTATCCAATTTATCTATTTTGCTTCTTCTTTTCCTAATCTGCCATGTGCATTTCAATTCAAAGTCAATACTTCCATGCTTAAAACTCTGCATATCCTTTTGATTCCATTATAAAGTCTGCTTCCAGTAAAAACATCAGCTTCTCAACTTCTGTTGCTGCACTAAAACTTCTGTTCCTGCACTAGTTAGTTAAAAGTTTATTAAGCATTGTATCTCTCCTTTCTTTGTAAAACCATCAAACGACAGAAGAGGGCTCTCCAAAGTTCAAAAAACCATAGTTCTTTTCAGAGTAATCCACAATATGTAGCAAGTCAAATAGATTCTTTTCAGGGAGAGCAAATTCCCACAATGAGCACTTTCACTTAGTCACAGTTTCAATCACCATTTTGAAATATTTATGTAGCAATCCATTTGATCTCTTTGTCTGGCTTTTAAAGGTGGCAAATCCTTAGTTCACTTTTTTCTTTTCAAGTTCTCAGTGTTAAGAAAAACGTTCAAGTATCAAGCTTTATTTAGTTAATAAGCAATTCCCTCCAATCAATCAATGGTGAAATACAGTTCTTAAAGGGTTTAAAACTTCTTTTCCTTTTTTTTCCCCAAAATCTTCAAGCCCCTCAGATCTTCAATCGCTAAGTAAGGCTGGGGGTTTTATTTATAATTATCCTCATTAGTGCATTGTTTCTCGCCTGGACTGGTGTCACTCACCCAGCTCCGAAGCACTTTGTCCTTTCTTCCTTCCTCCTGCACTTTGCTTATCCCAATTTGTCGCAGTCTCGGGACAGCCGTCATGGCTGCCATCCCCCGCCGCTGACTTAGAGAGTTGCCTCCAGTCTCCAAGGAAGTTGCCTATTCCTCTTGGCCTCCCAAGGGGTCCCTCTTTTTTCCCCTGTCCCAGGACAGGGTAGGTCTGCAGACCTGTCAGCGGCGGTTAGCCAGACAGGATTTTGGCAAAGCTCATCAGAGTCCCGCCATTTCCCCATCTGCATCACCGTGATGCCAAACCGGAAGTCCCCAGTAGTGGCAATTTTGAGTAATTCGGAGAACCAGTAAATACCACCACTGACTGGCCCCATTCCCATCTATTCTCTGCCTCCTGAGTCCCAGCTGATTGGGAGGAAATGGGGATTTTGCAGTAACCTTCCCCTGGAGTGGGGAGGGAATGGAGATTTTACAGTATCCTTTCTCTGCCACACCCACCAAGCCATGCCCACCATGCCATGCCATGACCACCAAGCCACACCCACAGAACCAGTAGTAAAAAAAATTTGAAACCCACCACTGAACCATAGCACAAGAGAAGTGAGTTCTCTGCAAAGTCAGAGCTGCAAATGCTGCAACAATAGTCTGCACAACATGTGGCAGAACATTCTGTGCCTGTGTAGGCCTTACCAGCCACCTGTAGACACACCGTGGACAGCCCACAACCTGTTAGATGTCAAGGTCCTCTTCAAACATGATGGATGAACATCATCATCATTACAATGTAACTAAGCATGCAGGGCCCTCAGGCTTCCTGATATTGTTGGACAATTACTCTATAATTCCTGTCTTCTGGTCATATGGACTGGTTAATGAAATTCAAGAACATCAGGAGCACCACAGACCTGCATCCTGACCTAAATGTCTTGTGGAGTGCAAACTTTTGCAACATGTTCTTTTTGTAGATTTCAAATACACATTTCACTCAGACATTTGGAATAGCAGTGCACACCGCATTTCGTTCGTTAATATTTCAATAATGAACTGTTGTGATGTGAAATATGAAATTCAAATTTGTAAAGTGAAAATATTGCCACATGCATGAGGCTTAGCTAATTCTACTGTCATATATTTTTCATTATGATTGATAAGAAATGTTCAAGTGAAAAACAATGGAGACAAAATGCAGAGTAAAATATAAGGATGTTCCAAATGTCTAAACTATTATTCAGTACTATCACCTTCCTTTATAACACAGTTAATTTATAAAAACAAAGCACAATTAAGCGGAACAAAATAAATTCTGGAATCTTAACCAATTGGCGCATAATTCAGTAAATTAAACGCATGCGTGAAAACCCTACGAAATTAAGTTGAAGCACAGATAGTCTCAATTTATGACTATTCATTCAGCGGCCATTTGAAATTATGATGACACTGACTGAATGGTGGTTACGACTGCCCCTTGAAGTTTCAGCTGTGCCAGCATCCCCACCATCATACAGTCCTGGTGATTGGCACCTGTCTTGCACTTATGACCAGCTGCAGTATCTTGCAAACACATGCCATTTGCAACCTTCCCTGCCAACATCCCTAGAATGCCAATGGGAAAGCTGGCAGGAAAGGTTGCAAGTCTTTGGGGTAAATCTCTCCCATTTGCACACTCTCCCCTAACCCCTCCATGCTCATGCCTCACTGGTCACTCTTGCACCCTCCCCAACCCCCACCACTCTTCTTTTGCATCCTCATGCATCCCCATGCATGCACCCTCCATGAGCCTTACTGTACCTCCCTTGCATCCCTGCACACCCTCCATGAGTCTCCCCACACCTACCTTGGACTCATGGGCTACCTGTATATATCATAGCAGAATGAATCAATAGGTTCCTGATCCAGCTCAATGGCACATTGAGTTGAAATGGAAATTCTCAATCACAACTTCTGCCCTTCAAGATTGTTCCTGAAACAAAGTGGTGATTTGCAGTGATACAGAATGGATTATCTAAAGCCGGAGAGTGAGAAAAACTGGCTGTAGCTCTTTCTCGTGAAGACAACTGACTGTGACAAGCAACCAAGACTTCAAGAAAGATTTAAGTGGCTCCTAATTGTGTCTTCCTGCCAGCTGCTGACTGCGGTTCATAATCATTTTTCTCAGTCTTTTTAGTCTTATACTATACTGCATAATACAGTATATATATATATATATATATATATATATATATATATATATATATATATATATATATATATATATATATATATATATATATATGGATTGTGATTTCACTGAACTAGGGCTGCATAAAATCTTGGTTTACATAGGTAGAACCTGGCTAAAAAGATATATATCAGTTCCAGTTCTGCTTTGTATTTGCTCAGATGTATGATTATATTCTAGACAAGATGTTGAGTATGGATGAACATTTCTCTCCTCCCCACTTACAGTGCTTCTAATCCTGAACAGACATCAGATGGTAACAAGATGTTTTACATTATCATGCTGCTTAGCAAGACTATCTATAGCATAACTTTCCTCACACTCCTACGAAATCCTTCCACAACTTGTGTGCCATTTCAGTATCAGCTAGCATTGCTGAGAATTCTGGGAGCTGAAAATGGAAAATGCCAGGGATGGAGAAGGTGTTTTATATCCTTAGGTAAGGAAACAGGAGCACTGCTAGGCTGAGGCTCTTCCTGAAATAGGACATCTTGTGACTACTACCATTGCCTGAAGTAATGTGGGGATTACAAACCATAACATCTTTATGGAATAGTGTCAAATCCAGCAAAACAATAGGAACAAAATTTCTATGCCACTTAGAGCTGCGTAGTGATTGGAGCACTGTCTTTGATGTGGGAGACCAGGGTTCAAATCCTGGGTGGTGCCTATTTTATCAGTAGGGATCCCCCTAAAGTGTTATCTGCCTACCTCAAATATGAGAGTGGCATGAACTAGGACAGTGATGGCAAATCCTTTTGCCGTTGTGTGCCTAAAGCGGGGGGAGCATGGGTGGGTCACACATGTGCCCATAATTCAATGCACCCTGGCCCCCCTGCTAGAAAGCCTCTGGAGCCTGGTGGGAACGAGAAACGCCCCCCCCCCGAGGCCCTCCAGAAGCCAGAAACAGCCTGTTTCCCAACTTCCGGTGGGCCCAGAAGGCCCAAAAATCAGCTGGCTGGTGCATGCATACACACCAGAGCTGAACTAGGGCAATGCTCATGTGCCCATTGATATGGCTCCATGTGCCACCTGTGGCACACGTGCCATAGATTCGCTATCACGGAACTAGGAGAATCGTGTTTCAAAGGTTCAAATTTGTGAATCCACAAGCCAATTGTGTGAAAAAATCCATGTGGATTCATGTTTTCCTCGCAGTACAGGCATTTTGGAAATGCTGCATGCACATATATAGGCATTCATATGCCTATATATGTGAAATCACAAAACATAAATAAATATGCAACTTTTCTGTTTACCTTGTTTAATAAATTAGCATTTTTAACTCTGTTTAGTGTTCAAAGCATGATTCACTAATATATTCTATCCTTCAGCTAGTTAAATCATTCCGGTTGTGGAAATCATGGAAAGCAAACTATACATAGAGTTAGGGACTTACAACCCAATCTCAGAAGTATTCTATAGGTACAATGTATAGTTTACAAAGATTATACCTTTTTATGGATATCTTTTGTGGCAAGAGACATTTCAAATGGACAGAATCATCATACCTAAAAGGTAAGAATGAAAAACTTTCATGGGAGTTGGAGATTTAAATGTATTCTTATTATCAAGGTGCAGTATCTGCCTTGCAAATTAAATTTAATGTTCCCAAAAATCTGATTCTGTAGTAATCAGATTTTTGGGAGTAGTATCTAGATCTGTTCCAGTCGGGCTTCAGGCCTGGATACAGCACGGAAACGGCATTGGTTGTGTTGGTTGATGATCTCTGGAGGGCTCAGTTCAGGGGTTGCTCCTCTTTCCTGGTCCTGTAGACCTCTCAGCCGTTTTTGATACCATCGACCATGGTATCATGCTGCTCTGGTTGGAAGGGTTGGGGGTGGGAGGCACCATGTTGCGGTGATTCTCCTCCTTTCTCTCCAACCGGTTGCAGTCTGTGTTGACAGGGGGGCAGAGGTTGACCCTGAGGCCCCTTGTATGTGGGGTGCCACAAGGATCGGTCCTCTCGCCCCTTCTGTTCAACATTTACATGAAGCCACTGGGCGAGATCATCCATGGTTTTGGGATGAAGTACCACCAGTATGCCTATGACACTCAGCTGTACATCTCCACCCCGGATCACCCCAATGATACCCTTGAAGTGATGTCCTGGTGCCTGGAGGCCGTGTGGATCTGGATGGGGAGAAACAGACTCAGACTCAACCCATCCAAGACCGAGTGGCTATAGTATCTGACATCCCAATATAGTCAGTTGGTGCCCTCACTGACTATTGGGGGTGAGTCGTTGGCTCCCACGGATAGGGCTCGCAACTTGGGTGTTCTCCTGGACTCATGGCTGTCTTTAAAAGAGCATTTGACAGCTGTGGCCGGGAGGACTTTTTATCAGGTCCACCTGATTCACCAGTTGCGTCCCTTTCTGGATCAGGACTCATTATGTATGGTCACTCATGCCCTCATCACTTCTCGCCTGGACTACTGTAATGCTCTCTACATGGGGCTCCCCTTGAGGAGCACCTGGAGGCTCCAGCTGGTCCAGAATGCGGCTGTGCAGGTGGTTATGGGAGCAACGTGGCACTCCCATGTGACTCCCCTCCTGCGCGAGCTGCACTGGCTCCTGGTGATCTTCCGGGTGATCTTCAAGGTTTTGGCCACCACCTTTAAAGCGCTCCATGGCTTAGGACCAGGGTATTTATGAGACCACCTTCTGGCACCAGTAGCCTCTCACCGACCAGTACGGTCCCATAGAGAAGGGCTCCTCAGGGTTCCGTCTGCCAAACAGTGTCAACTGGCGGCCCCCAGGGAGAGAGCCTTCTCTGTTGGGGCACCTGCCATCTGGAATGAACTCCCCCCGGAGATACAGAGATCCCAGATTTACGCACTTTCCGCCACGCCCTCAAAACATTTTTATTCCAGCAGGCTGGTCTGGCTTGACTCTCCCTTTTAATTTGCTTTTAAGTTTTATACAAATTTGGTGTTTTTAAATTTGTCTTGAGCCAAAATTATTTAATCTACTTTTAAATGGTTTTTAACTTTTGTACAATGTATTTTTATCTTGTGGCTGTTCACTGCCCTGAGTCCTTCAGGAGTAGGGCAGTATATAAATTTAATTAATTAAATAAATAAATAAAGCTGTGTACATACATTCCTATTTATGACCATTAATGTTAACACAGATATGTATTTAGAATATTTCAAAATTAATCCAAAATGTGTAAAGAAGTCTTTGATGGCAGGAAACACCTCAAATTAATCAAGCCAGCATTTTTTTTAAAAAAAAAAAAATAAGACTCATCTTCACCGATGTGTTATTGTTCTTTCCCTCAGTCCATGAGGCTGTATAAGGTATGCCAAAATAACCTTAAACTTCCTTTATCTCTGAGTACTCTTCTGCTTCAACAATTTGCCCCAGGACTGGTATTATCCTCAGAGGTTTAATGTAACTTTTAGGCAGTATTTCTCAACCTTGGCAGCTTTAAGATCTGTGGATGTCAATTCTCAGAATTCTGGCAGGGTGAGAATCCTGGGATTTAAAATCCACACACATCTTTTGCCAAAGCTAAGAAACAGCAACTTAGGAAAGGACTTGGTAGATTTCCTTGGTGTCTGCTGCTAGTGGGAAACCAAACCACTAATTAGCCTTTCTAGAGGAAGAAAAACATTTTATTTATTTATTTATTTATTTATTTATTTCATCAAGCGTGTATTTCATGATAGATAGAAGTGTAAACATAATTATTTTTTTGAAAATTTTTTATTTTATTTTAAAATTTTATTTTATTTTATTTTATATACAACAAACATTTAATACATCAGTCATCTCTCCCATGTGAGATCTCGGCGTTTTCTCTGTGACTTCTTCTTTTTCTTGTTTCTTCTGTCTTGTGTAAACATAATTATATATATGAAAAGGATACAAATAAAAGAAAACATTAGGACAGGGATGGTAGGCATGGTGGTGCGCTATGCACATCCCTTACAGACCGCTTAGGAATGGGGTGAGGTCTACAGTAGACAGTCTAAGGTTAAAGTTTTGGGGGTTTGGGGAAGAAACCACAGAGTCAGGTAGTGCATTCCAGGTATTGACCACTCTGAAGTCATATTTTCTGCAATCGAATTTGGAGTGGTTTACCATGAGTTTGTATCTATCGTGTGCTGCTGTATTGTGGTTGAAGCTGAAGTATTCATTGGCTGTAGGACATTGTAGCAGATAATTTTATGTACTATGCAAATAGCTAAGCTTAGGTCAAATCCTGAACCCAAGCCAACTGTTAGAATGGGAGTGGGAGGTGGTTTACCAGACAGCATCCACTCAGTCACTATCATTGAACCTGATCTTTATAGAAATAAAAAAAGAGAAAATAGAAAATTCTTCTTAAAAAAAATAATAATATGAAATCTGTTATTTCCACCAAATTAGGTCTATCTCTATAGCTACAATCTTACATAAATCCTGACGTGGTGGGTTTTTTTTTTTTTTTTTTTTTTAGAACTCAATCAATCAGAAGAACAGGTTTGCTTCCAAAACTTTAACCCTTTTCAACATTATACGTAGTTCAGTAGAAATTGTTTTGAATTTAGCAGAAGCTGAATTATAAACAAACTGCATAGATTATTTATTTGCTGGGTTCTTTCCGGTAAATCCAAATTACTCCTGGGCCATAGGGTGCTGTGTAAAGTAATTGTGGCCCTGCTATATTATTATAGTCCCCTAAAATAGTTTGAACAACCATACTCTCTGAAACGCAATAAAACACAATAATCCATGAAGTATTCTGTCTGCCAACAAAGTGCTCATTTATACTTCACTATCCAATATACATGGCTGCCAGGGGGAAAAAAAATCTCAAGGTATTTAAACAAAACAAAACTGTACCAGGCAATATCCTTTTACAGACTTGTTCATATCTGCCAGATGCCATTATTTTAGATTTATCACAATGGATGGAGAGTTGTTCATTCTGACAGTGTAAAAACTAAAGTAACTAACTCCTACGTTACTTTTGTGAGCATACAAAATCCAAAAATGTTATGTGCCTAAGAAGGATTGAAATCTTGACATTTGTTATCTACACTCAAGACCAACAGCATAACTCCAATACAAACTAAAAAGAAAGGGTACAAGTTAGCATTCTTATTTTATCCCCTTTTGTAACTGCCTGCTTGTGTTGTCTCCAAGAATATCTGTCACAACACCCTCTAATTTGTAATGATGTCTCCTGTATAAATACATAGTATAATTTAGTAGTTGCAGATCAATATCCAAGGATGGCAATTTATTCCACAAATGTTGCTACGGGACTAAAAAAAAATAAGATAGGTTTTAAATCAAGAAAAATCATGAAGAAACTGCTTAACAAGACCAGCTAGATAATTGTTTCAACAGGAAATGATGCTGCTGACTTGATCATCTACTTAAAAGTCCAGGTTGTTTTAATACAAGCAATAGCAAGGGTTTTTTTTAATGTGCTCCTCTAATTTCTTATGAAATTACCAAGCATAAATCTCCCTTTAGTATCTAATAGATCTATAGGCCTAAGATTAATAAGATCATCTGTGGTGTCTTCATTATGCATAGGAGCTGCTGCAATCGAAGACCAGTTGACAGTGTCAAAGAATAAGCATGTAAATCCACTAAGTCGACATTAACTCAGATAATTACAACCTGGGCCTGAATTATGAAATTGAAAGCAGGAAGGTATCAGGATTCCAAGTAACATACCCATAGCAAACAAAACTCTGAAGCAAATATATTCCTCAGAGAATAGGTGTATTGGATATGTCATATTGGCACAGGCTGGTGAAAACCAGCTCTGAATATTCCTGCGGTTTTCACCTAATTAAAAGTGAAAGTTTGTCACTTTCTCAAAACAATCAGTCCCATGGTCCAATCAGGATCCTGTCCAGTTGCTAGGTGACTCCAGTGCCCTCCTTCCAAGCTCCTGCAGGAATGTTCTTGGTTCCCACGAGAAAGCATTTTGTTTTGGCTACAAGATAGAATTCTTTATTGACCAAGTATGATTGGACACACAAGAAATTTGTCTTTGGTGCATATGCTCTCAGTGTACGTAAAAAGAAAAGATACATTCATCAAGAATTATAAGGCACGACACTTAATGATAGTCATAGGGTACAAATAATGGAGATAGGATTGGTAAAGAGCCAAACATAGGAGGAAAAGCAGCTTGGTGGTTTTCCTCCAACATAAGAATATGAAACTTTTTTAAAAGAGAGAGCACAGAAATTAAAGGAACAGAAAAAGTTGTTTCTTCCTGTTAATATAAGATCTCAAAAAGCTGAGGTATCTCTTTGTTCCTGCATTGATCAGGAAGAACAAACTGTCAAATCTCAGTGCTGTAAACTTCAAAGGAAAAGACATATATATTCCATAGTGTTCTCATCATCTTAAATAGTTCGGAAAGCTGGCAGAGACACTTTATATTTAACTTAGAAGATTTGGGTGATGGAAACCACCCAAACGCTACATGTATGGAAGAAGGTTCTGGCCTTCAGAACAACAGTATCATGGAATATATTTCTTTTTTTTTTTGTGGTTTGAACCAATTGCTGTATAAGAAATTCTTGGGCTAAAATAGTTTGTTAGAGCCATGGTGGCACAGTGGTTAGAATGCAGCATTGCAGGATAACTCTGCTTATAGCTGGGAGTTTGATCTTAACCGACTCAGCTTTCCATCCATCCAAGGTCACTAAAATGAGGACACAGATGGGTCAATATGCTTGACATCAGCGGTGAAATGCACTTACCTTTGCTAGTGGTTCAGAAATGTGAGCGTGCGCCTCTTCTGCATATCAACGGAGCCTTTAGCACATGTGCAGAGGATAAAAAATGGGACATAATGATGGGTGAAGTCTCCTCTGCCGGCTGTACCGGTTTCAGCGAATCAGATAGATGTGGCCAGATTTCACTGCTGCTTGACATTATAAATTACTCAGAGTGCTGTAAAGCACTATGAAGTGGTATATAAGTCTAAATGCTATTATAAAAGGCTACTGCTATTTTTTTTTTTAATTTGATTTATATGCCGCCCTTCTCCGGAGACTCAGGGCGGCTTACAATGCGTTAAGCAATAGCCTTCATACTTTTGTATATTTATACAAAGTCAGCTTATTGCCCCCACAAACTCGGTCCTCAATTTACCCACCTTAGAAAGGATGGAAGGCTGAGTCGACCTTGAGCCTGGCTAGGATTGAACTCAGAGAAATTACAGGCAGCTGGTGTTAATTGCTGCCTTTAGTAGGAGGCATTAGCCCTCTACGCTACACAGGCTCTTGTATTTGACTGTTATAAATGAAGATTTTAATATTAGAGATTTAATTTGGGATATTAAGTTTATTAACCATCTCGACTACAACATTCCTTGAATGTTTTCTGGGGTTGGCTCAATAATTTTTGTTGTAGCGATGTAACGGGAATCTTTCAACTCTATAAGAATTTCTTGACGCGTAGAACATTATCAATTTGAAATCTGCCATAAATGTTTTTCTAAGTAATATTTTTCTTTTTCTGAGATACTCACTTTTCTTCCTCATTTCCTTTTACAAATTCACAGGTGCCTCTTCTCCAATTTTTGGTTACTTGAAATAGAAACAATACATACTAGCTCCCAAAGACGTTAAACTACTTATTTCTTTTTCGTCTATCCGGGAGTTAGGGAAAAGAAAAAGAAAAGAAATACAACTCTATCCCTTTTCAGGCTCCAATTATGCTATTTGGACCCATTATGCAAAAAACCCCAGGTCTCTAGAGAAGGCTGCAGTGCTGGGAAGGACAGAAAGGAGGACAAACAGCAACAGCCACTAAGAGTAAACATCAATTGGATGACACATAATCAATCAATGTACCATTTTGAATGATGCATTGGTAAATGTTTCTTCAAAAGGTCCAGTAGAAAATTGAATAATTCAGGAAAAAATACAGTATTAATAATAGGTTGTAAACCAGTGACTCCTGTATATCAGGCTAATATTATAATCACTATGACAGCCAGTTTAGTGTGGTGGTTAAGGCATCAGACTGGAAACAGGGTGACCATGAATTCTAGTCCCACTTTAGGCGTGAAACACATGGGGGGAATATTTGGCCAGTCATTTTCTCTCAGCCCTTAAAACACTGTTGGCGAACCTTTTCAGCTGAGTGCCAAAACAGGAGAGCATGCATGCACATGTGCTGAAAACCGGAAGAGCAGCTGCACATGTGCACCAGCCACCTGGTCTTCCGATTTCTAGTGTGCATGTGCACACGAAGACCAGCTGGCCGGTGCACATATGTGTGCTGGAAACCAAAAAAGCAGCCGCCCGGTGTGCCTGTTGGGAAGATGATCTTCTGGTTTCTGGAGCGTGCATGCGAACTGACTACCTGGTCTTCCAATTTCCGGCATGCATGCGCACTCAAAGACCAGCTGGCCAGTGCACATGCATGCACCATCAAATGGAAGTTCATCTGCCTGGCGCATGCATGCACATCAGCCAGCTGGTCTTTGCATGCGGCTGCTCTTCCAGTTTCCAGTGCTCCCACATACGTGAAGACCAGCTTGCCAGCATGCTGGAACCCAGAAAAGAAACAGTGATAGCTTGCATGTCCGGAGAGATGGCTCTGTGTGCCACTTCTGGCACGCATGCCATAGGTTCGGTATCAAGGCCTTAGACAGTGATGGCTAACCTTTTCGGCACCGAGTGCCCAAAGCGCGCAGACCCATAATGCAATGCTCCCGCAACCCTCCGCGCCCTCCCCCCACATATATATGTGACACATGTGACCCCCATATATGCCCACCCCCCGCATATGCTTGTGCATCTACTGCATGCCCCTTGCCCTCCTTGCGCATGCACGTGGGTCTCCAACATGCCCCCCGTGCATGCATGGTAGAGATCCGGAAACCAGCTGGCTCGTGTGCCCGCAGAGAGGGCTTTGCGTGCCACCTGTGGCACACATGCCCATAGGTTCACCATCACGGCCTTAGAAGAAGGAATGGCTAATCACTTGTGAAAAACCTTGCCAAGAAACCTGCAAGGACTTATCTAGTCCAAGAACTGGACATAATTGAAGAGAAGAAAAAATATCATTATTCTTCTGAAACAGCATTCGTAACCGTAGCTCCAGCAGGCACTAAGGAGCTTTACAGCAATGTGGGTTACCAAGTGAGAAGTTCCTTTCACTGTGAGCAAACCGCAGGCATTTGCCTAGAAAAAAAAAAAGTGCAGCAGGCAAACAGGCCAGAAATGCTTGTGAACACAAGGCCCAAAATGCTACATTCAACTCAAAACAGGAGAACATAGGCAAAAGTTTTATTCCGAGTAGAATAGTGATAAGCAAAGGATAAGCGCCAGGTGGCAGTTTTGTCCTAAAGAGCCTTGCACACATTCATCTAGTGTGCTAGAAAGGTCAGAAGAAAGTTGTGTTGCTATATATAACTAATTACACCTAGATGTGAAAATAAGGGAGGAGGGCTTTTAGATCAGAGCTGCTAAAAGTCCTGAGCTCAGAGACATTTTTTCTCCCCAGAAATACTGTTCACACAATCTGCAAGGAAAAAAGAAATGCAGGAGCCAAGTGGAACTGAGATGAGTTAATTTCCATTTGAACTCTCCGGTAAGAAACCCAACTGCTATGCAGCTGTACGGAATTTCACATGCATTTCTCCCAAAATACTCAGTATATTGTGGGAGAAGCTGTCATATGAATCAGATCTTAATTGCCAATCTTGCCAGAGCTGAGCAACTAGCACTGTGTCTCCTCTTGCCAGCTTTTCAAATTATCTGAAGCCAAATCGGTTCCAAAAAATATTTCTTTTCAAAAGCAAACTTACTTTCTAAAGTAGTGCCAATGGCTCCAAAATGTCCTGAGCCAAGATTTGGTCTCAAAGCCAGTCAAGAAAAACTGAAAATGTCCATTTTGCTTATTCAAACTTCACAAATTCATAGCTAATACTAAGTTTAACAAATCCCACGGAAGAGTAGGTTGTCATGTTCTGAGCTGAAAGGAAGGCATGTCTGACTCATTCCAGTTGATCGTCAGAGATTTTATTTCTCCAGAATGTTACATGACACCTACAGTATCTGCATTATTGTTCTAAAGACATTGAAAACTGATTCCAAGAAAAGACCAAGGACATATCATTTATGGCCTTATTCGTGCCATATTTGTGTCGTTTGAAATAGCAATATTAATAGCTTTCCATTAAAGGAATTTGAACAGGACTTCTGTGCCATATCATTAAAGGCAGCCCACAACTTAAAACAATTCATTTAGTGACCTTTCAAAGTTACAACAGCACTGAAAAAAGTGATTTATGAATATTTTTCATAGTTACAACTGTTGCAGCATCCCCAAGGCCATGTGATCAGAATCAGATGCTTGGCAACTGGCATGTATTTATGACGGATGCAGTATACCAGAGTCATGTGATGGTCTGCCCCAGCTATGGACCCCAAAAAACAGCACACACAAAGTCTGTACAAACCTTAGTTTACTAATTAAGGACTACTAAGGAGCTTTCTTAGGAGTTGTTCGAACATAAGTACAGTTTAAATCAGTCTTTTCTGAACAAGGGCTGTTAATTTAACTTCATTAACAACTGACAAGAATCCAAAGAATAATAACTCAATTCTCAGTCACAGTATTTTAGATAACCGTAATCTTACTGTGGTTGGCAGAATGCCCAGAAGCAATTTGCAGAAAAACTGATAAGAGAGAAACAAGCCGAATCAAATGTTTCTGGAATCAAGACATGAATGAATATGAACGAAGTTGTTTCCTGCAAATTTCATCAGTCTTCATCCTTCCTTAAATAGGCTATGGCAGTGGTCAATTAACCCCAAGCCTTACTCTCGAGGAGACTTCCTCCTGAGGAGCCACTCCTGCCTTTTAACAGCTCTGCGCACTCGTGCATCAAGAAGAGGCTCCTCCTCTTCTTCCTCTTCACTTATGGGAGCTTCTGGAGGTTCTGAAGGCCCTGGCTGACTGCGTCCTCATTGTCTGACTCAAGCACTAGCTGCACAGGCTGCTGGCGCAGCCCCACACCAGCCTCCTCGCTGTCAGAATCAGCTACTAACTGCACAGGCCGTTGACGGGACACAACATGTGATCACCATTTGCAACTTTCTGACAAGCGAAGTCAGTGGGGATTCCAGGTTCATTACACAACCGTATTACTAATTTAAAAGCTGCAGTGATGCACTTAACAACTGTGGCAAGAAAGTTTGTAAAATGGGGCAAAACTCACTTAACAACTGTCTCTCTTAGGAACAGAAATTTTGGGCTCAGTTGTGGTTGTAAGTCAAGGACTACCTGTAACTGCAACCAACTTACAGTGGCCAAATAGATGGGAAAAGTTATACCTTATATGTGCTATTTCTGCAGATTGCACGTTTGCTAACTTGACAGATGCATCTGTTTCATTAAATTGTCTAGCCACTTT
The DNA here is from genome assembly GCA_030761175.1 of Masticophis lateralis. NCBI lineage: Eukaryota > Metazoa > Chordata > Lepidosauria > Squamata > Colubridae > Masticophis > Masticophis lateralis. Next base: position 193,740,511 of record JAUDYJ010000001.1, on the reverse strand, counting down.
GATTACAGAATGGTGCATTCTTCCAATCACAGAAACTGAAAATCAGGATTTTGCTTTTCTTCTTTTACAACACTATCAAATATTTCTAGTACGGAAACTAACGCGCTTGGTATTCTCTATATGTATTGTAACACAAATCTCATTATTTCTATGAATAATAAAATATTCAATATGTTAGACAGTCCCTGCATTGGAGGGCAATAGTGGTAATGGCACAGAACTCAAGTCTCTATGCATGATGTTCTTTGCACTCAGAAAATATAAGATCCTCCATCTGTTATATTTAGATTCTATCTCAATTCTCATTTTATGCATGTTTACTGTAAACAAAGGTCTTCTCCTCAAGTCAAAATCATGTATGATTAGAATTTGAGCCCGTGTCCTCCATTCATACATCTTGAGGGATGTGACTTCATCTAAAACATTCTTAAATCAGGAAACAACAATTTAACATTTTGGGGAGTAGCTTAAGGAGAAATATTGACCCGCAGGGGGAAAGTACATTTTTTATTTTATAAAAAATGGCTTTTATTAAAAGATTTTGCATATGTAAAACTAAATGTGAGAAAGAATAAAAGAAAGAAAGAGACAAAGAAAAAGAATAAAGAAAATATGAACAAATATATAAAGTGTGAGTACATATTTATATGTGTATAAAGAATCTGAATGTTTCTAGTAGAAATGTCTAAGTAACAAATGGCATAACTCTATAAAGTCCTTTGGATCATTGGCTGCAAAATATTCAGTTTTATTTTAATGTTCTTTATTTTGTTGTCATTAACTATGCTTTGTTTTATTAATGTGAATTACTCTATTATCATTAGATGAAGACCAATATACTGTAAGTATGAGGAGTTCCATTTCCTCATCTGCACTGAGATCTATTTTTAATTCAGTTTTTCTTTTTTTTTAGAAGACACAGCATAGGGAGAACTGGCCTTGGGCCTGTGGGATCGACTGATATAATTACAGAATATAGGCAAGGTTATTGAATCTTCTGAGCTCAATTCAAAGAGTTAGTCATGACTTCCAAAGCACTTTATAGGGCTGCAGATATATCAGGCATTATTTTTCCAGAGTAGACTATACCTGTGCATCGAGAAGAGACTCCTCCTCTTTTTCCTCTTCACTTATGGAAGCTTCTGGAGGTTCTGAAGGCCCTGGCTGAATCCCCGCCTCTGGCACTACATCTTCTCCAGCTCCTCATTGTCCGACTCGAGTGCCAGCTGCACAGGCTGCTGGCACAGCACCACACCAGCCTTCTCGCTGTTGGAATCAGCTACTAGTTGCACAAGCCACTGACGGGCCACAACACATAGAGACAAATATGCTTCCTCCAGAGGCTGAAATCAACTTCCGTTCTCATATTTTAGAAAACTGTTAAAATGTTGTTGTTTTTTTAATCAAGTGTTCAGCCGCACTTGATTAATTGTGGGCTCTCATCATCACTTGTCTTTTCATGCATCAAGGCATTTGTTTATATTTCATATTTAGTGGCTTGTTTTGCAGTTTTTTCCTTTGTCGTACACCCTCCAGAGAAATGTGACAGGAGTGGTTAATGAAGATAATATGCAAAAAATAAACAGATAACAGAGTGAAGGAAAAATTAGCAAAAAAAAAAAAATGTTATTCTCAATCTCTACCAAAAATGCTGTTAGCAATACAAGAAAAATCTATGCTCAGAAAGTGATGTATTTTATGCTAATCAGACTGAAACTTTCCTTATTTTCTTGATCAGCTTTAAGCCATGAAATTGTGTTAATTTGGAGTTTCTTCCTTTTTCCAGTATTGCGCATAAACTAGCCTTGCTGTTGTTATAATGTGCAACTTTAAATATATTGATTCTTTGCTATGTTCCTCTTTTGTGATTCCTAATGGGAATAATTCAGCCTTCAGATCTATGTTTTTGTCTAATATCTCCTTCAACCAGAGGTGGGTTTCAGCAGGTTCTGACCAGTTCTGGAGAAACGGTAGTGGAAATTTTGAGCAGTTCGGAGAACCGCTGGTAAAAATTCTGATTGACCCCGCCCCCATCTATTCTCTGCCTCCTAAGTCCCAGTCGATTGGGAGGAAATGGGGATTTTACAGTAACCTTCCCCTGCCATGCCCACCAAGCCACACCCACAGAACTGGTAGTAAAAAAATTTGAAACCCACCAATGCCTCCAACCATATCTTAATCTAGCACCAAAAACTCCCTGGCTTTCTTACATAACCACCACATGTGATAGAAAGATCTTGACACTAAGTTACATTTCCAACATTGTGGTGATAAGTTCCTGTTTATCTTTGCTAAGGAAGAAACTCCCCCAGAAGAAGACATAATAAAGAAAATCTTGACATGTGCAGAAATGGATAAGCTGACACTAGTACTCAAAAACAAGGACAAGGCAGAATACTATAAAATTTGGAACAAAGTGTACCAATGGTTGGAAAGGAGAAAAGGAGTTGGAACAAAAAAGAATTAGGGTTTGTAAAATGGATACTGGGTAATATTTAGAAAATTATGCAAATGAGGACAAGGGATATGTACATAAGAACAAAATAGTAATGTATGTTAAATAGTAATTATATTTGATGTTATGTAAAATATATGTATGTCTGGACAAGACTGGATAGTCACACTATGTCCAATGTTTTTAATGTTTGTTTAATAAAAAAATTAATAATAAAAAAATTAATAAAAATTTAATTTAAAAATTAATAAAAAATTAATAAAAAATAAAAAGTTTAATAAAAAACTTTTAAAAAAGAAAGAAAGAAATTGTGTTATTTTGGGAATATTATCCCTTTTCCATTGATAGTACTTTCTAAAGAGAGCTATTCACTGTTTCTACTTTCATTTAAGTTAAGAAATATCCTTTGGGCTGCATTTCCTCTACTGCACTGGAGACTGTCTTACAAGTGCCTGAAAAGTTACTGCCAGGAACTTATCACTAAAGCTCTTACAGCCTTGCACTTGTTTCATATCTGCAGGATTGATGAGAAAAAATAAAGCACTTCAAGGGGGCTCAGCTTCACGAAAAGAAGCAGACTGATGAAATTGCTGGATTCTGCCAACAAATCATTGCATTTGCTTCATCTATCCTTTAACCTTCCTATATACAATTCATTTCTATGGATCTTACACTGAGAGTTTCCTGCGTATAATCTTACCCCTTTCAAAAAAAAAAAAAAAAAACCCTCCTAGTGCAGCCTAGTACTTTTTGTATCTTTGTAATTTAGGTATTGCAAGCTTTAGCCTTGGCCTTTAGATAAAATTTTATTCTGGAGCTATTCATGAATCACATTTTTTTCTCCTTAAACCAGTCAAATTTTAAAAGGAAACCTCTGAGCGAGCAAACAATAAAACAAACAATACAGTCCTCACCAAATTAAAGCATTGCAATATCTTTATAAAACTGCCTGGATGGTATAGCACAGGGATGGCGAACCTTTTTGGCATCCAGTGTCCAAACCGGAACGTGCATGCATGTGTGTGCATATGCATGTGCCGGAATGCCAGAAATCCAAAAACCAGATGGCCAGGGCACACATGCCTGTTTTTTGGCTTTTTTGCCCGGTTTTTTTTTTTTTTTTTTTTGGCTGGGTTTTTTTTTTTTTTTTTTTTTTTTTTTTGGCCATTTTTTGAGCATTTTCAGGCCATTTTGGAAAAGTTTTCTTACTGTGTCTGCAAAAGAGGCTTATTAAAGCCTTGAAGATATCTGTGACATGAGAAAAAGAAATCAAATCCTATGACAATATTAATTAAAGATTAAGGCTGTTAGAAGCAAAAAGGATGAATATAAAGTTGATTTATTTGATCACACATAAAATAAGACACTTTGTTGTAATGTTCTGGCAAACCTTTACAGACTTTTTGCAGGACTGATAAGTTGATGTTTTAAGAATTTTCTTATAGATAAAGCATGGGATATGGGATAAAGAAATATTTATAGAATACATATATCCAGTATATATTTCTTTTTCTTTATTACATTTTCTTTTTCTTATTTTTCTCTTTCCTTGCACTTTTTTGTTCTTTCCATTCTCCTCTCTTTTTCTAAATTTAGTGTGTATTAATCTAACCATTGTAATTAAATCTCTTAATAATTATATTTTTTTAAAAATATATCTACTTCATGTCTACTTCCTCATTTTGCTGAAAGAAATGCACTATTCAAAAGAATGCCATACGGAAAATGCAGTTGCTTTCTGCTGCACTTTTTTTTAGAACTGTGCATTTAAATCCATAAAATCGAATACATATTTATATTCTTTCCAACTGCTTATACTGTATAAAACTAGAAACTTGGCAAACATGGGTGTATGTTGTGTCAGTGTTTTCTGTTCTCTGGATGTGTGGGATTTCAGCATGCAAGACTCCTAACCCAACCACAGAAATGTAAAATAATTTTGCCCTGGAATCATGACCAGATGTATGTTTTCACCCCCAGAGGATCTCTGGTATCATTGTAGAAGAAAGGGTAAGTAATTATAGAGGTGTTGTCATTTTTCTCTCTGGGTGCACACATAAAATGAAATTCCTCTACCCACATGCTTAGCAAGAGTTACTCAGCAACTTTGACAATTTGCATTATTATATTGCAAATTGTTCCATTCTGTATATTCATGCTTGGAAACAGTTTCTTAACAAGTCATTGCAATTTGAATGTAATCACTTTTGAATCTTGTAATCACTTTCATTTGAAGCCTCGAAATTATTACTACTTGAAACAATTAAGATAAACGGAAAACATGAGCGCTCTCATTTAACACCTGTAAAAGGGAAGGTGAGAATATGTAATTAGGAAAAAAAGTCACTTAGACTGTCTTTGACAGAAGGTCAATTGTCTCAGTGCTCAAGTTATTGCCAAGTTGTGTCATCACACTATATCTCTAGTTGACCCTACAGACAACTTAGTACTGAACAATATCATTGAAAATAAGTAAACTATCCCAGCTGGGATTAATTCATAGATAAAATGTGACACCAAGATATCCCTAGGTATTGTATTGCCTTTACTACCTCTTTCTGAAAAAGTATAAACAGAAACCAAAAGTTTAAACTTTGGCTAAAATCTAAAAACCCAGGAACAGTTGTGTCTGTCAGCCCGGGAGGCCATCTTTTTCCTTTGATCTTCAGAGCTGCCGCACTTAGTGCTGTGGGAAACTGGGAGGGGGGATTGCTGGGAGTTGTGAGGGATATCTAGCCAAAATAACATTCCTTTCTCTGAGAGCCAAGGACATTTGGGCTGCATCTCGAGTGGCATGACTGGGAGGCATCTCCAGTTGGGACAGTGCATTGATTGGATCTTGTCGTGGACATATGGGTGCAGGAGAAGGGACTTGGGCTTTCTTTTGGGTGAGGAAAACCTGGGAGTTTTCAGATTTGGGTTTTCCCAGATGTGCCAGTATGACATCTCTAATAAAATGGAACTTTGAGGAACTTCAAACCTCTGGGTCTTCTTTTGTTGGGGATGTTGCTTGGAACCCAGACAGTGTCTACACAGCTGCCAATCACCTTCATGAGTTCTCTTCTGTACCATGTCAGGAGGATCCTAACAAATTGAAGGGATATAGTTTAGTGTACCATTTTCCTCTGTAACTTTCTTAATATTTTCCCAGCAAAAATCCTTCTTTGCACTCACTCTGGTATGCAACTATTGTATTTTAATACTCAAGCCTTCTGGATACCAACTGGCCACCAGTGCTGATACAGGATCAGTGAAAAGACAAATATGAACACCTTTATGGGATTCAGTACAAAAAAACTTTTTATAGAAAAGAAGCAACAACCGAAGAAAACTTGTAAACACATAAATATTTTTTTAGTACAGGAATATGTAAAATGTAAAGAAACGGACATTGCTTACCTGAATGTCCATTCTGAGCGCGCTGCTGGAGAATCCAAAGCGTGGGTTATCACTAGTGTATTAGCCAGAGACTGAGTGTGTATTTCTTTAAATTTTTCCAAGGTCCCGCCTCCTTCGCTCGACTGGTGTCAGTTTTGTTCACGAAGATGGAAGAAGAATCCTCAAAAGCTCCATTGGTAAGTTGAGACAGGTAAGTTACTATGTATAGAAGAAAGTCCGGACCGGAATTATCATGGGTGGGTTGGATTCTCCAGCAGCGCGCTCAGAATGGACATTCAGGTAAGCAATGTCCGTTCTCCAGCGCGCTGCTTGGAGAATCCAAAGCGTGGGATATACCCAAACAAGTTTCTTAGGGAGGGCAGGAAGAACGGTCCGGTGAAGACACAGGGGCAGTAACAGCCTGTAGTACTCTGCGGCCAAATGCTGCTTCTGCTGATGCGAAGGAGTCTATTTTATAATGCCTAATAAATGGCGACAAAGTTGTCCATGTGGCTGCTCTGCATATTTCTGAAATGGAGGCTTGTGTACCCCAAGCTGCCGTAGTCGAAGCGCTTCTCGTCGAATGTGGTAGAATATGACCTGGAACTGGTTTCCCTTTTGCAGTATAAGCTTTAGAAATGCATGCCTTCAACCATCTTCCAATAGTTGTGGACGAGACTTTCTTGCCTAGAGTGGCTGGCAGGAATGAAACAAATAAGGCTTCCGTGCGCCTAAAAGAAGCTGTTCGCCTGATGTATCTACGAAGAGCACGTCTAACGTCCAGAGTGTGCCATAATTTCTCTGAAGGATGTTTTGGATCGGGGCAGAAGTTCGGGAGGACTAATTCCTGTGCCCTGTGAAATAGAGTGTTAATCTTTGGTAGAAATGATGGATCTAACCTTAGAACCACACGATCAGCATGAAAGACGCACAGATCAGCTCTGACCGATAAGGCAGCGAGTTCAGAAATGCGCCTTGCCGAAGTTATCGCTATTAAGAAGGCCACCTTGAGTGTTAACAAGCGAAGTGACAAGGACCCAAGGGGTTCGAATGGTGGAGATGTCAGGGCCTGTAGGACTAATGAAAGGTTCCACGTGGGATATCTGTGCACGATCGGAGGGCGAAGATTAGTTGCTCCTCGTAGAAAACTCTTTATTCTCTCGTCATTTGAGAGACGGCCTCTCGAAGTATCAGAAAGCACAGTATCCAAAGCTGCCACCTGTCTGCGCAGGGTACTGGGTGCTAAACCCTTCAGAAACCCCGAGTGAAGGAAGTCAAGAACCTCTCTTACCGAGGCCGAAGTTGGATCATTGTGTTGCGAGGCGCACCAGGTGCAGAAGGATCGCCATGTAGCATTGTAAATTCTCGTGGTGGATGGACGTCTAGAGGCCTGAATAATGGAGATCACGCCGCCAGAAAGGTTGTCCTTAGTCATAATGATCCGTTCAAATGCCAGACGGTCAACTGCATCCATTGAGGTTCTGGATGCAGTATGACCCCCTGGCTTAGGGACACCATGTTCTCTGGAATCCTCCAAGGAGGTTCGACTGAGAGTTCCACGAGATCCGCAAACCACGGTCTGCGAGGCCAATAGGGAGCAACAAGAAGGACGTTTGCTCTCTCTGTCATGATTTTGCGAATCACTCTCGGAAGTAATGCCATGGGGGGAAAGGCATAGAGTAGACCCCGTGGCCATGGACAGTTCAAGGCGTCTACGTCTTCTGCCTCTGGGCATGTGTAGCGGGAAATGAACCTTGGTAGCTGTGTATTGCTTCGAGTCGCAAACAGGTCCAGAACTGGATGACCGAATATGGTTGATAGCTGGCAGAAGATTTTCGGATCTAACCTCCATTCCGACTGGTCGATTTGTTGTCTGCTCAGCCAGTCCGCCTGACAATTGTCGGTCCCTGCTATGTGTTCTGCAGTTATTGATTTCGTGTGGCGCTCTGCCCAGTTGAAGAGTAGTGTGGCCTCTGCCATCAAGGGCAACGATCTTGTTCCGCCCTGGCGGTTGACGTGCGCCTTCGCAGTCATGTTGTCCGTTAGGACTCTCACATGTAGATTTTCCACCAGAGGTTGGAATTTGCGTAAGGCGAGTCTGATAGCTCGGAGCTCGAGCCAATTTATGTCGTTTCTTAACTCCTCGAAGGACCAGCTCCCCTGAACCGCATGCGAAAGGAGGTGGGCCCCCCATCCTGTCAAGCTTGCATCTGTTGTGACAGTCATCTGCGGAGGACTCTGGAACAGACAACCGTTGTTCAAGGCCGGTGAGTTCCACCAAGGGAGAGACTTGCGTACTACCTTTGAGATGCGAACCCGTTTCCTGGAGACGGCTTGATGAGATTTTTGATATGGTAGGAGGAACCATTGGAGCTGTCTCGAATGGAACCTCGCCCAAGGCACTATAGAAAAACAAGATACCATTTTCCCAAGAAGTGTTGATAGAAGTGACAGAGGAATCTTTTGGAGCGACAGGACCTGGGATACAATTGATTTGATGCTGAGTTGGCGGTCCTCTGAAAGGAAAACCCTGCCTAAACGAGAATCCAGGGTTGCGCCCAAATGAAGAATCCGGGTAGTTGGATGTAAATGGCTCTTTTTGGTGTTCAACGTGAAGCCATGTCGCTGTAGGGATCGAATCACTGTAGCCAGGTCCCGATCTGCCTGGGTCTGAGATGATGAAAGGACAAGAATGTCGTCCAGATAGCAGTAGAGACGAATTGGGATCTGTCTCAATGAAGCCGCTACTGCGGCCAGTATCTTTGTAAATATGCGAGGAGCCGAGGATAGGCCGAACGGCATGGCTCGGTACTGGAAATGTCTGTTGGCGTACGTGAATCGAAGGAATCGACGATGCGCCAAACGAATTGGTATATGTAAATATGCCTCTTTCAGGTCTATAGAGGTCATCAAATCGTTGGGTCGGATGCACGTCAGGATTGATGCTAGGGATTGCATCCTGAATTTGTGATAAACAATAAATCTGTTCAGTTCTTTCAGGTCCAATATGCCCCTCCAGTCCCCCGAGCTTTTGGGCACTAGAAAGAATATGCTGTAAAAACCGGATCCCTGATGTTCCACTGGGACCGGCTCTATGGCCCGAATATGAAGGAGATGATTGATTTCTTTCTCCATCAGATCTCTCTTTGTGGGGTTGGGAGAAACCGGGCATTGAACGAACCTGGTGGGAGGTAGAGAACTGAGTTCCAGAGTAAGACCCAAGCGGATAGTCTGCAAGACCCAGGCGTCTGATGTAGTCTTTACCCATTGGTCTAGAAATAGATGAAGACGCCCACCAATGGGAGGAACAGGTTGGTTGTCACTTTCCTCTGCGGTAGGGTCGGGATCCCGAACCACGGAGGGATCTCTTGTAAGTTGCTTGCCTGTTGCCTCTGTCGCGGGCACCTGGTCTCTCATAAGGGCGGTAGAAACCTTGAGAGGAACTGCGAGCTTGGAAGGACCCACTGGGTCCAGGGTCAGTCCGAAAGGGCTGCCTCTGTGAGTATGGAGTAAAACGCCTTGAACCTCTCCGATAAGAGGAAGGCATAACCTTCCTCTTGTCTCTATCCTCCACAAGAATGGGATCAAGAGCATCCCCGAACAACTTCGCCCCTTTGAATGGCACTGAGGCCAATTGCCATTTTGACTTAGAGTCGGCTCTCCATTGACGGAGCCATAGGAGTCAGTGAGATGCTACCGTGGCAGTAAGTGACCTGGAAGCAAACTTGGCCGCATCCAGGGAGGCATCGGCTGAGTATTCAGCAGCCGCCACCAGTTTGTTGACATCCTGGCACAGGCGTTTGTCATCTGGTGGGAGGCGATCCTGTAATTGGCGTAGCCAAATAAGGGAAGCCCTATTAAAGAATGAAGCAGAGGTGGCTGCCCTAATAGCCCACGCAGCTGCTTGATGGTTTTTGCGCAGGAGCATTTCAGCGCGACGATCCTCAGTTCGTAATCCATCTGCCGCATCGTTAGAAATCAGAGAAGTGGACGACAATTGGGCCACTGGATGATCTACCTCCGGAAGTTTTAGCATTTCTTGAAGATTTGGTGCTGAACAGTAAAGTTTCTTATCTAGGTTGTTGGGCGCCGATAAGGAGCCAGGTAGACCCCATGGCTTCTGAATGATGTCTGAGAAAAGTTGAGGACAAGGGATCGAGTCCTGCGGTGTCTCTTGGACCGCGAAAAGGCCATCCGATGGAAGAGCAGATGTGGATGCGGGTTGCTCGGAGGGAGATGTCAATTTGGTTGACAATTTTGCTTTGTGAAGCAAGGATTTGAATAATGATGGCCTGAAAAGCCTTGATGGAGGAGGTCTGTCCGGAAGAGGAGCTTCGTCCTATGAGAACTCAGAATCCCTATGATCCTCCTCATCCCAATTTGAATTATCGCTATGATAGGAATCACGATCATAGTCAAATTCCTGATAGGTAGTTGCAGGGTTTGCCAATAACCTGGCTGAAGCGGGCAATTGCTGCGCTATTGGTTGAGCTGTTGTCACAGAACCAGAAGCTAGGAGCCTAGAAACGGTAGCTGCAACAATGGCTTGTACATCCATTGGAGCGTTGGGCTGCCACCCTTCTGTGTTGCGCAGTCCAGCAGCCGTGGGCGTAAATGTTGCCTCTGGGACCGCACGAAGCACAGGCAATTGTGTTTGGACAAACATTGCAGGAGGCAATTGAGTCTGCTGGACTTCCACAGGTATGGGAGGGCGAGCTTGGGAAGAATGAGAAGGCTCCGAGCATTCACATGATGGATTAGGAACGGGGCGCGAACCATCGGATCTCAGGGCCTTTTGGTGCGCAAGGTCCCATTGTCGTTCCAGGGCCCTATGCCTGCGTTGTTCTTGTTTGGTCATAGAAGGGCCCGGTTCCAGCTGAGTTGCCCCTGAAGAAGGCGGAGGGGCCGAAGATGCCCTGTGTCGATTGGACCTGGAAGTCTTGGCTTTTCTAGGTGGGGAGGCAACTGGTGCTGATTGCCCATCAGACTGTTCCAGATCAGATGATAGCTCTCTTTCTGCCATTGGGAGCGAGTAATCAAGCTAGGCCAATAATAAAACAATTATTATTATTAATATTGTATTAATTTTTTTTTTTAATTCACTGCAAGAACTCAGGTCCAAGAGGTTCCAATGTGCCCAAGGGAACTTTCGCTAGGAAGAGATCCCCAAATTAAATATGTTGTTGAATGACGTAAAAGTGAGCCTTTAATGGCCACCGCCTTTGCGCACAAACTTGCTGCCTCCGAGAAGTATTGAAGGGCGGCTGTGCTAAATTGCCCAGAACAGTACTCAAAATGGCGCCCGTTGCCTCAGGATTTCCCTCAGCATCCACTGCGCATGCGCAAGACTTCCGACTGGCAATGCGCTTGTAAGATTGAGATCGGAACGAGGATAAGGCACAAATAGCGAAAAAACAACAGATTTAACAAAAAAATTCGGCTGCTGAAATCCTGACCCTGCGATTGTCCCAATTTCCGAGGATCAATCAACGCTGATTTTAACGGGCGAATTTGCGGTCAAAATGGCGGCAGGCGGGAAAAAACCGCTCAACTGTCACTTTTCAGCTGAATGTTTGAGAGCGGTCTGTGAGGCAATTTAGATCACCGCAATGGTAATTGCTGGCCGAAATGGTGAGAAAAAGGCAGCAATAACAACGCCCGATCAGCGAGAGACTTTATTTAGGATTTTTTTCCTGTCTCTCTCTCTCTTTTCACACCCGCTAGCAAGGCAGAGGCTTCAAGCTCAGACGGGGAAATAATAATGATGATGAAATAATAATGATGATGAATTTAGAGTCTGCTCCTTGTGGTAGCAGTATCTCTAGGCCGCCTGGCAGGTCAGCGGTATTTTGGCAGTGGTGGAGAACGGTTGTACCGGCAAGCCGGGAAACCAGATGCATCCACCGGCGGCAATGGGTTCAAGAGAAATCCCAAAGGAAGGGAATCTCTGCAAGCTGACCAATTGTGGCTGGGGCTCCAGGCTAAGCCCTTTAGACTCACCACCTGATGATTAACGTGGTTCCAACCATCCACAGTAAGAAGTTAAGGATTAATTTAAATTGAGAAAATTTGAGAAAAATTGAAGAATCCAAAGCGAAGATCAATAATGTATTTTCCAGAGCAAGCCAAGGATCAGTCTCTTCAGCTCCACTGAGTGAATAAAACTGACACCAGTCGAGCGAAGGAGGCGGGACCTTGGAAAAATTTAAAGAAATACACACTCAGTCTCTGGCTAATACACTAGTGATAACCCACGCTTTGGATTCTCCAAGCAGCGCGCTGGAGAATAATTGACACCAGAGAGATTTAGTTTTCAATGGTTTTCATACACATAGTTAAGAAAGCGATTCAATACAGATAAAAATGTCTCTGGAATTGAATAATATAAGCCAGAGTTTGAAATGGGATTATACTCAAATGATGAATATATGATTGCTAAAATGTGTAAACTTTAGTTGAGATATAAAATGGAAGAGGGAAGTGGTGGGTTCCTCCCGGTTCGGCCCAGTTCTGCTGAGCTGGTAGCGATGACAATATGATGTCACCAAACTGGTTCTGCCCCCACCCCCACCCCGCCCTGCCCCTCCACCCCACACCCGCATTATTCTTACCTTTTATTTGGCCCCAGGCTATTGCTGCCTCCTGAGTCCCAGCTGATGGGCTATAAGGAAAAAAACTGTTTAAACCCTTGCTGCAGGGCTTCAAAGGGCTGCCCTACTGCTGATCAGTGGTAAAAGGCAGTTTGGTGGTAGACCGGTGCCTCCAAAAATAAATGAGTAGATCAGTGCCTGCAAAAAATAAATGGGTAGACCAGTGCCTGCAAAAATACATGAGTAGACCAGTGCCTGCAAAAATAAATGGGTAGACCGGTACAGCTCTGCAAGCAGTTAAAAGCCTGGTAGACCAGTACCTCTGCTAAATCCTAAAGAATTGTCATATGACCATCAAGCCACGCCTACAAAATAAGCCAGACCCAGAGAACCGGTAGTTAAAAAAAATTAGAACCCATCCCTGGAAGAGGGGTGTCTGTGATTAAATGGGTTAACCATTTTGGTTAGAATATGCAGACAAACCAATGATAGAATATGGTTAATAGCACTGAAATTCACACTCTGAGAGAACTTTTATAAAATGATGTATCATTGCTTTATGACACCAGATAAACTATCTAAGATATATAAAAATACTTCCAATCAATGTTGGAAATGTGGAAAACATGAAGGAACTTTTTATAAGGCATGGTGGATTTATGCAAAAGTAAAAATGTACTGGATACAAATGCATGTGATAATGCAGAGAATTTTAAAGATTAATGTTCAGAACTTTTTTTTAATATTGGCACCTATAAATAGCCAATTAGAAAAGACTTACGGACAATTGGTTTTGTACATGGTAACTGCAGTGACACAACTACTATGTATGGCCCAAAATGGAAAAATACTGAAATACCTGCAATGGAGGAATGAATTGTGAAGATGGCATTGTTCACAGAAATGGCAAAATTGACCAGTTTGATCAGGGACAATACAATAAATACTTTCATAAATGACTAAAAACCTCTTATGGACCTTTTTTTTTTTTTGCTGAAAATGAAAAAAATAAATAAATTGATGATTTATAATTAATACTCCCATCAAAAAATAAAAACGAAACCAGAAATGCTAGTGGATTTTTTCCCCTAGAAAAAAGAAATATTCAACATCATCAAAATCAGCCTTAACATTCCAAGAAGGCTGTTTCTTTTTTCTTCTTCGCAACATTTTTTTGGGATGATCCTACGACTATGGAATAATGGAAGAAGCACAGGAGCAAGAGCAGGCTTATACAATATTAGAAGTAATTAAAATTTCCTTCTGAGTCAACTAATGAGTCAGTTAATTATGAGATACTAATCCTGAAATAAATCAAAATGGAAATCTGACCTGCAAAGTGGGGATTTAAATGCATCAAGCTTAGGTGATGCTCATATTCCTGGTGAATAATGTTGAAAGGAGACCTAGGGTAGGTAAAGCAGGAGACTGTGAGTTCTAGTCCCACTTTAGGCACAAAGCCAACTGGGTAATCTTGGACTACACACTCTCACTCAGCCCTGGGAAGAAGACAATGGCAAGCCATTTCCAAAATCTTGTCAAGAAAACCACAGGGATTTGTCCAGGCAGTCACCAGTAGTCTAGACACATAGATAAACACACACAAAATGTAAAAACCTGTATCTTTCCATTTGAAGTAGCGAGATATTAAACCTACTTGTGTAAGTGCATTTTTCAGACATCTATGTTTTAAAGAACGTATTCAACTCATGTAAGGTGTTTGCAAAATATAATAACAGAACTCCTTGGCAAGCTACTCCAAAGAAGAAAGGCCAGAGAGGAGGAGATTGCCTATCTGCAATTCATTCATTCATTCATTCATTCATTCATTCATTCATTCATTCATTCATTCATTTTCTATAGCTGCCAATCTCAAACAAGTGATCCTGGCAATGAACAATAATAAAACAATTAAAACAAGTTACAACAAGGTACAAAATAAAATAGATACGTAGTCAGGAGAAAAATGTCACTGTTAAATACAGCAAGGATGTCAATACATCCAGGAAATGGGCCCTTCACATACTTCAGGCCAGTGGTGGGTTGCTCCCGGTTCTGTCCGGTTCTATAGAACTGGTAGTAAAATCAGTGGGAGGCTCCACCCACCTGCCCAGACATCATAATTGACGATCTGCACATACGCAGAAGCACGCCTGTGCTCCCATTGCGAACTGGTAGTAAAGGTAAGTAGAACCCACCCCTGCTTCAGGCCTCAGGCCTGGGCACAAAATCAAGTTTTCAAGACCTTATGAAAGGCTAACAAGGTCAGGGTCATCCACAACTCTGAAGGAGGATCTTTCAGACCAGAGGGCAGGGGCTGCAAAAGAGAAGGCACACCGCTAGTCCCCGCCCATCTATATTCCTTGGCTGACAGGACCTGTAGCATGCCCAACCTGCAGTTGCATATTTGTGTTTTTGTGTTATATGTGTCTGTACAATTAATTTTTTTGTGTGCCTTTATTTTCCAGTGGGATGCTTCAATATTTAGCTGAGCTTTGGTAGCTAATGGCTGTGACACATACATGCCCGTTCAAATTCACAAGCTGACAAACTGTGAGGAAGCTTAATTTCCTTATCACAGTTCAGCAAAGTGGAAAATACACATGGAAAAACCCAAAGGAGATCCCAGAATACATCTTGTGATGGCTCCAGAACTAGATTCAAAACTATTAACTTCAAGCCATTTATAGGAATAAAGGGAAAGTTAAAAGATTTAGCATATGCTTAGAATGAAAGCATTAACATTCAGCTGAAAGTGAATGTTCCTCACTACTGAGACAGTAAAATAAAGGAAACTACCGTACTTTGCTCCAGGAAGCTCTTTTCAAAGCTTTACTATTCCAGGATTCCAGGGATAATTTTAGCAATACACTGTTTTTAATGTATTTCCTTTTTCAAACATGTTTGAATACCAAGCTTAGTTGTGAAGGAACATACAAATGACTGTGTCACTTGTTTTCAGACCTCACGCTACTTCGTTCCACTTTTAAATATATTTTCATTTTGTGAGTGGTCTCTGAATTTGGTAAATAAATGAATAAATATTGGAAATTTTATTGAGAAGTGATTGTCGCTCCTGATTGCTTCCTGATGCTGCTGATTGCTGTTTTCTCTCTGATTTTATATGTTATATTTTATATGTTAGAGTACATATATGGAAGCTAGCCCTAGAAAACAAGCTGTGTATGGGACTTTAGAAGAGAAAGGAAAGCCAAAAATAAGGACAGATTTTGAGCGTCTCCTGAGAGAAACTGAAACATTGCTACTTAGTGATCTATCTGAGGCAGCTTCAGGAAACTAATGATGCAGTCATCTCCTAGAGCACCGAGTGCCAAAACGGGAGAGCAGCCACCCGGTGCACATGCGCGCTACAGGAAGATCATCTTCCAGTTTCTGGCATTTGCATGTCCACCAGCCACCTGGTCTTCTGGTTTCTGGCATGCATGTGCACTGGAAGACCAGCTGGCCGGTGCACATGTGCATGCCAGAAACCTGAAGGTCATCTTTCCAGTGCGTGCATGCGCACCACCCATCTGGTCTTTGTGTGCAGCTGCTCTTTCGGTTTCTGGTGCTCCCGTGTGCATGAAGACCAGGTGGCTGGCACGCCGGAATCCAGAAGAGCAACAGGTGATGGCTCACATGCCCGGAGAGATGGCTCTGTGTGCCACTTCTGGCATGCGTGCCATAGGTTCGCCATCATGGTACTAGAGGGCAATTTCATTGTGTGAGTCACCAAGAGGTTGGTAGAGATAGTCAAAGAAGTTAAGATTAGAGTTAATATTGGGGGAAAGCAGTTGTTTTTGTTTCTATATCTGAGGAATCTGAAGACAGAGGGAAGGGCTTTCAACCTGCAGGAAATGTGCTAGGTTTGTTTCCCTTCCTGAAGATGACAAGAATTTGCATGTGCTGCAAAGGGAGGCTGAGTGTCTTTGTGCAAGAGAAGATGAAGTGGCTAGGAGCAAAACTCCTACCATCTGCATTCTCCGTTTTATCAGCTTCATAAGGAATTCTTCGAATGGACATTGGAAGTACATGAAGAGAGTCACTGGAATCAAAGAAAACTCTCAGAAGGTAGAAAGACACGATACAGAAATGGAAGAATGTGACAAAAAGGCCCAAATGTGTCAAAATTTTTTGAAAGCCTCAGAATAGTTTCCAGGGCCTCCTACTGATATTATTTCTAGACCAATGGATGAAAAGCAACTCTTACAAGCTCCAGGGCTTGAAGAAGAAAAAAACTGAAGAGCAAGACATGATTAGGTGAGGAAAACTGGAGAGCCCTGCAGAGTTTTTAATGAGTTTGATGATAAAGTGCAACAAATGCATACATACATACAGTACATATATAATGAAATAACTAAAGCAGTAATTGATCAGCAATGTAGTCCATCAAGAGAAGTGTACTGCCTTCCTAGGCCACATTCAGGATGTGAGAGAAAAGCTCCCAAGACTCTTTATGTCCATGATAATTATTGCTTTCTACTCACCCATGTAGGAACAATTGGCTAAACAGATGGTGCAACAGGAACCATTCAGCTTCCTCAATAATGAGACATGATTGTGAGCAGAGGGATTTCTGCAAGCGATGGGCTGCACTTCATGAGGACTGAGAAGAATGTTTTTGACAGATGTCTTGCAAACCTAATCCACAGGGAATTTTACAATGAATCCTATGGGTCAGCAATATGATTATTCAGTAAATAATGCACTGCCAAGGACAAGAACAGGTATGGGATACAGAAGATGTGGAGATGCTCAATAATGAGCACCTCAAATTCATAACCTAGGGTTGCATTATCCCCATGCAAATGCACAGAATATACGGAACACATAAGAAGAACTAGAAGCCTAGTTTTAGGACAATGAGCATAATTTATTAAGGATTACTAAAACCTGGTGGAACAAAAATAATTGAGTGAACAAAGATTTTATTTTATACAGTACTAAACTAAAAGCAAAACTGCATAATGGCCTCCCAGAGCAGATTACCCTTTCTGGGAAGAGAGCCATGGTAATAATGGGAGACATCAAGTTCCTGGATTTCTGTTGGAAAACCAACTCAGCCAGGACTGCAAGCTTTGAAATATTCCTCAGTAATCTTGCTGACTATTTCATTCCCAAAGGCTCAAGAAGAAACAAGGGAAGCAGTTCTTCTAGATCTGATCCTATACAATAGGAAGAGCCAATTTAAAGGATAGAAACAGAGGGGTCCTTGGGGCACAACAATATTTCGGGTGTTCAAAACGAACTACTGATTAATGCATTAGGTATCATCTCCTAGCAACCACATAGATAGACTTTCTCCAGGATAGTCAGTTCCCAACCTGTCCCTTTCAATCTTCCAGTGATAATCTTCATGATGATAATCCATCCATTTTGCAGCTAGTCATCCTCTTGCTTCCATCTTTCCTAGAATTAGAGCCTTCTCCAAAGAGTTAGGTCTTCTCATAATCTGTATAATCATTGCGGCATTTGTGTCTCGAGTGAGAACTATAGGTTAATTTGTTTGATGATCCATTTGATGGTTTTCTTGTCTATCTATGTCATTCTCAGGAGTCTTCACCAACACAAAGTGTCAATACTCTCTCTATTTGTTTTTTTTAAAGCCCAGATTTCATTTTCAAGGGGTACCAGAGAGAAAACCATTGCCTTAACAATTCTGAACTTCACAGGTAAAAATACGTCACATTTGAATACCTTTTCTAAGGCCTTCATTGCTACTTGACTAGTACTAGTTTGAGTACTAGTTTGCCATGTATTTACTAACTTTGATAGTTGATTCTAAAAGGCAGATATTTCCCATACTTCAATTTCCTCCATTGTCAGTTCTAAAGCTGGTTGTGCCATGGTATGTGGGAATGACTTGAGGAGAGAGGGAAAGAGTTGCTGCCTAGCACAGGAGTCTCCAAGTCTGGCAACTTTAAACCTGGGGGACTTCAACTCCCAGAATTCTGGGAGTTGAAGTCCTCTAGCCTTAAAGTTGCTAAGGTTGGAGACCCCTGGCCTAGGGAAGGATCAGATAAGGGAGGGCATAACCTGCAGCTATATAATGGGGATAGAAAGAAAGTCAGAAAGGAACCTCTTAATTTATCAGGATGTAAAAGGGAGGGTGGGGGATATGTACTATCAGACTTGCAAGATTGTAATGTAGCTTTACAATAAAGTAGAATTAGGGCTATGCTGTGGGCTATGCTGTTTTTTATCTGATTGTTCCCTAGGCAGCATCTCTCCCTCCTCCTCCCCTCCCAAGGTCATTTCCACATTACACAAGCAGAATTAAGACTAGTATGGGAATGCAATGTTTGTTATTTTTCAAGTTTGTGCTCCAAATTGCAGACTTAGAGCTTTGGGATTTACATTCTTGCTTCCTCCTTCATTAGACTATGAATTGCATAATCACAGAAAGATAAAAGAAGTCAGGACAGAATTAATTCAATCATTCAAAATTATCTTCCTCTAAGAACTGCCTTGCAATTCAAGCTAATTAGGCACAAATGACTTTGTTACTGATAAGTATGATGGTAAATGTTGAATCAGTTTGTGTGTATGTGTTTGTGTTTTACTCTATTACCACTGGAAATAGCATAGTAAGAGAACAGCAAGTTGATACACCTGATCATTCTGTATAATATGACATGCCCACTTACTGAAGTATTTATAAAACTAATGCCATGTAATGACAGTATATTTTTAATTAAAATACGCTATTTAAGGAATGTATTGTTCCTTTTTTAAACAATCTTTTAAAATTGCATTAAAATTGTATGGGTCACTCAAGTAAGACTCATCTTTTCTTTTCTATTAATCCCACAATTCAGGATTCAAATCTGAGTAGGGCTACCAGTGTTTTCCTTTTACTTGAGCGTGACTGACTTACAGGGGTGAAATCTAAATTTTTTTGCTACCAGTTCTGTGGGCATGGCTTGGTGGTCATGTGACTGGGTTGGTGTGGCCAGTTTGACTTCATTCATGCCACTCTGCAGTGCATGGGAAACATGGAGAGAGAGCAAGAGAGCTTTCCAACCTCTGTGTGTGTGTGTGTGAGGGAGGGAGGGAGGGAGGGAGGGAGGGAGGGAGGGAGGGAGAGAGCGATCTGAAGCCAACGCACCCAAACTTCTGGCAGCAGTGCGGGCAGCTTCTGAGCAGCCAGCTCCACCTGACCTACTCCCTGAGTCTCACCATTCTCCTTGCCCCCAACCTCACTGCACTCAAGCCCCTGCTCAGCCCCAACAAGCTATGAATCCATGGTGCCTGCACCAGCATCTTGAGAGAAGCAGAGAAGATCATCACTTGCATGCAGACAAGCAGAGGTAGCAAGCGTAGGCCTGCTGTGGGAAAAATGAGAGATCCTGTTGTCCTGCAGAGCCTGCCACTGCTTGAGTGGGGTGGGGGGGGCGAGGAGAACGGCAAGACTCAGGGAGTAGGTCAGGTGGAGCTGGCTAACTCAGGGATGTTCAGAAGCCGCCCGCACCACTGCCAGTAGTTTGGGTGCCTCAGCTTCAGATCGCTCCATCCCTCACTTCCTCCCTCCCTCCCTCACACACACACACACACACACACACACACAGAGGTTGGAGAGCTCTCTTGCTCACTCGCTCTCCAAGTGCCCCATTCTCAGCCCATTTGAGGAAAGGGCACGCACGGCTGGGCGTGTTTGGCTGCAGAAGGAGGCGCAGAGCTATGGAGTTGTTTTGTTCACCAAGGTGGTACTTCAGGAGGGCAGGCAGATGTCTGCAGCTGGCAACTATAATGAATACATCCACCTGACCTCCCGAAGCACCACCACGGCGAACAAAAACAACCTCATTGCTATGGATGCATAGCTTGTCAGGGCTGAGCAGGGAAGCCGCTGCTTGAGTGTGTGTGTGGTGGTGGGAGCAGTAAGCTGCTAGCTCCTTCCCCACAGCCCTGCCATGCTTGCCTGCCTTCCACATGGACTTCTGCTTGCCTGCCTTTGCAAGCTGGGCACCGGGACACCAGGAAGGCAGCATGGAAGGCAGGCAAGCATGACAGGACTGCCGGCCGTGGACCGGCTCAGGGACGTGGCCTGCCAGCCATTGCTCCCAGTTCGGTGAACTAGCCTCAATCTCCACTACCTACTCACCCGAGCCGGTCCAAACCAGGAGCATTTCACCCCTGCTGACTTACCTGTGCAACCTATTATTCATGGTGCTTTAAACATGGAAGTGGGACTATTTATTTATTTATTTATTTATTTATTTATTTATTTATTTATTTATTTATTTATTTATTTATTTATTTATTTATTTATTTATTTATTTATTTATTTATTTATTTATTTATTTATTTATTTATTTATTTATTTATTTATTTATTTATTTATTTATTTATTTATTTATTTATTACATGTATTTATATGCCGCCCTTCTCCCAAAGGACTCAGGGCGGTGAACACAAGTTAAGAAACATGTACAATAAAATCACACTTTAAATCAAATAACTAATTAATGATAAATAATAAAACCCAGAATCAGAGTCAGCCTATTTGCTTGAACAGCCAAGTCTTGAGTTCCCGATGGAAGGAGCGGAGATCAGGAGCCATCCAGAGCTCAGTAGGTAATTCATTCCAGAGGGTGAGAGCACACACAGAGAACGCCCTACCCTTGGGCACCGCTAGATGACATTAGCTCACCGTCAGAACCCTGAGGAGAGCGGCCCTATGTGAGCGAACAGGATGGTGGGAAACAGGCAGAGGAAGGTCCTGTAAATATCCTGGACCTAAATCATGTAGGGCCTTATAGGTGAGAATCAGCACCTTGAAGCAGACCCGGAGAACCACTGGTAACCAGTGCAGCTCACACAGGAGGGGTGTTATATGGGAGTAATGAGGGGCTCCCGTAACAACCCGTGTGGCTGCATTCTGGATTAGCTGGAGTCTCCGGGTGCATCTCAGGGGCAAGCCCATGTAGAGGGAATTGCAGTAATCCAAGTGGGAAGTAACCAGGGCATGAGTGACTGTGGAAAGGTCATCTCAGTCCAGGAAAGGGCGCAACTGGCGCACTAGGCGAACCTGTGTGAAGGCCCCCCTGTCATGGCTGTTAGATGGTCTTATACATATGAAGATTCCTTTTAGGAACCCCACTCGAGATACCCCCTAAATGAACCTAAAGCCTGCTTTCCACCCCAGACTGGATTTATAGCCTTGTGTCTTAGCTGGCAGAAGTTAATGCATTGTTTTCTAATTTCTGCAGCTAATGAAATATTCTCATTTCCCCCCTCCTCTCTCCCCCCTCCCTTCCTCCCTCTCCCTTCACTGAATTTTCATTTATTTTCAATATATCCTTATATAGTGACTGATTAGGTTCCTGCTAGGGTTTTTAGCTATCTGTGCTACATAGTTGTTGAGAGAATAAGAGAGAGAAGGAGGGAGGGAGGGAGGGAGGGAGAGAGAGTAACATAAAAAAGCAATAGAAGATATGAATTTGTAAGCACAGATTTTGCCTAGAAGTTATTATTAAAAGAAACAGAAAGCTGATGATGTCTTTTCTTCAAAGGTGTCTAAGGGATTCCGGCCTAGCACAGATGATACAGAATCACACTAATGCTGCACACTAGCACAGTTGTTGTAGTCAATGGAATGTCACAGCTGGGAACAGTGAGTGAAGTGTTTAGAACATCAATTATTTTTATATAATCAAAGGTGGCAAACCTATGTACACTAATCTGAGATCAATTATTGAGAACAAGATGACTTACTTATGAATATGAAACCTGGATTACTCTGCAAGTGACCTATGATTTTAAGGAACTGATGAAGGCAAAAGGTAGATAATTCTAATTATGTTCTTTTTACTCTTTCTGAGAACCATAACCAGTGACTTCATGTCTTCAAAGTGAAAAGAGCTGAAATGTTCAGGCTTTTCTTTCTTTATTCTTTTCTTTTAAAGCTGGAATCCTTTTAGAGAGTGGATTTAAAGATTAAGACATGCGTTTTGTCTTTTAAATCCATCCAAACCCTGGGAAAAAAAAATGGCACACATTTTGTGTGTTTCCTGAGCTTCAAAAATATGCCTCTTGAAAGCTTAAGGCGCAAGTAATTGCCCACATTCTGATTGGGTTTTATGAATGCCTTACTATTAAATCTAATTGTGAAACACGGTGAGAAAGACAAAGCTGCAAATGCCTTGAAAGAATCTTGCCTGAAACATGGTAGACGTTTAGATCCTAAAATATTTTCTCTGACACTTGAGATCCTTTATTTCTTTTTCCTTTCCTTTTCTCTCAACCTTGAGGGCCTGGCTTCCTTCCCATGTACATTTAGAAAACCTCCTTCAGAAAAAAAGCAAAGCGCCTTGACAATTTAGTTTCAAGATATTTTTGGTTAGGCAAGTCAACTAAGTGGTGGCATGAGGGCATATTCTTACCCAAATTAACCCTCTTTTTAACACTATTCCAAAGAAGAACATTAGTTAAAAGGGTCAGTGATATAATAATGCTAACTTGTCAGATTAATAACAATGGGAATTTCAGAGTAAGGGCAACCAACACATAAATAAGATAAATTTTGTCAGTTCTTTTTTTTTTTCCCTCATAAAGCCCAATTAGGTAGCCATGCTCTATATCCAGATACTCCTAAACAATATGCACAAGTATGCCTTTTTAAAAGCAAACTCTTTGCCATTTTGTTCCATCTCATAACTGTTTGTGAATTTCAGAGAAAAAATTGAATGCATTGAAAAATTCAGAAGAGTACAAAAACTCTTCTCATTATCTCTTTTAAATAGTATGCAAATGTGGTTTAATTCTATGTATCTGTCCATAAAATGTAAGCCTGGGTATTTCCATTTTAGTCTATTTGTCTAAGTGTTGTACCGCCATCACAGCAGTACAACTATGTGTTGTACTGCTGCCATGGATTCTTTTGCTACTTCTGGGTCTAGGGACATGATGACTGCAACGACCTCAAATGAAATCCATAATTTAATCTTCTTCTACTTTTAGGTTTTGGTTTTCTGAAGGCACTGTGGTGGGGAATAAGTAAAATGCTTCAAAGTGAAGCCCAGGATTCATAAAGAAATGCCAAAGCTGAAGCTTAGGGAAATTTCAGTCGGATAGATCACACGCACCCTAAGGTGTAAAAGATGCTCAAACAACATCTTCTGAGAAATGATACTGTGAGTTATTCAAAGTTTCTTGTAGATGACTTTGAATGCATATTTACTTACTTACGTACTTACGTACTTATTACATTTATATAGCTGTCTGTCTTTCCACCAATTGCGTGGCTCCCAATCAAAACTAAAAAAATAAAATAAAATAAAATAAATAAAAATCAATCAAAACTATAAAACCAAATCAATTAAAACATTAAAAACAACTAAATAGCAATGGCAATAGCATTTAGACATATATACAGCTCCACTTATATACTTATACTCCACTTATAGATGTATATACAGCTTTACTGCACTCTCTTTGAAGTTTACAACATCAACATATTTCCCCCCAGCAATCTGGATCCTCATTTTACTGACCTCGGAAGGATGGAAGGCTGAGTCAACCTTGTCAGGATTGAACTTCAAGCTGTGGACAGCGTTTTCCTGCAATACTGCATTTTAACCACTCATCAGGATTCAAACCTGATGTCAAATAAAACTTCTAATGTGAAATTATCCAATCCCTTTCTGACAATACTTGGGTGGATCAAAGCCTTACAAAAGGGTTATAAAAGTGAAAGTGAATTTCAAGAAGCAGAGGGTTCCATGGGGCACAGGGTCTGCCACAGAAAAGGCATGCTTCTTAATTCCCATCAGATGACAATATTTAAGAAAAATATTGTCGGCAACCTGTGGCTCTGGAGCCACATGTGGCTCTTTCACCCCTCTGCTGTGGCTCCCCGTCGCTCAAAATATGCATCACAACCGCCAATGTGTGATACCCACCAACACACAATTTATTAAGCTTTTTGATCCCTGGTAGGCCAATCATGGATAAATCCAAGAAAAGAAAAGTTTCAGAAGAAAACAGAATCTTTAATTCAACTATATATGCTAGTTTTGTTGCCGCTCAGGAAATAATCAGGTATAGGAAGACTTTTGTGGCTCCTTTTCTTTTCTGTGGGAAATGGATCCAAATGGCTCTCTGAGTGTTTAAGGTTGCAGACCCCTGGGCTAAAAGCATGCCACCCTATCTGACCTTCTAGAATGGGTACATATCCTTAGGGAATGATAGTCTCAAAGATTCAGATCTTCCCAATATATATTTCACACTTTCTCTACAAAATTATTTATTTGGATAAATAAGAAGAAAATGCCAGAATGAATGGGGAAAAAATACTGACACATGATTAATCTTCATTATATTACATTTTCTCTGAGTTCAAAAACAACCACATCAATATTTTTATTTTTAATGTGTTTTTTCTGTCACCTTTCGCTTAAAAAAAATTCCATTCATTTTTCAATAACACAATATACCACCCAACATAATTCATTTTCCAGAATGTTTCCCACGTATAGGTCACTAGAATAGCAATTCTTTTTTTTCTTTTTTTTTTCTTTTTTGGTCTGAACCTGCCAGAGAGTTCAGCCTTGTTTTACAAACAGTTGCCCAATTTTTGTCCTTCTCCCATAAACAGCTGTTGCCTTGACAACAAAGGAGAAAGAAGATTGAAGATTTCGGGTGGCCTTAGCAGCAGGCTCTGCTGAGCAAGCTATGATTTTAACCATGCCAAGTTTTTTTTTAATCAAGATATGGTGTGAATATTTTTTAATTTAAGACAAAGATTGAAAGCATATATTTAAGGGAATAGCTTTCAGAAACCCAGAAATGTAATTTTCTTCATAGCTACCTGATTGTAAATATCACCAAATGGCATTCACTTCTATGAAAGCCTTTATATAACTGGCTTATAATATTTACGTTGAGATTTTGCCTTTGATATTGCTGAAACATATGTCAAATCCAGCAAATTGGAGAGAGTCCAATTTGTGTCCCCCCTCCCCTAAATTTTCATGAGTGATTTTATGCTTCATTTGGCTATGGGATGTACTCTGTCTACCAACATTCCTCCAAGCCAGTATAAATTTATGTGTTACCTTTTTAAATAAATCAAAATCAAAGGTTTCTGGTACTTCACTATCTACTTCAAGTATATTAGATTAGCTGAAAATTGGCAACATTGCCTACTGAGCTTGCAAATTATATTCAGTTCAACAGGAAACAAAAAAATGATTTGGTTGTTGGTTTGCATTTTCTGTAGTATACAATGCTTGGGAAACTTTGGATTTTTGAATCTCAGCTCATATTTTAGCTTGGGTGGAACATGATTTCAATAGGGGTGACTCCTATCAAAGCTCTTTTAAAATGTCAGCAATCCATTTTGAAAAGGGGCAAGTTTTTGATCACCAAGTCATATCTGGCATTTTGATGATGTGCTGTTGATCCATCCAATGGATGCTCCTGCTTTTCCAAATCAAAATTAAAGCCAAATTGGTTGTTTGCAAATATCTTACTTTCTGTAGCAGAAGTGCATGATGTGAGGAGGACCAGTGCTACATAAAGCCCTTGAAAGGCAGAATCCTGGTATAATGGTAATAGCTACAGTGCTTAATTCTGGATTTTGGGACTTGTCCCATTTTTAGTTTGGAGAAACCAGAATAATAACAGACAAGGAACAGTACCATCTTCTGCATGGTATATGCAAGTTTCAATGAGTTCATTTACTCCCAAGGAACTAATGTAAACAGAAGAGGAGTCATTTGACAAATTAATAATTGAAGGTCTCTTTTTACCTAATCATTGTGTTATAGAAATTAAGACTCACAAGATTTCCGTGGGTGATCAGAGAAGTTTATGGTGCAAGATTCAGTGCAACACAAGAAGCAAAAACACTGAATGGAATAAAAGAATCCTAAGGCAGCTTTTTTTATACATACTTTTAACATCTTATGATTGGTTACATTTCTGACAGCCCACAGCAATAACCCCCCCTTATAGGAGCTAAATAATCTGTGTTCTGGCTAAGTGCTGTGCAAACCTAGCTAAGCTTCCTGTCAAGTTTCCTGCCATTAAGTCTGTGGTTGCCTCTGCTTGGCTAAGTGTGATCTTTATCTTTCCAACTGAGGAAGGCTTGTTATTTCTGCAGTTTCACCTTTTGAACCAAATACTAAAGAAAGGGGTCCTTCAGAGATCATCTAGACTGACCCCGTTTTATATCATTTTTATATCCAATTTCATTATTCTATTTTAATTGTATAATGATTTCTAATTTGTAATCCTTATCAGGTAAAGCAGTTTTTTTTTTAAAAAAAGAGATTTTTAATATACCCAGAAATCAAAATGTCTAAGAGCCACACTTTCTTTTTCAAAATGTTTTTACACTCTTACACTTATCAAAGTTTGTGTTCAAAGCTACACAAGCTGAAATTATTCTAAATGACTTCCAAAATTTTCTTGTTTAAAAAAAAAAAAAATCTTCGAAATACACTAAACAGAGAAGCCTGACATTTAGGGAGTATTAATAATTTAATATTCTATAATAATTTAATTATTAATGTGTTTGGTAGTGAAGAAGCGAGGGGGGAATTAAATTTCCAATAGCTCAACTGTATTGATATAATACCCTATTGGTGCAGACTTTGCTTCTTGAATAACAGTAACAGCATTAACATTACTATATATAGAAATAACATTTGCTCTTTATACCTGTAGTTATACTGTAATTTCCCAGTATGTGGTAGGCAGTTACACATTATATAAATCATTGTACAATGTCAGACTAAATTTTCATTCCAATTCCTAATGCATATATAAAACAAGTTCACTAGGTTTATATAGAGAGTATACTGTATATGCAAAGAGCATAACAATGAAAAGAGAAGGCTTAAAATACTGGACTGTTCACTATGTGTTCTTCACAAAATTTGTTTTTTTTTTTTTTGCTCCTTATCGTTATTTTTTCCCTATAAGTTTCACGAACAACCAGAATAGGGGCAATGAGTTAACATCCTAGCTGAATTTTTGTAAATGTTGGAAGATATATTCTCCATCTTTTCTGCAGTGGCGGGTTTCAAATTTTTTTACTACCAGTTCTGTGGGAGTGGCTTGGTGGGCATGGTTTGGTGGGTGTGTCAGGGGAAGGATACTGTACACTCTCTATTCCCTCCCCAATCCAGGGGAAGGTTACTGCAAAATTCCCATTTCTTCCTGATCAGCTGCGACTTGGGAGGCAGAAAATAGATGGGGGCGGGGCCAGTCAGAATTTTTACTACTAGTTCTCTGAACTACTCAAAATTTCTGCTACAGGTTCTCCAGAACTGGTCAGAACCTGCTGAAACCCACTTCTGCTTTTCTGATATAATCAAAGAAGCTGTTCTGTCCCCTCCCACAAGTGGCCTTGCAGAGGCTCAAATAGCCCAGCAGTAACAAACGCAGGCTAGAGAGACTGAAGCTGGCCCTTTAATAAATAGGTCTCTTTCAAAGCGTATATCAGTCCAATAGTTACCAGGCAATGTTCCAAAGGTCTCAGCAGACAGCCAGCAGGCTAATGCAGGAATGCAGACTCTTGTCAAATAACTCCAAACTAACAGTTGTAACTCCACTGCATCCAAAATGCCAACAAATTGTTCACCATGCCTTTCCAGCCCAGTCACACCCCTTTTATACTTTGTAGGGTGTGGTCCTACATCTCCTAACCAAACCTCTTAGGACATGGCAATAGCTATTCTCTACGACGTCTCCTACGTCTCTCTCTTGCATCCAATAGGGGCTCCCCCTTGTCGTTACTGGCCTCTGTTTCCTCCTCAATTTAGCTGGGGTCCATAGGCACGTCAGCAACTGTCAATTCTTGCTGACTCACCAGTGAAGACGGCCCCTCTGGCACATAGCTCGTGACAGCTTCCTCCTCCTCCATATCATACTCATGTGAAGATAAATCAGGCTCCGGGGCCAGGGTCACAACAGAAGCTGGCCATCATGTTTAGCCTTCAATACAATATTCATTTTTTCTGGAAGTAAATTTTCAAATAGGTAGAACATTACAAAAAAAAATTTTTTTTCAATATTTGTGGTAACAATAATGCAAGGTATGAACACCCTCTGAAATGCTTTGAAACACAATCAGTGCTCTTCTAGTTTCTCAAACCTTGGTTGTACAGCTTTCAGTTTTTCCTACTGTTCACTTTACAAAATTCAAAAGAGCAGAAACACCTACCTATCTATCCCTTCTTTTGGCTTTGACTGGCTGTGCAAAATGAACATAACATAAAACAGCAATCCAGGGGACTGTAACAGCAGTGGCAATGAGGAAGATTGGTCAACTTTATCAAGCCCAAAGGATTCTCACCTGCCACCCATCACAACAATTATTGGTCCATATTCCCATGTGTGTATTTAATTCTTATGCATTTCCTCTAAAGCATATAACTTGAATATAAAGATATTCAAAAATGCCTGTACCTTTGGCAATAATGCTAAAAAAAACAACTTTAATGAGCTCCTTGCTGAACACTTTACTCCATTTGTAAATAAATATCAAATACAAGAATGCTTTGCACCAATGTATCCTGCATACAATGTTGTAGACCAGAAAAAATAATTGCTGTTATCCTACGCTTAGAAGCCAATCTTTTGCAAAAGAGAATTTGACTGCTTCAAAGTATAAGAATAGAATAGAATAGAATAGAATAGAATAGAATAGAATAGAATAGAATAGAATAGAATAGAATAGAATTTTTTATTGGCCAAATATGATTGGACACATAAGGAATATGTCTTTGGTGCACATACTTTAAATACATTACAAAATATATTTAAAATATATCTTTAAAGCAAATTTCCTCAGGGAAGCAAGTGGCCTGGGAATGTTAAGTATGGTTAGGAGTAGTAGATTGACAATGGTCTAATTTTTCTGTCTTTTTTGGTTAAATGCAATTCATCTTCAACCCAAAGTGAATCTTCCTAAATAAATAAGTAGCCGGAAAATCTTGGAAAATTTTATCTTTATAGTACCTTACCTTTATTGAAGATCGTCACCATGTTTTTTATGATTCTGAGAAATTATTCATAGCTTTGGGTGTTAGCAAGAGGCTCATATATCGACTGCAACTCATCAGACAGCTCTGACAGATACACTATCCTTGTACTAGAAAGAGGCAAATAATGGAAAAAGTTCTTCAATTTATCCTCTTGCCACTGCTAGTATGAAACAATTCTTTTAAAAAATAGAAAACTGTGTGATGAAAATGAATTTAAGGTATAAGATCTACTAAGTTCCATGACAAAATAGCATCTATTTGGGGTGCACACAGAAAAAAAAATGTTTTAGACACCAAAATGAAAAGCGATAAATTACAATTCAGTGATAGAAATACTGATACTGGAAGCGAGTGAAGCGGTAATAACAACAACAATATCATTTCCCTTCTAAACTAAGACACAGACACTTTTAGGTTTTTACCAAAGCTCCCTAAGCAGAAGCACATATATTATTTTCTTGTTGCTGATTTATAAAAGTATTTATTGCAAAGCTAACACCACAATCACTAGAAACTTGGCAGCTCACAGTAATAGGTATAAGCAAAGACAAATAAAAAAATTAAAATATCTAGAGCAGAGGTTCCCAACCTTTTCTATACCCCGCACCCCTAGAACGCTTCTGATATATTCTCTCACCCCTTTAAAAAGTAAACAATTATATGCATATAATTATGCATATACACTATAATTTTGAAACTTCTAAACCCAAGTTTTCACACCTCCTAGAATATTGTCTTGCACCTCCAGGGGGTGCAAGCACCCCCCGGTTGGGAATCCCTGATCTAGAGGAAGATTAAACGGGGAGGGGACCCAATTATATAAATCAATGGTTCTCAACCTTTGCTTCACCATGGATGCCCTTTAAATATATTTTGTAGTTATGAACCATGGCCATGGACCACCAAGACTTAACTCAAGATTTAAATCATAACATTTCTTCAAGCCTTCGCAGACCCCCTATGATGACATTGTGTCCCTTCAGGGGCTTGCAAATGCAGACCACAGGTTGAGAACCACTGATATAAATCAAACTAAAGGTCTCTCACCACAGGTCTATTGTAACAAACCAGTTTTCAATAGTTTCCAGCACATTAGAACCTTGGGGGCAAGTCTGATTTCTAAAAGGAAGTTATTCCATAGTAGAGAAGCTGCCTCAGAGAAGCATCGCTGAGGGTTTCCATACTGCAAAGCTCAGAGAACTTGGGATCACCAGAGATTTCTTCTGGGATGCATGTCTCAGGTGGGTCAATTCCAGCTAAATTAGATGGACTTGTGGGTTCAACACAATGCCAACCCATAGAAGCCTTTTAGATAATGATCAGCATCTAGAATTGCATTGAAAAGCTGTTAAGAACTTGATACCCACATCACAAATAGATGCTGCTCATAGTAGGGAATACCAGATAAAAGGCAAACGTGTCTATTTTCTGATTAAATGAAGTGTCCAGTTGGTTTCAAAGGAGTCCCAAGGAAGTCCTTCAAGGGAGTCCCATGTGGACCATGTTGCATTAGTCCAAATGGTGTACCCAATAGTACCATAGCTATGGTTAGTCATTTAAAAAGGCAAAGCTCTATCAGGCAATAATAAATAACCCAGCAAAGCAAAAGAAGTGAATGCAACTACCAGCCAATATTTCACCCCTAGGAATCGTACCATTTAAGCAGCAGAGATTTCTATTGCTATGTTGTCAATACCTATTACATGGAAATTAACTGTTCAACTGCATAAAAGAAGTTGGCTTGGAAATATGTCCAGCTGTTTTCCCCAAAAATAGAAGAAAAAAACCCAGCTCTGTAAATTTCCAAGCAGAGCCAAAATGCAAATTAAATTTATCCTCCTCTCTATGAGACTCAGTACCTGAGTGTTGTAGGTGCTACAGTAGTAGCAAAAGAAGAAGAGAAGGGAAAGAAAGAGTCTTTCCAGTGGTATCTAGCATGCAGCCTCATAGTGCCACCAGCTACAAATAGATCTATAGAAAAGGTATAGATTTCTTTCTTTAAAAATGTAAAGGTTCCCTTCACACATATGTGCTAGTCATTGCCGACTCTAGGAGGCGGTGCTCATCTCCGTTTCAAAGCTGAAGAGCCAGCGCTGTCCAAAGACGTCTCCGTGGTCATGTGGCCAGCATGACTAAATGCCAAAGGTGCACGGAACGCTGTTATCTTCCCACCAAAGGTGGTCCCTACTTGCATTTTTTACATGCTTTCGAACTGCTAGGTTGGCAGAAGCTGTGACAAGTAACAGGACCTCACCCCATTATGCGGTATTAGGGATCCGAACTGCTGAACTGCCAACCTTTCAATCGACAAACTCAGCATCTTAGCCACTGAACCACCGCATCCCTTTTCTTTCTTTAGGCAGAGGCTTTTCAGATACAAGATGCCACCATTTTATTTTCCATGACTCATGAAAGTGTCCAATGCTAAATACATTTTTAAAAAGTAAAGGCCCATTAAATGTCAGGAGATGTTGATGCTCTCAAACCTACCCGGATTGGGACTTTATAAAATGTAAAGTAATTATTTTGGGACTCCAATGGATTCTGTTTAGAAGTGATACAGTGTCATTGTACACATGCCGGCACTAAAGCTATCAATTCATAAAAATATTTCCCCAGAGCTCTTCATACTAGGTACAACAAATATATATAGAACATATGAGCACATATGGAAAGAACATAATTTATTTATTTACAGAGAGAGAGAGAGAGAGAGAGAGAGAGAGAGAGAGAGAGAGAGGGAGAGAGAGAGAGAGAGAGAGAGAGAGAGAGAGAGAGAGACAACAGAGAGAGAGAGAGACAGAGAGAGACAGAGGTGCCGGGAGCCAAAAGGAAAGAACATTATTTCTTTCCCCTACTTTTATTTGCCAGCATTAATCAGGTAAGAGGAATGGGAAAGAAGAAAAAGTGATTTAGAAGATCCATTTGTGAGCAGATGGGACAAGTACAATTGTTTCTAAATTTCATATTCAAGCCAGGAAAAAAAATGTCAGGGCTCATGTTTGATCTGGGAATAGACTGTGTGTGTGTGTATGTGTGTGTGTGTGTGTGTGTGTGTGTGTGTGTGAATGTAATATATGTATATATATGTATATATATCCTTTACATAGAAGAAATATTAATTGTTGAATAAATAAATGAAACAATGTGCAAGCCAAGACAGATCTATTATTCACATTTTGATTAAAAGTACTTTCATTCTGCTCCTTTACCCTTCCAACTAGCTTACATGGAACAAAAATATATGTAAATGTATTCATTAATTTATTGTGCTTTTTTAAATCAAAAGGCTTTGAGTGAATTATATACTCTGATTAAAATCTAAGCTGTTTGGGAGAAGAAGAACACCGATGCCATAGAACTGATAGCATGATGTGGACACTGGCAAGGTTCCTTACGGAGAACATTCCAAAAAGGGGGACAGTCTTCTGTTAGGGGAATAGTTAAGGAGTTGCCCTTTCCCTTATTGCTAATTATTTTATTTTATTAAACCTGGTATTCAGAATTATAGTTAACAGTCCTACTGCTAGACAAGTTAAGGAGACCCACCCTCAGGATATCCTCAAAAGGCAAATGTATATGAATATCAGGGGTGGGTTAACAAAGGAAACATTGAACCTGAAAGTTCCAGAGGGCTGCAGAATCATTACCGTAAAGAGGGAGGGGGGAATGAACTTTAAATTATGCTTGAAGATGTTTAGAGAAACAGTATTGTTGCACCTATATAATGATTTTCTGGAACTAACTGAGTAGCAAATGGAAGAATAAAGATTGGCCCATCTCAACAAGTGTAAATAGTTAATTTGGGTCTTGAGAGTTAGAAAGAAAACTGTGTCTCCAGTTATGGCAGGCTCTCAGTAACAAATAGACTTAGAATTCTTTGTGCCTAGGCAGCAGAGGGGAACAGATAGTGAAAGAGATAAAGTACCATAATAATCAGATTCCGGAGAGACATCCTCATTATTCTACTGCCGTGAAGCAACAAACATTCCTGTTTACTATGGCAAAAGCTTTTGTGCACTATAGTCTATTTCATCAGCACAATGAAAAAGTCAACCTCAGTAGGCAAATATATCAGAAGGTTGATGGATTTCAACTCCACAGAGTTGAAACCTACTGTTAATAACCCAAACAGATAAAGAGAGCATGAGCTAATATTAGCTAATGGTTAAAGGGAAAGGTATACTCACTGGCAATACTGCTCCCAAAGTCTGTAAACTATTGTGCTGATCAAGGCATTCTGCAATTGGCTTCTGTTGAGTTGGATGCAACAAAAACTTTGTAGGGTTACTGATCACACAGATGGTTCTACTCATATGGAGTTGCATTCACATGAAAATGTTTTCCAAATTTTTTCCCAGCCACTTTGGGACATTAGCGACATTAGAAACAGAGACAAAGTTTTAATCTTCAACTTATTATTTTTTTTTATTGAAGAGTTTTAAAATAAGGTTTACATATATATCCCCTCCCCTCCCCCCTCCCCAACCCTCTCCCTCCCTACTTCCCAGAACAAAATACAGGGTATAACATTTAACAATCATAATCCAACATAATCTAATTAATATAGCCTCTTACATCCCTCTGATACTTTAACTCCCCTTTTACCAAACTAAATTTAATTACCTAATAACATCTTTCTATTTATTCATAAACTATCTGAAATTTTTTAGTTCGATATTTACTTTGAATATAATCTATCCATCTTCTCCATTCCCTCATATATTTTTCATTTGAATAGTCCTTCAAGTACGTTGAAATTTTTGCCATCTCTCCTAGATTTGCTACTTTTAATGTCCATTCTTGAATAGTAGGCAAGTCTTCCTTCTTCCAATACTGCGCCACCAACAATCTTGCTGCAGTTATTAAATTCAGGATCAAATTAGTCTCTATAACCGTACAATCTGTGATTATACCCAACAAAAACAACTGTGGAGTAAACTTTATCCTCTTTTTAAGAATATTTTGAATGATCCACCAAATTTTTATCCAGAATGCTTTAAACTTTTTACATGTCCACCATACATGAAAATAAGTAGCATCATCACAGTCACATCTCCAGCATTTAGATTGTAAATTCAGATACATACAAGGATCTAAATGCCATCTATAAAACATTTTATAAAAATTTTCTCTTAGATTTTGTGCTCGTGTAAATTTTACATTTCTTACCCATATTTTTTCCCATATTTCCATCATTATTAGTTGTTCAAAATTTTGTGTCCATTTTATCATACAATCTTTAATTAACTCTGTTTCCAAGTCTATTTCTATCAATATATGATACAACTTTTTTATATGCATTCGACTCTGGTCTCTAATTTGTTTTACCAAGTTTTCCTCACTTTGTGTAATACCAATGTTCTGATCTCTTCTCCATCTGGCTTGTAATTGTACATACTAAAACCAAGTTTCAATTACCCTTTCTTCTTTTAATGCGTTCAAAGGCTTTAATTTTAATATACCTTTCTCTATGTTGAGAATTTCTTTATATGTAATTACATCCTGTCTTTGTTCTATACTTATATTCTCTATTGCGTGTCCATATAGGTATCTTATCATTTAATTTATATTGATATTTCTTCCAGACGCTCAATAAAGCATTCCTTAATATATGACTTTTAAATGTCCTATCCACCTTTTTGTCATACACTAAATAAGCATGCCAACTGTATATCAAATCATATCCTTCAATATTAAATGTTCTTTCATTTGTTAAATTAATCCAATCACTAATTGCTGATAAAACAGCTGCTTCACAGTATAATTTTAAATTGGGCATTTTCAAACCTCCTCTTTCATCAATGTATATCTTACATTATTTTTAATTTTACCCTTGGTTTCTTCCCTGCCCAAACAAATTTATTAATACCCTTCTGCCATACTTCCAAATTAGCATCCTTTTTAAGTATTGGTATCATTTGAAAAAGGAATAAAAACTTGGGCAAAACATTCATTTTTACTACTGCTATTCTACTCAACAAGGACAATTGTAATTTTTTTCAATTATCCATCTCTGTCTGTATTTTGTGCCATAACAATTCATAATTATGCTTATATAATTTCCCATTTGAAATTGTAATATAAACTCCTAGTTAACCTATTTAACTATCTCACATCCTGTTACTCTTTCTAATTCTTTTTTATTTGTTTATTGTCATATTTTTAACTATCATCTTTGTTTTCCCATTATTTATTTTAAACCCAGATACTGATTAATTATCTCCATCAAACCTATAACTGATTTCACTGGTTGAGTTAAGGTTACAATCAAATTGTCTGCAAATGTTCGTAATCTGTAATCATAATGCCTAATCTCAATTCCCCATATCTTATCTGAATTACGTATTTTGTTCAGCAATAATTCCAGAGTTAATATAAACAATAATTGGGACAGGGGACACCCCTGTCTTGTTCCTTTTTCAATTTTAAAGGTTTCTGTTAAACTACCATTAATTATTATTTGAGCTGTCTGTTCCTGATATATTGCCTTAATAGATTGTATAAAATACTCTCCAAACTGCATCTTTTGCACCATTTTCAGTAAAAACTGCCAATTCGATCGATCAAAAGCTTTTTCAGCATCCAAAACTATAAGCACCACAGGCACTTAGTTGCTTATCTTCAACTTCTTATTAATATTCAAGCATCATTAATATTATTATTTTTAGAAGGACAGTTGTGTTAGTTCTCATCTTCACATTTCATTTATTGCTGCATAAAGATTCTTGTTACTTTTTAAAGAGACATGTCTTTATCCTTAGCCTTCTGTACAGACAGACTAAAGTTGCCATTGATGGCCCAATGTGAACCAACTATGAATCCTCGATAATAAGGGTGACAGTAAGGTTCTCAAGATCAGAGAAATGCCTAGCATCTATTTACTTCTTTAGTCTGCACTCCTTCTCAACCATTCATGGGTTCTCTGCTCTGGGGAAGTTTTGATTTGAGCTATGGGGGAGGGTGGCATCCATCAAAAAATCAGTTACTTGTGTTTTTATTGTCATTGTTGTTTCTTTTACCATGACAATATCAATGTCCTGGAAGATCAGCAATTTCCAAATGATTCCAGTCTTGCAAAACTGGTATGTATGTATGTATGTATGTATGTATGTATGTATGTATGTATATGATATCTAGGCTGACAGAATGCTGTCAGATGCTGAGTAAAGCAGGAAGGATATTTGTGGAACAGTCTGTGAGCTCTGACCTGAATGACATTTTCCAAAAAAAAAAAAAAAAAAAGAACAAAAAAACAGGTCCTAGAAGATTTATAGATACAACATGCTGTCTTCTTCATCTACTTTGGCTTTGGCTGAAAAGAGCAACTAGATACCTTGCTTGAATAGGATAGAGCTAAGAATGTGTTTATTTGTCATGGGATTATTGATTATTAATCCCCAAGAGATCAATAATTTGCCAACAGGGTTTTCGAGAGGTATGGGATGAAACTGGAGAGAATGTCTGCTGTTCCCCCAATCCTATCATATATTATGGAAAGTAATCGGAGCTGTTTTCCATCTGTATGGGATGATGCTGGATAAGAAGGGAAAGAAAGCCAGAGAATTCATCAATAATGGTCCTGAACCTTTCATATTGCATCTATAA
Source organism: Masticophis lateralis (assembly GCA_030761175.1). Classification (NCBI taxonomy): domain Eukaryota; kingdom Metazoa; phylum Chordata; class Lepidosauria; order Squamata; family Colubridae; genus Masticophis; species Masticophis lateralis. The sequence continues at coordinate 193,703,483 of JAUDYJ010000001.1, read as the reverse complement.
AGACAACATCACACTCCAGCTACTCATTGCTAAAGCAGAGAATTATGGAGGCAGCATAAATTGCACTGACATTCTTTTCTGAAAACTCAAGGCTGAGAGCAGTGAACATCAGTGTAGCAATGAGCTCACATTCATCAGTAACTCTAAGACAATGCTGTGCATCAAACTGCTCAGATCTAGTTTACAGACACAAATATATATGTACAGGGTAGTCATATTTGGTCTAGGGTAACAGTATGGTTGACCTTTATGATTGTGATATATCACTTCAAAATACCAACCAACCATGCTACATTTTTAGCCTCACTCTGTCAGGTGAGGCCTAGGTATTTTGTATTAACGTTTCTAAAAATGACAGCTCCAACATTTTTATTTCTTTTTTATTTTTATTTATTTATTTGTCAAGCATATATAACAGGTAAAAGTATAAACATAATTTGAATACATGAAAAGAGTAAGAGTAAAAAGGAATATTAGGACAGGGACGGTAGGCACGCTGCCCCTTACAGACCTCTTAGGAATGGGGTGAGGTCAACAGTAGATAGTTTAAGGCTAGTTTTGAGGGTTTGGGGAAGAAATCACAGAGTCAGGTAGTGCATTCCAGGTATTGACCATTCTATTACTGAAGTCATATTTTCTGCAATTGAGTTTGGAGCAGTTTACCTTGAGCTTGTATCTATTATTTGTTTGTGTATTGTTGTGGTTGAAACTGAAGTAGTCATTGACAGTTAGGACATTGTGCCAGATAATTTTATGTACTACACTTAGGTCAGACCGAAGTCGGCGAAGTTCTAAATTGTCTAAGCCCAAAATTTGAAGTCTGGTGGCATAAGGTATTTTATTACGGGTAGAGGAATAGAGCAAATAGAATTTTAATTAAAACAGAAACATTAATTTTGTAATTTCAAGATTGTAGATGTAAGAAAGAAACAAGGTGTTGAGGATGGGGGAGCATTACAAGATTGAATTTGCTTTCTCCCAAATTATTTATTCACCAAAGACCAAAGTGATTTTCTTCTTGCCAAAAGCTCGAGAAAACAACTTTCTAAAAAAATAATAATAATACTATCCAACATCTGTTCAATCACTTTATCTTTGAATGTACAAGGTTGCCAGGAGTAAAGTGTATGTCAAATAGAACTAGGGGCATTAGCATATCTTTTCAATTTGGGCAGCTGTCCAAAAATGGGTGGACATAATCTGGAACTTTATTTTTCCAACCTGAGTTTTACTTGCTCTTTTTAAAATCAGAGCTTACTGAAAAAGCTGATTAGAGAAAAGACTTTTGACACTGAAAGATGAGAATGGTGGGGAATGAGGGAGAGAGGGGGAAGAGACAGAGAGAGAGAGAGAGAGAGAGAGAGAGAGAGAGAGAGAGAGAGAGAGAGAGAGAGAGAGAGAGATGAATTCATCTCTAAAGCTGACAGCCTCTGGTGGAATATGGGAAATAGAATTCCAATGTAAAGATGAAAATGAAACCGATACACCGAGCACAGTTTATGCTTTTGATTGATGGAAAAGAACAAGCGGAAGGTTATTAAAGGGGACGTTTTAAAAACCATAGCTTCTAGAGGGGGTAGGGAGAGGCTGAAAACAAGCATTTTCAAGAATTTTCATGCAGAGATCTAACCCTGTGATCACAAGTTCTGAAAAAACTGAGAACTTCAATGTTCATGATTAGTTTACCTGAAACGCAATTTTGTCTGAGTCGATGTAGCCAATAGTGGGATTCAGCCAATTCGCACCACTTCGGGAGAACTGGTTGTTAACTTTTTGAGCAGTTTGGCAAACTGGTTGTTAAAAGAAATCATTAGGGCAGAGAACCGGTCATTAAATTACTTGAATCCCACCACAGGATGTAGCGGATACTGTTTTTCTAAATAACAAACATTTGTGGGTATTATCACTTATATTCAAAATTTATTCACCAATTTATATGAAGAGAAGAGTAAGGGGGGAAACCCCAAAGACTAGAGGGGAGAAATCGACTGGTTTTTATGAGAATCTCTTACACCTCTTAGGAAACAAGGCTAATTGAGAAGACTTTCTATAGTTCCACTTTAAAAATGAACAAGCAATTTAAAAAAAAATTATACAGTTATCATGATTTTATACAGTTATCATGATGTAACACAGAAAAATCTAAGTAATGTTCATGCTGGCTATAGAATTCAGAGACCTTGTCATCTATACATGTGGAAGGTGCTGGTCCAAAGATAATCAAATTTATTCTGCTTCAAGTCATCTGAAAAGCTTACCCTCTCCCAATTTTCATTTCAAAAGCCCCTCCCTGTGGAAATGCATCATCATCAATCATCATCATCATCTCCATCCTCTAAAGACAGAAAGGCAATTCATTGCTTTATCCATTGCTAAAATGCCCTCCAGTCAATTTAGACACAGGTCTCAGTGTAGGTCATATAATTAAAGAAGTAAGTAATTACTAACATATAGGATATGAACTTAGTTTTTAAATATCCAACATCTCTATCCTTGCTATTGTAAACAGTCAGTGAATTCAGAACATTCTTTTGTTCAAAAAAAAATTAACACAGACCCCTGATGCAGTTTGAATAAAAATAAAAACTGCACGAATCTTGGATGAAATAATTATATGATTAAGTGCCAAATCCCCCAAAGTTATTATAGGTAGAATTAATGATTAAATAGCAAACAGTCAATTAGTGGTAAAATGAACAAATCAAATTTGAGTGCTTGTTTTCTTCAAAAGGGGTCAACATCTATTAATTTTGCCACGTGACCCCCTCAAAATTTTATTCTTTTCTTCCCAGTGTGAAGTGGGTGTCCTAATTAGGTAAAAGAACAGAATATAACTTATATACATTTCACACACAAAAGAGAATGGGAAGGTTGCACTAGCAGGCACTACTTTAGCAAAATTCAACAAGAATATGTTTAACACATTCAAGGTTAAAAGCACTTTTAGAAGATAAAAGATATTGATTATAGAAGTGCAGAAACCATTGGCTCCAATTTCAGGAAAACAAAACTTCAGCTAAAGCACTGCACACCATAAAGCACTCCACCACAGACTATCTAATCTGTTCTTATGTCTGAAACTGAAGCTCCACTCCTCTATTGGCTGGAATAGAAAAAATATTAATGGTTGTAATGCTTAACATATGTTGCAGCAACTCAGAGGTTTATGTGGGGATGAATCTTAAGATGAATCTAAGATGAATCTTAGATGAATCTAAGATCATTTCTGGGGAGAATGATACAGATTTAAAATCTGATTGTTGAAAGAAATATTACGTTACCATTTTGGGTTATGTTATTACGTCATTTGTAATTGTAGTAGCCCCCATGAGATGCATATGCTGCTCAGAAAGTAACTTGTCAAGATTAAAAACTGGGAAACAATGGTGCAAACCCATATTGAACATGTGGTGGAACTAAGAATCCCCGTCCTTCTTTCCCCATAGAAGAGCAATAGCAGTAGCACTTAGACTTACATACCACTTCATGTGCTTTACTAAGCGGTTTACAGAGTCAGCATATTGCCCTCAACAACCTGGATCCTTATTTTACCAGCCTCAGAAGGATGGAAGGCTGAGTCAGCCTTGAGCCTGGTGAGATTCGAACTGCCAAATTGCAGGCAGCCGGCAGTTAGCAGAACTAGCCTACAGTACTCCATTCTAACCATGGTGCCACCATGGCTCATATTTCCAGTATCTTGACTGTTAGAGACCTGTATACTGGATGAGCCAGAAAGAGGGCTGAAAAAAATAATTACAGATCCCCCCCTCCCCCAGATCCTGGACATAAATTGTTTCAACTTCTCCCCTCAGGATACTGCTATAGGTATCCTGTTCGTTTTGGTATACAGTGCTATAGGGCATTGCATACCAAAACAACTAAACATAAAGGCACTTTTTTCCTCATGCCATCACTCTGCTAAACACATAATTCCTACAGAAGTGTCTAACAATATAGTAGGAGTGTATTACTATTATCCTTCTCATATTTCCTATTACCTACTCCTACTGGTATATTATGACTATCACTTTATTTGTTGTATCTTATGATTTATGATTGTATTTTATGATTTTATGAGAGCTTACACATTGAAGACAAATTCCTTGTGTGTCCAATCACATTTGGCTAATAAAGAATATTCTATTCTATTCTATTCTATTCTATTCTATTCTATTCTATTCTATTCTATTCTATTCTATTCTATTCTATTCCATTCCATTCCATTCCATTCTATTCTATTCTCATTCTGAAATCAGTGATGATGGTGATTGTATTTAATACACTGTATATACCCATCTTTTCAGATATATCTTCATTATAGCATTTCATTTCAAATGTAAGAAATATTTGCTGAAGTCTTATTTTCCAAACTCCAAAGAGATGGACAGAATCCAATCCCCTTGTTTGGAGGTTCTTGAAATCAGCAGAATCCAAAGCAGATCCATAACACAGATACAGATATGCAGATGCCACAATGAAGTTATATTATCTTCAGTATAGTTATATTATCCCAAATCAGCTATAAATATGTAAAAGAGTGTGTTCTTTATAGCCTTGGCCAATCAGGGAGGAACAAAAAACAACACACACACACACACCAATTCCCTTCTCTGGCATTTAAAAACTAGGCATTTAAATGCTCATCCATGGGACAAATCCAGATTTACTACCTCCATTTTCTGTCCCAGGAAAGTTGTCAATGAATAGGCCAATAATCTTAAATAGTCAGCATAAAAGTCACTCTACCATCTGGTTAACCAAGGACATTAAATCGAAGAATAGTCAGGGATTTGTTTCCTGGTTTAAAAGAGTCAGCTGAGAGCATAGTCACTAAGCAGTCCAAAATCAACAGGTTCAAATTTGAAGGGGTCCAAGGTTTGCAGAGAGGCAGTTTAATGTAGAAATCAGGACATCATGAATTTCTAGTCCCACCTCAGGAACAAAGCCAGTTGGGTGATCTTAAGTCAGTCATTCTCAGCCCTAGGTAGAAAGTGATGGCAAAGCACTTCCAAAGTATTGCTAAGAAAACTGTAGGGACCAGTCCATCAGTCACCTGGAGCCTACACTGATTCAAAGGCATGTGTATGCATACACAGAAAGAAAGAGAGAGAGGGAAAGAGGGAGGGAGGGAGGAAGAGAGAGGGGGAAGGAGAGAGGGAGGGAGAGAGGGAGAGACGCAAGGTTTCCAAGCATAGACAAGGCAGGTTTTTCTGAATGGTGTTTCTAACAAGTTGAACAAGTATTTACTTTGGTTATAGGCCACGCAAATCATCCCTAATTCAAACAGAATTGGGAAAGCTGAGATTTGAAGAGGGCAGAATTAAATTTAAATTAGTGATCTGAGATTTCAGGACAAACCAATTCAAAACCGCTTTAAGAATTAATTTGGGAAAAAACATATTTCACAAATTACAATGAGGAAACAGCAAAACCCCTGCAACTGCTTCATTGTTGGGCAAAATAGTAGGGAAGGCAGACTTTTTTTGAGGACATTAACGTGCCAGTTTTTCCACTAAACACTTTTGTTAAGTCTGCGATCGATGGGCAAGAATAGAAGCAAGATGGAGAATAATAGGCTAACAGTAAGTTTATTTCTAACAAGGTGGCTAACAAGGTTGCCGGAGCAGCAGCTAACACAAATACCAGCTGAGTTCGTGCCAGCCAGCTATTTATACCTGGCTGTCAAACACTTCAACCAATCAGTGGTTAGTATAGCGCCCCCTAAGATTGTGGACCAGAGTGGAAACTTGTACACAACAACTTTCATTAAGGCCTTTACTCCAATACATTGTGAAACATTCCCTTCGTATTCTTTTAAAGCAGATATTAGACATGATGAATTAGGTGTGAGAAATCAGCTGAAGACAATTTGTGCAGATTAATCTAATGCAGAAGGGTCCTACCCCAAGACTGTTTAAAATATACTGTAGGCTCTTGTTTTTCCATTGGCTTTCTTGCAACACCATGTTCTTTGGTATGGCATTGAAGAATAATCTTTGATTTGTCCTTGGAGAGTGGTAGACATTGGTGCTTCTTAACAATAGAGCACCAGTACTATTAGGAGAGCAAGACTGGAACCAGTTTCAAGGCTGGTGGGAAGAACACTTTTGTTTAAAAGAGCTGAGCATGAATGAGAAGAATTATACAATTGTGGGGTTGTATAGTTGTGCTGTTTCTGGTCCTTAGTTTTTCTGGGTTGCTTGTGGTTAGCATGTGGTTGGCATGCACATTAGTAGTCAGTTGGCAAGTTTAACTCTTCCTGGGAATGCTCTCTTGAAAACTAGTAGAACTTGGTTGTATAGGTTGGTTGGTGGCTTTTTGGTATCAATAGGTTATCTAAGGTACCATGTTTCCCAGATCCTGCATAAATTCTTTCTGGTCAACTCAGAGAGTCTGCTAAAAGTTGCATGACAGGGCATGCAGTGAGAAAGGATTTCATGGAAGTTGTTCTCTTTGTGATTTCTTTCCTATGGGGCAATTTGGCTCCCAATATAAGTATGTCCCTTAATCGTATGGACTGCCAAAAATTTGTAAAGACCTAATTCTTCTAAATGATTTCTTGGAAGTGACTGTAAAAATATAAGTGCAAAAATGGTTTTATTTTATAGTTTATAGTATTGTTTTTTCTTGTATGTTACTGTTATAGTACTTTTATTATATACACATGTACATTATATTGGTAAAATAAAAATAATTATTATTTAGCCCTTTGAACTAGGCAAGGACAAGAAACAGACACAGCTGAAACTCTTGGAATGTTTTTGTCCTCCCTTGTTGTGAAAAACAATAACTTCTTAGGTTACTATGGAATTCTGTAGGTATTATTTGGGATAAAGATCTGTGATAAATTTAAATTATTAAACCCAATATATTTCAGTTACCAGTATCTGTACATTTTATTGCATGTTATATTGTTTAATATATTTAACTTGCTGTATATTTTTGATTCTGATTCTCTGGATTTTTAAAAAAGATGAATTGAATTGGGAATTAAAAGTGATTGATGCTTTTTGCCTATTTTGGAAGGTGGTCTTTTCCGTGTGTAGGACTATAGGACACATAAGCATAACTAGTGGTTACGGAGAGAGAGGGAGAGAGAGAGAGAGAGATCTGGATTTTTTTTTATTAGGCCGGGATTTAATAATAACTGTTGATCATACTAGTAATACCAGTGTAACTACTTGGTAATATTTATCACAGGGATATGAAAGCCTGCCTTAGCTTGAACAGTTGAAAGTAAAGATCGAGACTTCCAGTTTGGTGTCGCGACAATGTAGTTGGGGAAATAGTGGGCTCTGATGAGTCCTGCGAAAACCCCAACTGACGAACCTGCAGGGATGGGGAAAGAAGAGGGGCACCTTCTTCCAAGAGGAACAGGCAAGTTCCTCAGAGGCCAGAGGGAACCCTCGGAGTTGGCAGTGGGGGTCGGCAGCCATGGCAGCTGCCACGAAGCTGTAACAAGCCGGGAAAAGAATTGTGCAGGAGGAAAGAAGAAAGAATGAGGTACTTCGAAGCCGGATGAGTGACACCAACCCTGGTGGGAAGCAACACTTGAGTATGGACTTTTATCAATAAGGCCCCCAGCTTTAAATAGCGGCTGTAGATTTGTGGGGTATGAAGATCTGACGAAGTAATAAGAAGAAACAAAGACCCATTAAGAAATTTGCCTTGGTACAGGATGACTTGGTAGAATTGATTATTAATATATTAGAAAATTGAGTTTTTCTTTAAATTGGAATTGATTCGATTCTTGGAAAAAGAAAAGGAAATTTAACAAATGAAAAACAAATAATTTTAACAGAAATTTCAACATCTTAATTAATCTTTCTATTATCTCATCATACATCCTAATCTCCTACTAAAACAAATCCTTTTTATATTCTATTATAAATTCAATTATAAATCGACATTCAAACCTGCTTTATCTAAATATTTTATCCCTTGCTCCTTTTAGCATCAACATTAAACACAAAAACAATCTATTCTATTAATCTATATATTTACCTTACAATTTTATCACCACAAATCTTAATTTCAAAATCTATACAACTCAATTTTTATTTCAATTTATTAATCAAAATTTCTTTCTATTTTTCTTGTTTTCTAAACCCAATCTATCCTCTTATATTCTTAAACTTTTACACAGAAATCTCAAAATTTACCATTCCATTTTAATTATCATCCAACATTTTCTTTTTCTTTTTCACCCCTTGTTAATAATTATTCTTCAATATATTCTTCTCATTCTACTCCATTACTTCACCTATTAGTTGGCTGATTTCCAGCATAACATATTTTTGCTGAGTTTTCAGCATGTTATCCTCCTTAATTTCCCCTTTTATTTGGCTGATTAACAGCATTTTTTTTATTTTGGCTGATTTTCCTCCTTAACATTTTCCTCCTTAACTCCACCTATTATTTGGCTGATTAACAGCATTCTCCTCCTCAACTCCACTTATTATTTGGCTGATTTCCAGCATTTCATTGTTTGGCTAATTTCTCTGCATATTCTCCTCCATTAACTCCAAATTCTATTCTACTAACCTATTAAAAATTTCTTTTTCCAGATATTATCTTTTAATCCAGTGTCTCAAATATACTCTTCCAGGGTGTATCCCCATTTATTTCTTAATATTAATCACTCCTGGTATATATTAAATATAATCACAATTATAATTTCCATCTGTGTATCTTAATATATCATCTAAAATCATTAACAATTAATCATAATTATCATCCACCACTTTGTTATCAAATTAAAACTAAAGCATGTTACATCAAATTATGCTTTTATAAACATATCTCTTTTAGTCACCTTGACTTCCCATTTCTATTTTTATAATTTTCTACCTTTATTTACCATGAACACTTCTTATTTTTATTTAAAGCTCATTTAAATTTTGAACCATTTAAACAATTAAACATCCAAACATTGCAATTTATCTATTTTCCTTTTATCTGTCCATGTGCATTTCAATTCAAAGTCAATACTTCCACGCTTAAAAGTCTGAATATCCTTTTGATTCCATTATAAAGTTTGCTTCCAGTAAAAACATCAGCTTCTCAACTTCTGTTGCTGTGCTAAAACGTCTGTTGCTGCGCTAGATAGTTAAAAGTTTATTAAACACTGTATCTCTTCTTTCTTTGTAAAACTATCAAACGACAGAATAAGGATCTCCAAAGTTCAGAAAACCATAATTCTTTTCAAAGTAATCCACAATATGTAGCAAGTCAAATAGGTTCTTTTCAGGGAAAGCAAATTTCCACAATGAGCACTTTCACTTAGTCACAGTTTCAATCGCCATTTTGAAACATTTATGTAGCAATCCATTTGATCTCTTTGTCTGACTTTTAAAGGTGGCAAATCCTTAGTTCACTTTTTTCTTTTCAAGTTCTTAGTTTTTTTTAAAAAAAGTTCAAGTATCAAGCTTTATTTAGTTAATAAGAAATTCCCTCCAATCAATCAGTGGTGAAATACAGTTCTTAAAGGGTTTCCCTTTTTTTTCCAAAGTCTTAAAGCCCCTCAGATCTTCAGCCACTAAGTAAGGCTGGGGGTCTTATTTATAATTATCCTCATTAGTGCATTGTTTCTCACCTGGACTGGTGTCACTCACCCGGCTCCGAAGCGCTTTGTCCTTTCTTCCTTCCTCCTGCACTTTGCATGTCCTGATTTTTCACAGTCTCAGGGCAGCTGCCATGGCTGCCGTCCCCCACCACTGACTTAGACGGTTGCCTCTGGCCTCCAAGGAATTTGCCTGTTCCTCTTGACTGCCCAAGGGGTCCCTCTTTTCCCAGGACAGGGTAGGTCTGCAGACCTGTCAGCGGCAGTTAGCCAGATGGGGTTTTGGCAAGGCTCATCAGAGCCCCGCTATTTCCCCATCTGCATTGCCATGATGCCAAGCCAGAAGTTCCAAAAAAGAAAGAAAGAAAGAAAGAAAGAAAGAAAGAAAGAAAGAAAGAAAGAAAGAAAGAAAGGAAGGAAGGAAGGAAGGAAGGAAGGAAGAAAGAAAGAAAGAAATATTTTGACTTGCTACTTGGTTTGGATTTTTGCAAATAACTATGGACTTTTGGATTTTGGAGATTCCTATTCTGTCTATGGGTGATTTGATATAGAAAGAAGAAATATAATGGAACGATTAAAATCGAAACTAACTGGCATAGGAACAAAAGCAGTGGTGCAGGAACAAAAGAAGGGAAGTTGATGGACTTTATATGGAACAGATGTTACAAAAGAATTAAAGTGATTTATAGAGTTTTAAACATGGAAACATGGATTTTGAAGTGAAATGCTTATGGACAGATAGGGAAATGAAGAAATAAAATAGAAAAAATTAAAATGTGATGTTTAAATGTTCAAATGTTTAAATGACTTTTAAATATAAACAGGAGATGCTTATAGAATAATAAAGATGGAGAATAACAGAAGATAATTAAAATAGAAAATTGATGTAAAGGTGGTAAAAATGAGATCTTTATAAAAATATAAGAGTATATATTAATATGAGATAAACCTAAGAAAATTTATTAGATTATGAGAGAACAAGAAGAGAATATGCCTGATATAATATGTTTTAATTTTAAACTGTAAACAAAGTTGAGAATGATAAATATGATTAAATTTGAATGATTAATATATTATTGGATGATAAAATAAGATATACAATTGTGATTGAATTTAATGTATGCTAGAAATATTAAGAAATATGTTGGGAGTTATCCTGGAAGAGTACTTTAGGAAAAAGTTAAATAACAGATTAATTATATTGAAAAGAAAACAGTTAAAACAAGATATGCTGGATATCAGCCAAACAAGAGTTGGAGAGGCGGAGGAGAATATGCTGGAAATCAGCCAAACAACAGTTGGAAGTATGGAGGAGAATATGCTGGAAATCAGCCAAAACAAAACATGCTGGAAATCAGCCAAAAAATAGGTGGAGATATGAAGGAGATTATGCTGGAAATCAGCTAAAATAAAATATGCTGGAAATCAGCCAAACAAATAGTTGGAGATATAGAGGAGAATATATTGGAAAATACCTAAAATAATATGGGGTGAAAAAGAATATGTTGGAAGACAACTAAGCAAAATAAATATAAGATGAATTTGTATAGATTGAAATATATATTAGATAATAAATTTTAAAAAAAGAATTAAGTGTAATTGCTAAAGTTTAAGACTTAAAAATTTGTTGAAATGGGTCTAGAGATTAAGGAATATAGATAAAATTTTGATTTATAAGTTAAAAAAACAGAGTTGTACATTTTGGGGAATTAAGATTTGTGGTGATAAAATGTAACATAAATACTTAGATCAAGATGTTAGAATATTTTTAAAATTTGTGTTTTTGATTTTTATGTTAAAAGATATAAGGGAGGGAATTAAGCTATATAGAATTTTGATTGATAATTGGATATAAAAAATGAGTAGAGTTTATTTGGAAATTAAGGTTTTGGTGATACAATAGACTAGTTTAGAATAAGAGGTTAGAATTTGTGTTAAAAATCTGAGTTTTGATTTTTAATTTTAAAAGATGGAATGGGGAAATTGGGAATAGAGCTTGTTAAAGGAATGTAAGCGATTGTATCTATCTATGACCGGATCAAGACTTTGTTCTTAAAAGATTTATTTTATGTTTATGTTTGGAAAAAACAATAAAAAATATTCTTCAAAAAAGAAAAAAAAAGAAAGTAAAGATCCACCTCCCCCCATATCAAAAACATAATGTTCTGACCTAGCCTTAGCAGGAACAAGAAACAGACTCCTTGTTAAAAAAACCCTCTTTATTTATCTCCTGTGAATTAATGGCATTGACACACCAAAAAGTCCAGGCAATAATCCTTCAAAGAGTTAACTGCAGTAACACACCTTATCAGTATGTTGAGATAATCGCCAGGCCAGGAGTTTCCAGCTACAAAGCTGTAAATTAAGTTCTGGCAAGCAGTCTCTGAGGCATGAAGCACGATGAGCCAAATCTTCTGAAATCCAAATGGTTGTTTCCTACAACCACAACTCCCCTTTCCTTCTGTTTATTCCTCAGCCAGGGAGAGGCCATTCAATGTCCACGTGTGCCTTGCTTCCCGAGTCAACTCCTTGTCCTCAGTTGTCCTCCTCTCCTAACACTTCTACGCATACGTGCATCTGGAACAGGCCCCAGCTGTTCTTCTTCCCCACTTATCTCAGCTTCCGAAGGCAGCTGCCTCTCCGGTGGCTGGGAAATGTCAGATGGTCCTGGCTCTATCTCTGTTTCCGATGCAGAGCATCCATCAGAGCCTTCTTCAGACTCCAGAACTGGCCCAAGTTCCTCCTCAACCTCCTCATTGTCCAAGTCTGCTGCCAACTCTGCTGGCAGCTGGTGGGCCATAACACATACATTTTTTTGTGAATGTTCAGTAGGTTTCAGTGCACAATAATAAAGTGTTCTTAACTGCAAATGAAATTTTTACCTCACCATTTCAACCTTTCTCTTTCACTCTGTGGCTCCCAAAATATTCTTGTTACACTGATTTAATGCTGAATCAGTAGGGGGGAAAAGGCACAGCATTGGTTAAAAATGCAATTTTGAAAACATGGGTGATGTAAATTTGCAAAGAACTTGTATGAAATGAAGATAAATACACTGTACCTGGAGATGTGGTATCGTCATAGATTATGTCAAAGATTAAGGCATCCATAACTGATTTAGCTAGCAAAAGACAAATGAGGCACTCTGGCAGTGGAGAAATAATGTACAAAGAAGCTTCGGTGCTTATTGTAAAACACAATTTAAAAGCCACAAAATAACTTTTACCAGTCAAAATTATGCTCTTTATTTAATTTAATAAAATATACACCAGTAAATATGGTAGGTAGTTATAGAATTGTGGCGTCCTTGGTGCTTTCTTTCTGTTTGCTTGCAGAAATTCCATTACTTGAATAGGTAGCTTTATCAGTACTAGCGAGAATAGGGTTTTCTCCCTGTTTATATATGTACTTTATATATATATATAGCTTGCCCCCCACCATGCCTCTTCCAACCTGCATAGCATCCTTGAGCATCCATACTGCTCCACACTGTACCTGTAAGCCCTCTTCAACTTTTGCGACACCTCTCACACATACCTCCGAGCACCCCAGGCACCCTTCTGAATTTGTCACACTCTGCACAAACTCTCCAACCTGCACAATACTTCTCATGCACTCCTACCCACACTCACACATCTTTCTTGATCTTCACTGCATTCCTGCATGTTCCCCCCCCCCCGGCCCATGGAGCATCTTTTGCACACCCCTTCCGACCTACACTGTCCCCACTTAAACTTTCCTCAACTAGTAAGGTGCATTTCATGTACCCCATGCAACTCCATGCAACCTTTCCAACCCACACAGCAATTGTTACATATCCCTGTACACATTCCTAACCTGGGCTGTACCTTCACATGGGCTCCCCATCTTGTAAAATACCTCGAATGCACTCCCTTGAACCTACACAACCCTTCCTGAGCCATGCATCCTTTCCTTAGAATGGAACTGGCAGGGATGTGAATTGAGAGTGCACTTGTTCTTGATATCCACCACTCTTTTTGTTCCCCCTTCCCCCAGCAAAGTAGCAGGCAGTTTGGTAGGTCAGCAGAAGAGGAGGTGGAATAATTTCCTACATTTCCTGTCAGCTTCTCTTTTTTATATTCCCTTTTTTTATATTTTGTTTTTGTTTAGTTATCGGCATTTCTTTAAAACGTTTATTTTATAAGTATCCACGAAATGTCTGCCTTGCTGCCTTGCTTTTAAAATCAATTTCATAATATGTTGTTTTTTTTGTATGTAGTATTTGATCAGTTCATTTGAAGAAAACTGAATGTCAGCCCAGTTTAAAGTTAACTCTCAGTTTCAATTGTGTGTGTCTCCTCCTAGCTGTTATGGGGTATTGTTATAAACTTGTATTAGAGCATACACTACCATTGGGGCTATATATATACTGAGGATGTTGCCTCCTTTGAATTTTTTCAACAAGCCTCAGCAGTTCCTCCATTTCAATTTTGCATGACCTTTTGCTATCTGGTATCACTCTGAGATCCAAGTCTGCTTTTCAAGTCTAGCCGATTCAACTTGACAGTTTGGCATAAGGAACAGAAAATTCATGCAACCCTTCTTTCCTGATAGAAATAAGAAGAATATGATAGTTGTTTCTTCTAATAAATGACAGAACATCCAGAGTATCATAGGTTTCTTGTATGATCACCTTGCTACATCTGCTACATCTGTATTAACATTTTAATACAGAATAAAAACCTATGTCTATGCATTTATTAGATTTATGACCTATCTTTATTTTATACTCCCAGTTGTGTACATGATGTTCCCTCTTCCTATTTTCCACAAACAAGCAAGGTCAGAGAGCACCAAGGATCTCTCAAGACAAAATCATTACCTTTATATTAAGAAGACATATTTGTTACATTAAAAATATTGTTCCTAGAATTGTATGAATGGTTAGAATGCAGAAAGACTTTATAAAAAAAGTTGGACATATGTGAAAGCCATTTAAGTTCCTAATATATTGAAAATGGATAGTTTATAATGTGTTTAAAGATTGTGGAAATTTTATGTCTTTAATTAGAGCGTATATACAAGATTTAAGTTATGCTTGTGTAAAAACCTATCTATTGAGAAAATGTTATGCTTGTGTTTAAATATGCTTTAAAAGAACGAAGCATATCAAGAAGATTTCTACCCATCGTTAACAAAGTCTATGTGTCAAAACATTTAATTAAAGGAGGGTTGCATTTGATGTTACATTATATAAAATTTAAAAACAGCTAGTAGAGTGCTTAATACATTACGCATTATTGGGTAACCTGCTGTTTTGACATTTGCTTTTAGAAAGTTTTGAGGTCAGGATTAGGTCACTGTTTTACAAAGAAGGTTTGAGTATAATTGATAATTCAAAGCAATCAAAATGTGAGAAAGCTCACAGTAGCATGGAAGGGCAAAATGAAGGACACAGTACTAATGTTCCAACTTGAGAACCTGGAGTCGGAATTTGATCTTCCACTATTGATTGAAAAATGCTTTTAAATGTTCATTGCTCAGTTCATGTTTTCAATGAAGCGGAGTAATTAGAAACCTGATGAGTCCTGTGCTTCATTTGAGAATGAAACTTTCAAGTCAATGCTTTTATTTCAATGTTAATGCAAAAAGAGTATTGACTACCTCATGTGAGAAATGATATTTATTACACATAAAGGATTAGTTTTTGTCTCTAACCTCTAAGAAGCCATACTCTCTAAGGAAAGATCTTTTTTAAACAGTGCAATCTACTGATAATCAATATTAGTCTTTGGAACCACTTCTGAATGTCTTATGGTGTAGTTATCCCACAGGACAACAGAGATAAAAGTAGGGATTTTCAATCGACAAGAGTCACAAGTGAGGATAGAAAAAGGGCAACATTTGAAAGTGCCATGGCTGGACAGACAACCATAAGGAGATTTCTCCTTTCTCCAAGGAGATTTTATTTTATTGTTTTATTTTTTGTTTTATTGTATTATTTTAAACTAAAATAATTAAAATTATTTGTAATGGATTACAGATTACATACTGATATAACTTGAAAAAAAAAAATGGAACCCATAACAAGTCATGGATTTTTCCTTCTGAGCTGCTCTGTTAATTTTTCAGTCATTGCTATTTCCCACCATTTTAAATCCTGTGAAACAAAATAAGGTACACTTTGCTTTTGCAGTCTTTTGCTATAATAAATTTGGCAGCTAACAACCAAAATTTAATTAATATCTTGGGTTACACTATATTGCATGTCCTGGGGAGAATGGATAATAAAAGCCACACTAGCAATAATTATTAAAAATAGTTGTGTAATTTTTTCCCTGTTTGCTCAAAACCCTGCAACTAAAACAAATAACTAAAGGAGAATTGCCTTTAGATATGGCAGTATCTAACAATTTGATTTCAACCTCTCCAACACTATCTAGAAAATCTTTGATTAAGTTAATGCAATTATATTAATGTATGAGTGTAATATTACTAAATTTGCTTGCATAATGCAGCATTAAAGCGGTGTTGTGCTATCTATGAATTATTTTTATAGCTGGTTCTTGACAACTTGCTGAAATAAAGTGCTAGGAGAAGTAAGTACATCAAGGTCATATCCCGAGTCTTTCCATATTTTAAAAGCCTTTCAAGAGAATAGCTGCTGCTGCATCTCTGTTCAGTTTGAAAAGAAGTTTCTTGCATGAATGTTGTATCAGATATTGGTCAACAGGAGGGCAAAATATTACCGGGGGCTTCTTTTGCAGTGGAGGGGGGGTGTTAATTCATATAATAATATATGCAGAAATATTCAGATTTTCACACTCCTATTGCACACAGATTCTTATATCTATACACAGATTCGCAAATGTACAAGAACTTCATGTACACTATATTTAGATTTGGATTATTAGACGTGATAGCATTCTAAACTAGTCAGCTTTTGGGAAAAAAATGAAAATCCTTCTTTAAAAAAACACTTTTAATTACACTTAAAACAATAAATGTCAATGCTTTGAGATGCTTATCACAGGGATTGTTATCTCCAGAAAATGATCACTAGACAAATACAGCACCTTGCTTCACTTTTGCTTGGCCTTTTGGAAAGATAATGATGGAAGAAGGTGGTTGTTTGATGGTTGAGCTAGGAGGCAAGGCTATTGTTTCTAAACAGTACACAGTTTGTCTATCTATTTAGATATTTATTTGGGTGCCTAACTAAAACAAAATCTGGGCAGTATACAAAGTAATTAACCAAAAATACAAAAGAAAAATAACACATACCACTAAAGCAAACAAAAGCAATTAAATGGAGATCAGGACTAAAATATAAAATATCTCACCAACTGGAAACTCTACTCATCTATATAAAAGCACCAGTTCTTAACTGCCTTTCCACTGGCATCCAGGCAAAATTATTCAAGGACTTGTCCATCTTTTTCAGCTACTATCTGTTCTGTTTTGTACCAAGAAAAGAGAATTTCCAAATTGCACAATGAATTCAAGCAATGTAGAACAATGCTACCCAGAGTCAAAAATAAAATCTTTCCACTTCCTGGACCTTTAGCTAACCACTCAGTCTTGATAGGGTTGTGCAGAAGTTTTCTCATGCCCATCCAGACCCCCACAGGCTCCAGACACTGAGATAGAACCTTGTCAATTTCTCTTGAATGGCCAGAAACAAGCATCCAATCTGAACCACTGGTCACCAAGACCAGAGGCTTAGTTTTCCAAGCTTTCAGACTCATGCTGGAGCCTATCCTCAGGGATAGGATAGCCTTTCTTCTATCCATATATAGAGAAGTTCTCTGACAATGGACTCGAACACGAGTCCGAAAGCTTGGAAAACTAAACCTCTGGTCCCAGTGATTGAATGTCAGCCATCCCATTATGCATACGCAGCAAAGGAAACTCCTGGCACATTATTTTACTAAGAGAATGACTTTACCGATAGTTGAACCCCTTACCTTTCCTCCCTGGGCCACCCACTGTCCATTTTCCACCAATCCAGTACAATCTTTTTGTTTTGGGAAACAGACTTCTCAGCTTGAAAGGATCTCATCATTTGACCTTGAGGTGTCGAGATTCTCTCAGACCACAGATGGTGCACATGAATTCCTCAATTCCCTCCCAGCCACTCATACAACCTAATCATTCCTCCTCCCCCCTCCCCCCCCCCCCCCGGTTTCTGTTGCTTGGCTGTGAGCAAAAGTGCAGTGCGAGTTGGCCTTGACACCGAGATTGGATCCTGCAACATCATCCTGAGACACATATATTTGCCTTCATTTGTCAAAGATATGAAGTTGAATACCATCAGCTTATTGAAGATTCTGCACTCAATGCTGATGGATACTCTTTCTCTGAAGTTTCATATACTTATTAAAAAGAAGAGGGGAGGGGAGAGGAGAGAACTCTGAGGCACTCCACAATGTTGAGGCCTAAGATTAGACCATTCACATCCTTCATCAACTGGAACTGACCTTAGAGGTAAGGGGAGAACCAAATTCTGCCCCCCCCCCCAAAAAAACATCCTAAGCCAATTTATTTACTTATTTATTTATTTATTGGTTCGATTTATATGCCACCCTTCTCCGGAGACTCAGGGTGGCTTACAATGCGTTAAGCAATAGCCTTCATACTTTTTGTATATACCTGCTTTCACCCCCCCCCCCCACAAACGGTGTCCTTTTTTATACAAAGTCAGCTTATTGCCCCCACAATCCGGGTCCTCATTTTACCTACCTCGGAAGGATGGAAGGCTGAGTCAACTTTGAGCCTGGCGAGATTCGAACTTGCAGTAATTGCAGGCAGCTGGCAACTAAGTGCTATTTAACAGCGCTTTAGTCCACTGCTCCACCAGGCTCACAATTCTTTTTATGATAGCATGACTGATGAAATTAAAACCATCCAGAAGTCAAGGAGAGCCAGAAATGGATGCATTGCCCCATGCCAAGGCCACTAACAATAACCAAAGTTGTCTTGGTATTGTATCCTAGGCTAAAACCAGACTGAACGAGGTCCAGATGGAGGAGGGGCCACACCATTGACATTTTAGGAGGAGGTACCCCGCTTTCTCAAGAAAGCAATCACCAGTGTGTGGGCCCACTCACATATTTCTGGAAGCCTTTGTTAAGGTCAGCCTGAGCTTACTCCTAACTGTTGGTCAGGCAATTAAGAAAACAACTGAGCCAAGTAATCAGGGTTTGCTAAACCCTGTAATTAGGCTACAGTGCATAAATAAGCAGGGCAGAGAAGCGATCCTTCCTTCTTGTTCCTGATTGTTGCTTCCTGCGTCTTCCTGCTGCTGGTGTTTGACTGGATCATTATATGGTACTGTATACCAAGAGTTACTAAAGTCTGTTTGCTTTGGTAAGGGAGGATTCCTACTGGACTGATATTACTGCTTATGACCTTGGACTGTTTTACCTACACCGAGACTGCATCTTATCTTGTATATAAAGTATTTTTCTCACACGAGCTGTACGTTTATCTCCTTCCCTGTGTGTTTATGCTCTGCTCGTTGCACAAGCAACAAATACTTTTTACACACACCCTAACATTGGTTATGGGCCCAGAACATTCCAGGGCTCTTTAATTTGTTTTTGTGGAAGTGAGAAGTGCAGGCAGTGGGTGTAGTAGCCAAGATGAGGGCTTTTGAGCAAGGTACAAGTTATTCTACCATAACCCGGTTGGATGGTACAAACTATGTTACCTGGTCCACAAAATGCTGTCTACTTTTGCGAAAAGAAGGACTGTGGGACATGGTTAATAATCCACCGGACATAACTGCATTGAATGCTGCTGACGAAGAAGATGCCAAAAAGATAGCGAAGTTTCACAGGGACAACGAGCGTGCTTTATGCATCATTGGCCTGACACTGGGAGACCAGCAACTCATCCATTTCCGGGGTGAAGAGTCTGCTGCGAGGTGTTGGACAAAGCTAAAGAAGCTCTACGTTCGTGACTCTGTGGGTGTCCATATCTACCTGACACGGAAATTATTTCGCTTACATCTTCAGAAAGGAGGAGACATGATGGCTCACCTGGACTCCATGACAGGGCTTTTCCAGGAGCTACAGGAGAAAGACCTTGTGTTTACTGAACTGCAGCAAGTTTATATTATTCTTTCATCATTGGATGACAGTTATGACTCTTTTGTTTCATCATTAGAAGTATTGTCTAGAGATGAACTTACATTGGCCAGTATAACTGGTAGGTTACTGGATGAGGCCAAACGTAGGCAAGAACGAAACCAGTTAAGGATGCCACAGCAACCAAAAGTGGAAGCTGTATATGAAAATGTCAATATCGTTAAACGTTGTTATGCATGTGGGGCTAAGGGGCACATTGCAAAATATTGTAAAAATAAGAAAGTGTCTGCTAGAGACTCTGCTAAACCTAGGAAAGGGTGTAATTTAGCAACCAGTTCATCTAATAATATAAAAGATGATTGGTGGGTAATTGATAGCGGTGCCTCTCAATCCATAACAAAAAACAGAAATCTGTTTCTTAACATGAAGAAAAGCACTAAAAAGGTCAAATTAGCTAATGGCTGGAATGTGACTGTAGCTGGGGAGGGACTTGTTCAATGTTCTATTAGTAAGCACCCTTTACCCATGCTTTATATCCCTAGTTTGAGATATAACCTTTTATCTGTAAAGTCATTACTACATTCTGGGTTTACAGTAACGTTTAAAAACAACAAATGTTTGCTGGAATGTGAAGGCACTGTAGTTACTGCAGAATTAGAAAACGACTTATTTGTCATTAGGGATAAGTCATTACTGTTAGTTCAGTCAAAAGCTAAGTTTGGAAATGTAAAGCCGCATGATGAATGCGTACATTTACTACATAGAAGGCTTGGTCATCTGAATTTCAGGTTGTTGCATTCAACTGTTAAGCAGTCTAAAGGCATTAAGTTAAGGGTTTGCAGCAAATACCTGAACTGTAATACTTGTAACCAGCATAAAAGTAAGGTTACACCTGCAAACCGCTGCAATGGGTTCAAACCTACTAAACCTTTGGAGGTAGTCTTTTTAGACTTAATAGGGCCAAAGAAACCCAGTTTAGGGGGAGCATGCTATATTTTGAGTATAGTTGATCACTTTACCAGATATGGTTTTTGCTACCTTATGAAGTCCAAAAGTGATACGTTCCAGTGTATCACAAACTGGCTTCGTTTTGTAGAAAGGAAGCAGAGGTTTAAGGTGAAATGCATTGTTACTGACAATGGAACTGAGTTTACTAACCATCAGTTGGCTAAGTTTTTGAAGGATGCTGGGATACAGCATAAACGTTCTGCTCCTTTTCGGCCAGAACGTAATGCATATATAGAACGAAGAGGCCAGACCCTACAAGCCATGACTAGGACTATGTTGGCTGATGCTTGTTTACCTGATAAATTGTGGGGAGAAGCAATACTATGTGCCAATCATATTTTAAATAATGTGGTGCATTCCTCCACAGGAAAAATTCCTTTTACTTTATGGCACGGGAGGAAGCCTGATTTAAGTTATATACATACTTTTGGTGCACCAGCCTGGGTGCATATACCGGTTAGTCAGAGAAGAAAGGACCAACAGAGAGCAAAGAAAATGATTTTTGTTGGCTATGAAGCTAACCATAGGTCCTATAGGTTCTGGGAAAAAGGAACAACAAAAGTTTTGTGTAGCGCTAGTGCTAAATTCCTAGAACATGAAGGCTGGGATAGGTTAGAAAAAGCAGACTATGGTTTTACAGATGTGGATGTTAAGATAGACCATATTCCTGATGATAGTTCATCTGAGATGGATGATAAACCATCTATTAAGGTTGAAGAACAGGAACAGGAATCAGGGTTAGGGGAGGATGAACCCAATATACCTGATGTTAGTCCTGTTATGCCTAGACGATCTTCTAGGGAACGGCGTCCACCAGATCGCTATAAAGCAACAGTGGTTTGCCAAGTAGATATTGAACCATCCAGTTATCACGATATAAAATTATATCCAGAAAAAGAGCAAAAAGCCTGGCAAGAGGCGATGGATAGAGAAATTGATTCATTAAAGAGGCCTGGTGTCTATGAAGTTGTTAGAAAACCTCAAAATGAGAAACTTATAGGCTGTAGGTGGGTCTACAAGGAAAAGAAAAGTGTAGATGGGGTAGTAACCCATAAAGCTCGGCTTGTTGCACAAGGGTTCTCACAGACAGATAGAGACTATGATGAGGTTTTTGCTCCAAGTCTATGAGCGAGCACTTTAAGAACGATGCTGGTTTGGGCAGCTAGAAATAAATGCTATATTACTCATATAGATATCGAGACAGCTTACTTGAACGCTCCGTTGAGATATACAATATATATGAAAAAACCTCCTGGTTATGATACACAGGATAGCACTGAGTGTTGGAGGCTACAAAAAAGCCTATATGGTTTAAGGCAATCAGGTTACGAGTGGAACCAATATATAGTGCAGGAATTACATAACATTGGGTTCTATGAGGGTGTAGCAGATAAATGTCTGTTTAAGAAAGAACAGGATGGATGTGTTTCATTCTTGTTACTCTTTACAGACGACATTGCCATAATTACTAGAACTGACACTGAGGCCAGAGAGATTATCGGTCAGCTGCAAACAAAATTTAAACTTAGAAACCTAGGACATATACGACATTATCTAGGGCTGGATATCCTGAAAACATCTAGAGGATTTAAAATTTCACAATCTAATAAAATCTGCAAATTGTTGAAAAAATATAGGATGGAATTATGTAAACCTGCCAAGACTCCTATGGCTCAAGAATTCCAGCAGGATAGTTTGCAGAGTCCACAGTTCAGTAAAGAACTGTATCAATCATTAATAGGCAGTTTGTCGTATTTGAGCAACTGGACACGGTCTGATATAGCTTTTAGTGTTAATCAACTAGCACAATATAGTTCAGAGCCTACTGATAGGCATTGGCAAGCTGCAAAACGTGTTCTTAGATATCTTAAAAGAACGTTACATTTTGCTATGTATTTAGAACCAAATGATTCTAATGATATGGTGTTAAAGGCATATGCTGATGCCAGTTTTGCCAGAAAATCTACGTCTGGAATCGCAATCATGTTGAATAACTGCCTGATTGGATGGAGATCAATTCGCCAGAAACACATCAGTTTGTCTACCATGGAAGCGGAGTTTTCTTGTCTATCACTTACATGTACTGAACTGATTTATTATAAACAGTTGATGGAGGATATTGGATTCAAAATGGACTATCCTATTACGGTTTATGAAGATAACCAGGCAGCCATTAAAATGGCAACGAATCTTGCTGTAAAGACAAGGACTAAATACACTGATATACGTTATCTGAATGTTCGGCAATGTGTTAAGGATAACATGATTATATTGGAATATTGCGCATCAGAGGACAATATTGCCGACAATTTTACCAAAGCGCAAGGTGCCATTAAACACACCTATTGTTGTGAAAGATTTGGTTTGAGAATCTGAAATGTAACTGATACCACTGTACAATGTATGCTTTGGATATGTATTTTTGTTTCTGTATCTAATGTGTATATTGTCCTGCCCAATGGGGAGAATGTTAGGGTCAGCCTGAGCTTACTCCTAACTGTTGGTCAGGCAATATATCTGTTACTTTAAGAAAACAACTGAGCCAAGTAATCAGGGTTTGCTGAACCCTGTAATTAGGCTACAGTGCATAAATAAGCAGGGCAGAGAAGCGATCCTTCCTTCTTGTTCCTGATTGTTGCTTCCTGCGTCTTCCTGCTGCTGGTGTTTGACTGGATCATTATATGGTACTGTATACCAAGAGTTACTAAAGTCTGTTTGCTTTGGTAAGGGAGGATTCCTACTGGACTGATATTACTGCTTATGACCTTGGACTGTTTTACCTACACCGAGACTGCATCTTATCTTGTATATAAAGTATTTTTCTCACACGAGCTGTACGTTTATCTCCTTCCCTGTGTGTTTATGCTCTGCTCGTTGCACAAGCAACAAATACTTTTTACACACACCCTAACAGCCTTGATTAACGGGGGGGGGGGGAGGCAAAAATCTCTAATACCAATAGTCATGCTTGCAGCACCAAGGATTAGATTATTTCCTTGGGTGTAACAGGATCAAATTAATGTGTAAATTAAATCAATAATTAATTTTGTATCCAATTCATGTTTGACATGTGATACAAGCAGTCCAAGCAAAGGAAGTGGGTTTAAAACTGAATTTTACAAAAAATATTCAGATACTTCACCAATCATTACATTACTTTTACTGCTTTTTACTTCTCTTTTCCATTACCATTCAGATCGCCATTTTACTTTCACACATTTTCTAATTTGTCTTAAGAAAAAATGGGTCCAATTCTTCTACTGCTGTTGCAATAGCATTTCAATATTTTGAAATCTGCCAGTCCTTGGAAGTATTTCAAAAACTGCCAATCGTTTAGTGCAGTGATGGCAAACCTTTTGGACACTGAGTGCCCAAACTGTGCGGTGCATGCCCAAACTGAAAAGAGATTGTGCGCGCGAGTGCGAGCATGCACACACACATGCATTTGTACATGCACGGACGTACATGTGGACATGTGTGAGTGTGCACATGCATGGACATGGGCACACATGTGTGGACATGCGCACATGCACAGCAGAGACTCAAAGATCAGCTGGCCGGCGGGAGGCAGATATACCAACACTGGCAGAGTGGCAAGAGGTAAGATTTTTTGTGTGTGTGAGCTTCTGTTTTGTCATTTGCAGGGAAACAGAAGCTCACGAAAGAAACGCCACGGAGATCTGTCCTGGGGTGACGGCACATGTGCCAGCAGAGAGGGCTCTGCATGCCACCTCTGGCGTGCCATAGGTTCACCATCATGGTTTTATTGTATGGAAAATAATTTTACTGATATTAGAAATGTGATTCATGGCTCCAATTGTAATCCAGTTATTGTTTCCGTAAAACTAGCTGATTTTTTGTTTTCTTTGGATAGACAAGTGCTTGATGGTTGTTTTTCCCCCACCTGATTTTTGATTTTGTGGATTATTGCAGAAAATTTGCACTTGCTAACTATCTGTGTTAAAGGAATCATGCACTGGTTTTCCCAGAGCTTTTCCAGACTGAGGGGTCATCTGCTGAGAAAAGCCCTTGATTCACAACTCATTTCAAGTTACAACAATGCTGGAAAAAGTGACTGATAACTATTTTTCACGTTTATGACCATTACAGCATCCCCATGGTCATGTTATCAAAATTCAGATGCTTGGCAACTGACTCATATTTATGACGGTTGCAGTGTCCTGGGGTCATGTGATCACCTTTTGTGCCTTCTGATAAGCAAAGCAAATGGAGAAGCCAGATTCACTTAGCAACCATGTTACTCATTTAACAAGCACACAGTAATTCACTTAACAAGTGTGGCAAAAAAAAAAAAAAAGGTCATAGTGGTCATAAAATGGGGCAAAACTCATTTAACAAATGTCTCCCATAGCCACAGATTTTGGGTCTCAGTTGTGGCCGTAAGTCGAGGACTACCTGCAGTATGCTATTCAATCAAAGCAGATTAGCAGACTTTGTGGCTGGAAAATGCAGATACCGTTGAAGAGTAGACACTTCTTGGAAGGAGCTGCTAGCCTAGCAGATATAACTCTTTTTGCAAAATCAGCAATCACAAACTCTTGTGATTAGCAACTGCAGATCAATAATACTGCGATAATTCCCTGTCTATTTTATCCTAAAGGCCAAATCAATTAAACCAACACTGAAGTTCTGCCCACAATGAGGGAACTGAATTAAAATTGGAAGTAAGGAGAGACACTGCTCCCCGGGGATACACCAAATTATTGAGGTTGGGAGAGCTTGACCTAGAGACTTGGTTCCACGTGTTTTGCATACTGCCACATAAAACTCAGAATCTCCACCTTCTGCTTCCATAAACTAGCATGTGAAATAATCTATTTTGGTGGGGAGGGTGTGCTATTAATCAAAAAAGCATCTACTTTGTACAGATTCTGCTTGTCTTTTGCATGCACGTGTGCTCACAGAAATACTTGCAAAGCAATTAATTAGCATTTATAATTCTCCAATGCACGATGCATTATGCTACATACTGTAGAGCCACAAATAGCCTTTGGAGGGGTACTGCAACATGTTTTCTTCTCTTCTCTTTTTCATTTATCCATCTCAGAGAGAGAGAGAGAGATGTACTTTCAATTATCTGTACATTCTGTTATCTTCCATGCAATGCTGTTATGTTGTTGTGATTGACAAAATTCTGGTAAAAATTATATGTGTAGGGTATGACCTTCTTCAAAGTATGATATTAAATTATGCATTTCACTGTCGTTGCAAGCTCTGCCTCAACAAAATTATCATATAAAACAGGATAAAGCATTAAGAAAAATACAGACTTAACTTTGCTTGCTTCCTTTCACTGAATAATAACACAATCAACATAATAGTGAGTCCATTTATGTTCAGAATTCACCAAATGCTCTTCCTTGGAACATGCCTTCTGAAAATAAAAGCATTTAAATGATGAAGCATGAAAGCAAAGGTTAAGATCTAATTTCTTGCCGCAACAGAGTTATATTCTCCTTGAATGTGACCTCACTTTCCCCTGGGGATGTAAAAATCGAAGTGAAAATGGATCAGGAAACTTTCTCCAGCACCTACCATTTCTGAGATATCTGTATGTACAACCAAAACAGAACGGGTTACTGAATATGATAATAATACAATAATCACATTTTGTCCATAGCCAGTTAAAAAAAAAAAAAAGCTCAAGCAAAGGCCTGTCATTATAATATAAGTCTGGATGATTTATTTTATGTGTGTGTCAAAAAGCTTGATCTATCTAACCAAATTTCTCTATAAATTTTACATCTGCTTCCCACAGAATATATTAAATGCAACATTAGCTATGAAAGCCACGTTAAACTGCTCTTCATCCATCTTTTGGAGAACCTTTGTATAATACTGAATACAACAGAGCTTTCAGCTTTATGATTGAGCATTTGCTTCAACTGGACCACTAGATGTAGTTCTTCGCCTCAACATCTGGCTTGGTCACACCCACACCCATCCCATGTCCCTTTCCTTCTTTCTTATGTATTGCTTCTCTTTCAGTCAAATAATATGGCAAAGAGTTATCTATCAGCGGACAGAAATATTACAGAATAAAACATTCTGTTTGTGTATATGAGCATTCCCCACTTTGAGTAACAACTAGTGAAGCAAATTTAGAACTATAGCTGAAAGAAGATTTATTGATCAGTATTATATTGTAAAGAGCCAGTTTGGGGTAGTGATTAAGACACTGGGCTAGAAACCAGGCAATGGTAGGTTTCAATTTTTTTTTACTTCCATTTCTGTGGGTGTAGCTTGGTGGCATGACTTGGTGGGCATGGCTTGATAAGCGTGGCAGGTGAAGAATACTGTAAAATCTCCATTCCCTCCATGCTCCAGGGGAAGATTACAGTAAAATCCCCATTTCCTCCCAATTAGCTGAGACACGGGAGGCAGAGAATAGATGGGGCGGGGCCTGTCAGAGGTGGTATTTACCGATTCTCTGAACTACTTAAAATTTCTGCTACTGGTTCTCCAGAACTGGTCAGAACCTGCTGAAACCCACCTCTGAAACCAAGTGGCAAGAGAATTTTAGTTGTTCTTTAGGTTCAGAGCCTAAGTGGGTAGCCTTGGGCCAGTCAATTTCTCTCAACCCTAGGAAGGAGGCAATGAGGATATACTTCTGAAATTTTGCCAAGAAAACTGGAGGGACTTATCCAGGCATTCATTAGGCATCAACAATGATTCAAAGGCACACTCACATACCCATAGATATTATAAGGATGGGCAAAGGACAAGCAGCTAAAAGCATGTGTTTTTTGTCCATATTTCTGGGAAGGATAGAATGAAATAATCCCAGATTACCCATTTTTTAGGCAAAGATGCATCTAATTTATACACAAGGAGGAGACCCAGAGTCAATCCTTAACATGCTACTCATATGCTATAGTCAGTCTTTGAGATAATGAAAAGTGAGTGTATTTGGATTTGGGCCTATCTTGCCAGACAGCAAAAACAAACAAACATTGTTCTGGTTTATTTGTGTGGGCATAGTCATCAAAATTTTTCACTTTAGGATGAATCAATGTTTGCCGGACCATGATTAATATTTTTTATTTAATTTTCTAAAAGCTATATTATTTTTTTGCCAGAAAGCCATTTACTTGTAATTGTGTAAATTGTGTAAATATATACTGTGCTATGAATTTATTTATTTATTTTTTTTGGCAGATCTGCATACACAGTCCATTACTTAAGAATGCTTGGGAAAAAACCAAGATAGTGATACCTGGGTTTGTTTACTTAACATTGAAGCAGAAACAACAGTAGCCAAGGTATGAGAGGTAGAAACAGTGGCATGTATGGACTGAAACTCAAAAAGAGCAAGAGAGTGGTATTGCAGTTCAAACTCCACTCAAAGAGGTGACACTTGCCTTCCAATATTGCTTCCATCATCTTGTCTTTTGGGACTCTCCCCTGCAGATAGAAATAATGAGAAGTGTTGCCATGTAAATTTGTCATCTATCAGTAGGTATAATGTATAATTTCATTCTTGTATGTTTATACTTACTTCATGTTGTTATACCTGGCTGGGCTTTTATGTATGCATTTATGTATGCATATCTTGTTAGGTTCATTCACATTTTCTATTTTTTAAAAAATATATGAATCATTCCTTTAGATCTTGCCTTACAACACCCGTAAACATTAGCCTGCATTGGCAGTGTGTTCATGTGGTTTTTTTTTAGTATTGTAGTAAGTCAAACACATTATAAATGGTTCATAGAATTGCACAATCTGTTCACCACCCAACAGCATACCACAGGTCATTTGTGAAAATCGACAGTGTTTCTCTGTGTTAAAAATGGTACTGTACTAATTTGAATGTATTATCCCATGCTTGCCTTTCATTTTCAATGAAACACCAAAAATGTTTTTTATATTCAGAGGAATATTAAAAAATTCCTTATTCATCCCTGAATATTAAGGTGGTATGGAAAGTGTGTTTCTGTGTTTGATTGTGTGTACTGGCATACTATATATTTATAAAACAATATCCATTAGAACTTTCAGAATTTAAATGTACAAGACAATTCAATGGGTCAATTAACAACAGTCAAATAGAGTAGAGCAGAATTAGAATAGAATAGAATAGAATAGAATAGAATAGAATAGAATAGAATAGAATAGAATAGAATAGAATAGAATAGAATAGAATAGAATAGAATAGAATAGAATAGAATAGAATAGAATAATAGAGTTGGAAGGGACCTTGGAGGTCTTTTAGTCCAACCCACTGCTTAGGCAGGAAATCCTATACCATTTCAGACAAATGGTTATCCAATCTCTTCTTAAAAACTTCTAGTTTTGGAGGATTCACAACTTCTGGGAGCAAGTCGTTCCACTGATTAACTGTTCTAACTGTCAGGAAATTTCTCCTTAGTTCCAGCTTGCTTCTCCCCTTGATTAGTTTCCATCCATTGCTTCTTGTCCTGCCTTCAGGTGCTTTGGAGAAATGCTATCAGCAATCCAGTAAATAATCTTCATTGTTGCAGTCACTGATCAGGATTTTTATAATTATTATAAAAGATTCCAAGGCTCAGATTTTTTTTTTTTAAAAAAGCTTCTCTAAAAGCAATGAAAATAAAATAAAGTGCATTATAATGCTATAGGTGCACATAGAATACTAATAAAAGAAATTCTACTAATAAAAAGAACTCTAAATATTCAAAGTAGCATTATGAATAAAGTACTGAAAAGCTTGCTTACTTGCTGAGTGCTAAACTGTTAAATGAAAATATGTGTCTGTGCATGTGTCTGTGTGTGTGTATTCGTATGTGTAGGTATATAGATATACTTTTGAGGTAAGTAACTGGGGAAATGTAAATTGAAGTATATGTTGGTATGATCCTAAGTACTTAAGGAATAATTTTCTATGTAAAGCCATGACAACCGAAATAAATTTTGCAACGTTCCTAGAGAAGTTAAATTTCCCAGAGAAGGGGATGCAAATGAACTTTTTCTTCAGAACAGTGAAACTTTTGTTAGAGAGTTGAGTTATGAAAGTGGGATGAGAGTTGCTGTATGTGTGCTAGGTTTCAGGTTTCCAGGTTGCAGGAATATGTTCACTTTGCAAAAGTGATATTATTATAATATCACTTCCCTCCAAAACTGCAGAGGGAAACACATTTAAATGAGCTAACAGAATATAATATTAAATAGGTAGTTCGCTGACATGAAAGTTTTCCTATTTATATATGGCCATATTAATAAACTGGTTTGCATTGCTATACTTGGAGAACTGTGCCAAACAGCCACTGTTGGATTGTGGTTCTACCTCTAGATAATACCATGGCCAAGAGGGCTTTTAAAGAAAAACTATGCTAATATGTGTCACTCTGATCTCTATGAAGAGGAAAAAAATATTAGCAAAGATCATAGCACTCAGGGAATTACAAGAGAAATGGCGCTTGAGCCAAAAATAAAGTTGGCCTCTGCAGACTTTGGATTCAATGGGTCTCATCATGATTTTTAAATGAGGTGCAGTATTTGAAACATAGTAAGACATTTAAAATACCCCTTTTGAAATCTGGACTGGATAATATATAAGAGCTGTAATTTATTGCATGTATAATCAAAGAGAGAAGCAACCTAGATCTAAGGAGAAATTTCCTGAGAACAGTTAGAACAATTAACCAGTGGAGTGGTTTGCCTCCAGAAGTTGTTTGTGGTCCATCACTGGAGGCTTTAAGAAGAGATTGACAACTACTTGTCTGGAATGATATAGGGTCTCCTGCTTGTGCAGGGGTGTTGGACTAGAAGATTGCCAAAGTCCCTTCCAACTCTGTTATTCTGTTACATATCTCAGAGCCTGATAATGTTTGAGAAATGGCTTTAGCTTTAAAGGATGTTATGGCAACAGGTATGTACATGCATTCATTTCTGAGTGAAAGAAGCTGAATATGGCCTTAGTGATGTTATTAGCCTTATCCAGTGGTGAAGTTCAAAATTTTCCCTACCGGTTCTGTGGGTATAACTTGGTGGTCATGGCTTGGTGGGCGTGGCTTGATAGTCATGTGACCAGGAAAACCAACTATCACATGTTACACAAAATTAACACAAAAGCTACACAACTGTCTCACACACAATGCAAAAGCAGCTGGACTTCACACAGAAGGGCCCCTGCAGCAAGCAGGAACTACGAAGAGTCACAGAGAGCTCAAAAACAAACTATCACATTTTACACAGAAATACCGCACATCACAGCTGATTGTCACAGCTGATCATTGGAACCTTTTTTTACTTTTTTAAAGCATGTTTTTACAACCTATTCGCCTGAACCAGTAGTAAAAAAATGCTTTTAAAAAGTGAAAAAAAAGTTCTGATGATCAGCTGTGCCGCATGATTGTCAAAACTTTTTTAAAAAAAATTTTTAAGCATTTTTACTACCGGTTCTGGCAAACCAGCCTGAACAGGTAGCATTTTACATCTGGCCTTATCAAAAATAAGTTTGATTTGCTTGGGCCAAGTATTTTGTATTCAGTTACTGCTAAATGAAGACTGTTATGTTTGAGGTCCTTTCCTATCTATAGTTTCTTCTTTGGTATGTACCTGTATGTATGGTTTATTTTGTTTGTCATTTTGTATATTTACTATGGCTAAAAGCCTCAGAAGCTTAAGTGGCCTCTCTAGATGTGAGAAGGCTTCAGTATAAGGCATCCAGACTAATAATTATAGCATTATCCAGCCATTGCTGGCAATTAAAAAAAAAAGAAACCTTTCTGCATTAGTGATATACCATCTAAACAATACTGGGATAACACTATGAATTGCTAGTGTAAATTGTCCGGGAAAGTTCAGTGACCGCATTGCACCCTTAAGGATGTCTTCTTGCAGCTTCACATTGGTTTTGGTTTTTTTAATTATTATTATTATTGTGAAAAGATAGAAAATTAAGATAATGCCACCACATTTTGCCATGAGCTTTAAATATTCAGAACGCTCAGTTCCAATCCAGGTGGAACATCAAATTGCTAAATTCTGCTTCTCAATTGTTGTGTCATATTTATATCTCTGCCTGCACCAGCTTTCCTCAACTGGACATCCTTCAGTTATTTTGGATGACAGCCCCTGTGTTCTTCCCAGATAGCGAAACACTGGCTTACAGTATTGACAGCTCTCTATTATCTTCAAAGCTTATACTTATTATAAATAAGTATTCTCCTTAGTGTCACTGCCTTTCATTTATTCTCCTGGTGTGTTCTGCCTCGGTCATTGACTGCTTGCCTTTTCCTCTTATTTTCTTTTGTTCACAATTTATCCCACACAAATGCAAGGGTGGGAGGGGTCACCTTTATTTATTAAATGCACTGCTTGAAGATTCATCTAATTTACTTGCAAAAATGACATTTGACTTGCAAGGTTCTTTTTAGTGTATTAAAGCATAGTTTCCAAACAGGTTTTCAAAACAAAGGAAAAGCAGTTACACTTGATTATTTGAAACAATGTAAGCAGCAGCAGAGTATAGTTACTAAAGGAACAGGTAGATCCTGTCGGAGTGACTTCCAGTTGTGTTGGCTTCAACACCCATATCCTGCAGATAGTGTAGCCATTGTTAAGAATTCTGAATGTTGAATATCACAACATCTGTGGGCCTTAGGTTGATAAAATCTGTTGTAGGTATTTTTTTTAAAAAAAATCACCATTTTGCTTAACAATTTTTTTAAAATCACTATGCTAAATAATATAAATAAAATAAGCTAGCATTAAAGTATCTTTTTTAAAAAAAATTGATTTATATGCCACCCTTCTCCAGAGACTCAGGGCGGCTTACAGTGTGTTAAGCAATAGCCTTCATAGTTTTGTATATTTATACAGAGTCAGCTTATTGCCCCCACAAACTGGGTCCTCAATTTAACCCACCTTAGAAAGGATGGAAGGCTGAGTCGACCTTGAGCCTGGCTAGGATTGAACTCACAGAAATTGCAGGCAGCTGGATGTTAACTCCTGCCTTAGTAGGAGGCATTAGCCTCCTACGCCACTCAGGCTCTTTTTTAATTTTATAGCCTGAAATATTCTGTTTAACTTTGCTATAAAATATCAAAAGAGCTACTGAATCACAAAGACTGCAAAGTCTGTGAGTGGATAGTTGAGGAAGAGAATTTGCAGCTAGTTACCTACAGTAGCAATGCAGAAGTACACACATCTCTTGAATATTCAGAATTAAATTATTAATACAACATTAAATCATGGCTGAAGAATTTGTAATTTGTGATAGCACTGAGCAAGTACTGTCTACTATTATATTTGCAGAGATCTGAGACTGGGAAGGATAATGCAAGTCAGTTAGCCCTATATTAGAAATGTTTGATTTAAATACTTTTCCCAAAACTATATAATTTAAACCTGAAGAATTGAAACAAAATACAATGATACCGGTAGTTTATCTAGCATGCTACATATGGATATTAAGATGTGCAAAATGTATACTGTATACCTATCATGACTGATTTGTTCATCATTGTAAAATGTGAAGATTTTTCTTTCTGTTCTAGATAAAGGACATTTATTTTCTATTTAACTACTTGTAGTAATTAAAAAACAATTACTTTACAAAAAGCATCATTTCATAGATGACAAAGAATTAACTCACATCAATTCATTACCCTCAATAAATAGTCATAATCAACTGAAAATCAACTGAAAATGAATCAGTACTCATGATGTAATATTAGCAAAGCTACAATCCATACTCATTTAAGACTGAGCCCTTTTACATTCAAATGAATTTATTTCTAAGTATTGTATGACTGCCTTAAGGAATACTGCCACTGTAACTTAAACTTCTTCAGCGTTTAGTATTATATTCATTTAATGACAAATGAAGTGTTATGTGAATTCTACACATTATAGAGTTAGAAGGAAAATAGAGCGGGTAAGGAAGTATCTCTGTGTCCTAAAAAAGGAATTGAATACTTCAAAAATAGTAAATTGAAAAAGGGAGACAAAATGCCAATGTGAATGTAAAAGTTATCATAGAATATAGACCGAAAACAAGCAATGTTGTTCCCATGGAAATTACCATGGGAACAGACTCTACTAAAACTACCCCAGAAGAGAAAAGGTTAAGTGAGTCTCAGTCTGAAGATGTATAAACTATCTATCTCATTTCTTTGCTAAATTGTAATGTCTTAAATTATGGTGGTGTTATAATTATCCATTCTTCCAAACAGACACAGGTGTTCCATGCGGCAATTACACAGTATGCAGGATTTAAAGCAGCAGAAATAATTTCTCAAGGATAGCATATCTTCAGATGCCATCAACTACTGAGCTTCTCCAACACGACAAGGAACATTTGTTCAAAGACTGTTCATAATCTGCCATTATTAATACAAAGAAATTGACCAACTGAAATAAAGCACCATATGTGGCATACCTCGTCTCGTGTTCTCTTGAACCTGCCCACTGTTCTTGTTAAGATGCCTCAGCAACTTGCAAAGTGGAGAAGGCATTGTAATTTTCCATTTGAAGTTACGAGAATGATTGACCAAACAGAACTGGAAAAGTTCCAAAATTGTTTTAGGTGATTTATTTGTGCCATTTTTAAAGGAAGGAATAAGACTCTAAAGCTGTGATTGCGAATCTATGGCACGGGTGCCACAGGTGGCACGCAGAGCCATATTGGTGGGCACACGATGGTTGCCCTAGCTCAACTCCAGCGTGCATGCATGCACCAGCCAACTGATTTTCAGGTCTTCCAGTCCCACTGGAAGTCAGGAAACTGGCTGTTTCCAACCTCCAGAAGGCCTCCAGGGGGATGGGGAAGGCTGTTTTTGCCCTCCCCAGGCTCCTAGAAAGCCTCTGGAGCCTGAAGAGGGGGGGGAAATGGGCCTACCAGGCCCACCATGCTATCATGTGCCAAAAGCAGGGGGAAGTGTGTGTGTGTGGGGGGTCACCTATGCATGTGTGGGAGGGCAGGGTGCATTGAATTATGGATGTGGGCACAGGCACCCACAACCCCCCATGCTCCCTCTGCGTTTGGCCCACAATGGCAAAAAGGTTAGCCATCACTGCTTTAAAGGTTTGATTTTTTTGGGGGGGGGGGAAGAAAGTCACATTCCTTGAGTTTTGTAGAAGTATTATTTTTCCTAAATACACAATAGCAGTAAGTTGTGGTAAAAGATGATTAATGTGTCCTCTTCAAAGCAATTTATCTCCTTAAATTATTGGGCAATAATACATGCTACTTTTGAAGAAGGCTCTGCCTTCAAGTAGCAATCTATTTTGTCCAGGGTTTTTTATCCTTCCTTTTGTGTCTATCCTGAAAATCCCATCCATTAACAAATATTTACAATAGCACAACATAAAGAAGAATCTGGTGTGCTTCTGATTTCAGAAATAGACATTTTTGGAGATGAGAACTATTTGAGAAGTATGTAAAGAATATTCTTAGACACAAACTTGAGTAAACAAGAAATCAGGGGGAAGCTTTTTGTAAAGGAAAAGGTATTGTTCTCATGGAATAAGAGATAGAAAGAAAGAGTTTTTTTTAAAAAACAACAACAGTTCTTTAGCATGGGCACATTTAACAATTGTGGTTTGCCAAGAGATGTGCCTCCTAACTTGCTTTCATAGTTATGACCACTATACTTTTGCAGTTATGGCTTCCAAATGGTTATGTATCCATCAGTACAAATTCTAACTGCTTTGCATTACACAGACATACACACACACACACACACACACACACACAGAGAGAGAGAGAGAGAGAGAGAGAGAGAGCAAATGTATTTAGTAACAATCAGCAATAGCAACAAGAAATTTTCTTTCTATTTCAACTTCAAGAAATTGTCCTGAAATGGTATAGAATCTCCTGTTTGAGCAGAAGCCTGGACTTCCAAGGTCCCTTCCAGCTCTATACGGATTCACCTCTTATTATAATTCTAAACATAGTATTATTGAAAATAATATCACGTAAAACAAAAATACATTAAATGTTTTAGCTATATTTAATTAAAAATAGAGCACGAGACTTATCACCT
Source organism: Masticophis lateralis (assembly GCA_030761175.1). Classification (NCBI taxonomy): domain Eukaryota; kingdom Metazoa; phylum Chordata; class Lepidosauria; order Squamata; family Colubridae; genus Masticophis; species Masticophis lateralis. The sequence goes on along the minus strand of JAUDYJ010000001.1, from coordinate 193,667,868 downwards.
TAGTATAACCTTTTGCCATCTTAAAGACTAACAATCATTAGGGTGTATGCCGTACTTTAGTGGACTTCAGTTCATTTAATTAAGTATATAAATTATTCAGATTTAAAATAATTCTAAACATCATTGGGTTTGTATCCCATATTCCATCAAAATATAGGTACTCAAGTTGGTTAATAAATGAGTTTTAGGAACATAATATAAAATATACAAGTAAAAGCCTGATAGATATATAATTAAATTATATATTTAATTGGGGTTTTAAAACAAAGATTTATTTTGACATCTTAAAATAAAATAAAAGACCACATAAAAGCCTGAATAGCTCAGCAGATTAAAAGCATCGTGATTAACACCAGCTGTCTGCAATTACTGTAAGTTCGAGTCTCACCAGGCTCAAGGTTGACTCAGCCTTCCATCCTTTCTAAGGTAGGTAAATTGAGGACCCAGTTTGTGGGGGCAATAAGCTGACTTTGTGTGTGTGTGTGTGTGTGTGTGTGTGTGTGTGTGTGTGTGTTTCCTTTACACTAGATTTTTCCTAGATAGCCAAGATTTTTCTGGAACCACAATTGAGCGAAATCACATTCACTACTTTCTGGGTTCTTTCTCCATCTTTTCTTTCTGGCAGCAAGCAAAATTTGTGCTGCATTGTGGGAGACAATTGTGGTTTGCTTCCTGAATGTGATTTCACTCAATTGTGGTTCCAGAAAAATCTTGGCTACGTAGAAAAAAACTGGCTTAAAGGAAAAACACACATTAAACCTACGAAAAGTAAGAAAATAGACATTGTGCCTTTACAGGGAGGAACATGAGATGTGGGTGTGGCTTATTGAGGACGGCTAACGAGCCAGAAATAGCTATATAGGTCTCCCACAATGCAGCACAAAATTTGCTTGCTGCCAGAAAGAAAAGATATAATAATAATAATAATAATAATAATAATAATAATAATAATAGGAATAAGGAAAAGGAATAAGGTAGTGGATGGAAAGTGAAATATCAGTAAATACAAAATTTTCAATTCTCATAAAATTTAAAATTCATTTTTTATCACTTTGTTAATGAAATTGTTACTTGAATATATATCATCCGAGGAAATAATTGAAAATCACAAAAACTGGTAAAGAAATATTTGGAAACCAACCCACAAGTTCAGAGAAAGACATCCCCCCATCATACAAAACTGTAAAGATTAATACTTATACTGCTATCGCTACATTTGATTTCTAAAATAAATTCACATGATCTTTCAAAGAAAAAAGAAAACAATCAATACAAATATTAAATGTACTTTTTAGAGGAGAGTGAAACTGTTACAGACCTAACATATTACAAAAGTACAAGAGTTACAGAAAATGAAGAAAACTGAACTTCCTGAACTATGAGCTGCCACTCTGTGAGAAGTTTGGCTAGAATTCTTCTAAAGTGGATAGGAAACAAATGTTGTAAAATTAGATAATAAATAAGAAAATTGTTTAAAAAAAATATAAATTTGGGGATTTAGGCTTGGTAGGAATCACACTGATTATTTTTTCTGTTATTGTCCTAATAACCAGGTTAACTTCATGTTCATCTCAATGACTGCCTGCCATAGACAGATTAATGGTTATGTATAAATCTTTGTATAAGATTTTTTTCCTTTGGTTTTTCTCCCACTAAGTAGATATTTCAAATGCAAATCTATTAACAGGGAGGTGTATGTTATAACCATCAGTGAAGTACAGCTGGCAGTAATTAAAATAGGCTACTGTTGCTTGAACAGCACAGGTAAAGGACCAGAATCTCCAATGCTTCATAAAGCACCTATGGAGGTAGCATAGTTACTACTAAATTATAATTCTGATGGTATAAAAAGACAAAATGAGTCAATACATAAAGAACAGCCACATGAAAAGTACTCAGTTAAGTACTATTTTAGAAATTCCTTTCCTTCTTAGCATTTGTCCAGCTTGGATGCACTATCTACTTGTTGGGAGTGTGCTTTCCTGGTTCTTATGGTAAAGCTATCAATGCATGGTGCCATGAAGAACAGTGGTGGGTTCTAACCAGTGTTATTATTATTATTATTATTATTAATTAAATTTCTATACCGCCCTTCTCCTTCCGGACTCAGGGCCACTCACACGTATGCCAAACTTGTGCTTCACGCAAGCACGTTGAATTATCAAAACATCTGAGGCAGGGCAATCCGCTCTGCCAAGCATTTTAGCTGGGCTAAAAATGAAGGACTAAAGATAGGAATAGTGCAGGGGCAGGTAGGAGGCCCAGTTTACGGTAGGAGCGAACCGGTTTGCTTTCACATCAACATTTCCACTACCGGCTCTCCCGAACTGAGGAGAACCAGTAGCAACCCACCACTGATGCAGGATTGATTCTTCAGCTGACTTGTTACAGAGCCTGATGATGTCTGGGGGAGGGGGATTGATAGAGAATTACTAGCCCAAGGTCACCCAGCAGGCTTCTATGCCTAAAGTAGGACTAGAACCTGGCTCTCTCTACTCTTAATCCAGTGTTTTAATGACTGGATCTCAAAGTGCAACTTTAAAAAAAAAATCAAATCAAATCTGGAGTTTTGAACCTCTGACCCTGTCCATTTCTTTGTCCATGCTTTTTGGAGTGTAGCTCCAGCAATAGTCATACAGAGGGTGTCCCCCGAAAGGGATGTACTTGATATGAAGTATATCTCAGACTCCTTAAATTTCCATCCATTCTCAGGCAAGAAAGATGGTATTTGCTCTTAGAAAAGACTAAGTACAATAAAAGAATTCCTTCCATATCATTCAAGTCTCACAATTCTTAATCCAACCTCCAAATTTCTGGAGTAATTGCCAGGTTTTGGGTCTTTGGGCTAATACTAATAATGCTAATAATAAATTTTTAACCATATTATAAATATTGAACATTTACTCTACGTTTTAGTATTTTGTGCCTTTATCTTGTTCCTTTTTCTTTTCTTTAAGAGATTTATCTTTAAATAATAAAACTGTGGAGCGATAATAAATTGGAGGCAGCAGAATAGAAGTAAAAGAATTAGAGAAAATCACAGACTACAAAGACCTGAAAATAGAAGTAGAATGACTATGGCAAAAGAAAGCAAAGACAGTATCCATAGCAGGGGTGAAATCCAGTAGGTTCTGAGTATTTTGAGTAGTTCAGAACACCGGCAAATACCACCTCTGGCTGGCCCCAGAGTGGGTTGGGAATGGAGATTTTGCAATATTCTTCCTCCAGGAGTGGGGAGGGAATGGAGATTTTGCAATATTCTTCTTCTAGGAGTGGGTTCAGAATGGAGATTTTGCAGTATCCTTCCCCTGCCATGCCCACAAAGCCACACCATGCCCACCAAGCCATGCCCACAGAACCGGTAGTAAAAAAATTTGGATTTCATCAGTGATCCATAGTGATATGGTCAATCCCAAAATATCTGGAACACCACTTGAATACCATCAGCATTGCTAAATCACCATCAGTCAATTGCAAAAGGCAGCTTTACTTGGAACAGTTTCCATCCGGTGAGGATACCTTTAACACCATCAAGCAACAACATCTGCCTAACTCAGGTCATTGGGAAGGACTCAATAGATGGATCAAAATGCCAAGTTGAATCTAAATATCTGGCTGACTGTGCAACCAACCAACCATAATAATTTGCCACATAGTAACAACTTCAACAGTGTGCTTTATTCCAAATCAGATGTATTTTCATTTATCCTCATTTATTTTTAATGAAACTTGCTTATTATAATGTTTTGCTGGCAAACAGTTTACATTTTCATAAATTCGCTAGGTCCCAGTGGTAATAGAGCATTATTCAGACATCATTCTTCTAAACATAACGTCTTTCTAAAACATATTGCCCGATATTTGGACTACAGATTACGTCCATAACTAAATATCAGATTTTTTTAAAAAAAAAGTTCAATTCAGTATATCTAGTGTAATACAGATGTTTGAAGCCTTATCTTAGAAATGTACAACTAAGACTACTCTCTAAGCAGGTCTGGCTTAATATTTTGGATTGACTCAACAAAGCCCAAAGAATAGTTAATCCTCTTTGAAGATCACAAGTGCATTGTACAAAGAAACAAAATTATTCAGAGGAGGATTTTCTAAATGAACAGTTGACAGAAAGCCGAAGGCAAAATATAAAAAGAATTTTAAAACGCAAGGAAATGAATGCAATTGCCATTTTCCGGCTCTTGGGCATGCTGCTTGAAAAATTAAACCTTTTGTTATATGAGATAAAGGGAAGTATGGGGAGCAAACCTTCCACGCATAATCTGCCTTGCTGCCTTTTTCATTGCATTCTGGAGAATTGTGGTAAAAATAAAAGTAAGGCTTCTGTTCCATTCAAAAGCCACCTCAATTACCCAGATCTATGTAACGGGACTTCCAGTTTGGTTTGGTTTGGTAATGTTCTGATTTATAATCACAATCCTCCATCACCAAGTTAATGGGCTATATTTTTTAATCTTTCGACTGCTTTCTTGCAGTCTTTCTTTATTTAAATTGCTGTCCTGTGGTGATAACTTATGGGTTCAAAGTGGAAAGGACAGAGATAGCAGAAATCATCTTCCTCTAAAAGGGAATAGCTCTTCAGAAAGCTGGTACTTTTACCTGACCCACAGAGACAAAACCCAAAACCTAATCACTTAGGAAGAAAGTTATGCCGGGGTGCTCATCACTTTTAAAGCTCTTGCTTACAGATTTACTGTCTTTTAGAACAAATGAATTCATGCCTGTAGAAACTGCAATGGATGAGGTGGAATAAAACATTTTGGAGATGAAGCAAAGACTTGATTGTCTGGTTCAGAGAACGGCAAGGTTAAAAGCTTTAGTGTTTTTAAAACACATAATTCACTTGAAAAGTCCAACTGATGATAAACATGCCACAGATGTTGAAACAGTTTTAAAAATAAATAGAGATACTCAAAAAGAAGTAACTTGTTTATACTGTAGGGTCTTCTCTGCATATTTTTTTTTTACAACTCCTACATTCATTCCAACATTGAACAAGATCTTTTTGGTTCAATAAGAAACCCACTCATATTGTAGTTAAAATGGTAAGCTCTACTGTATAACACAGAATTCTACTTTGTTAGGGAATGTAACAACTTATCTTGCCAAGGAGATACTTTGGAGTAGATCCAAAGGAAATAGTGCTTTTTCAGTGAATCCAATAATTTGGATTGTCTAATTTCACTTAGTATGATCACTTTAGATGTGGACTATTTAAAACTCCTGAATTTCTTTCCAGCCTGGAATGTGATCCTGATTATTCAAAATTTGTCTTATTTTTAATGGAAAAGAGTATTGCCAAAGTTGTTATTTGCAAGAACTTTGTGTCAAAAAGTTGGAATAGCTCATGTTGCACTTTCGGGCAAAGCAAGTTCATTTTACCTTTTCTTGAACTTTGGGTGACAACAAACAACTTGAAACTATGATAGTTAAACTAATATAAAAAGAAAGCCAACTTTCTCATTACCTGTGGAAGAGTTAGTTCTGCAGCTAGCTATATGCATGGAAATGGGAACTAATTCAACAAGATCATATCAACTAGCAATCATAAATAGCAACATTAATAGTTACCTGCCATGTATTAAGTCACAGTTAATTTTGCAATGCCTAACAGGTCAAAGAAAAGCCAAGGTGTTATGGAAATGCACAGGTTTCTATTAGAATACTCCAATATCTTGACCTTCTATCTGTGCTACTTAGCTCTCTTTCCAATTACCCAAGTTAAGTTCAACCAATTCAACCATGGGCAGGAAATATGCATGGCAGTGTGACTAACTAAATGCGTCTTGGATTTTTTCCCAAATGTTGAATCATTTAAACTTTATTGTTCTGAATCTCAGTGTCTTATGATTGTTCACTGCAAAAGTGAATTCAGACTACCCTTCATCAGACTACCCTTCAAAGACTAGGAGTTACCCCTTTATATCAGATTATATGAAAAACCAAGTGCCGTCTTGGAACTTGGAACCAAGTTCCATTGCTGTCATCTTATCAAATTTGGTATGTAAATTATCAAAAAAGATACTAGCATATATACACTTGCTCTGTTTTATCCTAAAGTATCATGGCTCTACCAAGCATACTACATAACAAAAAAGATTACTTTGTTATGATGGAAAGACCCCAGATCTTACATCTAAGTCAGGGGTGTCAAACCCGTGTCATCACGGTGGCGTCACATGATATATTGCGACTTTTCCCCCGTCGCTAAACCAGGCATGGGTGTGGCCAGCTGGTAACGCATCCGGGCCGCGGGCCACGAGTTTGACAGCCCTGATCTAGGTGAATATGTATTCAGACTCTGTGTATGAACTGGATTTCAGCATGAAGAAAAGACTGGTCAATTACTCCATTGCTCCATGGATAATCAAGATATCAATATAAATGCATATTTTTCTTCCACACACCTCTTTTCCCTCATCAAGAGAATTCTATAAGTGAATAGCATTATAAATATGTTCATCATTTATGACATGCAAAAATCCTCCAGTTCTGCTATTCTCTAGCATTATATGTTGATTATATTTACATGTTGGTGGTCCCTTTTTATGTTTGCATAGGCTTTTTTGTCAGACTCCTGGTTTTCTTGCAGTAATGCTTTTCCCTTCCCATCCCTTCCTTTCCTGTCCCGTCCAGTCCAGTCCAGTCCAGTCCAGTCCAGTCCAGTCCAGTCCAGTCCAGTCCAGTCCAGTCTGCAGCCCCTGGGTTTTTTTTTTTTTTTTTTTTTTTTGCTAGTTTTCAATCTAAAAACTAATCAAGTCTAGCTCTATTTAGTATTTTACAAAATAGCATCATTGTTTTGGACTCTATCTCAAGACCTCTTTGGCTGGCTCTTTTACTCCCTCCCTAGAATTCTTCAGAATTATAGGTAGTCCTCAAGTTACAGCTGTAATGGAGCTTGCCCACCATGTTCATAACCTATGAAGGTTGTGAAAGGGCTTTTTTTTTTTTTTTTCAGCAGCAGCAGCAGCAGCAGTCATTAAGCAAACCAATGGTTCACTCTGGGTACTTTTTCTGAAAACATGAAGTAAATGCCAATTCTCTACCAAACCATTGTAAAACACAGTCACATGACTGCAGGATGCCACAAATGGCCATAAATGAGGCCCAGTAGCTAAGTGCATGAAGTGCAGTCACATGATTGTGGGGGGGGGGGGAATAACTGTTAGAATTTTGAATTCAGATTCTAAATTCCCCCAGGTGGATCCTTTGGAACTTTGAATGGGTGGTAAGTAACTGGTAATAAGTTTAGGATTACCTGTACACAAAAAGCAGGGTTACATCGGTCAGCAACTTCTTCTCTTGTAGTGATGGAAAAAAATATAGAAAAAGAAAATATTATTCTGTCATTTCTAATGTTGAGAAACTTTCTCTTACCAGGGGTGAAATCCAGCAGGTTCTGACAGGTTCTGGAGAATCGGTAGAGGAAATTTTGAACAGTTCAGAGAACTGGCAAATACCACCTCTGGCTGGCCCCAGAGTGGGGCGGGAATGGAGATTTTGCAATATTCTTCCTCCAGGAGTGAGGAGGGAATGGGGATTTTGCAGCATCCTTTCCCCCCATGCCCACCAAGCCACAGCCACCAAGCCACACCATGCCCACCAAGCCACGCAAACAGAACCAGTAGTTTAAAAAAAAATGGATTTCACCACATCCCTTACCCACAGGCCAGTTATCCCTCCCCAGTCATACAAAATGTAGAAACATGGATCAATCCTCCTTCCTCAGAAATAAGTTTAGTGAAATGCTGCCTGCACATTGGATAAAACTTTGGAAAGCCAAGTTTGCTTGAAGAAACAAGGTTGTTTTGGATTTCCAGGGAAAGTTTGGAGAAGATGGTTCTGCAAAAGCAGAGGTGATGACCCCAGGAGAGATCTGTCTGAAGACCTCTGTAAAGAACCTCTCCAGATATGAAGAAAACAGGAAATTACCCACATGTGCATCAGATGACTGGTCCTCGCAAGGAAACTGCAGGACAGTGGTTTTCCATGAATTTGAGTACTGGGACATGACTGGATTACCCATTTTGCTTGCAACTCAGCAGAGACTTTTAAAGGACACTAAGTTTTCATACTTATTTTCTAATCACTTTAGAAATTGCTCATTAACAACTTCCAAATTATTATAGACCTTTGGACCAACAGATTTCTGAGTCTGCCTTCAAACTTGAGTGAAATAAAATGTTAATCATAGGAATTTAAGGAGTCTGAAATAAACAGCAAATAGTTAAATAAGATTTTGATTTGAGAAAGTTATGAATGGACTTATAGGGTCCAGATAAAATTGAAATATTAAATATTTTTGTTTGTGGAATTAATTATAAAAAACAAGCAGCTTTTTGTGGGAAATAAATTCTGTTTTGTTTTTTACAACTCAAAACTCAAGGTTAAACAATTTGATGACCTCAAAAACTGAACACTAGAGGGAATTAATTTTTACTGCTTTACTAAATTTTACTTATTTACTACAGTTTTATTAATCTAGATCAAATATTAGTATATATTGCTAGTCCATATCTGGTATACCATATGATTTACTGATTGATTAATTAATTAATTGATTGATTGATAAATAAGACTAACATTTTTAGGGAGAAGAAATATTTATAAACCTGCAAGGTGTTGCATATTTCAAAATACTCCAATGAAAATAATAAGACTTTCGAAGAATGGAATCCAAAAATAGTGCCACAATATCTACAATGTCAGTAATGATGCATGTTTCTACCTAGCTAACAGATATAGAACAAATGTTACCTGATAACATAGAGATGATATCGAAAGTGGATTTACAAGTGATAGGCCAAGAGAATGACTTAGCAAAGACTGTTTCACTAGATATACAAAAATAAAACAAAACAAAATAGATGAGCCTTTAAAAGGGAAACAAAAATGACAAACCAAGAAAATGACCTGGATAATTTTCTCCTACAGAATTTACAAAAGAGGCTTATTAAAGTCTGACATAGATTGTTGCAGCACACACAATAAGACAATTCAGCAGGATTCAAAATATGTAAGAAACTTCTTTATATACAATACCATATAGCACAATTCAGCATACAATATTAGGAACATAGAAGCAATATTCACAGAAGCGAGTCATTACAGAGTAGAGCGATACAGAAGCTAATATATTGTACAGAGGCTCACATTACAGAGGCCAAACCAGCTCTTATATACAGTTCAACAAGTCTAAGCCACGCCCAGACGCCAAACTGTCTATTATGGCCCCATACAAACAAATACTATGTTTCAGTTTCCAAACAGTCCCCATTGGCTGACCTGTTACCATGTCTATCCAAACAGTTCCCATTGACTGACCTGTTGCCATGTCTATTCCAGCTCATAATTACTTATATTGGCAAAGTCTTGAAGAACTCTGTGCAATGGGACAAAGAAGAAATGAAGACAAATCAAATCCTATGACAATATTTGAATGAATTAATCATGAGGATTATTAGAAATAAAAGGAAGCAATATAAAATTGGTTTATTTGATCAAAATTAAAACAAGATACATCATTATCTCAAGCAATCCTTTACAGACTGATGACACTAGAACTGAAAATATACTTTATTGGCTTGTCTATAGGTAAGATATATGAAGAGATCAATATTTGTAACCTTAGAGCGCGTGAATATTTATACTTATTGTGATGAAAGTTAGAACTCACTTCAAGAAATAAGGTGTCAGCCCTGGAGGCCATCTTTTTCTTTGGATCTTCAGGGCTGCCACACTTAGTGCTGTGGGAAACTGGGAGGGGGGGTTGCATGGAATTGATAGAGTTATTTAGCCATAACAACATTATTTTCTCTGAGAGTCAAGGACATTCAGCCTTCACCTGGAGAGGCGTGACTGGGAGGTATTTCCAGTTGGGACGGTGGATTGATTGGACCATGTGATGGACATGTGGGTGCAGGGGAAGGGACTTTGGCTTTCCTTTGGGTGGAGAAAACCCGGGAGCTTTCAGATTCACGTTTTGCCAAATGTGCCAATATGACATCTTTAATAAAATGGATCTTTGAGGAACTGCCTCCCTCAGAGTCTTACTTAGTTGAGGGTGTCACTTGGAACCCTGACAGAAGATGGTTTTATGATTTAAAATGCTTCAGTTTCAAGTTGCCTGAGATATGTGTTTGAACTCTTTTCTCTTCCTCTGTTTTTCCAATCAAATCTATTTCCATTAAAATTCCTTAAATCACCTTGCTGTATAATTAGAACTAGCATCATTACCCAAGAGGGTTAATAGAATGGATTAATGGGATGGCTTTAGCCAGTGAAAACTCTCCAATTTTGCTCCAGTTGTCTGTTCCTTTGACGACCTGTTTAGGATTGCAGGTTTAGCTGCTTGTGGGACTTCATATCTTTGAGATTGTTCCTTTCCTAGCTCTACATGTTTTGTGATGGTGTTAAATGAGGGCAGGCATCCTGTCGAGGAAAATGAGAACTGTGTAAAGGATGACAGTGCTGCTGGCATAGAGAAGGAGCTGTAGTTTTCTTTTTTAAAAAAAATATGTTGCTGCTGTAAAGCTTCATGTGACTGACGTTTAATGTCATATTTACTTAGGTGAACAGTGAAATAAATATGAACTCCTGTATTCATTTCTGACACATTTTTGGCAGTGATGTAAAGAAGAGAGGTGGAAGAAAGCTGATTTTTTTTTAAAGAGTTTTAGAAAATATAGTAAAAGGTTTAAAACATTCATATGGCTTACAAAAGACTGGATTAATAATGCAAGCAGCTACACACATAGACATACAGTACATACATTCTACTTTAATAGTTTTAACAGTGGTTTCTTTTTGCTCTTGTAATTCAGATGACAACACAGAATCAGGGCTACTTCACATCATCAGCTCTTCCCTCTTCCAACCATTCCTTTGAATCACATGTAAAAATCCATCCCAGGCTGACCTATCTGGATATTGGGATGCTATAAGCATGGATATATTTGTATGGTTGAAATTCTGGAATTCACAGAGACCATGTCATTAGCCAACCAGTTCCATCCCTCAACATACCTCCTTTCCCTCTATTCCTGTACTCATCCTACTGGCAAACTTCTATTTCTTTCCAAACTTCTAATTCTGGTTATAGAGCAAGTTTGAGGTTTTGGTTAAGGCATCACATTAGAAACTGGGAGACCATGAATCCTAGTCCCACTTTAGGCATAAAACCAGCTGGGGGACTTTGAACCAATCACTAGGAAAAAGGCAATGGTAAACAACTTCTGAAAGTTGCATTTATTTAGGCCAGGGCTGTCAATCTTGTGGCCTGCAGGCTGGATGCATCACACGCTGACCATGCCCACACCCGTTTTAGCAAAAGGGAAAAAAGTTGTGATACGTCACGTGACGCTGCAAATTTGACACCCCTGATTTAGGCAGTCAAAGCAGGGGTGAAATCTAAAATTTGTTACTACTGGTTCTGTGGGCGTGGTTTGGTGGGGGGGGGATTAATGTGACTGTGTGGGCATAGCCAACTTTTTTTTTTACTTTTAAAAGCATTTTTTCTACAACCTTAAGAGGTTGCAGGAAAAAAAATGCTTTTAGAAGCCTCTGATGATCAGGCAACTCAGCTGGGATCGCCAGAGGCTTTTAAAGGCTTTTTTTTCCTTACAACCTCTTTGATTGAAGAGGTTGCAGAAAGAAATGCTTTTAGAAGCCTCTGACGATCCCAGCTGAGCTGCACAATCATCAAAGGCTTTTTTTTTTACTTTTAAAAACATTTTTTCAGCCGAAGAGGTTGTAGGAAAAAATGCTTTTAAAAGTTAAAAAAAACCCCAGCCTCTGATGATCATGAGGCTCAGCTAGCATGGGGAGAGGGTGGGGATTTTTGCTACCAGTTCTCCGAACCACCTGCTGCCATTGCTACCGGATTGGGTGATCCGGTCTGAACCGGGAACATTTCACCCCTGAGTCAAAGGCACCCCCTAAAAAAATGGTTAAACCCAGTATCCTTAAAGTCTCTGCTACAGCTGTGAGCCTGATCTCTCTTCTTCATCTCCCAGTTACAAAAACCTTCAAGTCCTAAGGATAAAACTTGTGATCACAAAATTCTGCATGTATTATTTCAGTAAACTCATAAAATCCCTGTAAGAAAGGCTAATATTTTATCCCTATATTGCAAAGAAATATGCAAGAGATTCTAAAGGTTCAGAAACTAATATATGGCTTAAATTTCTTTGTGGTTGAGATCAAAGTTGTTGTATGTCATATTAAAGTCCCTGTGGAAAAACAGCTCTTTGGACAATTGAACAAAAGGGACTGTTTCAAAGGATGCCTCTTTGTTCAATATCTCATCTTATGCTGTAGTGATGAAAATACTACTATAGTTACAATTAACAACAAAGCAATCACATTAATCTAACAACAAGAATTCAGTCATTCTTGTAGTTAGGGAAGAAGCTAAGGGATTTAGTTTCTTCTTTTCACAGATACAACACCATCACCAAATCTGAAGTTGCTTGAAATTCTTTAGTAGAGCACCTTTTTGGTTTGCATGCAACCAATTCTACATGAGACAAACATCATGCTCGTGACTTCATTAAAAACTAGAATCCACGAACACCAGCTGGCAGGCAATTGTCACAATCCCAAATCCTTAATCTCTACCCACACCAACACCAAACAGCACCAGTTCGATTGGAGCAACACAAAAATCGTCAGCCACACTACCACCTGCCATGCTTGTGACTTCATCAAAGCCTGGCACTCCACAAGCAATTCCATCAACAGACACATTGACCTACAACCAGCTTATGAACCCCTCAAAATCCAAATTAACCGCACAGCCAACCAGAGACAGCATTGACTCTCAATCAACCCATGCAACCCATGCCACCAGCAGATCACCTCCCAAAGACCCTGACCTGATTTTATCTCCTTATCAGAAGACCTATCACAAGACTCACTGAGGACTCATACCTGACCCATCACAAGACCCTCACTTGACACACCCACACCTGAAGCCCTTATAAATAGAAGATGATGTTTGTCCATCATGTTCAAAGAGGACCTTGACATCTAACAGGTTGTAGGCTGTCCATGATGTGTCCGCAGGTGGCTGGTAAGACCTATACAGGCACGAAACATAAACAGAAGAACATGAACATCCCCTAAAATCTGCTGAAGATGTTACCTAGCCTGATAATGAAACATTCAGAAGCCCACTCTCAAGCTTGGAGAATGAACCTTCAGCTTCATCCTACACCCAAGCTACAAATATTCACGACTGTTGCAATCCTTTATATGTTATTTAACTGAGCACTGTAAATTTTGACTGAACAAATAAATGCTGAATTATTTTTTCCTGACTATCGAATGAAAACATTCAGCTAAAGATGTGGCAGTTTTTACTTATAGCAGTTCTGCCATGGACAATAGAAATGCTCACAAATGGAACAAATTTTACCCTTATGTGGGAGAGGAAAGAATTATACAACTTTATTGAATAAAAAGTCTTTTGTGTAAGTTTGGAGCCTGACAAACTGAGTCACAAAAACTAGTATACTCAACCAACCATCTTTCTCAAAGATCTGCATTCTTTGTAACAAGGAAGTAAACTATTAAACATGCATGCAAGCACAAGGAAACACACACAAAAAGATATTCCTGTCATATCGAGAAATGGCATGACTATTTACATTTTCCTAGATGTGCTCTTTATTTTATGGTTAAATTTGAAGCAATACTTCTCAGAATCCATTGTTTTGATGTTATAGGGAAGGGAAAGAGAGAGAGATGTCGACAAGGATTTTGTATTTTAAATTGCATTTGGTCATATGATTAACAGAAGTGTGCTGGCTGTGTGTCTTTTTTTTTTTTTTTTTTTTCAGAAGGAGTCCTCCAAATGAAAGATTGTCAGGGAAGAAAACGGTTAAAACACATTCTCGGTTTGAAGAGCTATCCTTCAATCCAACTCTTGTAAATCTTAAGAAAGTAGAACTGTGAACACGAAATTGCCCATCATCAAAGAATGAAGAATTGGCACAAAACTAAGCATTTCAGCATCTTACACATTACAGTGAGATGTACTGGATTTCAGTTTCAGTGATGCTAACTTCTTTAAATGTTCATCTAAATTAGCACATGGGCATTCTATGAAAATCTGTGTTCCCTTCCCTTCATTTTAGTGGCATGAAGATAAAATGTTGCAAGCAAGCATCTTGTGCTTTGCTCATTTATTCTTAACAGTAGAGGAGCAAGACCACTAAAATATTTAAAGTCCTATTCACTAGCATGTTGTTTGCTTTTCTTCTTTGCCTACCAAGTAGTGAAAAAAATAACAAACTAAAGGAAATAAAACTTCCAAAGAAATCATGCAGCATTACAAAATCATTGTATGCTAACTTAAAAAAAAAAGACTGCAGCCAAATTAAAAATAACTGCCAGAGATGCATTTATAAATTCAGAATTCTGCCCAAAATACATATAAAATATAGATCGTATAAACTGGATTTGCAGGGAGGGAGGGGGGAATGAAATGATAAACTTCCTATCCCCACCTGAAAGTGTTCCTTACTTTCCTTTACTCTGTTTTTTTGCCCATAGATGTTTTTCCCCTCCAATTAGGCAGATGTCATAGTAGAAATATGGACAACTAGGAGCACAGAATCACAAAATTAAAGAGAAATGCTTGGCATATTTTGGAAATTATTGGTCCTATTGTTATGACACTGGGTTTGTTGAAAGAATTACATACCTCCAAATTCTCTCATTTGAATGATTCATTTACAGAAAAACCAATCTTCACTTTTATTTTTCCAAAGGGCATTAGCCAGAGAGAAGATGAGTACGTTTTGATCATGTCAGCCTTAGAAAACAACTATGAATGTGGAGTCTTTGATGCTGTCTGAGTTTGGTTCTTTGCTTTCAGAAATTTCATTACCCAGGTAGATAACGTCATAGCATCAAGGATACCATAGTTCAACCTGAGCTGCATACATTCTCTTCTATTGGAGTATGAGAGTGGAAATTAATACATTAATAGGACTTTGGAAAAGACTATATGAGTCATTATGATGCACAAGGCACGGTGGTTCAGTGGAATAATGATGCTGGACATGGTCTCTGCTCCAGGGGTTCAAGTCCTAGTACTCCATGGCGGGGTGAACTCCCATCACTCACCTCAGCTTCTGCCCACCTAGGAGTTTGCAAGCATGTTCTATGCGAGTAGATAACTAGGTACCACTTTGGTAGGAAAACGAGCTGGTATTTCTTTGGTAGGAAAACGAGTGGTTAGGAATCCTTCCAACAGTGAAACTTCCTGGTTGCAACACCCATTTGCGAGACAGTTTTGGTGGAGGGAGAGGGCCTAAGATGACATTGCAGAAACAAATGCTCGTATTTCTTTCTGATGTGGAGCTAGCTCACCCTCCTGTTGTACCTTGGGAAGTACACAAGCATGTACTAAACAGAGTTAGTAAACAGGCAGCCAAACTACTACTCTGCATTAGTATTGTAGCTTCCTTGCTGATGTAACAATGCCATGTACTAAATAAACTCATTATGATGATCAATGAAAGTTTTAACTGAGTATCTGTATTTAACTGAGTATCTGTATGAAATCAAATTCAGATTTTGTTCACCAACCTTTTCAGCCATCTCCCGCTCCCTTTATAGTGGGGAGGAGATGGCTGAAAATACTTATTTATAGTGGGTAAGAAAAGAGTCATGGCAGCTAATGGGATATTGTGTGTCTCATGGCAGAGCAATATCTTGAGAAACTATATGGTAAATACCAACGGCCTTACAGAGGATTGTTGACAGTGAGGTCATTGGCAACACACTTTATGCAGCACCAGATCTCCATAAGTGCTGTACCTCCAGTTTGCTGGAGCACCACTTTATACTTTTGCTCAAATGTTGAGTCATTCTTGGAAAGAATGGAACAAAAATATTTCTGCTTCAGCGTCCAACAACTTGCTGGATTTTTCAAAGTAGCAGCTGGAGGCAGTGGTGAAATCCAAATTTTTCTACAATCGGTTCTGTGGGTGTGGCTTGGCAGGCATGGTGTGGCTTGGTGGGCAGGGCAGGGGAAGGATATTGCAAAATCTTCATTCCCACCCAACTCCTGGGGGAAGGATACTGCAAAATCCCCATTCCCTCCTCACTCTGGGGCTAGCCAGAGGTGGTATTTACCGGTTCTCTGAACTACTCAAAATTTCCACTACCGGTTCTCCAAAACCTGTCAGAACCTGCTGGATTTCACCCCTGGCTGGAGGTCACCTTTTGGATAAATACTGGTCTGATTGATAATAAACTAACATAGGCTGATACTGGTCTGATAAAATAAAGTAATATCATATTTTAACCATTAGTGGCAAAGAGGAGTTGAGGGAGCAACCAGCCACTTCTATTGGTTGAAGCAATAGCTAACTCGCAACATTTCTGTTCTTTGAGTTGGGAAAGAGGATTTATTTTTCATTTATTTTATTTACTGATTTAAAAGATTTGTATGGCTGCCTATCTTAAAACGCAACTCCGGAAGGCCATGCAAATCGTTTTTAGTTCATTATAGCTCCACTTTAGAAATCTATGCTTTCTCAGATTCCACAAATCAGTGTTGTGGCATATTTACTGTATGTTCTGAAATATTGGCCTCAGGAAGGAGGCCAGTGAAGTTTCCAATCCATGCCAAGCTCTCTCTCTCTCTCCCTTCCCCCCTCTCTCCTTCCCTCCCTCTCCCTCTCTCTCCCTTCCTCTCTCTCTCCCTCTCCCCCTTTGAATCAATGTTGACTGATTCCTTGGAAAAATATTCCTTAGAATATCCTAATTTTATGCCAGCAAATCCTTTATTTTGATGTGTCCAAGAGGAGAAAATACAGTGTCAGGCTATAACTGTTGAAAGTACAGACATTTAACTCCAAGAGAAAACAGGATCTAATTCTACCTAATTTTGCTAGGACAACTTGTCAACCAGATAGCTCAGACTTATAGAGCTGTACTTCTAAAGCAATTCCCTTATTAATTCTAATGTTATAGATATGGCTCAGAAAATAAAAGCTTTTTTTCTGCTTTTGAGCATCAAAACAATAATACATTTAAATAGGGTTTCAGTATTACCTAATAACCTCAGCCAGGTCATAGCTTGACCCATTTCCAAAACTGACAAAGGAAGAAAAAGAACTACATAAAATACATAGATTTTTGAGCACATTTCTTTGAGCATTTGAATGTCTATGTGCATTTTTATTTTATTTTATATTTTATTTTATTGCAAATGAGACATCTCCCAGGCTTCCTATAATAGGTAATGCTGTCATTCTATAGTTCTCTCACACACTGGCCATAACAGAGCTATTATTGCTTTGGTCCAACATTGTCATAAGGACTGTCTGACAATTAAGTACCCCAACATTAAGATAATGCTTTTTATCTGTCTAAAAACTTTTGTTGGCACATAAGTTGCTATAATATTGAACCAGTTATACTGTTATCTCGGGGTTACATTTTAAGTCAATGCTTAATTGTTACATTTTAACAATATTAAAATGTACTGTTAAAATGTTACTGTTATCTCAGGGTTACATTTTAAGCCAATGCCCTGTTCATTCACCAGTATGGCCCAAGAATTATTACAGCAAACCCAAGGTATGATTATGCCCATTTTCTGATCGACAAGCACAGCATCTTAGCACTGAGCCACCACCTCCCCTTTTATTGATTAGCTAAAGGTAAAAGCATTGGAATTGGAATTAATGCCTTTGAGCAATTTTGGCATGAGATTTTAGCCTAATGAAATAATGTGGGAATTTATTTGTTGATTGATTGATTGATTTGATTTGATTTGTAAAGATTAGATCTTTATTGTTTGTTGGTTGTTTTAGGTTACAAAATTCTGAAAAGTATCAATTTGTGTGCACCTCTATTTTAGTTTGTATTTAGGTTAGGGTGTACGAATTAAACTTTACACACAAGCAAACAAATAATTTAAACATGTTTACTTTCTTAACATCTTGTGCTTGGATCAACTTCAGTTAACCCCATCTGGTGGCTGTTACTACGTAGCACATTCGTTCTGAATAGCAGTTGGACAAATTCTATTTTGCCATTACAAGTACCATAAATTGTGAAATAAACCTGAGGTATTATACACCTTGCAGATCTACTATATGTTTAAAAAATTTAAATGATCTGAGAAGAGTACAACAGTTGAAATAACTGTATTTTATTTAATCAAAAATAAGGCGACAGTTGTTATCTGAGTATTTCCAGTTATTTTTTAAAAATAAATGTTTCTCTTTTATGAAATGTCATTTCCTATTTCTACAAGAACATCTATAGAATTATACAACAGTTGCTGGCTTCTTCTATCAAAATTTTTGCAAACCATGTTAAAATCTAATAATATTAAGTGTAAGGAAGAAAGAGGGGGGGGGGGAACCCCAAAGTTGAGCATATCTTGATACAGCTCAGTGGGGATCCTTATAGAAAATGCTACAAAACATATTTTATTTGAAGCAATGAACTTCAGTAAGAATTTCATATTACACATCTATGTGCATTATGCAATAATTTATGCTTGTGTATTCAACAGCTAGGATTCATGATTTGAATGTGTAGTTTGTAGTCTGCCACAAAAGGGGGTGGGGGAGAAGGGATATTAAATCTTATTAGCCTTTTCATGCAGCTCTATGTAATATTTTAACCTTGCCATGTCGCATGTTATTTCATTCCATAGTAACATACTATGCATTTAAAAAAAAAAAGAGAGAAACCATGGTATACTAGAAAATGGATTTAGTTTGGGGATCATGACAGTTCTGTGCCAGCTAAAATGTGTTTTTAATTAAGGGGAAAAAATTATACAAATTACACAGATTGCTCTGGAGAGGCAGAAGGGAGCAATTACAGAACATAAAAATACAACCAAATGGTTCCTGATAGCCATGCCTAACTATCTCAATTTAAGTAAGCAGGAAGTGTTCACCTGTTTTAAAAGAAAACTTTTTGCAGTAATATTGCTATAATAATGCAATATTATTCCCTTTCAAGCAATTAAAACAAGCTTTTAAACAATTAAATGAAAGTTTCCAACAGCCAAGAGAAGATCTATTATTAAAGTCGGTACAGGGAGTATGGACACCAAGGGTATTAATACTAACAAAATCCTCCAGTATAGTAGTAGCAAGTGATATGATCAATGTTTTACATTGATTCCCCTCATCTTGTGATGGCGCAGTGGTTAGAATACAGTATTGCAGGCTAATTCTGTTGACTGCCAGCAGTTTGATTCTGACCGGCTCAAGGTTGACTGAGCCTTCCATCCTTCCGAGGTTGGTAAAAATGAGGATCCGGATTGTTGAGGGCGGTATGCTGACTTTTTAAACCATTTCGAGAGAGCTCTAAAGCACTGTGAAGTGGCATATAAATCTAAGCACTATTGATATATTTTCCCTTCTCCTTTTTTGCTCATGCAGACATTCCCTACTTTCTCTTGCTTATTGCATACCAATATCCTAGTGACAGAACTAGGAATCTATACCCCCTAACCTTTTAGCAAGGCAAACGTATTTCCAAACACAGCCAGATGTCTGCTTGGATGGACATCTTTAAAAGACGTGCTTCTGAATTATTTAGTTTATTAAATGAAGATATAGTGCTGTCTGTCGAATCTCCAAATATCCATGTGGTCCAATCCCATGCGTGTTTATCCAGGAGAAAATTCTGCTGTCTTCTGGGTTTTTTCTCCTTAGAAAATATGCATACATTTGCAACATATGAAAATAAACACTGCTAATATTATTTTTTTTTTTACACCAGCAGAGGTTTACAGTAGTGTACCTCTCATAATGGTTTTGATTTTGTCAGGGAAATAATCAAATCAAGACTCATCCATATTGATTTAGCAACTCATAAGATATTCAGAAATGGAAGCTGACATGAAATGTAATTATCCCTCATTCTGGGACTGAAGTTAACTACCACAGCATAACTCTGCCTCCCCTTCCACTTTTTAAAATGTGTTTTTGAATTGCAAATCTAAATGAAACTCTCCTAGTATTTTATTTATAATGTTTGCATCTCTGTGTCAGGGAAGAACCTCAGTTCCTTGTCAAGGTTTGCTGGTGAATAAACACATTGATAAAAAAAAGAGTCCAGTGGCCTAAGAGATCACCCTTTTTTCCCTTCTCTTTTTCTTTTTCAGGAGCACAGAAAGAAATTATGTAACAATATTTGCAGCAGTATGAAGATAGAATATTTCCTCCATTTTAAGCTATATCATTTGTAGAATGTTTGATGCTTAAGAAAATGCACTGATTTAATTATTAAAAATGTATCTCTGAAAGAGTCCTTTGGTGTTTCGTGTGTGTATAATTTTCTGTGAAACTAAATTTATTTATTTCTTATAGGTTTGATTTATATAGTCACCATTTAGCATGCAGCATGGGGCAATCTATAGCAATAAACAATGGACAATTGAGCCCATATAAAAACAATATAATGGACAAATAACGAATTCAACATGAAATTGTTAATGGAATTAATGAAAATGGCATGTGGGTTTTGTGTCCAAACTGACATAGATCTGAAGATGAAGAGAAAAAGTGAAGAGTAGACTCTCAAGTGTGGCAGCTGGACTGCACCAAGGCAGATAAGTTGTCCAGGTTGCTGCTACCCAGGACGGTTACGTGGCAGCATTTCTATTGCCAAGCCTAGTATATTGGACTAAAGCCCTGGGAGAAATCTATCTCCTCAGCTCCTGGGGTGGGGGCAGAAGTATGTTTCAGCAGGTTCTGACTGGTTCTGGAGAACCGGTAGCAGAAATTTTGAATAGTTCAGAGAACTGGTAAATACCACCTCTGACTGGCCCCACCCTCTTCTATTCTCTGTCTCCCAAGTCCCAGTTCATTGGGAGGAAATTGGGATTTTGCAGTAACCTTCATCTGGAGTGGGGAGGGAATGGAGGTTTTATGGTATTCTTCCCCTGCCAGGCCCACCAAGCCACGCCCACCAAGCCACGTCCACAGAACTGGTAGTAAAAATTTTTGAAACCCACCACTGGGGGTGGGGGGCAGACATTAAGGTAGAAAGTGACTATGGAGAAATAGGCTAGGAAGTGATAGGCTAGAGAGAGACATTGTGGTAGGCATGTGCTGATGTATTGGAGGGTACAATTGTTGTTTCTTGGGCCCAGAGGGAGAAGAGAGTAAAGAAATCGGTGGGACGCTTCTCTGGGAGAAGAGAAGTAAAAACCCAGCCAAGACTGTCTTTTACCACAAACCCAAGGCAAATGGGAGCAGAAAGAAATGGTTGACTAAAGACAGATGCCAAGAGCCTTCAGGGAAGCCTAGACAAGGAAGGGGAAGGGCTCAGCAAAAGACCCAGAGGCAGGTGCATCACACAACATCTGCATTGAAGGCTGAAAAAACAACAAAAGGCTTCAAGCATGCTGCCAAATAGCTCATCCAGTTCTTTTCCTTTCTTAGTGAAATGCTGAAGGGCTGGGAAGAAGAGAAAGGGGAAACTGGAAGCTAAACAAAGCAGTGGGTAGTTACTAGCAAATAGCCCTGGGGGACAGGTAGAGAAAGTTAGAAATAGGAACGTTTAGAAACCCTGCTATAAATAATTATATAGACATTTTTTTTGTAAAACAATTTTCCACCAATTCTTATGAATAGACAAAAAAGCCTCTGCTGTCATTCTCTCTATCAAACCATTGTCTTCCTTAAAGATATACACATGTACCTCTGACTATAAAAGAACACCTAGTTGTGCTATGTCACTGCTGAGAAAATTTCAACCAATGAGATTACACCATTCCTTGACCAAGGGCCTAGAGCAGGGGTGTCAAACTTGCAGCGTCATGTTGCTATCATGTGACGTTTTATGATATTTTTTCCCTTCGTGGAGCTCGGGTAGGCATGGCCTGTGCGTGACTCATCCAGCTCATGGGCCACCAGTTTGACACTCCTGGTCTTGAGAAAGATTCAGACCTTGAATGTCTTTCAAAGGCAATTAAAATCTCAGAAGATACAAAAGTATCCCACCTGTTATTCCAAAGGGAAGGGGAACTGACAGAGAAATGTCTTGAGTTTTGCCACATGACATTGCATAAGTGACCATACTAGTCCTTATCCTGCTAATGCCTTCTTGAAGTACCTAAATATTCTTGCACTCCAGTATATTGAATACAGGTAACTGGGCAATCACAGCCTACATTGCTGGGCAATGCACAGAAGGAACCATATTTGACTCAAGAATCACTCATTAGCTCTACAAAACTCATCGTCACTAATCCACCACCAGTGGATTATGTTAGAGTTTGCAGCAATCCAACCAGCACACAAATAAATAATTTAGCAGTATTCATTTATATAAGAAACTTCTTTATATACAATACCATACAGCAGAAGCCAAAACCAGAACTCAGAATCCAGAAGTACAGAATCAATATAATGAAGTAATAATGCAAGGAAAAAACCAACTCTTTTATACATAACAGTCAAGCTAAGCCACGCCCAGGCTCCAAACTGTCTGAGTCACCAAACAGACCCCATTGGCTGACCTGTTGCCATATCTATTCCAAAACATGAACTCTTATACACTGACAGATTAGCTTTCTCCAAGCCAGTTCCTTTCCACCGAGCGCATAAAAGGAAGTGCGCACTGCTTTACAGCCAATATGGGAGTCCACTGTTGTTGCAACTGAACAGTGATTGCAGGGAATATTTGAGCAGCAACATCTGCAGTGTCTCCAGAATTAAAAGGCTTTGAACGTTTATGGTTTTAATAGCTTTATGTTATGCTGTTTTTATTGATGTTACTTTAATTGTTAATTGGGAACTGTCCAGGTTCGATATAACATGGACAACCATATAAATGTTTTAAATAAATGAATAAATTCTCCAATGCTAGGCTTCCCACTGCTCTTCCACCATTCCCAGTCAGGTCCTCACTTACTCACTCACACAGATCTCCACCCTCCCCTAAGGCTGTTGACGGTGTCATCAGAGATCTTCAGCATTGAAATTACTCTCAGTAGCGTAAGAGGAACTTCTGTTTTCTTTAAAAAACACAGCAATAATTCCTATATCTGTAATCCAACAACTCTGCCAACTGTTACACAGTCAGGCATCATTACAAAAAAAAGGTCTGCACAAAAGTTTTTGTACTTCTTTATACAATATAGATCTGTCATCTCTGTCCAACCTTATGGCACTTCTGACCATTTCATTTGCTCCTCTTTGATCTGCCAGATACCAAGGACATTGTCCCTCAATTTAATTTGTTACTGTTCCTACTGCAATACTGGGAGTTATAAAGGTATCCCACCTGGGCTAAGGCAGGGTATCTAAGACTTCTGGACTTCGACTCTCAGAATTCCTCAGCTGGCTGTGAAATTTTGGTAATTGAAGCTCATACAGTAAGTGTTAAAGTTGCAAGGTTGGACATTCTTAGTCTAAGATTTTACCCATGTAATGAAGGGGCTGTCAAATTATTAAGCACATTTTGTTGCATTGTCCATTTTATGCTGGCACGTGGTCAGAATCAATAACACATTGAAGCAAATTTTCAGGTCAGTCTATCAATTCCAACTGCACATCATTTACAATTTTGCTTAGAGATGGTTAAGATTTTGTTGACTAAATTCTATCATACGAGAATTATGTGCAGCTGATTGATGTGCCCATTTACTTTTATAATTTGTTCTTTGTCTATATATGTACATTGTTTTATACTACTGATATTTGTACTATTGATACTATATTTTATTATATACTGGTCTTTGACCACATTAAAGGTATTTGATGTCTTTTTTAGACTTCACTTAAAAATGTGGAAATTCAGAAGCATGTATCAAACAATATTATAAGTATAAATGTCATGGATATAGCCCAAAAACATATTAATGCTTATTTCCCAATGTTTTGCCTCTAACATTGAACATTTAGATTAATAACCAAATAGAGGTGAGGAACCAATGAATTGCAAGTGACATCAAGCCACTTCAAGAGATTTTTGTGAATTTCTTATTTGTCACTAGGTTATTTTACTTAAAAGGTAAAAATAGACTGAGTGCTTTGGTTTCATTTTTCCATCACACACACACACACACACACACACACACACACACACACACACCTGTCTGGCTGTTCTCAGTGAAAGTGCATTTATTTATATTCCTCTTTGTTATAGCACCTGCTGATGGAATAGTCATCCTCCCACCATATAGGAGGCCAAAACACATTGGTCCTTCAGGAAGGTGGTGAAAATCTGCCTTAACAGTAACAGAGTTGGAAGGGACCTTGGAGGTCATCTAATCCAATCCCTGCTCACTCAGGAGACCTGTACTAGCGATTTGAACTGCCGAACTGCCGACCTTTCTGATTTACAAGGTCAGTGTTTTAGCCACTGAGCCATCTAGTCAGGCTGGGGCTGGAATATTAATAGAGTTAGCATGGGGTGATTGGTAGATGGCTATAAACATGGATTGTTTTAAATGGTTGCTTTTAAGATATTGTGCTTTTATTTGTTTGCTGCCCAGAGCTCCTTTTGGTGGATGGGTGGGAAGATAAATTTTGATAGAAGAGAATATTTACAGTGCAGGGTTGAACTGTGGGACCCTCTCTCAGCCTGGTGGTTTTCTTGCAGACATGTGATTGCCAAACAAGGTAACATCATCAGTGCTAAAAGGGAGTGGGGTTTGCTCTTATTTTATAGATAGATACATTTTATCTATCAATCAATAAATAAATATGCACTTAATTGAAATATTAAATTATACTTTGCCTGGCTTTGGTTTGATTGGTTGAGGGTTAGTTGATCACTTTCCTCTTTGGCCTTTGTTCATGTTTTTCTTGTGCTTGTTGTTGTCATGCCAGTTTTAGTGTAACCTTTAGTGTCAGCGTTCCAGAAAAACCCCAACTCCAAGTAAAGATGCAGAAGCAAACATCTTTCCAAAGTTCTCTTTACTAGAATAGGCAAACTGGCACATCTGGGAAAACCCAAATCTGAAAAGCCCGGGTTTTCCCTCAGTAAATGAAAGCTCCCAAAACTATCCCCTTTCCCCCACCCCGTCAATCACATGCTCCAATCAACATCCGTTATCTTGATCCAGCCCCCTGATCACTCCTTCTCCAGATGCTGGATCGCCCTGACCTTGACCGACAGGAAGAATGCTATTATGTCTACTAACAACCCCTCTCCTTAATCCCAACTTCCTACTTTCCCACACATGAGAAGGTGGCAGCATTGAAGCTTCCAGCCTAATATGGCTTCCAAAGCTGACACTTTAGTTCTGCTACATAACCAAGTTGCCATTTTGTGGCCTTCCCAAATGTTACGCATTACTGGGGCTGTAATGGTACATGGAAATGACCTTGGGAGGCAGGGTGCAGGGATGCAGGCAACAGTCAGATAAGAAAATAGCATGGTCCATAGCTGGATAATGAGCAGGACAAAATGTTCAGAACAGATCTTTCCGGGTGTTCTTGGACTGTACATGTGACAGTGAAAGAAGTGTGCTTTTGGACTTGCAAGATTATGTTAATATAGTTTTACAGTATAGTAGAATTACCTCATTTGATCATGTTTCCTGTGTGGACCATCTGGTAAGAGTGACAGGTACCTATAGCTGACAGTCAAATGTCGAAAACCAAGATGAATCTATGTAGATTTCTACATAGACAGAATGGCCTCTGGCATTAATTTGCCTTTGCCACTGATGCTGATAGGATGGAAGGGAACTGCCTTTGAAGGATAGATAAAACACTTACATATAGCTGAGCTATTCATCTCACTGGGGGGGAAACATAACAATCAGTGTACACCCTTCTCATCAGTTGGCTTTTCACCTGGCCTGCCAGATTGCAATCCAACTGAGGCATATCGTCCATTTTTTTCCTGAAATGGCAGAAGTCTTTCCTAGCTTTCAGCACATCCTGATGCAGCAAAGGTGAAATAAGACTATTTTATAGTAAAAATCCTTATCTATTCTAGGTTTAAGAGTGACTCAACTGAAGACATCTAAATAAATCAAGTAAAGGATAAAAGTTGGGGAATCTTTGTAAAACCTGAGCACATCTTTAGTAAGGTGAAAACTTTACTAAATTCATGAGGTAATTTTTTTATCTGATACCTTCCTATCAAATACAATTTTCTTTTAACATTTTTTTTCCTGAAAAGGTGGAAGTAAAATACTGTGTTCCTTTTTGGATTGTAGTTTCTGGATCGTAGCATTGGTCATTAGAACAAAGGAGCAGAAATCCAGTGACATTCATGTTTAAGTAGAAATCAAACCAAATCTAAAACACATCTGCATTGATTAACATTTTTAAATACAAAATATTACACATCATTGCACATCAAGTATTTCTCAAAATAAATCATGTCAAAAAAATTTCATCAGCAAGCACAACAGGATAGCACTTCACTTAGCCAACCTTGGCTAATTTAAATACTCTTGGTTCATTCTTGGATAAAAGAGAAAGCTAAAAAAAAAATATCTAGAAGAAAGAAACAACACATCATTTCTATTCTGCTACCAAAAAAACCCCAATTTCGACCTGTTATTTTAATTATTAAAATTATTCCATCTTTTCTTCAGGAGCTCAGGTTGTCTTAAAAAATGTTTCTCTTTATTTTGTGAAGAACAGTTCTGTGAAGTCAACAATAATTGAGTTTGATAAAATGAGATGTTTGGCAGAGATATTCCCTTAGTATAAAAATTAAAACAAATCTTGTGTTTGAAAGTCTTAAAACTTATTTTCAAGTTTGGGTTAGAATTTCTGCTATAATATAATATTATTTATTTATTTATGTATTTATTGTGTATCTAACAACCTTGAAAGTTAGACATTACTTGTTTTTCATCTTGCTTTTGCTTAATATACAGTGCTTTTGCCGAATGTAGATCATTAAATGGCTATTGAAAGAAAAACATTTAGCAACAAAATATAAATACAAATTTACATTTGCATTCCGTGCAACTTTTAAAAACACGCTAACTCACATATATTAATGTGCAATCAGTATATAATGATTCTCTGAATGAATAGTAGTGACAGCTACATGCAACACAAATCGCCTGAGTAGATTAATGATGATACTTATGATAATATTTCAAATGGAACATACACTGGTATTTTGCTGTACCTTTATAATCCTCTCAAAGATTCAGCAATAGTGGGCTTCTAAACTATTTTTCACTACTACTTGCATGAAAATATTGTTTGGTACATGTTTTGCAGGTGGAAGGATGGGAAGAGAAGAAAAGATGTCAAATTAGTATCAGAATTGATGAAACGATACTGGAAAATAAAAAGCATAACCCTATCTAAACCCAGAATACTTCTTCGGGGGATATCTTAAAACTTCTTTATTTGTTCCCAGTAAGAGAGAACCTTTCCTCAAACACTGAAGAAGTTGTTCCTTAGATACATAATAATGGAAGCAGACCTTTAATAATATTCATATCTTTTTGCCCACAGAATGATGAGTGACAAAAGGGAAAGAAATCCAAGGACCAAAAATGTGGCCGACTCAGATTATATTCATTTATTCAGTGACGTGCAGCCAGAGAAGGGAGGAAGAAAAAAAGAAAAAAAACCTCTGATAGATAAGGTTAGTTGAGAAATGTTTTAAAAGCTGATTCTTACATAAAAAGAAATACATTTTAACATTCAGTGATGGATTTTCCCTTGACAGGAGCAAATACATTTGAGAAGTGGCCAAGAAAAAGGAACCAAAGCTTAATCTTTCAACTCTTATGATATTCCACTAGAGATTTCAAGCTTTGGTGCTTCAAAGTTTGTGACCAGTTTCTCCATGCAGTGACTGCTAATGAAAATTTGCCAGCTCTGGCAAACTAAGCATATAAATAACCAAATGTTATATAAATGCTTCTAAAGCTAAAAGCAATGCTATTGATTGATTGATTGATTTGGCTTTTAAAGTCGCCCATCTCATTTTTATATAACTCTGGGTAGCATACAATAAAACAAATAAAAGCACAAAATGCATAATGTGAAACAAAAATACAATTTATGACCCCAATTGAGCCCAAAATTTCCATTCCTAAGGAAGACAGCTTTTAAGGGAATTTTGTCTCATTTTACGACCTTTCTTGCCACAATTGTTGAGGGAATCACTGCAGTTGTTAAGTTAGTAATACAGTTGTTAAGGGAATCTGGCTTCCCTATTGACTTTGCTTATCAGAAGGCCACAAAAAGTGATCACATGACCCTGGAACACTGCAACCATCATAAAAAATGCTAGCTGTCAAGTTATTGATCATGTGACCATGGGGTTGCTGCAATAGTCATAAGTGGGAAAAATGGTCATAAGTCACTTTTTTCAGTGCTGTTGTAATTTCAAATGGTCACTAAACAAATGATTGTAAGTCTATTACTACCTGTAAAACCCACACAGCAGCTGAGTGTAATCTGACTTACTATGCATACATTGAGGAGACAGACTTTAATCCATACCTAGGCCTCAGGTTCCAGTACCAATTTTTCAAGGCTTTACAAAAGGCCAACAGGAATGGAATCAATCTAATCTCAGTGGTTAGAATGCAGAATAGCAGTCCAACTCTGCCCACAGCCAGGAGTTTGATCCTGACTTACTCAAGATTGACTCCATCTCTCTGAGGTCAATAAAATGAGGACCCAGATTGTTGGAGGCAATATGCTGAAATTTTAAACCACTCAGAGAGTGCTGAAAGCACAATGGAGTGGCATATAAGTCTAAGGGCTATTGCTATTTATGAGCTAAGCCTTTATGGCAGAAAACACTTGCCTTCTGATCCTTGTCAGCCAATACTCCCTAGGTGAAGGTACTTAAAGCATGCTCAACCTTCAGATCAAACTAAGAACTTCCTTCGGATCAGAAGGAAGTTCTTAGTTTCCCCAATACTGCTATTCTTTTATTTGGATTCTTATATGTAGATAAATTGACACATGGATACACACACCTATTCTTTTGCCATCTTTCACTTGGTTCATAAGTCTTCATGTATAATTTCATTTTCATACTGTAAGTGCAATTGAGGATTGAAAATTACTTTTTGTCTTAAAAAATGGAGTCTAGCTTGTTGTGATCAAGTATGGTTTTTTCTCTGTTTTGTATTTTCCAAGAAGTTATGACTGCAATCATGTTATCACATTTTGCTACTCTTTTGCTGTTTTATTGGGGGTGGGGGGTGGGGGAATGTCTATTACAACCACATGATTCATTTAACAACCATGGCGAGTCACTTAATCACAACTGTAAAAATGATAATAAAATCAAATCTGGTCATGTGGTGACTCAACTCACTACCATAATTTATGACTAAAATTCCAGGCTCTGTTATGATCATAAATTGAGGGATTAGCTGCAAGTAAAAGATGTGGAGAAATGGGGCAACTATTCCACTCATCTGAAAAGAAAAGATGAGTGCAACAGGATTGATTACAAATTTAGCTAAAATTCTTCAAATTCATTACCATGATTTAAAAGGCCCAATTAAAGAGAGTGTCTTTAATCTCTTTCAGCTAAGCCAGAAAAACGTCTAGTGCTGGTCTTTAGAATGTCATAGTCTTCAACACAAATTTCAGAAAAGTAACATTTAAAGAAATTGTCACATATTTATTTCAAATGAAAATTCTCACATAAGGGAAATGCCGGTAAAATTTTAATACAGTGAAACATTGTGGAGTTTATTCCCATTCCAAGGAATTACAATTTTCAGTAGCATTATTAGTCTGTATGTCTCCAGGCTGAATACATAAATAATATTAATATAGGTTGTTAATCAGTTTGTATTATTTATTTATTTATTAGTTCGATTTATATATGCCACCCTTCTCCGGAGACTCAGGGCGGCTTACAATGCATTAAGCAATTATGGATATCACTTGACTTTTCACCAGCACCGAAGGTCATGGGGTTAGGTTAGAGTTTACTAAATGTTCTACAAATTTTAGAGTTTACCTAAATGTTCTACAAATTAGCCAAAGTTTTTACATCCTGGGGTTAATGTTACCATTCAATTTTTTAAAAAAGTAAATATGCCACCCTTCTCCGGAGACTCAGGGCTGCTTACAATGCATTAAGCAATTATGGATATCACTTGACTTTTCACCAGCACCGAAGGTCATGGGGTTAGGTTAGAGTTTACTAAATGTTCTACAAATTTTAGAGTTTACCTAAATGTTCTACAAATTAGCCAAAGTTTTTACATCCTGGGGTTAATGTTACCATCCAATTTTTTAAAAAAGTAAATGTTTGAATCAAAATTGGAATTTCTTAGGAAGAATTTGGGAAATTGGGAAACATCTTCAGTGAAATCAATTCTCCATTAATCAGGAGACTTAATCAACATTGCCTATTGGCTTCTACCAGAAGGTGCAGGCGCATTATATTTTACATAAATATTTGGGTTTGCATATGCAAGGTGATTTGTAATATATTTGTTATTAAATTGCCAAAATGAGGTTTGGGGCTTTGAGTCAGATAGTAATTTATTGGTCTTGCTCATCCATGAAATAGCTGACTTGCATTTGTTTGCAACTGACCAATCTTCTAATATGAGAGAGGCCACTACTGCATTAAGCTGAATATTACTGACAGGCCTTGGAGCAACAGAATCTTGCTAGATTAAAAGCAACCTATTTCATACTATAAGCATTTTCTAGTGTTGTCATTTTTCAGACAAAGTATCAACACATTGCTATACTAAGTGCATGCTTACTGGCGGCTATTATGTTTCATACCCATATACACTGGATTTGGACAGACATTTAGAGAATGTGAGTATACATTAGATACTTTTCTGGCCAAAAAGATTTATTTATTTATTTTCAGAATGGATTCACAGTGTTATATGGTTGAGGAAATGCGTGATTACGACTGTAGAACATTTACCCATTACCCATTAAAGAGCAGTGGTGGCACAGTGGTTAAAATGCAGCACTGCAGGCTAATTCTGTTTACTGCCAGCAGTTCAAGTATCACCGGCTCAAGGTTGACTCAGCTTTCCATTGTTCCAAGGTTGATAAAATGAGGATCCAGATTGTTGGGGGCAATATGCTGACTCTGTAAAACCACTTAGAGCGGGCTGTAAAGCACTATGAAGCGGTATATAAATTTAAGTGCTATTGCTATTGCTATTGCTGTTTTATGGTACTTCTAGATTCCATTCTGGGATGTGAAACTGAGGAAGGATAAAGGACTAGGATAAAGGAAATTAGCGACTCCACCCAACAGTCCAATGGGAATTCAGCCAATCCGCAGGGGTGAAGATGTTATTGTACTGGCCACTCTGAGAAAGAGATAACAGGACTTTCTCAGGGCCACCTTCCGGCGCTGCAGTCCACATGGCCCACCCACCCATCCTCCTTACATTCCACAAGAGGCGAGAAACTGCCAGGCAGCTAAGGCGCCAGGTAACAGTTATAAATCAGGTGAAAGGTTACACAAGAATGCAAGGCAGGATATAGAATACACAGAAAGGAAAATAGAAAGTAAATGTATCAAGAACCAAATCCCCTCCTTCCTAGAAAAAATGGCAGATACATGGATCTGACACCAGATTTCTTCAGAGATTTGATTGCCTTTTGAAGTTTTTTTACATATACAATGTCTTTACTACTGCTTCTGGGATTGTTACAGATACTATTCAATGGTACAACTTCATTTATTACAAGTAGTCCTCAATTTACGACCGGTTGTTTAGTGACCATTCGAACTTGATAATCTACCTAAAAAAGAGGGATTTGGGACCGTGATCTTAAATTCCAGTAGTCACCACCCCTGCAGTCACGTGAGTGCATTTGAAGCACTCGACAGCATTGATGGCCATTTGCAACATCCCATTGATATGTGACTGCAATTTATGGCAGTTTTGCCAAAAACCAGGGCAAAGTAAAAAAAAAATGGATTTACTTAATTGCAATGTTCATTTAACAACCATGTCATTCACATTTGTGATTGCTGCATTTGCTTAACCACCACAAAAAAGTAATAAAATCAGGTCAATCATGTAATCGATCCATTTTATGACTCTTACAATTTATGACTGTAATGGATGGAGTCCATTGTGGCCATAATTTGAGGACTATCTATACTAATTGTTTTAGTCTTATATGTTGTTTCTTGTCCAAACATACTGAACCTTCCATATGTTGTGCAATATGGTGGAGCAGGGTAGTGACTCTTTGGTATCAATAGGAACAGCCAGCCAATAAAATTTATCTTCTTATTAAATCCAGGAATGGGTTAACAAGCTTTCAAGGCAAGCCAGGTCAGAAAAAAACTGTACATTTATTGGAATTTATTGGAATTCTAAAAGAATATAAATATTTTTGTTTCCACATGGAGACCGCTTCTGAATATTGCGCTTGTTTAGTTTAGTTTATTCAAATTTGTATACCATCGTACTCCCCGAAGGGACTCAGGGAGGTGAACAGTCGATTAAAATACAATATCATACAAAAGTTAAAAATTAAAATAAATTAAATAATTAGGCTGAAGCAAATTAAAATCCAATTATAAAAGACATTTAAAAACCCAGTATAAAACCCATTATAAAGGGAGGTTTAAGCCAGGCCAGCCTGATGAAATAGGAATGTTTTTAGGGCGCGGCGGAAGGTACGTAGGTCCTGTATCCTCCTTATCTCAAGGGGGAGCTCATTCCAGATGGCCGGTGCCCCCACAGAGAAGGCTCTCTCCCTGGGGGCTGCCAGTTGACACTGTTTGGCTGACAGCACCCTGAGGAGCCCCTCTTTGTGGGAATGGACTGGTCGGTGAGAGGCTATTGGTGGCAGAAGGCGGTCCCGAAGATACCCTGGTCCTAAGCCGTGGAGCGCTTTGAAGATAGTAACCAGAACCTTGAAGCACACCCGGAAGACCACTGGGAGCCAGTGCAGCTCGCGCAGGAGGGGAATCACATGGGAGCGCCACGTCGCTCCCATCACCACCCCTGCGGCCGCATTCTGGACCAGTTGGAGCCTCCGGGTGTTCCTCAAGGGGAGCCCCATGTAGAGAGCATTACAGTAGTCCAGGCGTGAGGTGACGAGGGCATGAGTGACTGTGCGTAACGAATCCCGATCCAGAAAGGGATGCAACTGATGAATCAGGCGAACCTGATAAAAACTCCTCCTGGCCACGGCCGTCATATGCCCTTCTAAAGACAGCTGCGAGTCCAGGAGGACGCCCAAGTTGCGAGCCCTATCTGTGGGGGACAGTGACTCACCCCCAATAGTCAGAGATGGCGTTAACTGACTATATCGAGATATCGGAAACCACAGCCACTCGGTCTTGGAAGGGTTGAGCCTGAGTCTGTTCCTTCCCATCCAGATGAATCTTTGATTTTGGGTTTTAGCAATTAGACTGATAGATCCTTATTGAAATAGCTAGTTTACATTATTATGAAAAAATAAAAAGTCGTGATTTGATGTTAATGCCTTATTTTACTGCAACAGAGAGAGTCGGAAGTCAATGTTTCTTTTTTCTTTTTTTCTCAATCCTTCCTCACTCTTCTTCTTCCCCTCCCCCATTCTTCCCCCTATTGTTTTCCTATTTTCTTTTGTATTTTGTATCTTATTATATCATATAACTCAATAAAAATGTTGACCAAACAAAAAAGATTTATTGGAATTCTGCTTAACTGATATAAAATATAACAACATCTTGAAAAACTAATAGTATCTTCCCTCCAGGTCTTTTACACTAAAGAGAATTAAGTTGCAACTAATCTAAGTTTCTTTTTAATATTTTCTTCCCATTCCAGCCTTTAGTTACGATTTGCGAACAGCTACCAAGTACTTTTTGCAAGGCCATCTCAGCAGTTCTTTACATGAAAAAAAACCTCTTCTGAACATACTTTGCAACCTCCTCAAATCATATCTAAAATTTGGCAAATGAATTCTCTGCACAGCAAAGATATGCCTGAGAGGGGGTACCGTGACTGCAATGTTATTATTTTACTTACATGTAAACAGTGTTTCATTTAAAATAATTGGATTTTAGATTGTACTTGATTTGGAATTATATAGTCACGG
Organism: Masticophis lateralis; assembly: GCA_030761175.1. Lineage (NCBI taxonomy): Eukaryota > Metazoa > Chordata > Lepidosauria > Squamata > Colubridae > Masticophis > Masticophis lateralis. Next base: position 193,633,858 of record JAUDYJ010000001.1, on the reverse strand, counting down.
ATAAAAACATTACAGACGGTGGTGAGCACAGCACAAAACATCATGGGCTGTCCCCTGCTACCACTAGATGAGAACGCTAGGGCTCGTTGCCTTAGAAGAATGAGGAAATTCTCAGGGACGACTCTCACCCTGGTCATCACTTCTTTACCTTCCTACGATCAGGAAGGAGATATAGAAGCCAGCCACATAAATAGGCTGAAGAACAGTTTTTAGCCGTGGGCTGTCCGACTCCTGAATACGAAATAACATCATAACTATGTAGTACAATGGACTTGCAGGGCCAGTGCAACATATAACGTGTTCACATTGGTGCAATAGGACTGGGTGTTTTGTCAATATGATTTATTGGGTTGGGGATTTTCTGTCTTCACTGTGAGTTGTATTGTGTTGGGGGTGTGCACTGAGGGAGCTCATCAATCTCATTGTACATATGTTGTGCAGTGACAATAAAGATGATGATGATGATGATGATGATGATGATGATGATGATGATGATCTGAATCTTTGTCTCACCCAGTTTTGGGAATGCAAGTCTGATACGCCACGTGTACCCATATTTTTCAGTATTCAAAATGAAAATAAATTCCAGACTGTATCTTGAACTTGGGTAGTGCAGGAGAAGGAATGGCAGAACTTGGGGAGTTGGGGTGGAGTGAAAAGAGGGATCAGCCTAGAATCCCTATGTAGCCACAAACGAAGTCCCATCACTCTTGAGTGCTGTTGACCTTCATCTAACTGTAACCAGGTACTGACTCTGTTAGTTGAGAAGATTAGGCTTTTTAGCAATAAATCAGTTTAATTGAATCTTCACACATGGATGTGATCTTTTGTGCCTGATATTAAGTACTTTTTTAAAAAAAAATTGGTTCCATTTGGACTAATTCCATAACGATATATCATTCCTTATATAGATTCTAGCTTTCAATATTTTGCTGCCAGCAATCCTTTTCTGAACCCAATTCTGACTTCAGAATATGGATGGAACATACTTTTAATTGACAGAAGAAATATCATGTAGAAAGCAATAGCCAGCCACCTGCTGGTTTTAAAACCCTAGTTAAATTGTCATAAAGTTTTTATAACAGATCTGAAACAGAAGAGCTGCTTGAAAGGACCATAGCTGTTGGAACTCATCTCTTTCACTGGTGCTGACAGAATGACTTGAAGGGAGAGAGGAAAAAATAAAATTGCCTATTAAAAAAGAAATCTCCCAAGAGAAAAGAAGTAGAATGATGTGCACGATCAGTGGGCTCATACTTCACATTTTACGATTATAGAATTCACTGCGCTCTCTCTCTGTCTCTCTCCCTCCTTCTCTCTCTCTCTCTCTCTCTCTCTGTAGCACAGCTCAGATAAACATAGATAAACATAGATTATTTCTATTATTTGGAGGGAGGTGGTGACAATAGCAAATAATTCTTCTTTGTTTAACAATCAGAATTGCGCCATAAGTATCTGTAGTGGCATCTTCTTTGGAGAAGATAGTGCCTAATGAGATCACATTAGCCTCTTTTGGCTTTTCCCATGTTATAAAACAAACATCTTATTCCTTAATCCCCCTCTTCATTTATACCAGTTTTCCTAATAAGATTTGTTACTTATTCGCACTTAGATTTTTTTTATCCTTTGTCACTTTTCTCTAAATGTTGCATCTTCTTCCATTTATTATATAAACTTTTTAATATTTTTTAAAAATAAATCTTACATATATGCATATGTCCCATGCAAGGAAAAGGTATCAGGAAGGGAAGGGAAGATCATTAAAAAATTAGTTTTTATCAGTGCTGTTTTCTATAAATATTTCTAGCTTTACAAACCATCCTTGCTTCCACTTTACCATATACTGCTTCATATATTGCCTTTTGATTTCGAAAGTCTTATTTTTCTCATTAACTCCATCCAACCATTACTTTCTCAGTCCTCCCTGTCCTCTTAACAAATTCACCATTTTTTCATACCATTGTTTTGCAGTTCAGCCCCTATCTATCTCTCGATATGATCCAACCACTTCAAAATACTTCTTTAGCATTAGTCACTTACTTTTATAATCAATTCACATTCACTCAGGACCCATTCATTCTTGACCCTAATTCTTTTTGCTTTATTATACCCACTTGCTAAGTAATCCATTCTGATGCATTCAGCTTAATATTTCTCCTGACATCCTCAATTCTCACTTCTATAGTACATAATAGGCGAAAGCATGTTCTTTTAACACAACCATATTTACTTTTTTCCACAAAGATTCATGCACCAAAACAGACCACACACTACCTCTCTGCCAGCATTTCTTCTCCATTTACCTATTTTTAGTAAAAATTAATAAAATTTTACAGGTTACGCAAGTTTTTTTATTTGTTTCCATTCTCCACCAGTTATGTACAATCCACAATCATTCAATCTATTTGTCAGCCCTGGAGGCCATCTTTTTCTTTGGATCTTCAGGGCTGCCACATTTAGTGCTGTGGGAAACTGGGAGGGGAGATTGCATAGAGTGGTGGAGATATTTAGCCAAAATAACATTCTTTTCTCTGAGAGTCAAGGGCATTCAGCCCTGCACCTGGAGTGGCATGACTGGGAGGCATCTCCAGTTGGGACGGTGCATTGATTGAACCATGTGATGGACATGAGGGTGCAGGGGAAGGGACTTGAACTTTCTTTTGGATGGGGAAAACCTGGAAGCTTCCAGATTTGGGTTTTCCCAGATGTACCAATATGATATCTCTAATAAAATGGAACCTTGAGAAACTTCTTGCCTCAGAGTCTTCTTTCGTTAGAGGTGTTACTTGGAACCCTGACACTATTTTCTATGTCAAAATCAACTTACATTAGTTTTTACTTCTGTTGCTTGATACAATCTAAAATTTGATATAAATCATTTGACTTATCAGCCAACACATTATCATCTGCATACAAGAGTACACAAATATTTACATCCTCAGTAAATAAATACCTAATGTCAAACGTTCCTTATACATTTATTCATAAATACCCCCAAACAACCAAAAAAGATATCTATAAATCAAGTCATCCTGTTGGATTATCAAGAGAGTTTCTGCTCCAAGTCTTCCACCATTGCAACTTGAGCCAGTGGGATAGTAGATAGGCCTTTTATGACTGTAGGAACTTCTTTTAAAAAAGTAGAAATTTAGTGTCTTGAGAGCTTATTAGACGAGGTATACAGTCATTATTATTCTGCTTTTTTTATTGTAGATTTTTTATAGTTTGAAACTGTTGCTTAAGACTTTTTCTCACAAACCAGTGTTATAAAATTGGAGCAGTAAAAATGCATTAGTCAATCAATCAATTAATCAATCAAGTCTTCTCTTTCTCTCTGTTCAGCTTTGTAACATTTGCTAAACATTCCATTTATTCTCACATAAGACTTTCTTCCACAATATGTTGCTCTTATCATATTAAGAAACCAAAATTTAAATTCATACTGACACAAAACATTCCATAATTCAAAGTTTTTCACTCTATCATTTGTCTTATCTATATAAATACATATGCAATAGCTTTCTTTCTTCCATCTATACGGGTAGTCCTCAATTTATGACTGGTTGCTTAATGACTGTTTGAAGTTATGATAAACTGCCCCAAACTAGTTATGGCCCAGTTTCAAAGTTATGACAGTTATTGATCCCCCCCCCCCAGTCATTCACCTTTATGACTGACTGCAGGGAGGCTGCGGCATCGCCCCCACCTATCTCCCCCCATTCCACCCTTCAGAGCCAGGAGTGAAATGCTACTGGTTCGGGGGGTTCTCCTGAACTGGTAGTGAAAATGCTACTGGTTTGCCTGAACTGATAGTAAAAAATGCTTTAAAAAGTAAAAAAAAAAAAGTTCTGACGATCGTGCGGCACAAGTGATTGTCTGATTTTTTTAAGCATTTTTTTTACTGCCCGTTCGGGCAATAGGTAGTAAAAAAATGCTTTTAAAAAGATTTTTAAAAAGGTTCCAATAATCAGCTGTGACAATCAGCTGTGCCATGCGATCTTCAGAACTTTTTTTTTTTTTTACTTTTTAAAGCATTTTTTTACTACCCATTGGGGGTCTGTTTTTGCTCCCAGGAGGCTTCCCTGAGGCCTGCTAGACCAAAAATGGAGGGTGGGGTGTACTGCGAAAGAAAGAAAGAAAGAAAGAAAGAAAGAAAGAAAGAAAGAAAGAAAGAAAGAGGGAGGGAGGGAGGGAGGGAGGGAGGGAGGGAGGGAAGGAGGGAGGGAGGGAGGGAGGGAGGGAGGGAGGGAGGGAAGGAAGGAAGGAAGGAAGGAAGGAAGGAAGGAAGGAAGGAAGGAAAGAAAGAAAGAGAAGGAAAGAAAGAAAGAAAGAAGGAAAGAAAGAAAGAAAGACAGAGGGAGGGAGGGAGAGAAGGAAGGAAGGAAGGAAGGAAGGAAGGAAGGAAGGAAGGAAGGAAGGAAGGAAGGAAGGAAGGAAGGAAGGAAGGAAAGAAAGAAAGAGGGATGGAGGGAGGGAGGGAAAGAAAGAAAGAAAGAAAGAAAGAAAGAAAGAAAGAAAGAAAGAAAGAAAGAAAGAAAGAAAGGGAAGGAGGGAAAAAAGAGAGGAAGGAAGGAAGGACAACAAACCTGGCACTAGACACAGCTTCAGAGGATACCTTGAAAGAGCACCGCAATCCAGGACTGGAAGTGACTGGAGGTCATCTATTCCAACCCCTTGCTCCAGCAGGACATTGTTAAAGTGAGTTTCTGTCTTTTGACACCCCCCAGTCACATGACTACATAGCCACGCCCACCCAGTCACATGACCTGACCAAGCCTTGCCCACCAAGCCACGCCTACAGAACCAGTAGGGAAAAAAAATTAGATTTCACCACTGCACAGAGTCCAACACTCTCTTCCCCATTCCATGTCACTGATCACTTAGTTATCTTTTATTATAGATCTTCTTCTGAAAGTTCCATAGGTCTCATTGGGAATGGGAGTAGGTTGCCCTGTCCCTCAGCATTCCTGGGCTGAATGGCTATATCTAGGAAGCAAAGGCCATTTTCAAGGTGGCCACAACCAATAGCAATAGCAATAGCACTTAGACTTATATACCATTTCATAGTGCTTTACAGCCCTCTCTAAGTGGTTTACAGAGTCAGCATATTGCCCCCAATAATCAATGCTCCTCATTTTACCCACCTCAGAAGGATGGAAGGCTGAGTCAACCTTGAGCCTGGTGAGATTCAATCTGCCAAACTGCTGGCAGCTGGTGATCAGCAGAAGTAGCCTGCAGTACTGCACTCTAACCACTGCGCCACTGAAGCTCATGGCCATAGTGATCCATGAGTAGTGGCCCTGTATAGTGGCCATTTCAAAATAGTGCTTATTTCCAGAATGGAAGAACCTAACCGTAGCAACAGAGCAGTTTGTTTTCCCCAATTCTATTTTCTCACAAGCCTGCTGCTCAGCTGACTATTTGGCTTGTGAGTGAGAAGGATTGAAGAAGGAGAAAGCTGTGGGAAGCCTGCTGCTTGCAAGCCAGATAATCAGTTGCATGGGGATAAGCATTCTTGCCTTCAGTACATCAAACCAGACACTCATCTTCACTGGTTCCTCCACTGTCTTTCCCAACCAGAGAAGTCAGATGATAACATATGGCCTCCAACTCCTCAGACCCAAAGCGCAGCACAAAGCAAAGATGCTCAGTGGGGCTCCTTGTCAAACTAGGAAGTAGCTCTCTTAATAATTAATGTCAGCTTGCTGTAGCATGACTTAAGAGGCAGCCCTGACCCTCTGTTGGAAACAACGTTTCATGATCTGCTGTGTCATTCTTGTGAATTCTGCTCACAAAACTCTAATCTTGGACTGGCTGACAAATTTGATTTGGCCCTATGAATTTTATTTATTTGTATCTTGTCTTTATTATTTTTACAAACAACTCAAGGGAGCAAACCAGCAGTAGTATTCAGCAAATTCTGACCAGTTCTGGAGAACCAGTAGCAGAAATTTTGAGTAGTTCGGAGAACCGGTAAATACCACCTCTGACTGGCCCCGCCCCCATCTATTCTCTGCTGAGTTCCAGCTGATTGGGAGGAAATGGGGATTTTGCAGTAACCTTCCCCTGGAGTGGGAGGGAATGGAGATTTTACAGTATCCTTCCCCTGGCATAGTCACCAAATCGTGCCCACCAAGCCATGCCATGCCCCCCAAGCTACACCCACAGAATCGGTAGTAAAAAAAATGGAATCCCACCACTGGAACAAACATATCCAACATGACTAAGGGTGTACTAGAACTCACAGCCTCCCAGTTTCTGGATTTTGACTAATTCTCCTGTATGGTCTTGTTAAAAGTGAAATCACCCAGACAAGCTTTCTTTGCAAGAGACTTTATGAATATACATCCCTTGTCTGCCATTATCTGCTCAGTCTAAGAGTACTTTGCTTTCTTCACCTAGCAACTAGGTATGTGAGGTTTTGAAACCTGAATCAGGACACATATTGAATGGGCTTTGGAGGGAACAGATTTATTTATTTATTTCCCATCTTTATTATTTTTTTACAAATTACTAAAGCAGCTAGCATAACCAACACAATTTCCTCCTCTGCTTTATCTACAACTACCTTGTGAGATGGGCTGGGCTGAGAGATAGTGACTGGCCCAAAATCATCCAGCTTGCTTTCACGACTAAGGCAGCACTAGAACTCACACAGTCTCTGAGTTTCTAGACTGGTGCCTTAACCACTAGACCAGGAGTCAGCAACCCGCAGCTTTGGAGCCTCATGTGGCTCTTTCATTCCTCTGCTGTGGCTCCCTGTCGCCGGTCGACTCCACAATTGATAGGGCTTTCAGTTAGGACAAAGAGAAAAGAGTAGAGAAAAAAGGATGCCATGCTAGGAGGAGACTCTATGGTGGGGAAAACAGACTTCCGATCGGCTCCAGAATTGAATGGGGGGCTTCTGGTAGGACCTTTGTGGCTCCTTGAGTGTTTAAGGTTGCCGACCCCTGCACTAGACCAAACTGGCTCTCCAGCTAAGACTGATACAGTTGCACTTTAACATCAGTAGACCCTCTGTCACAAGATACTGTTCTTATTATTTGAACACTTGCTCTTTAAATATGTTGAGCAAGGTTTCTGTCAAAAATATGCTACTGGTCTTGTAGCATGTTTTTCACTATAGTAGGATGGCTGAAGCATTGGTTTTCTCTAACTGGCTAGAAGCAGGAAAATGATAGTTTCCATGAATTTCTTGATAGTGCCTCTCTGGCCAAGCTCCCCATGGCCCTGGCAACTTCAATTAAAATTACATTATTGGACCAGACAGCATGTGATATTTATTTTCTGGTGATGCTGTCGCAGGGATTTGTAGCTATCCTCTTTTCTGGTGACAACCTCAAAAATTTATTATGGGTAACCTGGGAAACAGAAATTTATAGTCTTCAATCATCAGCCAGCTAAACTGTCAATCATCGAAGTGATGTCATATGATGAAACTACAAACCACCAATAAATCAGCTGTTAGATAATGTTTCATATACTGCATCAGTTTCATATACTGTAATGTGCATGCTTGCTAGGGAGGAAATAATAAATCACAGATCAGATCTGCATGATAGTATAACTTTTAAAAAAAAATCTCAAGATTTCATAAATGTAATAGAAAATAATAACCTGCATTAACCAGAAATTATTGGAGGGAGGAAAAGATCGGAATTAGTCTCATGAGACCAATTCTACCTAAAAGAATTAGGACATCTACCTAAAAACAATACAAAAATAAAACTTGCAGAGTTATTTGAGAATATATGTTGAATCTTTGGTCCTGGGCTAAATAATGAGCTCTGGGATGAATATTTTGTGTAATTTGGAGGTGGAAATACTGAACAGTCAGACGAACACAAGCAGACAAATATTGTTTGTGCCAAAGCTAATGTTGATTACCAGGGTTGTACAGATTTGAACGCTAAATGGTGCTTTGGACCACAGAAGGGCAGTCAAGTCACACCTGTTTCCCATTCTTCAAAGCAAATAAGCCTCTTCCATTCCAGGGTTCACCTGGCTACCCTTTGCAGCTGCTACAGGGACCTAGGAAAAGACAGATTCAAAGGTTGTAGGCAAACACTGCATGATCACTAAATACACTCAACCCCTTTGCCTTCTAATTCAAAGTGCTCCAAGCCCAGTAGGCACTATTCAAGGAAAATTAAAAACAACCACGCACTCACAAAAACCTGAGCGCTAACTACAGCAGCCTGATCTGAAGATATTCAGGTAGAATTTTAAATGATGGGCTAGGACAGGGGTGTCAAACTCATGTCATCACATGACGTATCGGGACTTCTTTTCCCCTTCTCTAAACTGGGTGTGGGCATGGCCAGCACAGGACACATTAGTCTGCAGGGTGGGAGTTTGACAGCTGTGGGTTAGGTGATTAAATGCAAGCTACAAACTGCCCTTCTCTCTCTCTCTCTCTCTCTCTCTCTCTCTCTCTCTCTCTCTCTCTCTCTCTCTCTCTCTCTCTCCCCCCCCCTTCCAAATAAATATCTAAGACAACAATATGGACATGTCTTCAGTAGAAATTTGATCTGTTTTAGTTATGCATTTGTTACTATAATATATTTCCTTTCCTTCAGAAGCTCAAGACAGCATACACAGATCTCCTTCTCTATTCACCCTGCAACGTAATCCGGGGGGGTGGGGGTGGGGGGGAGCATAACTAGGATTGTTAGCTTTATCCTTATTGTAAAGTTGCAGTAGCCAATTCTTGAAAGAGTGAAAGTATTTATTCCCTCCTTTCCATTTGCACTCTAGAAAAGTAGGGAGGGTATCTTCTGAATATATATGTCTGTATGTAGGTATAAGGGATGTGATGGCTCAGTGGCTAAGACACTGAGCTTGTCGATCGAAAGCTCAGGAATGACTAGCACATATGAGCAAGGGGAACCTTTACCCTATGTAGGTATATATTAGCGTGAGACATTATCGTAGGCCCCTGATTTGTGAACCCTATGCATTGTGCCTATAGCAATATTGATCTATCAATCAATCTAATGTTGATCTATCAGAGGGGGGGGGAGAGAAATACATTACATACAAACACACACACTACATATATGTCTGTATATATATTAGCTTGAGCCATTATTGTAGGCCCCTTATATTTATTAATTAAATTTATATATGCACAGTCACAATAAAATTCCCCAAATAAAATATTTTTTTAAAGATATTATTACTACTTTATTATGCATGTACTGTACTTACTATGATTTATTCCCTGCTACCATCCTTGGAGACTTGGAGCTTCCCTCAGTTGCTCAGGCAATTTTTTTTTTCTTGCTCTTCTTATAGTATTTGGTTTTGTTTTAATCCCAGTGGAAAATTTTCTTCCCTAGCATTCATTCCTTGCTTAGGTCAAACCACAGATGCCATAGTTTATATATAAACTATGGTTCGGGCATAAGAATTCTTTATTGGCCAAGTCAATTCTTTAATTCTACAAATTCTTTATAAGGTTTAGAACAGGGGTGGGTTCCACTTACCTTTAATACCGGTTCACAGCGGGAGCATGCACACTTCTGCACATGCACAGATCACCCATGATGACATCATAGTGGGTGGACGGAGCCTCCCACCGGTTTTACTACCGGTTCTATAGAACTGGACCGAGCCAGGAGCAACCCACCCCTGGCTTAGAAGACTGTGAATTCTAGTTTTGTTTTAGGCATGAAAGCCAGCTGGGTAACATCAGTCTTTTTCTCTCAGCCCAACCCAACTCATAGACCAAATCAACAAATGCTTTCTTAAAAATAGCCCTCAAATTTGGAGGTGCAGTGGTTAAGTAAAGTATTGCAAAGGTTTGAGTAGATATCATTCATTAATCAGGTCCCATAAAAATCCATAGAGGGTAACACCTAGTTAAATCTGGCCCATCTGAAACAAAACTAAGGTAGGTCAGACTTGAGAAATGCTAGGATAGGAAACCATTTGAACAATCCAGACCTGTACCCTATTTGAAAAAAAATATCCTAAAGGGGGAAAAAAGCAGTGGCAATCCACTTTTCTGTGTTGGCAAAGAAAACAAAGAGTTGACCTTGACTCTAAGGAATATTTAAATAGTTAATTAGTTATTAAATGTATTATAGGAATGCTTAGAAATAAAATTCCTTTAGAGAGGCAAATTATAAATGCATAAGAAAATCTGCTTTATATCATTAAACTATTTGTTTGTGAAGACACAATAAGTCATATTTCATTTGTTAGGCCCATTCACATGGTTGCTTATATTTATTTCCACTCATTTTCCAAATATTTTTACCTACAAACTGTTATGCCATTTTCAGAGGCTGCTCTTTTGGGATACCATTTTTTTTCCAAAGCACTTTGTGGATAAAATCACAGATGCTGTTGGTAACTAATCATCTTTTATTATGGTAGCTGCCATTTCCCCCTTATCTCAAAACTGTGGAATGAAACAATTTGGAAAGTTAACAAAGGCACAGCCGTGTATGTTAATACTCGCAAGAATTTCAAAGACAGGAGGAAAGGAAAGGACAGGAGGAAAAAATAAAGGTATGTTGGAAGAGTCCTGAAATGGAAACTAAAGAAAATAGCAACAAAAAGATCTGACAGCACCTGTAGGTTATCTGTTACAACATAAGATAAATTGATAATTCATTATTTAGTTCTGCGCTGCATTGAACAATAACTGTAAAAGTTCTCTTGGCTTTTGGCTCTAACTTTGTGCAACTGATAAACTTAAGATAGCAATTATTTGTCTATTATGGAAAGTTTAGGAAACTCTTAGCAGTATTTGATGAGAATTCAAACAAGTATAACTTAAATATTGTAAAACATTCTGAAATCCCATGGATTCTGTTTCATTAACATGTTACTTGGACATGTTTTTGTAGATATTTCTAATTGAAATCCTATAGTTCATTCCCCAATGTCCATATTCAGCACAATATAAGCATGAGTAAAACCAAATCTCTAAGAATACTTAGAAAAAATATTTAAATGACCCAATTTAAATGAACCCAGGGTGTCATTTTATACTTGGTCCCACACCAATAAAGTTTAAGCTCCCTCAAGGCAAGTCAAATATATTAAGGAATGTTGCCTGGGAGGCCTTGAAGGGTTTGTTTGCTTTTCCTGATGATACAGGAAAAGTAAAAATGAAGAAATAGCTCTAGTCCACCTGTATGAATTAGGTTGAAGGGAAACCTGTCGATATCAGTCCTTCATTTGGAGAAAACACAGCAATGCTAAAGAGAGGAGCAAAGAGGGTCCTATGCAGGGATGAAATCCAGCAGGTTCTGCAGATTCAGTAGTGGAAATTTTGAGTAGTTCAGAGAACTGGTAGTGGAAATTTTGAGTAGTGGCAAATACCACCTCTGGCTGGCCCCAGAGTGGGGTGGGAATAGAGATTTTGCAGTATCCTTCCCCCAGGAGTGGGGTGGGAATGGAGATTTTGCAGTATCCTTCCCTTCCATGCCCACCAAGCCACGCCCACCAAACCACACCCACAGAACTGGTAGTAAAAAAATTGGATTTCACCACTGGTTCTATGCTTGCCGTCTCACCTTATAATGTCCCTAATGTTCTACAGGATGGAAAATACAGAGTTGATACTTCTGAAGTTGCATCTCATTCAATTCTGGGGTCCTGATGCTGCAAATCTAAATGTATATGTTTATTCTTGACATTATGTGGAAGCAGGGAAGCATGTCAGAAATAAGAGATTTATCTTATTAAATGTCTGCAAGAATAAACACTGAAGTTCTCCTCTCCGAGCTTAGTAGTGCATGTTTGCAAATGCACACAGTATAGTATAATATAGTATTTACTGACGGTAATCAGGGCAGAAACAAATTAACAAATAAATGGGTTCTATCAGATGAAGAAGAACATGTTAGCTGACATCGGTTTTAAAATACAAATAAACACCAACACCCCCCTCCCCAAAGCACTCTCACATTCACTGACACAAAGACATATTTCACAGCAATCATCTTTTCAGTTTCATCATGATCTGCTGACACCAGAAAAATAAAAAGTACCACATCTTTATACAGTCTCAGAATAGAATCTCAAGCATCTTTTTTTATCTATCATTGTTCTAACCCAAAGACTGATTCAATCAACCTAAAATGCAGGAAGAATAGGAAATACAAGACTCTTCCTCCAAGTCCATCACTATTCTTAATTACAAATGAAGGCAAATGTACATGTCCCAGGGTAATGTTTCAGGATCCAATCTAGATCAGTCAGTAGGACCAGAGGTTTTGTCTTCTGAGCTTTCGGACTCATGCTACAGCCCATCCTCGGGAAACTTCTTTGTGTGATCTGGGGTGTTCTGTGTGTGGCATTTATATGGTGTGTAGCAGGGGTGGGTTCTACTACTGGTTTGCATTGCGCCTGCGTGCGCTCTTCTGCATATGCACAGAAGCTTCTGTACATGCACAGATCACTTAGGATGACATCCGGGTCAGTGGGCGGAGCCTTCCACCAACTGTACTACTGGTTCTTGCAAACTGGTCCGAACCAGGGGCAACCCACTACTGGTGTGTAGCTATTTAGATGTAGATTGGGGTGCTGATGCATGGCTATTAAGTCATTGGCTGTGGTTTCCTTGTGCTGCCAAGCCCTTGCCTCCTAAATATTTGATAAGCTGAGAGTAAATCAGCACTCCAGTTCATTGACAAGGGGATGTTTCCCAAGCTTCCATCACTCCCTGGCTGTTTTTGTGCCTGCTCATCCAACAATTTTAGTAACTGCAAAATTGAATGAATGACCTTGTTTATCGCAATATATCTCAATAAGTTTGGGTCTCTTTCTCTGACCGTTCGCTTGTGTTCTCGCAATCTGGTGGTTAGCTTCCTCTCCATCTGTCCTACATAGTCATAGGGGCAATCCATGCAGGAAATCCGGTAGATTACATACTTTCAAATACCCCTTGTATTTTGTATTTTATCTTCTGTGTTGCCAAAAGGCATGACTTGATGTAGGGACACTTTGCTGCTCCCCCCACACACAGATACACATATACACACATTAGAGGTCATAAAAAGGAACAAAGTATTAGGAAGCATGAAGTACTTTGAGCTTTCTCATTCAACCTGTTTCTCCAATTCTCCCAAGCCACCATCTCTGAGGTTTCAATATGCAGGACAATATCTCAGACTAGGTGGTTAGCACCAAATTGCTGGTAGGTTCCTCCTAGCAAAGTATAAGGAGTGCCTAGTAATTTTTATTGAACAATCTTCCAAAACCACATCTTACAGCTCTTCATTTTCTTGACATGATTTTGAAAATCTTCCCTCTATTAAAGAAACTTAATAAAAGTCATACAAATGGATAACTATCATTATTATTAAACTTCAAAATAATATAGCTAATGCGAAAATAATAATAATAAAAACAATAGCTAGCAAACATCCAAATTTTTAATAAGGATTCTTTTTTTTAATCCACAGGGTGCAAAAAAATCAGCTGTGTTTTATTGCTGTAGCTGTACTGTTTAATATATACTTGAATAAAGCTTTAATAGAGACAAAATATAGACTCTTCCCCTATTCCTACCTCCTTCTACTGTGAAATTTATTATTGTGCACAGGTGCTACAACTAGGGAATATGGGTTTTATGATTCATATTATGAATACCGCAAACAGCAAGATAACACTGATGAAACACAGTGATATTACAAAAGCTCTGGGATGAATTCACTGGGCCTTGGAGTCCACTTAAAGCAAAGAGCTAAACGAAAAATAAGTGTAGGGTTAATGACTGACAAAACTACACACATTCCAACCCGGAGATAATGGTGAAGCAAGGCAGTGTGGTTTCTTTTTATAAAAATGCTGTGTAGAAACAGTATCTGTGCTTTCTGTGAAAAGAAATGTAGCTCACTTTGAATGCAACCAGTAAAAGTGAAATAAATGAAAGCTGCTTCTGATAGCTGTGACTATTTACTTAGCCAGTTTTTATTCTGATAATCAGTTCTGTAATGCAGATTTGTGTCTGTGTTGCGTGTCATGCCAAATCCAGAAGTCACAGCTCACTAGCCAAGCATTGATGCAGTTCTCCTGTTCATCCTATCCATCTTATGAGATAGTAGCTTTTAGAGGAAGTATAAAACCACATACAGTTCAGCACCTGCATACTTAGGACTATTTATCTTTTCCAGGCTAGCTTGTCCTATGCATTCATCCTGAGAAAGGCATCTTGCCATCTTAATAGTAGCTGCCACATTATAGAATACCTTGCCCTATCAAGTTCAGAAAGTCCAAATTTTACACCTTTCATAAAGTGAAGTATCTACATACTATTAAAATGCTCATTCTCATGCCTTTAACTGGACAAAACATCATAGGGCTACATTTTTTGAACCAAGGTATGGGCTAACTTAGAGAATGGGTCCAAAAGGAAGGAAGGAAGGAAGGAAGGAAGGAAGGAAGGAAGGAAGGAAGGAAGGAAGGAAGGAAGGAAGGAAGGAAGGATTTCTGATGTTCCCTGTCAGATTCCCATAAGAAATCTCAATGGGAAAGCCAGCAGGAAATTTGAAGTTGCTCCTCCTCCCACTGCTCTTTTGGCAGTCATTGATCATTCTGTTTTTCTGTTTAGGTAAGGAACTATATCTGCAATGATGACCCAACAGGACACAGTTTAGTATATAATAAAATACTACATTTCGTAGAGTCTTTGGTATTGGTGACTGTAATAATTACTTTTTCATAGTAGATTAGATTCCATTGGAGATCTTCCAATAATTTCTACAAGGTAACAGTAATTATACTGCTGAAATCAACAAATTCTGAGGACTTGGAATCTTTGTATATGCAAGCAAACAATTTTTTTAAAAAAAAATAATCCTTGCTTCCTTAGAAGGCTTTCAGAGCTGTGGAACCAGAAATCCTATATTTCAGTTCTTCCATTATACCAGACAGAAAATATGACTAGATGAGCTAATTCCACTTCATTGTAAGCCTACTTTAACAGATTATTGCACATCTGAAAGTAAAAACTTCCTGACACCACTTCTAACTTTATGGACAGGTCCTTCCTAAATTTCTTTCTCTGACCATTAAGCCATTGGAGGTCCCTGCCTCTCGTCTGATTATTTTCTAGGTAGAATCTCTTCCCTTCATTCAGAAAGGTCTTCCACAGATTGGATTATCTATATTAATTTATTGAAATTTTAATGTTTTAAATATATGGATTGTGGATTATTTTAGTTTTATGTATAACTAATATCAGTAAGTCTCCTACAATCCCTGTGGATTGAAGCAGTGGATGAAGTACATAAAGTCTATGCATAAATAATCCACACATTATCCTCTGGAGAGGGAAACATTTGGCATCAATTCAATAGGACATATAAGTCTCTCTAACCCTTGCAAAATGGTCTCATCTGTCATATGCGAGAGAGGAACAATTGACTTAACCGGGTGAGATGAATTGTTTTGCTTTATGTATTCATTACAAATACTTCATAAGAGAAAGATAAAGCGATGAAACAAGCCATTCAAATAATATATTGTTAATGAATGCTTTAGGATTGCCAGCATATTTTTAAAAGCGGTTCTCAAAGAAGGCCTCAAACATAGATGTCTGAGTATGCCTCCAAAGCCGCTCTAATAGTTATTATCAAATTGCAATTTGAATATAACAGAAGCATGTATTAAATACATAAGAATAATCACACCAAATGAAACGAAATCAGATGTCCCTTTTCTCCTCTTTCTCTCATCACATATTTGATTCTTAACCCTGCTAATTTTTTTTAAAGCGAGGTCCTTGTTTCATGATCAGTTTGCAAAGGACTGTAATTTAAAACATGTCAGCATGACTAGCTGATGACATTGTTGTGCCATTTTAATGTCCTGTAGAATCTGGCTACAGACATAGGAAAAATACCTGTAGTCCTGTTAACTACTGCAGGCTGAACTGAATCCTGAATTTTAAGATTTGCTATTATCTCCCTTTTAGATATCATCAAGAAAGATGATGTTTGAAGAACAATGTTAGGCAGATTTGCATCAACCACATGGTTCGGTACTGCTATATAATAAACAATATAACAGTCCCTTAAATCAGAACACTTGCTATTGAATCTGTGAGACTGACTTGGGAGGTTAGAATTTCAGCTTCATTCAGGCTTTCCGTAGACCCTGGAGCTGATTGACTTCTGTAATTTTTTTGTTAATTTTTCAAACTAGGGGTGAAATCCAGCAGGTTCTGACAGGTTCTGGAGAACCAGTAGCGTAAATTTTGAGAACCGGCAAATACCATTTCTTGCTGGCCCCAGAGTGGGGTCGGAATGGAGATTTTGCAATATCCTTCCCCCAGGAATGGGGAGGGAATGGGGATTTTGCAGTATCCTTCCCCTGGAGTGGGATGGGAATGGAGATTTTGCAGTATCCTTCCCCTGCCATGCCCACCAAGCCATGCCCACCAAGTCATACCACGCCCACCAAGCCACGCCCACAGATAGTAAAAAAAATGGATTTCACCACTGTTTCAAACTTACTAATTTGTACATACTTACATTTTCCAAATATCAGCTTCAATACATATATTATTTTTCCCCTATCAGTTTCCAAAATCTTTAGGTAACAGATTTTTATGTTTGAACTCCTGGAGAAAAATATGGTACACATACCGATCTGCATGATATAAACACTTTTAATAGTTTTAATGTATATTATTTTCCCATAAAGGACAGGATTTAAATGCTGTCATACAAATGCTTTCATAAAACCCCCTCATATACTTTCCCGACTGGATAATAATTTGTCTTGCTGTTATTAATAAAAACTGAAGCGCTGGGGTTTTTTTTCTTTTTAAATTCTTTAAACCAGATATATCCCAGTTGCAGTGTCTGCTTGTTTTGTTATTTTGTTATCAGACCTCTAAAAAAAAAGTTCTGACCAAAATTTCTGTGATATGTTGCAAGACCATTACATATGAAAGAAATTATTCTTATTTTTCTACCTTTTCCAACATAAAGATGAGTAACTACATGCCATATGAGAAAATGCAGTTAGGGTAAGATATATTTGTGGAGTATGTTAAGACATAGTTCTTGTAATTTTTGCTGATGAAAAAGAAATTGAGATTTTCCTCTTTCAGGCTGAAAACAACATTTCTCAGTTTTAGTCCCTGAGTCCATTTTCAAAGCTGTCTTCAACTTTTCTTTTATTGTACACTTCAGCCTAGTGGTTGATGATGGTTTGCAGTCATATAGTTGTTAACAACTCTTTAAGAACAACCAATAAGAATCATTTCACCAGAACAACAACAGTCATTCGAAATTTCTTATGATTCAGCTTTCATACACACATCTTGATTACCAGTGAGATGTCTCTGCATTTTAATGTTTTGTCTAGATTTGTTATGGCCTTCCTCCCAAGTACAATAATGGATGTCTCTTCACTGCACGGTATGCAGTGTCACTAGGAATTTTAGAGAAAATAAAGTCTGCTATTATAGTACTTTATAACTTCTGATCTGCCCATTTGCATTGGACTGGCAACATAGGGCTGATCGACATTGCCTAGTTGCCTTGTATGGTTGTATGGTTCATTAACAGTTAATTGTCCTCTACTCTCCCTGACATACCTGCCCACCTGTATGTTTATGCTTGTGTGTTAAAAGTAGTGTTTACTGGCTGAGGATTACTGGTAATCCTCAGGCTGGGCTGCACTGTTTGCTGGATGCAATGTGAGCAAATTCCTGCATTTTGATTGGCCGCTGTGTGCCATGCAGGAACACCACTCCCCCCTTCTCTTCCCACTTTCTGCTTTGCTGCCCAAGTAAAGAATCACAATGTACACACTGGGCATAATAATCACATTTATACTGAGTTTCCTTCTTGTTTGAACAACTTATTTCTGTTGAAATGACTACCATAGGGATATAACAGTAGCACAGTGGTTATATTATTTATCTAATTTATAAAGAATTACTGTTTTAAAACTTGCTGTGAATGAAAAATGTCCCACTGCATCTGGGGCATTCTATGTATATTGTATACATGTGTGTACATAAACTCAGTTCTACAACTTTATAAACTTTAATTAAAGTTAATTTGAAATTCTACTAAACTTTAATTAAGCTTAAAGTTTTGCAAACTAATAAACTTCTGGGCAGTTTATTCCATTTAAGGACCTGCTACCTGAGCTTGTTGGACCTTCTCCTACAAATTTCATGTTTATTAAAGGTTTTGGAAGACTCTGTGGCAGCTGCTAGTCCACTACATCCAGTTTTATAACAAGTGGATGGAATGAGATGAAATTGTCCCCATAGTCCTTAGCTACAGTATCTAAACAAAGTAGATATGGCATCTGAAATCTGGTTTGGTACCTAGAATGGATGTTTGTCTCTCCTGAACTGATTAAAAATAATCCTGAATTGAGGACCCCAATGTCGGCAAACTAAACTTTAAAACGATTGGAATCAAACAATAATTAAATATACCATTTTAAAGAAAGGCAACAGAAACCAAATTGCCAATTAGTATCCAACCATTCTGGACTCAGAAAACATTCTGACAAAGGAATAAGCCATTTTAAGAGACAATCATAATATAGTTATTTCATGTCTCATATTAAGACATTTAATGGAGAAATGTATCCCAAAGCTCAACAGGTAGCTCAACAGGCTAGATAGCCTGTTATTAGCACCCAGCTGTCTGCAATTGTGCAAGTTTGAGGCTCAAGGTTGACTGAGCCTTCCATCTTTTCTAAGGTAGGTAAATTGAGGACCCAGTTTGTGGGGGCAATAAGCTGACTTTGTATAAAAATATACAAAAGTATGAAGGCTATTGCTTAACGCATTGTAAGCTGCCTTGAGTCTCCAGAGAAGAGCAGCATATAAATCTAATTTAAAAAAAGAATCTGCTCTAAATGTAGAATTGCTGTTTTTAAGCAATCTTTTAACCAAATCTCCAGGCATAAACTACAAAGTCAAACCTACTACAAATAACGGCCATTTAGCAGTAGCAATTTGGCTTATATATCATTTCATAGTGCTTTACAGCCTTCTCTAAGCAGTTTACAGAATCTGCATCCTGCCCCTAACAATTAAGGTCATCAGTTTACCGATCTCAGAAGGGTTGAAGGCTGAATCAACTTTGAGTTGGTCAGGATCAAACTGCTGATTGTGGACAGAGTTAACCTGCAATACTTCATTCTAACCACTGTGTCACCAGTGCACTGTGTCACCAGGGCTCTTTCTTACTTCACTATGATAATAACTATTATTAAGATATAACTCAGTGGGTTATCTTCATGAGTCATAACTTCTACCCTGTTTTCCCCAAAATAAGACATCCCCTGATAATAAGCCCAATCTGACTTTTGAGCACAAGGCAATAAGGCCAAGCGCTTATTTCCAGGCTCAAAAAAAAAATGATAGGGTCTTATTTTCGGGAAAATACGGTAGAATATGAATTAAACAAGAAAGTATCCTGAACCCACTTCTATTTAAGGTTATATAAACTTGATGATTGATATTATTTAAAATTGTGCATAAGCACTATTTATACAATGATAATGCAGTCATTATGTCTCAATTAAAAGTAGAGCTAATGAAGGTACTGAGATTCCTAATTCTTTATTAGAGAGAGCAATTGATTAAGCAACATTGATCATTTACTCTAAAAGATTATAAAGCTAACCTGGATTATTAATGAACAATACAGAGAGCAGGAGGCATGCTTTATATATGGGAGGAGATTTTTCATTAACCTAGAAGATGTGAACTCCATATTGGTTAATTAGTGAAAACATCCTGCCAAGGAAATTAGCAACATTTGCATACAGGACAAAGGGTGATGATGCTTTATTTTAAATTCCAAAATTGGGAGATAAATATAGCATATACAACTCTATCTTTGTCCTGCTGCATCCTCTTCTCCTGCAGCATTTCATCACAGATTTCATACCTATATATATATATATATATATATATATATATATATATATATATATATATATATATGTATAGGTAAACTTTAAATTAACAGAACAATGCAAAGAAAAGAGAGTAAATCGCTGAAATAATGACAAATGGAACTTTAACAGTCAAGAGGTTAAACTATTAGCAGCAATCAGGAACAGGGGTTTGATACAATGTTCGGCTGTGTTTACTGAAATATAAGCACTTAATGAAAGTCTTGAGGCATGTAAACAGGAAGATTTTTCTAAAAAGTCTGCTTGTGATCAGGTAAAAATCAGTCTTAGTTGAGAGCCATCTGTGAGACTTAATCTCTTCAGTGGCGGAAAAGATCCAGTAATGCTGGGGATTCATTGGAATAAGTGTGAAAGCAGGTAAAGAAATTCAAAGGTACAGGAACAAGGATGATAACATAGAGGTAGACTTGTCCTTTTAAAAAATTCAAAATGGTTATGAGTAAAATAGGGAGAAATGAGAAGACTGTTCTTCCTTAAAGCCAGGGATGGGATTCAGCCGGTTCGGACCATTCAGGCAAACCGGATGCTAATTTTACATCTGATTTGCCGAACTGGTAGTTGAAAGGACTAGCTGGCCCCGTCCCTCCCACGCCTCCCCTCCCAGGAGTCTCCATGCAGCCCGTTTTGGATGCCATGTAAGTGCAGTGCCCGCATGCAGGCTCTGGGAGGGCAAAAAGCAGGCCTACCGGAAGTTCTGGAAGTCCAGAAATGGACCCATTTCCGGCCTCCGGAGCCCAGGGAGGCCATTTTCGCCCTTCCAGAGGCTCAAAAAAACCTCCAGAGCTTAGGGAGAGTCAACCCTCCCCCAGTGCAGGAGGCCGAGTAGGCCACGCCCACCATGGTCACGCCCACCCAGCAACCGGGCAGAGAATTGGTTACTAAAATGTTTGAATCCCACCCCTCCTTAAAGCCATAACAATAATGAAACTAATAGAGAAAAGATAAGACATTGCAATTGGTATGTTTTTTGCAGTAGGGGAATCAGGTTTTGTTTTGTTTATTTACTGAACCGCTGTTCTGCCCCAGCTATGGACCCCAAAGAACGCAGCACACACAAACTCTATACAAAGCTTATTTTACTCAAATAACTTAGTCTTTATCAACCAAAGGCTGTTAATAAACTGTTAACAGAATTCTAAGATAAGGCAGCCTAACAGAATTCTAAGATAAGGTAATCACAGTCTTACTAGAGTTGGCAGAAAGCCCAGAAACAATTTTGCAGAGAATCCAGATGTGAAGGAGACTGAACTAAAGTTGTTCCTCCAGTTTGCTGCAAGCGGTGTTCTTCCTTAAATAGGCTAAGGGAGTGGCCAATTAGCCCCAAGCCTTACTCTCAAGGAGACCTTCTCCTGAGGACCACTCCTGCCTTTTGGCAGCTCTGCATGCCCATGCATTGAGAAGAGGCTCCTCCTCTTCGTCCTCTTCACTTAAAGGAGCTTCTGGAGGTTCTGAAGGCCCTGGTTGAATCCCTGCCTCTGGCACCACATCTTCTCCAGCCTCCTCACTGTCCGACTTGAGCAACAGCTGCACAGGCTGCTGGCACAGCACCACACCAGCCTCCTCATTGCTGGAATCAGCTACAATCTGCACAGGCCACTGATGGGCCATAACAACCGCTAGCCCATTTTATTAAAGGTGCAGAACTTAAACTGGGCTTTTTATTGCCCATCAGCAAAACTTTTCAGCTGAGCATTTTGAGAACATTATTGCAGGTGGTTCACTATGGTTGTAATATTCATACAGGGTGAAGCCAAGGGCATGTATTAATACATTTCAGATATGGTGTGGAAGGAGAAGGAGAAGAGAAGAAGAGTAAGAAAGTTTAGAAAGTTAAAATTAGAAAAGAATTTAATACTCAAGAAGCTGAGAAGAATGGATTTTGAAATTGAGTGAATTAGCAGAGATGGCAAAATATAATGCTTTGATTAGAGACAATGGACTGGATAGCTTTATAAGAGACTGGGAACCATTTGTGGATGTTAACAGAGGGATTTGAAGATTAGTGTAATGTTTAGTTCAACCTAGGGGTGTCAAACTGGCAGCCTGCGGACCAGATGCGTCATGCACAAGCCACATCCACCCCAGCTCTGCAAAGGGAAAATAATATTGTGATATGTTACGTGGCAGCAATGTGAGCCCACGAGTTTGACACCCATGCCTTAACCTGTTGATTGGAGAAGAGTTTACTGCTTTTTTCCTTTCCTTTCCTTTCCTTTCCTTTCCTTTCCTTTCCTTTCCTTTCCTTTCCTTTCCTTTCCTTTCCTTTCTTTCCTTTCCTTTCCTTTCCTTTCCTTTCCTTTTTTTTCCAGCACCCAGACAGGGTAGATCCTACATATTAAACGTTAAATTTATTTGATTACTTTTTTTCTCTTTTTCTGTTCACTATTTTTTTCTTTTTTTCATGTTGTTAGTGTTGAATACATGCTTTTGTTTTGTTTGTTTTTCTGTCTTTTATTTTACTTTTTATGATAAAACAATAAATAATATAGCAACAACACTTAGACTTACTTCACACTGCTTTACAGCCCTCTCTAAGCGGTTCACAGAGTCATTATGTTGCCCCCAACAATCTGGGTTCTCATTTTACCGACCTCAGAAGGATGGAAGGTTGAGTCAACTTTGAGCCGGTCAGGATCGAACTTCTGAACTTGTGGCAGCCAGCAGTCAGCAGTGCTACATTCTAACCACTGTGCCACCATGGCTCAGTGGTGGGAAAAGCTGCACACTCAGGTGGAAGATAAACAAATGTGCATGAGAATAAGTGAGCCATGGAGAGATCTCACTCTATAGGAAATGTGGGAGTCAACAATGAGAATTGGTAGAATCATGTCACAAGTTGGAAGGATGGACCAAAACTCTGGAGGATGGAAGCTGCAGTGGTGAGTCCAGAATCTGAATTCAAGGGAGTTACTAAAGTTGCTTCCTGGAACATTCCTGATAGTCTTTCTGATAAGAAAATGGGATAATATGAGTCTATTGTCTTAATGGGGCACTTGAGCTGGGAAGGAAAGGAAAGAAAGAGTACAAGAGAAGAAATAGACAGAAGAAGAAAGACTACATAAAGGGAAACAGTGAAGAAGTGAGGATGGACATTCAGGAACAGAGACAATGGGAAACAAATGAAAAAAACCAAATTTTGTAATGTAATGCAAACTCCTTCTCTTCTGCACTTGCAGTGAGACACCTCAACTAGGCGAGGAGTGGAATTTGGATTCTGATGTTACAATGAATCTTTGATCACATTGACAATATCTTGGCTTTCTCCAAGGACTCCTGGAGGTGAGAACCACAATGAAGAACTTTCTGAAAGTTAAACGGGCTATATTATTAGCATAGTATACAAAATTGTCTGCTAAAATGTCTTACCTCTCAACAACTTCTTCAGCTTCAACTTCAATAATACATGGGCAAACAATCGATACAAACCCAAGGTAAACTGCTCCAAACTCGATTGCAGAAAATACAACTTCAGCAACAGAGAGGTCAGTGCCTGGAATGCTCTACCCGATCCCTTTGTTAAAGCCTCAAAACCTCACAACTTCAATCTCAAACTGTCTACCGTGGACCTCACCCCATTCCTAAGAGGTCCATAAAGGGGGTGTGCATAAGCGCACCAGTGTGCCTACAATCCCTGTACTTACTTCCTTTGTTTATGTTTATACCTATACCTGCTATCTTGTACATGTTTGACAGATAGATAGATAGATAGATAGATAGATAGATAGATAGATAGATAGATAGAGATAGATAGATAGATAGATAGATAGATAGATAGATAGATAGATATTGACCAAAAGAGAGCAATCTTGATCTTGTTTCCTAGGGTTGGACTATATGGAAGCGCATTTGGGTGAAGGATACAGCAGAACAATCAGAGAAGAAAAGAGGAAGAGATAAATTTTGGTATTCTGAAAGTGAGAAAACTAAGGGAAAAGAACCCTTCCCTGTCCCTGCTTTGTCTTTCTGGGAATTAAAATATCTCCTTTAGCTGTCCCAATCAATCTGCACATATAAAGACAGTTATCATCCAGAAATCACATCAAAATTGGGGGTTTGGTCACTAAATAATCAGCTTGACAATAAAACCCCCAATTGCATTGTAAAAGAAGCAACAACCTAATACTGCCATCTCTTGGCCAATGAGAAAGGTAGCTTTACTCTTCTAAATACTTTTTTTTTCTCTCTGGATGCAATTTTTATTTATCACAGTAGGTTGGACTGTAACAGCATAATTGCACAAATGCAGGAGCCCTTTAATAGTTGTGTGTTAGGACCTATACTGTACAGGATAACCTGGATAAATGATGTGTGTGCAGGTGAAGAGGGAAAGGAGAAGGGAGTTTGGAGATGAAGAAAGTTGCAGCTCAGCAAAGCTGGGAAGGAAAGCTAACAATACAGAAAACAGAATCAATGTTTAAAAAAATCTTGACAGACTGTAATGCTGGATCAATGCTAACAAGATAAAATTCAACATAGATAAATGCAACCTTGCATTTAAGATCCCCCCCTCTTTTTTTTCTTTTCTTTTCTTTTTTTTTTTTTTTTACAAAATCAAAGAGACAAATACAGGCTGGAAGAAACTTCAGCTGGCAGAAGTACAAATGTAAAGGATTTAAAGGAATTTTAGTGAATCTAAGCTTAATATAAGCCTGCAGCTCAATCAAACGTGATCTTACCATGTTTTCAAGGAAACATCAGTAAATGTTACCGTTTACTCTATAACAGTGTTTTGGGGTCACATTTGAAGTGTCAAGCCAAGCTCTAGGAGTAAATTTTAAGAAAATGGATCAACAGGAATGTATCTAGAGAAAGGAGCTCAAAAGATCCAAGCCAAATTAGTTGGGAAAAAATGACATGTACAGGCTGAAAAAAAAATTGAGCCAAAAAATGACAGAAGCCTTCACATCTTTAAAACTTATGCAAAAATAGTAAATATTGTTTCAGAGGGCAGAATAAGAACCACAGATGGAAAGAAACAGATTTTGATTAAAGAAAAACAGTAATGTTTCAAAAGTAGATAATATTGCTTTGAGCATAGTGGGTTTTCCTTCATGACAATTTAAGCAAATGATGGACAGCTATATAGATATATCATAATTTTTGGAGTATAAGACACACCTTTTTCCCCCCAAAAAGAGGGTGAAAATCTGGGTATGTCTTATACTCTGAATGTAGCCCTGCCCAGCTTTTCAAATAGAGGTTTCAGAGGCTAAAAAAAGCATCAGAAACGAAGCTTCAGAAAAGAAGCCCCCAAACAGAGCTTCAGGAAAAAAGCCTCCAAACAAAGCTTCAGAAAAGAAGCTCTCAAACAGAGCTTCAGAGGCTTTTTTTCTGAAGCTCTGTTTTGGAGGCTTTCAGAGGCAGGGAGAAAAGTTTTTTCTGAAACAGAGTTTCAGAAATTTCAGAGGCAGGAAAAAAAGCAAAAAAAAGCAAGGCACAGATCTCACAATCAAGGAACCTGTTGCTAAAATTCTGGGAACAGCTGATTGGGGGTATTCCGGGAGGCCAATCCACCTGCCAATCAGTTTTTTTCTTATTTTCCTCCCCAAAAACTAAGGTGCGTCTTATACTCCGGTGCAGTTTATACTCTGAAAAATATGGTAATCAAGGAATCTTTTATTGCCAATGCAATAAAAATAAATTTTCTTGCTCGCTCAATACTGCCATTCTTATGCTTGCTCCTTCTTGTAGCAAAAACCTCCATATGTGTGTGAGGCAGAGAGAGATATATAGTTTATCATTTCGCTCATACCTTGTAACCTTGGCTAATCTTAAAATTCCCTTTAATGTTCTGATGCATTCAGAGCTCTAGATTTTTCCACAATTTCATTCTTCAATTGATGAAGTCTACCTTTCTAGAGAAAATGAATCTATTGTAAATGGCCAGTTAAGAGTGCTGACAAAAAACATTCAGTCAATAATGTTTAATTGTGATAGTCCTTTCACACATACAAGTTATCATTTGAGGGCATGCAAACACCGCAGGGCAAATACAGTAGGTGTTTAGATAGGAAGCATGTATAGAATTTGAGAAGTAAGAAGTAAAGTACTTGAGGGACTAAGAAAGTAATATGAATAACTGTTTTTCTCCAAAGGAGCTATGTTCTTTTTCTTATTCCCAAACTATGTCCTTGCAAAAAAAAAAACTTGCAGTGCCCGTTAAATTGAGAAAGGATACATTGGACCAGAATGACTTAAATGAGTGAATAAGAAAATGAATCAATATCCCCTCAGTCATAATTCATATACTAATCATGCATCAAAAGATTTCAAAGAAGAACTGTAAAATAGCAGGCCAAACTTAGCCCATAAGCTGTTGATTGCCAATTAAGGGTCAATTTCCCAGTTGGATATCTAATGTAGATGCTAAACCCTTGAGAAGATTTTTTATTAGGTTCCTCCTGTTTTGTTCTGTCCCCGGCTTCCAGAATCTAAGGACTTAAGTCTTCTAGTATATTCTTTCCATCTGTTTTAGGTACTATCCAGTGGTGGGTTTCAAAAAAAATTACTACTAGTTTTGTGGGCGTGGCTTTGAGTGTGGCATGGCTTGGTGGGCATGGCTTGGTGGGCGTGACAGGGGAAGGATACTGTAAAATCTCCATTCCCACCCAACTCCAGGGGAAGGTTACTGCAAAACCCACATTTCCTCCCAATCATCTGGGACTTGGGAAGCAGAGAATGGATGGGGACAGGGCCAGTCAGAATTTTTACTACTGGTTCTCCAAACTACTCAAAATTTCCACTACCAGTTCTCCAGAACTGGTCAGAACCTGATGAAATCCAGCTCTGGTACTATTCAGAGATCAGGCGACTGCCAAATTGTGCTTTGAGGATTAATACAAAGATATTTCTCTCTGCAGCACCATTCAGGAGGTCACTCAATTCAGAAGCCAAAGAAGGACTTTGGAGAAATTAAAGGAGTTTCTTTCTGAGAAGTCTGGCTGGAAATGATTTTTTTATGCCAAATTAAAGTGAATTTACCCATCACAATCCAGAATCTTACCACTGATGAATGTGTAAAGGGAAAAAAACCTTTAAAATAATAATAATAAAAAAGAAGACAGTGAGAAGGAAAAATCAATTAATATAGCCTTCTGTAATTCCCCCATTCCTTCTTCTGACAGCCAGTGTGGTATGCAGTGTTACATTTTTCTCTCACTGCAAGTATTGATATGGAATAAATTGAGGTGATGATCATTAATGACAAGGAAATATCAGGCCATTTTATTTTATTTTATTTTATTTGCTTTTCATGATGGTGGCAAATAGATAAAATGCAACAATGACTTGACTGGTGCAGTACTGAACGCAGAGAGAGTATGCTGTTGAAAGGCATCGAGAAGGGCGAATGGGTCTATATGAAATCTGTCTTGGAAAACTGTCACTAGAACAGCAGATGCTTCTACTAGCAGCACAGCAGTTGGCAATGATTACAGCCAAGAGAGTAAACAAGGTCAGAAGAGAAATAGCTAATGCAGACCTAAACAGGGCTAGGGAGAAAAAAATGCACAAAACATAACAACTGAGATTAAATAACATTCAGGTCATGACAGAAAACAGTAATTGAAGGCCAGTGCCGCTTCTTCTATGCTCCCTTTGAGTTATAACCAAGCTATTCATGTATAGCTTGCTGCTTTTGACACATTGATTGTGGTTTGTATCTTCCTGTTCTTCCCAACATCCCCTCCCATCTTTTACACACACACACACACACACACACACAGTAAAACTAATCTGAAATTTTACTGAATCAATGGTGCTAAGCAAATCAAGACTTTTACCCTAACTCCCATTCTAGCCCTAAAACCATTGTGATAGTAAAAGTATCTTAGGCCAGATATAAGCAATAACCCTGTTATCAATTATAAACACCAAGAAATTAGTACTGAGAGTGTGTTGACTGGCAATTCGGAAATTTGAGAAAATGTTGGTTAAAATGTCCATCAAGAGTAAGCTGTCAGGGTTCCAACTGATCCCCTAATTAAATCATGAGCCTCGAGCCAAGCTTCAAAAGAAATCCAGTTATTTATTAGTGCTTCATGTTGACAAGTTCCAATTGAAACCAACTCTGACCTCACTTAATTCATGCCCCAACTCTGACTCTGTTTCCCCCTCCCCACAAGATGTATCATCAGTCACATTCCCCAGCGAAGCAATTCCACGGGTTGTAGAGTCCCTCTCTCCAGCCACTGTGGGTATCCGTGGAGATGGCCTTGACATAGAGATGACTGGAATGTGCTTTTGTTTTGACTGAAGTGCGATTCCCTCGCTGCAGCTGCGAGGCTTGGTTTCCCATTCCCCTGACTATGGTAACTCGAGAGCAAGTCAGGAATGCTTTGGGAGTTGACATAAGCATTCCCAGGCCTGTAATATCAATGAAACAAAGTGGTGGAATTTCTTTAGCTCCCTGAGGTGTTTCTATTGATCAGGATTCTGATAACTCTAATGATTGATCTAAAGATTCTTATGTTGAAATAACAGAAATAAAATTCAGGCCTTAGCAGGTGTCTAGAGTTATGGAAACCTAGATAAAGAAACCACAAGCTTACAGCTGAGCATGTGATCATAACTACAGGATGTGTGCACAAGTAGTTTTGGTAACTTTTATACCATATCCACTATAAGCTATTTTCCTATTATGTAAAGAAGTATAACCAAGAAACATATATATGCTTGCCTCAAAATTTATTTGGGGTTCTTCCAATCTTATGGAACCCACTTTTGTCTAGAGCTGAATAAACATGTTACCTAGAGAGAGAGTTTAGACTCTGCCTCTTTGTTTTGTGCCTAGTTCCTGGTTCCCTGCTTAACATTTCCTAAGAAAATCAATTTACTTTTCTCTTGCAATTCCTATTTTTAAAAAGATCCACGTTGTGGCTGAGAGGCATTCCGTTATGATCTATAAGTTGGTGATTTGATTTTAGCATAATATAACAAAACAAGTTAAAATAATTACAAATTAAATATGGCAGGGATTTTGTTAGGTACAAAGTGTCAGACTTCGATGTTATCTCAAAATAAATGAATTTCCAGATGGCCGATCTTTGAGGAAATTTTCTCTTTATTGAGCATTTACTGTCCCTGGCTCTTTCGCAGTTAGCACTAGCCTTTGCCCCCTGCTAGCCTTTGTCCCTTTCCGTTCCCCAATACTCTGCGCCTCATTGGCCATCTTCCAAGCCAGTCTCCCCATCCCATCTCCATCAGTACACAGGAATGTCCCCCCTCCCATCCCATCTCCAAGGAGACAGTATCTTCAAGGGAATTAAGTAGGCAAAAGTTCAAGCTTCTCCTCTCCTTTTGTATGCCAGTGCTGGAATGCTGACACAAAGTTAGGTGTATACCAATCAACTATTTCAAATTTCCCAGTAACATCATGTTGTTCAAAATGCAGTCCTTGTGCAAAACTCTGTTAGGAAAAACCTTGGCTGTAAACAGCCAAAAATACTAAACTAAAAAAACAGTAAACATCTTTATATTAAATTCCTCCCATACTCTGCTTATTTTCCATATTTTCCCTCTAGGGACTTCTGATTTGACACCTCTTTTATCAACAGAAGATTTATCTTCTTTCTGATGGTGAATGCAACAAGAAAGGCAAAACATATATGAGAAAAAATGGAATGCTTAGCATACAGTTCTATGCTGAGCAAGAAGTCAAGAATACATGATGTATCTTGACTGCTTAATGTTTAAAGGGTAAAGGTATGCAGAATACAATGATGCTAGTGGTAGGTTGGTTGGGAATGTGAATATATGCATAGTGTTTGTATACAAATGATACTGTGTTGTTAAATGGAACCCAAAAGTTTGCAGCAAATGTAGACTAGGATGAAAAAAGGAGTTCCGATGTGAAAATTAATATCTGAAAAATAGGGTAGCATATTTGACATGGAAAATTGAGTATGATTGCATGGCTATACATAAATGGCAAAAATAAATTTGAACAAGTAGATGAATTTGTGTACCTTGGTGAAATACTAAAGATGGGACATGGATGGATAAAAATTAAGATATGTAAATAATATTGGTAGAAACGTGATGGAAAACATGGTCTGTTGCCACGGATGCATATTTGTTGAAATAAGTAAAAATAGTTATGCAAATGAAGAATCCTTCGGCTTTGTAAAGTGGAAGTAGGGGTTAGATATGCTTGGAAAAATATTAAACTAAGTTGGGTGAAGTGAGAATGCAATATTTAACAGATGTGCACAATAAACCATTTATTTGTTAATACATTTTTATTATGTTTATACATAATACTCTTTTCTAAGAATATGGGATAGATTTTTAAAAAAACCTAGATTGTATCTGAAAGTACCTTTATGGATTTCATCTTAAGATTCATAATATAGAAGAGAAGTGGCTTGATAATCCAGGATCTATTGGAAAATTATCAAAGGGTATTTAAAATCAAAACAAGAGAACAATTAATAACAGAATGATATTGTTGTCAATGGTTTTCCCGTTAACAGTAATCTGAAAGATTTAAAATGGATACAAAGACTTATGGAATGGACCAAAGTAAGTCAGAATTTGAAACACAAGTGATAAATTAACGCAACAGTATAACAGAGTTAAAAGGGGCTTGGAAGAGCTTGGAAAACTTTTTTGATAGAGAAAAGACATCTATGTTTATTGCCACCCTGAAGATTGTTACAGACTTGAAAAAAATGAATGTATGACATATGGTTTTAATTAGACTATAGAAATAAGAATATGTAATTTTAGAGAGTTTAAATATATTTGTGCTTATAAGTGCTGTGAAGAACTTCTTTGTACTTTTTTTTATTTTTCCCTTCTTTCACATTTTGCTTTTTTTATTTCTTTTTTCTTGATTAGTTTGCTTTTCTTTCTGTTTCAAAGTTTTAATAACATTATTTATGAATAGCATAATACCCCTGTTTTCCTCACAACAACTACCCTGTGAGGTGGGTTGGGCTGAGAGGCCCAATATCACCCAGCCAATTTTCTCACAATCTTCTGATTCCTAGGCCAGCATCTTAAGCAGTACACCAAATGAATTCATGCAGACCAAATACAAAATGAATGATGACTGCAAGAAAGAAATTAATGAAGTTGATTTGATCATAAAAGAAAATGAATGAGATAAAATTGCAAAACAATCAGGGGAGTTGTAGATAGACATGAAGAGATCCTAAAAAGAGAGAGAGGTGAGAATTTAAAGAACAAAAGGCAATAATGAAGTGCCAAATGGGAGCAGAAGTAACACAAAAAGGTGCAGAGGCCTACAGGAAATGGAATAGGGGTGAACTAATATTGGTTACTCTCATATCCAAAATCAGGAGGAATTTGGTTGCACCTTTTCCAATTTGCCAATTTTACTAAAATACAAGCTAGAGAGAGCTGCACCTTATTTCATTAGATGAAGAGAATGAGTAAACTAATGTAGGGTTGAAATTTGGATTAGGTAGGGGGAAGGAAGAGAAAGACAGGGTAGTTACGCAAATGAAATTATGTGTGAGACCAAGGGTGGGCTGCTGGGGGTTTGCAGGGGTTCAGGAGAACCTCTAGCTAAGATTCAGTGCAGTTTGGACTACCCCAAATCCCACTCCTAGCTGACCCCATCCACCCCACCCTACCCCTCCCAGGAGTCCCCATGCGGCCTGTTTCGGATTCAGGTAAGTGCAGGGTGTGCACAGAGGCTTGGAGAGGGTGAAACACAGGCCCACCAGAAGTTTGGAAAGGCCGGAAATGGGCCCAGAGGGCTTCTGGAGCCTGGGGAGGCCATTTTTGCCCTCCCAGAGGCTCAAGGAAAGCCTCCGGAGTACAGGGAGGGCAAAAACATCTCCCCTCCACCTTGGTGCAAGAGGCTGACTAGACTATGCCCACCATGGCCACACCCACCCAGTAACCGGGCAGAAAACCACTTGCTAAAATTTTTGAAGCCCACCCCTGTGTGAGACTGATTATAAATGCTATGTAACCAGTAATGTGTTCTAAACCCTTTGTGTTTGTTGAACTCTTTCAAGGTAGTCTGAAATCTTTTGATATATACAAGTTCTGGAATCACTGTCTCTCTCTCCCCTTCTTATTGTTAAAGTCTCATTTTTCAAAAATGTTACCTTCGAGGCCTGGAGTAGAGTGCCCTGGGATGTTGAAATGCTCTGATATTATTTTGTTCTTGTTTTGAATATTGGTGTCAAACTTGTATTCATTATGCCCACTTGTCCTGTGTCGAATCCAGAAGAAGATTGTTGGCAGATGACGGTGTGCATCACATTCTAAAAAGAACATTTGAAGGCGTCTTAAGTTTTATTTGTGTAGCTGTTGGGTCCTCTGTAGTTTTATCATTGGTATAAATGTGTGTTGTGGCCCGCTGGTGGCCAGCAGAGCTGGCAGCAGAGTCAGACAGTGAGGAGGTTGGGGAGGAACTTGGGCCAGTCGTGGGGGCTGGGGAAAGCTCGGACGAGGGCTCTGTGTCAGAGGCAGAGAGGGAGCTAGACAGCAGTGAGGCAAAGGAACAGCTGGAACCTGTTCCCAGTGTGTGCATGCGCAGAGAAGCCAGAAGACAAGAACAACTCAGAA
This sequence comes from Masticophis lateralis, assembly GCA_030761175.1. Lineage (NCBI taxonomy): Eukaryota > Metazoa > Chordata > Lepidosauria > Squamata > Colubridae > Masticophis > Masticophis lateralis. The sequence continues at coordinate 193,601,389 of JAUDYJ010000001.1, read as the reverse complement.
AGTAGGGTCAACTTGGGAGTAAAGCCACACCTTGGAGGTGATTGGCCCCTCCCATAGGAAACAAAAGAGGAGCGAACAGGGAGTGGGCTTTTGCAGGAAACAATTCGTTCATTCCGTGACTCTGAGACACTCTGTGCCAAGTTTTGTCTTGTACTGCGTTTGGAAACAAGTTACCTGGCAGCTTGCCAAGTGAGATAAAGTGTTTGGACAGGCCTTGATGACTGTGAATGAACGTAATTCACAGTCATGTAAATAAAAGAGGTTTTGTGGGAACCAAGACTCTGCTTCCTGCTTTTTAAGGGAGCCTAGGTCAGAACAATGTGGGGACAAAGCAGACCTCTTTTTGGTGCAGGGTCTGATTCCCATGTTAGCATCATTTCATCAACTTACAAAAGCTTACACCTTTTAATAAATTTATTAATCAGAAAAGCTGTGACCTCCTGATTTTTTGGCTACCATCGGCTCTCCTATATTATCTTATTTCCTTAATGTCTTTAGCTTACCATTTCTCATTTTTTGTTTTATTTCCAATGTTCCTTAGCCCACCCACCCAGATGTCATCATGAATGATCTGTGCATGCACAGAACCTTCTGCACACATGAGCTCCCATTATGAACCAGTAGCAGAGGTAAGTAGAACCCACCCCTGATACACACACACACACATACATACACATACATACGCACACATTGTTCACACATTGTTGCTGGAGACATGATGACTTAGCCCCTAGTTAAAGGCAACTTGATAATAGCAAATTCATTATCTAGCCAGTTGTTTCCCAGTTACAATTTAGGATTGGTTGTGAAAATTTTGGTTTACTTTTCTGTAGACATGCTGTTTATTTCTGAGTAGTGGTGCATGGTAAAGCTCTGTGTAACTTTATCCCCTTTGTATCTATCTGCAGTTTAAGCAAACCCTATAAAATTGGAGCTTTTCCCCCAGAGCCTTTCCTTGAAATGGGCAGGAGAAGGTTTTATTTATATTTCATATTTCTAAACCACCCATCTTCTTTAGATTTTCTTCCGCTGCTTTAAGCTCAATAAAGCACTTAGACATGCTTATTTGGATTTCTTTAAAGGAATAAAAAATCATTTGGCTGTCATGTTGACTGGATCTATAGGAAGACTAGTCCTTTAAAAATGGAGAGACACAATATGTGCCTGTAGGAAAATGGAAGAGTTAGATGCATTGTGCTCTGTGAGGCATATCAGAATAGCCCTGTCTGTATTTCTCATTCTGAGTTGCTGACAGATATAGAGGTATATGGATATGTGGAAGCATACCAGGGAACTTAAGTGTCAGCTGACTTATGAATTAGATTGTTATTTCACCACAAATATATGAGGTTGTTTCCATTATGGGGTAAGTATGTCAAATGCTCAAGAGCGCCCAACGGTGCTCTACCTAATGATTGTAACCAGTGGTGGCTTTTAAACTTTTTTACTACCGGTTCTGTGGGTGTGGCTTGGTGGACATGGCAGGAGAAGGATATTGTAAAATATCCATTCCCATCCCACTCCAGGGGAAGGATACTGTAAAATCTCCATTCCCTCCCAAATCCAGGGGAAGGTTACTACAAAATCCCCATATCCTCCTGATCAGCTGGGACTTAGGAGGCAGAGAATAGATGGGGGCGAGGCCAGTCAGAATTTTTACTACTGGTTCTCTAAACTATTCAAAATTTCTATGACCGGTTCTCCAGAACTGGTAAGAATCTGCTGAAACCCACCTCTGATTGTAACCAGATCCATAAACAGCCAATATAGCAAGTGAAAGAACAACAATTGCTAGGAAAAAAGAAAGAGAATGTGAAGACCTATTTAAGATTAAGTCATGATGTAAGCCAGGGCTGCCAAACCCCTGGCCCATGGGCCAGATGTGTCAAGTGCCGACCACTCCCACACCTGGTTTAGCAAATTGGGAAAAAAAGTCCCAATACACCACATGACGCCACCATGATGTGAGTGATGTGAGTTTGATACCCCTGATGTAAGCATCATTAAGAAATCTGAATGCATGGTTGAAAATGTCAAAAAGTGACCACTTGTTAAATTATTTGGTTAAAACTGCTTCAAGGGATCAAATATATAAATGCTGTTAAGAAAAGTTGATTGTATTGAATGTAGCCCAGTTAGGTTACTGGGAATATTGATAAAAACAATATATGCTTTAGGAGAGTTCTATGAAAGCTCAGTGTAACTAAAATTACATATTGTATTATTATTTACACTTTCAAAGGACCTTTTAGATATAAAATCATGGCTTTAAATTGAATAAAGGGTTTGGTTTGTTAAACACAAGTGAGTTTTGGCTTGCATCTCTGCTCCCAATATCTGTCAAGAGTGAAGAATCTTCCAGGGAAAGACAGCTAAATATAGGGTCATTTATCTTGATTAACCTGATGGGACAAACAAGTGTATAAGTCAGTTAAATGCTCACACCAAACTGCTATTTCTGGTAAGAACAGAATATCAATGCTTCTTCTGTGCTAAAAAATTAAAGATTCATCAGATGAGGATGCTGTTGTGATACTAAAATAAACTGAGCTCCCTGTCTATCAACGGTCATAGTCACTGGGGGCCAACCAATACTTTCTGTTTTGCCATTTCCTCAATGAACTCTCCAGACTGATAACAAACTAACAAAGAAGTTTCTGGTTTGAAGACATATGTGTTACTGTAGAACTAGCAGAATTATTCAGGATTCGTTTTTCATGTAGCTCTTGATAGTCTTAGGTGATGTAATGGCTCAACAACCCAGGTTTGAGTGTCATGCAATGGAGTGAGCGTTCACCTTTGCCTAGCTCCTGCCCACCTAGCATTTTGAAAGCATGAAAATGTGAGTAGATAAATAAGTACCACTTTGGTGAGGAGGAAACAGTGCTCTGTGACATCATGCTGGCGATATGACCATGGAAACATCTTCAGACAGTGCTGTCTCAACATCCTTGAAACAGAGATGACCGCCACCCACTATAGGTGGCAACAACTAATGGAGTAAAATCCACAGGGACTCCATTCATTTTTCCTTCCTTGACTGTCATAGAATGAGACATCAAATAAGTTCTCTTTGGCAATTCAATGGTTCCCAACCTAATTCAGGATTACTGGTGAGATAAAACATAAAACATCTACCTACACTCCTTCAAGATTGGAATAAAAAGTGAGATACTTGGCACAACAGATTTGATACTGGATAGGCAGCTGCTAAGCCTATTGATAGAGGCTTACATATGATGGAGATGTGTTATCCCAAAAGAAGGATATTGTCAGAGCTTGCGATTTCATCCTCGAAATAATTTAATTTCCAAGCCGTATATTTAGAAAATATTCTCTTTATTGAGAGATGCATCCAAGCCAGACAACGGTGCAGACAGTACTGGCACCTCCATCCAAAACCCCTCCTATTCCTTCCCCAAAACTGCTCTCCATTGGCTGCCTTCCAGATACTCTCTCTTATCTGTCTCTTCAGTACCCAGGAATGTCACCCCTCCCAACATCTCCCAGGAGACTGAATTCACCGAAAGTTTTTCTAGGTGAAATGTCAAACTTTTTCTCCTCCTTGCTTCTATGTCAGTTTTGGAACACTGACAGATATTTTATCATTTGCTATGATTCTGGATGGAATATTCAAGTATAAAACACATAATAAAATAATCTCCCTATATAAATATTTATATATCAAAAACATGTCCCATACATGTGAAATTCAGCCTCTGGCCTTCATTTTACCAGCATGGCCCCAAAGTTCTCCAGTTTTGCCGATATTTTAACTTAAGGGTTGTCAAAATTTTAAAAGCATGGAGCTTTGCATTGATTCAAGGAAAGGTCTATTTCATATGTCACTTTATTTAAATTATGTGTATATGTATGTATGTGGGGAGATTCTAATTAAAAAGTGCCTCTAAACAAAGTGTCACAAGTTATTTTTTACCAACTTGGATAAAGCAGATTTTTTTAAAAAAAAAAAACATATTTATGTGTTGTTATATCTTCAGTCTACTTTTCCTGCAGGAATTAAATGCAATGTAGTCAGTAGTCTGCTTTTTATCCTTATTATGACCCTATGCCAAGATAATGCCTGAACTGACTTATAGATTCCATATTTCTTCTTTGTTTACACCTCTGTAATTAAAACAACTTTTGAGAAAACCCTATGGAAACATGGAGAGGAAATGGCCTTTGCAGAAATAAAAAGAAATAATAATAATTGGCATTAACAGAATTTGGTAAAGATTGGTCATCAACCTTCAATGTATTTAGGATGTTTTTTTACAGGCATATTGCTAGGTACTGACTATACTGTAATAGATAATAAGAAAAATATTCACTTGGGGAAGTGGAAGAAGAAGCAGCATTCTTATTTATCTATATGTGAATTTTTAATGTGGACATCCACTGAACGTTTGTGGTTGATGTGCAGATAATAGCACCATTTATATTTATGAACTACGAAAACTCCATGAATAGAGAAAAATCTGAAAATTACCACATCACCGTATGATTAAAATTTAGACTTAAACAAACAACTATTAATGATGGAATATTCTGAATCTTTACAAATGCTAATTACAGAATTATTACTTTTATGCATATTTAGTCTTTCAGATTTATGTTCTAAATATTCCTTTGCAATATCTGCAGGTTGAAATCAATGTTCTCCATCCTTGATGGACAATTGATCCAACTCTTTTAACAACTCTTTCAAATAATGAAAAACAGAATAGATACATTTCCACCTTCAATGATTCTTGTTTTGAATCTTTAATGATTCTCCTAATTCTGCTTGGATTCCCTTTTCCTTATCCTGATGAAGGATGAAAATCAGCATTTGATTTAAAATGATTCAATTTGATGATGATGATGACAGCCGTCATCATCATCATGTACACCTGGGAGCAGCATTTTAAAATACTCTGCTATTAAATGACAACAACAAGGTGGGGAAAAAAACCTTTCTCATTTTTGAAGCAGCATTTCAGTCTGTGGCTTTTCACTGGAGTAAATGAGAACCAGCTGGCATGAATGACATGCCTGTATTTGAAAACAGGAAAGTGTTGCTGTATGATTAATTTTCCATATTAATATTCATCTCACTAATATAATCAGAAAGATGCTAAATGCTTTAACATTTTATTGCTAGCTAGAAATGTGATTATGTCCATTTACCTTTAAACAGGAATGGGCCATGCAACAAATTATGTTTCAGCAGGCCAGAAATGAATTTGACTTTCTAACAAAGTTACAACAGTATAATTCAGGATGGTTCTCTTTCTAACCCAAAAAGGTTTATAAACATTTTGCTGCTGCAGAAATCCATTGGCTGTGGTATGAGTAATAGGTACGTACCACAGTTCTTGAACGGGATGACAACAAGTTGATAGAAATAATTCTACTGATGGATACGGAAGCTTCAGACCCTTTCTTATTTGAATATCCTCCTGAATTTAGAATTTTAATTACTTGATTGTGTGACAGAAGATAGATAGATAGATAGATAGATAGATAGATAGATAGATAGATAGATGATAGATAAATAGATAAATAGATAGATGATAGATAGATAGATAGATAGATAGATAGATAGATAGATAGATAGATAATACACAGATAGATGATAGATGGAGAGAGAGAGAGAGAGAGAGAGAGAGAGAGAGAGAGAGAGAGAGAGAGACTATATTATTGCTAAAAGGCAGTAAAGGTTCCCCCTTGCACATATGTGCTAGTTGTTCCTGACTGTAAGGGGTGGTGCTCATCTCCGTTTCAAACCCAAAGAGCCAGCACTGTCCAAAGACGTCTCCATGGTCAGGTGGTTGGCAAGACTAAATGCCAAGGGCATACGGAATGGTGTTACCTTCTCACCAAAGGTGGTCCCTATTTTTCTACTTGCATTTTTTACGTGCTTTCAAACTGCTAGATTGGCAGAAGCTGGGACAAGTAACGGGAGCTCACCCTATTATGTGACACTAGGGATTCAAACCACTGAACTACCAACCTTTCAATCAACAAGCTCAACGTCTTAGCCACTGAGCTACCACATCCCTAAAAAGCAGTAGAAGGGGTTAATTATGCCCAATTTTGCCCACAAAAATGTGATGTGGAACACATCATGAGCCGCTGATGTTTAAGTGTCAATTTAAGCTAAAGAAGCAGAACTCAGTCATGTCATGGGTACAGTATATGTGAACATATACAGTACCCATGACTTTCAAGGAGAACACCAGGACTCACTTTGAAGCCTTGAGCCTCATTGATAAAAAACCAGAGGAGCTGGGAATAAACAAACAAACAAACAAGTAAATAAATAAATAAATGCTATTAAGGATAAATGTGAAATGCCAGAAAATGAAGGAGCAGAAGATATCAAACTGAGTGTCAGAACAAACCATGGAAATTGCCCACAAGAGAATAGAAGCTAAAGCCAAGAAAGACAAAAATCTCAGGGATTGTAATGGAATGTGTGGATAACCTTGGGGAAAGAGGGGAAGATATGTTGCCTAGGAAACAATAAGACAAGAGAGGCTGGAGCCCCAAGTGGCTTAACGGTCAGAGAAAGAAATTTAGAAAGGACTCGCTCTAATGGATCAAGCAGTTAAAAATGGAGGCAGCAAGTTTCTACTTTCAGGCTTGCAATATTCTGTTTAATGTAACCTTACAGTAAAATAGAATTAGTTCATCTGGCCATGTTCCCTGTCTGATTACACAGGAAAGCTGACATAAATTAAAAGCTTTAGAATGTGATTAGAAAAGACAAGAAGCAGCATTATAACATCTGTAAAGCCATAGAAAATGGAAACAGACATGGGAAAACAGGGTAAACATATTTTGAAACATTGCTGAACTCAGAAGGAATTCCAACCTCAAATTGATATGCTAAAAGATGCTAATTGACAGATAGAAACCAATTCTAAGAAGCTCAAAGGAATATACTGAAATACTATACAGTAGAGATATCAACATCTAAAACACCTTGGAAGATATTTCATATTTACAAGAACCATACTAGGAGATGAAGTTAGATCAGCACTTCAGTCACTACTAAGTCGAAAAGCCGTAGGAGTTAATGGAATACCCACTGAAATATGGAAAGCAAGAGAAGAAACCATAAAAGTTCTAACCAAGTTACACAAGCAAATCTGAAAAGCGACACAGTGACCCATCAATAAGATATCAATCTACATTCCAATACTAAAAAAGGAGACTTAACCATGGGAAAATGATCATACAGTATCCTTAATCTCAAATGCTAGCAAAAAATGCTAAAAATCATCTAGTGTAGATTAGAGACCTTCATGGAGACAGAGATGTTATATGTTCAAGCTAGCTTTAGAAAAAGCTGTAGAACATAAGACAGTGTTTCTGTTTGCATTGGATAATTTAGAAAGCCATCTTAAATGACTTAGATGAGGGAATAGAAGAGGAACTCATCAAATTTGCAGATGACATTAAACTGGCAGGAATAGCCAACACCCCTGAAGACAAGCTCAGGATCCAAAAAGAGCTTGACAAACTTGAACAATGGGCCCTATCCAACAAAATAAATTTTAATGTGGACAAAAGCAGTATTCTAGTATTTGAGGAGCTGCCACAAAGAAGAGAGGGGATCAAATTATTTCACAAAGCATCAGAGGGCAGGACAAGAAATAATGGTTGGAAACTAATCAAAGAGAGAAACAACCTGGAATTAAGGAGAAATTTCCTAACAATGAGGACAATTAACCAGTGGAACAGCTTGCCTTCAGAAATCGTGGGTGCTTTATCACTGAAGGTTTTTAAGGAGAGACTGGACAGTCACTTATCTGAAATAGTATAGGTTCTCCTGCTTGACCAGAGGGCTGGACTAGAAGACCTCCAAGGTCCCTTCCAGCTCTATTCTATTCTAATTGTTCTAATTCTAAGAATGTCAAAAAGAAGTCAGTATGTGCTTCATTGATTATAGAAAGGTCCTTGATTGTGTTGATCATGACAAACTGCGGAATGTGTTTCAAAAAATTGGAATCATTGTCTTCATGAGAAATGATTATATAAGTCAGGAAGCCACAGTACAGACAGAATGTAATGAAAGAAACTGGCTCCAGGTTGGCAAAGGAGTGAGATAAGGCTATATATTTTCCCTTTATTTATTCAAACTATTTGCTTAAGGGAAACTGGATTGGAAAAACGAGCCTGTTTTTATAATTGGAGGAAGAAATATCAATAACCAGTGTTATGCTGACAACATTACCCTGACGTCTGAAAATGCAAAGCTATCTGCATGTTTTAGTAATAAAAGGCAGGGAGTGCTGTGAAAATATGGGAGTAGGATAAAATATAAAAGAAAACAAACTAATGATTAACAGGTACAATAACTAGCATTAACAATCATAATAAAAATATTAAATGACTTTTAGGATCAACCATCAACGGTAAGGAATAAATAGTCCAGAAATGTACTGCAGACTAGTACTTAGTAGAGCAGCCATAAATGCCATGAAAGCATGAAAGAATTGGAGGGAGGGTAGGAAGATAATGATGGAATGATAGGGAGGGAGGGAGGGAGGGAGGGAGGGAGGAAGGAAGGAAGGAAGGAAGGAAGGAAGGAAGGAAGGAAGGAAGGAAGGAAGGAAGGAAGGAGGATTTCTGATATTGCCAGTCAGCTTCCCATAAGAAAACTCAGTGGGGAAGCCAGCAGGAAGTCAGAAGTTGCTCCCACTCCCACGGTTTTTGGGCCATCTGTGGTCATTCTCTTTCTTTGTTTAGATAAGGAAATATCTCTGAAATGATGGCCCAACAGGTCGCAGATTGTCTACTTATATACTCTAAGTGTCTGCATGTGTTTTGCTGCATAATGTGTAATATATATGGAAATCATTCTTGAATTTAATATTTATGTAACCAGACCCACATTCTTGTGTATCTGTACAGGAAATTAAGGAAACTTTTGTTTGGTTGCTTGTTCTCCCTGAGTAGCTGCATTCCCTACTCACTGTGAAAGAAGCACTGAAAGAAAGTTAGAAAGTTCAGTGGAGGATCTACCAGCAACCATCTATGTGGAGAGTGGTGCACAGTAGTTGATATCTCTACTCCATCATGGCACTGAGGAGGGTGCCAGTAACCTTACTACCTCCTGCCTGATTCTAAGCAAGATCTAGCACAGGAATGATATGTGAACCAAAACAGAACTGAATTCACAGTCCCTCCATGCAAACATCTATTCCTGATGACTCCAAGCTCATAATACAATTCCCAGCAGACTCAAGACTCCACCACCTCTTACTGATACTCTTACCAAGTGTTTGAGTAATGGCCTAATCAGTCATTGTGCTTCAAAGCAACTGAATCCTTGTCTAGAACCTTACCAAAGTCTGTGAACTGTATCTGGGCATGGAGTTTAGCTATTCGTGTCTATGTTGTGTTTGCTAATATGTTTCAGGAGTTGTGGGCGCACTTTCGCTGTTATGCATAGGTTTATATCAGGGTGGCAAGACTTTTGTGTGCTGAAGCAGAATGCATTAAATAAAACATAGGGGGAGGACTGAGTTCATTAGCATTTAATGAATAACAAATTGGCTGGCCTCTGCTTGTAATCTGAACTTGTTTTCCTCCTGCCTTTTTTTTTTCCATTTTCATTATCGGCTTTCATGTAAATGAAGGGACTACACAAACAGAATTAGATGTGGCAGCTTTCTCTGCAACAAACTGTCAGAAGTGGGTTGGCTAAGTGAAATTGCCAAGCATTCTCTTCCTTCCCATAGCAGTGATCAAATGGTACTGTTCAATAGGTCCTCTAGCTTCCAACATCTTGATATGGATGGGAGATACATTATAAGATAGAGTTTTTATTTCTCATAGGTGATTTTTTGGTTGGTTGGTTGGTTGGTTGGGTTTTGGGGGGGGGGGTTGGAAGCATGTAAATGTAGCAGTGGTGAAATCCATTTTTTTTTTACTATCGGTTCTGTGGGCATGGCTTGGTGGGTGTGGCGTGGTGGGCATGGCAAGGGAAGGATACTGCAAAATCTCCATTCCCATCCCACTCCAGGGAAAGGGTACTGCAAAATCCCCATTCCCTCCCCACTCCTGGGGGAAGGATATTGCAAAATCTCCATTCCCACCCCACTCTGTGGCCAGCCGGAGGTGATATTTGCCGGTTCTCCAAACTACTCAAAATTTCTGCTACTGGTTCTCCGAACTACTCAAAATTTCCCCTACCAGTTCTCCAGAACCTGGCAGAACGTGCTGGATTTCACCCCTGAAATGTAGGTGGAAAAACATATCTGCCCCCTCTTGCGTAGTGTTGCTTTACTAGGAAAAGCTTGCCTTTCGTAAGGTTTACTTCAGACAATGCAGTCGGGGGGGGGGGTGTCTCAGCAGCTGTTTACACCTTGCTCTTTGAGGAACGGATGCAGAATTTCTTTTGGACTAAAAGTTGCCCCTGGGTTCTGAGTAGTATGGGGCCATGCTGTCAAAGGTGGGTGAAAATTTGAGGAAGGTTTTAGAGGCTGCATCGAGATATAATACATTGAAGCCTAAGGATGTGCAACTCTGTTTAGAGTCAAGCTGTTAGGTTTCATTGTGATATACTTTAAATTCAGCTGTTATAAACCTGGAGCATAAGCATCCAACAGGAACATTTACCAAGGAACAGGTAAAAATAACCAATGGCTGTTTCTCATCTTGAAGCACTATCCAGAGAAAGTGCATATTTCACCATAATGGAGATGGCAAAGACATTTGTTAGGTCTGCATTTCAATACAAATTCATATTTACTCAGTTTAAAAGAAAACTGATTCAGAGTATCAAGAACTCAAAAGGACATGCATGTAGTGATGTGACCTGCAGCTCTTAAAACCATATGCCTTTTTAATAAAATATGTTAGTCATCAAAGATGCTACCAGACTCCCGATTTTCTGCCACCATAGACTAGGCACAGCTCTCCTCCTACAACTTCTACCTTGGATTGTCAACATTGACAGAATTTATGTGATGTAATCTTAGAATCCAAAATTGGTATGTCATCAGTAATACACTTTTAAACATGAGACGTTTGTTGAAAATAGCAATAGCACTTAGACTTATACACTGCTTCAGAGTGCTTTACATCCCTCTCTACGAAGTTTACAGAGTCGGCATATTGCCCCCATCAACCTGGGTCCTCATTTTACTGACTTTAGAAGGATGGAAGACTGAGTCAACTTTGAGCTGGTCAGGGTTGAACTGCTGGCAGTCAGCAGAATTAGCCTGCAATATTGCATTCAAACCACTATGCCACCAAAGCTTTTCTGAACCCAAAGTGCATATAAAAGTTAGATTTGTACAAGATTCATTTTTTCCATCAAAACAACAACAACGACATTAAAGAAAGGTCTATGTAATAGAATTGGGAAAAAGATGGAGCAGAATAATATGCACATTATAATCAAAAAGTACAGAGAGTTCTTTTTAAAAAAAAAGAAAAGAAAAAAAGTACAGCCATATGTTGAACTAGGTTAAAATAAATTTTAAAAGTGGAAATCTACAAAACTGACCAGAACTGGACTAAACAATTCCTTGCAAACCTGTATTGGCTGGAACCAGCAAGTATATTTTTATTCATGGAAGTGGCTCGCTCTCTTGTAGCATCCACTGCATGCACAGATTGATGAAATTATCTATTGCCAAGAGATCAATGACACAGATCCTGAATAAATTTGTCAAAGGCTGAAAATTGAAGATACCATCTTTGGCATATTTTATTCATAAATAAATCTTGCTGAAATCAATGGAACTTCCTTAATAAATAAAGAGGCTAAGAAAACAACAAAAATGTTGTCTTTATAGGTGTGCAATTACATATGTGAAAGATAAATCTGCAAAATGTTAGTAATATATAATAGTCTGAATAAAAACTATTGATAATTGCTATATAAATGGGTAAAGTCTTACATGCATATACCTTGAGTTTTTTTCCCTGAAATGTATTCCTATAGACCTGAAAGATCTATAGAATTTTAGAATTCTTTTAAATCTAACCCAGGTTCATGAATTTTGAAAGCACATAAAAATGCAAGTAGAAAAATAGGGACCATATTTGGTGGGAAGGTAACAGCGTTCTGTGTGCCTTTGGCATTTAGTCATGCCAGGCACATGACCACGGAGACATCTTCGGACAGCGCTGGCTCTTCAGCTTTGAAACAGAGATGACCACCGCCCCCTGGAGTTGGGAATGACTAGCACATATAATGCTAAGAGAACTTTTACCTTTACCTTTAATTGCAATCTTTCTCCAATATTGCACTATAGTTCCTGTCCGCCTTACAATATGCCTATGCCTGTGATCTAGCCATATATTGTGCTTGTGAGTAGAAAAAGGCCAGACCCATCTATGTCATGAGTGAAGATAAATGATCTAGTTGGTTCAATGCTTCTTGGATTTATGTATCTATCTCTAATATACTGTAGCTCTGTCTATTTTCTCTAAAAGCAGACAGAACTGTATTCTTATGTGGATGTATGATTTATTTATTTTTGTGCTGTTGAGTCAGTCCTAATTCTGGCAACTTCCTGGAGAAATCATTGGAAATGGTTTGTAACTGTTTGATTCCTAGGTGTAAGAGAGTATGATTGGCCCAAGATCACTCAGCTAAAAGCCAATGCAATCCTAGGCTGCATTAACAGAGGGATAGAAGCAAGATCACATGAAGTACTAGTACTGCTTTATAAAGCCTGAATAAGACCACATTTAGAATACCACATCCAGTTTTGGTCACCATATTATATAAAAAAGATGTTGAGAATCTGAAAAAAGTGCAGAAAAGAACAACAAAGTTTATTAGAGGGCTGGCTACTAAAACACATGAAGAATGGTTGCAAAAATTGGATACATCTAGTCTAATGAAAAGAAGGACTAGGGGTGACATAATAGCACCATTCCAATATTTGAGGGGCTGCCGCAAAGAAGAGGGGGTCAACCTATGATCCAAAGCACCAGAAAGCAAGAAACAATGGATGGAGGCTAATCAAGAAGAAAAGCAACCTTGAACTATGGAGAAATCTTCTAAGAGTGAGAACAATTAACCAATGGAATAGCTTACCTTCAAAAGTTGTGGGTGCTCCATCATTGGAGGTTTTTAAGAAAAGCCTGGACAGCCACTTGTCAGGAAGGGTAAAGGGTCTCCTGCTTGAGCAGGGGTTTGGACTGGAAAACCTCCAAGGTCACTTTCTGCTCTATTATTCTGTTACTCTGCTTAAGGCAGGGGTTAGAAAGCAGTCTCCCAGTTTCTAGCCTGATACTTTTACCATTATACCAGATTGGCTCCTAATGTAGCATGAGAAGTATGGAACCTTTTAGATGCTTTGTATTTCATTGTCTTTTATCTGTAGTTAACCTGTGCAATGGCAAGATATTATGCATGTCGTATATCAGGGGTGTCAAACTGGCAGACCGTGAGCCAGATGCATCACGTGCAGGCCATGCCCACCCCAGTTCCGTGAAGGGAAAAAATATCACGATACATCATGTGACAGCAATGTGATGCTGCAAATTTGACACCCATGTTGTAGATCAAAAAATTTGGTAGGCACCATAGCATGTAACATAAGAGAAATATTATGCACAGGACTAACATCCTGCAGGTGGTTCGAAGCAACTTTTCCACCCTTCATCTCCTAGAATTCCAAACCACCTGGAAATTTCAGGTTAGTGAAAACTGATTAAGCATTCTAATGAAATAAGAAGGCGATTGGCAAGCAAACCAAATAGTACTAGATCCACTGTGGTCTAAAACTCCCCCAAAGGGAGAAGTTTGGGGAAAAAATGAAAATGGTTAAACGTGGGGTAAGCTATTTCTTTTTTTTTTTTTTTACAAGATCTCATGAAATTTAGGTCATGTATTTCTTTGTAAAAATGGTGTGTGTGTGTGTGTGTGTCTGCTTGAGTATATTATGTGTGCATTGGAGCATCCATATATTCAGCAAAACCATGCTCTACTACTCACACCTGAAAAGACAATATTAATACAATCATGCAATCATGATAATGGTCTCCTGAAATTCAAATTATACATTTATATTTATGGATTCAAGTTATGTATTCATAATATTCAGTCTGATTCACTTTTATAGGTCTTGAATTTTATTCAAACACAAGTTTGCGCTGTCTCTTTTGTATACTACTCCATATTGGTACGAAAATTTGTAATCATTTTGCATGCAGTTTTTCTAAATGCAGACTTGTTTCATATCCTGCAGAATTTTGAAAAAAAAAAACTACGGCAAAATTATTTCTGTTTTGCATATTAATCCAGAAGTTGGCAATCATGTTAATATCAAATGACTTTTACCTAGTCTGTTCCCAAGAGGAGATCTCTCCTTTCCAGCTCATGGTTAATGTATATAAACTGATCAACTTGATTTTATGAATATGTGTATATATTTTTACTTTCAGTATAGTAACGAAGTGAAAACCTACCTAATTAGTAGAAATAAAATATGGATATTTTCTCTATATGGGAAAAGTTTCAATAATTGCAATTCTATCTTATAGAAAACAGCCTGCTTGGAATTTAACTGCCAAAAAAAAGAAAAGAAAGAAAGAAAGAAAAATCTTAATTAATGTAATAAAATTAAAGAAATCAAATTTAATTCTTTGCCAAATTAACTATATTTTGTTTTCAAAAAAGAGGCATAGCACATGTTGATACATCTCCTTTTTATATGGTGAACCTTTAGTCTGTTCCTTGATGCAATCAAGATCTTCCAACGCTTATTTCTGTGATCTTCTCTAGATTGTTGTTTTTTAAAAAAATCTAAAATTTGCAGGCTTCACCACAAGATTCCAATTATAATAGCAACAGGGAGAAACTTTCCTTTAAAAGTCTTGGTTTTTAAGACATAAATTGTCAGCAAAACTAGTAAAAATGTCACCTGGGTATTATGTTTTTATTTTTTTAAAGTAATAATTAAATATAAACCTGGGAAAGTTAAAGACCAAGTGAGTGAAACACTTATGAACAAAATACACATATGGAATATTTCATATTATTATTTGCCTAAATCAATTCAATACAGGATGAAGGCCCTTTCATTGAAGGTTAGAGACCCAAATCTACCATGCTAGTCCATTACAGGTTGGTAGTAAATGTTTCTCAACTTACAATTTAGGCAAGAGGGAGGGAGAGAGAGAGGGAGGGAGGGAGGGAGAGAGAGAGAGAGAGAGAGAGAGATCCAAAGTGGAGCTAGACTTCAAAATTTCCCAGCTTCTAGTCCCGTATCTTTAAAAATTAGACTAAACTAATTCTCATTTTACACACACACATAAAAATGAAAGAAAAATAAGGGAGGAAACCCATAAGGGGGAAAAATACAAGATAACAATTTAATAGGATATGTGACAGGCATTATATATTTTTCTACCTACACATACCCTGTTTTTCTGAGTATAAAATGCATCTTTTCCCCCCTAAAAGAGGCTGAAAATTTGGGTGCGTCTTATACTCCAAATGTAGCTTTTTTGAAGCTTTTTTTCCTGCCCTAACGAGGTGCTAGTGAGTGAAGCGATATTCCGTGCTTTGCCTGCTTTTCTCTTTGCTTCTGTCTCCGACAATCAGATATGCTTTAGAAGCTGTTTTTTATCCCCAACCAGGCACCTGCATGCACTCAAAATTAGCAAACTAATGTGCTGAAGCTGACTAGACTAAGGACGCTAGCCAGATGAAAACCTGGTAGGCAGAATTTTTTCCCCCTATTTTCCTCCCAAAAAATTAAGGTGCATCTTATACTCTGAAAAATACAGTAGTTTCCTAAATCTTACCAATGGATCTAAGACAACTGTTACGTAAAAATCATACAATCTGAAGTTCAGAATTTGTATCCTACATCAATCAAGTCTCAAAGCCTATTTCAGGGACACAAAGGACTAAACAAGTCATCACCTCCTACATTTAATTACCAAGTGATATCATACCATTGGACTGAGATGGGAGTCAACAGCTCTCAAAATGTAGCTTCAATTACAATTCCCAGCAGCCCCAGTCATCAACGGCCAGAGATGCTGAGAGTTACAGCAGACTGACTAGGTCAGGTTTACACATTAGGAGTCCCATCTGCTAAATCAACAGACTGTACTTTCTGCTTGATGCATTTTGCGTTTTAGTTTAAGCCATTGACTTCAGGAATACTGAGCTGAAAAATGTATTCTCCAATGACCTCTTTTATCAACTTTCCATTTCTCATGGCTTGTACTGCGTTCTTGAAATGCTGAAGGAACAGAAAGGCTACAGGGTGTGAGCCAGTGCTTATACTAATGCCTTATTCAATAGCGCTGCTATTCACCATCCCCATGTCTGCCTTCGATATAACTAATATAATGCTAAAATTATCCTCTAATATCCCTAAAATCCTGTCCTGTAAGACTCTTCAGTTTTTGTACTTCATTTCCAAGGGGTAAGGGTGGGGGTTGCATTTTTTGAAATAACAGAGAATGTTGCTGCTATTTTCTTCTTCTTCTTCTTCTATTATAACTGGCATTCTTCATCCCTCTAGATATCCTCATCTGAAAAATGTCCCATGGGAATAGTTCTATCTAAAGCCTTCCATGGGGATTTCATTGATCAGGAGGAAGCTTGGGAGCATAAGGAAAAACTACATAGCTCCAAAGTCCATGAAAAATTTATCCGCACCCCTCCAGAATTCAGAATTATAGCTATCAAAAGTTTGTCCAAGTTGCCTGTTTGGAGAAAGAGAAACAAAATCATCCTTTCCCATCAAATCAAAAGAGGGTAATTACACAAAACACAGAATAAAGGTTCAACCCCAAACTAATTGTAATTGCTTCTTAATTAGGACATGCATGGAAGCCACGATCAAAGATGGTTCATCTTTTCTCTCCTTTAAGCTATAATAAATCAGAATCAAGGATCACATAAAAGTATCGAAGTCTGGTACAAGAGTTGCCACGCTATCAAAACTCCATAAGTGGATATGACAAGTGTCATATCAAATTTAAATATGTAATAGCAATAGCACTTAGACTTATATACTGCTTCACAGTGCTTTACACCCCTCCCTAAGTGGTTTACAGAGTCAGCATATTGCCCCCAACAATCTGGCTCCTCATTTTAACCACCTCAGAAGGATGGAAGCAGGGATGGATTCTACTTACCTTTACTACCGGTTCGCAATAGGATCGTGTGCACACGCTTGCTTTGCTCATACACACGCCAAGCTTCTGCTTGCACAGATCACCTATGACAACATCCGGGGCAGTGGGTGGAGCCACCTGCCGGTTTTACTACCGTTTCTTGCAAACTGATCCAAACCGGGGGTAACCCACCATTGGATGAAAGGCTGAGTCAATCTTGAGCCTGGTGAGGTTCGATTTGCCAAACTGCTGGCAGCCGGTGATCAGCAGAAATAGCCTGCAGTACTGCACTCTAACCACTGCGCCACCAAGGTAATCATAAACTTGTCAAATATTGCACAGTAAGCCTGTAGGTGGAACATACAGGATCCAACCACAGAGCAAGCTGAACCCTGGAATTTGTGTCAAGGCCCATACAACAAAATCATGGGCAGTTCTTAAGGAAACAATGATCAAATCTTTAAAGGCTGCATCTTGGCTAGGTTCTGATTATCTATATCTGCCTTGCTAAGATCCAAAGACCCATCCTGCTCAGGCTTTCTCTGATTTTTAAAAAAATCTATGTCTGCTTAAAATGTGACAAATAAATTAGAACAGCAGCTATACTGTTTGACATTGTATCACTGATCTAACCTCTATGGCAGGGCTCATGGGCCGGATGTGTCACGTGCTGGCCACGCCCATGCCTGGTTTAGTGAAGGGGGGGGAAAGGCCCGATACGTCACATGACGCTGCCATGATGACGCGAATTTGACACTCCTGCTCTATGGAGATCTGTGGAATACAGTCCAATGAACAGATGATCAACATACTGCATCGCAAAAGCTAAAACTACTAGAGTGCAGAATGCAAAGAGATAAAAAAACCAAAGCTCTAGGTTTAACAACATAACTTTGGGTTGTCACAGTCTCCTTTAGAAGAAACATTTCTCTAAAATTGAACAATTTTATTTCCCTAAAACCTAGAAAAGGATGTTACACCATTTTTTTTCCGTACAGGACTGCAATAATTCCTAGTATTAAACCTCCAAAGTAGGAAACTGGGGAAGAAGGAAGGGAGGGAGAAGAACTTTACAGAGCTACTTGATAAAGATTTATATCATTCTGTTAATCACTCGTAACATTATTATTTTCCAACAGTGAATTAAAAAGCCATCCAGGTTGTAATTGGTAGCTCTCTGGGTTTGGTGCTCTTTGTTTTGTTTTGTTTTTAATTCTGCTCCTAATTATTCCAAAATTTATTAGTCCATAAATTCCATACTGATGAAAGCCTACAGAAGTAATCAGTAAGAAAAGTGCTTTAAAATTCACTCAGGGTTTTACATATAAAACAGTTGGAAAGGGAGCTAAGCAGTGAACTGTGGAAAACATACCACAGAAACATAAATGTGAAAAAGAGGATAACAACGGATGTGCCCATAAATATGAAATTAACAGAAAATAATGGCCTTAAAGGAGATTGTTCAAAAGAGTTGACTTTAATACTAACTGCCCATCACAGCACATTCAGGGGTGTAATAGCAGAGGACATTGTGTGCAGTTTCAGCAAAGTAACTATATTAAGTTTCAATTTAGTACATTCAGTTGCAAGGTTTTTTTTTTCCTCATGATTCAGTTATAGTTCATTTAACACAATGCCCTGGAGAGGTTTATCTTCTAATTTTTGCCATATTTGATAAATAAAAAGATCACATTGCTTTGAATTGCTTTTTATTGTATTTCCATCTGATTGGCTTCTTCCCAGTATTACATAATGTACACTGAAAAAAACAAAATGAAACCCCTGAATGACTCCAGATGGTATCATCATTGCTAACTTGGTTTCTAAGTGAAATATGCAAGAATGTATAATGTTAACTTCTCCAGAGAGGTGCAGAAGATCCAGAACACTTTGCATGCAGTCTGGAGGGAGAGGGTGTCCTTTTGTAAAAATAGTTTCGAAGTGTTGAATATGTTGTGCAACTCCGTAAGTTTCATTAGGAGAGACTTCCTTATCCAGCGCATCCAAAATGAGTCTATCACAATTTGCTATGGCCAACTCATCACAGCCAACTCATCATGGCTAACTCACTTTGGGACAATTCGCTGTTGGGACAAGAGGCACACTAATATAAAAGAAATGGTAGAATGGAATCATTTTTTAAAAAATGCAAAACAAGGAACAAAACAAAATTAAAATAATTTTGTATTTATTTTAAATAATTAAATTGCATTGCTAAATTGTCCTGCGATGAATTGTCCAGCAGCAAGTTGGCCGTAGCAAGTTGGCTGCGGCAAGTTGTCCCATTTCGACCCAAATTTGTCCATGTAATATTTTAATACACCAGAACTTCCTTGTCTACAACCTTCTCTCAGTATCAGGATCCTCAGATGCTCCAGAATATAACTGAGAGGCTCAGGGAAACAGGAAGAGAAGAAATCCAACCAACTGACAAATGATATATATATATATACAGTCTGCTGATAGATACAGTTAGAATTTAACCAACATATCCTGTTCCTTGTAGGCACCATCAACATGGCATCTAAAGAAGCTTAGACAAAAATCCTGAAAACTAAAGGAAAACTGGATCGTGACAGATCAGGCCTGAACCTGTCATGGGACAGTATTCCAAAACTATTTTCCCTTTTAAATTTCTACTGCAGGCAACTGAGCCCTTGAAAACCTAGTGCCAAAAACCTGAGAAACTCAGTATACAATCCTAAGACGTATTTTTATTTATCCCTCAACCGTCTGTCACTTTCCTCAATGGATGCCTACATTAAGAGTAGAATAACCATCTTCTGCCTAGTGTGAAGGTATTGATCTTCCTTTTAAGAGAAAAGATGATAAATTAAAATTCTAATTTAATTTATCTATAAAATAGATAAATAGTAGAATACATCAGGGAAAGTACACACTATTGCTTTGAGAGAAGATTAAGTGGTAAATAAAACTAACCCTAGTTGTTTCATTTAAATGAAGCACAAAAACAACTGTGATAAAAGTTAAACAAATAATTTTAAAATGCCAGGTGGTAAAACACCAGGATTAAATGGGTTCCCTATTGAGTGGTATAAAACATTCATAGATCTTTTGCTGTCAAAATTTTATCAAGTGTATGAAGAGATAGTTGATAAAGGAATGTTATCACCAACATTTAATTAGGTGTATATTACAATTATACCAAAACAGATAAAGCTCACATTCAGTTATAATTCAATTTAACTGATTAATGTTGATACAAAGATCTTTACATCAAGTGATATCATTCATCTGTTGGATTAAAATGCATGCATTAATTCAGAAGACTTTAAACACTAATAGAGAGACTAATATAGAATGAAAACCAGAGACATTTTTTGGAGGGGGGGGGGGTTTGATGAACAAGCAGTTGGAAATACTCATGGAATTTTTGAGGTTTTTTTACGTGCACAGTAGTGGAAAAAGAAAGGATGTTACCTACAATGGAAGAATGGTTGTTGAAATCGATGGAACTGGCCAAGATAGCAAAACTGACAGTTTTAATTAAAGAAATCACACTGATTAATTTTAATTCTGATTAGAAGCCCCATCTGGATTTTTTGCATGACACATGAAAAAAATTAAATTATGATATATGGATTTGATGATTAAAAAATGAAAGTGATGTTGTTAACAGAGTAAGAGTTTAATGTAAGTTTATACTTAAATAGGTTGTAAATCTGACATCATTTATTTGTATTTCTTTTTCTTTCTTCCTGCATTTTGGGCTTTGGTTTTTTTTTTATTATTATTATTTTTTCATCCTTTTACCTCAATTATTAGTTATTGTTAGCCTTTATATTTTTAAAAGTTTAATAGTTATTTTTAAAAAAGAATGATCATGTGGTTTATAAAAACTAAGCGAGTAGCAGATAATATTGGGTTAGTTGTAGATGCAATAGATTTGAATAAAAATAAAGATCAATTTGTAATCATACCATTAGATGCTGGAAAAGCCTTTGACAGAATACATATATGTTTGCTGTAAATAGATTTAGATTTCTTTTGGAATTCATAAAGCAGATTATATATGCTTTTAAACAAATTTATTTAAGCAGTACCATTTGGAAGAAAACACATACAGGAAGGAGGAGTTTAATTCTTCTCATTTAATAGACATCATCATTTTAAATAAGATTAAAGAGTGGGCATAACTTCTATCTGAAAGTAATTAAATGAAATCATCAGTGTTTAAGCTTTCCAATAAGAGAGAAATAAACATTTTAAAAGCAGGAATTATTTCACAGACTTTGTTTCACTGTTTTTACAAGTTCTTCTCTTTAGTGTTCCATGCATACTTGCTGAAATGTTTTAGTTAATGTTAATTCTTTCCAAGAACTTTAGAGGCTATAGAATGGTGATTAGCTATTCCAGTGGGGAAATCTGGCATCTCTGCTTACAGACTGACTTTTCTAGTGGGTTTAAAGATCAGTTTGTCGGAAGAAAAAAAATCCAGGTCCAGTTCACGGCTGGAAGCTGATTGGAAAGAAAGTTAGTTTATTGATGAGCAGAAGCACCAACAGCATGTGATTCTGGGGCAGCTGACAAAATTGAGTTGAGAGTAGGGTGGGTTTTTATACCTTTTTGATTTCTATGGGGTCATGTAGGGGTCATGGCTGGCTCTATAGGCAAAAGGGGAAATGCAAATCCTAGGTGTTTGTCTGAGCTAATCTTGTTTTACCTAATCCCTTATCTGGAGTTTTTCTTTGAGACAGTCTTGATGAATGGATTACCAAATCTGCATTTCTATAAACTGGCCTCCTCAGTTTCTGCTTGGGGCAGGGAGACTGGTGCTGCTGTCTGCCTCCTTTAAGATTTTTTCCCCATTTCTCCTTTAGGGGAAATATTCTATCCTGCCTTTTTAATATGCCTCAAAATATTTCATTCTCGAGGAGGGTGGGTGGGTGCTGACGCTCTACAAGTTGTAATAACAAACTAATAAAGTCTTGGCTCACAACACACCAGATTTAACTGTGGTTGAACAGAAGAAAGTGTGGATAATTGATGTGGCAATACCAGGAGATAGTAGAACAGAAAATGAAAAACTGGAGACAATCACAAAGTATCAAGCAATGAAAATCAAAGTTGAAAGATTATGGCATATGGTGGTCTGAGTGTTGTTTATTTGTTGGCTGAGCAACCAGGTCCAACAGCTGCAGAACTACTGGAAGAAAAGGTGTTTACCTGTCACAAATATACAGTGGTGGAAAACAAAGAAATAATTATCTGTTTTTACAAATCAAGTCCAACAAGAAGAGGATATTTGAAACAAATACACCAGTTCTGGAAAGAACAACAACCAGAATCAGAAATAACAGAACAGAAGCTAGCAGATCAACATCGATTTATAATACAAACTAAAATAGTCACAGAAGCAGAATTGGAAGAACTGCAAAGATTTATCCAGGACAAAGAAGTACTGTAACTCAGAAAGTAGAGACAAACATTGGGAACTGGCAGTAAGAAAAGCCAACAGAGATATGCAATTATTTTCATTTGGAAACCAGGCACCCTCTCCTCTGTCTCAGGAAGAACAAAGCCCTTTAACTAAAGAAGTAAAAGAATTGAAACAAGAATAACTGAGCATCTAGAACAGAAGAAAAACATCAGAATAAGGCTGCCTGCATTGAAGCTTGTTCCAAAGAAACAGCTAACAGTAAGAGAGTTGGAAGGAACCTTGGAGGTCATCTAGTCCAACCCCCTGCTCACGCAGGAGACCTATAATAGGGATTCGAACTGCCAAATTGCCGTCCTTTCTGATCGACAAGCTCGGTGTCTTAGCCACTGAGCCACCTAGCTAGCACAAGTGTTAAAAGATGCAAATATTGCAATATCAAGTATAAGAA
Source organism: Masticophis lateralis (assembly GCA_030761175.1). Taxonomy (NCBI): domain Eukaryota; kingdom Metazoa; phylum Chordata; class Lepidosauria; order Squamata; family Colubridae; genus Masticophis; species Masticophis lateralis. The sequence goes on along the minus strand of JAUDYJ010000001.1, from coordinate 193,578,440 downwards.
CCAACTCACTACAAGAAACAAGCCAATCAATGTATAACACAGCTGCAGTTATAACTGAATACCTGGGATACAAAATCAACAGAGAAGGGGAAAAAAACCAAACAATGCACCACAAAAGTGGAAGATTAGATGGGAAAATAAGATCAGCAAGTTGAGATCAGATGCAAACAAGCTACAACAGATGAAAGAAAAGAACCTGAAGAACAATAAGAACAATGGATACTTAATCAAGAAATACCAGGGGTGAAATGCTCTTGGTTCAGACCGGATTGCCCAATTTGGTAGCGATGCCGGTGGTGGTTCGGAGAACTGGTAGCAAAAATCTCTGTGCCCCCCACCCCCACCCCCATGACCAGCTGAGCCGCGCGATGATCAGAGGCTTTTTTTTTTACTTTTAAAAGGATTTTTTCTGCAACCTCGTCTGAAGAGGTTGCAGAAAAAAAGGCTTTTAAAAGCCTCTGATGATCCCAGCTGAGTTGCCTGATCGTCAGAGGCTTTTAAAAGCATTTTTTTTACTCTTCAGCAGCAGAGGCTGTAGAAAAAAGGCTTTTAAAAACCTCTGATGATCCCAGCTGAGTTGCCTGATCATCAGAGGCTTTTAAAAGCATTTTTCTACAGCCTCTTGGGCTGAAGAGATTGCAGAAAAAAATGCTTTTAAAAGGAAAAAAAGCCTCTGACGATCAGGCAACTCAGCTGGGATCGTCGGAGCCTTTTAAAAGCATTTTTTTACAACATCTTCGGGGTTGTAGAAAAAATGCTTTTAAAAGTAAAAAAAAAGTTGGCCACCTGCACCCAGTCATATTAACCCCCCAACAAGCCACTCCCACAGAACTGGTAGTAACAAATTTTACATTTCACCACTGAGAAATACCACTTAGAAACAAGGAAGATCAAGGAAGCGCTGGAAATAATAAAGTAGCAAATAACAGCTAGACTCAAGAAGATCAGCAGATATGAAGCTCAAATTATAGGCCGAACCTCCAATTTCAATCCAATCAGAAATATTTCTACCAATCCATCAGTGGAGAAACTGCACTGAATCAGACAGTACCTGACAAAGAAGAAACAGCGCAGTTCTGGGCACAGATATGGGATAACCCAAAGAAATACAACAAGGACGCAGCTTGGTTAAAAGAGGTGAATAAGAATAAAAAACACCATCCAAAAACACCCCCATCCAGATCTGCCTATCCCAGCTCCTAAGTAAGGACTCGATAGGTAGACAAAAATGCCAAACCCAATCTGAACATCTGACTGACTGTGCAATGATAGTAGTAGTAGTAGTAGTAGTAGTAGTAGTAGTAGTAGTAGTAGTAGTAATCATAGTAGGACTAGTAGTTTTTGGGAAGGTCTCTTCCCAAAAGTACTAGAAGTTTTTGGGAAGATAAAATGTCAAATCCAGAGTAAACATCTGACTGAGGCCAACCATAATAATATATTAAGTTTGTATGCCAACTCTCAAGGATCTCACCAATCAAAGGGAGAACTTTCAATAAAATGGCAGATGTGACAGATGAGATATATAAAGAGAGAAAAAACTTATTGAAAAAAACCTCTCAGTTTAGCTTTAGAAATAAATCCTTCACTTATCTTGATCATTCTGGTTAAATATGTAATCATTTAACATCTTTGTAACGTAGCCAGTTCACTTAAAATGGATTATATGTATAGTCATTTAGGAGACAAATTAGGAAACTTAAAAAAAAAACCTTTCAAGAATACTTAATGAGCTTTTCAGAAGTGTGTTTAATCTCCTTTACTAACATAAATGCAAAACAACTGTAGAAAAATTAGCCATTTGGTTGCATATTGGGCTTCAACTAATGATGATTATTTGGTGATGTAAAATTAATGCATTTTTAATCAACATATTATTAGGACATCCATTTACATGCAATTATTTTCATAAAGAATTAAGTGTAAACAACTAAAAGGACTTTGCCTGAGAAGCAAAAGACTGGGAACAGCAACCATCAGTATTAAGAAAAGATAACTTTTTCTTAGCCTCATTAGTGTGACACTTTAATCTCATTCTCTTTGATAACGAGAGAAGGGAAGAAGTCTACATTAAGGCAGCTGTCTCAGGTATTTTCTTCCTTTCCACCCTGGAAGTCTTTAAATTCCGCAAATCAGTTGTTGAAGAGGAAGACACAACTTCCTGAGATGGTCACCAGAGAGAAGTGGCTTTCACACATTCAAGAAACTTCTGACCCATGATTCTTTCTTCTGCTCCATGCTGCCCCAAAAATACAACCACAAAATATTCTGTGGCATAGATATTCCCAAAAACAAAGTCTGTGGTGTATCCAGGCTTCTATTTAATTCAATTTACTTAATTTTGCATTGCTCATTCTTCTTGTGCATGAGTGTCAAACTGCTTATAGAATATAGGTAATCACAAGATAGCTCAGTTGAGTCAAAGGATAAAGAATGCACCAAGAGTCTGCAGGGGGAAAAATGAGCTTTTAACATTCTCCAGGGGTAAATAAAAAAATAAAACTAGTTGATGGATTCAGAAGTGATAGCATTTGGGCTCAAGGGCTGTCTATCTATCTATCTATCTATCTATCTATCTATCTATCTATCTATCTATCTATCTATCTATCTATCTATCTATCTATCTATCTATCTATCTCCTTCCCGCCTATGTACATAGACAATTTGTATATATATGAATGTGTGAGAAACAGAAAAGAAAGCCAGAAATTATGCATGAGAAGGAAAATTGAAACTTTACATCTGAGGAGTAAAGTAGCTGATTTTTGTTACGTATTTGGGTAGCCCAGCACATTTGAAGGGCTCTGGGTTAGGCAAAACTGCACTTCTTTAACTTTGTTATGGAAGTTCATATAGCTTAACTGTGACAAAAACTATGAAGAATGAGTCCCTGGCAGTAATTGTGTGCCATTCATTCTCTCAGAAATACATCTAAATGTACAAAGCCTGTTGTAATTTGTAAAATTAATATCCCTCCACCATGTAATGCAACACCTTCAGGAAATAGTTTCATACCCTTCCATTTTAAATTTCCACATTCATTAAATGGATTATATTTTCCATCCCTGGAGGTTGTCATGAGGAATATGTTTATACAGTTCTGTGTTAATGTAAAATGCTACATTCACGCTACATAAGATTTTTTTTTCTCCTCTCATGTATTTTTACATCCTTCTTTTGTTTATGGTGTAGTCTCTAAGGGACAGCAGTAAATAAACATTTTGAGGTGTCACCAATGCATACATGATATTCTACTTCCTTGAACTATTGAGGGGTTAAATGTGAATGTGAAAATACTTAGATCAGTCAGATCTTGCTCCGTTTTTATGTACCTTCTTGCTGTTTATTTGGACATTCACTTTACAAACCTGGTGGTTCCAAATTGTAATCAACACCCTCAGATTGCCTTCATTCTCACAAATAAAAATAGCTTGCTGTTGCATTGATTCCTAATCTCTGATATGTCAAATCCACCATTTCAAGGAGTGTGATACAGGTGATACATTTCAAAGTAAACCTAACTATACTTGTCGGAGATGATACTTATTTAGTGCCCAAGAATTCTTTTTAAAAAATGCATTCAGAAAAAGAAATTAAGCCTGATATAACTGATACTTAGACATAAGGAGTTGACATTAAATGAATTATTTGTTTTAAATGTTAGATGGCAATAAAATGTAGAGAGTGATGAAAAGTGAGTTCACAACTAACCCTAAATTTAATTTTCACAGCTTCATGGATTAAGGCTTTCAATCTCTACAAGTCATCAAATTTCCATTAGAACCATCTGGTCAAAGTTCATAGATGGAACTTTTGGATGGAATACGTGAATATGTGCTGTTAATTTTTGAGCTGAAGCTTTTTGACATTGCTTTTTGTCATGAAGAAAAAAGCAGAGGATGTGCAGTGAGGTTCTTATTTCCATTTCTTGATTAATTCTATATCATGGGCATCAATCAACTCTGACAATACTACTTCATAGTGATGGGTTTAAAGTGATTTAAATTCTCTACTGGAGAAATGACTAGATTATATATATTTATAATCAAAGGTGTGATAACAGGGGCGAAATCCTATTAGTTCAGACCAGTTTGGGAAAACCGCTAGGGATTATGGGCATCAGTTCACCAAACCAGTAGTAATTACCCCTCCTTGACCCCACCCATGCCCGGCTGGTCACCGCTCACCTCTTCTGGCCATTCGATATTCCACAGAATTCAATGTTTAATGCAGCAGAGAAAATGCTAACTTTTCTCCCTCCATTCAGAATGGAGCTGCTGCAGCCTGTCCTATTAAGGTAGTCCCCAGGAGGGAGTGGTCAGGAGGGAACCATAAAGGGAGCAGCAGCTCCATTCTGAATGGAGGGAGAAAAGTTAGCATTCTCTCTGCCACAGAATTCAATGTTAAATGCAGCAGAGTGAATGCTAACTTTTCTCCCTCCATTCAGAATGGAGCTGCTATAGCCTGTCCCTTTTAAGGTAGTCTCCAGGAGGGGGGGTTATGGGGGGGAGCAGCTGGAATGGAGCCATTTTTGTGAAAGGCAGGAAAATGGGGAAGGGGATTTTCTTGCCTGCCATCCATTCCTCAATCTCAGCACAGACTGAGGGAAGGATGGGAGGCAGGAATATTCCTCTCCCCATTTTCCTGCCATTCCTGACAAGGAGTGGCTGGGAGGAGAGGGGCTGGTGAGGAGCCCCTTGATGTGAGTGATGTCAAGTTGGCTATGCCCACCCAGTCACATGACTTCCCCAACAAGCCACGCCCACAGAACCGATAGGGGATTTTTTTTAATTTCACCCCTGTGTGATAATATTATATTTATATTTGGAAACCTTTATAATTATCAGACATTAAGTACCCGTGCTTGGTATATCTGACTTAGAAAATAATGAAGAAAAACAGATTAGTAGGGGGTTCATAGAAGGCATATCACATCTAAGAAATAAACATTAAAATTAATATACTATATTGCAAAGCTCAGTCAGGCTAATAAATGCTTCATTTGAGCTAAGAACACCATCTGCCTTTGAAAGAATGCTCCCTTGTTTACTTGTTTTCATAGTCTACAACATTTCATTGTCTGGGATGACACTGAGTAATGCAGTGATTATGTTACCTAACATAATTGCTGCTTTAATAAACTGAATGGTGTTAGGTGGACAAATGTCTTCAAATAAGCATTTCTATAGGTCTAAGTTATGCATCCCTTTCAAAATCCAGAGAAAAAGGTACCCTTCTTCTGGCTGCCTGAATTGCTTTTAAGGTCTTAATAAAGATTAAAATCAAGAAACATGTAGAATAGAATAGAATTCTCTTATATTGCTACATGCTGCACAACTGGTTGGTAAGAATGTATTATGTATGTATGTATGTATGTATGTATGTATGTATGTATGTATGTATGTATGCATGTATGTATGTACCGTGTTTCCCTGAAAATAAGACCTTCCCAGATAATAAACCCAATTGGACTTTTGAGCACCTGGACTAAAATAAGCCTCCCCCAAAATAAGCTCTCCCTGAAAATAAGCCTTCCCCGAAAATATTTAAAGGCATGTGTAGCTGGTCCCTGCCATTTCTTCTGGTTAGGAAGACAGAGCTGGAAATCAGGTAAGATGGCAAGAGGAGCCCCGTCTTGCTCCACGTGTACATTGGAGAAATAAAACAACCACTTCACAAATGCATGGCATAACATAGGAGAATAAACTCATCAGGACAAGATTCAGCAGTCCATCTGTAATTGAAAGACAAGGGTCACTCTTGTGAAGACAGCAAAGTCCACATTCTGGATAGAGAGGAGCACTGGTTTGAAAGAGGCCATCTACATTAAACTTGAACAGAGGAAGAGGGATATGATACCACCTATCTCCTGGTTACAACACAGTCCTTTCAGCAATTCCAAGAAGGTTTCACATCCATTTGCACTATACAGGTGATCCTGAAGCACAAGTGACCTCAACAACTCTCAGAAAGCATGCTAATGACCAGATGACTGCGGGGAATATAAATCTTTTCATTCTCCACCATTCAGTCAGAACTGAAGAAGTTTCTTGGATGAGAAGCAAAACATCTTCAAGCAAAACAAAGTAAGTCCAGTTGGCTTTTGAAAAAAGCCCCTTTGGGACATTTTGGCCTTTACATTTCACATCTTATCCAATTCTTCCTTCAGGCCCTAGTATTCACCAGTTTCTCATATGCAACCATACATGGATGAGACACGAGAACCTAGGTTATATAGCATAATTTCTTTGTCTTGTTAAAAAATACTCCAGCCCAAGTTATGTTTCTATATGAATATAGCTAAATCTCTTTCTCTCTTGTGCCTTCCAGTCAGTATTGACTCCTGGTGACTATGTGGACTAATCCCTGAAATTTTCTCAGGAAGATTTTCAGAAGTGGTTTGCCCTTGCCTTCTTCCAAATATCGCATTAGGAAATGAAAAAAAAATCATCAAAAAGTGTATAAATAGATGATGCCGCATGATAGAAAAACATCAGCATAAACAACTGCAGTAATTAGATGAAAAGAACATTCCCACTCCTTCCTTCCCACCCATTTCCTCACAAGTTTGAAGCAGAGAAAGGATTTACCACAAAGAATGCAAATTTATGCAGAACCTTTCAACCTAGCATGCAAATTAATTTGTACAAAGACTAATTTTCTGACACGGAAGTTCATCCAATTTATTTACTTAAATTACATTAATTTACCGTCCTGACCTTTGAATGGCTCATATTGTCTCTCCTGACAACTGTGTTACGGTGCTCTGTTGTTTCTTAATCAGAAACACCGTTTACTTCACTTGGAAAGCAAATACAAAAGTGCACTATTTATGCATCCTAATCATCCCTTCAACTGCTCAAGTCCCATTACTATGTTTTCTTTCTATACGGTTCAGACACATTACCATTTCAAGTCATATCAAAATGGCTAGTAAAAATTAGATTAACTACAATGGGATGCTAACTTCTCACACCTAGGTAAAAGTTCAACCAATTGTCATAAAACTTCCCAAGTATCACCCTTTACAACATCTCCATCCCACATGTTTGCAAGCCATCAAAGCCATATTTCCTTCTAAATGACATTACTATTCCAAGCGCGAGAGGTACCTTGGAAAGCTAAAGAGCAAGGCAAGATAACAGTTTTTAAAATAGATTATTGATATTGATAACAGTTTATCTATTGATATAGATAAACTGTTATGTTTGAGAAACCCGTAACATCTAATCCATATTGTTCTCTATCCCATCTGTTCCTCCATTTGGAAAATCATATAGGAAGTGAGTTCAACCTGTTACATCTAGAAAGTACCTGTTGGGGAGTAGGAAGACTGCTCCGCTTTACTAGAGCTACAAGTGCTTCTGGGCTAGCAACTCCTAGTTCCATTTGTTCATTGTTTACACTACATTAGAACAATTTCCTTGATATTATAATTCTCTGGGTTTCATTTCCCAATTATGAGCCACCATGGTGCAGTGATTAGAGAGCAGTACTGCAGGCTACTTCTGCTGACTGCTGGCTGTCTGCAATTGTTAGTACAAATCTCATCAGGCTCAAGGTTGACACAGCCTTCCATCCTTCCAAGGTGGGTAAAATGAGGACTCAGATTGTTGGGGGCAATATGCTGACTCTGTAAACCGCTTAGAGGGCTGCAAAGCACTGTAAAGCGATATATAAATCTAAGTGCTATTGCTACTGCTATGTGGGTGAAATCAGACTATCTTCCAAACACATAATTTTAAAAATTAGTTTTAAAGCTGGTTCTCCCCTGCCCTGTGCTCCTAGTCTTAGATGATGTTGTGTGACTGTCTTAGCTTTTTTAAAAAAGAAAAAAGCTTTGAAAGTGTTTTTAATGCTAATTAACAGATGGGGAAAACACAACAAAGAGAAAACACAGTGCTAAAATGATGCCCATCAGAAAGGTAGCATGTTTTTTAATCAATGATTTAATTTGCACTGAAACACATTTTCATTTAAGTGAGATTGCATGAATATTCTAATAATCTATTTTAAAACCTAAGGCAAACAGTCATGCTGGTGTAAATTAAAAGTTCATTTAAGAAAAAAAATGCTGATAGCACTGACAGAAAAGATAATACAATGGTTTAAAAGAAAACCCTCTTTTTAAGGGCGACAATTTAAAATGCTTGCAATTTTCACTCATTTTTTAAAAAAATTAAATTGCACTTTAAGATAGCCAGTTCAAATGTGATACTATTTAAGATTTTAGGTAAATACTGGATTACGATGCTGCAATTTCCAATCAGATGTTTCTGATTCAAACAGAAATACTCGAGGCATACTATTTTCATAAATTCTGGGCATTACAGGAAATGGTCAACAGAAATTCAGTAGGACCATGATTCTTCTATAATTTGGATAATCCACAGCCACAGAACAAGGAAATAAGGATAACAAATAGGATCTTTTTTTAGTGGACTGTATTTTCTGGTTATTCTGAAGAAGAGAAGAGTAATCAGAGAATATATGTGTTCCATGAGATTGTGTGATCAGCTGCAAAAAAATGATCTACTGAATAGCTGCTGATTGGAAGAGGTGTATCCTTAGAACTTTTTAGGCTTTATTGGAGGTGGTTGAGTGACTGGTTCCTGCTGAGTAAAGAGAAATATAAAACTACCAGGTTTCAGGGGACAAATTCAAAGTCCTAACAAACTTTCTTTCTAAATCCAGAGTTAAACCTTTAAGTTTGAGAAGGAAGAAGGAATATAAACCTGCTAGTGGTCCTTTATAACATGAGAGGAAAGAGGAATGTACAGGAGTTTGCTGTTGTGAGCTGCAATGCTTGTGTATCCGCCTGAGAACAATTTTGCACAGAGCTTGGTTATCTAAGGGATTTGCTTTTCTCCTATTGTTTCTGCCTGGCTGGTCAGATTTGACAGATTGGGTATGATCCGGGTCCCACTTTTAAAGCGATGTGATATGAAGTGATTCAGGCAGAATGTTTGTTTTGTTATGGTGTCTACCCGCTGGAATATTAACCTTCAAGAAGTTTGAGTTAGCCATATTCTCCAATCCTTGAAACAGGCTCTGCAGACCCAGCTGTTTCCCCAGATGCTGGATTAGGAAGTATGTTGCCTTGATGGGAATTTTGTTAATGAGCTAGATGTACTCACCAACATATTATTCCCTTCCTCCATTTCTCTTGTACTGGATCAGTTTTTCTTTCTTTTTAATTTTCATGCTGCTCAGATGAGTTATGAGTTTGGTGTCCTATGAATTTAATTTATAAAGAACTATACTTCAGTAAGTATAAGATTGAGACAGTCCTTGGAGAAAAGGTCAAAGAGATATATCAGTAACTGGCCAATTGACTTAGATGATAATACCAGATCAAAAGTAGGGCTACGAAGGGAACTGAGAGAAGAAGTAACATTCTATAAGGAAGATAAGGAGGGAACCCAGCCATAAGTAGTGTAGAAGATATTCTGCATACCAAAACTCAGATGCAGATTTGAGGCTCTCAAAGGAGAAACAGATTTTAAGCTTTCGAGAGAAGAAAAATCAGATAGATCCCCTGGGTGGATGAGAGTATGTTCCTGTGTCCTGTGAGAAGATGAAGAGAAGGAAAACTAAAAAATTAATGCAGTAATTAACAGACATCAGCATGAATTTTTCAAAAAAGCTTAGTAGTATCTTATTTTTGATCAGATAATTTATTTAACAGATTGTGGAATGTTATGGGCTTAATATATTTTGACCAGGAAAGTATTTGACAAATTCTCCCATGACATGCTGATCAGCAAACTATTTTAGTATGGGCTGGATAGCATAACAATTAAGTAGAGCTCATCAGTGATTCTACATCATTGGAGACATTGGAGAAAAATATCAAGGGGGATTTTTCATGGCATCTTGAGTATTTGGCATGGGACTCTTTGAAAAAACAAAAAAACAATGTCAAGTGTTACAGAAACAATTTTAAGACAGATTACATTTGAAATTTATTTATTTATTTATTTATTGGTGTGATTTATATGCCGCCCTTCTCTGGAGACTCAGGGCAGCTTACAATGTGTTAAGCAATAGCCTTCATACTTTTGTATATACCTGCTTAGTAGGGCTTTCGCCCCCCCCCCAAATCGGTGTTCTTTTTTATCTTTATCTTTCTTTATCTTTATTTGATTTGTATACCACCCTACTCCCCAAGGACTCAGGGTGGTAAACAGCCAAACAATAAAAATACACAAATACAAAATTTAAAAGACAGAATAAAATTGAATTAAATAATTTGGCCCAGACAGATTAAAACACCTCAATCATTTAAAAAAAAAACAATTAAAATTTGCATATTAAAAGAAGAAAGAGAGGGAAAAGATTAGGCCAGGCCTGCCTGATGAAATAAAAAGGTCTTGAGAATGCGGCAGAAGGTGCGCAGATCCGGGATCCTCCGTATCTCCGGGGGGAGCTCATTCCACATAGCAGGTGCCCCCACAGAGAAGGCTCTCCCCCTAGGGGCTGCCAGTTGACATTGTTTGGCTGACGGCACCCGGAGGAGCCCCTCTCTGTGAGAGCATACCAGCCAGTGGGAGGGTATTGGTGGTAGTAGGCAGTCCCATAGATAGCCAGGTCCTAAGCCATGGAGCACTCTAAAAGTGGCCTCAAAACCTTGAAGCGCACCTGGAAGACCACCGGGAGCCAGTGCAGCTTGCACAGGAGAGGGGTTACATCGGAATGCCATGTCGCTCCCATCACCACCCGCGTGGCCACACTCTGCGCCAGTTGGAGCCTCCAGATGCTCCTCAAGGGGAGCCCCATGTAGAGAGCATTACAATAGTCCAGGCGTGAAGTGACGAGGGCATGAGTGACTGTGCGTAAGCAGTCCCGATCCAGAAAGGGATGCAACTGGCGAATCAGGCGAACCTAATGAAAAATCCTCCCGGTCATGGCCGTCAAATGCTGTTCTAAAGACAGCCATGAATCCAGGAGGATGCCCAAGTTGCGAACCCTCTCCGTGGGGGCCAGTGATTCGCCTCCAATAGTCAGTGTTGGCACCAACTGACTATATCGGGACATTGGAAACCACAGCCACTCAGTCTTGGATAGGTTGAGCCTGAGCCTATTCCTCCCCAACCAGATCCGCATGGCCTCCAGGCACCGAGACATCATTTCAAGGGCACTGTTGGGGTGTTCCGGGATGGAGATGTACAGCTGGGTGTCATCAGCGTACTGGTGGTACTTCACCCCAAAACCATGGATGATCTCGCCCAGCAGCTTCACATAAATGTTGAACAGGAGGGGCGAGAGGACCGACCCTTGCGGCACCCCACATATGAGGGGCCTCGGGGTTAACCTCTGCCCCCATCAACACAGACTGCGAAAAGTCAGAGAGAAAGGAGGAGAACCACCGCAACATAGTGCCTCCCACTCCTAACTCTTCCAACCAGTGCAGCATGGTACCATGGTCGATGGTATCAAAAGCCCCTGAGAGATCTAACAGGACCAGGACAGAGGACCACCCCCTGTCCCGAGCTCTCCAGAGATCATCTACCATTTTTTATACAAAGTCAGTTTATTGCCCCCACAATCCGGGTCCTCATTTTACCTACCTCAGAAGGATGGAAGGCTGAGTCAGCCTTGAGCCTGGTGAGATCTGAACTCGCAGTAATTGCAGTAATTGCAGACAGCTGGCAGCTAAATGCTATTTAACAGCGCTTTAGTCCTCTGATCCACCAAGGCTCCTCATGCCATTGGTTTTCTTTTCCACTGACACATTATAATAATCGGGTTAGTGGAGTTTAAATTTAAGATCAATATAGTTTCATTTATTGTTTGTGGTTGGTAAAGACAAAAGAACCTATCAGTCCTCTAACTCTGTTACAACTTAATAGGCAACAAACACAAGCCAGGCATCAAAAAGTAAATTTTGAAATAATTTCATCACAGCTTCTGAGGACATTGTAACTAACACATCATGATATGCAATAGCTTCATCCCACACTGATGTACAAGTCAATGTTTCCTAATATCATGAAATTAATCCCAGTTGTGTTGTTTTGTAGTGAATGACAAGACAAAGAAGAAGAACTTTAAAACATGAACTTGCAACCAATTGTCTCAGTGTGGAATGCTTCTGTATCCTTTTGTGATACCATTCACAGCTAATGGTGTGTTTTCCTCCGCCAAATGGTAGACAGCATTTTGTAACCATTAGGAATAACTGCATCAATTCTGAGATTTTTTGAATCATAGTAACAGAATATCGCTTTCATTATGAGTTCCCCTTGACCTCCCCTATATTCACTTGTGGCTTCATCTATCAATGCCTTGTCATTCTGTCTGGTGCTCTTTAACACAGATACCTTACAAGTACAGGAAATGGCTTACCTGATTTTTGCTGAATGCTAACTCTACCCCTTTATTTGGTACTGCTGTTATTACGTACCTTTCTGGAGGATCTTTTTAAAAGTGTGTTTGTGTGTGTGTATATTGGAAGGGAGTTATTGTCTACCAAACAGCCAAAACTCCTTCCTGATGCACGTAGTCCCAGCTATAAAAATCTTCAAATAATAACTAATGAAACCTTTGTTGAAAGATCTTCAATCCTTCAAATAACTGGCCTTACTATCAGAAATATATCCTAATTTCAACCAAAACCTTCCCTACTGCAATTTAAAGTCATTTTAAATTTAACATTGCCTTCTGCAGCAGCAGGCAACAAATCTCTGTCTGCATATATTGGACTTTTAGTCATAATTTTAGATCTCATCCTATGGTTTCACATAGCCCTGTGAAACTTGACTCATTTTTTAACAAAACCTGGGTCAGTGACCTTAACTTTGATATCTGGGCCGATAACTATCAATTTAAATCCAAACATTCCAAGAACTAAGAGTGCAGAACAGTAATTATATATAAAGGATTGGTCCTTGTCTATGGAAGTTGCCCAAGGTCTCACATAAAGGTCTAAGTCAGAGAACAGTTTAAAAGAGGAAGGGAAGGAGGGGCAGAAAAGCAGACTGCTTAGTTAAATGTCAACTGCCAAACTAACTCATCACTGTTCTATTTCAGTCTTTGCTGAGTGAAACATACAGGCAAAGCTGTCAGAATAATTGCCTTAGCCTATATATTTATTTTGGTTTATATATTTTACAGCAAAAGAAGATTCCTGTTCTCCTATAGGCTATCAGCAGAATAAAACCAACAGAGCACCAGTGTTTACAAACAGTTACAAGGGTCTTGATAAATTTGATTGAAGTGAATTAAAACAGGAAGATGGAGATGAGCACAACTAGACAGAGATGGGTTGGAGATGTAGAAAACAGTGGCCATTAAAGAAGTCTCAAGGACAATAACTGAATGGTGAAAAGCGGTCATTAAAATGATGGAAAACGTTTAAAAGAATGGAGGGAGTTGGAACAAAGCTCCATGAGTACGTTCTAGTAAGTTTGATCATACTGCTGTTGCAGTGAAGTAACTTTGATAGGGAGTGCTCAAATTTCAACCTGGCTAGTGTAAAAATGCTGGGACATGGTGGCTCAGTGGCTAAGATGCTGAGCTTGTTGATTGAAAGGTTGGTAGTTCAGCTGTTCAAATCTCTAGTGCCACGTAACAGGGTGAGCTCCCATTATTAGTCCCAGCTTCTGCCAACCTAGCAGTTCGAAAGCTTGTAAAAAATGCAAGTAGAAAAATAGGGACCACCTTTGGTGAGAAGGTAACAGTGTTTCGTGTACCTTTGGCATGTAGTCATGCTGGTCACATGACCATGGAGACATCTTCGGACAGTGCTGGCTCTTCGGCTTTGAAATGGAGATGAGCACTGCCCCCTAGAGTCAGGGAACGACTAACACATAAATGTGAGGGGAACCTTTATCTTTACTTAGTGTAAAAATGGCATGAATATTAATCTGAAATGAACACATTCCTAATTCACCTTCCCTCATGTCCCCAATTCTAATTCCAGTTGAAATAGTTTTACCTTACTCTGAATAGCCAACATGTGAACACTACGAATTTATTTCAGGTACTAGATGGTTAAATTAATTAATTAAAGGCTCTATTTTCAGTTCCAAAATTCTAAAACTCTTCCACTGTTGCCAAGGCTGCCTACCAACTAGAAGTCAATGGCCGGGAACCTTGCAGGCACCCAAAACAGAGATGGCAAGACACCATCAACAAAGATATGCAAGCCACGGGCCTGCATCCTGGAGATGCTGCAGATCATGCAAAGTGGTGTTCAATGATCCAAAAATTGGGCCCTGCACTTGCAGGAATACACTAGGAAGAAGAACATGAAGATTTTCAGTCCCAAAATTTCACTTGATGTTGGAGAGAAAAAAAATAAATGATTTAATAGCACACACACCACCTGCACCCCACATTCCACTTCATATAGAAAAAATGCATGGCAACTTGCAGACTGCAAATTTTTCTATCACCTTTTATTTAGTTCTCAGTTATAGAGCAGACCTTATTTTCACAGGCATTAAAAAATGGGTATTCTATGCATTGAATTAGATTTCCCTACCATGAATTGTGACCTTCACTATTTATTACAGTAAATCTGTTTCCTATAAAACCTATTTTAATTTTCCCAGAAGATAAACTGAACATAAATTTGGAACCGAGATTTTCTGAGGATCAAATGAGTCTTCTTAAGGTGGTACACATGAGGAATTGAAAAGAAGGTTGTAGAGTTGATGTTGGAAAGTAGTTAATGTATTAGTAAAAGATAATAGCATGATCTTTTCTATCATCTGTCTAACTATCTGCCTCACATATAATTTCATATAAACCCATTTTCTTAATTAATACTCAGCCAGTGACAAATACAATCTTAAATCAAGTATGTACAGCTTTATTATTTAAGTTGTAATACCAAGTGAGCAAAAAGTACCTGAGGAAAAGTAGCATTACCTCACAACTGATACACACTGGTTTGTATTATATTAATAATAAAAACTATTCATTTAACAGGGGATTCAAGGAATGCTTTAAAACTATTGCTTATTGCCAATCTAGAAATAGAATTAAAATCATTTTTCTATTTCAATTATAATGTGCATTGTTTTGCTTGATTGAACTATGTCATCGAGTCATTTTTGACTCCTAGCAACCCCAAAGATACTATTCATTGTTGGGGAGGGGGGGGGTATGGTTTTCACTCTTTTCCTTGTATTTTCTTTTTAATATTAACATTCTTTATGATAATTTCCTTTTTAACATGGAATCTGGTCTTCTTGGAATAGGAACTATGAATTATTTTTTCTTTCCTTGTCAGGGAATGTTGATGAAAAAAGTTCATTTTGGAGAGTGGAGATCTGACTTTGCTGTTACCAAAATCTCTACAAAAATTAATAAGATAATAATAAACATTCATTTAAAGTGAATGAATCAAAGCACTAAAATATAACTTTAAGGACATAAAGAAAAGATGCCTCCACCCAGATTGGGAATGTGGATGTCAGCATGTCGTGTAAAGCTCATTACTGTCTTCAAGTCAACAGAAGTGCCATATGCTATATTACAGAGCCTATAAATCCAAAACCATAGTTCTGTCCTAAGCTATTAATCAGAGAAAAAATGGCTTGGAAGTTTTCAAAAGACCACTTGAATAGCTGCTGTTACAATCAAAATGCACCAGGAACTGTATTTCATTCCAGCAGGATAAGCCTACTTTCTTTCATCTTAAAACATGAAGGATTCCTGGGGGCAGATTGAGTTGGATCAAAATAATACATCCAGATAATCACAGCATCAATTTTATTTATTTGTTTGTTTGTTTGTTTAAAACTTTTCTATTGCTGCCCAAGCATTAAGCAACCCCGGCAGCCCTCAATCAAAAGTTAAAATAACATAAAAGCCACATATAAAACCAAACATATTCAAAATGTTACTGGATATGAAGGACAGGTTTTCATATATCTAGGACTTCCCATTCCTTATAATGTTCAGCCTTGACTAAGTCAAAAGTAGATCAAACAACTCATAGCCAGCTACTGCTCATGTTCAGGATATACAAAACTACAATTGTTCTTGCTCATTGAGTTATTTTCAGCATGAGTTTCTGGATAAATCCCATCTGTAGAATAAATAGGTACACATTTCTTTTGGAACAAAATAACATTCTAAAACAAAACAAATATGAAACCCATTGTAGCATGCATGGCAATAATCCATTGGGCTTCTAATACCTGTCATTCTCAGATGAATAATTTTGTGCAAAAACAAATCTACATACTGTACAAACAAAAGAATAGTGTATGATCAAAATCATCATGCAAAATGCATACTCTAGCAGAAGTTTTGTTTAAAATAGTCTATATTAAAGAGAGATGGATACAAAATTGGGCCAGAAGGAAAAGTTTGGTATAAAAAATTCATATAAAATTCAGGTGTCCAAGCAATGTATAAAACCAGAGCTGGGATTTCTTGATTTTATTTTTTAAAAAAAATAATTCACTGTAAAGTTTGATAGAACAAATTCATATGATAATGTACAAGATGATATTGACATAGATTGGAATTAGACTCTTCTGCACTCCTTAAACTAGATATTATATGTTATCTATTCTGCATACATTTTTTGCATATGTGTGCATGTCAGAGAGGAGTTTTCAAAAGATCATCCTATTCAAAAAGGGAAAAAAAAGAAAGAATTCTCACTGGCCATATTCAAATGCCTAGGCACAAGTGAGATGAAACAATAGTAGAGAATATTTATATAATTTAAATAATGGTTGCACCTTATATCAGGATATTAATAAAATGTGGAGTAGGGGAAGGTTCAGAATAGATTATAAATCTTACAATAGAAGAAGACATCAAGTCCATATTGATCAGTGCATTCATATAATCCAGCTCTCCGTGCCCATCAATTTTTATTTGATCCTGTCACCAGAACTAAACTTGAATGCTTACAATCAATTAATTCCAGCCCAAAGTCCACAATCTTGATATTTAAAAAAAAAATTCTGCTGTAATTTAGGTTGGAATGATTACAATACTCAGACCTCACTTCCTAAATGCAGTTTAATTTCTTCAGAACGAATGATTTCAGTATTAAAACCTTCCCACAGATCACAGATGAAGTCTGGCATTCTATTCATAATCTGCTTTCTTCTTTAAAAACTGTCAAATATAGTTAGGAAACAGCTAGGTTTTCATAAAAACATTGGAAGGTAGGAGTGTTAACATATTTTGAGGCTGTCAATTGTATAGAATTCAACACAGCAATAATTCCGTGAATTCTAAATTCTTTCCTGCATTATTTTCCCCCAAAGCAATCATTTTCCTGATATCAAATACAGCTTCAAGTATTCCTCCACTTATGACTATAATTGGGACTAGAATTTTGATGCAGTTGTTAAGCAGTCATCACGTATCTGGACCCACTTTTACCATGGCCATTAAATTGCAATCATTAAGCAAATCCAACCTGAATCAAAATAGCATCTGGGGTAAGGTATTTGCAGTCAAATCTTGGAATCTATTTCCAATAATCTTTGATCTTACCAAATACACTCACCTGCATCAAGTCAAGACGCATAGAATCTAAAACTAATCAAATTCTGGATAGCTCAGCAGACTAAAGCCTGTTATTAACATTCAACTATCTGCAATTACTGTAAGTCCGAATCTCACCAGGCTCAAGGTTGACTCAGCCTTCCATCCTTTCTAAGGTAGGTAAATTGAGGACCCAATTTGTGGGGGCAATAAGCTGACTTTGTATAAAATATACAAAAGTATGAAGGCATTTGCTTAATGCATTGTAAGCCGCCCTGAGTCTCCGGAGAAGGGCGGCATATAAATCTAATTTAAAATTAAAAAAAATTTTTAAAAAATGTTTAATGCCTGAGTCAGGGATTCCCATAAATGTTTTTAGAGTAAAACATTAAGAAAACAAATAAAAATTCAGCGGCATTCAAATTTCCAGTGAAGAATGGTGGAGTGAAGATGGCTCCGCCAAAAGCAGAACTTATATTTGTGGTTAAAAATGGGAAGCTGATATGTAAATTAACTCTTTCAGTCCTCTCTGGACAAAGAGAGGTTGCCCAGGCTGTACTATATATGGTTGCTTCTCATGAGGAGATTGCAAAGCAGCAGTCTCCAAAAGGTGGGAGAATGGGGAGCTGGCAAAATTTACCATATGTACCAGGGGTGAAATGTAAAATTTGTTACTACTGGTTCTGTGGGCGTGGCTTGGTGGGGGGGGATAATATGACTGGGGTGGGCGTGGCCAACTTTTTTTTTTACTTTTTTAACTTTTTAAAGCATTTTTTCTAATGCTTTGAAAAGCCTCTGCCAGTCAGGCAACTCAGCTGGGAACGTCAGAGACTTTTCAAAGCATTTTTTTTTACCATATCTTTGGCCAAGAGGTTGAAGGAAAAAATGTTTTGCAAAGCCTCTGACAATTCCAACTGAGTCGTGCGATCATCAGAGGCTTTTTTTTTAACTTTTAAAAGCATTTTTTTGTCGGAATAAGTTGTAGAAAAAGTGCTTTTAAAAGTTTTTTAAAAAGCCTCTGATGATCGTGTGGCTCAGCTGGGCATGGTGGGGGGGCAGTGCAGGGATTTTTGCTACCGGTTCTCCGAACCACCTGCCGCCATCGCTACAGGATCGGGTGATCCAGTCCGAACTGGGAGCATTTCACCCCTGATATGTGCTCCAGCGACGTTCAGAGCCTTTCAAAGGACACTAAGTTCATATTTCCCTTACAAGTTATTTTTGGAAATTGCCTATTAAAGATGTTACACATCTTCAAAATGGCTGAAAACATCCGATGAGGGCTTTCAATCCTTAATTTATGAATACAATCTTTAAGAATTTAAAATAAACTGCAAAGGGCAAGAGAAGATTTTTTTGGCTATTGAAAGTTTTAAATGCACTAAGGCAGTGATGGTGAATGGAAATGTCACACATGCATGCTCATTGGAGCTGTGCTCTGGAAAAGTCAAACTTCCGGGTTCCAGCATGCATGCATGCCCGATGATCAGCTGGCATGCATGCATGCGCAGGCCGGTTTTCAGCACCGCTGTGCACGCAAAGGGATCACACTCCATAAAAACCAAACTTCCAGGTTCTGGTGCGCATATGCACCCGACAATCAGAATGAATGCATTTTTGTGGGAAAGAAAAATTGTTTTCAGTATTGGAGACATAAGACAAACAGCTTATTAAGGCTTTCAATGTTGTTTTTGAGAAGCTGCACCAGACTTTGATTCAATAAGGTTAACTGTTTTGTGACTTCTTAAGGAACAGTCTGTGCCCCCCCAAAAAAGTTACAGAAAGACACACAACCGTCCTGTCCCAAACCATATACTCACAAAGATGCAGAGAGATTTGCAAACTTCACAATTTTCCAAGCAGCAAGGAAAGGTGCATGCAGACAAACACAAACACAGTCTCATAAGAGCAATCAAGCCCCCACTAGTCCAGCAGAGAGAGGGAGGGAGGGAGAGAGGGAGAGGGAGAGAGGGAGGGAGAGGCAAAGAGCACAAATACCAAATAAGAAGCGTAAGTGTGGCCCTGTAAAGTCCAAAGATCCAAACATCATAGCAGGTTCATCAGATAGTCCAGATCATGGTCACAAGAATTCAAAACAAGAAGCAAAGGACATGGAGGCTAGTTTAACTAATTTGTTGCCAATGGAAGGCTTCAAGTTTCTATTCTTAAATAGAAGTGTTGCATATTTGGAAGATTGAGGTTCTTCTCTTCTGAGAAGAACATCTTTGTTCTGCTTTCCTGTTCTCCACAGCATGCCCTTGCACTGGGAGGGGTTAGTGAATCAGATTCCTTATCTTCTGAGACTGACAGCAACTGGTTCTTGGTATGAAACAACCATTGTTGCCTACAGATGCTCAGGCAGAAATTCACTCAGTAATTTTGAGTGTCTCATTGTCACTTTCCTTATCAAAGTCTGAGCTGGTCATGATACCAACAGAGTCTATCCAAGAACATCATGAATAAGAATTTGACCAAAAAATTGTGATTAGAAAAAATTGAATGTGCCTTTAAAAATTAAGAAAGAAATGAAAATGACAAACAAAGAGGGATAGTTTCTTTTTGCTGAGCTTCCCATGAAGGCTGTTTTGAAGACATTCAAAACAAGGATCAACAATCATGTGACTGGATTAAAGAATAAGATAGTTTTATGTTTAAAAAAGGGACATAAGTTGGTTTATGGGTCATACTATTTTGAATACACACACGCACGCACGCACACACACATAATTTGCTAACACCTGGCCTGAAAAAATGTTGTTAATTGGATTTGTTTACAGTTGACATGGTGTTTAAGCCTTTTTCTCTACAGGATACTGAGATCACTGTATGCTTTCTAACTGTGGATTTGCTTACAGTTATGAGTTGAGATGTGGAATGCTGAGTTTTATATCTGTTAATTAAAGTTATGTTTGGATTTTTTGCTACCATTGGGGTTGGAAACGATATTACTGACTGGAATTATTTATAGTTAAGAGAGGAGTTATTGGATGAAGAATTATATGTCTGTTAATTTAGCGTAAAGATATAATGAAATTGTTTATTCTTGTCATGACGAGAATGAGAAGTTGCTTTCTTATGGTTTTTCTCTTCTTTTTTTATCCCTGCACTTTTTTTTCCCTTTTCTTGTCCAGTTTGTATTACCTTTTACTAATATAATTAATTTTTTAAATAAAATTAAAAATCATGTTACCATGAAATTAGCTGCTTGAGGTGTCAATTCATTGTACCAGATGATACCTCTCTTCTAAATTTGCAGTATTTCAGAAAAGTAGTCAGGTCCAACATGAAGATTTACAATAACAGAATACTTGGCAAAAAGAAAAAAGAACGAGCTAGTATACCATTATTATACTGCATTTAACCAACAACTAACATAGAAACTCATACTTTTACAGAAATTTATATTTGGAATAATAGTACAAATGTTTATTGCTTTATTAACTCTAAAAAGTAGATAATAAGGATTTTGTTAAATAATGAAAATGGATATTGCTAAGGAGAAATTGTCTTCCTCTGTCTTCTTGTAGGCAGTCTGTAGCTTTCACAAGGTTATCCCAACGTCAGATTACAATACCATTGTTTGAAGGAAGATGCTATCATAAAATGTATGTCATTTCTAAAATGACAAACTAATTTAAAAATATATAGCAACTTTATTTTATTTTAATGACAAAAACAATTAGCATGCAACTCTGTCCAAAACCTGCATAAAATTTCTCTTCTCTTATAGATAAAAGGACTTGACATCCTCTCCCCAGATATCCACACTTCCCATTTATCAAAAATCTAGCTATTTGAAATTATAATAATCCTATAATTCATATAATAACTATTATATATCACTCAGTCCTCAGAGCCCAAATAGCCACTTTGCCTGCAATGCCAATTCCTCACAGCTTCATTTTTTACTTCCTTTGCCACCTTGCTGAAGCAAGCATTGATGGATGTACTATGACCATGATTTGAATGTTGATCAAGGCAGATTTGAAGATGACCAAAGAACAGGGGCAGGCAATCTTGCTATTATATTATCATTATTATCTCTTTTATTCATTAAACATGAATATGTTTATGAAACATGTTCAGTCAACTGAACATTTAAAAATTATCACAAATACCATTAACTGGCAATAATGGTTGATACAGATTGCTGCCTAGGTACTTGGCTGAATCCTAGGTATCAACCAAGTATCTTCTTAAGATGTACGATGTTCCAAATAGAGCAGATTTTTGCAGTTCCACTGGTGTTATTGCAGGGAGCTGCAATTTCTTGATTTATTTTATAAAATTCTTGGATATGGTACCAAGTGCCCCGATGACAATGGGTATCACTGTTACATGTTCCATCCATAACCGCATAGTTTCAATGGTCAGGTCGCAATATTTCATGATTTTTTTCCAGTCCTTTTTCTTCAACTCTGGCATCTCCTGGTATCATGATGTCAATAAATAGTATGCTTTGACCCTTGACAATCGTGATATCTGATGTGTTGTGTTCCAAATGATGAAATTATTATTATTATTATTATTATTATTATTATTATTATTATTATTATTTAATCTGTAGTGAGATTCACAGCCTTTGAGGCTGGTTAATAGCTCAGCAGCTCGAGTCCTATCCAAGGACTTAGAAACTGTTAAGGTATCATCGGAGGATGTAAGTTGTTCCGAGTAAGGTGTTTTTTTGTAGAGTCAAAATATTCAAGTCCGGTAAATTTAGAATTTCTAAATAGCGGGGTAGTCCTGTGGGTATTGCTCCAAGGGCTCCAATTACAATTGGGATGATGATGATAATGATGATGATGATGATGATGATGATTTACTAGTCTGGGACAGTTGAAGTCCTAACCAAGGACCTAAGGGCTGTTAAGGTAACATGTGAATATATAGGCAGTTCCAAGTAATGTGGTTTTTTGCAAAGTCAAAATATTCAGGTCTGATAAGTTCAGAATTTCCATGTATGTAGGCAGCCCTTTGGGTATTGCTCCAAGGGCTCCTATTACTGTTGGTACAGCCATTTATTTCTTCCTTCACAATTGCACAATCAAGCAGAGAGTTAGCCTTGAATTGTTGTGCAACTGCAAGACACCTAGGACTGACACACACCCTCTAGGTTACATGGGACTTTATCTGTTTGTTCCCAAGGGAAGGTAAGAAGCCTGGGAAGATTCTTGTACTATAGATAGAACACAATAAAGTTGTCACCTTTTACATGTGGATCAGATTGCTTGCATCCGACAAGAGAGATTGTCAATCTATGTTGTTCTATGACAATTATAAAATTTGATTTGATTTGATTAAAGTTGCCCATCACAATTGATGAATTTCATGACTTTATGATATTATGAGCACTGAAATGCTAGTTGTTGGGGTATTTAGACATATTTACTGCACAAGGGCACCAAAGGGCTACACCAAAGCACCAACCAGATCCCTATTCCAAGTTCTGAAAAATGCTTACTGAGATTCACATAATCATTGCTTTCTAACAAAGTCTCCATAGGAATAATCATTTAGAAATATTAAGTAAGGGGCAAGAATATAATATTCACTTTTAAAAAATACAATCCCCATGAAAAGTCAAAAAACAAAAAGTATGGAACTCTGTTGGTTGAGAACAGCAGGCACATGACAGTCCCTTCTTAACTTTGAAAGGCATTTTTGGTTTCAATATTTATTACAAAAACCTTCTCAAGCAATTTAGCCTTTACAAGTCGTTGCAAAATATATTAAATTGTCCTAAGGATATAAAATGCAACAAAATAAAATGCCAATGCATAATGTCAAAATATTAATTAAATCAGCAAAGTTAAAAACTTAGCCTATCAAATACAAGCTGGTTCAGTGGAGATTGGACTCTTCTATAACTTCCTCCTTTCAGAAAAACAAGCAGTGATGATGATACCATAAGAACTTCACTGGGGTGAGAGTCTTCCAAAAGACAACACCCTCCTAGTATTATAATAAGATGTGGGAAAGGTGAAACGATGATCCTTAGGGAACAGTCAGATAAGAGTCAGAATAACCCACAGGTATACAGATGGGATACAGTGGCTCAGTGGCTAAGACGCTGAGCTTGTCAATTGAAAGGTTGACAGTTCAACGGTTCGAATCCGTAGTGCCGCGTAATCAGATGAGCTCCTGTAACTTGTCCCAGCTTCTGCCAACCTAGCAGTTCGAAAGCACATAAAGTCCATCTTTGGTGGGAAGGTAACAGTGTTCCGTCCACCTTTGGCGTTTAGTCATGCCAGCCACATGATCACGGAGACATCTTCAGATAGCGCTGGCTCTTTGACTTTGAAACAGAGATGAGCACTGCTCCCTAAAGTTGGGAACAACTAGCACATATGTGCGAAGGAAACCTTTACCTTTACAACTATATAGATGGCAGAGAAAGAGACTCGGAAGAAACCCGCTGTAGTATCTCAGGTTGTAAAGGAGAAGATGCAAAAACTCTACATACAGGCTTACAGGGTTTGTTAATGTAGCTTTACAATAAAGTAGAATTTGGTTATGTTTCCTGTCTGGTCTATCAGGTAAGGCTGATAGGCACCAAGTATTCTAACAGTTCTTACTGGTAACCAATGATCAGGTTCCTCGATTGTTGACTTATGGGCACAGTTTGTTCTTCTGATAACTGTTCCAAATGGCATCCTGATTTTTGCAATAGATCAACTTGCCTCAAGGCAGACAGTAATTGCATATCTTTGACTTTATATTCACTATGGATTTAAGAAAGAACAAGAAGTCCATCCACCATCTTTGTACAATTGGCAACTTATACATAATCAGCAGGAAGTTGATCTGGCATATATTGTGCTTTGATCTTTTGTCCTGGGTTCTTTGTCTTTTTATACTTTGTTGAGAGCACTAAAAGACAATAAATTCATCAACAAATTCATTAACCCCAGCCTATTGCTAGGCAGAAAGTTTCAGACCTGTACTAAATAGCCTAAGCTTTGGGAAAGGTGGGAGGGGGGGAGGGAGTTACAAAATCAGCACAATGATTCACTCAATGAAAGGGTCTGCTGATGTCGCCTTGACTCTTAGAAATTATTTATGTTCCCAGAGGAAAACTGCCAGAAGTCTTCCTCCCACTTTTTATGAGATAATTATTTATTTGGTTCCTTAATTGGCTAATTAAGCCTGCATTGTGGCATCTTGTAGCAAACTATTCAATATAATTGTTAATGAGTAGGTTTGTATTCTGTTGAAGAGAATACAAAAGTAGGCTGTGCCTTGTGTTAAGAGGTTTGTGAGAGGTTTAGTCTGCTAATTATTAGCTATTTTGATGTAGTGTGAACATTCTAAGAATACAGGAAGCTCGACTTCTGGAAACTGGAAATTAACAGGGTGCCAAAAATAGTTCAAGATTCCTATCAAGCTATGCTGAGATCAGATCTAGGTGGGTTATTTATGATTTATTCTAAAGTAAAATAAACATTCATAGGAGCTTAACAACAGTAACTGGTTCTGCCCCACTCACTCACTCATTCACTCACTCACACACACACACACACACACACACACACACACACACACACGGTTTAGAGAGTTTATTGATGCTCCCCAGTAATTCCCTTCACCCAGCCTCAGAACAAATAACTCCAACCACAAGCAGGCCAAGATTAGTCGACAAGGCAATGGCCAATAGTCCATAAAACAATGGACAAATAACAAATAAGTCCACTAAACAAATTTACATCCACCAGGCCAAACTGAAATACACCCACTCACTTGGCAAGAGAAGTTCAAAGTCCCCAAAACACAGTCAAGAAGAGAAAAAGACACACAGCCATAAACCAAACACATTGTTCCCAGCAACACCTTCTTCTGCCTGCCATGATGAATAGTTTTCTCAGGTAATAAATAGCTTCTCCCAAATAATCTGGGAGATCTCCACTGCTCTTGTATTTTCTCTGCCCTGCATGTTTTCAGATCCACCATGGAAGGCAGCTCCTCCTCTTCTTCACTGACCACCCCTGCAAGCTGTCCCCAGCTGAAGCATCCTGTAAATCTCTGTTAGCCAGCCATTCAGAGTCATTAAATAACCCAGTTCCTGACATGCCAGGAATGAGCTCATCTTCCCTCAAGCTGGCCTCTGAGGAATAATCAGAGGAGTCATCCAAGGATCACAACAATGTAGGTTTGTCTTTGAAGACTATCCAAAACTTTTGTTTCATTAAGCAGTAATTGGCCACTTGGAGAAAGATGGAAATTCCCATACTAGGGCCCTCAACTGAAAGTGCTGGTTCTAATCTAAAAAGATGCATAAGACTTAACTACTTTTAGAACCATCCAAGTGGAATAAAACCTATTCGGGACATACCTCCCAATGTAAATTATTGATGGTTCCCCATTTGGGGGAAGTTAAAGGGTATGGGTCATAATTACTTTTCAGTTGTGGTCCATTTTATGAACTTGAAAGTGTTTGGCATCCACCTTGAAGATTTTCAGGAAGTTGTTAAAAATCAAACTCTTTTGGGAGAATGATGGGCTGGTGCCATCGGGGTCATAGTAGCATGGCATTAGGGATTTTATATTTTGTTTTTGTTGGTGTTAAATCATGGAGAGTCCCTGTTGACTAAAGTAGTAAAGAGTACAAACCAACAAGTAAATATTGTACGCTTATTGCTGCTATTCCATGATATGTACTAATGTCTACGATGAAGAACATCTACGCAGACAAGCAAAAACGTCTGCTCAGGAGGTGAATAGATTGCAACCTTATTGAATCTGGCTTCCATATGTCTGCATTATGACACAGCTGCATAGAGCATAATTGTGTAAAGCCTGTGATCATTCAAGTGTGGTTGAAGTGTAGTCTCAGCTACTCAGATCATGAAGAAGAACTTGGGAGATGTTTGTTTGCATCTAAAAGGGCACACATCAGAGATGGTATTTATCTGGTTTTCACTGGTTTGCACAAACTGTTGCTGGAAATTTAGCCAAGGTAGCTGAACCGGTAGTAATGGCTGGCTGGCCATCCCCCTGAACTGATCCCCCAGTTGCCACTCGCTCACCCTGCCTGCCAAGTTCATCACTGCCATGTTCTTCATGCATGTGCATCCCACTGCCTTGCAGGTCCAATGGGATGCACATGCACAAAGAACATGGCAGCAACGGCAGCAGCTTTTTCCGCGACCTCCAGTACTTTTCGGCGGTGTGCAGCTTCTTTGCCAGCTGCTTTCCAGCAATGGTGGCTGGCTGGGGGCCGCCAAAAACTCCAGCCAGCTTGTCTTCTGGACTCTGGACCAGCCGCCACAGAAGGTAAGCAGCCCGAACAATGAGGCAGTGATGTGGAAGGAAGCAGGGTTAGGATGGGGGCTTCTAAAGGAGGGAAAACAGGGGTGACTGGTGAAGGGAGGGCAGGGCTAAATTGGTGGAAATTCCAAAATTTTCCTACCTTTTCCTGTGGGGGTGGCTAGGTGGAGGGTCATGTGATTGAGTGGGCATGGGCATGAGTGATGTCAAGTTGGCTAAGTCCACTCAGTCACATGTCCCCCACCTAGCCATGCCCACTGAACTGGTAGCGAAAATTTTTGAAATCCACCACTGGCACACATGTGCCACTTTGGTATAGACAGTGCACTGTAATTTTGTGATCTATGCAGCTGAAAAACCTGATGCCACTAACCACGTGGTTGGTAGCTTCGGCCATATACCACTGTCATTTGCACTTCTCCCTGTTGGGAAGATGAGAGTTACCAGCATAGATTTCCAAAAAATAAAACAGTGTTAGTTTTCATACACTGTTCTAACCTCGCACCTTTTCATCATGTGTTGTTCTGCCAGCTGCTTTGTCAAAGAAAAAAATTTGTTTATTACCACAGGCCTTATAATCATAATAGATTTATCTTTAGTGGTGTTCATTTACCTGTTCAATGAAACATCAGCTGGCAATTGTAATCTGTATTTCTTGGGTTTTTATTGTCTCCCTTTTAACCCAATTTTGTTAACTAGAATGGAAAAAGGCACAGAGAATACACTCAGAGTGAAAAGATACAGGGAAACTAGAGGCTCATATATAGCAAAAATAAGGTAAAGCTATCATAGAGAAATACAAGTCTATATTTTATGTTGAAGTAAAAAAGAATCAGCCTGTAATGGTCTAAGTATTTAGATGTTTTTCATTCTGCTTTTTTAAAAAAAGAAAAGAGAAGCCACAGACAACACGCTCTCTGGTTGCTACTTCAGAGCTATGTCAGTATAATCTGTTTCTTGTCCAACTTCACACCTTAGCCAAAAATCCATTCATTCATTTGATTGTTTTGTAACTCAATGAGTTACAAAAGTCACAATCATAAAGTATCCACAAAACAATTTAAAGTACATAAGAAGAAACAGTAAGCACTGCCAACATTTAAACCAAATTATAAAATTACCAGCCCAAAAGCAATGAAAAATAGGAGGCAATATCTATCTATAAGTCAAAATAGCGACATCTATAAATCAGCAACTCTATTTTTAATAATTCCCTGAAGCCTAAAAGATAGGAGCTAATTGGATTTCAGAGGTAGGACGTTCCATCACATCAGCACCATTAAAGAGAAATGACATTTGCAGGACTGCATCCCCTTAATTGCTTGCAGATAAACATATATTTTGGAGATAGTGTTAGCATTCCCCAATGGTTTTATCACTTCATTGGCATGCCAGACCACTCAGACCTGCCTCAGAAGAATCCTGCTCCTCCACAAACCACCATAATGTCTGAATTTAGTACAATAACATATTTTTTAAAAAGAAAAACTCAGAAGAATGTGAAGGGAAAAATTTATCCACTTTGTGGGGAAAATAAATAGAATTGGGAATGAGAATCCCCCGCGGAAAGATGGTATCCCTTATGCTAGTTTTTACACCTAGTTACTAAAGCATCTGTTACAAATTACAGCACAACTATATCTGAATTGCTGATCTCATCTGAAATGGTATTTTCTGCTTTCCACTGAGAAATAAGAGATTTACTAGAAAACCTCAGTATCCCATCAACTTCTATTCACGGTCTTTCAAAAGATATACGTGCTGTGTGTGTTTGTTTTTTTTATCACAAGAGAGCAGGGATTTGATCAATAATTTGCATAGCCTCTGCTCATAGTCACTCATGTCCTGGTTACCACTTGGATGGTCTATTGAAAGGTTTTCCATATGGGGCTGCCTATGAAGATGGTTTGGAAGCTTCAGCTGGTGCAAACTATGTGCCCCTAAAATAATACATCTTACATCTCTGCTCCATGAACTGCACTGGTTATCAGTTTGCTTCCAGGAGCAATTCAATATGCTGGTTTTGACTTTTAAAGCATTTTGTGTCTTGGGGCCAAGTTATATGAGGAACCTTCTCAGTGGTGGTTTCAAAATTTTTTACTACTGGTTCTGTGGGTGTGGCTTGGTGGGCATGGCATGGCTTGGTGGCCCTGGCAAGGAAAGGATACTATAAAATCTCCATTCCCACCCCACTCCAGGGGAAGGATACTGTAAAATCTCCATTCCCTCTCCAATCCAGGGGAAGGTTACTGCTACTCAAAGTTTCCGCTACCAGTTCTCCAGAACTGGTTAGAACCTGCTGAAACCCACCTCTGAATCTCCTGCAGCTGATTACATCTGCTCAGGGGTGGGTTCTACTTATTTTTACTACTGGTTTGCAGCGCGCTCTTCTGCGCATGCGCAGAAGCATTTTGATGATGTTGGGGTTGGTGGGTGGAGCCTCCCACTGGTTTTACTACTGGTTCTATAGAACCAGTGCAAACCAGGGGCAACTCACCACTGCATCTGCCCATCTGTTAGGTTCAGTAGA
This sequence comes from Masticophis lateralis, assembly GCA_030761175.1. NCBI lineage: Eukaryota > Metazoa > Chordata > Lepidosauria > Squamata > Colubridae > Masticophis > Masticophis lateralis. Next base: position 193,549,183 of record JAUDYJ010000001.1, on the reverse strand, counting down.
AGTGGTGCGTTGTGACTCCCACGGGCTCAGGATTTGCATTTAGCGGTACTCAGGAAATGGGATTTCTCTGCTATGGCATCTTCCTTTTGGAACATCATCCCCACCCTTCCCCATGGTGACCTTAGCTCTACTGACCTTCTGGAAACCCCTTAAAACCCAGTTGTGCCAACAAGTATAGGAGATGCAAGGTGATGGTGATTTAGTGAGATAGCAAAATGGAAAACATGGAGAGCCATGATGATAGGGAACAAGAGATACTGCCTAGGAAATAATGAGATGGGAAGGGCAGAAGCCCACAATCACTTAACAGCCAGAAAAAGGAAACTTGAGAAGGAACTGCCTTAATGGATCAGGTAGTTAAAACTGCAGGTGGGTAGGTTGTACTTTCAGGCTTGCAAGATTCTATTAATCTAGCCTTTCAATAAAGTAGAATTAGTTCATCTGGTCCTGTTCCGTCTGATTTACCTAGGAGGGCTGACATCAATCTTGCACCTTTGCTTCTTGGGAGATGGGGGATGGTCTGATATTGGTATTTGTTGATGGTTATAGATTCTGTCTATAGGGAAAAGAGAGAAGTAGAATGGAATGTCTCCACTGATTTATGAATTTGGAAAAAGTGACTTAGAAGATTTTTCTCACTGGCAGAGTTTATGATTTTATTAAAGCCTCAATGTCATCTGTGCTAAGCACAGCTAAATCTGAATCCAGATTTTAGCAGAGCCCAGTTAATTTCCAGGGGATAATTAATTTCCCAGGAATCAAATACCTTAAAGTTCTTTTCTTAGTAGCATGGGTTAACTAATTTTAACTTGCATTATAAACTCAATAAACTGAAAACTATCAAAAGAATATGCCCTCTTCAAGAAGAGCATGGCAGGTTAAGTAAAAATGATTCTATATATCAAAAGAGACTATTATCTTTTCACAGAATAATATGCCCTTTTCCTCATAGAATGCTTTATTGGAGCTTATCCAAACTATGAAAATTAGCTTTTTGTAATCAAAAGCTCATTCGAATTGTAATGGAATGGTGAACTTTGAATTACCTCTGTTAATTCAGAAATTCTTTTAATATTTGACTCCATCCATTTATGTTTCACCTTTGCAGCTATAATATGGGTACAATGAAAATAAAATATGGTAAAGACTTAAGGACTAGAACACTTTAAATATTTAAAAGTAACCCGAATAAGTATTATTCATATTAATAGTGATATTTTGGAGTGCAAGTTGTAACTGCAAGTTTTCAGAGGACAAATTTTACCATTAAGATCCAGTAATGTATTAATTTTTAATAAGGCAGTGATCTTGTTAGCTGTAAAAGTGATTTGCTGTTTTCTTTCTTTTTAAGATGCTTAAAATTTGCATAAACCCTCATCAGATAATTAAGCAGCATTAATTACTTCCTAAAAGAAAGAATTCTTGTTTTATAATTAGGGGATATGTTGTCATTATTATTTTTTTGCTATTACAGCAGGTGCCTTACATAGTGTGTGCCGCTGATATTGTTAAGAAATAGTAGTATGAGTTTTCTAGTAATTAAAGAAAAACCCACAAAGACAGCAATTTTTACAAGCTTGTGGTGCCTCTTAACTCAGTGGCTTCCAATTATACATAAAATGATAGAATTTTCTAATCCTATACATGTTCTCTCTTTTTTGACATTTTTAGGGAGATCATCTAAATTTGGCAATGCTGTACTAATGCCATTAGTATGGCATTTAAATAAAGTTAACTCTTTAAGTTAAATATCTATGGAGACTCTTAGTCATCCAGGTCATGTTTGTCCCAAAGATGCTTTTTCAAGAAGTAATTGGACTCTCTTGTTTTTCTTTGAAAATGTTTCGCTTCTCATCCAAGAAGCTTCTTCAGTCCTTGAAAAAGCTGACCTAAAGAAGCTTCTTGGATGAGAAGCAAAACGTCTTCAAAGAAGAACAGGAGAGTCCAGGTGTCTCTTGAAAAAGCACTTTTGGGACTTTAAATTAAATAGTAGAGGGAAAAGATATAAAAAGCAAGAGATAAAAAAAATTGTTTTCAGTGCAGTAAAAAACAAATAGAGTTACAACCTCAACTTTTTACTTTTACCTAATTAGTAAATACTGGCCATTTCTATAATAGCAAACTAATCTAATCATCAAAACCCAAAGTCAAAAATTCATTTTTTCTTTCTGTTGCAAACAAAACAAAATCCAGAAGTGATTTCCAAGTGGAAACAAAACTGGATACAGTCTTTTCTTTGATTGACATCAAAGAAATTGACATATTCCTTTTCATTTTTGCATATGTAGAATTCTTGCTGCAGTCAGCATATATAATAACAAAGTTCCAATTTTTTTTTCAAGGTCTTTATCCAATAGTCTTAAAAGAAAAACTACCGAATTCAGTTTTATATTTGTTTTAAGTATCTTCCAAATTAAATAATAAATCTGGCCCCAGTATTTCTTTGCTTAATCACAAGGCCACAAGGCCATGATAAAAAGTGCCATCTTTACAAACACATTTCAAACAGACCTTTGTAACACCTTTATACATCTTTGACCATTTATCAGATGTTAAGTATCAATGGTACATCATTTTATAGAAATTCTCTTTCAGATTACAGTTCAATGTAAATTTCAGTCCGCTCAGGCATATATTTTCCCACTGCTCAAGCATTATATTGTAACCAAAATATTTTGCCTGTTTAACATATTTAATTTTCAGGTACACCCTCAGCATTTTATAAACCTTGGGAATAATCGTCATTAGCACACAATATTCAAATTCAGCCTTTACAGATTCAAAACTATGAGTTTTAAACGTTAAATCTTTCTGTCAGTTATACTGTAAAGATGTGAGCCGATGACAGACACACCCTTTTCACTCCAAGTATTTTTTCGACCAGCTCATGCTTTACCAGTTTGTTAAGAAATGTCATGAAAAATTTTGTTTAAGGATACCAGTGCCTAATACTACAATGTAGCAGCAGGTTTGGCCAGTGGTGAGATTCAGCCAGTTTGTACCACTTTGGGAGAACCGGTTGCTAACTTTCTGAGCAGTTTGGCAAACTAGTTGTTGGGAGAAATCATTAGGGCAGAAAACCGGTTGTTAAATTACTTGAATCCCATCACTGGGTTTAGTCCATAAATAGCAATAGCATTTAGACTTATATACCACTTCACAGTGCTTTATAGCCCTCTGAGAGTGGTTTACAGAGTCAGCCTATTGCCCCCAACAATCTGTGTCCTTGTTTTACCAACCTCAGAAGGATGGAAGGCTGAGTTAACCTTGAGCCAGTCAGGATCGAATTCCTGCCTGTGGGAATGTAGAGTTAGCCTGCAATATTGCATGGTAACCACTGTGCCACCATGGCGTAAGGATAAGGTGGGAAATCATAACCCCACTCTCCCCCAAATCATCTGATTTTTATACAACCTGGCCCTGCCTTTCAGCTTTTGGATAATGGCTGCTGTCATCCTCTCTCTTCTGGGGAATGCTTTTATCTCCTCCTGAACTTCAGCAGGTGAAATAAACAGGATAATCACAGTTTAGGGAAATTCTTGCCAGAAAACATTATAAAATGAAATAGAATAGGATTTCCCAATTTTTTCCTGGAATGTCTCCTTTAGACTTTCAAACCATTGACTTAGTGGTGAATTTTTACTACCGGTTCTGTGGGTGTGGCTTGGTGGGTGTGACATGGCTTGGTGGGCATGGCAGGGGAAGGATACTGTAAAATCTCCATTCCCCCTCCACTCCAGGGGAAGGTTACTGCAAAAATCCCATTTCTTCCCAATCAGCTGGGACTCAGGAGGCAGAGAATAGATAGGGGTGGGGCCAGTCAAAGGTGGTATTTACTGGTTCTCTGAATGACTCAAAATTTCTGCTACTGGTTCTCCAGAACTGGTCAAAACCTGCTGAATACCACCTCTGCATTGACTCCAATCCACCTCCCCTTGGAGTTCCTCAGAACTTGCTCTTCTGAAATCCAATTTACATGGTTCTTCTCTTTTCCAGAATGTCATGAAGTCAACATAACACAATACCTGTCACCTTTACTTTTTCCTTCCTGTAGATGAGGATTAGATCTAGGATGGCTTCTTATTCTTTCTCAGTAATAATTTAACACCCCTACATATACTGTATGGAATAGTATTCCTTCTGTCACTAATGCCCACTACCAAGAAGAGAATAGAAAAGCGCAAAAAAATGAATGCATCTCCAGAATCTTTATGCATTTTAGTTCTGTCTTGAAAAACCTGAACATAGGAAATAATATTATAAAGAGTCAGCATCAATAAAACACCATTTCTTATCTTTTCTCTCTAATCTTTCATAACTCTTTTTTTCTAAATCACAGTTAATATCTACATAAAGATGATACACGATGAATGTTCGATAATAGTTTTAATGTACCCAGCATGTTTTTACAGTATTGTATTTGGTACCCTAAACTTGTCCCATTTTTACTTTCCCAGTGGAAAGAAAAAACTACAACTCGCACCCATTCCCTTGTCTTCTTTTGCTCTGACCTTTATTCCCTTCTAGTTCTCTCGTAGATATAAGGAAAATGGCATTATTTTCAAACTTACAACATTTATGAATCAGCCAAGGACATGTGTCTTCCATGTGTGTTGATGCTTAGTGGGCAGGATCAGGGGTGAAATCCAGCAGGTTCTGACAGGTTCTGGAAAACCAGTAGTGGAAATTTTGAGCAGTTTGGAGAACTGGCAAATACCACCTCTGGCTGGCCCCAGAGTAGGGAGGGAATGGAGATTTTGCAATATCCTTCCCCTGCCACACCCACCAAGCCACATCCACCAAGCCACACCACAACCACAAGCCACGTCCACAGGACTGGTAGTAAAAAAAATTTGGATTTCACCACTGGGCAGGACTATATCATGAATTCTGGGTAGGGGCCACATGATTAATCAGAGTTTTTGGAAAAGGTTCAACATATGACTACTTGGGGAAGAAAAAAATCACCCATACAGCTATATTTTTTTTCCTCTCTTTTCCATTCTGCCAGTGGAGCCTAGGATTCTTATTCCTTTCAAACTATCTTCTGTCTTATTAAGCATCAAAGCCTTCCTACTCCATGCTGGTGCCTCAAACAGGCAAAATTAAAAATAGAAATGAAAAATGAAAAGGCAAAGGCACAACTGAAAAATGAATTGAAAAACACCACAGAGAAACAAAGAAACGGGGAGCCCAGCTGTAGTTTGCAAGATATACCCAGCTCCCTTTCCTAGCAGTAAAGAAATGAGTAAGCAGCTATCCCACATAAAAGTCACATCCTGCTACAAAGAAATAAAACTACAACAAAATATGCTCATACAGTACTTCAAACAAAATATTGTGCAGAGTCTAAAATATCCATGGGGGAAATGCGTAACAGCTGCATATGTCATAAAGTGGAAAATAAGCAAAGCTGCATCTTTTCCTTTCCTTCCCTTCCCTTCCCTTCCCTTCCCTACAACAATAAAATGATCATGAAATATTTTTTAACAAAACGCCTGAAAATAATCAGGAAACAACATCACAAAGGAATGCAATTTAAAAGAGCTTCGTAAAATATCAGAAAATAAAGGAGATTCTATAAAACCTGGACTTCATACATCATGCATGATTCCTCTTTATGTAATAAAGGCTGTCCACAGGTCTGTCTGGATAGATCTATGGACAGATCTATCCAGACAGTAGCTCCCCATCTTTGTGTAAAATAGAGTGCACCGAAGAATTTGGATGCCACTGCTTAGTAGTACAGCACATGTTAAAAGGCACAGGTACAATCCCTGGTATCCTCAGGTTTTTTTCTTGAGCATAGATACTGTGAAGCTGCCCTTAGCTCATGACTCTCTAGATTTCTCTTCCCCATATCACAATTTTTTCTAGCCAGGCAAAGAGGCATAAAGAGGCATAAATAGGGAATATTGTGATGGCTTCTATTACTGCCCATTCAGCATCCAGATTGGTCTCCATTACTGTATGTCTTAAATGACTTTATTGGAGAAGATTAAAAAAAAAATTGATGACACATCATGGTTTAATACGAACAGCAGCTTACAGTAAGAGTAATTTGACATCTGGACAGACATGTCAGTCTAGTTTATGATTTAAAACCTATTCAGTTTTGATCCACTAAATTTAGATTTTGTGTTCTTAAATCATGTCTATTTATATTTCTTAAAATGACTGAATTCTGTTCTAGATATTTTTATCATTTCATCTTTATTTGTAATTTTCAGCCCAATTAAGGAGCTATTGTTTCTCTTATCTAATTTGATAATAAGTACCAAGTAGCCAAATCTGTGAAATTTCATATACAACATTAATAGTGTTAAATAATATTGTATCTTCACAGTTTGCAAATATCTCCCCAAATAACCAACCAGCTGTCCAAACATTAACAAATTAAGTCTATGTATCTCCGCATGCAAAAGAGCATATTTTTGACATCCCTGCTTTTGGTGCATGCTGAAATTCTACTGAAAAGTTCAGTATTGTTTTATGTATCACAGAACTGCCAATGGATCACTTCAGTGTATGGTGTCTGGAGGCAGATAATTAATATGTGAGAAATCTGAAATAAGCATTCAACTGCCAATTAAATTGATGGTGTGTTAGAGCTTATATGGATGGTTCCAGTGCAATTTCATTCATTCGGGGTGTAACAATTTTTTTAACATTCTTTTTTTGGATTGAGCATTCACCTAAAAACATTTCCTACATCTCAACTAGGGTACCTCTATGAATTGCAAAAAGTAAAATTTTTAGAGGACCATCCATGGCAAGGTCCATTAAATCTCCCAAAGAGACCCCTCACATCCTGGACAAATTGTTTCAACTTCTACCCTCAAAAAGACACTATAGGGCACTGCACACCAGAACAACTAGACACAAAGACAGTTTTTTTCCCTGAATGCCATCGCACTGCTAAACAACTAATTCCCACAACACTGTCAAACTATTTACTAAGATTGTATTACTATTATTCTTCTCATCCTTCCTATTACCTATTTCCTTTTTTACTTATGACTATAACTTTGTTGCTTGTATTTTTTCGATTTATATTGTATTGTTTCCTCGTATGATTTGTGTTACGTCCGGATGGCAAGTACAAGCGGCCAATAAAGCAGCCGATTGGTCCGTGACAGGCAGACAGCCAGCGGGAAGTTGGCAGCTCCTGATTGGCCCAGTTTCTGACAGCTGAGTATAAAAAGAGCTGTCATTGCCTCAAGACGCTGCTCGCTCTCTAAGGAAGTTAGCTAACCAGAGCGAGTCACTGTTAGCTGTTATTTGTTAGCCAGTAAACATTGTGAAGTGTTTATCCTGCCTCGCCTCCCTTTCTTAGCCTTTTGTTCCTCAAATAGAACAATTTGATTGCTTATTAGTGACATATGACTATCACTAAATGTTGTATTTTATGATTCTTGATTATTATTTTTTTCTTTTTATGTATACTGAGAACATATGCACCAAAGACAAATTCCTTGTGTGTACAATCACATTTGGCCAATAAAGAATTCTATTCTATTCTATTCTATTCTATTCTATTCTATTCTATTCTATTCTATTCTATTCTATTCTATTCTTAGATTCATAGTGCCAAAAGCTTCAAAAGCCTCCCGCCCTAGACAGCAGTCAAATCAGACAAACAACCAAACAAAAGCATACAAACTGAATAGGAAACAAGCAGAGACAAATTCAAAGTCAACATTCGGTTAGAGTCAAATCCAGCAAGGAAGATGAGCCAAAGATTACCAAACTGAGTGGGAAAGATCCACATGATACTTCCGAGATGTAAAATTTGGATACTCTTTTAACTTTATTGTCAATTAGTGACACAGTTAAGAACCACAGTTCTTAAGAATCACTTCACAGAATTGTCAGTATTTGGATGTCTTATGCTATACTTATACTATTAATACTAAATTTTGTGTTCCAATATGTACTTGCCCTCAATTCACACTCAATAAGTGTGGTGAAAGTTGAAGGAAAAGAAGACCTGAACATCAATTTGAGAAGCATGTTAGATGGTGAAGTCCCTCTTCCAGGCAGATAAGAAACATAACTTTTTTTCAATCTTGATAAGTTCTTGTTGCCTTCAAAGCATCTTAATTTTGGTTTGTCTGAGTCACCCTTAACTTTGTCATGCTGAAATTTCAGACTGGACTCCATTACTTGGCTCATTTTGGGATCAGTGTTTTTCAACAATGGTCCAACTTAAGCATCTTTATGATCAGCAGATAAGTTGCTGCATTTCTCAATAACTGTATTCAGAACAATACATCATTACAAGTGTTCTCAAGCTCAGTCTATCCCCCTGTTGACAAAAGGCAGACTTCTTACTTCGTATCATTTTTTAACTTCCTGAAATAAAGTGTTCCATCATACGTGTTGCAGGCAATGTAAGAAGAAAAGAAAGAGAAAAGGAACAGAATATTAACTTCATATTCAACTTACTTTGTTTCCATTAAACAATAATATATCCTCCAAGCACAAAAAGTTTACATATCTTATCTTTAATTTAAAAATGTTAAACAAGCAATGTTACATTCTAGTTCAAGGCACAAACAGAATGGAGAGTGAAATAGCAAAGTACAAGTTCAGTACAATTCAGGCGCAAACATCATTATAGACTAACAGATAAATAAGTGAAAAGAAAATATAAGCAGGCTTGCTTCATGGTTCTATTTTCTTACTCTTGGCTAAAGAGTAGATTGACACAAATCCAAGAAAGATATGTTTCACAAAGTAGAGGACTCAAAAAAAACCCCTCCCCAATGGTTTATAAATAATTAAAGACTTTGTATCTTTATCCAGTCTCACATAGTTACTTCATAATCTGCTTCAAGATGTCACCACATCTATGTACATAGGAGGACATTGAAACAGTTGGTAGAATCAGTTGTAAAAGCCTTGAGAAAAGACTCGGCTGCTTTAATGCCTCCAAGAGAGATTATTTTATACCTGCTTCCATAATAAGTGGAGGGCGCTGCTTCCAGTTTGCAATGCTCTGAAGTCTAGTGGAAGATACAATCAGAACCACCAAGCTCTAGATCAAATTCAAAAGAAGGGAACAAGTCCATAAATAAGTAACTAACTTTTTTTCTTTTCTTGTGAAAATAAATGTCAGTGCCCCAGGAAGAACTACATTCATGTCTCAACATTTGAAAGCAGTATAATATAAAATGTATTATATTCCCTTTGCATAAAAACTAGGATGAAATGACAACTCTGAATAACCTATTGCATAGCTTTTGGGAATCAGGCTGGAGAAAAAAGACTAGGTAGAAATATCTGAGCAATCATTTTATTTCACCCTTCCATAAAAATAGACTCCTTCCCAGTTTAAATATATATATTTAAATATTCCATTTGCCTTCATCTTTAATCCTCAGGGCTATCCAGCTTATCTTTGTTTCATTTTCATTTTACAAACTTGAGTTTCAGGCTTGCATCTTAACTTGCAGGCTGAAATTGTTTGAATCGATGGTGAGTCAATGGAGGCCAGAATCATTTTGCATTGAAAAAAGAACTAAGCAACTATAGTTTTATGAACAACTCATGTTTGCATTTAGTTCAGATTTGACTTTGAGGAAGAATGCTGTATCTTTCCTTCTAACAGTTCGCTGTAATTCTATATTTATAAGGAAAATTGTCTGATCAGTTTTCCAGAATGCCATTCTGCTTTTACTGTTCTCTACTGTTTGAAGATTTTCTGATCTATTTTCAAATCACACCTGAGCAACTTGAAACTGATTGATGCTCATTCTTTCAGATATACCTATCCCCAAATATGTCAGGTTTTGCCTCCAAATATCAACTGCATCCCCAGAAACTTTTTTTTTTTTGCAGAACCCCATGCTAGTATCTACCATATATGAATCTCTCATTCAACCATAAATAAAACAAGTTACATTTGAGAGCCTCCGTGCATACTTGCTTCAAAAGGAACCTTAACTTCCTCCTTTTCAAAGCTGACTGTTTGAAAATCTTGGTAACAGGTTTGAGAAGAAGGGGGGGGGAAAGAATTACTTGATTGGAAGTTACAAATGCATGCTTAGATTAGGCATACATCTTTAAAGTAATTGTACTTAATGAAGTAATTGTACTTAATGCACTTTAAAGGGGTTATATAGTGCCTGTCACATGCATTTCCATTGCAGACAATAATATTTTAAAAATGGTGGCTGAGGACTATTTTGTCATGTAGGTAGTTATGAGTATCAGAATTCAAAAGAACCTATGCCCGTGACGGTGAATCTGTGGCACACATGCCAAAGGTGGCGCGCAGTGACCTCTCTTTGGGCATGCGAGCCGTCACCCCAGTTCAACTCCCACTGGCCAGCTGGTCTTTGGTTCTCTATCAGCATGCGCGGGTGGGGGGCATGTGCGGGGGAAAAATCTGCAGGCGGGGGGGCAGGGCATGTAGGAGGCCATTTGTGCATGGGTGGGGGGGGTGGGGCACATGCACGAGGGTGGGGCACGTGCAGGGGGGCCATGCATGCATTGCATTTTGGAAGTGTACGTGCACTTCCAAAATGAACTTTGGGCATTTAGGCTTTGGGTACTCAGTCTGGAAAAGGTTAGCCATCACTGACCTATGTTATGTCCTGGCCACCTAGAATAAATAATACTGTTCCTAATTTATATTACAATAAAAATGCAAGGATATAAATCAGCATCATTGCCCTATGAGTCTATAATTATTATTTTTTAAAAAAATGGCTTAAAATGGGGATTATCCCAGAGTGTGAATTCATTATAAAAATAATGAATCATTTATAAAAATAAATTATAGTTCACAGCAACTTCCAAACATATTTTACAGCCTTTAATGTTGGAAATCTAATGATTATGACTGTAAAAAGAATCCTGCCATGATACCCAATAGGATCACACAGTATTTTTCTATTGTGACCATAATGATTTTTCAAACTGATCACATGAATGATCAATTTAAAATTATATTCTTAATGATAACAATCAGAAAAGTTTCTTCCAAAATTACAAAGATGATGAATAAATTAATGAAATCTAGTGGTTTGTTCTCCCTGTGAAAATGTTCTTAATAATTTATCAATCTGATGAATATTTATCTTAAGGGTATTAACTTAAAATAGCTCTAAATGCTAACATTAATCTTATGATCATGTATATTTTTATAAATATATTTTCCCTATCAATTTAGATTTTAACTACCTATTAATATCAATATTAATCTGCTATAAGAATTTTGCATTTTTACTTTTAATTTACACAGAAAGTTTACTGAGCATATTTTTTCCTAGATATGTAAGGCACTCCAGCCACCTAATTGATGATTGAGAGCCAGCTTGGTGTAGTGCTTAAGGCATTTGACTAGAAACCAGGAGGTCATGAGTTCTAATCCCACCCTAGGTACAAAAACAACTAGGTCACTTTGGGCCAGTCACTTTCTCTTAGCCTTAGGAATGAGGCAAACCACTTCTAAAAAATAGCTATCCAAGTAGTCTTAAGACTCAGACACTATTGAACAGAGGAAAAAAATCATAAATTGGAATACCTCTTCATACTGCTTTATAGCCCTCTTTAAGTGGTTTACAGAGTTTGTATATTGCCCCCCAACAATCTGGCTCCTCATTTTACCAACCTCAGAAGGATGGAAGGCTGAGCCAATCTTGAGTCAGTCAGAATTGAACTACTGGCAGTGAGCAGTGAGTTAACATGGAATACTGCATACTAACCTTTGCTCCACTATGGCTCTTCTTAGCCAAAATAGTTTCAATTTTCTTTAAGTAGGACCATATCAAAAGTCTTTTCCATATCCAACAAGATCACTACTGCTTATTCCAATTTTTTCCAAATGGATATTTGAAAATTCAATTAAGCATTTAATATAATTTACCAAGGAAATCAGGCAACAGTTTATAAAAACTGCAGAAGGTTTACTGGCCTTCCTAAATACATGATATCAGCTTAATAAAGGAAGTTTGGAAAATAAATTATAGTAGCAGTGATATCACTTTATTGTTGCTGTTTCAATTTAGAGCCTATTAATTACCTAAGGTGTCTATGTTAACTCCCAATAACTTTGTTTTATGCAATTCAGTAAATATTGTGTCATAAACACAAGAATCATAGACAGAATTACAATTTAGCAAGCATAACAACTTTATATAGTTGTAATATAGGATGTCTTGCATTTATTATTGATTTTTTTAAATAAAAAAATAATTTTTCCATTTTTTCTTTGGTTCAAGGAATATATTTGTTTCTAAAATATATTTTTATTAGACCTTTTAAAATATTTTTATTAAAAGTTTTTTTCTTAAAAAATACAAATAGTAATGAAAACAGTGAGGGGGGGGAGGAAAAAAGTTGTAATATAACTTTTTAGTTATGCCATATAGTAACTACTAGTCATTTCTATAGCAATAGCTCACTTAATTATCAGAACCCAAAGTTAAATTTTCATTATTATTTTTCTCTTCCACACAGAAACTCCAGAAACAGTTTCCAAGCAGTCTCAAAACTATTTTGATTCTGGTCCCTATTTAGTATAAGTCAACTTTACCAACTCCACCAGTTCCAGTTCCAGTTTTTTATTCTTAAATTGTCCCCTGGTGAAGTACAAGACATAATATGGTAATGGAATATCTAATACCAAGCAATAAGTGTTGCAGTGGGGAAACCATGGTGGGAGAAAGGTGTGTCTGTATCACCTGATAGGAAGCATCCTAGAAAACATCACTTTGACTGATCACTGTGAGCAATACACTGTGATTGTACTGATATGCAAACATATTGTGCAACATTGCTTATGATGTATGTTTTCTAGTTCCCTAGAAGATCTGAAGAAGATTCCCTAGAAGAACACCAGAGGTGATCACCTGGATGGCTGAATTGGATATCCAGTTATGAGGCCACTGCCCATTGAATTTTTGCATATAATTATATGAATTGTGTGTATATGTTTACATTTCTTTTGTCATGTTCTCATAAATAATAGTGCAAGAATCCAGATTAAAACATCTCCAACTGGTTGAGCCTCATCTTAAATTAATCCAAAGGGAAGCCAATACTCTTTAAGGAATTAGTTCCATTAAAACCTGCTCTTATTTTTTAATGAGGTTTCTTTATATTAACTCAGAATCCACCTTTCTGTAACATCAATAATCTGGGTCTAACTTTCTTCTTTGGGCTACTTCTTGAGTATTTTATCCAGGGGTGGGCTTCAAAAATGTTAGCAGGGGGTTCTCTGCCCGGTTGCTGGGTGGGCATGGCCATGGTGGGAGTGCCTCATCGGCCTCCTGCACCATAGCGGAGGAGTGGGCATTTTTGCCCTCCCCAGGCTCTGGAGGCTTTTCTTGAGCCTCTGGGAGGGCAAAAATAGCCTCCCCAGGCTCTGGAGGCCCTCTGGTGTTTCTGGCAAACATCCAGTAGGCCTGTTTTTCGCTCTCCCCGAGCCTCTGTGCAGACCCTGCACTTACCTGCATCCAAAATGCAAAACGTGAAGACTCCTGGGAGGGGAGGGAGGGGTGGGCAGGGCCAGCCAGGAGTGGAATTTGGAGGTCCTCCGAACTGCATAGAATTCTAGCTACAGGTTCTCCTGAACCCCTGCAAACCCCCAGCAGCCGACCCCTGATTTTATCACCCCTTAATAATCTTTTCTTAGGGTTAAACAAACTTGAATCCTTCATTCTTCTCCATATTCCTTAACTTCCAGTCCCCTTATCATCTTTATTGCCATTTTTTGAATTTGTTCCAATATCTCTAAAGTCTTCTTTAAGTTTTTGCCTGGAACTGGGCACAATACATAAAATGTGGTATGACCAATATATTTCTTAATGTATAACCAAGGAAATGGGACATCTATTATATTTTTGAACACCTTTGTACAAGGGGCTATTTAGAGCAGAAACCAAATAGATCATGTATCATTCTAAGTTATGTTTTAACGATGGATTGTTGAACAAGTAATAATAACTGCGTTCACATATAACACTAAATTATAAATTAGGTTTTACAAGGTACAGGGGTGGGTTTACACATCATAATAATCAAGCAAACCACATTATGGTATAATTCAACATGTAAACCTACTTATAGAGTAGAAGGAAAAACATCTTTGCCAGCAAAAAATCTCTTGCTTTGAGATTCTTTGCAAGTAAAGTTTAAACACATTTTGTTTGCCTGGAAATTAATATCTTTTATACCCACTAATTTTATCTCAAAAAGATTACACTAGAAGGAAGATTGAATAAAGTGATTCCAAGAAGTGTGTGAATTATGGTAGGGATGAATAGATGGAAGAGTAGATGTTTTATCTATTTGCCCTAATAGTAGAAATCAAAATGCTATTGTGTAACAGAAATATAAATACTCCAAGTTTCCTCTATCTTCTACTGTTCAGCAACATTTATTATGTTATGATTCATAATTTATACTACAAAGGAAATTTATCCATGCCAACTACTTATTAGGAAGACAAGGGGAAATAATTAAATCCTTCAGTTTCAGAGTTTGCAGGATGATGTATTTATTCCATTACTGCTTATTATGTTACACCAGCAAATTCATTAATATTGAATCTTCAGCCCAATTTATTATTTGAAAAAAAATATATTTTCCATTAGGATCAATTTTGACAACATGATAAGCATATTTTTCTTCTAAATGTTGGATTTAAGGAAGTGGTTTTTAAGTTTTCTCCCTAAAAGGACTTTCCTAGTTCAGTAGTTTGTTTTTTTTTAAGGGAAATGACCTGTCACTGAATCGTAGTACTTTGCAAAAGACACTGGATGCATTGTAAACCAAATATTACATTCTTCAGCTTTATGTGATGTATTTTTGTTTGTTTGTTTGTTTTAGCTTTCACAAAAACATGGAAGGCCATCAACCAGAGTTCACAAAAATATCATCAGCAATCATTCATTGGGTATCATCTACTATGCAATATATCGACATTGTGTATCATTACAAAATACAAAAAAATGATATGGTATCACTTAATGTGTAGGTTAAGCAATTTAAATTATTTAGCCATGCCAAAATACAATAGGAGACAATGATGTCTCTATCTTGAAAATTCCAAATAACAGAAACATGCAGTAACTGAACCAAAACATGAATATCTTAAGCCAATTATTTTTGACCTGAGAATTATTATCTTTTTTTTTTTTTTTTTTTTTTTTTTTTTTGATATAAAGAGATAGAGCATGAGAAGGAAGGCAGAGTCTGGGAAAATTCAGCACTATCGATGGTTAGCTGAAGCTAAACTTGGGTATTGCTGAAAGTCAGCTCAAAAGACCTGCGCAGAGAACTGTGTGCTGATATTGATAGAAGTTATGGCTAAATCATTATGTTCTTCTTCTTCTTCTTCTCATGACTCAGCATAAGTTGCTGTGAATAAGGCACACAAAAGCACCTACATTCTTCCATGTGATTATGCATGTGACTCTGGTGCACAACTTAACAGTCAAGATACTCTAGTTTGTACATGTTTATTACATCATTCAGGCAAGTGCATTGACTTTCATTAAACTACAAGGTAAGAGAACAACCATAACAATCCTATATTTCAATCAGGCTTTTACTTAATAGAAATTTGGACATGGATCCAAACAACAGCTAGATCAGATTTTATTTCTATTCATTAGCAGCTCTAATTCAGCCTTGATAATGTTGCAATGATAAGCCAAGCTATACAGGGAATAACATATATTTAATTTTAAAGTTTGAGCATATTTGTTGTGAAGATGGAAGAAAAAAACCCACTCCCACCAGATCAAAGTGGGAGGCAGAATGCTAGGCAACCAATATACAGTGTTTGCCTTTCAAGAGATTACACAGCTCAGCTGTAATAGAATTTATAAAGAAAAGGGATAAGCATATACCCACATACACATATTTCAACAGCAACATGACTTGTCAAGGTAATAATACTGATGTTAAACAAAAGAAAATTAAGTCAGTTGGGAAGAATAATAAAATTAATAATAAAAATAAGCTTACTTTAAATGAAGTAACTATATTATTAAATGCTTATATACATACCATATTTTTCGGAGTATAAGATGCACCTTTTTTCCCCAAAAAAAGAGGGTGAAAATCTGGGTATGTCTTATACTCCAAATGTAGCCTCACCCTGCCTCATAAATGGAGATTTCAGAGGCTGAAAGAAACCTCTGAAAAAAGCTTCAGAAAAAAAAGCCTCAGAAACGAAGCTTCAGGAAAAAAAGCCTCTAAACAGAGCTTCAGAAAAAAGGCCTCTGAAGAGTTTTTATTTAAAATAATATGGCAAACAACAAAAGAAGAATCAGTAAAGGTTCCAAGCAAACTATGCTAACAAATCTGGAGAATGACACAATAACCAACAGATTGGAAGAGATTTATCCAGTGGTGGGTTCCTCCCGGTTCGGCCCGGTTCCACCGAGCTGGTAGCGGTGATGATATAATGTCATCGAATAGGTTCTGCCCAGCCCCACCCCCCCCCATGTTATTCTTACCTTTTATTTGGCCCCACCCTCAGTCTATTGCTGCCTCCTGAGTCCCAGCTGATGGGCTATAAGGAAAAACTGTTTAAACTCTTGCCATAGGCTTCAAAGGGCCGCCCTACAGCTGATCAGTGGTAAAAGGCAGTTTGTTGGTAGACCAGTGCCTCCAAAAACAAATGAGTAGACCAATGCCTGCAAAAATACATGAGTAGACCAATGCCTGTAAAAATAAATGGGTAGACCAGTGCCTGCAAAAATAAATGGGTAGACTAGTGCCTGCAAAAATAAATGGGTAGACCGATACAGCTCTGCAAGCAGTTAAAAGCCTGGTAGACCAGTACCTCTGCTAAATCCTAAAGAATTGTCAC
Organism: Masticophis lateralis; assembly: GCA_030761175.1. Classification (NCBI taxonomy): domain Eukaryota; kingdom Metazoa; phylum Chordata; class Lepidosauria; order Squamata; family Colubridae; genus Masticophis; species Masticophis lateralis. The sequence goes on along the minus strand of JAUDYJ010000001.1, from coordinate 193,532,349 downwards.
ATGACCATCAAGCCACGCCCATAAAATAAGCCACACCCACAGAACCGGTAGTAAAAAAATTTAGAACCCACCCCTGGGTTAATATATATACCAGTACCAAAGAAAGGAGATTGGACAGACTACAGATAGTCCTTCAGAATAAAAGCCTCTGAAAGAAGCTTCAGAAAAAAGTCTCCAAACAGAGACTTTTTTTTTTCTGAAGCTCTGTTTCAGAGGCTTTCAGACGCAGAAGAAAAAAGCAAGGCACATAGCTCACAACCAACAAACCTGTTGCTAAATTTCACCTCTGGGAACAGCTGATTGGGGGTATTCCGGAAGGCCAATCCACCCACCAATCAGCTTTTTTCTTATTTTCTTCCCCAAAAACTAAGGTGCGTCTTATACTCCAGTGCATCTTATACTCTGAAAAATACGGTAAATATACATAAATATTTTATTTATTTATTTATTTATTAGATTTATGTATTTTATGTATATTTATATGTCTTGTGACTCCAGGGGGTCACACCAGTGGTGGGTTGCTCCCGGTTCTGTCCGGTTCTTTAGAACCAGTAGTAAAAAGTGGTGGGAGGCTCCGCCCACCCACCCGAATGTCACAGTTGACGATCTGTGCATGTGCAGAAGCGCACACATGCAAAGCAAGCAAAGTGCATACACTCCTGTTGTGAACCTGTATTAAAGGTAAGTACAACCCACCCTTGGTTCACACCCCATATTTTGAAAAACTGGTCTGGACAAGTTTAACCAAATCAGTTTGTAACAACATACAAATCCTTTTCTGATGATGTGATTAACCATATTTTACAAAGCAAATTCACAAACCAGATTTTGACCTGAAAGCATTTAACGCTTTTAAATATTATTTAGATATGTGCGATTTTTGTAAAATAATGTACAGAAAAGAAAAGACTACATAGGCACAAGTCTTCTTATGTTTTTTTTTCCCCTACAGAAGAAAAACACTCAACTTGAAAAGAGCAAGTCAAAAATATTGGACTTGTCCATCAGTTTGTTTTATGACTAATATCCTTTGACTACGGAGGGAATTTAAGTGCTACATTAATTGAGGTACAGAGAAGGAAGCCTACTAAATCAAATAATAATATGACAACTTAATAAAGTAGAGACCATAAGAATGAAAGGCAAATGATGGGAATAATAGAAAATGGAATAAGTGAAGATGAGAAAGGGAAAGAAAATAAGAGTAATGCTTTTACATGAATGACAAGGCACAAAATACAGACAATGGAATTTAAGTAAAGGACTGATGAAACCATCTGAAGCTTCTGTGACATATTACTACAAAAGCATCAAGCTAAAAATAATGCTCTCAAATTAAAGAGGTAACAAGTTGTCTCTTAAAAATGATTTAATAAACAGCAAGCAAGACAAAAAGTCAACTTCAGAGGAAATTCTTTGTCCAAAATTTATGGGTGGGGGAGGGACTAGTGCTGAGAAACTGAAATGAATTGGCTTTGTATTTTATTTGTTGACTTGTCTTCCAATGTCCTTCTTAGCATGAGTGTTTGTGTGTCTGTGCCTTCCCTCTTGAGTCTCATCAGCTGCTTGGACAAGTCTCTGCAGTTTTCTTGGCAAGATTTTCAGAAGTGGTTTGCCTTTGCCTCCTTCCTAGGATTGAATGTCACCCATATCCTGTTCTTTCAATAAAGCATTCAGATCTACACACACAATCTGTTTTATTGGAGGATAGGTGGGTTTAGCTGCATGTCGAGCTGCACATAAACTAACGTGTAGTGAGGACAGAACAGTGTGTGTGTGTGTATGAATGTGTGAATAGAGAGAGCCAATATGTTCAAGACTGTCCCATGGTTCTCTCTCTTCATGATTCCCACTTTAAATAGGAAGGTGGTTCATAGTCACTTACTCAAATTCAAGGTGCATTAAACTTTCAATATTAGACTCTCCAGTAGCAGGTCTGAAACCTGAGCACCAGGTGAGCTCCCGTTACTTGCAGGTACCATTTTGGTACGTGTTCTATGCATCTTATTGTATAGTCATACTGGCCATATGGCCACAGAAGAATCTTTGGAAAATGCAAGCTCCTTTGGCGGAGAAGAGCACCGCCCCTAGAGACGGACATGACTGAACAGGGGAAACCCTTCACCTAAGTCTTCTTCAAACTTCTCCCTAATTCATTCCCCCTTCCATGAAAAGATGTGAAAAATTTGACTCCACATACTTCTTAAAAGCACAAATGAAATGCTAGAAAGTCATATCTGGATCGCAGATCGATGGTTGCTCAGCCTAATTTAGCCCATGCCTGTGCAAGAATTCAAACAAAGCAATCCCACAAGATGGTTGTATAACCTCTGTTGGAATATATCCACTGATAGGGAGTCTGCTAAATTAGATCTACTATCAAACTGGTGTTATTTTTAGGATTTTTTAAAATTCTGCTGGAATCTGTCTTCCTATAACTTAATACCACTATATGATGCTCCTTCAAATAATTAAGACGTGTTTTCCCTTCAGTCATGTTCACTACCGTGAGATATCAATAAAGTAATAAAGGTGGGATAAAAATGAAAGAAATGAAATAAATAAAAAAGGAGGGTGAACAAAGGCAAAACAAGCAGACCCATGCAAGATGGTGTTTGAATCTCAGGGGAAAAGTTGTTTGGAAGGAAGGTAATTTGCCTTGAGCAATTAAAACTAACATCAAACAACCCCGCCCCCAAATGAAAAATGTTACAGGAATAAAAAAGGATTAAAGGGGAGAAAAAGCTGGAGAACTACACACAGACTGAAGACAGAGGCTACCTGGGACTATAATTTAGACATCTAGACTAAAGGATAACAAGATTTGAGGAACAACATTCCCCCTGAGATTCAGATAGCCCTGACCCTAATGGCCTCATATATGGTTTTGAAAACCTAGTTATTCTCCTGGGCAGACGAATAAGCACATTCAGAAATATCAGATTTTGAAGGAAGACACTATGTTAAATTTCAGTTAGCCTTAAGTAAGAAAGACAATTTGGTGTAGCAGTTAAAGCAGGAGTCCCCAAGCCTAGGTGGCCCAGTACTGGGCTGCAGCCTACTGGGAACTGGCCCACACAAGCAGTGGGAAAGAGTATGAATTCAAAAAGCTGCATTTGAGCAAGTAGCACGCACACACACACAAAACCATCTCCTCTCCTCCCCTACCTGCCAAACAGATTGGGGACCATTGAGTTAAAGGGTCAGATTAGAATCTGGGAGACTGTGACTTTTAGTCCTGCCTTAGGTATCCAGTTCACTGAATGACCTTGGGCCAGTCTCTCTCTCTCTCTCTCTCTCTCTCTCTCTCTCTCTCTCTCTCTCTCTCTCTCTCTCCTTCTCTCTCTCTCCCTCTCTCTCTCTCCCTCTCCCTCTCTCTCTCCCTCCCCCCCCCTTTGAATCAAAAAGGCCTTTAAAATAGCCTCAGTTATATTGTTTTTTCCATGACCAACTTAACTTCTTTGCTTAGAGGGAAAAAAAATCAGTATCTACATTTATGGCTGAAAGAAAACTCCAAATAGACTTTTTGCATAAAATAGAAAAAAATACACTTAGGATTTGTGCTTTTGATAGAAGGCAACTTGGATGACATTTTGATAGCTGTAATCTGAGTTCTGTTGGGCTACAGGCAAATTTTGGGTGGACTGTTTTTTTCAGTTTTTCACTATGCAATCAGAAGCCTCTCAAACTTCCTCCTAATTAATTAAATCTCCAGGGAAGACTTCTGAGAAAACACTTCCCATGGGAAATTTTTCAGATCAAGACATCTAAATCAGGACTATCCAATATGTGGTGTAGCTCTCATCTTCCTCAGTGCATGTAAAATCCATAACCACATCAAGGTAATGCCTCAATGGGGGATGGTGATGGTGATGATGATGATGACAATTAAACATATGTGTCTCTCTGTTTTGGAGGAAAGGTGGGAAAGAAATACTAATAGTAAATACATTAGTAAAACAATGATAAGTAGTAATACATGAGTAAAATGAGTAAAATAAAGCTTTAATGTACCATTCATAAAATTTAGTGTAAATGGAATAATCCAGATTATAGTGTATGAGGAGAAAGGAGGAGGGAGAGGGAGGGAGGGAGGGAGAGAGAGAAGGAGAGGGAGAGAAAGAGACCGTGGATTGGATGAAGTCTGCCATGAGAGATATGCCTTCTGGGCCTTACACTTCCTTATGAAAACAATTTCAATGTAGTGATGAAAAACCTCCTGATCTGAAAACAGATCATAAATTAATGCCAATGCCAGGTCTTAGTTACGTCAATGAGGGTTGTGGGGTTTTTTTTTATCATACCATTGTTGTGATTCTCCATGAGGAAGCAAAGAAGGGAAGTGATTTCCTAAAAGTCTGAACTGGAAGTCCTAATACTGGAGGTGATAGAAGAGCTGGTTGGAATAGGTATAGCAAGTGTGGCGGGCTAAAAAAAAATCAAATTATCTTTAGGTGGCAGAAAGATTACCCTCAAAACTGCCCTATGGTGGTTTTCTGAATGGTTGCATCCCACAACAGCCACTATTGTGAAACACCTTTGGGAATTGCTTTACTTCAGATTTTGCTAAAGCATATCTCAAAGACTGAATCATGCTTACCAGGCATTGATATTTTTAGAAAGCAGGAAAAAATGTCCCCCCCTCCCAGAATTCTAAAAGAAATTCTGATGTCTCTCTAATACCTCTATTCACTAATCATAGGAAGTCTATGGAGATTCTCAGTCATCCAGGTCATGGTTGTCCTAAAGGTGCTTTTTCAAGAGGCAACTGGACTTTCTGGTTTTTCTTTGAAGAAGTTTCACTTCTCATCCAAAAAGCTTCTTCAGCTCTGAAAGAAGCTGAAAGAGCTGAAGAAGCCTCTTGGATGAGAAGCGAAATGTCTTCAAAGAAAAACCAAAAAGTCCAGTTGTCTCTTGAAAAAGCACCTTTGGGATAATCATGGGAACCCATGCAGATGGAAACCATATTATTGTTCTTAGAATATTGCCTGAATTGTACAGTACGGTTTGTCATTGGCTGGAAAACAAGAAATCTTACTTTGACATGGGTTTGGAATTCATGATTAGTACTTGTTCACATTTGCTATTATAGGAAAGCTATAGTTACACTTACAGTTTTGTCTCCAAAAGGAATATATGAAACAGACATTGGAGATTAAAAACATCTTTAAACTACAGTTTACCTATTATTTTAGGATGAAAACCAAATTGGATTACTGAAATGATGGTTAGCACAACCCATGATTTAGTACACCATAAAATAAAATATTCTTATTTTGAGTGGATAAACTCAAAATATGATGGATAAACATGTTTACCAAGCAAACACTAAGGACACTAAATGAATAAACAAACAAACACAAACGTATCTGAAAATCCATACTAACTGGATGGAGATACCAGCGAACTCTATTGCACTCTGCACTGCTGTTGATATGTGGCAGAGTCGTTTTCTTTCCTATGTGATAAGGCAATGACTAATTTATCTTCAGATGAGAGCACTCATGCTGAGGTATTCTATAGAGATGTTCTGACAAATAAGTCAAGTGACAAGCATAGCTCCTCTGTGGATACAGTGAGACTTCTGGAGTCAAGCCTGGTCTTCCCTCCCCCCCCCCCAACTCTTAGCAAAGAATTGCAGACTACCAGCTTATGGATACACACTGTGGCAAGTGATTACTTGGTAAGAGTTGTCACAGGTTCAAATACTTCAACCAATTTCTGACATTTTTCCCACAGGAAAAATTACCCCTCTGATTCTTAAGTGCAGAAGGAGAAGGACGAGGACTGGTGGTTGATTTTGGTGGTGAGCTCTAAGGACATTTATTTATTTATTTTATTTTATTAAATTTTTATACCGCCCTTCTCCCACAGGACTCAGGCGGTGTATAGCCAGAGTAAAAACACCATACACCATGAAGTTAAAAAGTTTAAAAAGTATTAAATAATTTGGCCCAATTTTGTTAAAAACCCCAAAATTAAAATACCCAATTAAAATTTCACTTATTTCGTCAGCCCAGCCTGTTGGAATAGTAGAGTCTTAAGGGCACGGCGAAAGGTACAGAGGTCGGGGATCCTACATATCTCCGGGGGCAGTTCATTCCATAGAGCAGGAGCCCCCACAGAGAAGGCTTTCCCCCTGGAGGTCACCAGTTGTCATAATTTGACCAATGGCACCCTGAGGAGTCCCTCTCTGTGAGAGCGTACTGGCTGGTGGGAGGCTATCGGTGACAGAAGGCGATCTTGTAAGTACCCAGGTCCTAAGCCATGGAGCACTTTAAAGGTGATAACCAACACCTTGAATCGCACCCAGAAGATCACCGGGAGCCAGTGCAGCTCACGCAGGAGAGGTGTTACATGTGTGTGTCGTGTCACCCCCATAATCACCCGCGCGGCCGCATTCTGGACCAGTTGGAGCCTCCGCATGCTCTTCAAGGGGAGCCCCATGTAGAGAGCATTACAGTAGTCCAAACGGGAGAAGACGAGGGCATGAGTAACCATGCACAAGGCGTCCCAGTCCAGAAAGGGACGCAACTGATAGATCAGGCGAACCTGATAGAAAGCCCCCCTGGCCACAGCCATCATATGATCTTCTAAAGACAGCCGTGTATCCAGGAGGACACCCAGGTTGCGATCCCACTCTGCGGGAGCCAAAATCTCACCCCCAATAGTCAGCGATGGAATCAGCTGACTATACCAGGACCCCGGGAGCCACAGCCACTCGGTCTTGGAGGGCTTGAGTCTGAGCTTGTTTCTCCCCATCCAGATCAGCACCTAGATCCGTTTATAAATTTGCATCAGCTAATTTTTGAATTTCACCAAGGCTACAATTCTCATGCATCCTTTACTGAGATGCAATAGGATTTTCTTCTGATTAGATATCGCTAAGACTGTACCACCAGACATCAATCCTAGCCCTTGTGCAAGTGGCTGAACTCCATGGGGATCCGTGGGATTTACTTCATGCCTAGGATTGCACTGAAAGACTTTTGGTGACTCTCCTACAATTCAGTCGGCTAAAAGGCAATCATAATGATGACACTGCTGTTTCCTGCTGCCACCCTGCTTATTAGTGTTTCAGATTTGCTAAACCTCAAATAATGAATACATCGTAGGAAATCCTAATTAGGATACAGATATTGCTTAGGCAGAAAAAGCAGATTAAATAATAATTAGTTGGTAGAAGTTATTCATTCTGCTAAGCAGACAGCATGGTTTCCTTTTAAAGTAAAACTAGTAAGAAGCAAGGCCTATGAACATAGGCACAGATAATGATAGATCTGTGGCAAGTGTCTATAGGCTGGAATGGATTTGGGTTCAAATAATTTCATTGTCATAGGGTTTACTACAGGGTAAGGAAAAATCAGAATTTATATTTATATTTGTATATTTGCCACAGAAACACCCCTGGATCAGTGTGACATCTAAAAATACAATTTACACATTTGCTGAATAGCAAATGTTCAAACTGATTGATTTGATCTATATCCTGATTTCTGCTACTTTCAAGGCACATATTTAAATATAATTAAATAATTAAACCAATTAAAACAGTGGCAAAATAAATGTCAAAATCATTTGATATTTATTTTGAAAAACCTAATGAAAGATAGTAATGAAATGTCCGGGAGTTAAACAGCAAGCTAGGAGAACAGACCCCTGACAAAAGATATACTTTTTTTTTTTTTTACAGATTTTCTAAATAACAAGAGAAGAAAATTTGGAATGGGACCAGAGGTGGGTTTCAGTAGGTTCTGACCAGTTCTGGAGAACCGGTAGTGGAAATTTTGAGTAATTCGGAGAACTGGTAGTAAAAATTCTGGCAGTCTCGGGACTGCCTCCCGAGTCCCAGCTGATCAGGAGGAAATGGGGATGTTGCAGTAACCTTCCCCTGCAGTGGGAGGGAATGGAGATTTTACACTATCCTTCCCCTGCCACGCCCACCAAGCCACGCCCACCAAGCCATGCCATGCCATGCCCACCAACCCATGTCCACAGAACCGGTAGTACAAAATTTTGAAATCCACCACTGAATGGGACAACTAAGCATGGCCAGCTCAGCATGACCAGGTTATCACCGCCAATTCACTGCCACCAAGTCACCACAGGGCATCTCCATCTTGCCGCAGGTACAACTCACTGCAGGCAGGCAAAGAAAGAGTAAGTGAGTGGATGGAGTGCAGAGCAGTGACACACCCTCACACCCTCACCACTGCGCCTGCTGAGCTCCATGTCAAAGAGATTAGGGTGAATAGAGTGGGCAGCTGGAAGCATTCCAGTTTCACACACACCCCATCACTTCTGCTCTGCCCACCCACTCTCTCATCCACCCACCCATGGACACATCTGGACACCTATGGTGAGTTGCCCCTACGGTGAGTTGGCCATGTGAAGCTGGCTGGAGCAACTTGGTGGCAGTGAGTTGGCAGAGAAAACTTGGTGGTGGTGAGCTGGCAGCAGTGAACTGGCAACACCAAGTTGTCCTAGACACAGGGAGTTAGGCTACTTTCAAGGAAAAACATCCCATAGCTTGGGAACAATGCGGAAATTTCTTTTTCACATCCCAGAACCATTTTTTTTTTAATGGAAAAGGTGGTTCCTTGGGTAATCCTGATTCCTAAGCAAGGAAGGAATGTATTCAAAAAACCTGTCTATTATGGGTACAATTCTTCTGTGATGGAATAAAGATATAGTTTCTAGCCATATTCATTCTTGTCCCAGTGGGAATCTGGCAGGGTTCCTCTCCTCAAGCATTTCCCTTTTCCTATTTCCCTTTCCTTTTTCCCCTTTCCCTGTGAAACCCACAGGAAGTAAACATTTTTTTCTGATCCAAATTCTGCAATCTTTTTTTGCATAAAAATTCTTATGTTTGAAAGTTTCACTTTTTACCTTCGCAGATTGAACTATTATTTTTATCTATTAGTTTTTGAATCTTGCCTTTGTTATTTTTATAAATAACTCAGCAGCGAACATACATAATACTCCTTCCATCTCTTATTTTCCCCATAACATCCCTGTCAGGTAGGTTGGACCGAGAGAGACGGACTGGCCCAAAGACACCCAGCCAGCTTTCATGGCTAAGGAGGGACTTGAATTCATAGTCCCTCGCTTTCTAACCTGGTGCCTTAACTACTAAACCAAACTGGCTTTCTTGTATTATTATATCTGCAAATGTCATCAAATTAATTTTTTAAAAGAACATTATTTGTCTATTATCCAGAGACCCATCTTTAGGTATATGCATTGAAAACCAGTTCATTTTATTGTCTATATTAGTAGGGCCATGTTCTCAGTCATCTTGTTTTAGAGAACTTTTTAAAATTATGCTTGGAATTATCCTGATAGGGAGATTTTGTATGCAAAATTTCCTAATATATCTATTTGTAGAAATTCTTTCCAAAACCGTTTTTGCAGGAAAAAATTATTTGGGATTTTTTGTTTGTTTATTGTTATTTATCTTTCTTAAAACAGGATTTTTTTTTTAAATTTATCAGATGAATCCTAGGGAGCAGCCTTCATCTGCCTGAAACCATCCCAGATGGGAAAAATACTCTTCAAAACAGCTGCACTTCACTTCCTTGGACTGGAATATAGTGAATTTATCTGAAAGGAAATACAGCACTGGAAGCTGTTGAGGCTTCCTTTTTCTCCCAATCTAATATTCTTTTGGGAAAGCTATATTAAATTTGGGTGGCCTGGTTAAACGTATGCGGAGCCATGAATAAAAGCAATATTGTGGTTGGTGTCTACTAATAAATGCCTAGCCAAGCAGAAGATGGAAATGAACTTTCAATCAGAAGATGAAAGCAAACTTTCAGATTGATCTAACTTGCATGAGATGTATCATTGAGAGACTTTAATTACCACCACATATAGTGAAAGACAATTCTGCTGAGCATGTTTCTCCCCAGGTAAATGCTGACTTGTTTTGCAGATAACTTTCTTCTTCAAAGGATAGGGGAAGGCACAAGAGGATCAGCTAACTTTGACAGAAATAGTCAGCAGAGAAGAGTTGACAAAGGTGAATATATAGAAACAACAGGGAGAAATGACCATGCAATGCTGGAATTCTTAGTCTGAGTTTTCAGAAAAAGTGAACTAACATAGAGTGTTGCCAAGCTTCTCCACTCCAATAAGATGTATGTATATTATAGTGTAGTATAATGTAGTGTAGGGTTCTACTCTACTCTACTTATATTGCCTTGAAGTCAGGGGTGAAATCTAAAATTTGTTACTACCGGTTCTGTGGGCGTGGCTTGGTGGGGGAGGTTAATGTGACTGGGTGGGCATGGCCAACTTTTTTTTTTTTACTTTTAAAACCATTTTTTCTATAACCTTAATAGATTGCAGAAAAAAATGCTTTTAGAAGCCTCTGACGATCAAGCAACTCAGCTGGGATTGCCAGAGGCTTTTAAAGGCATTTTTTTCTAACAACCTCTTTGGCTGAAGAAGTTGCAGAAAAAAATGCTTTTAGAAGCCTCTGACAATCCCAGCTGAGCCGCGCGATCATCAGAGGCTTTTTTTTCACTTTTAAAAGCATTTTTTCCGCCAAAAAGGTTGTAGAAAAAATGCTTTTAAAAGTTTAAAAAACCCCAGCCTCTTATGATCACGTGGCTCAACTGGGTATGGGGGTGGGCCACAGGGATTTTTGCTACCAGTTCTCTGAACCACCCGCCACCATCACTCCAGATCGGGCGATCCGGTCCGAACCGGGAGCATTTCACCCCTGCTCAAGTGAACATTAACTTCTGGCAGCTACCTGAACTATAGTTCCTGCAGTTTTCTTGGCAAGATTTTTCAAAAGTGGTTTGCCATTGCCTCCTTCCTAGGGAAGAATGAAGAATGTGACTGGCCCATGGTTATCCAGTGGGCTTTGTGCCTAAGGTAGAAGTACAGCTCACAGTCTCCTGATTTTATATTTTATAGCTTGTATAGCAGACACCTTGTTGGCACTTGTTTTATGTAATTAAGTAACAAAAGATATTTTGCAGCACAATAATCCTCTCAAATTTTATAGATACAGATTCTGTGAAGGATTTCGAACTGAGAAGAGGGCTAGTATATTAGAGGCATCAGCCTTATTTTGAATGATTTCAAAATTCTCACAAATGAGCTCAATCTTTGCCAAGAATATAGCTCTACTATAAACATTTATTTGGTGGGGTGGTCTGCTTGTAATTCAGTGAGAAACAAATTAGAGTTTTGGCAGAAAGATGCTGGCAGAACCCATCTCATAAAGAAATATGCAGCAAATTTATTTTATGATGCAACAAAGATCCTACCTCTTTCCCTTTGCTACATCATTGTTCTCATTGTTGCATCCCCAGATGCTGGGATTCTTCTCTGCTTAATCCACATCACGGAAACCAAAAAGTTATGTCCAGCAACATCAAGAAACCAAGTTTAGAAACTAGTGATGTTTATTAAAAGGATCCTAGATAAAGCATGCATTGTCTCAAAAAGGACTTCCCTAATGTCAAGATTGTGCAAGTGGAGGCTGCAACAAACTGTTTACACTGCAAGAGGCAGCTGGATAATTAAAAATTCAATGAACTTGGTTCAAGCTGCATGACAATAACTATTTCACTCAATTGCTTGAAAACAGAAATGCTTTAAAAACAATAACAATTCGTTTGTTCTCTTGGAAGGTTCAGGGCTCTGCCTTTAATAAGCAGAAAACTGGGTAGGAAGAAGAATGAATTCTAACACTCTCTTTTATATTTAAACAAGGAAACAGGCCCAAAGAATGAAATCACCATAGGGATAACTTCTCAGCATGACCCCAGATGTTAAGTATCCCCTTAATTTGGGGGAGCTGTACCTACTACTATGACCCGAGGCAAGGCTTTATCTAAATGCACAGAATGGCTGAACCTGGAATTGAGCGGGAGAGAAAATAACGTTATGAGGGGCAGCCATAGTAATGTGTTTACAGCTTCTGTAAAGCAATATCATTTCCATGCAGCTGTTTAATCCTGACAGCATGGAATGCTTTAGAAGCAGATCTACCTCCAGTGTCTCCTGGAGCCAGCTGATTTCACTCCCAGCAACCATGGGGGGAATACAGCACAAGGAATATAACTAATTTTAACACGTTCACAGGCATCCCCTCTAGGACAAAAATGTAAGCAGTGTGAACAGTCCCTTTTTAAAAAAAAAGAGGCAGGGCTGAGTATAATTTAAGCAGAATGAATTCTCATCTTATCTTGGCAGAAATGTAATGCTGATTGGGCCTCATTCCCTTTCCTAGAAATACAGCCCCAAATAATACATCTTACTTTCATGTAAGATACTGATGGGGTGTCTCTAAGCCAAATGATGAGAGGCAGGGTCAAATGTGGCCCTACTTGCTGGAGATTTAAAAACCTGCAGAACAGAAAATTATCTCCAGGATGCAGATACTACATTCCCATGTCTTTTTCCTTCCAATGTTTCCATTCCTACTCTTCCACCATCCCACCCCCCATCTGTTACCTCCACAGAGGTAATAGTTTAGTAAACAGATGGAGCAGAGAGGAAAGTAGGGGAAGGTAAATAAGAAGAAAAAGAAGAATTATGGGTGATACGATAGCAGTATTCCAGTATTTTAGGGGCTGCCACAAAGAAGAGGGGGTCAAATTATTCTCCAAAGCACCGGAGGGCAGGACAAGAAACAATGGTTGGAAACTAATCAAAGAGAGAAGCAATCTGGAATTAAGGAGAAACTTCCTAACAGAACAATTAGCCAGTGAAACAGCTTGCCTTCAGAAATCATGGACATTCCATCACTGGAGGTTTTTAACAAGAGACTGGACAGTCACTTGTCTGAAGTGGTATATGTTCTCCTGCTTGAGCAGGGGGCTGGACTAGAAGACCTCCAAGGTCCTTTACGGCTGGTATATCCTGGAATGCTGTCAACTGGGGCAAAACATATTTCATATTTAAGCTTGGATGAAATAGATTTCCTGATTTAAGTATAGTGCACAGTCTGCAATCTTCTTGGACACAAAATTCCTGCTTGATGAGCAAATAATGATCTGGAAAGCCTTGGCAAATAGTGGTACAGCATTATATGGTGCCAGGGGTGGGATTGAAAAATTTCAACAACTGGTTCACTGCCCGGTTTCTGGGTGAGCATGGCCATGGGGGTGTGACCTACTCTATGGCCTCCTGCACTACGGTGGGGGGGGGGAGCGTTTTCACCCAGAAGCTTTCCTTGAGCCTCCAAAAGGGCAAAAATGGCCTCCCCAGGGCACCGGAGACCCTGCAGTCTGGCCCATTTCCAGACATCCGTTACTTCCAGTAGGCCCATTTTTTGCCCTTCCCAAGCTCCAGAGGTTTTCCTGAAGCCTCCAGGAAGGCAAAAATGTCCTTCCCCAGGCTCCAAAGGCCCTCCGGAGGCCAGAAACAGGCCTGTTTCTGGACTTCCAGTAGACCTATTTTTGCCTTCCCAGAGCTTCTGTGCGCACCCTGTACTTACCTGGCATCCAAAATGGGCCACGTGGAGACTCCTGGGAAGGGCAGGGTTTAGTGGGCGGGGTCAGCCAGTCCTTAGAACAACAGGTTCGGTGAACCAGATTAAAATTAACATCTGGTTTGCCCGAACTGGTCTGAACCGGCTGAATCCCACCCTGTATGGTGCTCTAGTCACACTCGTTCCTAAACCAGAAAGTCACTCATTCTCTAATCACCTCACATTTAATTATCACAACATGCTCTGCATGAGGCTGCCCTTAAAAATTACTTAGAAGCTTCCATGGATCCAGAATGAAATGACATGGATATTGATAGGCATTTCTTGGTACGTCCATTTGACACCCCTCCTTTGGGATGAGCCGCATGTGTTACCAGTTTGCTTCTAGGTACAATCCAAAATGCTGGTAATGACTTATATGTGGCATAGTGCCTGATTTTGAGAGATCGCCTGTCTTCTCTAGTGTTCACCTGGCATGCTCTGAGTACCTTCAATTAAGCAGTGCCATCTCTAAAAACCCATACATCAAGACCCAGGTATAGTGCCTTCTCTATCATGGTGTTTGTCCTTTGGAATGATGTTGGATTTGAAATCTGAGCTGCTCCTGTCCTAATGGTCTTCCAGAAAGCCTCAACGATCTGACTCCTCAGGCTCTGAACTATGGTGGCTGGAGTTCCTTGCTGCATTTGTGATACATGTTTGTTGTTGTGGACTGATTTTGCCATATTATTTCATATTTTATGTTTTTATTCCCATTACATATTTTGTATATTTTTCTATGTTGACCCAGAGTCAATTTAGAGTTGGGCATGCCTACAGTCACTGCAAATAAAAAAGAAGATTTTTTGCTGTTCACTATTATGGCCTCAAAAAAATGTTTATTTGAATTGACTTCTAAGATAACCTACAGAAATCTACAGGGTCAGTTCTTACATTGCAAGATCCAATCTGGGGCAGTCACCAGGAAATGTCTGATCCTGGCGACTGACCCAGATTAGATCTTGGTACATCTAAATTTGCCTTCATTGAGTTCTTATGTCTTTGAATTATTTGGCATTATCTCTCCTTGTGATAACACAAAGCTATATTGCTTCCAAAGGTGTTTAAAAATACATAAATCTAATGAAGAAATTTAACTTAAAGCTATTTGCAAATAAACAATGATCTTTAATATTTGTATCAGTATAAGGAAATGCAAAGCATGGCTACTTCAGAATCCTCCTAATGCCAACCATCATTTTGAATATCTCAAATTTGTAACCAAGAGGTTTGCTGCCATGTCAAAACAAGGAAGGCACCCAGAAGCAAACTGGCAATCAATCTGGCTCACAAAGCAGAGATGCTACATGAGCACACCAATGCCCGTCATTGCCTATGCCACTGCATTCTGGACTAGCTGAAGCTTTCAGATGGTCTCAAGGACAACCCTCTATTGTAGTAGTCAAGACATGAGGGTACTAGGGCATGACCTACTGTCCAAAGGGCTCTCTGTTCTAGGAAACAGTGGCACACCAGATGAAATTGAGCAAATGTCTTCCTGGCCAGAGCTGCCATGTCTTCCTTGAACAAAAGCTGTGAGTTCAGGAAACCCCCAAAATTGCACACCATCCTTTAAAGGGAAAGTGCACCCCATCCAAGCTCAGCATTGGGAATATCCCCAGATTGGGTTCAAATTTCCCCAATCATCCTCTTTTTTTACACAAATTTCCCCATGTCATTTTATAGGTACAGTTTAAAGCATTTTTCGTCTCTACTATATCATTTTAAAAAACAAAGCATAACCATTTGTGTTCAGAAACATACACTGAATTCCAGATGCATGTGGGGAACAGAAGCATCCATTCTCCCCATGCCAATTTGCATTCATGACCTGCTGAAAGCATGAAATCTAAATGTCTCTTCACTGCCCGAGATGCAGTATTACTGCACAGCAGTGCTACTTTGGGAACATCAGAGAAGGATAAAACATTTGGCTCTCTCACTTGATGCAGTCACTGCAAGCATTTTGAGCACCAAACTACAATGGTGGAAAAAATCTTTCTGAAAACAAAGCCAGTAAAGAACAAGCAGCATCACTGGATTAGACAATGTGACTATGGGATGAAAAGATTTGAGAGCAATTGAGGAGAATGCTTCTCTATTAATTCTACTCCATATCCCAAATAGAAAGGAATCCACATTAAGAGCACCAGGTAAGGACCTAAGGCTTCCCAGAGGTCTTAGGAGTAGAATTCTCCAGTCAAGTAGGGGCAAATCCTGCCAACTGGCGGTTCTAAGAGTCATAATTCTCACACATTTGAAAGAATTTCAGTCTGGAGAAGGTTACTATAAATGAAAAGACTACTAATAAAAATAACAGGTTAAGAAGGCTGACGGCTGTCCGTAGCCAAAAACATGTAGCTGGAGGATGCTGCTCAACCTAAATCCATGATGGCGAATCTATGGCATACATGCCCAAAGTAGCACACGAAGCCATGTCACCCAGCACGCATGGCCTTTGCCTGTTTCTCTTCCAGGTTTCTGGCTCACATGTGCATGCTACAATCAACTGCCCTTCGCATGCGCAGCAGTGCCGAAAAATGGCCTGCGCATGCGTGTCAGCCAGCTGATCGTCGGGTGCACATTTATACTAGAACCAGCTTTTCCAGAGTGTGGCCGCGACAAGTGTGCACACATGATGTCTCCATGCGATACCGAAAAGGTTCGCAATCACTGACCTAGATTATTTCATCTATACACAACTAAAACTCTTGTATCTTTAACTGGGATAAATGGTGCATCATACGGGAATATTTTATCAAAGCAAGTTACTAAAATGGGTTAACTTATGATATGCGGCGACCCTTTATTCCTGAGGGAAGGAAATTTGGGGAGGGTGTGGTGCTTCAGTGCCACTGCTGCTTCAGCACCACCAATGTGTTGCTGCAGTCATGTGATTCACATTTTTAATTCTCATTCCCTGAGAATTTCCTGGGAATTCTTGCATAATCCCTTGCTTTCTCCTCCATCCAGCAACAGTCACTTACCTACCTGCAGGGAGGGAGGGAGGGAGGGAGGGAGAGAGGGAGGGAGGGAGGGAGGAAGGAAGGAAGGAAGGAAGGAAGGAAGGAAGGAAGGAAGGAAGGAAGGAAGGAAGGAAGGAAGGAAGGAAGATTTCCAATGTTCACTGCCAACTTCGCACAAGAAAATTCAATGGCAAAGCCAACAGGAAGTTGGAAATCACCCTCCCAGTAATCATTTTACCTGCCCATAGTCATTCTGTTTCTCTGTCTAGGAAAGGAAATATCTGTGAAATGATGACCCAACAGGACACAGGTTGTCTACCATTATGTCTAGTACCCAATGGGATGTAGGTTGTCTAGAAGGAGACCAGATTTGAGGGACTATTATAATCATTTTCTAAGACTAAGCCTTTAACTCTGGAATATAATATTCTCTCTCCCTCCCTCCCTCCCTCCCTCCCTCTCTCTCTCTCTCTCTCTCTCTCTCTCTCTCTCTCTCTCTCTCTGACACACACACAGAGAGACACAAACACACACACATTTGATTCATTACCTCTGCAGTGTCTTCCATTCTGTTGCTTTCAAGGTCTCAGTAGACAATTATAGTAAAAGGCACCCCTACACACAGCAATTTTTCTCTCACAGCATGGAGACTGTGAGGTTTGAAATAAGGAAGTTATATTCATAGGCATTAAGGTTACAGGTGAAGGAGGGAGGATGAAAAACCCAATAGTATCTGTTTCATCAACCTCTTTTCTTTTGCTCATGTCCTTTTGATATAGATCTAAAGGAAGGCATCTTTCTCGTTTGAAAATAATTCCTATCTCAAAGAAAGAAAAACACCAGATGTACAAAAATGTATCCAGCATTAAAAGAAACATTTCAATGAGACGAAACTGTGCAAATTTTAAAAGAGATTATTATTTTCTGGCCCATCCCTGCTAAATTTCATTCCTGTCCCCTTTTGGAAGAAAAGAATTTGCTGTGTGTGTCACATCCAACATACTTTTATGGCTCAAGTCCAAGAAGCCATGAATGTAGTTGTGTTCTATGCCAAGCAATTGTCAGATTATGGCCAAGTGAATGCTTGTATTCCTGATTTGACTGATAAATACACATATGGATATTTTGTGCAACTATCTTCTTTCCGACGAACACCATTACAATATTATAAATTCTGTAATAGAAAGTGGTAAGCTCTCAACAAACACGAATTTCATTCTGTTTCTTTCTTTTCTTGTTTTACAAGTTAATAATTGGGGAAAAATAGAAAAAACATCAACTGTGATCTAGAAATGTCAGATTCATAACCATTTTTTCCCCATTCAGGGAAGTCATCCCACTTTCTCCTCCTTCTCCTCAGTCTTCTGCAGGTTTTCCCAACTGTTGTTCATCATTCTGTGATTTCTTAGCATTTTTAGCCCTCATTAGGGTCTTCTAGTGAGTGGTGATAGGTAGGCGGGGGTAATGTTGCTTCTGAACATCAAAGAGTTCCTGCAGATATTGCTGACAAAGTTTTTCCCTTTTGTTTTTGTGGCCCATTTTTGCTTAAATTGCCACTGACATTCATCACCTAAGTTTGCTGCTTATTATCTTGGAATCTCCTTTTATAGCAATTCTCTCCAACTGATCCTCAACCTAGGTCTTCTTTTATGTATTCATTTGTTTGAAATAATATTCAAGATTACTATCTGGAAGGTCTTGGGTGGGTTAACATTCATGCCCACAACAAGTTATAAATGCAGAACCAAGTAAAATTATTAATAAAATCAGTAATAAAAAAGATAGAAGTTCAATATACTGCTTAAAAGACATAGCAGGAACACACAATAACCTAGTCAAAAATAGTCAGGCTATGGGTGATATGCCTAAAATGCAAGAGGGAAAGGGCTGATTTTCTCCTGGTGTGAAAGCCAGAAAAAAGTTATATCTGGCCTCCAGGGGAAAGGCTTCCAAAGTCAGGTATCCACAACAGATAAAGCTTTGTTCTGCACTCCTACACAGCATCTCTTTCCTAGCTGGGACATACGGAGGAGAACATATGCACCCATCCGTCACAAATCCTAACATTCAAACAGGCACATATTGGGATAGAATCTTGAGTATCAGAATCTAAACCAATCTGATGATTAACATATTTGATAAATCCATGAAGCCCGATCAGTAACATAAACACAGTCACTGCTATTGTGTTTGGATGGGGGTACAGGTAGCCCTCAAGTAACAAAGTAATTGGGACTGGAATTTGCATCGCTAAGCAATGTGGTGTAAAGCATAACTGCAACACTTAATGACAGAAGTTCTGGCACTTCCGGTTGCCACTGTTAAGTGAAAACCCTAATGTCATTAAACACAATCACCACTTGCAATCTCCTGCAGGCTTCTCCATTGACTTTGCTAATTGAAAACCAGATATGAAAGTTATATGTCCGTGTGATGTCATAAATGTGAACCAATCACTGAGAAACTGGATCATGATCATATGACTGCAGGGAGGGTGCAACAGCTGGCACTTTGAAGGCTAGGCAAAAGTACCATTCATCCAACTCTATCGTAAGTTTGAATTACTGTGGAAGTAGTGTTTGCTAAGTGAGGGCCATCTGTAATGCAGGCTCTAAAGATAAAAGCCCTAGTAAGCAATGTCTAGAATAAAAATGAGGAAAACTCAGAACCCATCATTGGGCATACACAGCAGCAATGAGGTCAGTCAAGAAACTTCTCTGTCTCCATTGCATCTTCTCAGTGTCACTTAGCAGAGGGTTTTGTTTGTTTGTTTGTTTGTTTCTGAGATGAGGGAACAGTTGCAAACTGGCTTCTATAACCTTGGTACCATGCTGTGAGAAATTTGCAAAACTTGCTTGCTGCAACTTGGATTCCACAGTTAATGCAACTCCAGAATGCAAGGATCTAGAGCAATATCTTGGCCTGCTTTATTAGATTTTTAAAATGTTGAGACTTGAGGAAGTAGACAAGACATTGGATGCTTGAACCTTGCCCTTCTTGGCTATGAAATTTAATAGAGAGGGGCTCATATTGGCATCGTTTTGATACCAAGTGAAGATATTTCTATTTTTCCATGCATTTTAATTGTCTTTTTAATTGCATTTTTATTAATATTACTTTTGATTTTTATGGTCCCTTTGGTAGTGCCTAACTTGTATGGTGCTTTCAATTAGCATTATAATTGATTTTATTATATAAATCTTGATTCAAATTTCATCTTTTAGGGTATTTTTAGGGTGTAAACCATCCAGGGGGCTGCCACCATTGGGTAGTTTAAAAATTTAAATCAATCAATAAAATCTGCAACTTCTGAATCATCTTCAAGGACAGATTCACTTATAGCACATTTCAGTTCTTGAAACAGGAAGTTACCAGAACATGAGCTACTATAGCTAGTCTAGGAAAGATTCCAGGCATGAGACCAAGCAAAGTTGATTGAAGGCAGTTCAAGGCACCAGGGTTCTAGGCTCAGGTAAGTGGAGTTAGATAAATTCAGGACAACAGCAAGGCTTGTATATGTCCTCCTTCAGGGAAAATGAAGGAGGGAGATGAGTCGGCTAGAAGCACAAAATTAATTGATTAATTAGCACCACGATTGACAGGTGGGATGGGCAAGAGGGAAAATTATAAATTGTTTATCATGATATTGAGATATGCCTTCTTTAGTTGCATCATAATATCATATGCAAGTATGGAATTATGAGCTCATGTCATGATGTGATCATTTTGACAAAATTCCAGTGGCTACCAATGTCCATTACCCCTATCCAGTGTTATTAAGGAATACAAATCCCATAATGGCTGGTTTTGAGTGTGTGTTTTTAACAAAGCAACTCCATCTTGAAAATTTAGTTTACATATTCATTATCCATTTCTGTCATCAAACCACTAAATCTTGTGAAATATGAAATATACTTGAATATCATAAGCACCAAATTAGATAATGGAACAGTCCTTAAAAAGGTTCACATCTAAAACATCAATACCTAATATTCAAAAGCAAAAAAAAAAAAAATCTCAAGAGGGTTGAAATCATGTAATGGTTATAGTGTCAGTAATTTATTCTTATCGGTCCATGGATATTGCAAAGCAACCTAAAGCTATTGTACGAATTATTCTGTTTATTTTATTTGATTTATCATATGGCAAGAGAGCTATAAAAGAAGTTTCTTTAAATACATTGATATTTGCTTTCTGAGCTTTCATATCCCTAGATGGTGCCTCAGGCACAAATCTGGGGCAAAACATTTGCAAATATCACACTGTAGAAAATCACAAAAGAGAAATGAATGATCACAGCTTTCCCAGGCCTTATGTCATTGAAAATATATGCTTAGTATTCGGTCAATTAAAATTCTTTTCAAAGCAATCAAATGAATGGTGATTTGCAAAACTTGTAGTGAAGTTCTTGCTTTGGGATGAGTCCCAATGAGGGCAACACTGTGATTTAGTGGTGAATGAGTTATTTCAGGATTATAATTTGCAATCACGAAGAACAATTTCAGGCTGCAGTTTATGCACATTTTGCCAAGATACAGGGCTTATGGAATGGAACTGCTTAGGCTTGGGCTACATTAGAATCAGCAAAGCAAATGGCTAAGGCTTTTCAAAAGGATATAATATTATTTGCAACAAGGCTTTTATACATGAACTGATTTAAGACATCCCTTTCTGGATTTCAGTCTTTTCCCTTTTCTCTGCTTTGGTCATGGTGATAGCTTGATGTTCTTTCTGTACAAGATTTATCACAGCCCTTGATTGGTGGATGGCTTTTCTTTTCTAGCTCTTCTATAGAGGGAGGGAAGGAGGGAAGTAGGAAGGATTATTGAGCTTCATCAAGATATCACTGGATCTAATATTATCTTCCCACAATCCTGCAGAGAATACGTTGAATATATCTCATCACAGTCTATAACAGGAATGACTTTTTCATTAAACCCATGCAATGTGACTATAAAATAAAGATAAAATAGTTAATGATTTTAAAATGTTTCACTTCTGTGTGTATATAGTATTTTAATATACTCAGACCTTATAGGTTGATGCACTTTATATCTTTATAGCTATAGTTTACAGTGATTTATGTCAAGAACAGATAGTCCTTGACTTACAACCCTTTGTTTGGTGACTGTTTGAAGTTACAACATCACTGGAAAAAATGTGAGTTATGACCATTTTTCATACAACCATTGCAGCACCCCCATGATCATGTGATCAAAATTTGGATGCCTGGCAACTGTCTCATATTTATGATAGTTGCAGTGTCCCAGGGTCATGTGATCACATTTTATAACCTTCTGTTCTGCCCCAGCTACGGACCTCAAAGAACGCAGCACACACAAACCTTAGTTTACCAATTAAGGACTACTAATCAGTTTTCTTAGTAGTTGTTCGAACACAAGAACAGTTTAAATCAGTCTTTTCTGAACAAGGGCTGTTAATTTAACTTCATTAACAGCCAACAAGAATCCAAAGAATAATAAATCAATTCTAAATTGATCACAGTATTTCAGATAACCGTAATCTTACTGCGGTTGGCAGAATGCCAGAAGCAATTTGCAGGAAAACTGACAAGAAAGGAGCAAGAGCCAATCAGACATTTCTGGACTCAAGACGCAAAGGAATATGAATGAAGTTGTTTCCTGCAAATTGCCTCAGTCATCGTCCTTCCTTAAATAGGCTAGGGGAGTGGCCAATTAGCCCCATGTGAAATTTTGCTCCGTTTTGTTAAGCATAAGGAGCAGGTTCTACTCTATTTGTTCATTATGGGATTTCTTTTTTGGTTCTCAGAGTTATGTGCCAAAATGGAAAGGTTCTACTTTAAAACATATTAACAAGGAGTGGATTGTGTTGGGGTTTTTTTTTATAGAAGTATTTAGTGTTCTATTCAGTTTGATCATAGCAGCACTGTGTACATAATCCTCAAATATCCTAAACCTTAGGAAATTATTCTTAATCTACATTTGTATCTAAACCTTGTATCCTCCTATTCAAAGCAGCTAGGAGTTGTCAGCTGCATATTCCTTTAGTAAATTATTGCCATGATTTATTAAACAGCATCTTAAAAGTCAGGTTGATGTAATCCTTTCTTTATATTTGTCACCTTTTAAAATAATGGGTAATGCTTTCTTCAAAGAAGAAGAATGAGCAAATGGAATGTTCTCCAGTCTATTGCTCATAGTACACAGTAAATGTCATTATTTGCATTACTCAGCCTATAATTGGTTTCACCTCGATTCTTTTGAAATGCTATCAGAATGGCAATAATTCAGGTTGAATGTACTATGTAAATTAATTAAGGGACCTTTGTTATTATATTTTGTAACTGACTCCATCAGAGCTCTTACCTCCCTCAGGCATAGCAGTAGAGAAACAGCTGGTCATCTTTTCACCTTAAGAAGGAAAGTGGTGTTTGATAATGAAATCTTGATCACCTACCATCTGCCTGCTAATGTTTAGCAGACCCAGCATAATTTGTCAATCTGCTGTACTCTAACAGGAAAACGGAAAGTTTGGCATCTAGTTTTATTAATGTTCACTCAGAAAGACGATCCATGACGTTCAATGGATTTCTACCCTAGTTAGCACATGAGCAAAGTCACCAATAGCAGTCCTATAGACGTTTACAGAAGTAAAACCCCCTGAATTATTGAGACATACATCTAAGAGTGTTTCATCCCATCCAAACTCTGAGTAGAGTTAACTTTATTGAAATTATATGTTTTAAGGCATAGAAAATAAAGTGAAACTTCATTCTGCTTGACTCTTTGTGAGAAGGGGGCCCTCATTATTTAGAAAGTTTGATTCAATCAGAAAGTACATAAATTTGCATTGTCTGCATGATATGCACAAATCACACCATTTACATCAATTTACATAAGGTGCATGCATACGTAAATGGAAGCCTTATGCAAACACAAACTATGCAAATTATTCACCTTTACTTGTTTAATTATAAAATTTGTCCAGCTGTCCCAAGTCACAAGACAAACAATACACAACTACCAAAAAGCAAATACAGTTAAAATAATTAATGAGAGTTTGACAACCCTATTTTATAGGGCAGGTGCCACAACAGAGAAGGCATGCCTCTCCTCAGTCCCGTAAGATGATACTGTTTGAAAGAGGAACCTGTAGCATGCTCACATTGTTGGATGTGGTAAGAAAAGCAGAGATTCTCAAGATAAGTATCTTGGCCATATGCTATGCAAGGCTGTAATGGTGATGCCCAATTCCTTGAATTGTCCCTGGAATCATAATGGAAGTCAGTGCAGCTCATGGAGAAGTGGCCTCTTGCAGGCAAATGTCAATTCATTAAAAACTTCACATGATACTGAATCCTGGGTCAACGGAAGCTTCTGAATATTCTTCAAAGGCATGTCACTTCAACAATGATATTACACTATAGATTCCATTCCAAGATGCAGATTCCATCTTTGGCATGTTCGTAATAAACTGGCACCTCGATGTGATCTCATATGAATATATGCAGTTCCCCCAAATGGCTAAAATCTTATCCAGATTTTACATAGTGTTCATGCCTAAAATAACACAAGATCCCCCACAACAACTCTAAACCTTGCAAAAATGTGTAACAGATTCTAAGATTTCAGCCATTTTTTTAAAAAAAGAATAATACTTACTTTTTTGATATGTAGGGTCTGCAGATGCCATCTAGGACAGCCATCTATATTGCCGATTGTATTAATATACAATCTTGGTCTAATTTTACCATTATTTTAAAAGTTATTGATAAGTAATTTGTTTCCAAACAACGTATTTGGGTTTCCAGTGTGATGGAATGTAAAAAAAAAAAAATAGTGTAGTTGTAGGCATATTACAGAATGATTGCAGAGAAAATGGAATCATATTTTCTTTTTTGTGTAACTGTAGCCTTGACAGTAAAATAGTGTATTGTGTATACTATATAATACAGTTGTAGACATTTAGAGTTATTTGTTGGAATTGATCTGTGAAACAGTTATACTGCATGAAGGAAGAATTGATCTCTATTCTAATTGTTAATAGTTCTTTTTGCTGCAGATTGTAACTGTAGAACTTTACGCAGCTTTTATATATATTTTTAAATGTTTTATGGGGATCTTGCTTTGCTGTGACTCTATTACTGCAATGGAACCTCCATTTTTCAGTTTAGCATTCATTACATTTATGGAAATGATACAAACTACACCAAACCATCTAGCATGACAGAGAGACAAACAGATGTTTTGTTTTGGCTGTTAATCAGTAAAAGTACATTCAATAAAACAAACGACCCAAAACTACCCTCTTAACCAGAACTATTGGCAACCACTTGTGGGCTAAGCTTACATATAATGTAGCAAAATCCTGCCACCTTTAGAGAACTATATTTATCTTGATTGTTTAACAGAAAGTGAAAATATGAATTACCAGAGTGCCCTGGAATTTTCATCTAACCTGTTCATTAAGGATGGCAACCTTTTTGCACTGAGGAAGAAGTACACTTTTCTTATAAAAGATCACTTTTAGGGGGAAGAGCAGTGAGGGTTAATAACAAAATAGAACTACTTGAGCTGTAAGTAGTAGTTGTGAGTATGAACTTTACCTTAAAGAACTTCATTAAAGGTGCTTCCCATCCTTATCTTAGGCCTTAGTTTGTTCTTCTTCTAGTTGAAAAATTACCTCACTGACAAAGGTCAAGTAGCCATCAAATGCCAGCAGTTTGTTCCTTAGAAGCTTCAAAGCTTCCAAAAACAACAGTCACAGTCTGTGGCACACCGACCTCAGCTCTGCCCTTCACCTTCAGCGTAACTTTTTCTCTATTCTGAGGACCAAATGCATTACAATTGAAAATGTGGATTTGGGGTTTTTTTTCCTTCCTTTTTCCACATTTCTAGGGCAGAAAGCAAAATGGCTGCTCTTGAGTCACAAAGCAAATTCTTCAACCGGGGCTAATTCCTGGCAGTAGAGGGAAGAAAAATGGAAAGTGGCTAGGACAGCCAATACACTCAGCCCAGGGGTGAAATCCAACAGGTTCTGACAGCTTCTGGAGAACCGGTAGTGGAAATTGTGAGTAGTTCGGAGAACTGGCAAATACCACCTCTGGCTGGCCCCAGAGTGGGGTGGGAATGGAGATTTTGCAATATCCTTCCCCTGAAGTACGATGGGAAGGAGATTTTGCAGTATCCTTCCCCTGCCATGCCCACCAAGCCACACCACACCCACCAAGCCATGCCCTCAGAACCCATAGTAAAAAAAATTGGATTTCACCAATGACTCAGCCCTGTCTAAAGTGATTTCCTCTTGTAATGGATAAAGTAAAAGAACACTTGACAAATTTTTTAAAAAAAGAATAAAGAATGGCTGCTTGGGGTCACTCACTCACCCCTACAATAGAGGCAATAGAGAGAGAAGCATTTCCCCCAAGGAAATATCTCAACTCCCCTGCCACTGGGAATGGGAAACTTCAGTCTTTATTGAGATGACCTTCCAACACATTTGAAAAAAGTTCTGGTCTCAAGCAGGATCAGACCAAAGAGAATCTTTTCATACGTCAAAGGTAACAAATCTGCCCCCGGAAAAATTTTTCTCTTTGAAGATTGCAGGGGTCCTTCAGAATTCTTTCTACTTTACACACACAGACACACACACACACACACACACACACACACACACACACAGAGGCTAGGAGAACTGTTAAAACACCTAATCAAATTTTCCACTGCCCGTAATAGAGTTCAAGCTTCTCTACTTTGGCAGGGCTCAATTAATCCATTCCATAATGGTAAAAAAACAATGGACCTTGAGTTAAGTGAATGACACATAAGCTTTGCACCATACTGCTATGAGGAGTATTAATGCATCATTAATACCTTGGGAGATCAGACAGCAGCCATTTGGCTGATGAGTTAATGTAGCTCCAAGCATGATACCACATCTACATTTAGAAAATGCTGTCTGTGGCATTCCTGCCCAGATGGTTGTAAAATGAAAAGGAAGGAAGGAAGGAAGGAAGGAAGGAAGGAAGGAAGGAAGGAAGGAAGGAAGGAAGGAAGGAAGGAAGGAAGGAAGGAAGGACCCAGTATTTGCTCATGTGCACTCTATTTCTTTCAGCTCCCCATTCAATCTCTCCATTATTTGCAAACCTCAGCACAGGTCTAAAAGAGGGATTTTTAAGTGCAGTGAAACAGCTCAAAAGATTTGAGGAAGGGCTGTTGAGAATGCATAACACAGCAGCTGTAAGAAAAGCTACATATCCATTTCACCCCTTCTTCGTGAACCATCTATGCTTTTGGGAAGGAAGAAACATTTAACCCTTAAATGGCCAATCACATTTATCTATTTTCTGAAATGTGGTAATACAATAGTGGCAGAACAGAAGAACGGCCAGCATTGGTTTGAAAGCACACTTTTAAAAAGCTGCAATAATGTACAACTCACCAGCTATATATTACGTCTTATTACTGGTTTTTGTCATAAAATTCAACCTTAGGAGATTCATCATTTATCTGTGGAAGTTGGAATGTTTCACTTGCAGAGAATTCCTGGAGATATACAAGGAGACCATGGTAGGGCAATTTGTGGAAAAAAAGGACAAGAGTCATCAATTCGACAATCATTCATCACCCAGTCATTTGTCTATCTTGATATCATGTTTATGTCTCATGTACATGTTGTTTAAAGTATCATTGCTGGGGAAGCCTCAACAGCTTTGTTGAGAGAAAAGGAATGGGCTGCTTATTTAAACAATTAAATAGCACAAAAAGCTCATGAATAGAACATAAACAATTTAAAAAATCAAGAATATTCAATAATCAAAGCAGCATAATGACAGCAAATAGTTGGGCTTCTACCAAAGCATGAAAAATAGTTCTATCCAATATTATTTCTCCTGATACCAGAATGATGACTGAATTCCAATGAAATTCACCTTTGTAAGGTATAAATTAATACTAGATGTTTGAGTAAGCCAAGGGAGATGACAGCTGCTCTTTTATACCTTACCTGTGCTCTCCACAAAAATGTCTGGCAAATCAGTAAGGCTGGGTTATTGGAACAACTGAGCCTGACCCAGCTAGTCTCTTCCTGTATTTTATGTGACATACATCACACTTAGCAGAATGTGACAGCTTCAGCAAGATTATAGGCTATACTGGTAGTTTCACTGTAACTTTTAAATATATATATATATATATGTCTATTTTCTTACTTTTCGTAGGTTTAATGTGTGTTTTTCCTTTAAGCCAGATTTTTCCTACATAGCCAAGATTTTTCTGGAACCACAATTGAGCGAAATCACATTCACTACTTTCTGGGTTCTTTCTCCATCTTTTCATTCTGGCAGCAAGCAAAATTTTGTGCTGCATTGTGGGAGACCTATATAGCTATTTCTGGCTCGTTAGCTGTCCTCAGTAGGCCACATCCACATCTCATGTTCCTCCCTGTAAAGGCCAAAAATCACATTCACTACTTTAAGCCAGAAAAACCTGGCTTAAAGGAAAAACACACATTAAACCTACAAAAAGTAAGAAAATAGACATTGGGCCTTTACGGGGAGGAACATGAGATGTGGGTGTGGCCTGAGGATGGCTAACGAGCCAGAAATAGCTATATAGGTCTCCCACAATGCAGCACAAAATTTTGCTTGCTGCCAGAATGAAAAGATGGAGAAAGAACCCAGAAAGTAGTGAATGTGATTTCGCTCAATTGTGGTTCCAGAAAAATCTTGGCTATGTAAGAAAAACCTGGCTTAAAGGAAAAACATATATACATACATACATACATACATACATACATACATACATACATACATACATACATTCTGAGGTTTTCATGGGTGTTTGTATTGTATGTAGGTCTTTAGTTATTCGGGTCTTCTCCCGCATAGAATTGGAAGTGTCTTGGCGATATTTCGACGAAGTCTCATTCATCATCTTCAGGCTGGTGTTTTCGGCTCCGTGCTTCTAGGAGCAAATTGCTACACAAAGACCTTCATATATATATATATATGTCTTTGGTTATTCGGGTGTTCTCCCGCGTAGAATTGGATGTGTCTTGGCGACGTTTCAACGAAGTCTCATTTGTCATCTTGGAAGCACGAAGCCGAGAACACCAGCCTGAAGATGACAAATGAGACTTCGTCGAAACTTCGCCAAGACACATCCAATTCTACGCGGGAGAACACCCGAATAACCAAAGACCTACATATAAACACCCACGAAAACCTCAGAAAACATATATACAGGTGAAACTCGAAAAATTAGAATATCGTGCAAAAGTTCATTTATTTCAGTAATGCAACTTAAAAGATGAAACTAATATATGGGATAGACTCATTACATGCAAAGCGAGATAGTTCAAGCCTTGATTTGTCATAATTTTGATAATTATGGCTTACAGCTCATGAAAACCCCGAATTCACAATCTCAGAAAAGTAGAATATTACATGAAATCTATAAAACAAGGATTGTACATAGAACAATATCGGACCTCTGAAAAGTATAAGCATGCATATGTACTCAGTATTTGGTTTGGGCCCCTTTTGCATCAATTACTGCCTCAATGCGGTGTGGCATGGATGCTATCAGCCTGTGGCACTGCTGAGGTGTTATGGAAGACCAGGATGCTTCAATAGCGGCCTTCAGCTCTTCTGCACTGTTCGGTCTCATGTCTCTCATCTTTCTCTTGACAATGCCCCATAGATTCTCTATGGGGTTCAGGTCAGGCAAGTTTGCTGGCCGATCAAGCACAGTAATCCCATGGTCATTGAACCAGGTTTTGGTACGTTTGGTAGTGTGGGCAGGTGCCGAGTCCTGCTGGAAAATGAAGTCAGCATCCCCGTAAAGCTCGTCTGCGGAAGGAAGCATGAAGTGCTCCAAAATCTCCTGGTAGATGGCTGTGTTGACCCTGGACTTAATGAAGCACAGTGGACCAACACCAGCAGATGACATGGCTTCCCAAATCAACACAGACTGTGGAAACTTCACACTGGACTTCAAGCATCTTGTAGTGTATGCCTCTCCATTTTTCCTCCAGACTCTGGGTCCTTGGTTTCCAAATGAGATGCAAAAGTTGCTCTCATCAGAAAAGAGAACTTTGGACCACTGAGCAACAGACCAGTTCTTTTTATCTTTAGCCCAGATAA
Source organism: Masticophis lateralis (assembly GCA_030761175.1). NCBI lineage: Eukaryota > Metazoa > Chordata > Lepidosauria > Squamata > Colubridae > Masticophis > Masticophis lateralis. The sequence goes on along the minus strand of JAUDYJ010000001.1, from coordinate 193,502,765 downwards.
GATGCTTCTGACGTTGTTCAGGAGTGGCTTGACAAGAGGAATACAACATTTGAAGCCCATGTCCAGGATCCGTCTGTGTGTGGTGGCTCTTGATGCACTGACTTCAGCCTCAGTCCACTCCTTATGCAAGTCCCCAACACTTTTGAATGGCCTTTTCCTGACAATCCTTTCCAGGCTGCTGTCATCCCTGCTGCTTGTGCACCTTTTTCTTCCACACTTTTCCCTTACACATAACTTTCTATTAATGTGCTTTGATACAGCACTTTGGGAACATCCAACATCTTTTGCAATTATCTTTTGAGGCTTTCCCTCCTTATGGAGGGTGTCAATGATGGTTTTCTGCACAACTGTCAGATCAGCAGTCTTTCCCATGATTGTGATTCCTACTGAACCAGACTGAGAGACCATTTAAAGGCTCAGGAACCCTTTGCAGGTGTTAATGCTTAATTAGCTGATTAGAGTGGGACATTTTGAGCCTAGAATATTGAACTTTTTCACAATATTCTAATTTTCTGAGATTGTGAATTTGGAGTTTTCATGAGCTGTAAGCCATAATCATCAAAATTATGACAAATCAAGGCTTGAACTATCTCGCTTTTCATGTAATGAGTCTATCTCATATATTAGTTTCACCTTTTAAGTTGCATTACTGAAATAAATGAATTTTTGCACGATATTCTAATTTTTCGAGTTTCACCTGTATATATATCCAGTAGCTATGCCATTCCTTTAGTAATAATCCTGAAGTAATAAATAACTCAAGTTCACCTACAGTACTTGGAATTAAGGAGTAACTTCCTAACGGTAAGAATTAAGGACAAGTTTCCTAACAAGCAACCAGTGGAACAGTTTGCCTTCAGAAGTTGTGTGTGCTTTATCACTGGAGGTTTTTAAGAAGAGACTGACAGTCATTTGTCAAAAATGGTATAGGGAAGGGCTCTCAAACTCGCGGGCTGTGAGCCAGATGCATCATGTGCTGGTCACAACCACCCCCAGTTTAGCAAAGGGGGAAAAGTTGCTATATGTCACATGATGACAGTGTGACACTGTGAGTTTGACACCCCTGGTATAGGGCCTCCTGCTTGAGCAGGAGATTGGAATTAGAAGACCTCCAAAGTCCATTACAGTTCTATTCTGATTGAAGTACTTATCTTTATAGAAAAATAAGATTTGGAATGCACGTCTTAAATACAGATGTGTAGACCCTCCCTGTCTCCCCCAAATCTGTAAGTCTGTTTGAATCTGTCATATTTTCTGGCACAAACAGCTTTTAGAAAAGCAGAGAGGATCCTGATATGCCCTCAGATCAGTGATGGGTTCCTTCCGGTTCGGCTCTGTTCTCTCGAGCCAGTAGTGGTGACGATATGATGTCACCGAACCAGTTCTGTCCACCCCCCCCCCCCCGCACCCCCCCACTCCACCCCCACATTATTCTTACCTTTTATTTGGCCTCACCCCCAATCTATTGCTGCCTCTTGAGTCCCAGCTGATGACTAAAGGGAAAAAAACTGTTTAAACTCTTGCTGTGGGGCCTCAAAGGGCCACCCTATAGCTGATCAGTGTTAAAAGAAAACAAATGAGTAGACCAGTGCCTGCAAAAATACATGAGTAGATCAGTGCCTGCAAAAATAAATGGGTAGATTGGTACAGCTCTGCAAGCAGTTAAAAGCCTGGTAGACCAGTACCTCTGCTAAATCCTAAATAATTGTCACATGACCATCAAGCCACGCCCACAAAATAAGCCACGCCCACAGAATTTAGAACCTACCCGTCTCAGGTGTTGTCAGCACTTTGAGGTAGTCCAAATAAGAAGCACAAACCATAAATACTAACACTACCTTTATTGTAAGGTTACAGTATCAGAAACTTGCATGTCTGAAAGTATTTCTCCCTTCCTTTTCATTTACACACCAGAAAACTAGGAGGGGTCTCCTCTGATATACTTCCCACATCTTTTCTCATTCTTTATCCCAAAGCATTTTCTCTTTTCTGTCACTTCTTCCTGGTCTGCCACTGTGACACAATCTCATGGTCATTCCAGAAAGCACAAGGAAGTATTTCTTACAATGAACTCTTGGGAATCTTGTATACAGTATATATTTTAAAAAAGCAGTCCAGTCTTCCAATTATTTTAAAAATATGTACTCTTTGATGAAATAATAAGTGGTTGTGGCTAGCGTTCAATTTGTTATAGATTATTCTGAGGCATCCATACCACTCACATTAATCTGGTTTTAGATATACGGATGGGGAGATGGAGTAATCACAAATTGAATTTTTGACTATAGAACAGCATGGCTGGGAAACTTCTTTATAGTACAGAGGGGGGGAGTCATTTTATTTACTTTAATATCTCAGAAACAGGTGTGGGGTGGTGACATGAAGGGAAATAGATATTTTAATATCTGGGGGGGAGGGGTTATTATACATTTCTTCTCAATGTGTTTTAATTAAAAATCCCCAGGCGTTTTACAACTTTAATGTTTTACTATGAAAATTCAATGTTACAATCAGGCATGTGGGGGTGGGGGATGACGAAGAATTGCAAAATAAGGGTGATGAACTGCACAGTAAGATGCTCAACCTTATGCCACATTAAACTAGCGCCTGCTCTAAAATAAATGATGAAGACAGAATGCCGTTCCTGAAAAACACTCTATTGAACTATGTAGACAGCAAGAAAACTGCACTGCATGTTTATACAGGTAAATACTGATATTAATTCTGATTCAGGTCTAAATAAGGGAATCAGCTGCCCAGAACAAAAGTATGTTTGCCTGAAAATGTATGTAACCCTGCAAGGCTCTTGCCCCACACAAAGAACCAGGCAGAATTCTAAAAAAATAAAATAAAATAAATAAAAAATGCTGCACTCATGCTCTTCGTATGGACATATGTCTCTTATTTTCAGAGACATATGATTGACCACAGGATGAAATATGAAGTTGGACTAGACCTACTCCTGATCTCCCTCCATCAAAGTATACCCATAAAAACAATGCTGGATGAGATCAGGAGTAGGTCTAGTCCGGGGGTATCAAACTCAATTTCACATCAGGGATATGTATGACCTCAGGGGGCTGGGGTGGGTGTGGCCAGGGTGGGTATGACCAGCTCGATGTCACTCCTGTCAGGGGTGCTTGTGGTGGCCTGAGTGCTCTGCTAGTGAAAATTGGCTCCCGAGTTCTGTTTTTGGCTGCCAAGGTCTCCTGCAACTCTGAACTCCGTTTTCACTGGAGGATTGCAGGAGACCTTGGCAGCTGAAAACAAAGCTCAGCAGCCAGTTTTCACTGGCAGAAGCACCACGGGACAGTCCTTCACTGTTTCCAGGGTGGCCCCACAGGCCAGATCTAAGTAACCTGTGGGCTGAATATGCCCGCCCCCCTGCCCTGGGCATTGAGTTTGACATTGCTGGTCTAGTCTAACTTCATATTTCTCCACTGGTTAAGCAAGGGAAGAAATTTCTGTTGCTGCTGATTCCGGGGGGTGGGGATCTTTCCCATATCCCGATTACACTAGAGACAGACTTTTTGGATAGCAGTTTCCACATTCTGGAAGTTCCTCCTTGCAGAGATTTGGTCAGCTCCGTCCCTCTGGGTTTTAGAAAAGCTATCAAGATCTAACACAGAAGAGTATGCTGTAAATGAAAATTGGGTTTGCAAATGCATGACTTTTGTATTTTCTCATTAGTTGCCTAGATTCTTCATGATTAGGTGGCATACCAGTGAAGTAAATAAAACAGAACTGCTTTCCTAATTCTCCTGCATAGCCCTTCAAGTAATTCTCAGGTAATGTATGTGCAGCTGGTATTTATAGGTTTCCTCTTCTTGATTTAGAGGGATTTCCTTCAGAAATAGCAAACCAGTGGGTTGAAGTTGAATGAAAACGGCAGCAAAGGCTATTCTTCCTTCTGCCAGAAGAAGCCTATCCTACAAAAAAAAAAAAAATAGATAGAATAGAAGGAATAGAAATGGGTGCAAGTAGGACTCCCTTGTTCAGAAAACTTGTTAGAAAGTCTTCTGAGCCTCCTCACCCTCTCATTTTTCCTTCTGGAAAAGCATAGGCTAAGTTAAAGTGAGGCTATAGAGTTACAGTAGTGCCTTAAACTCTTAAACAGATATTCTCATTAAGTAGTGGTCATTTTTCCTTTTCCCCAAAAGCTTAGACAGCGCAGGTAGAGAATGGAATGAGTCATTAAATAAATAACTAAAACATTAGTACAAACACGCCCATCCAGTCACATGACCACCAAGCCACACCCACCAAGCCACGCCCACAGAACCGGTAGTAAAAAAAATTAAATCCCATCATTGAGTACAATATGTCTTCTGCTGTTGACATCTGTCATCTGTGTGTGTATGTGTATGTGTGTGTAGGTTGAGAAAGCAACATAATTTATTCCCTCAGCTATGTCAACCTTATGAAGTAGAAACAGTCTAGATGGAAATAAATCCTCTATTCTATTACAAATACATAGACAAGAATGAGAATATAGAGATCCAAACTCTTCACTTTCTTTTATCTTTTGGTCAAGTTTCTCAATCAAAACTCTAAGACTGCATTTTCACTATCATTAAGCTGTTTCTTCAAGCACATCAAATGGATTTCAAAGAAATCTGTCTCTCCCACACTATTGTAAGTAGGCAGGACTGCCTTAGTTATAAACAGACAGAAAGAGAGAAGAAACAGTTTCATATTTAGACTATTGAAAAAATGGTTCATATTAAAGGATAATATAAATTCGGCATTTTAGAAACAATTTATGGCCAATTTACTCCAAATTGATTGGGAGGAATAGAAATGCTTATTGGAAATCAGTCAGTCATCTTAGTTGTGCTTTTCCTTTGACACCTAAATACAGAGCAGCATTGAGAACCAAATCAGTTCTGCATAAAGTAGCAGGAAGTTAAAATGGGGCTTTGATAATAAGAAAATAATAATGTTAATTGTAAGGTTCCTAGGCATGGACCTGTTTTCTATGATAAATAATAATTGTGATCTTTAGTAGTAAAGCTAGAGATAACATAACATGATCATTGCTGTTGTTTGGGGTGGATACATACCATGGAACGCTACTATTTGGCATCAGAATGCATGGTGTCAGTTTTGCACAGAAATACTTCCAGGTATTATGGCTCCAGATATTTAGATTGAATTTGGCATTTTTAATCCACCTATCGAGTCCTTCCTAAGGACCTGGGATAGGTAGACATTGTCGTTTGATGGTATTAAATGTATTGTCACAGGAGTTTCAAGTAAAATGGCCTTTTACAATTGACTGCTGCTATTACTATTTTTAATACCAGCAGTCAATTGTAAAAAACAGCTTTACTTGGAACAGCTTAGCTCTCAATGGGATGAGCTCCCCTTCCTTGCCCCAGTTCTTGCCCACCTAGCAATTCAAAAGCACACAAATGCAAGTAGATTAATAGGTACCACTTCAGTGGGAAGGTAACAGCATACCATTCACCTTTGGTGTATATGTATAGCTGACTACAGCTATACATCACATGACTACAGAAATTGTCTTCAGACAACACTGGCTCCCTCAGCCAAGAAGTGAAGATGAGCATCATGCCCTAGAGTCAGACACAACTGACAGGGAAGCCTTTATCTTTACTATTATTATTACATACACATTATTTGAGTATTATTATACTGAGTCATGGTGGCACAGTGGTTAGAATGCAGTACTGCAGGCTGTTTCTGCTGTTTACAGGCTGCCTGCAATTTGGGAGATTGAATCTCACCAGGCTCAAGGTTGACTCAGCCTTCCATCCTTTCAAGGTCAGTAAAATGAGGACCCAGATTGCTGGGGGCAATAGGCTGACTCTGTAAACCACTTAGAGAGGGCTATAAAAGCACTGTGAAGTGGTATATAAGTCTAAGAGCTATTGCTATTATTTGTCTTCCTGCTTATGCAAAGCCAATAACAATATGGAACCGCAGTATGAACACAGGAGCATTTTCCTAATCAGAGAGCGTAGCGTTATGAGCCTGATGCCTGGCTTGCCAATAGCTATGACAATTAATTAGTTCTGCTGCTGGGCAAAGGTTGTAGAACACAAGTGAAGCCATAGCTGCTTCCAGAAGCATTTGATCCAAAGCAATGGGCAAACTGGGAAATCAATTTCTCCTACCGCTGACCAGAATGACTTACAGGAGATTCAGCTAAAGGGCTGAATATACCAATATGAATAAATGCTACCTCCTGCTCATTGAGTTTTATGACTTGTAGTTTTGCTATTTTAATGACAAATGGGAGGATTTGATCTGGACTAAGGTGGGCTTTTTCTTCCCTGCAAACTAAAAGATGTCCATGCTGGCCCAGTCAGAGTTCCAACTCATTTAAATTCTTTTTTCTGAAACTGGCTGCTTCGATCAGGAAGTACAAAGGTAATGGTTAGGAACGGGTGAGAAATTTATGCAGTTGGCACTGTAATGCACATTGACCCAATCTGTATTTCTAGCAAACAGCAGTATTTCTCAATCACCCTTTTGCCAATGGTGTTTTTATTCCCTCCCAAAAAGACAAAGATGAGGGAAAGTATTTCTATGAGTTAACGATGACTCGTTGGGCCAGTTATAGATTTGTGCTTGTAATCATGAATGCTTCCAGCTATAAATCTGGATATAGGCTGCTATGCCTCTCCTACTGTCAGTCTTATGGTCAGGGGTGAAATCTACTTACTTTCCCTATCGGTTCGGAAGTGCACGCTCTGCGCACGTGTGATTTTGGACCCTCTGCGCATGCACAGGGGGTAAAAAAAAGGTTACTTCCTGGTTAAAACCAAAAAGTAACGATGACCAGGCGGGTGGGCAGAGCCTCATGCTGCTGCCGCTACCAATTCTCTGAACCACCCACTGCCGCCGTTACTAGTTCAGTTGAACCAGTCCAAACCAGTAGCATTTCACCCCTGCTTATAGTGTAGATCAGACCAGGAAACTGAATCCACTGGAATTCTTCTGCATGGAGACAAACTCTGGTAACAGAATCTTGCAAATCTGTATGTATTTTCTCTCACCTCCCTTTTATTCTCCTGGGAATCAGAGGGAGTCAGCCTGAGTCTCTCCCTGCCTACTGGGCTTAGCTCATGCTTCTTCTGCACCTTTTATCCAAATAGATTTTGGAACCTTTCTCCTAGGTATCCCAAAGTTTCTTTTTCAAGAGACAACTGAACTTTCTTGCTTTTTTCTTTTGCAGATGTTTCACTTCTCATCCAAGAAACTTCTTTAGCTGTGACAGGATAGTAGGGGATGGAAGGATTTATATTTTATTTTCCTGTCAAAGCTGAAAAAGCTTCTTGGATGAAAAGCAAAACATCTTTAAAAGAAAAAAAAACAAGAAAATCCAGTTGCCTCCTGAAAAAGCACATTTGGGATAACCATGACCTGGATGACTGAGAATCTCTACAGATCTTCTCCTTGGTCTTCCTTGTGGGTCCCTTAGCTAGCAGGAGGAGAAAAAGCTCAGGAAAAGCCTAATCTAAAGGAGAAAAACCACAAGCAGCTAGACAATATCAGGGCAACTAGTTGGTCAGAATGAAACAGAATGGGAAACCGAATGAAAGACACAGTGACTGGATTCACATATCACACTTGGATTTGCTGTTGAATAAGCACAATTGGTTGGGTTTGCTTATCATATAAACTTAAAGCTTTGCTGGCATATTGGGTTAGGCCCAAACTAAATAAAGTTCATTATAGTTTAGTGCAGAATTTCTCAACCTTTTCTTATCTTCGTCCCCCTTCTGTGCCCACTCTGATTAGATCCCAGTACTGGATATGGACATGGATCAGTAACTGACACATTTTCTGGTGTCAATAGAACAGTATTTGCAGTATAATACATTTTTGCTTTTCTATCACCTCCTTGGTACACGCTGTAGACTCCTGTGACATGTTTTTCATCTGTAGCCCTTAGTGCAGGGGTTCCCAAATCTCAACCCCTGGCCTACAGATCAGTACTAGTCCACTGCCCATTGGGAACTGTGCACACAAACACAAGTGCACACAGCTCCTTTGCACAGCAGCTGGTACACGTGTGAAGCCATCCCATCCCATCCCCTCCCCACCTCAACCCCTGGTTGACAGAGCAGGAAAGTTTGGGTACTGCTGTTTTAGTGCACCATGGGATCCTACCTGGAATGCAGCAGGAATACTTTTATGTACCAAGAAAGGTAATGCCATCTTATAGTATTCAGATGGCTCAAGTTTTGTTAGAAAAGAAAGATTCACTAATAAGGTTAGTATTGCTTTTGTGAAGCAAAGGGCAGCTACCACCCAAAGACAGCTTTGAAACTGTGCTGAAAATCACCGTTCTTGTATTGAAATCTAAATGGGGCTTTGGGAATTCTTTCTCTTTTCACCTTCTCCTTTATTCTGGGGTGTTCCTCACCTACCCACCCCTTTCTAAACTGCTGACTTCTTCCAAGGTTTCTTGATTCAAATTCTCTCTAATCGTCAGACATGTCAACTACTTGGCAGATGCTCCTGGGCCACAACTCCCTATTGCTCTTGCTCGACTTGAGGTACCTAACAACATTCTCCTCTCACCTGATGGGTCCCCAAACATTTGAAAACCCATCTATTGTATTTAACAGGCAGTGTTTTGGAGCTCTGGGTAGGAAAAGGCCCCCACCTTTTCCCTCCCAGTCAGCAGGAACCAATGTTTCAACCTGCTCATGTCCCTCATGCAGAGCTGTTTGTTTCCATGACAGCATTTCAGTGTTCAGAAGAACTGCAGGGCTCTAGCCCAACAAAAGTCCTCTCTCGGCGGTCCATGTTTCCATTACGATTGAGCACAGAGAAAAGAGGAATTTGCCCTTGGTAAAATGTGAAGACTAAAGTCTTTGGAATCTAAGGCCTCTGGTTTGCCCTCTAACTGTATTCAGCAGTCTGTATGTTAATTAAGACAGTGGACTATGTCCTTCAGTGGAGAAAATGATCCCATTCAAATCTAGGCTGGAAATCGGGGATAGGAGCATCATAGAGTTTGAGTCATGGATGCAAAGCTCTGGGATTTTTTTTTCCTTCTAATTTAAGGTGCCCATGTATAGCCTCCAAAACAGATAGCTTTTCTCCCCAAATCTTGCAGAAGAATGGCTAGAATCTTAATTTTATGCTGGCTGTCAGGAAAAAAAAAAGCCAAGAAATTAGTGGATTGTGATTTCACTGAACTAGGGCTGCATAAAAATCTTGATTTATGTAGGAAGAACCTGGCTAAAGAGAAATACACATAAAGCCTATGAAAAGGAAAGAAAACAAATACTGTACCTTTACAAGGAGGATACATGGGATGAGGGTGTGGCTAACTGATGAGGACTTATAAATCCGAAATAGATCTATCTTAATCTCCTTAGTCTCCCAATGAACAGAAGAGTGTTTGCTGGCTGCCAGAAAAAAAAAAAAGCCTAGAAATTAGTGGATTGTGATTTCACTGAACTAAGGCTGCATAAAAATCTTGGTTTATGTAGGAAGAACCTGGCTAAAGAGAAATACATACATACATACATACATACATACATACATACATACATACATACATACATACAGGAAAGGAAAACATTGTGAAGCAGTCATTGTACTCCCAGCTCCATTTACTGGCTACCTGATGATGCTGAGCTTGTTTCCTCTTTTTAAGATATTTTATCTTTAAACTAGACTTGGAGTTAAAATTACAAGCATGCACACAAATACACACGTATTTGGGGGGGGGAGGCAATTTGTACAGGTATTCCTAGACTTACAACTGAGTGGTGTGATGGCCTAGAGGTGGAGTTCTTGCTTCATAAGCAGGAGGCTATGAGTTCAATATCATATGGAGGCAGATATTTCTCTCTGGGCACACTGAGAATATATCTGCTGAATAAAACTCTGCAATGACGTCAGGAAGGGCATCTGGCCAGTAAACATGCAGCTCCATTCAGTTGCCCAGACTCCACCCTGCAAGGAATTATGGGGTTGTTAAAAAAGGATGATGATGATGATTCCTAGACTTATAACTGTATTGAGTCCAGAATTACAGTCATAAGCCCCATGGTGAACAATAAGCACATTCATACATAACTATGTTGATTTTATGACTTGTTTTGTGGCAATTGTTAAGTAGATAATGGAATTACTGAGAGAATCTGTTTTCACCGATGGCATTTTTTGCCGAGATACTAAAAGTAAACACTTCAAGCCAGCCAAAAAAAAAAAAAAAAAGCCAAAAATTGCAGTCGTGTAATCGTGGGGGTATATGATATCAAAACCTTGAAAGTGGGGCAAAATTCACTTAACAACTGTCTCACTTAGCAACATAAATTTTGGGCTCAATTGTAGTTGTAAATTGAGGACTACATGTACTACATTTAGGCATACTGTATCCTGAATACATGCATGTGGCAATGTGGCAGGAGTGGAACATCCCTCCACCATCTATTTGTTCTCATCTTATTCAGATTTAATGTTAAACAGTGATTTTGTTGTTGTTAATTTCTAGAACTCTATTCATAGGATTTGTATATTATACTTAATATACATCTGTATACATAGTATACATCTGTATATTATACTTAATATACATCTATATATAGATACATCTGTATAATATACAAATATATTATCTGTAATACCAGTGATGGGTTCCTCCCGGTTCTGTCCGGTTCCACCGAGCTGGTAGCGGTGACGATATGACATCACTGAACCAGTTCTGCCCCCCTCCCGTCCCTATCACCACCACCCCACCACCACCCCTGCATTATTCTTACCTTTTATTTGGCCCCACCCCCAATCTATTGCTGCCTCCTGAGTCCCAGCTGTCAGCTAGAGGAAAAAAAACTGTTTAAACTCTTGTGGCAGGGCTTCAAAGGGCCACCCTACAGCTGATCGGTGTTAAAAGAAAACAAATGAGTAGACGGGTGCCTTCAAAAATAAATGGGTAGACCGGTGCCTGCAAAAATAAATGGGTAGACTGGTGCCTGCAAACATAAATGGGTAGACCAATGACTGCAAAAATAAATGGGTAGACCAGTGCCTGCAAAAATAAATGGATAGACCAGTACAGCTCTGCAAGTAGTTAAAAGCCTGGTAGACTAGTACCTCTGCTAAATCCTAAAGAATTGTCATATGATCATCAAGCCATGCCCACAAAATAAGCCACACCCACAGAACCGGTAGTAAAAAAAATTAAAACCGACCCCTGTGTAATACCCAGAGCATTATGAATAATGTATGCAAATCTGAGATCTAAAAAGGATTTCTTTAAACTATGATTTCAAAGAGGGGGATTAACTTTTTTTTCATACCCACCCAAACCACTTTTTTTTTCTCAAATCCATTAAGCCTACTCACAGCAGGAATTTTAAGGATATTGGCTTTCACTTCTATATGGAACAGTGAAAGAATTCAGATTAGGAAATCAGAATGAAGCAGACATATCTTCACTCATAACCCCGGTGAACCTAGCTCTAAATCAACTAGCTATGGGTGTTTTCTTTTTGCCCTCCCCCTCCCCGTTTTTTTCCTTTTTTTTTTTTTTTTGAATCTCTAGAGAATCTGTTCATGTATTTCCAGCATCACACCTAGCTTAGCCCAATAATTCCTAGAAAGCCTTGATTATGTATGCATCTACACAGACACACTAACAGCTGTCAACCACACTTTGCACATGAATCACACATCCTCAGACTTGACAGTTTTTTTCTTATTCAGAATTTTCCCCGTTGGAAGAACTAAAGTATTTGAAATGCCTTCATAGCTGCCTTTCCCCCCTCCTAAATGGACTTATAATCATGTGACTTGTCAGCATGTATATTTATACTCTCCGGCTGAGGTCAAAACCATAGAGCCATTTGTAAAATTAATGATGGATAACAAAGAAGGGGGAAACAGCTTTAAATGGTTCCGTGATACCTTGTAACTGGCTACACTTTGGATCTGTTTGGCACAGTGTGAAGTTCAAAGTATTTTATTGTGAAAATTGAAGGTGTTGGAGCATATATTAAATGTTAATGGCTGCTTATACATCGCATTGAAATTTACATTCTCAGCAGGTTATTCCACACAAGCGCTATAAAAACCCATGCTTTTGGGCAAAAGCTATCATAAATTTACATTCCACCCTTGGCTTCGTTTCCCTTTTAAATTTAAAAGTAATTAAAGGGAGAAATATGGATAATTTGTTGCAGTGCCTTTGTCGACATGCTTGGTAGTTAATAAAAATGATGCATGCAATCTATGGCTGCGTCTCGGTCCATGAGGATAGCTTGATCTTTAGTGAAGGCTGTAGTCTAGATTTCCCCAGGTGACAACTCAAATATATACAACAGGATTGCAATTCCACAGTATGCTTTGGACTGGATTGCTTTTTTCCACAGTGTTACTCTGATCGCCTCTTAATAATATGGTGGTGACCTTTAACACTGAAGCAAAACAAATCAGAAGCTTATAATAGAAGAGGTGGCTAAACTTGACTCTGCATCATTTTAAACTTTTAGGGAACGAGTCAATTATAAGTTGCCCACGGTTGCTTTCATGTTCTAAATGTGATGGAGAAAAGTTCTCTGGTTACAATTGTATTTCACATTAATATTGGAGAATGTGAAAATCTGTTTCACTTAAGCTGGAAGGGGGGTGGAGAGAACAGTCATCTCAGTCCGTGGTGCATTTGACATGCAATAAAGTCACTACTTAAGGGTGTCTGCAGCATTTGGGACCAAAGGAAGAAAGTGCTTCAGAATGTTCATATGGCAAGTACAGTAAGAGCAACCACACTAGATCTAAAGTATCTTTTTTTGCTTTTTAAATCTGAATACAGTACCTTGATTTTTAATCTACTTAGCAAGGGAGAGTTAGATGAAGACATTGTTTCTATTTTGAATTAATTTCTAATATTGCATTTGTTTACAGACTGCCTTTATCTTTTGAAATAGAACAGCCTAAACAGACTTTTACAGCATCAGCATTTTCATTATCTAAACCAGTGTTTCTTTATTGGGTGGCCCAGGAGACTCTTCCAGTCAGTTTTTGACACCCTAGGCAAATCTCTGCAATTTTCTTGGCAAGATTTTGGAAGTGGTTTGCCCTTGCTTGCTTCTTAGGTCTGAGAGAGGGTCTGGCCCAAAGTCACCTAACTGTTTTCATGTCTAAAGTGGGACTAGAACTCACAGTCTCCCAGTTTCTAATCTAGTGCTTTAACCATTATAGCAAACTGGTTCTCCTGATTTGCTAGCTGGGAATTCTGGGATCAAAGTCCATGTACTGTATCTTAAAATTCTTAAGGTTAAGCACCACTGTCCTAAACCCTACAAAAGCTTAAAGCTGATACATCTTTTTCTCCCAGAAGATAACTGCAAACCCTACAGTGCTCCTGCCAGGTGATCAGTTGGACAATGTATAAATGGCAGCCAGTGAGTTCTCCTCCCATCATTGTTTAAATAAAGGAGTCTGTGTCGATTTTACTCCACTAAAATTGCCAACTCATTGAGCCAACACTGTCTGAAAACATTTATGTGGCCATGTCATGTGTCCAACATGACATCACAGAGTGCTGTTATGTTCCCACTGAGCTGGTATTTATTTATCTACTTGTGTTTGTATGCTGTCAAACTGCTAGGTTGGCAGAAGCTGCGACGAGGTCGGGAGCTCAACCCATTGCATGAGCTTAGGTCTTGAACTTGGGCTGCCAGCTTTCCAGCTGACAAGCCCAGCATCTTAACTGCTGTGCCACCATGCCACCCCCATTGTTTGAATGTTTTGTTAAAAAAAAAAACCACTTAGCATGGGGGGGGGGGCTTTCAAGCCACCATGCCACCATTCTGTCCAACTAAATGCAACCCATCAATCAAAGTCCACAACAGTTCTCAAAATTTTGGTGGGTGGGGAAAGAGACTAAAAGTGGGACACAGAAGGTCCCCATAAATATGGGAAAATAGCCTACTCTTAAACTCCAGTTGGAACTGAGCTCAGTTAGAACCAATAGTGAAATCCAATTTTTTTTTACTACCGGTTCTGTGGGCGTAGCAGGGGAAGGATACTGCAAAATCTCCATTCCCAACCTACTCCAGCGGAAGGATATTGCAAAATCCCCATTCCCTTCCCACTCCTGGGAAAGGATATTGCAAAATCTCCATTCCTACCCCATTCTGGGGCCAGCCAGAGATAGTATTTGCTGGTTCTCTGAACTACTCAAAATTCCCTCTACCAGTTCTCCAGAACCTGTCAGAACCTGCTGGATTTCACCCCTGGTTAGAACACTGAATAATTCATGTTGCAGCACAATGACATCCTTGCTTTCCAGTGGCATGCCTTCAGAGAGTACAACTAATCTAGAAGCAGCATCAAATTCCTCCCATGTGAAAGAGCTCAAACTCTCCCACCAGTCACTTTTGTTTGTTATGGACATTTTAAACAAAGAAAAAAGTATTGCAGGTAGAGCCAAGTATATAAGAAAAAAAAAAGATTACAACAGATGGAGCGAATAGTAAGTAAAGCCAATTGTCAGTGGAATCGCATCGCGTGAAGTTGACAGTCTTCAAGAGGCCATTTGTTTCAAGTTTATAAATGCAGAACAGATTGTCCTGGCTTGTACTAAAACATAAAAGCATTTCTGTCTGGACCAATTTTTCTTTTAAATTTTATTAGAATTTTAGAATTTTAAAACAGAATGAAAACTACCAAAAGCTAATATTTAAAACAGAGAAAGAGGAAAAAAGAAAGAAAGAAGAAGAGAACAAAGATAAAAGAACAAAAAATAATGAAAAGGCTATGAACACGTGAGTTCCAATTTTCTTTTATGGCAGTTATAAGTATTAATGAAAATTAACCTCTTACTCTATGATTAAATAATATTGTTTATATTTTTCTAAAATCTATTTTTATTCTAATCATCAAAACTATATATCATTTCATTTTTTCCTATTTTCTGCAAAGAAGTAATTTCCTCCCATTTTTTCATTTTAAGCTCTCTTACTTCTCTTGCCAAGTAATTTTTAAAATATAAATCTTTAAATCTTATTTTTATATTTCATCTCCACCCAAAACAAATTAGACTTACCAAGAGGACTTGTCTGCTATAAACAACAATCT
Organism: Masticophis lateralis; assembly: GCA_030761175.1. Lineage (NCBI taxonomy): Eukaryota > Metazoa > Chordata > Lepidosauria > Squamata > Colubridae > Masticophis > Masticophis lateralis. The sequence goes on along the minus strand of JAUDYJ010000001.1, from coordinate 193,487,693 downwards.
CTCTCAGGTTATGAAGTAATAATTTCAAAATGTGGTTAAGAAATGGGTTGGCAGATCAGATTGCCTTAAAGATTGCATACTCTCAGCTGCATAACATAGCTGGAAACATAAACCCTACGCCTCCCACCCATTCCACTTGCTAACATACTGCAGAAATGTCCATCTCTTAGTTTACCTGTGGGAAGCAGCTATCTGGGAATCAAATTGGCTGATTTTGTGCATTTTCTTTCATCTGGAAAGATTTCAGTGTCTAGTGTTGGCCTTCTGGGCATCAACCATCCATTATGGTGCTGTCCAGAAGTGGGATTCAGCCAGTTCAGACCGGTTCAAGCATACTGGTAGCTCTGACGCTCAGCTAGGACAAACCAGTTTGCTCCAACGATCAGGTGGGCCCACCTGCCTGCTCCTGCACACTTTACTTACCTTTATCCTCTCAGCTAATTTGCGTGACAGAGCGGATTGCCGCGCCTTAGCTGTATTAGCTCCCAGAAGTAGCGCGCAAGTTTATATTTGTTAAAACTGTGCATGCACGCACAGCGTGCATCAGGTGAGAGTGGTCACAAAGTGCGTGCGCGTGAAACACATGATCACCAAACCGGTTGTTAAACCAGCAAGATCTCACCACTGGTGCTGTTTCTGGTCTCAGTGAGACAACTAGATTGCCATTGATTTCTCACCAGAAGACCAGTTTTTCTAAAGTTCATAAAAACATAACAACTTGACCCCGACACAAAAATGCTTCTTGCATGGCCATCATACTAATGAATATATAGTATTTTGCTACTAAACAGACAGCTGAGATAGTAAAGTTGCTCTGGTTGGGTAACCAAAACTGCTGCTATTAAGTAGAACTACTTTTGAATCAAATCAACATGGGTTTCTGAGTGTTTTTTTAAGGGAGTCCAGTATTTCCATCTAGATGATGTCATTTCTTTTAGCTTACATGTAACATCATTAAAATCTGAAGTTGAGATACCAGGTAGAATTTTCAATTTGGCTCCCATTGGAATATAAGAGGTGAGAAGCAGATAAGGAGGTCAAGACTCCCAATTTAGTTTTTGTTTGTAGATTGGAGGCTGGTTTAATCTTAAATTTGACTGGTTTTTTTTTTTGTCCTTGCTTAATTCAAATTGCTGAACATACTTTTTTTAAATTCACTCATGAGCAAATTTGTATACAGTGACTTAGAATAGTTTGCAATAATTACAGTTTTATAAATCTATAAGTCCAACTGTACTTCTGAAGAGTACTTTTATAGAATAATTTGAGGTGGTGGCTTGATCTTGGTCTCTTCTGATAATCAAGATGTTTCTTTTTCCTCAGCATCACGATTATGATTATCCCAAGATCATTTTTTACAACCCAATATTATATACATAATGCTCCAACCTCATATTCTAATCCAGGGGTGTCAAACTCAATGCCCATGGGCCGGATCTGGCTCACAGGGTGCTTAGATCTGGCCCACGAGGCCACCATGGAAACAGTGAAGGACCAGGACCATGGCCTTCCCAAGCTCTGTTTTCATTGGCAGATGGTTGCAGGAGGCTGTTGCAGCCGAAAACAAAACTAGGGAGCCCACAGGTGCCCCCGACAAAAGTAACATTAAACTGGCCATGCCCACCCCAGCCTCCTGAGGTCAAACACAACCCTGATGCAGCCCTCAATTAAATAGAGTTTGACACCCCTGTTCTAATCTCTTCATTGACATGTACTGCATGTAAGACTATCCTTGAAGTAGGCCTAGAAACTGTAGTTACTTCATTCTAAGACACTGCATACACATTTCTCATGAGTGAATTTCAAGTAATAATGGCATAAATACAAATGTTTTTTTCTGCTTAGGCCCAGATGGAGCACCAGCAACCTTATATACTGTACCTCCTCATCAGCAAACTCTAGTGGAAGTATCCTTTTGAAGAAGCCAATTGTCATGAGAAATCATTATGCAGTTCTCTGAAAAGTGGCACAATATACATAATTCCCCATTGTAGAATTCCATTCTCACTTGCTTATATTCCATCTTTTTAAAGAAAAAGACTTCACTTCCACTTTCACTTAAATGGATGCAGTTGTGATTTTCTTCTCTAATTTGATAGTGTTGATTTTTTTTAGGTTTTATTTATTTATTTTTTGTTTTGTTTTAGTTTGGTTAAATTTATACTGGGTTTATTATTCTTGCTTTTTTAAACAGTATTTTAACTTGTCTTTTTTTCCTGAGGAAATGTATTTCCTTTTGAAATTGTTTTTCTTTTCTTTTTTTTAACTATGAGAAAGCAGCACCCACAAAATTATAAATAAATAAAAACAACATTACACTTCACACTCAGACTTCAGTATCAGCCAAACTTCAGGTGCTTGTTGAAAAACTTGTGCTTCAGTTAAATGTAAACTTAATGTTTTATCTTCTATGAAGTATATCCCAGGAGTCCAGGACATGACAGGAAATACATCTCATATTCTTTCTTTTCTGCTTGAAAGAGTGTTTGTTTTTGGTCTTTCTTTTTACAACTATGAAATAGACATGATAAAATAGTTCTAGTCCATTTGGCTTGTAGAAAAAAAAATCAGAGGAGTCTGCATTAGGTAAAAAAATATCAAGCCGTTTATTGTTATTTCTTCAAACAACATCCTTATTTATAGGATCCTCTTGTTGTTTATATATGCATAAATATGCTTCTTGTTTATTTAGTAACATGTTAATTCCATCCTGTTGCAAGACAAAAGATATGCAAAAGTAGAAATGTTTATTTAAGAATAATTTTTAAAAGTGGGGAGAATCTTTAAAAAATCCTGCACTATGGAAATTCTACCATAGCTTTATTTTAGTACTATTGTTGTTTTACATAACTTGGAAAGTTTTCATTCATTTTTTTCCAGCACAAAAGTATTCTGCCAGTTTTTCTCCCTAGCCAGGAGAATATTTGAAGGATGAACCTTGTTATCATAGTTCTTGTGCAAGTTATGAATTAAATATAAACCTGCCTTGTATGAAGAAGGAATAGAATCTGAGAAAGGTTTTACAAGAAATATTAAGAAAGAGAATTCTCTGTATTGTTACTTGAGCTGTAGTATGTTGTACTGCATTTGTGATGCTACAGTCACTAAGGTTATTTCATATTTATATTTTATATCTAAGATAGAGCAAGTATCAGTCAAGTACCATAAAGACCAAAAGTCATTCTAGCTCTTGTGTGTCATTTTCTGTCATTTATTTATTATGAAAGCATGGCAACTGAATGCACTTCCTCATGAGATTATCAGTTCCAGAAGAATATATTGATATGTATTGATTGATTTAATATTGATTTAATATTACTAAGACCCTGCTGGCACAGTGATTAGAATGCAGTGTTGCTTATTAACTCTGCCCACAGTCTGGAGTTGGATCTTGAAGGGGCTCAAAATAGACACAGCCTTCCATCCTTCCAAGCTCAATAAAATGAGGATCCAGATTATTGAGGGGCAATATGCTGACATTGTAAACTACTCAGAGAATGCTATAAAACACTGATCTGACTTCTTCTCAGGTTAAACACATTCATTAATCCATTCATTAATCCTTAAATCAAACTCATCCCTGTAGGGTGTTTTTTAAATCACTCAAAATATTTTCACGTAGGTTGGCCAATTGCAAAACAGCATGAGTGAAAGTCAAGCATATTGTCAATGAAAGTAGAGTTCTTTTTATTCTGTAAATTTTCCCCCTTTCCCCCCTTCCCCTCCCTAACCCTCCCTAACCCTTCCCTCCCCTCCCTTGACTTCCCTTGTGACCTTAAAATTACAATACATTTTTAACTCCCCAAATATTAAAAGGTGAAATCAAATCCTATCATAATTCCCCCCAATTACTCTGCACCCTGTATATACTATAAATTTCTACATAACATTCAGCTAAAAGCTATCTGATAGTTCTTTGTTTGATATTTATTCTGCACATAGTCTATCCATTTCTTCCATTCCCACAGAAAAGTATCTTGAGTCCGGTCTTTTAAATATGCTGATATCTTTGCCATTTCAGCAAAACTGGCCACCTTCAAAGTCCATTCTTCAATAGTAGGTAAAACATCTTTTTTCCAACATTGACCAATCAGTAACCTAGCTGCTGTAACCATATATAATATCAGTTTTGTTTCATTCACTGAGAAATCCTTAACTATACCCAGTAAAAACAATTGAGGAGAAAATTGAAGTTTTTTCTTCAAGACATTTTGCATTACCCACCAAGTTTTGATCCAAAAAGCCTTCACTTTCTTGCAAGTCCACCATATATGGTAATATGTAGCATCAAAGCAATCACATCTCCAACATTTTGGCTGAACATTAGGATACATGCATGACAATTTCTTAGGATCTAAATGCCACCTATAAAACATTTTATAAAAATTTTCCCTCAAATTCTGTGACTGTGTAAATTTAATGTTCTGGACCCATATTTTTTCCCATGTTTCCATCATAACTGGTTCTGAAAGTAGAGTTCTAAAGAGAACATCCAGGCATGGAATGCCCATGCTAAAGCAGTCAATGTAGTTGAGGGCTGGGAAACGGGGGAACATAGGAGAATTAAGCCATGCATACTGCATATCCCAGCTTATGTCCCCTCAAGTAGTTCAAAACCCTCAAGATCAATATGGGAACTGTATGAAATTAATGAATTGGGAGGGGCAAAAGGAAGTGAGAGATACTGTTTTGACAGGGGACTGAGAAAACAACAATAACAAAGAAGGAGTTGACCCTTGGCTCTGCAATATAACTTATATATATATTGGGTTATATATAAGTGGGTTATATATAACTGATTTATAGCTGTTAATATGAATGAAAGTAGAAAATCAGGATATATGGGGAAACAAATTGGTATTTTATAAACTATTTGTCTTCTTTTATTATTTTAAAGATCTTAAACAACTATTAAGCTGTCTTACACTTTAGTCACTTTTGCTGTCCCTCTTTGGAAAATTGCTGTCATTTTTTAAAGGACATTTACACATCCATTGATGCTGTATTTACCACTCACGTCGTCTCCACCTTATTGTAGTGTAGCCTCTGCAAATACATTTACAAGCTACCATGGTGCAGAAAGGAAGAGATCTGTTGTGATTTTGGTAAAGAAAGATGAAAAGTGCACTCACTGATGATAATGCAGTATAGAGTTTACCAGCAGAATTATGTGTTGTTTTAGATTAAAAATTGGGCTGTTGCAGGGATGAAATCTACTTACCTTTCCAACCAGTTTGGAAGTCCATGTGCCGTGTGTAACATGTGCGCTTGGACCCTCTGCACATGCACAGAGCGTAAAAAACAGGTTACTTCCTGGTTAAAACTGGGAAGTAATAACAACCAGGTGGGTGGGCAGAGCCACGTGCCGCCATTGCTACCGGTTCTCCAAGCCACTGGTCGCCATTGCTACCAGTTTGACCAAACTGGTCAGAACTGGGAGCATTTCACCCCTGGGTTGTTGCCAGAAAACAAGCACACCCTTGTTTCTTTCTGTCATAACACTGGACATTAGCTTGAAGGGAGGGGGATATTAGTTGTTCTCCTTGCATACTAAAGCTTTTGCAACTTTCTTTGGAAGTGATCATCCATCCAACTGACTTAACAAATTAACCCCGCCAAACAATTCTCACTATCTCTAAGGCTAGATACAATTACTATATTCATTTAGCTATAAAAATCAAAGAACTCATATTAAGGTCTTTGTACCCTGGAGGGAAAAAGAAGGCTGACAATGATTGTTTTAAAAATACAAGGCTGAAATAAATGATTTGACTTGTGAAAACAAAGCCTGCTCATCACCAAAACGATAAGGCAGGAATATTGCCTAAGCAACCTAGTCTGAAGATGACAGCAATGGTGTTTATTCTCTTGAATACAAAAAAAAAAAAAAAAACCTTTGAAATGAAACAATATAAACTCCAAAAAGTTGTTCTGCCAGAATTTTAGCCCAGGGAGAGGAGGTTTTTCTATTGCAGTTAATGGGCCAAATACAAAAAGAAAATTAATTTGGCGAGTATTAAGTTGCTGAATTCACAAAAGCAAGACTTATGTTTAGAGGATGCTTAAAACATAATTCTTCATGGATCTACTTCCAAAAGAAAAATGTTTGTTTTGAAGCACAGGCTATTTACACAAAGATATACAAGTGACCTAATATAGAATTAGTCAAAAGAAAAGCATGAGTAACAGCTATACTGGAAAGAAAACTTTCCAGGATCGATTCTGAGTCAAGAATACACCATACAGGCAGTGGCTTGCAGTTCCCTCTAAGGAAATTTCAGTGTAGGCCTCAAAGGGCTGGTATGATTATATTATTGTAGAAGCTCAATGGTGAGTGATTTTGCATCAAATCTTGGAAATCCATCCATCCATCCATCCATCCATCCATCCATTCCACTTGCATACTATTAGAAGTACAGGAACTCTCAGCAGTTTGCAATAATAAATCAGTAAAACATTAACAATGCTATACAATAAATGAATGTTCATAAATATAATTTATTAAATAAACAATAACAATAATACCAGATGAAGTCATCCCTAACCAAAGTAATGTTTTGTTTACCACAGAATACTGTTTTTCATGGAAGAGTCCTAGCTTTTGAGGTAAGGCTATCCATGAAAGATGAGGCTACAACAGAAAGGCAGAACCATTAGCAGATCTCTCTGGAGTGTGTGTGTGTGTGTGTGTGTGTGTACACATATATACATACACTTACATACTGTGGTATTCAACAGGTTCTGACCAGTTTTGCAGAACCGGTAGCAGAAATTTTGAGTAGTTCAGAAAACCGGTAAATACCATCTCTGACTGGCCCCACCCCCATCTATTCTCTGCCTCCTGAGTCCCAGCTGATTGGGAGGAAATGGGGATTTTGCAGTAACCTTCCCCTGGAGTGGAGTGGGAATGGAGATTTTACAATATCCTTCCCCTGCCATGCCCACCAAGCCACGACCACCAAGCCATGCCACAACCACCAAGCCACGGCCACAGAACTGGTAGTAAAAAAATTTGAAACCCACCACTGATATGTACACACACACACAGAGAGAGAGAGAGAGAGAGAGAGAGAGAGAGAGAGAGAGAGAGAGAGAGAGAGAGAGAGAGAGAGAGAGAGAGAGAGAGAGAGAGAGGATTGGTTCTTTTTCATTCAAATTGCCCCTTTCAAATCACTTTCTGCCCTCAAAAAATAGTCAAAACAATTCTGTGATCCATTAAAATAGTGTACCAAGAATGAGAGCCAGAAAGAAAAAAGAAATCCCTTCTTCTTCTGATCATTCTAAAAACTTTCAAATGTTCCCAGAGAGAAACTGTTACTCTGCTGCAATGATAATAGACATTTTAAGATTCTATGCAGATATGAAAAGGTCCACTTTTTCCTTGCAATCTAATCTGCTAACCTTATGTAATTTCACAGAAATTTACGAACTAGGTACAAATAGAAAAATCATACCATCATCTGCAATTGGGGGTGATTTTCAGACATTGTGGAAATATGAATTACTTTGTTTTGCATGTAACTCCATCTTCTTTGAGAAATCTGGTGTGATAGAAAATATATAATGGAATTTCACATCGCTCAGTTCGAACGGCTTACTCCTAAAATTTCAGAAACTTTGAAATTAGGGCGTAAGATCTTTGCACTGAATTGTGCAAATAGCAAACCACCAGAAACCTAGGAAAAGAAATCAATAGAAAGGGACACAATTGCATTCAACTAAAATAAATGCAGGATTTCAACTGAAATTTTCGATCTCAGAGCTGCAGATAAAGAACTGAAGCTAAAGAACTGAAGCTTCCTAACAAAGTTCTAGTAGTAATATATATGTTACATAAAAGGAATCCAGTTTGAATGCTAAAAAAACATGTGAGGACAGATTTTTGTGGCATTTCTGTGTCCAAAAAAACAACAACCCTCCAAAGGAATACACATTTAAGCAAAATCTGGTATAAATTAAGATATATACCCCTCCTCCTCAAGTAAGAATGGTACCAAAAACTAATGAATATCAATTGATTGGAGAAATGTTGCAGACCTCACTGATTCTGCTAAAATATTGCTAGTTGGTTCTCTATGATGATTATATTTGAATACACTATACGTAATGCTCAGAATAACTTACTGTTGAATACTTAAACCTTTACAAGGTTAACAACTGAGAGGTTAACATTTGCAGGTCCAAAAGCTTCAATTTGTTTTTATCTCTGTTGTTAGCAGTAATAATAGCAATAGTAATAGTACTAGCTGATCATATAAAAACATGAGAAGAAACATTGGAGAAGAGAGATGAATCAGTATTTTAATTAAAATACTACCAGCTAAAAATATAGAATACTTATTGCTGAGTTTCAGCATGTTTACAGATTTGATATTCAATTGTGTTTATTTCTTCAGCTGATGAGATGCTAGTTCTAATATTAAACTAGTAGTCTTAATTAGTGCTATACAGTATTTACCTTCAGATGGAATGTTTCCAATTCAAAGTACCTTTAAAGTCTTAATAGCAAAGCAATAACACTTAGATTTATATACCACTTCACAGTGCTTTATCACCCTTTCTAAGCAGTTTACAGAATCAGCTTATTGCCCCTAACAATCTCAGTCCTCATTTACTCAGAAGGATGGAACGCTGAGTAAATTTCAAGGAAATTGAATTTCCTTGAAGGAATTCAAGGAAGGAATTGAACTCCTGACAATGTGAGCAGAGTTAGCCTCCAAAACTGTACTATAGGCTCCAATATTGCAGACAAACCACTGCACCACCATGACTTAAACATTTTGGAAGCAGATTACCTGAAAGAGTGCCTTCTCCTGTATATACTTACAGTCCTTAATGAAGGCTGTAGAAGAACAGAACAGAACAGAACAGGAGTTGGAAGGAACCTTCTAATCCAATCCCCTTGTTAGGCAGGGAATTCTATACCATTTTACACAAATAGTTGTCCAATCTCTTCTTAAAAACTTCCAGTGTTGGAGCACTCACAACTTCTGGGGTCAAATTGTTCCACTGATTAATTGTTCTAACTGTCAGAAAATGTCTCCATAGTTCTAGCTTCCTCTGATCATGTACCAAACAAGGCAAGAGAAGCTTCTATAAAGGTAGAGCTTTTTCCTATGCTGGCACCCCATTTATGGAATTCCCTCTCCAGCCAGGCTCAAACAACGCTAGTATCATTTTGGCCAGCTGAAGACTTTCGTTTCCCCCATTTTCTTCACTGTCTTTTAATTGTGCTTTAATCCATATCATTTCAATTATTGAAGGGCTATTTTGCAGCTACCTAGCATGTCTAGGTTTGTTGTTGTTTTGTTTTGTTTTATTTTTGCTTTTTATTATTATTATTCCAATTCTATTTTAAGCATCTTTCATTATAAACAGAAAGCTTCAGCTATTGGGTGGTTTAATTTTTTTCAATAAATATGAGGGCAAAGATGATGGAAATACCAAGAAGAACATTTTTAAATTAATGTCTATTTAATGGCAAAGTCAAATCTTCAGCAGTTCTCTCAAACATGCTACAAATATTTCTGAAGCCAATGACCATAAAATGTAATCAAGGGGGGCGGGGGGGGGGGGGGGGATGGAAAGGAAGAGAGGAATTAAGTTCCAATATTAAATGCAGATTCATACTCATCGTGCAAATTTCCAAGCAAGCAAGAAGACACAGTGAGAGGGAAAACACCCAACTGCTGTGATACTGGAGTTTCATTATTCATCCATGAGCAGACTGGGTGTGGTGTGAACTACCTCATTACAAACTCAGTAACAGCTGCTTCGAACAATGAGCCTTCAGTAACCATGTCACTGTTCATAAACATAATAATGTGAAGAAAGGGCAGAGAATGGAATTGGAAATTTCACAAGGTTCACAAAGTCACAAAAAAATGCTATTTCCGCAGCAGCAGGAGTTCCCTACCCAGCCCTTTTTTTCCCTAAAAGAAACTGTTGTTTTCAGTAACAGCCTGATGAAACCTAGAGAAACAGAATGGCACACCATGGAGCCCCACTTAGCAAAAGCAGAGCAAATGGTGCAGCCGTATTTGTGGCTACTCAGCAGCCTGGATAAGCAGTGATCCAAACACCCCTAAATGGCAAGGCTGCTGGGGGCAGAGTGTTTCTCCATTACCCAGCAGAGTTTTAGCTGCACAGCTCGTGTTGATATTCACAGGTGAATGACTCCCTGGGTTCTACTTGGTGAAATGCTTCTAGTCACCGCATAACAAGATTAGCCACAAATTACACAAAACTGATCGCGACACAACCTCTATAACAAAGTCAACTTTTCCCACTATGATTCAGCTATTGGGGTTCTAGGTTAGAGCTTTCTTCTTTTTTTTTTCTTTTTGGCATCCTGAGCCTGGCTACATGAGGGAGTATAAAGGAACACTCAACTCTCTGCTTCTCAATTAACCTCCCATTTGAAAATCAGCAAGCAGTTTCTCTCAGAAGTTGTTCCTTCCCGTGTGGGGCACCCGCTTAGTGGCCTGCAACTCATCAGTCTCACTAAATCTGCACCCACTGAAGCAAAGCTTTTCTTTGTCAGAGTCTCGGCTGCGAAATGGATGCTTTATGCACTAATGACAGTTAGCAGCAGGGCACAACGAACCAGCAGATGCTTTAATAAAAGCATTTAGATAGTCACAGGGGAGAAAATGACTAATATTCTGTTGCATGTTTTATCTTTCTCGCATCAGAATCCAGCCTCATGGCAAATGCTACCCTTCTTCCCATTGTCTCTCATTCTATCTTCGCCGTCTCAGAGAAATTGCTTTCCTATGCAAAATGCAACCAATTATTTTTGTTTGACAGCAACAACTTTCTCTAGAAGTAGCAGAATCAATCCAGTCATTGTGTACATATGCAGCAAACAAGTGAAGAAATTTCAGCACGGGCAGAATGAGGCAAGTTATCACACAGATTGAGTTGCCAACACCTGTATCCAAACCCCAGAAATCAGTTTGATCAAAGATTTGGATGAGGTGAACAGTAGGAATGAATGAATAATTCTCCATTATAAACAAAACTAAGTTGAGCTCAACTCGTGGTGACTATCATCCACACAGTTATCTTGGCAACCATGCAGAAGTAGGTCTACAATTCCCATCTCTGTCTCATCTTCAGAAATTCTCAAGTAGCTTCACAGTCACTAATTAATCCCACTTTGCTTCTGAGACCAGCTAAAGCTGGTCAAGAACTCAGTGAAATTGATTGGTAGAGGTTTCTAAACAGACATAAAGGGGAGTTTTACCTGCACATCAGCATAGAAGCAAATATAGATACAAATTTGGAATGTTTCAGTACAATACATTTAGCCTAGGCCCTAGAGGGAAGAATGTTTATCTTAATATGGATGCTTTTAAATAGTCTGCCCTGTAAAATAATATACATGTCCACATTTCTGTGTATATATGCCACAATTCCTGGCATAGAATTGATAAGTATGAAAAAATGTGCCAGAAGCCAATACTTAAACTAAACAAGCAAAAGAAAAAAAATATTCACATAATTTGTTAAAGGCACAGTTATTGTTCTTAGGTGATAATGAAAGTGAAAGGGTTTTCTCTTGTTACTTCAGTGCAATTTTGTCTACAATTACTTTCTTAAAGTGTCACCTTGGCCAGCAAAAGATTGAAATCCTTACATTTATTCAATTTTTTTAAAAAAAAATCCTTCATGAATCAGCAACAAGTTGGAATAGAATGCTCATATTTCCTTAACACAGTGGAGTTCATGAGAATTTTTCTTGCAGAGGGTAATTTTTGACTTTTGTGGAGGATAAAATGTGAAAAAGCAATAAAATATAACAGAGCACGAAACTCCATGAGAAAAACTACAACAATGGAAACAGAGAAGTCATCTTTGCTACTACCACCTATCCTCAATTTCAGCAGCAAGCAGTTTTTACTTAGAAATGTAAAAAGACATAAACAATGCTGGCCAGTGGTTGCTAGCAGAGTCTAGATCTTGTGTTTTCATGAGAAATAACTGCAAAAGATTATTGGTGTGTACCTATGTATGTATGTGAGAATCTCACTTAGGAACATGTGGAGTTCTTTTACACCAGGTCAGCCAATCTAATTTAAAGGAAACACTTCTGCTTCCAGCAGCACTCATGAAATCCAGAGAGCTCCCCCAATGTTTACTCATCAGCTGGTTTGTGAGGAGATTCTATCATTCCTCTGAAGATTCAAAATTAGCACCAAGGCAAGACAAAACTATGGGAGCAGGGAAAGGCCACAAAAGTTCAAACAGAAAGCTTGTCTGGCACTAGGAGTCTTGTATAAATTAGAAAAATATATGAAGTGGAAGAACAAAACACAGCTGGAGCTAAGATTAAGCACCAAATATTTACCCTAAATCTTAGGACAAACAGAGTCAGTTATTAAATTTATGAGAGCCTTACATCTTCTTTAAAGGCTCCAATACCAGAGATGCCATATTATTCAACTCCATGTTTTCCTATATATATATATTTATTTAAGAAAAGAGATTAGAATACAACAAGTTGCACCGTTTGTCTTTCTGTTCTTCCTATCCTATTTGGTGGCCATGAAAAAGCTATTCTGAACTTACCAGTATAGTCAGGCTCCTGGTTGCTCTTTACGGGAGCAGTAGATATCAAAAAAAGGTAAAGGTAAAGGTTCCCCTCACACATATGTGCTAGTCATTTCCAACTCTAGGGGGTGGTGCTCATATCCATTTCAAAGCTGAAGAGCCAGTGCTGTCCGAAGACATCTCCGTGGTGATGTCCATCAGAAAAAATTATCTTCTCTCCTCCAAAAAAATATTCTCTCCACCAGAAAAGAATATTTTCATAATTTTACTCACACTCACTAGGTTTCAAATTGAATTCTAGGGGCACACAACAGTTAAATGGTATCTTCCACACAAATAAAAAATATCTTTATTTTTTTGTGAGGGGGGGGAGCAGCCACAACTAGAACTACCGGATTGTTTTGACACACAACATGATTTCATGCTGCTCCATTCTTCCCAGCTGCATTTCTGCAGGTTTTGACAGTATATGGCAGAGCACGCAGTTTGTAAAAAATGGCCTTAGCATCAGGATATATTTTAATACTAGCTTTGAGCCCTTTTCTAATAGCACAGTGTTCTTTGAAAAAGAGAAGTAAGTTTATAAAGAATATGTTCCAAAATAGCAGACGCTTGCTTGAATGTAAATATCCCAGGCCAATTTCACTTGATTCAATGAAGGCGATATTTGGAGACAGTGCATCTCACTCACAGAGTGATTCAAATCAGTGGTACAGCTAGACCTCAACTTACAACAGTTCACTTGTTGTGACCATTTGAAGTTACAATGGCACTAAAAAAAGTGACTTATGACCATTTTTCACACTTATGACCATTGCAACTTCTCCATGGTGACATGAATTTACATTCAGATGCTTGATAACTGAATCATATTTATGAGTTGCAGAGTCCCGGGGTCATGTATGATCCCCTTTTACAACCTACTGACAAGCAATTTCAATGGGGAAGCCAGATGCACTTAGCAACCATGTTACTAATTTAACAACTGCAGTGATTCACTTAACAAACGTGGCAAGTTGTAATATGGGGCAAAACTTACTTAACAAATTTCTCACTTAGCAACATAAATCTTGGGCTCAATTGTGGTCATATATTGAGGACTAACTGTACACATTCATCTGCATCCAGAACACTGCCCATCCATTTCCAGATTAATGCAGATACCATTATTTTCAGCATGGGTAATATTCAGTGGTGGGATTCAATTTAACAATGCCTTTATTTATTTGTTTGTTTGTTTGTTTGTTTGTTTGTTCGATTTATATGCCGCCCTTCTCCGGAGACTCAGGGCAGTTTACAATGCATTAAGCAATAGCCTTCATACTTTTGTATATACCTTCTTAGTAGAGTTTTTGGACCCCCCTAAGAGGTGCTCTTTTTTTATTTATACAAAGTCAGTTTATTGCCCCCACAATCTGGGTCCTAATGATTTCTTCCAACAACCAGTTTGCCAAACTGCTCAGAAAGTTAACAACCGGTTCTCCCGAAGTGGTGTGAACTGGCTGAATCCCACCACTGGTAATATTTACATATTTGACTCCCCACTCTCTGAAATAGCTTCATGTGATATACTGCTGGACACATGTTGTATCCTCAGTGGTTGTGATTTACTCCAACTGATTCATATAATGTGGTCCTGTTTCCCACAACTATGGCAAGAAGTCTCCAATTTAAGGGGATCCCAATAGTAACATGGAATATAATGCTGTTGTGTGATGACCCAGGGAATGACACAAAGGAAACACAGCTAGAAAACCAGTATGAGTCCCTTTATTATCACCAACTGTGCCCCCAATGTCCTTTTCAACTCTCCAGCCTGGAGAGAGCTCTTCTACCAACCTGTAATAGTCTTTGCCTGACAATACTTGAGTGCCAAACCTTGTAAGCAGAAAACTTCCAACTATAAATCCAACAAGGCAAGATAAGGTAATTAGTCCAGCAGGGCAGCAAGATAAGGAGTTCCAGAAGTGAAATAGCATAGCAATAAATCAAACCAGTTGGGAGGATGCCAGGAACTCAGATAAACAGTGAACTTGATGAACTTGATGAGCTTTTGTTCCCGACAACCTCCCCTCCTATTTGCCTCTCCTTTAAACTCCATCAGCAGGTGTGTCTTGTGAAGGCAATTGTCAGGGCTCTTTCCTTCCTCATAAGCCATACAACCCACGTTGCTCTCTTCTCCATTCTTCCCTGCGCTGCCCATGATGAGAAGAGGTTGGGCCTTGGTTTTCATCTGAAACCCTTCTCCCTTGTTCTACCGCTCCCCTGCTCTGCCCAGCCTGACTTTGCCCTTCCCCAGTTTCTTCGACAGCTAAGAGAGCCACTCTCTTGCTCTCTGTCAGCTGTTTATCTTCCCCTTCAGATTCAGACTCTGACAGGGGCATGATATGTTGGGTGAGATTTCCTATCTATCTGTTGGGGACAGTGAACACTCAAAATTCACCCTTTCTACACTGGGAAGACACTGTTAATATATGTAGATCTGCCGATTTATTACTATTCTGAGCCATGGTGGCACAGTGGCTAGAATGCCATATTGTAGGATAACTCCACTCACTGCTAGCAATTTGATCCTGACTGGCTCAAGGTTGACTCGGCCTTTTATCCTTCCGAGGTCAGTAAAAAGAGGACCCAGATTATTGGGGACAAGATGCTGACTCTGTAAACAGCTTAGAGAGAGCTGTGAAGTGGTATATAAGTCTAAGTCTAAGCTATTTCTATTCTGTTTTTGAATGTTTAAAAAAATCTCAGCTGTCACTTTCATAGCCACAATAATGCTACAAGCAAATTTAAAAGTTGGGTCTTTTGCATCCAATAACTTGTGGAGCTAACATTCTTCACAGAGATCACAAACATCTTTATCTGTTTCATTACAACTGCACATTTAATAAATGGAAGAGATTGGAGGAATGTTGCGGACCTCACTGATTCTTCTAAAATATTTCTAGTTTTCTTGTCTGTAATGATTTTGTTTATATTCTCTATGAATATATACTGATCAGAAAAACATACTGTTGAATATTGAAACTTTTACAGGGATTACAGCTAAGAGATTAACATTACAGGTCTGAAGTCTTTAATTTGCCTTTATCTCTGTGGTTAGCAGTAACAATAGTAATAGTACTAGCTAGTCATATAAAAACATGGAGAAAAGACATTGGAGAATGGAGAGGTGAATCAATATTTTAATTAAAATACTATCAGTTAAAAAAATGGATACTTATTGCTGAGTCTTAGCATATTTACCGGGTGAGATTTGATTATGTTTATTTTTTCAGTTGATGAGTTGTTAGTTCTAATATAAAACCAGTACTCTTAATTACTGCTATACAGTCTTTTCCTTCAGATGAAATGCTTCCAATTCAAAATGCCTTTAAATTCCTAAAACCTTGGGACCAGATTACCTAAAGGAGTGCCTTCTCCTATATGTACTTACCCAGACCTTACAATGATTAATGAAAGCTTCCTTCAAATCCTCCACCAAAGTAGGGGAGATGATCTTCTACAAGGGAAAAGCTTTTTTCATGGTGGCACTGCATTTATGGAATTCCCTCTCCAGATAAGCTCAAATGATGCCCACTGTGAGGGTTCCAAGTAAAACCCCCAACCAAGTAAGACAGGCAATTCCTCAAAGATCCATTTTATTAGAGATGTCATAGTGGCACATCTGGGGAAAACCTGAAAAATCAAAATCCCTTCCCCTGCACCAGTGGTGGGTTGCTACTGGTTCGGACCAGTTCATGAGAATTGTTGGTGGAAATTTGGCCAAGGTTGCAGAACCAGTAATGGTAGCCAGCTGGCTATGCCCCTCCAAACCGGTTCCCACAATCACTGGTTGCTTGCCCTGGCCGCCATGTTCATTGCTGCCATGTTCTTCATGCACGCGCATCCCATTGCCTTGCAAGTCCAATGGGATGCACATGCGTGAAGAACATGGCAGCAACAGCAGCAGCTTTTTCTGCCAGTATGTTTTGGTGGCCTGCAGAGAAAGTGGCTGGCAAAGAAGACTATTCAGAGGCTTTTTTGCCAGCCGCTTTCCAGAAGCTATGGCCGGCTGGGGGCTGCCGAAAACTACAGTTAGCTTGCCTTCTGGACTGTTGACAAGCCGCAGAAGGTAAGCAGCCTAAACAAGGAGGCAGTGGTGGGAGAGGAAGGCAGGCAAGTGGGCCTGGCCATGGGGACCACCGGGAAGGCCATGTGGAAGGCAGGCAAGCATGCTGGAGCTGCCCAGCTGTGGGGAAGAGAGCTAGCAGCCTACTCCACTGTGGCCCTGCCGTGCTTGCCTGCCTTCCATGCAGCCTTCCTGGTGGTCCACCACACCTTTGCCTTCTGAGGTTGGGTCACACATCAAACCCGTGATGGGAGATGCAAAACTTCAGGCCTGACCTGGTCAGCTGGTGGGCGGGTGGCCCTTTGGGGAGACGGAGCCACTTTGCTGGGGCTGAGAGAAAACTGTCTGGGATTTCCAGGATGCCCCTCAGCTGCTGCTGATGCCTGCCATGGCAAAAGCCACAGGGGAAAACCCCCCAGGAGTTCTGGGATACCCCTCCACTGCCACCGTCACCACTGATGCCTTCCACGGCAAAAGCCGTACAGAAAAACCTTCTGGGAGCTCCAGGATGCCCCTCCACTGCCACTGCCGCCACTGATGCCTGCTGCAGGGAAAAACGTGCGGGAAAACCTCCTAGGAGTTCTGGGACACCCCTCCACTGCTGCTGCCACTGATGCCTGCTGCGTGAAAAGCCGTGCAGGAAAACCTCCCGGGAGTTCCGGGACACCCCTCCGCCATCACCGCTGCCACTGATGCCTGCCATGGCAAAAGCCGTACAGGAAAACCTCCCAGGAGCTCCAGGATGCCCCTCCTCACCACTGATGCCTGTCGTGGGAAAACTTCCTGGGAGTTCCGGGACACCTTCACATGCCTTCTATGAACTACTGAATATCAGGTACAGTTATGACCCTAAAAGAATGCATAAGGTAAAATGCTAAAAACTGGGTTACTTAACTTACTTACTTAAATTCTTAGATTACCCATTGTTGATTTGGATGTTTGGGATTGTGTGCATGTACAAACATATAACTTCTGTTATATCCTTGAAATGTTTTTTGTGAGATGAAAAATCCTAATCAGTAATGTGTCAGGTTCAGGGGTGAAATGCTCCCAGTTCGGATTGGATGGCCTGATCTGGTAGTGATGGAGGTGGGTGGTTCAGAGAACCAGTAGCAAAAATCGCTACACCCCCGCCTCCCCTCCCATTGCACAGCTGAGCCGCACAATCATCAGAGACTTTTTTTTTAATTTAAAAGCATTTTTTCTACAACCTTTTTGGCCGAAAAAATGCTTTTAAAAGCAAAAAAAAAAAAAAAACAACCTTCTGATGATCATTGGGTCAGCTGGAATAGTCAGAGGCTTTAAAAAAAAGAAAGTCTCTACTCATCAGGCAAGTCAGCTGGGATCATCAGAAGCTTTAAAAGCATTTTTTTACAACCTCTTCAGCCAAAGAGGTTGTAGAACAAATGGTTTTAAAAGTAAAAAAAAAAAAAGTTGACCACGCCTACTCAGTAACCCCCCCCCCCCAACCAAGCCATGCCTACAGAACCAGTAGTAACAAATTTTATATTTTACCACTGGTCAGTGGTAGATGAGAACCTCACATACTAGTTTTCTATGTTTTAATCTGGAAAAGTTCTAGAAATGCTGGAGATGGCATTATCCAAAGATTTTTTTACATGGTTTTAAAATATTGTCAAGATCTGAATAATTTCACTGTATTGTCTGCTTTTGGAGTGTCAAGTTCTACCCTGTTTTATGGGAAACTCTAACAAAACTCATTTCCCCTTGAGTTACTGCAAACTTTCTGGGCAGGCAGCTGAAACTCTTACCATTTTCTGGGGTATATATAGATGTAGTATCCTGTTCACATAACTTCTCCCTTCATAGATAGAACTCATCTCCTTCTTTCTTTCATTCTTGAGAAAAATGCCTAATTATAAAAACATGCTATATATTGACTATAAAAACAGTCAACATGCTATGATTTCCCAATTCACAAGAGCTTTTGAATGCAACAGAGGAATGTTAGCAAGGCAGTTGGGAAACCTTTCATTGCTTTTAAAACAAAAAGAACCAAAGCAAACAACTGGCTTGTTCTTGCAATAGCTTTTTATCATAGCAGCCTCTTAGAATTTTAGGCAAACCACCAGATAATTGCACGTAGAATAGTGTGTGTATATTAATTCATTATGGTTTCTGGGGAGGAAGGAATGTTTGCTACCGACTGTCTCTTCTGCTATTGGTCACTTAGAGAAGACTGATTGGCTCATGGATGTCCCTGGTGAATTCAAGGTCAGAAGAAATGAAGACAAAGTTTGCTTTCCAGCTGCTTTGTGGGGGATTGGTGGGTGGAAATTCAGATAGTGTGGATGTGGCCTATCTTTAGTGTTTTGTAAAAGTGTTTTTTGGGGAAGAATTATGCAACACTCCGTATTTACCGTGAAAACTGCTTTACAAAATGAAATAATGCTTGTGTTATGCTGGTTTTGAGACTTTTTCTCAACTGTACTGGAATAGTCATTTCTGAATCTTTACCAAGACTGACCATAGATTTTAGGGTGGATTGGTGATTTACTTACAGAATCAAGTTTGTGCTGGATATTTCCTAACTAGTAGCAACTGAAAGTATACTCATAGCTCTGAAATAACACAGAGCTTTTTTGCTTAATTATTATATGGAATAACAAGAGAGTCAGCTTCCTATGGAAAACATACCTGAAAACACCCGGCATGCCTACCCAGTCACATGACCAACCAGCCATGCCCACCATCACATGACCACCAAGCCACACCCACAAAATAAGCCACACCCACAGAACCGGTAGTAAAAAAAATTAGAACCCACCCCTGCCCTGCACCCACATGTCCATCACATGGTACAATCAATCCACTGTCTCAACTGGAGATGCGTTCCAGTCATGCCTCTCCAGGTGCAGGCTGAACGTCCTTGACTCTTAGAGAAAGGAATGTTATTATGGCTAAATAATTCTACCAACTCCATGCAACCCCCATTCCACTTTCCCAGAGCACTAAGTGTGGCAGTCCTGAAGATCCAAAGAAAAAGATGGCCTCCAGGGCTGACACCCACATCATTTTGGTGACCTTTCTGTTTTCCCAGGGTTTTTTAACTGTATTTTAATCCATGTCATTTCAGTCATTGAATGGCCACTTTGAAACTACCTTGTATGCCTGGTGTTTTGTTTTGATTTTACCCTTTTATTTTGTGTGGTTTTTCTTAATTTCAATTCTATTTTAGGAACCTTTCATTATAAATAGAAAGCTTCAGCTATTGGATGGTTTAGAATATTTTAAATAAATATGAAAGCCATTTTCAATTTAATTTTTATTTAATGGCAAAGACAAGTTGATTCCACGTTATGTCTTTAGCAGCTCACTCAAACATGCTACCAATATTTCTGAATCCAATGAACAGAGAAGATAATGAACAGGGAAGGAAAAAGGGAAAGGGAGATTAAATTTTAATATTAAATGCAGACTCAATACTCATTGTGTAAGCTTACAAGCAAGCAAGAAGGCACAATGAGAGGTAAAACACCCAACTCCTGCAATACTGGCATTCCTTCATTCACCCGGTAACTTATGAAGATAAAATTCTTCACGGAGACCACAAACATCTCTATCTGCCAAAGCGTGATCCAAAAAGAGCCTAAATGCACCAGAAACAGAAAACCGTGTAAGGTTAATAACATAGTCTGTAAAACTTTCTCCCACTTTTGAGATTTCTGACACCACATCTAAAGCGTTCAAGTGATAATGATAGGCTAGAGTTTGGAGAGCTCTGACAGAGCCACTCAAAGTCTTGGAATGTGAGCTTCACAGGATCACAAGAGCAGTGAGGGTTTTCAGAAAGCTGTATGACATTGCTGGAAATGGTAGCTAGGAATGTGCCTGTCCACTTTTCAGGGAGAGTGTCATTTGCCACAACACAACATTCAGGTCTCCCTAAATAAGAATCAGACTCCTTAAATATATCAAAAAATTCTGCCATACTCAGCCGTAGCCATTGTGGTCATTACTCACTGCTGTGCTGAGAATATCCTTCTGAACAAATGTCCTGCAGCTTTCCACTCTTCTGCTGTGAACTGTACCAAGCTGATGGACAAAAATCCCTGCTTAGTCAATGCTGTAAAAGTTTTGAATTCCTGCTAGAAGTCATCCTAAAGTTGGTACTCTGTGTGAGGTGTGGTGCTTCAAAATCACCAGTAAGACCGCTCGATGGGAACAGCTTTATTGAAAATTGCAGTAACAACAGATTCTGCTAGGAGTCACATTGCTAAATCTGTGTCTGCATCTAAAATGATAGTCAGGAAACCCTGCAGATCTCATGACCTCTAGCAATAAATGAAGAGCTGCTCCTTATTAAACCAACTTCTCAAGCCAGAATGTGCTACAATAGGTAGTTCTCATTTAATGACAACAATTGAGACCCACAGTTCTGCCGTTAAGTGAAGCAATGTGGGAAATCATGTGATTGTGCTTTCCTTTTTCCCATTCCTCCCTCCTTTGGAAAGTTCACCCTGGATGGGGAATGACATAATTACCAAGAAAGGGATTAATGTCTGCATTTACATTCATTGAAGAAAAAGGGTTCACAAGAGAGTAAGTAGGTACACAATGGGCATTGGTTCTAAAAGGGGGTTTTTTCCCCCAGCACTGTTGTAGTTTTGAACTTCAGCATTGCCAAATGAGGCAATTCATAAGCAAAGTCTATTTGTAGACTTTATGACGGTAAGAGGAAATTGTTACAATAGTTACCAAAAAAAAAAAATGGCCATAGTTCTCTTATTGATCACCAAATTCCCCATCTCAATTTTTCATTTAATCCAATTGATTTTATAGCTATCCTTATTCAAATCCTTTAGTTCAAGACTGAAAGAGTTAAATGATATGTTCAAGGAACAGTAGCGTATAAAGAGACGAATTCAATGATTATGCAAACTTACCAATTTTTAAAATATGTTTCATTACAACTGTACATTTAGTAAATAGAAGAGATGAAAAGTGCAGAAATAAAAATGAGAATGACATCCCAGCAGGTTCTACAATCTAAGTTCTTTTTTGTACATGTTTTTTTTTATTTTAAACACATATATTTGATTTTATTACTTTCAGATAAAATTCCAAGCACATTCCATAGAAATGAACAAAGCAAGGATTGTCATTCACCATTAATTCTATTGTGATGATAATAATAACCACATAAACCTGGTGGAGCAGTGGACTAAAGTGCTGTTAAATAACACTTAGCTGCCAGCTGCCTGCAATTACTGCAAGCCTTCCATCCTTCCGAGGTAGGTAAAATGAGGACCCGGATTATGGGGGCAATAAAATGACTTTGTATAAAAAGGAACACCGCTTTGGGGGGGGGAGGCGAAAGCCCTACTAAGCAGGTATATACAAAAGTATGAAGGCTATTCCTTAACGCCCTGAGTCTCCGGAGAAGGGCGGCATATAAATCGAACCAATAAATAATTTCTTAGAATACCTGAACTACCTTGTCTTTTCATATCTTTAAAACTCCTGCTTCAAAGTGTTGCCAGTGATTTAATCTCTATTGGTTAAAAAACTGAAGAAAGAATTGGTATGGTCTTCCTATAGACCTAATGCTACTCTTAATGAAGAATTTAATTCGTAAGACATAGCCCCCTCAACCAGGAGATACTAAATCCTTTAAAATCCTTTAAAAATGCCATACATTTGCTGGGCCTTACATTACTTTTAACAGAGATTGTATTTAATGAGATCAAGGACCTCCACTTAATTAATGGAGACCTGGGGTGATCATTGACTTGAAGAATATGCCTCCATTTTATACTTAATGAGATGATTGAGTGGCACAATATTTTGGGATCGTTGACATGCGTTCAGGGACTTGTTTTTGTTTGGTTTCATCCAGTGGTGGGATTCAAGTAATTTAACAACCGGTTCTCTGCCCTAATGATTTCTTCCAACAACCAGTTCACCAAACTGCTCAGAAAGTTAACAACCGGTTCTCCCGAAGTGCTGCAAACTAGCTGAATCCCACCACTGGTTTCATCTCTGCCTTGAGATATAGTTTGCATAAGCAATTGTGGTACTGTATTTGTCTAAGTTGTAATAATGTATACATATAACCACCAGGATACAACCAACTGTCAGGGTTCTGAGGAACACCCCCAATGAAATAAAGCTCTGAGACCTGAGGTTCCTCAAAGTTCCAATTTATTAGAGATGTCATGTTGACACATCTGGGAAAACCCGAATCTGAAAGCTTCCAGGTTTTCTCCACCCATAGTCCTTACTTTTGCTCTGAATGTGGAAGCTGTTTTTCATCTCAAGATCTGTAAGTACATTGTGCAAAAACTTTTGTCGCCTAATTGCATTTTGAAGTATCTGCACCGAAATTCATGTTTTACTGTGTACATTTTTATCACAGGACAGGAAGCCATAATAAGCCACTGAAGAAGTAAATGAAATCTGTCTGGCTTGGCTGGAGTTGCTTTATGATTTCTATAGTAGTTCTGGCATGCCATTCTTTGAATTCATTTATTGTGAATCAAAAGTTTACAAACTTGTCTATATGGGCTTAAAGAAACCCTTTTGAGAAAGACACAGCAGAAAGCATAAAATGTTGTACTGGATTTGTCTATTCCGTTTTTAATTAAGAGTTTTAACCTTCCCACCTTTACACAGTTGTAAAATTGTTGTTTATTTGCTAGGAATCTGGAGGATGCTTTTAATGGGTAAGGTGGGAAATCTTGAATAGTTCTGTTTTGTTCCTTTTGAAAAATGAAGAAAGCATAATAGACATCCGTCCATTTTTTTTTCCTTTTCAAAAAGAAAGTATGGCATAAAGCTTATGTGTATGTAGGTGGTGTTGGGTGTATGTGTGTTTGAATCAGTTTTTCCCTTCTTGTGACTTCCTGGAAAAGTCTCTATAGTTTGTATGGCAAGATTTTGGATGTAGTTTGCCGTTGCCTACTTCCTAGGGCTGAAAGAGAGTGACTAGTTCAAGTCACCTCCTGATTTTGTGTCCAAGCCAAGGCAAGAGTTCATGGTCTCCTAGTTTCTAACTTGGTGCATTAATCATTGTAGCACACTGATTTCCCTGATCAATTGAGGTACTGCCTATTTTTTGTAACTCCTGCCTGTCCTGTATGAGCCAGCAGAGTTGGCATGTTCTGGGTCCAATCAATTGAGCAATGTCCCTTTAAGGACCCAAGAACTACACTGTCTCTATTCTGGCATGTGCACTCTGGAATGAAATTCTTCTAGAGCAGGGGTTCCCAAACTTGGCAGATTTAAGACTTGTGGACTTCAACTCCCAGAATTCTCCAGACAACTATGCTTAACAAGTCTTAAAACTGCCAAGTTTGAAGACCTCTGTTCTAGAGTCTGTACAGTTCCCACACTGAGTTTATTCAGATGAACCTTAAGATGTGGCTAGTTTCATCAGGTTGTTGGGTGAGGCTAAATGGCAGACCCCCTATGGGTTGTCTGATGTGTGAAATTAAAAATAAATACAATTAAAATAAAATAAAATAAAAATAAGACACTGAGCCAGGTAATGACAATTCCTCTTCTACAACTGTCCCTCAGTTGTGTTCTCAAAACTTTGTTCCTGAACTTGAAAATTAGACAAAGCTAAACACAAGAAGAAAGAAAATGAAATTACCTGTGATAAAAACTAATTTTCTGTGAAAGCTTATTGTTGACTATTGTGTCTACTAAAAATAAAGGATTCCTCTGTAAATATAAGCAAAAATGTCTGTGGGGAGGTAAAAAGACGTGTGGCTGAATGTGTTTCAGGTCAAAAGAAACCTGCATTGCAATACAAAATATGTAATCTATGTACTGGCATCCATAGTTGAGGCACAAGTTCAAAAGTCCATGTCAGGCTTCCAAGTAACACCCCCAACCAAATAAGACTCCAAGGCAGGCATTTCCTCAAAGTTCTATTTTATTAGAGATGTCAAATTGGCACAACAGGGAAATCACAATCTGAAGTCTCCCGGGTGGGCCTGGTTAGGGATGTTACTTGGTTGGGGGTGTTACTTGGAACCATGTCATTAACCCAAATCCCAGTTCCCACAGCATGCCCATCCACCAAGTGTGGCAGCCCTGAAGATCCAAAGAAAAAGTCCAGAGATGTCATTATGATATACATGCAATTTGTACTGGAGAGCCATGAAAGCAGCCCAGTTGGTAATGTTTACTTAATTGAATACAAAATTCAAAATATTTTCAATTCCCCATTATCCAAATCAGCTTTTTTTAAAAAAAAGAAATTATGATACTGGCAACAGTGATGGAATAACCATGGAAATAAAATAGATCTCCAGCAGTTACTCCAGAAGAAGGTTGACTTCAAATTCTCAAAATCACCTTATTTTATATGAGAACATCAAAGTTCACTCCCCGAATTTAAGAATCCTTACTTTTCTCCTCAGTCATCCATAATTAGAAAATGCTGGAGGTCTAAGTTCAGCAGCACTGACTCTGCAGCACCTCATCACCTTCTGGTCACAAGATGGCAGTAGGGTGGCCCATTTTGCCCTATCACCCTTCCTAATTAAGGTGGCTCCCTTTGGGTCGTCCCCCCCCCCCCCCGACACTCCAGCAGGGAGCATTTTGGCTCTTCTCCTGAGGGAAAGCGGCCAGTGAGGTGTTAGATTTTGCCAATGCTTGTAATGGATTTCCTTTAACAAATTTCTTTTTTGTGTGTGTTTTGTTTTCTTTAATTCACTGATCTTTGCCCACATTAGATCAATAAGACAATACAGGTAGTCCTTGTTTAACAACTGCTCCATTTAGTAACCATTTGAAGATATGATAAGGACAAAAAAAATAACTTTATGACCAATCCTCTCATGTATAACCTTCACAGGTCTTTAGAGCAAAGGAAAACTGAAGCACAGTCATAGTTTCTCTTAGTGACCTCCTCGCTTGTCAATTGTCACAATTGTGCTCCCTAATGAGGGCTACCTCCTGTAAAAGGCTGTGAGAAATGATGCAAGTTTTTTGAAGATGTTACGGTACTAATCTGTGAGGTACCACAGGCATTAAGGCCAAGAAGGTAAGCAAGCTTTGCTGGCTGATGCTGTTTTACTGTAATTTGCAACCTTGGACATTTACTGCCATTTGCAACCTTGGACATTTATTATTTGGATTGTTTAATTGAACTTTGTCTGCCTCCCAAATATACTACCATGGAAATGGGTGACCGTATAAATTGCTTAAATAAACAAAATAGATGATGTGGTGTAAAACAGATTAAACCATTCTCAGAAGAGGAGGCTCCTTTAGCAAGCAGATCTATGAGGGCAGAGGACAAGGTGCTATAGGAAAGACAATCAAGAGATCAATTGGCCTTCGTTCATGACAATCAAGAGAACTCGGGGGTTAGAGGCTCCCATTCTTCTTAATCACAAGAGCCAGCTTACTTTGCAAAAGGGACATCATTATACCTTCCCTCCAACCTCATGAAGACCAAACATTACCCCAGGCTCTTGGGGAGGGGAGGGGAGGGGAGGGGAGGGGAGAAAGGAGGGGGAAGAGGAGAGGAGTTTGATCTAGTAGTTAAGGCACCAGGCTAGAAAGCAGGAGACAGTCTCTTCTTGGACATGAAAAGTGACTGAGTGATTTTGGGCCTCTCTCTCTCTCTCTCTCTCTCTCTCAGCCCAACCCACCTCACAGGGTTGTTGCTATGGGAAGAAGAGGAAGAAGAGGAGAATGTGTTGGATATGTTTACCACCTTGGCTTATTTATAAAAAAAAAATAAAGGCAGGATATAAATAAAACAAAAATAAAATAAAATCAATGCTGGGAGAAGTATCTCCAGTCCATTTTCCTTCCAAGCCTTCATGCTGTTGCAGCTGCAGTAGCCCATCCTCTGATCAGGTGGATAGCAGTGGTGAATATGATTATGATATTACCTTGAGGGTTCACCAGGGTATCTGGGCTGGTTCATTCTGACTGTTTTAGATGAGCATGAATGTTCAAAGCCCATGTAAGGCAAAAAGTTGATGCTTCCCTCTATCTAAATTGTGACAGAGGCCCATGGATCTTTTAAGGGATAAATTTCATTAAACAAATACTGTAACATACAGTGCTTAAGTAAAAGAGTCGTAATGGCGCAGTGGTTAGAATATAATACTGCAGGCTAATTCTGCCAACTGCCAGCAGTTCAATCCTGACCGGTTCAAGCTTGATTCAGCTTTCCATCCTCCTGAGGTGGGTAAAATGAAGACCCAGATTGTTGGGGATAATATGCTGACACCATAAACCGCTTAGAGAGGGCTGTAAAGCACTATAAAGCAGTATATAAGTCTTAGAGCTATTGCTATTAAGTGGCATAGAATCCTTGATATATACCTAAAATGCACTGAAAATGTGGACTGGGTATTTTCTTGATCCTGTCTTCAGTAGGGTCAGAAATTTCTAACAGCACTTCTGTGTATCAGCAACACAATTAATTGAGAATATCCAGTAGGAGAAATCTGCCACCAGAAGCTCTGAGCAAACCTTATTCAAATAGAGTATTGAGTAGGAGACGAGATTGTTCTTTGTTGTTGTTGTTTTCCCTTCCGTTTGGTGATTTTTCAAATTGCAGGTTAAGCCCCTTCAGACAGGGAGGATTTATTTGCAGGAGGTAGCAGCATTTGATTTATTCATCAAATCTTAAGATATCAGCCTCCAAAAAGTTTATGTTTTCCCAGCAAAAGACACAGCCTGTATCAAAGTGGGGGGGGGGGGGACCTTCCAAGAACTGATTTGTGGAACATACTTAGTAAGAGAAGTACTTGAAATTTGCTTGACTAGATAGACTATGCTTTGAATAATCAAGACCCATGGTTCTTTGAATATAGAGTTTGAGCACACATATTAGTTGAAGTTGAGATCCCAATAATGGATTCATGCCTTATAAATTAGCAACAAAAAAAAAGCCAAATTCAACCATGCTGCTGTATTCTGCAAACAATAATAAGCTATTGTGCCGCTGAAGGATAAAGACAGGCTGCAGTTTTCAAAAAGCAAAATTGGCGTGAGACGGAGATGACTAGATCAGAGTCAACAGGCTCATTATTTTTGTATGACTTTTGTCTCTTGTTGTACAGGCTGACCAGGTTTCTGTAAAAAAAAAAAAAAACCCTACATGGCAATAAGAGTGAGTTGGATACATACACATTAGCCAAAGTCACTGCATCCTATCACCTTGAACACGTAAGTATCAGTCTATTTTGGGCTCTTATATAGCTGAGTGCTTTCAGATGCACTTGATTATTTTTAGTATACCATGTATTGACCTGAAAAATGAGGATTGAGTTACAGTCATCAAATGACTCAAACTGGTAGACTTGCTTAATCACTTCAGAATCGTACTATTACAGAAAAAGCACTTGATTGCATTTGACTCATGTTTCCAGCATTTTATTCCTTGGGCTTCTATAAAAACCTCATTATGATGTGCCCGATGTAAATTACAAATGCTTTTAATCAGAGATATGCTAAACTATCCAAACACATTTTCACTATAAAGGACGGCTGCTGAATTATACTAATAAAATGGGTAGACGATTTGGGTTGTTTACATACCTAAGTAAGTGAAAAACCCACTTCAGCCCAATTGATACTTTCTTAAGTCCTTTTACTAAATGACATTTTCCCTCTGAAACTGAATTTAATAATTACAAAAAAAAAAAAAAAACCCCAACCTGCAAAAGGAAACGTATGCAAAAGACATCCTTTTCGACTGTAGCTAGCAAAAAATGAATGAAAATAAAATAGAGCTGGGTATTGAATTAATGTGAGGAAAAATAATTCCTGCCATACTATAATGGCAAAATTCTTAAACAGAATCATGTACTTCTACACAATTAGGCTTCCTAAAGCTATTGGAGTAAAAAGCTAAAATACTTTTTAAAATGAAATACACTATGCAGCTAAATTTAGGCACTTGGATAAAGCTAGAAGAAGGAAATGATAAACATTTGTCCTTCTGAATTTGGCAAAGCTTCCAAGATTTAATCCTTTGGCAGAACCTGACAGTTTCAGCTAAGCCTTTTAAGGCCAACCTGTATATTATAAAACTGCAAATTGACTTCATTTTCAAATGTACAGGAGCACAAACATTTCACAAAAGCTTTATGTACAGGTCTGTTTGGATGTCTGCTCTTGACATCTTCTGGTTTTAAGGAATACTAAAAAAACTATCACAGATCATTCTAGCAGTGCTTTCTTTCATTTTCTGAGGGGCAAAAATTAAAGAATTGAAGGAATGAAGGAATAGATGGCTCTGAGAATGTGGAGCAGCAGCTCACAGAAAAGGATACTGGAAATGGTTTTTGATGGTCCTTTTTATTTAAGAGCAGAGATGGGCTCCCAAACTCTTCTGCCAAATTCTAGTTTTTAATATGACAGGGGAAAGGAAAAGCTATTAAGCATGTTCATAGTAATCCTCTTAATTGTGTTTATTTTTAACCTAAATTAGCTGCTTTTTATTATAACTCCCTTGAGTCTATTAATTCTTCTTCTTCTTGTGCCATATCGGTCATCGGACGTTGGCGATCATGTTGGCAATCCTATTTTTGTCAATAGCCGCATGAAAAAGTACTGCTGAGTTTTGTCCAAACCAGTCCCTTAGGTTTTGAAGCCATGATATTTTTCTTCTGCCTGGATCTCATTTGCCTTCAATCTTTCCCTGGAGGATTAAGTGAAGGATGGTTCCTTCTGGGTGTTGCATCACATGTCCAAAATATTCTAACTTTCGCTTTTTAATGGCTTTGATGATTTCCCTTCGTTTTCCCAGGTGGCTTATTGCCTCCTCATTTCTGATTTTTTTAACCCTGTTTATACGTAACAGCCGCCTGTAAATCCACATTTCAAATGCTTCTAGTCTCTTCAAGTGGCTTTCTGTCAGAGATCAACTCTCTACTCCATAGAGCAGGATAGAAAAGATGTAACATTTAACAAGCCTGATTTTCAATCTTAGTCTAATGTCGCGGCTGCAGAAGACTTTTTTCATTTTGAAGAATACTGTTCGGACTTTCTCTATCCTTGTCTTTACTTCATTGATCATGTTATTTATTAATTTACTAATTATTTTAGTCTATTAATTGGGAAATCTTTTTTGTTGTGTCTTTCAGACTTTCACACAAGAAGATGCAGTATAATAAGTAGTAAGTTTTCAGTATGATCCAGGTAATGATGAGCACCTCTAAAACTTTGCTGAGCTGAATGAAAGAGTTTTAAGGACATGCATAACTTTCTTATCAAAATCAAGGGGATTTGAGCTCTTTGAAGTCTGGTTCATTTGGGCGAGAAATTTTTTCAATTGTGATGAATGGGACTTCAAAGTGCTTGCTGTTCAGTGTCTTTTGTTGTGAAGATAGGAAAATATAATAATAAATAAATATGTACGTACAATAATGTGCTTACATTTGCTTCATTCCAGGCTAATTATTGCAGGTAGTTAATGAGAAGTGAATTTTAATTTATTTGAGAGTAGCATATTTTATGTAAACTTTGTAGGATATGTAGTTCAACCAAACTTACTTTTAAGTAGACTTTTATAACATTTGTGTAAGAATAACATGATTCTGGAGCAGCCGATCTTGGCAGGTCAATTTTAATCTTCACTTTGAGAAACTTTCTAGCCTTGTTAAATGTCATCTGTAGTTCCTTTCATTTACACTTGAAAGCAAAGGTTTTGGCAGGGGTTGGGGTTTTTTGTTTTTGTTTTTAATTTAGCTCACGATGATACTGATCATTAGAAAAGGGCATAGGAAACAGCACCAACACCTCATCTAAAAACAGAAGGATAGTGAGTGACATCTGTCATTCAGTGCGATGAGACAGAAAAGATGAAGGTAGTTAATAGAGTAAAGCAATCAAAGGCAGGAGATTGGGCCAGATTATCTTCAGCATTTGTCACTTCTGCTGCTGCTTCCTCCTTTTGTTTGAGTGATAGTTCTTGGCTTTAGAACAGCACTGTGTACAGCATCCGGCAGTTTTAAATGCTTCACATCCTTCCACTCTTCCAGCTAATAATACCCTGATTAAGATTGTCCATCTTGAATTTATCCCAAATATATCACACTCCACTTTAGAAGTTTAGCAACCAGAGAAGAGATTCTATGGAAGTGGAATGGAAGCATCGCCGAGAGCGCTTTAGTGAAGTTACAATTATGTGCTAGCAGTAGAAAAGAAGAAGCATAGAAATCAGTCTATGTCTGCTGTGCATACAGTGCTCTCCACATCAATTCAAATGCAAATGCAAAAAAATTAGGAGGAAGTAATATGCATTACAACAGGATTGATCGATTAGGATTAGGGTTGATTAGTTGTTGGGCATATGATATGTTAAGAGCTTCAGTGGGGGTAGGGGGGACCCAGTTTACTTCTTGTACCTTTCCAGTTCATGCAAAATTAAATTCAGTGGAAGAAATATCTTTAATATAAGAGCCCTGGTGGTGAAATGGTTTAGAGTGCAGTACTGCAGGCTACTTCTGCTGACTGCTGTCTGACTGCAATTTGGCAGTTTGATTCTCACCAGCTCAGGGTTGACTCAGCCTTCAATCCTTCTGAGGTGGGTAAAATGAGGATCCAGATTGTTGGGGGCATTAGGTTGACTCTGTAAACTGCTTAGAGAGGGCTGTAAAAAAAGAGGGCTTATATACCTATGAAGAGGTATATAAGTCTAAGTGCTACTGCTATTAAATTTCAGGCCCTTTTTCAGTTTTCAAAGGCACAGACATTGCATTAATACAGTATTTACATTTTTCATAAACGATGTCTGAAGGTTGTCTGTGTAAGAAGATGCATCTTATACAAGCAGTCCTAGGCTTACAATCATTTGTTTAGCAACTGTTCAAATTTACAATGGCATTGAAAAAAGTGGCCTACAACCAGTTCTCATAGTTACGACTATTGCAGCTTCCCCACAGTCACATGATCAAAATTTGGATGCTTGGCAACTGTCATGTATTTACGATGGTTGCAATGGCCTAAAGTTATGGGATCACCATTTGTGGCCTTCCCAGTTGGTTGCCAAAGAACAGAGTCAGCCCAGATTTGCCTAATGATTACATGATTCACTTAACAACTGCAGTGTTTGCTTAACAACTGTGGCAAAAAGTTCATAAAAGTAGGAGCCTGAGTAGCGTAGGGGGCTAATGCCTCCTACTAAAGGCAGCAATTAACATCCAGCTGCCTGTAATTCTGCAAATTCAATCCTAGCCAGGCTCAAGGTTGACTCAGCCTTCCATCCTTTCTAAGGTGGGTAAATTGAGGACCCGGTTTGTGGGGGCAATAAGCTGACTTTGTATAAATATATACAAAAGTATGAAGGCTATTGCTTAATGCAGTGTAAGCCGCCCTGAGTCTCCGGAGAAGGACGGCATATAAATCAAATTAATAAAATAAAATAAAATAAAATAAAATAAAATAAAATAAAATAAAATAAAATAAAATAAATAAAATAAAATAAAATAAAATAAATAAAATAAAATAAAATAAAATAAAATAAAATAAAATAAATAAAATAAAATAAAATAAAATAAAATAAAATAAAATAAAATAAAATAAAATAAAATAAAATAAAATAAAATAAAATAAAATAAAATAATAAAATAAAATAAAATAAAATAAAATAAAATAAAATAAAATAAAATAAAATAAATAAAATTAGATGCAACTCTTCACAACTGTCTTGCTTAGCAACAGAAATTCTGGTTCCCTTCGTGGCCATTAGTTGAGGACTACAGATATATATATGCATTGTCTTGGTGTATTTGGGTCTTTTCCCGTGTAAGACTGAGAGTATCTTGGCAACATTTCGATGTCATCTCATCATCTTCTGGCTGGTGTCTTTGGTTTCATGCTTGTGCGAGCAAAGCATGATCGGAAATGCCGTCTCTATAAATACTGGTGGGGAGTGCTGGCTTTGTTGTTATAAGCGGGTTAGTTGGCTGTGTTGTTAGATCTTGATTAGTAGATGGAGTTAATGTTTGCAGATTAGTCGGCTGTTCGTAACATCCTGTGTGGGCGAGGTCCTAGCTATGTGCCCATTAACCTTTTGTGTTTTAATGACCTGGGTAATGGGTTGTGTGGTAGCATCCTGAGCTCTAGTGTTGTGACATTCTGAGTTGTGTGCTTCAACATCCCGGGTAGTTGGCTGTGTTGTAACATCCTGAGCTTTAGTGTTGTAACATCTTGAGTTCTGTGATGTATTGTCTTGAGCAGATGGCTGTGATGCAACATCCCGGGCTTTGATTTGGCTCCGAGTCTGAGGTCTTGTCATGTGTTCATGGTGTGTGTTAGTTTGCTTTGTGTGAGGATCGGAGGAGGGTACAGCAGCTGGCAATGCCGCTGTAGTCCGGCCTCTGGATGGTGGTTGCATTTTGTCTATGGGATGGGATTGGGTTTGAATCTGGTGAGGACGATTGGTGGTGGCGTCATGTGTTATCCTAGGTCTGGGTGTCAATGTTTGTGGCCCATCCCATAGACGAAATGCAACCACCGTCCATAGCCCAGACTAGGGATATATATATGTCTTTGGTTATTTGGGTTTTCTCCCGCGTAAAATTGGAAGTGTCTTGGCGACGTTTCAATGAAGTCTCATTTGTCATCTTCAGGCTGGTGTTTTCGGCTTCATGCTTCTAGGAGCAAATGGTACAATATCTATTTTCTTAAAGAAAAACACACATAAAACCTACGAAAAGTAAGAAAATAGATATTGTACCGTTACAGGGAAGATACATGAGATGTACGTGTGGCTTACTGATGATGGCTAATGAGCAGAAATAGCTATATAAGTCTCCAAATGGGCAAGCACAAAATCTGCTGGCTGCCAGAAGGAAAAGAAGGAAGAAAAAACCCCCAGAAAGTAGTGAATGTGATTTCACTCAACTAGGGTTGCAGAAAGATCTTGGTTACATAGGAAAAACATGGCTTAAAGAAACACACACACACACACACACATATATATATATTGCTCCTGGAAGCACGAAGCTGAAGATGACGAATGAGACTTCATCAAAACGTCGCCAAGACACTTCCAATTTTACGTGGGAGAAGACTCGATTAAGCAAAGACTTTCTATCAGACTAAGCAAAGGCTTTCTATCAGGTTCACCTGATATGCCAGTTGCGGCCCTTTCTAGATCGGGACTCCCTATGCACAGTCACTCAGGCGCTCATCACTTCCCGCCTGGACTACTGCAATTCTCTCTACATGGGGCTCCCCTTGGGGTGCACCCGGAGGCTCCAACTGGTGCAGAATGCGGCCGCGCGAGGGATTATGGGAGTGACGGGACGCTCCCACGTGACACCTCTCCTGCGCGAGCTGCATTGGCTGCCGGTGAACTTCTGGGTGCGTTTCAAGGTGTTGGTGATCACCTTTAAAGCGCTCCATGGCTTAGGACCAGGGTACTTACGGGACCGCCTTCCGCCGCCAATAGCCTCCCACCGGCCAGTGCGCTCCCACAGAGAGGGCCTCCTCAGGGTGCCGTCAGCCAGACAATGCCAGCTGGTGACCCCCAGGGGGAGGGCCTTCTCTGTGGCAGCCCCTACCCTCTGGAATGATCTTCCTCCAGAACTGAGAACAATCTCCGACCTCCGGACTTTTCGTCGGGCCCTAAAAACTTATCTCTTCCAGCTTGTCAGTCTAGCCTGATCCCTGTTGAATTTTTTAGATTTTTAGTATTGTAGGGTTGTTGTATTTTAAGTATTTAATTATCTTAACTTTCAGCCAAAATTTATATGGGTTTTAAACATTTTTTAACTTTTATGTACTGTTTTTTATATGGCTGTTCACCGCCCTGAGTCCACAAGGAGAAGGGCGGTATATAAATCTAATAAATAATAATTATTATTATTATTATTATACATATACATATACATATACATATACATATACATATACATATACATATACATATACATATACATATACATATACATATATATATATATATATATATATATATATATATATATATGTTGATTCAGCCTTCCAAGATCCATAAAATGAGGAGCCAGGTTGTTGGAGCCAATATGCTAACTCTGTAAACCTCTTAGAGCTGGCTGTACCACGCTATGAAGTCGCATATAAGTCTAAATGCTATTGCTTTTGCTGTAATGCATAAATATTTGTTCCAAAAAAAGGGGAGGCAAGAAATAAAATGAAGAGACTCAGATAATTTCAACTGTCCAGCAGTAGACAAAATCTTTTCACTTATGAAGGACACTATTGTAGATATAGGCATATATCATGTATTTTTAAGTTAATCTAAAACATCTGGATCACTACTTGAACAGACTATGCATATTATATGTACTAAAGCAAATAGTATCAAACTGTAGATAATAACAAACATTCCCTTCCATGTTTGTTTTTTCCATTCTGTCTTTGGTGGTAAAAATTTTAAGAAATGCCATGTGAAAAAAAATACACAATTGAGATTGGGACAGTAACAAGAAGGGAAAGAAAAAATAAATAAATAGGCAGTATTATGCAGATATAAACAAAAAGAAGAATTATAGATGTAAACAGCAATTAAAATGACTAGATTCCTATACTATAAAGGTAAGGATGAAATTAAATAAATCGGCACAATATAGTATAAAAAGCAATCCATTTTCTTTGTACTTTAATTTGTGTTACTATTCAGAATGTTGATATCAAAAGCATTGCCAAGATGCACATGCTGTTAAGACTCTAGATTTCCAAGGAACATGAAATAATAGGAAAATAAAATATTAAGGACCTACATCCCAGTATGCAGCCTTCATCTTGACCAGCTGGTACTTCTTCCTACCACTCCACTTCACCATTTCTGAATACATTTCAAGCATTTAAGTGCATCCCAAAAGAATTCCACATTGATCCATTATATTTTTATCACACTTTTCCTCCCAATGGATCAACTCAGTATATCTACTTTCTTTCTTATTCTCATAATAAGCTACTGAGCAAGAAGGCTTTGCCCATAAATCGTTATGAGTAACTAGATTTTCATCCCAGATCTTTTTGATCTATGTCTAATGATCTCTCTATGAACAGAAGATGAACAAAAGAAACAATTTTTACAAGAACAAAATTTGTTATTCTTAAGCTTGAAAATCAAAGTATAAATTATATGGCATCTATTTTTATTAGGTAACAACTCTTTGATGATATATTGTAAAAGATACATTGTACCTACATTATTCTTGCATATTAACCTGCTTATTCAAGGTTAATACTACAATAGGTACATTAAAAGTGCAGTAGACTTTTCAAAGCAGGGTTTTAAAGAAATGGTACAATAAAAGCTTGACATCACTACCTGTGAAAATTGTAAAAAAAGATAATCAGTTAGTGAGTTTGCATGTCCTTAGAAAGTAGTGAGGTACTTTTGAGAACCCAATGTGGATTTATTTTAAAAAGGTCATGTCAAATAAATCTTATTAATTTTTTTAACAAATGATGAGATTAGCAGGCCAAGAAATATTATAGATATAGTCTACTTAGTCCTCAGTAGGGCATAACTATAACCTGCTTCTTGATAAAAGGGAATGAATGATGGATTTGCAATTGGTTGAACAACCATATCCAATGTGTGGCCCTGAATGAATCTATGTGTACATGGGGAGAGGTATGCAGTTCTGGTCCCTCAGAGTTTGTCTTGGCCACTGTTCTTCTTATAAACAGCTAAGATGAAGGGACAAATTTGATAACATCTCGGAAGACAATTTACAGATTTAAAAGATCTTGAACATTGGACCTTTCCATCAGAATTCAGTGAAATGCGAAGCAATGTAGAGTTCTCCATGTACTGTAGATAAGAAAAAGCAGATAAATAGATATAAGAAACCTTCTGTGTGGCTCTGCAGTAGGACTGGTAAGAAGGATCTAGCTACCCAAGAGACTAGAGATTAAGGATGAAGCAATAGTATGTTATAGCTGCCAAAAGAGCCAAGAACCATCTTCAGTTGCATCAGCAGAGGTATATTGTTGAGATAACGGGAAGTGATTCTTCTACAATGCACTAGTCAGATTGCAACCAGAATACTGTGTTCAGCTATGGTTGCCATAATATAAGAAGAATATTGAAGAATTGAAAAATATATAGAGAAGAGCACAAAAATGGTGAGGAGCTTGAAAGCTATATGCTTTGAAGCATGATTACAAACCCAAACACCTTTACATTAAAGGAAAAAAGACTAAGGGGGGGACATGAGAGCAGTCTTCTAACTTTTGAAGGGCAATCACAGGGAAGAGACCCTTTGTCGTGGTCAGATCATTTCCTGATGAGATTGGACTTTAGGACGCCACCCCCCCATCGCAGGGAGGTGGAGCAGATTAAGTGGTTCCGACCCAGGTGCCTAATGGACCCTGTAGGGTTCCAGAAGGAGCTTGGGGAGATACCTGACTCCCTCATCCACAGTCCAGCAGAGACCCTGGTGGTTGCCTGGAATACGGCAGCACTGGACCAGATTGTGCCTTTGCGACCTCTCAAGAGCAGTGGATCCAGGAAAGCTCCCTGGTTTACTGAGGAGTTCCTGGAGATGAAGCGCCAGAAGAGACATCTAGAGCGGCGCTGGAGGACCAGTAAATCTGAATCTGACCGAACACTCTTAAGAGCTTTTATTAAGACTTATTTAATAAATATTAGGACTTATTTTATCTGGCGATACGGTCGGCAAAATGTTCGCATTTTTCCGCACTTATCGCATCTGCTGATTCTCACCCAGCCGCAATGTTTAGGATGGCTCGCTCTCTCCTTAATGTAGAGGGAATGGAGGAGCTCTTACAGGGTAGAACTGAGAAATTTGTGCAGTTTCTGTCGGATAAAGTCACTCAGATTCGGATGGACCCGGACTCTGATTGGGCAATTCTGACTGAGGTGACCAGGGCAGGTCTTAGTTGTATTGTGTGGGATGAGTTTGAGCCTGTGACTCCTGAGGAATCATTTCAGTGAAGCAGTGGATGTGCTGTGCCAGTGCCTGGAAGCTGTGGGAGTCTGGATGGGAGTAAACAGGCTCAGGCTTAACCCAGACAAGACCGAGTGGCTGTGGGTATTGCCTCCCAAGAACTATGTTGATTGTTCATCCATAGTCCGGGGGGGGGGGAGAAGTTGCCCCCCTCAGAACAGGTTCGCAATTTGAGTGTCCTCCTTGACTTACAGCTGAGATTAGAGCAACACCTGGCAGCTGTGGCTAAGGGGACCTTTATACAGGTTTGCCTGGTACACCAATTGCGACCCTATCTGGATCGAGAGGCTCTTCTCACAGTCACTCATGCCCTTGTCACCTCATGGTTGGATTATTGCAATGTGCTCTACATGGGGCTACCCCTGAAAAGTTTTCGGAGACTACAGTTGGTCCAGAATGGAGCCGCACAAGCGGTCATGGGTGCACCTAGGTACTCCCACATTACACCAATCCTCCATGAGCTGCACTGGCTTCCTATTGGTCTCCAGTCACAATTCAAGGTGTTGGTTATTACCTTTAAAGCCCTATATGGCTTAGGGCCAGGCTATCTTCAGGACCATCTTCTACCGCATAGCTCCCAATGATCCCACCGAGTTGGCCTCCTCCAGGTCCTGTCAGCTAAACAATGTCACCTGGCAGGTCCAAGGGGGACGGCCTTCTCTGTGGCTGCCCCGGCTCTCTGGAATCAGCTACCTCCTGAGGCCAGGATTGCTCCCACCCTTCTGGCCTTCCGGAAAATGGTGAAAACCTGGCTTTTCCAGCAGGCTTGGGGCCGTTGATCTCACCATTGCGATCTTGTGAGATCTGGCCATGAACGGTGTGTATGAGTTTTTAATGTCTCTTATTGTACTGTTTTTGTTGTAAGCACCCAGAGTCCTCGGAGAGTTGAGCGGCATAGAAATACGAAAAATAAATAAATAAACAAACAAACACTTGATATTAATGCTTAATAGGTCCAATATTGTATTTTCTGCGTATATAAAAAATGTTATATATGTTGGAGATTAACATGTTCTGAGTGTATGTGTTAAGCATCCTGAAGGTGGGAATCTAATCTGAGCAAAGATTAATGCAATAGACTTTAGGACTACAAAAAAACAGACATTTGTTTACAGAAAATTCATTATCAGGATAGACAAAGACTAACATCTATATGGTTATATCCCCTCAGGAGAGACAGACAATGAAGTAAACTTGTAATCCTACTGCCACTTGTGGTCCTTACTATATTTTATGAGGTGCTGAAATATCAGTGCATATAGATTTAAGCTTCCATAGCTTCTTAAAAACTAAGATTTCAAACTGATTGGAATTGTCTCTATGCAGAAAAGGCTATATTTAGGTCTGACTGTGTTCAATTTTAATTAGAATTTCAACAGACTGTCTAAATTTTGAGGCACTTTTCAGTCTGTATGGGTTCTGTCAATTTGCCTGCTACAAGAAAGTAGGTTACTTTGACTCGGATCTGGATTTCAATCCATCAATTTAGCATCAGTAGGTCTACTTTAAGGGTGATTAAGATTGGATTCAGATAACTGCCTTGTATTAGCAAAGCCTCATGTTGTCATTGGTGGAAACATTTGCAAGAGTCACATTTATTATTAAGGAAGGATTGATTTATGAAAGGATGCTTTCGTTTGTAGATGGTGTCATTCCATATGCAACAGTAACACTAAATTAAGGATAGGGTTAACTGAAAGAGGAGGGTAGAGACAAAACTTATTATTTCTTTACGGAAATAAACTATGCTCAAGATTGGAGTGATAGATGAATACCTCAACAATTTTTTCTAACTGTGCTCCACTGCTTCTCTTCCTGCTCATCCAACACTATCTTTTCACCTTCCCTTAAGCATTTTTTTCCAAAGCTTCTCTTTTCCATTAATTTTCTTGGCCTATCTATTCAACTCTCTCATTCATCTCATCCTCCAGATGTTCCCTTTCCTCAGTTTCTATATAAAATCATATCCAGAGCAGTATCATCATTGCTAATTTTCCTTAATTCTCTGGCTGGTTAAGGATGAGGTGGTAGAACAACCTGTCTCCCACCCTAAATTTGTATACATGACTAGCAAAATGCTGAAAGTATAGGTAATCCTTGACTTACGACTACTACTCAACATTTCCATTGCTAAGCAAGACAGTTGTTAAGTGAGTTTTGCCCCAGTTTACAATCTTTTTTTTTTTTTTTTTTTTTTTTTTGGCCATAGTTGCTAAGTATTATTGCAATTGTTAAATGAATCATCCAGGTCACTGACCAAATCTGGCTTCCCCTATTGATTTGCTTGAAGTCGACTGTGAAGATTACAAATGATGATCACATGATCCAAGGTCAGTGCAACTGTCATAAATACATGAAAGAGCCTGGATAGCTCAGCAGACTAAAAGCATTGTGATTAAACCAGCTGTCTGCAATTACTGTAAGTTTGAATCTCACCAGGCTCAAGGTTGACTCACCCTTCCATCCTTTCTAAGGTAAGTAAATTGAGGACCCAGTTTGTGGGGGCAATAAGATGACTTTGTATAAATATACAAAAGTATGAAGGCTCTTGCTTAACACATTGTAAGCCGCCCTGAGTCTCCGGAGAAGGGCGGCATATAAATCTAATTTTTAAAAAAAAGTTTCCAAACATCCAAATTTTGATCATATGACTCTGGGATACTGTAATGGTCATAAGTGTGAAAACTGGTCATAAGTCAATTTTTTTCAGTGCCATTGTAACTTCAAATGGTCACTAATGCATGGTTGCAAGTTAAGGGCTACCTCTATTATTCTGGGCACAAGGAATAGCAAAAATCCCTCCCACCCATCCCCTAGTAGGGGAAAAAAATCCAGTAGAATAATGGCATTAGGCCCCAAATGCCCCCTAGAAGAGCTCTAGCTTGAATTGCTTTTTAAACAAAAGTGGACCTAGTTTTACTAAAAAAAAAAAGTAAAAAAGTAGACTAAGGATGCAGTGGCTCAGTGGCTAAGATGCTGAGCTTCTCAATTGAAAGGTCGGTAGTTCAGCGGTTCGAATCCTTAGTGCAGCATAATGGGGTGAGCTCCCATTACTTGTCCCAGCTTCTGCCAACCTAGCAGTTCGAAAGCACACAAAAAAATGCAAGTAGAAAAATAGGGACCATCTTTGGTGGGAAGATAACAGCATTCCGTGCACTTTTGGCATTTAGTCATGCCAGTCACATGACCACGGAGACGTCTTTGGACAGCGCTGGTTCTTTGGCTTTGAAACAGAGATGAGCACCGCCCCCTAGAGTCGGGAACAACTAGCACATATGTGTGAGGGGAACCTTTACTTTTAGCTTTTAGATCTAGTTAGATGTTCAAAAGGAGGATCATTCCAAAGAGTGGCCACTTTTGTCACTTGGCCACCACAACGAAAGTAACTTGTGGTGCCTCCTGAAAATGAGGCACTACAAATTACATTTCCTAGTCAATTTGAATAAGTCAAGGTAGTTCAAGTAGGTAAATCCATTCCTGAAGGGAGCTTACTAACCCTAGCACTTTCAGTTGCAGCCAGAGGCCCTTAGGAATATATTGAGTAAGCCAATCACATATCAAAAACATAAAATTGTACACTAAAATAATGTAACATTAAAAAGATATAATAAACAATAACAGCTGAAGTAGAGAATAAACTTTGCAATCTTACAAAACTCTTCTAAATTCATTTCTAGTGACAACAGTACCATCTATTGGACAATCGTTAGTTTGTTACTTCTGAAATATTCCTCTCCTTCAGGCAAAAGAAAGTCTGAATTTCAAATTTATTAAGTTCAGAATTGTGTGCATTCATTGATTATTATATGACAGATTCACACTAGTGTAAGCCTTCACATTTTCTTCATCTATCCTGGAAAATTGTAAAATGTAAAATCTGACCTTCATTAAAACAGTATGACCTTCATAATAGAATACCCTTCGATGATTCCAGATTCAGGACAACTTACAATGAATTTTTTAAAAAAGGCTTTTGTTAGGATCATTCTTAATGTCTGTTTAATAATTTTGATATTGGAATGGCAGCAACAAAATAAGTAGACTACTCCAGAAGATGTATCAGAAAGTGAAATGTTAGTCTCACCTTCCTCTTCCTCCTCCTCCTCCATGAGAAGAAACCAAGAGACCAAGATTGCATTGAAGCAATTTTTAGACAGTTGGGTTCACACCTATATTATGGTGGGGATGTCATTATTTTTACTTATATCCCAACTTCTACATTTCTTTCCCCCCACCCCACCCGCAAAGTCATTTGGACACAAGTATCAGATAGGACTGTAACCAATCAGAAAAGTTTACAACAGTCCAAGATCTAATCAGTAATTACTAATTTTAAAAAATTAGAAAGCTATAATCAGCCTTCAGTTTTTCTTATGGATGAATTTGAAAACAAAGCCTTATACACAAATCGCAACTTAAACTCTCTTGTAATAAAGTATCCGGTCTCCTTCTTTGTGGCTGAGCCCATTTTGTTTTTTGCAGCTATCAGATTTACTATCAAGTTTCTTTTACGCAAGAACCAACTCTAAGAATTTAATAAAAGTAGAAAAATCAGTTTTAAAAAGTGCCAAAGTAGGTATGTCTGTATAAATGTTTTTAAGCAAAATCAGTATAGAGGTAATAAAAGTATATGGTGACATATTTCATGGGATAAAAATATATTTGTAGCCTGTTTAAAAGCAGAAAGAATTGCAGGCTTCTCACATTTTTTAACATTATATAATTTCAAACTAGAAAGGTCCTCTCCTTAGAAATTATGTGCAGATGCTAGGAGAGAAATGGAAGTAGAATCCATCCTTCTACCATACTAGGAAAGCCAAGTATCCCTAGAGAATCTTTTAATGTAGCTATCTTTTATTGGGACCCATTCTAATTATTCATCTGCACCATGCCGTATGCTGTAGACTTATCACCAACTCAGGGTTATCAGCTTTGAACCTTTACAAAAAGAGGCCATTCTTCCAGGGCTGTAGATATTTTGGTATTGTAAGCAAAGTCATATTCTGCCACCCCTATAATTATATTTAAGCCTTGAGCAAGTATGCAGCTAGGAAAGATTATCAGATTTTACACTCATATTGTGGATTTTCTAACTCTTTTCAATTTTAGCGCTCCATAAAAATTTGGTGCCCTAGGCTACCGCATAGGTTGTTTAAGTCTAGACCGGGCCCTGAGTCATTACTAGCTAGTATTTTACAAAAAGAGAGCCAGTTTGGTATGTTATTAAGGTACCGTGATAGAAACTAGGAATGTGAGTTCTAGTTTTGCCTTAAGCAAGAAGCCAGCTGGGGGAACCTTAGCCCAGTCCTTATTTCTCAGCCCTAGGAAGATGGTAAGGGCAAAACATTTCCGACACCTTGCCAAGAAAACTTCAGGGACTTGTCACACAAACACACACAGGTGCACGCACAAACACACACACACACACACACACACACGACCCAGTTTACCACATTTAGGACTTCATGTAAACTTTATTTGTTTATTATTTCTCTCTCCTCCCCCAACCACTCCCTACTTCCTTTATCCTAAAGAGAACTAAAAAGAATGTTTTGAGAAGTTTTCTCAAAGTACATTCCTGCTTTGAATTCGGATTCTTCTCATCTGGCCTTTGTCTTGGCTGTGGATCCTTCTCCTGTTCTTTAAGGGTTTTCTGATAGTCCATTACAGTTATTGGCAGCCTAGGGTGGAACAGCCAGCCAGGCATCGCCAGCTGTTGAATGTGCAATAAACCATGCAAACCATTCTAGTCATGTTCTGAAAGCACTTTTTCTCCTGGTGGTTTTTAAGACGAGATTGGATCAATATAGGCTTGCACAATGAAGAACTTCTAAGCGACCTCTTTTCCGAATGGAATAGGCACAGGGTGGCTAGCAAGAGATAGGCCCATGTAGCCATTTGACCCTAGTAGCTCCTTCATTCTACCTCCTGTTGCAGAGGTACATCACAGGCACGGTACTCTAAATTCTGCTTTGCTTAATAGTATGTTTTCAAATATAATGACAAGTGAGGATCAACCTCCCCCCCCCTTTTTTTTTTTAGAAATAAATATAACTATCTTAGTTTTAGCATTGGTTAGTCTCACCCTAGGGGTTTGATTGCTCTCCAGAGAGATTTTAAAGCAGACATCTCAATTTCTACCCAAAACATCTTAGTGAATTGGCACTCACTACTCTTGCTTTCCTTCTATTCTAAATTTCCAATATATCTGGAAAATTGAAGCAATAACATGTTGAGGACCAGGGAGATTCTGAAAGTGGTAGGAGAGAATGAATGAATTGTATATAGATTCAAACGTTAATATACGCACAGACATAAATGGAAAATATATACAACAGTCCTAGTTTTTATAATTGGAATCCTTTGTTTTCCTAGTTTTTATAAGAATCTTTTGTTTTCCGATTATCAATCAGCTTTTGCCTTGATTTGCTGGCTCAAGTTATACATTTACTTTGGAAGTACTGTATATATTAGATACATTATGTTATAGAATTTACTGCTTCTTATTAAACTTTTCTTACTGGGAGCATTGAAATATTATAATCCAGTGAGTGAATGGTACCATATCCGTGTTCAACTAGATGCCATATGTATTTATTTTGTATTGTTTTGATTGTTTTACATGTGTTCTTGTGTTCTATGATGTATGCTGCCCAGAGTCACTTGTTGAGATGGGCAGCTATAGAAATTAAATATGTAAAGCAAAATAAATAAGAGTATATTTGGATAGCACTCAGAGTCCCTCTGTGGGAAAGATGGGCAGTTTCTAAATTTGATAAATAATCTATAAAATTCAAAAGGAAGCAAGGCTCCTTGCCTTTCATTGTCCCCCAAAACACAGCAAAAAATAAAATTAAATGGCTGCAAACTCTCCCAATGAAATAACAAGAGCTGCCACCCTCTTCTTCTTAGCAGGACCACAAACACAGCAAGGAGAACAAGGCTGATGGAAAAGAAAGAACTAAAACCAAACCAAAAACAGGCTATTTCACAGGCAAAAGAAGCAGGAAGTAGTACAAAAGGAAAAGGACAACCATGGAAGAAGCAAGCAGAAACCAAAAGTCAAATGAATTAGAAGGAAAGAAGATACTGAAGGGAAAGAAGATACTGAAGGTCTCTGGG
Source organism: Masticophis lateralis (assembly GCA_030761175.1). Taxonomy (NCBI): domain Eukaryota; kingdom Metazoa; phylum Chordata; class Lepidosauria; order Squamata; family Colubridae; genus Masticophis; species Masticophis lateralis. The sequence continues at coordinate 193,442,987 of JAUDYJ010000001.1, read as the reverse complement.
AGGGGATGGAAAAGTTCTTCCCAGGAACATGGAAGCTGCAGCTCCATACAAAGCAGCTAGTGAAACGTTTCAGTTTTCTTTCAGCCATGCAAGCTTGATTTATTTAGGATCAGAGGAAAGGGCAGAAAATAGGGGTATGCCCTTCCCCGTTTCCTATAATATGAGGAAGACTGCCATTCTGAAACGACTCCAACCACAAATAGGCTGGCTACTCATGTGAGGTTAGGAGACCCAGCATCCAGGACATATGCTCTAGAATGATATATAATATATTAATGTATATTAATTAGGATGGGATGGGATGGGATGGGATGGGATGGGATGGGATGGAATGGAATAGAATAGAATAGAATAGAATAGAATAGAATAGAATAGAATAGAATAGAATAGAATAGAATAGAATAGAATAGAATAGAATAGAATAGAATAGAATAGAATAGAATAGAATAGAATAGAATAGAATAGAATAGAATAGTGCCCTTTCAGTTTAGGGGACAGAAATAATTCTAATATGCTTGCCCTCATCTTTCAGAAAACTATATCTTTATGCCAGTGCCACAAGGCTGCATAAATTCAAGTATATTAGGAAACGTATGATATCAAAGCAGACTTTCAGAAAGTGTTCATAGATTTGTTTTAATGGCTCTCTTTAACAGTTGTAATGTCTTAATAATTTTCCCTATGGTCAGACACAGCAAGGGCTCTATTAAAAGTATATGTGAAGTTTATATACAATGTAATTATGAAAACCTTTGAAAGGCTAGTGCTGTCCCACTTGAAAACCATCATAGATCCGCTGTTAGACCCTCTGCAATTTGCATACCAAGCAAATAGATCGATAGAGGATGCTGTTAATATGGCTCTGCGCTACATCCTACAACATCTTGAATCTCCAAAGACCTATGCAAGGGTCCTCTTTGTAGACTTTAGTTCAGCATTCAACACCATCATTCCAGATATTCTTCTAACTAAGCTAAACCAGTTAGTAGTACCTGAACACACTTGTAAGTGGATCATAAACTTCCTAACAGACAGGAAGCAGCAGGTGAAGCTAAGCAGAATCACATAACATACCTGTACAATTAGCACAGCCCCCCCCCAAGTCTGTGTGCTCTCTCCACTTCTCTCTATATACCAATGATTACATCTCTAACAATCCATCTGTTAGACTACTGAAGTTCGCAGATGAGACAACAGTGATCTGTCTCTTTCGAGACAATGATGAATCCACATACAGATGGGAGATTGAACAACTAGTCTCATGGTGCAACCAGAACGATCTGGAATTAAACACACTCAAAACTGTAGAAATGGTGGTAGACTTTAGAAGAAACCCTCCCATACTACCACCTCTTATAATACTAGACAACGCAGTATCAACTGTAGAGACCTTCAAATTTCTAGGTTCTACATATCTCAAGACCGAAAATGGACACCTAACATCAAAAATATCATCAAAAAAGCACAACAAAGAATGTTCTTTCTGCGCCAACTCAGAAAGCTCAAACTGCCCAAGGAGTGGCTGATACAGTTCTACAGAAGAATTATTAAGTCTTTCATCTGCACCTTTATAACTGTCTGGTTTGGTTCTGCAACCCAACAAGATAGACACAGACTTCAGAGGATAATTAGAACTGAAGAAAAAAACAATTGCTACCAATCTGCCTTCCACTGAGGACCTGTATAATGCATGAGTCATAAAGAGGGTTGTGAAAATATTTTTCCCCTCATATCCTGGACATAAAATTGTCTCAACTCCTACCCTAAAAACGATGCTATAGACCACTACACACCAGAACAACTAGACACAAGTACATTTTTTCCCAAACGCCATCACTCTGCTAAACAAATAATTCCCTCAACACCATCAAACTATTTACTAAGTCTGCACTACTATTAATCTTCTCATCGTTCCAGTCACCCATCTCCTCGCATTTATGACTGCATGACTGTAACCTTGTTGCTGGTATCCTTACAATTTAGATTGACTGTTTCCTAATATGATTTGATTGCTTATTTTTACCCTATGACTATCATTGAGTGTTGTACCTTATGATTCTTGACAAATGTACCATATTTTCCGGCGTAAAAGATGACTGGACATATATGACGACCCCCTACTTTTCCTGTTAAAATATAGGGTTTGGGCTATACTCTTCCAACGCTCACCAAATAAAAATTTAAAAACATCAGATTTGATTTCAATATGGTAATTTTAATTCAAATGCTTATGACATGCAGGTGCTTAGCAGGAAAACTGTCACTTATAAACATATAATTGACTTGGCGTGGCCAAGTCAATGTCACTTCTTTGCCCTTTTTTAACCTACAAAACGCAACACAACACAACTGGCTCACCCACAATGTAAAAGCAGCTGTGCTAGACCCAAAATGGCCCCTGCAACAAGCAGGAACCTCACACAGCCACAAAAAGCCCCCCAAAAAACCAACTTTCACGTTTTACACACACAAAATTCCACATACAGCTTTGTGAGATTCTGTATGTTTGTGTAGTTAGAGTGAAACACTACAGAAACACACTAAATCTCAGAAAGCTGCACAAATATTATTTTAATTTATTTTTATATAAATTTTTTATATAAAACTTCCTAAACTTTAAATTACTAGGTCTAAAAAAAGAACAACTAAAAAAAACCCCAATTAACTTTTTTTTTTTTAAAGCTCCCAAAGAGGAAAAAAATTTACCCAATAGAACAGGGGTCTCCAACCCTGGCAATTTTAAGACTTGTGGACTTCAACTCCCGGAATTCCTCAGCCAGCTTTGCTGGGAATTGAAGTCCACAAGTCTTAAAGTTGCCAAGGTTGGAGACCCCTGCAATAGAATGTGGAAGGCAGGCAGGCAGATGTGCTTGATTGCAGGCAGGGAGATTCAGTTGCTTGCTGATGCAATGGACTGCAGGTATTACAGCAAGCGAAGCAAGGCAGGCATTGTGACCAGCAGCTAAGGTAAGTAAGCTGGAGGCTGGAGGGGGAGAGGGATTTTTGCTACCAGTTAGCAGGCAACTCAGCTGGGATCATCAGAGCTTGGCTCATCAGAGCCATTTAAAAGAAAAAAAGTTTTTTTCTTTTAAATGGCTCTGGCAATCCAAGCTGAGTTGCCTGATTAGCTGAGATCGTCAGAGCTTGGCTCGTCAGAGCCATTTAAATGACTGATGATCGTGCGGCTCAGCTGGGCATGGGGGGGCATCGGGGGGCGGGGGCAGGGATTTTTGCTACTGGTTCTCCAAACTGCCTGCCACCATCGTTTCAGCATGCCATATACCAGCTTATAAAATGACACCCAGCGTATAAGATGACCCCCGACTTTTGAGAAGATTTTCATGTGTTAAAAAGTAATCTTATACACCGGAAAATACGGTATCTAATCTTTTAGATACACTGAGAGCATATGCACCAAGACAAATTTCTTGTGTGTCCAATCACACTTGGCCAATAAAAAATTCTGTTCTGTTCTGTTCTGTTCCATTCTATGTATTTTCATATATGTATGTTTGATGTTAATCAAAAATGGCATTTTGATTTTGTAGTTTCTTGGAATATCAATGATAGGGGGGGGCATAGGAGGACTAGAGGCAAAATATAACACTTTCTATGATCTTTTCCAAAACATCTTTATTTTTTAAGTCCTTAATCTGAATCTTACGGTTGCTATTTCCTCTAGGAGGGAATAGAATAAATAGATGCCTAGAATTTACTTTGTGTTTGTCAAATACAAAGTGTACTATTTTAGTAGTCTATTTTAGTAGTCTATTTTAGAAGTCTATTTAGTAGGCATTTCATTAACAATCCATTCACTAACATTTTGTTATGGAGAAAAAAATGTCCACGTGCATAAGGGTTCCTGAAACGAGAAACTAATCTGAACAATGATTAGTGAAAAACACTATAACTTTCTGTTATAAACTGAAAGGATTTTTATTCACAGGAAACACTTTATAAAGTTAGACAAACATCTATCCAGCTATATCCTACTAGGAGAGAAAAAATATTTCTCTCAAAGCCTTTTTCACAGAGCTGCCATCACATTGTGATCTTTGGTGTGACCCAAAAAGGGGAAATATTAAATGTATTCAGCATATTTAATTATATATTTCTCTGACTTGTTTTTCTCAAGTCTATTGGACACCCTAGTGCATGCATAACAAAAACTAAGCTGCAATATCTGTACATTGGAAGTGTAATATGTCAGAAAGGATAATGACTCATATGTTTTGTGATTGTCCCATGTTGACACCATTTCAGCTTAATTTTCATAAAGCTATAAATAGGCCATTAGGAAAAAAATAAAAGCCAAAGATGTGAATGTGATGTTAAAATATGTCCCTCTATACTTATTTCAAGGCATGAAAGACTTTGAATTTATCATGTGTGGGCAGATATTAGGAAGATCATTTTATTCAAGTGGAAAAAAACTCTAATTTAAATCCAGGGTGTAAAATACTTTTTCTGCATATGTACTAGCCTGTACTCCCAACACTGTGGAAAACCAAAAGACTCCCATTTTAAAAACATTAATTCCATTGTGTATATATTTGCTGTAACAGATATTTGTTTGTTTGTTTGTTTGTTTTTGGTGCCTTCAGGTTTTTGAATTATCCTTTAAGTTTATATTCTGGTTATTGTTTTTATTTTCCTTTTGTTATAAATTAAAAGCAATGAAAAATAATAAGAAGAGAAAGAAAATAAGATGGTAAACTAAAATGATGATCATGTTTCCCATGGCAACAATACATTTCTGGAAATGTTTTATTTCAGTCTTTCATAGTCAAAATGTTGCAACAAAAATATAGCCCGGCCAATGGCCATGTCAAGCAACACATTTCTCACTTCTGATTTCTCCTTCTCAAGCACAAATTATTGATTCTGTGATCAGCTAAGAAGCCAGGTTTAACTCTTTAGATCCATAATAGTGAAAGAGTTGTCAGACATAAATAGATTGGGTAAGTGTTCAACATTATAACTGCTAGAAATCATGAGTGACATATGGTATGTTAATTTTTAAGCAGTTAGCAAATAATCAGAAATAACTTGAGACTATTAAAATAATCACATTATTATGATTCAGAAATAAATGAATATGCCCATATTAATTTTGCCCTGGAACATGAAAAAAAGTTCACCTATTCTATGAAGCAGAGTATAATCAATTTACATATCAAGTGTTTTTACCAGTAGTGTAACAGGTTTGAAAAAACAAAGCAATTTGCTACAAAATATAATATTTATAGGACTGGAATTCATTTAAAATTTGAAATGTGTTCTCATGTTCAATATCACGGATATATTAAGCAGTAAGGAAAAACTTCTGTTCTCTAATAAAATCCAAGAAAAAAACAGAAAGGTGCCCATTTATTGCTCTCTAATTGTTTGAGAATTGGAACTTGAGCAATTCTAATAGAATCAAAGAAGAGCAACAGAAGTAGGAAACTTTTAAAAAATATTTTTCATCAGCATTTGGGGAGCCAAATAACAAAACCATAAATGAACTCATTATGGTCTTTGACCTGATTCTAGAGACCTATAGACTGGTTTATGCAATTGTAACATTTGCACAAAATTGTGTTGTAAAACAGAAATTTAAAAAATGTATTAAGTAGCCTGGATAGCTCAACAGACTAAATAGCCTGTTATTAACATTCAGCTGTCTGCAGTTATTGCAATTTCGAGGCTCAAGGTTGACTCAGCCTTCCATCCTTTCTAAGGTAAGTAAATTGAGGACCCAGTTTGTGGGGGCAATAAGCTGACTTTGTATAAAATATACAAAAGTATGAAGGCTAGTGCTTAACACATTGTAAGCCACCCTGAGTCTCCGGAGAAGGGCAGCATATAAATCTAATTTTTTAAAAAAATACAAACAAAATCCAAATGTTAATTATGTACATTACAAATCATTGGAAACATTCCACTTTGGCAAATGTACATTTGTTTCAGATCATGCTACTAGTTAGCCTCACAAGTCATCCTCATACCCTTTAACTTTGGAGTGATTTTAGCAGCTACCCCACACAGCATGTGGGCTAACATCATTCTTCTTGCAAAGAAACCTCTTCCAGATTTAATGTCAGGCAGTAATCACTGCTTGACCTGCTTAGCACTTTTCCTAGCCTCAAGTTCCTGCACTGTTCCTCACATCTGATATGCAACCAGTTGTTTCAAGTCTGCTTATTGAATATATCTTTAGATAGATCTCTGCTTGAAGCCTTTGGATGCTATGCTGTGCTGCCTGTTTGAAAGTGCTGTGTGCTGCCTGTGCTGCCTACACAGAGTTCTTTCATACTTGAAGACTTCCTTTCTCCTGAGCTGTGAGCCGTTCCCATCTAAAACTTTCTATTTTTATGTTGTCAGCTTAAACTTCTTTCCTTAGTGACTGTAATTAAAGCAGAGATAAATTTGAACACTTGAGTTTGTCACTGGAAATTGGAAACAGAATAAGGTTTCTGGCAGAAAGTGGCCTGCCCACTGTCTTCATGTTAGGGTATATCTTTGAGTGGGTGAAGCACAAAAATCAAAATAGCAGCCATAACCACACATTTGAAGCCCCACCTCTTTTTATATGTCCTACATGCAGTGCCACAAAAGAAAAGGGCAGAGCTTCATATAGGTACACCTGCTGTGTGGATTGTTTTGAAACTACCATCCACATCCATGATTACTCTGGCTGTGTTGAATGGGAGCCCCCAAAGTTTGCTAGTTTTTGAGACTCAGTGTTCAGTATCTTCATAGGAGCGGCTTACAGATGTATGGCTTTATCTAAGAGATGTGAGTTCTATCCCGCACATTTGTTTAATCTTATTTTGTGAAATCTGGGAAGGACAGAAAGCAAAATAGACATGTCAAAACTAAACCCATATCTCTTAAGGGCTCATCTTCTTCCATATGTTCTTGTTTCATTATCTCATTTGGTATGTGTCACATTTACCAAATAAAGATCAATTCTGTCAAATGTTTTTCTAGCACAGAAACATCATCTATTATTTAGAAGATATTATTTTATGGCTTTTGTTGAAACATCTATGGTAATACACTGGAAATCACATAAAGGAACCACACAAATAGAAACTGATCTATCTATGGAGAAAATCTAAATAAATTATATTAAGAGTATTATTAAATAACAACCACAGACCATATCAGTCCAGCCTGATTATACACCTCAGCATATCAGACATAAAACTTTGAATGCATGTGGATTAAGGTTACTCAGATTGTATTGTCCTTTAAAATGTGTAAAGATCAAATACTATTACAAACAGCTAAAAACAGGTTTCTCTGAGTTTAGCGAAAAGTTTAAATAGCATTTGAAGCCAATGAAGAAAAATTAAACTTATGTTATGTTTCTGAGTTGTTTAAGACAGAAAAATTAAAAGGGAAATTTTTCTAGTTTTTTATTAACAACTTCAGATGCTCTGGTGAAGGATTAGACACAAAAAAGCAGAAAAAGATTATTTTAATTTTTTTGTATTTTTGTATTTTTATATATTTTTTTAGTTTAGTTTAGTTTATTTCAGATTTATATACCGCCCTATCTCCCAAGAGGGACTCAGGGCGGTGAACAGCCAAAAAATTCAAATACATAGAATACAAAAGTTATAAGGAACTAAAATAAATAAATTAAATCCTTGGCTTCTCAATTTAAAAAAATTTAAAATTTAAAATTTCGAACCCCCAAAATCCATAAAATTCCAATTTAAAAACCCGAATCCATATAATTTAAAAACCCTGTTAAAAAACCCTTTGGGCTAGGCCGGCTTGTTGGAATAGTTAGGTCTTTAGGGCCTTACGGAAGGTGCGGCCCTTATTTTCCTCTATTTTTAATGAAACATTTACAGTTGTTTTATAAGTTTATTTGCTACAAAGTTGATAATACGATTGAACTATCGGAAAGGTGTTATATTTTATTTCTTAAAAGTGTTTAATAGAAAATTAAGAGGATGAGTGAAGCAGAAATGTTTTGGAAGGCACAAAGTATTTTTTTTTTCCTGATTTTATATGATCCCATTTTGCCAGCTGGCCAAAAAAAATCGATGATTATCTTTATCAGAATTGACTCTGTATTTGCGGGGAAATAAAAATATGTACACCATCACCTTTGCCAACTGCAATAAGTATAATCAGTTGTAGAAAAGCTAATGCAGAAAGAAAAAGTTATATCTTTAGGGTTTTTTTTAAAAAAAAAGCAGTGCCTCAGCCATCATCATTCTTCTAGTCCCCACTTTCACTATTATGTAAGTTGTATGTAAAATGAGATTATAATAACATTCTTTTCTTTTAATGTGTTCATCTTCAAGAACAATGTTTAAGCAATGTCTCCTTGTCTTTTCCCTTCCTGTTACCCAATAAATGCTTTTTCCACTCAAAGCCAATCAGGCTCACCTGACATCAAAAGGCTTCTTATTAGCATCCTGGCAGACAGCTATGAAAGAGCGACTTTAGGTTAATAATCATTTATCAAAGAGCATCAGGACTTCATAGAGAACACCTGGGAAGATTTTCCTCTATCCAAAAGGAAGGCAGGGACACAAATTAAGGGAGATCACTGGCAGAACTTGTTCTTCAAGAAATGAAAATCCATATAAAAGCATTCTGAAATTTGGAGAATTAAAAAAAAAGTCCTGGTGTTTACTGTTGCAAAGCCTTTGAAATAAAATTCAGGGAAAACCTACTTAAAATTCATGGCCCAATGGTAAAGCAATTTTAAAGCATTTTTCATGGTTCAATAAAAGAGTCCTCCAGGTCTGTTTCCTAATTGTTGCCTCACCAGGAAAAGCAGATGAGTCTTTTCTGGTGGAATTCTGATAATTGGATAAGAACAAACGACAGCTGGTTGAACCTGTCTATCTCCATGCTACTGAAAAGAACAGGAGGCATAATTGCTCCACCGGACTTCACTGGAGGTTCACATGCATCATTTTACTGTGAATTTGACAACATTAAGGCCACCTTTGAAAAATGAAGAACAATGGTATTTTTTCCACCATGAGAGTATTGCAAGATCTCTTTGTAGTAGACACAATTAGCAGAAGAGAAATATCTGGATTTCCCCCCCCCCCCCCTTATGGAATAAGGTGGGAGCTTCTGTCAAATTCATCTCATCACAAAATTTGGTATCTGACAATTTGGTTTTATGAACCGTAGGAGCTTGAAACAAACAAGTGAATGTTAAGAGATCTATGGCAGCCTTCTCAGAATTAAAGACAATATCATCAGAAAGAAATGCTACACTCTTGAGGCTATTCTCCATCCCACCTTTTTTGCAAGCTTTTGAAATGAGGAAAAAATGAATTCCAACAACTCTTGGTATAGAAACCATTTGGTTCCATAGATCTGTGGCTTGCAAATTCCTTGAGTCAGGGTGATCTCCTGCATTCACAACTTCTGTTGGAACAACAGGCAAGGTCATGAAAGACTTTTTGGTTTGTCTTTTTGCATACCTTCCTGGACCAGGAAGCACTGAAAATTCATACCCTTATCACATTTCAGATAAGCTATGTAATTCACTTTACATGGGGCTGCCCTTGAAGACTGCATTAATAGAATAACATCTCTTTAATAGCAGCTGTGGCAGTTGCTAGTTGAACTTTCTGATCTAATTCAAGAATAGCTACTTATTAAATGTATGTTTTGAGTCTCTATTTGGTCCAGCAAAGGAAGAATACTATGGGTGGTCTCCCTGCAAGAAACTGAAAGGACAGGATCCAGAAAATGACTGAAAAAGCATGTATACAAAGTCATTTGATGTCAGGTTTTAAGAAATTCAGTTCTGTGTGCAGGATATCTGTATGTACTTAAGTAACAGGGGTATCAAACTCAATTTCATTGAGGGCCACATTAGGGTTGTGTTTGACTTCATGGGGCTGGAGTGGGCTGGAGTTTGACTTCATGGGTGTGGCCAGCTCAATGTCACTCGTGTTGAAGGCACCTGTAGTGGCCCGAGCACTCTGCCAGAGAAAACGGGCTCCAGAGTTCCATTTTTGCTGTGGCCCTCCAGAGTTCCATTTTTGTTGGCCAAAAAATGTGCCAGTCCTTCGTTGTTTACAAGTTAGCCCCGCAGGCCAGATCTAAGCATCCCACGGGCCAGATCCGGCCCCCGGGGCTTGAGTTTGACACCCCTAGTATAGAAGAACAAAGTTGAAACCATACTTTACAAAAACTCAGATCAGGGATTCTTATTTTAGAACAACATGTATGAATTCTGAGCTTCCAAGAATTGTAACAACCAAGACCATCTGTATACACAAGAGACAAATAAATAGATGAGGTTGACCCTGATATGACAAGAAAATTGCCAAACTAAGTATAAAATGAATTCTCAAATTTTACCAAACCATGACCACTTTCCTCCAGATAATAATTTCATAAGGATAAGATTAGACATTACATAAGTAAACCATTTACATTTAGTAATGAATTCTTATGGGCATACTAAATAAACAAAATGACAGAATTGTATACAATTAAAAACATTGAACTTCGCTAAGGTGTATATTTCTACAGACAATCCAAAAAGTACAAATTTACTACTATATTCCACATTGATGGAGTAACAAAAGTATTTCCATAGGATGAACTCAAAAAATGGTGAACTATCTTAATGGTTGGCACTATCTGATAATAGTGTACCATGTGAACAAAGTTGTTTCTTGCTTCAAAAATGAATCTCTCACCCATACAGAACCAATTTTATGCAGTGGTTAAGTGGATGGTTAAAGTATGGAAACTTAGAAAGCTGGAGACCATGAGTTCAAATTCTGCCTTAGTCATGAAAACCACCTGGCTGATCTTGGACCAGTCATTTTCTCTCTCAGCCCAGCCCACCTCACAGGATTGTTGTGGAAAAAATAAGAGGAGGAGATTCACCACCTTGAGTTATTTGTAAAAATAATAATGGTGGGATACAAATAAATACATATCTGGTGTGTTAAAAATCCCAATCCACCAAATACATTACACTGTCATCCAAGCAAATTACAAATACTTTATCAATATTTTGAAATACCAGTAGATTTTGAACCATAATCATTAATCATTAAACCATAACAAAGAGATATGAAACAATTTTTAAAAGTTCATTTAAAGATAAGATTCTGTAACATAAAAATAATTCAAAACCATGTAGAATGGTTGGTTGTTCATTAGAGGGGAAAAAAAGCAGGAGGGAACTAATTTACAACTTACTAATATTCAAAAGTCTGAGCAAAATTATCATGCCTAGAACAATTTTTAAAAATTCAACCTTCTTCAAAGTTGCTAATGATACTTGTGGAGGTGACAATCCACAGCTTAAAAATCTCTGCTATAGAGGATTGAACTCCTGTTGCCTTCGACAAGCACTTTTTAATACCAGTGATATCGCAAGATGTTCAATTTTTTTGGATCAGTTGCATTTCCATAATTTGCTTGCCCTTGTGGTCAATTGGCACTTTCTGACATATGCTAATAAAATACTTGCTATTTGTTGTACTTTGTACTGATGAGGGGGTGCTCTAAAAATGGAACAAACAAACTGATAATGAATTCCTGTTTCATTAGTTGACAAATGTAATATTTTGAGAAGTGGAAGTTATAGCTGGCCACTTCAGTCTGTAACATAATTGAACGCAAAGGATTTTGTCAAACTGGAAAAAACTATCTGACAGAAATATTATCACCAAGAATCATTACTCTTTTGACTGCATTTACAATTGAATGAATGGGATGGGAAGAAGGATGTTTTCTAGGTATAATACTCAATGTAAAGTTTTTATTTTGTCTTGGCCAAAAAGATTATGCACAGAATGGTCTCCCGTCATAACCTAGTCTGTATTTTCACAGAGCAGGAAGTCTGGTAATTTGATTCAGCAGGGGAAAATAAGCACACCTCCCCTGGTGATTGCAGAGGACCTTGAGTAACTAATCTGCAATTTATTGTTCCCCAGTGGCAAAGGCCCCAGAAAAAGTTCAGAGTGATGAAGGAAATTAACCAAATAGCTCTGTAAGAGGAAGGATATAATAGAAGGTTAATGCAAAAGTTTTGCAAAGTTCAGAAAAGAGCAAATTGGCTTGAGAGAGAGGTTAGTGCCTTAAAGGTTAAGGTCATAAAGCTGATGAATTCTCTTGATTTATTATCAACTGAACATCACAAATGTAAATTCTCAGTAATTACAGGGGGTTATTCTACATCGTTATCACCTGTAGGACATTGATAAAATATTTTAAAGTTCTATTGATTTGAATTGAACTGGCATCAAATAAAGGAACATAGTAAGCACGTTTTCTAAGGATTTTTGGCACTCTAATAGGCCGAAGTAAAGTCTAAATGGGATCTGTGTTCATAAACTTACCAATTGCTCACTCTAGAAAATTATCTCTATAGGATATTGAAGGCTGGAATTCACAGAGTACAAAAGTTTGGCACCTACAGTGCTGAGCTGTCAGTTGCAGGGGCTTAGTGGTCTCTCAGGATCGGCACTGTCTTCTAAACAAAGCTCAGTATTTTACTGCCATGATAATATAATGCTAACAAGTTTGTATTCTGCATATTAAGAACAGGAATGGACACATGAGTCTCCATGGAATAAACATAGGAATAAAATGTACATGTTGACATCATGCCATAATATAATTTGACATATCTACTTGTATCATAAGAGGGACTCAGTGGCTAAGACGCTGAGCTTGTCAATCGAAAGGTCAGCAGTTCAGCAGTTCGAATCCCTAGTGCCAAGTAATAGGGTGAGCTCCCATTACTTGTCTCAGCTTCTGCCAACCTAGCAGTTCGAAAGCACATAAAGAAAAATTCAAGTAGCAAAATAGGGACCACTTTTGGTGGGATGGTAACAGCATTTTGTACGCCTTTGGCATTTAGTCATGCTGGCTACATGACCATGGAGATGTCTTTGGACAGCGCTGGCTCTTCAGCTTTGAAACAGAGATGAGGCCCCTAGAGTTGACTAGCACATATGTCCAAGGGGAATCTTTACTTTTACTTGTATCATTTATCAGGATGCAATTACATAATTGCGATTTTTGTGCAGTTAACATCCTTGTGTATTGTCTTGTTGGTATCAGTGAAGATACTGCTTATGTGGACACTGTTGAAAGAGCATTTTTTTTTCATTCACAGTTGTACAGCCTCTGCAGAGACTACCTGGGACATATGCAGACAGAACAGGAATAAAATTTGTCTTCCTTCTCCTCTACTGTTCTCCCAATTGGACAGGATTTTTTTATATGTGTTGTTTTCTTTGAAATGTAAGCCCTCAGAATCGTCAAGGAGTTGGGCAGCCTCAAAATGTGATTAGTAAAAGCAAGTGCTATGAGTGTCAACATTCAAAAATGGCTCATGAGGTAGGCAAAATGGTGCAACCATCTCCAGAAGTAATACATTTCTTTGAAATTTAGTTATTCCCACTAGGCTGCTTCTTGAAACATGAAGATTTTGTTGATATCAAAAGGTTGGGTAGAGATATGTAGCTTCTTATCTGTTTATCTAGCTCTTGATCATCTTGGCTGATTAAATCAGCCAGTATAAGATTCTCCTCATGGTTACGGGAAGTCATTGGCACTTCCTGTAACCAGTATAGGCAGGAAGGATTGCTTCCCCACACTAAAGAGGGCTCCAGAATATTTTTTTAAATTCACCAGAGAATAATTTTAAAATAAATATATAGGCTACTTAATTTTCTCTTCCAAGTTCAGCTATTTCTTCAGCATGTCCCTCTAGATCAGGCCTGCACTTTGATACTTTGAAAATAATCATGGGGCACAAAGGAATAGTTTTGAAGAGAAACAAATATTTATTATAAAACAAAATGAAGTATATGACACTGCTGATTATTTAAGAACAACAATGTGATATGATGCAACATTTCTCAACAAGGTATTGTATAGTGGGGTTAAATAAGAGGTCAATTTTCTTAAAGATGTCTTGCAAATGTTCACTAGGAATGGAAGAACACTGTTCTTGTTCATATGTTCATGAAAATATTTGTTCCTGTATATATGGGTTTACAAAAAAAGTTTCTAAGCACTTTCAATGAACTTAATTTCTTTTCCTTCTCTATAAATTTGTAAAAGTCCATCAACCTGCTTTCCTTCAATTCTGTTTTATGAATTTCTGGACATTGCATTCAACTATTTCTATTTGGAAATCTAGCAATATTTCTTCTGGATTTGCAGAATGGATTTTCATTTATATTTAATTAAATTTCTTCTTTGTCGGTCAAAGAAAATCTTTTGTCAAATTCTTCAGTTTGAAAGCTAATATGCTCTTCATTTTTTTCCCTAGCTCTGTCCACTTACATTAAAGAATACAGTGAAAACAAATAGGAAAGTGACCCAGTTTTTTCTTGAATTGTCTCTTACAATTTCATTTTAAACACTGCTTTTGAACTATAGATTTTAAACATTAGTTGATCTTTTGTTGAAGCTGAAGATTCAGCTTATTTAGATGAGTAGTGACACTGCAAAAGAAAAAAAGGTCATAATTCCATCCTTCATCTTTGAATGAAGTGTGTTAATCCACTACTGCAGAAATAATTAACAATGGAGGAAACTACTGGCATCACATGATCAAATTTGATAACTTTACTATACAAAATTAACAAATGAATAATGCAATGCTGTTTGGCTATTTCTCATCTAATGTAGTCTCTCCAAACTTTTTGCATTTTACAACTGATGTCCCATCAGTGGCAATCACCATCAAATTCTTGAGGTCAAGATTCAGTGTTTGTTTGTTTATTTGTTTCTCTAAGACATTTATATAATTCATCTCATATTGTGTTCCAATTCTGAAATCAGTTATAGAATACAATCCAGCAAGCTCCTTGGTGATTTCAAAATTTGTAGCACTTCCTCTTACAAAGGTGATTAATTGTACAGTGTCTTTAAAATACCAAAGCATACTTATCAGTTATACATTCATCTAGAATCAATGAATAAAACAGATATTATTTAGATTTCTCAGATATTGTTTACTAAGATTGGAAGAAATGTCAGCAATTCCTTCAATGGTCGTTTAGGAAATACTAATATTATCTAATATTTTATTTTCTGGGCATGTAATAAACACAATGATCTGAATAAACTTCTTTAAAAATTGCTTTCTCTAAAATATGTTTGCCAATTTTCCTTGGAATTTTAAAGCTCACTTTAGAAGCTGTTTCATTTTCGCAGCTTATATTCTCAAAAACCTATTGATCTCTAGTGAGATTTTTCAGTAAACTAGCAACTTTAATTTTTTTCTCATTTAGTCTAATTTAGCAAGGGCATGATGTTTTGTCTCAAATTTTTATCAAAAATTATATTCTTTGGGACACTTAAGATTTAATGATACATAGGATACATGATTTTATCTTTCAGTTGAGGGAAAAAAAATCTATCCTGCATTAAAAACTCTGTGTTCTGAGTTAGTTTTTTTCCCTCTTATTTAATTCACGGTATCTATTGGTTTATGATATAAAAAAGAAATATTAAAGACTTAAGATTTCATTTTTAAAGAATAGTTTATCTTTGTGAAGCCCATGGATGTACAATAGTACCAAAAATATAATGTAAACAATTTAGCACATAGCATAATTAATAATCACACATTAAGATAGAAAAAATACTTTATAACAAACAGAACAGAGCATATGCACCAAGACAAATTCCTTGTATGTCCAATCACACTTGACCAATAAAAAATTTTATTCTATTCTATTCTATTCTATTCTATTCTATTCTATTCTATTCTATTCTATTCTATTCTATTCTATTCTATTCTAGATAAGATGTAAAAAGTAAATATGTATCTTTGTGAAAAATCAGTTAAATAATATAAAGCTACACTCACATAGCTAAGTTATTAAAATAGGGTTTTTCTGATCCTACTTTATAGTTTATGTTTTAAAGAAAATGAAAATGTTTTATAGTTTTGAAAATGCTACTCTACCCACCACCAAATAATGCTGGCAATGTTTTTCCCTTTGAGCTAGCTATTGAAATAATATAATTTAATAAACTGAAATAATGGCACAGCACCTATTTGAAAAAATTATCTTGATGTCTTTCATCTCAATAGAGTTCAACTGCATATTTATCAGATGTGCAACATATGAAAAGGATTAAAGCCCAGATTGAGTCTCACTTTCTATAAAAATCTAATGTGCTGTTCAAATTCAGAAAAAAAAAAGTGGGAGGGGGAGAGAAAGTTAAAGGAATCATCATGGTTGTTTCTGCCTTAAGTTTGTAGATAGGGCCATCCTCTCTAAAAGAAAATAGCACTGAACAGCATTCTCTCACCCTCTTGAAGTAGAAATTGGGTTTTGCAGGGAAGGTTGAACTAGCAGCCAGCCAAGAGTTCTACTCTTCTTTTACTAAATCGTCATCCGTTTAACAATGGTTTATTAAATAAACTATTGTGGAATGGATTTGTTCAGCAAGCAGAGCCACAAGCTATGGTTTATAAACTCTTATTGCCTGGATGCATAATATTCATAAAACCAAAGTCCAACAAGGCTTATTGATCAGCAGTTCAGCATCTAGCAGTGGGGTCACTGGTGGGTTGCCCCCAGTTCGGACCAGTTCGCAAGAACAGGTAGTAAAACAGGTAGGAGGCTCCACCCACCAATCCTGATGTCATCAGGGAGCTTCTGAGCATGTGCTGGAGAGCGCGAAACAGAGAGAGCGAAGCGAGCTCATGCCCGCAGCCCTGTTGCAAACCAGTAGTTAAGATAAGTACAACCCACCCCTGAGTATGGTGGCGGCAATGGAGCTGGCAGTGCTGGTAAGGCCTGAAGGCTCTGCACTGCAGACTCTAGGCAGCATGTCTTTACGAAAGAACAGGCAACAGCAGTGGATCCTTTGTACTGGCAAGATGCTTGGACCCAGGGTGTTGGTTATTTTCAAAAGACACAGGCCAGCTACATAAGGTTGCTTGAAGGGCAGTGTTCAGCCTGTGGGCTGGTGTTGTGCACATCTGATCTGTAGGAACATTATCCGATTGACTAAATCTTCTTCCAGCCATTCATAGTTTGATTCCTTGGTGCTGCAGATACCCCCAACTCTCTAGCAGTCTTTTTCCCAACCTAGCCAGAGTGATCCAGGATGGTACTAGATTGCTCTCAGCTCTCTAACCTGGGAGATGTTGTGGTCCACCAGCAGCCTGCAGAGCTGGCAGTGGAGTTGGACAACGATGAGGCTGAGGAAGAACATGGGCCAGTCCTGGAGGCTGGGGAAGGCCCGGATGAGGGCTCTGTGACAGAGGCAGAGATGGGACCAGGGCCATCGGGGAGTGAGGTGCAGAGTCCAGAGCCTCCAGAGCCTGATAGGAGTGAGGCAGAGGAACAGGAGGAGCCTGTTCCTAATGCACGCATGAGAAGAGCTGCCAGAAGGCAAGAGCAGCTCAAGCAAAGTGGACAACTCAGGAGTAGGGCCAAGAGATGATTGGCCCCTCACATAAGGCTTAAAACGGATCAGCAACGGCGTTTGGGCTTTGCCAGAAAACAACATTCGTAGCTTCGCCTTCTTCTTCATCTACGTCTTGTATTTATTTTTGTATCTGTGACTTCTGAACGTTTGCCAAGAAAGGCCTTTGGCAGTTTGCCTAATTGGACTAGGGTTTGCGATAGGACTGAGGAATTTGTGTTGGGAGGAATTTGTTTTGTTTTGGTTGAGCGATGCTGGGAATGAAGAGGTTCTCAGCTGTTCGAATAAAGTTTGTTTTTTCACTGACTGATTTTCCTTCGCCTTATGAGGAGCTGGTGATCTGGCGATAGAAGAATGACTCTGTTGTCATGAACAAATCACCACCATGTCAGTTTTAGACTGATGGCTGAGGTAAAAAATCTGCAGGGGTGGAGGGCCAGTTAAAACAGTAACCTAAAGAAAAGCCATCACCTATTTGCTTAACGTCTGTCCACGTCACAGATATATTTTTTGATATTCCATACAATAGCAAGAGGATAAATAGAACCATGTTTGACCCTGGCAGGGTTTATTTGTTACACAACAGTTACAAAAGTCTTAATCCCATTTTCTGCTCCTATGCTTATCCTATTTCCCAAACCCTCAGGCTTATTCCTGTTAACCCTTTGACTAAAATGCTCTTATACTTTTCTTTAGCTTTGAGTACTGAGTTTTAAATGCTTCTTTCCTTTTCCAGGTTCCTGTTTAATCCATATAAAAAAATTGCTGATAAACCAAGCTATTAAACTGGTGACTGGTCTTTAAGCATGGCTGCATTCTCTCCGGCCATGTTTCAACTTTCATTTCAAGTTAAATGAACTTGTCCCTATTTTCTGATCTTTTATCTTACCAGTTTTCTGCCACTGTTCTTGGCTAGGTGCCAGCTGGACAAGACACCTTTAGCTTGTCGGCTAGTAACTTCTTTACTCATTTCTTTCTTTCTTTCTTTTTTATCCCAAGACAGTTTCTTCTTTTCTTTTGGATGTTCACTGTTGCCTCAGCTTGTCTTCATGGTCTCCTTATGATCCAACTTCTCTTTGCTGTCTTCTTCCTCAAACTGGTGTCTTGTTTCTCTTAACAAAAATATTCAAACACAGGGACACACCAGCTCCAGCCATCTCTCCCACCTATTATTGCTTGTGTTGAAGCTTTTTTTTTTTTTCTTGGCTGGCTGAATGAGAAAAAAGTGAGGTGGGGGGAACAGATTCCTGTTAATTGAAGCATGATTGTGAGTTGCCTGGCAGACAAAGTCTTGTGTGTTTTAAAACAGGTCCTCCATGTTTGCTTCTTAAAAAAATAAAAAAATAAAAACCAGAACAGAAGTGAGTGGAGAAGAGCTGCTTTTTCTAGCCTTTTACAGTCATACTGTTCTACAGATATTCATGGGAAGGAAGAGATTGATTTAAGGACTTACTGATTTAAAGACTTGTCCCATGTTAAAGGGAGTGGACCTATCTTGCCTAAAAACATACAAGACGTACTGATGAAACCCTAATCCCACTCAGGAAACCTATGCAATTATGTTTTTTCACAGCCTTACAGCCTCCCTTGCTGGAGGGAGATTGTTCTCTTTGCTGATGATGGAGAAGTTATGATCGGTTATAATTTCAGGAATACCTGGTGGAACTGTACCTTGGAATTGTTTTACGGTTACAGTGGTTCTGCTCCTGCCTGTCTATCTATTTATCTCACATGTATTATGGGATCACTTACAGAGTTAAAATAACAGAAAAGTAAAGTAAAGGTTCTGCTCACACATATGTGCTAGTCGTTCCTGACTCTAGGGGGTGGTGCTCATCTCCGTTTCAAAGCTGAAGAGCCAGCGCTGTCCAAAGATGTCTCCGTGGTCATGTGGCCAGCATGACTAAACATCAAAGGTGCACGGAACGCTGTTAGGGTTATTTTTCTACGTGCATTTTTTACGTGCCTTCAAACTGCTAAATTGGCAAAGCTGGGATAACTAACGAGAGCTCACGGCAGTAGGGATTTGAACTGCTGAACTACTGACTTTTCGATCAACAAGCTCAGTGTCTTAGCCACTGAACCACCGCATCCCTTCAACAAAAAAGTACATATCAATAAATAACCAAAAACAAGGGCAAGAAAAAATATTAAAAACCAGTAAAAAAAAAAACCAATTAAAACAATGAACTAAATCTAGGGCAAAAACCTGGATCCAGGGGATGACCTGGGTTCTTTAACTCTGTGTACTGTTTCTGCCATAAGTACCATAGTGAGATTCCATTCTTTTTAAGCAGTAAAACATCAAAGATGGACTAAGGGTACTTAAGCGATCACTGTTCATGCTCTGGGAGATTTATCCATAGGTGTTTTAAATCCTATAATGATTTCCTAAGAGGAGAAATAAAATGAAATGAAACAAAACACGAGGAAATAAAGGTTCCTGCAATTTACTAGCATTACCTGATTTGTGAAAAAGTGGTGATGAAAAAAAAATTGCTTTGCATAGTGGGTCACAAACAGCATCTTAAACTGAGATAAAAGGGAAGTCTGAAAGAACTTTTTTTTCCCTTCAAATAAAATAGATGTACATGATTGCAGGGAATGAGCATGACGGATGGAGGATATTTTATCTGGCAGCTGGAAAGCTTTTGTTAAAATGGTGTTTCGGGGGAATGATGACTATTTTTAGCTTAGGTGTTTTTACCTTCCCTTTCTCCTTTCCGCCAAATTAGCAAGCAATTAAAAATAAAGTGTTTCATAACAGAAAATAAGTCTTTTAAAGATGGGAGGAATATCAATGATCCATCAAGCAAAAGATAATTATACCATTTGCACTGACTAAAATGTGCTAAATGGACTTTTTTCCACGGCACTTGTGACCTTTTAAAAGTCCTGTTCTCTGGCAGAGAAGGGAGGAGTATTAACTATCTGTGATGTCCAAGCTGCTAGTGTGAGCCCATAATTGAATCTTGAATGAGCAAAGAGGGTACTATTTAGAGATGATCTATATCATTGTTATCCATCTGGTTCTGATCAGATGCCCTGTCTCTGGACAGAATAGGAAAAGTTATTCTTAAATCCATCACATTTTACATACAACATTATATGCTAATACGATAGGCTCCAACATTATCTATCATCTGAATGGTACTTCTAGGAGCTACCAGGTTTAAACAGTTTGCAAGTTGCTTTTCAAACTGAACTTAAGATACTAACCATACTTGTGTCTAAGTATGACCAGAGTTGGACACCCCCTCCAAAAAAAAATTTGGAGGACTGCTTGTTTCTGTCCAAGGGACATGGGCAGTGGTGGGATTCAAATAATTTAACAACCAGTTCTCTGCCCTAATGTCTCTTCCAACAACCAGTTCACCAAACTGCTCAGAAAGTTAACAACTGGTTCTCCTGAAGTGGTGCAAACTGGCCGAATCCCACCTCTGGACACAGTGGCTCAGTGGCTAAAACACTGAGCTTGTCAATCGAAAGGTCGGCAATTTACAAGTCACAAATTAAAGGTTACAAGTTTTAAAAGTTTTTAAAAAGTTTAAAAAGTTTAAAAGTTACAAGTCAAAGGTGAGCTCCCGTTACTTGTCCCAGCTTCTGCCAACCTAGCAGTTTGAAAACACGTAAAAAATGCAAGTAGAAAAATAGGGACTACCTTTGGTGGGAAGGTAACAGCGTTCTGTGCACCTTTTGTGTTAGTCATGCCGGCCACATGACCACAGAGACGTCTTCAGACAGCGCTGGCTCTTCAGCTTTGAAAAGGAGATGAGCATCGCCCCCTAGAGTTGGGAACGACTAGCACATATGTGCAAGGGGAACCTTTACCTTACTTCTGTCCAATTTATTGCTTTCTCTAAAGTCATTAGTGGGACATCATTTGAAGGTGATATCTGGCAATATAATCAGCTGCCTTTTTTTTTTAGGAGAGCCTAAATTATAGAATAATTTGCCATTAAACTTGAAATTGCCCTCACTTTTATTAGAAGAGAAGTAAAACACTTTATTTCTTTTTTCTTTAGTGAGGCCTTGCAATTATTTAAGTTTTCTTTAGTATTTCTAATATCTCATTTTGTTATATGTGTAAAACCATCTTCAATGTCCTTCATAAATACAATGAGGTAATTATGAACGATCAGATATATAGACATAAGTAAAGGAAGCAAGCATTCTTTTGCATATTAAATAACCAAAACAAAGAGATTTTATGTCCAAGGAAAATAAACGATGCATTGTTTTCCCCTATTTTATGCCCTACCTATTCTCACAAAATCAGAAAATCAGTAGATTTTTCCACTGAACGATTCAGTTCTCCTAAATTAATAAGCCAGTAACTTCTCTTGATTTATTCTTCTGCATCAACTCAGCAGTTATGCTGCGTTTCTCATTTACTTTCTTTTTGAGTTGAGTGGATCAAATGAAAATTAAAAATACAAGCTCAGATATTAAAGCATTGTTCTTTCCAGCTTTTCTCCCCGCTTCTCCTCCCCCAGAGTTATGATTCAGGATATTAAATAGTATACTAATGACATCGGCCTGGATTTCAAAAGCGTTTTCTTTTCCAAACCCTTCGATGCCTTCTGCTGCAGGTCCAGCCATTTGAGTACATTTAGCCATTTAAACCAAGCACTTAGCATGCATTTTTCACCATCTGGTAGTACTTAATTGTTCTGTCTTTATTTACTTGCTATCTGTTTCAAGCTGCCTGGGGTATAAAGAAAAGAGCAGATGAAATTAAAAGGAATTCCTGAACCAAATCTGACAGTATTAAAAACAAAACTGAAAAGAAAAAGAAAATAACTCTAAAATGAACTCTAACTTTGCAACGAATTAATTATGTGCTATTCATTCCTGGCCCACAAGGGAATCAATTAACCTTACCTATAAAAATTCTATCGTTAAAGGTAAAGGTTCCCCTCACACATATGTGCTCCTTGTTCCCGACTCTAGGGGGTGGCGCTCATCTCCGTTTCAAAGCCAAAGAGCCAGTGCTGTCCGAAGACGTCTCTGTGGTCATGTGGCCGGCATGACTAAATGCCAAAGGCGCATGGAACACTGTTACCTTCCCACTAAAGGTGGCCCCTATTTTTCTACTTGCATTTTGTGTGTGTGTGTGTGTGTGTGTGTGTGCTTTCGAATTGCTAGGTTGGTAGAAATTGGGACAAATAATAGGAGCTCACCCCATTACGCAGCACTAGGGATTTGCTAAACTGCCATCTTTCTATCAACAAGCTCAGCATCTTAGCCACTGAGCCACCACATCCCTCATCCTATCATTACGTGCCATCAAATCTTTCTTGACTCCTGGTGCCTATCCCTGACTTGACCTGTCCCTGATGAAAATCTTCAACTATTCTTGGATAGTCCTTCCAAGATGCCTTGATCCCATCTGCCTATGTTATATAGTGCTTTCCTCTTTTTCTAAATCTAATTAAATAATTATTCCCTCATCCTTGCTAAACACATGTATTTTCCTAGTCAATCAACTTCTTAGATCACATGTTCCAAACTTCCTATGTTCTTCCTGGTACTTGGTATCTCAAGGAAACAATGACTATTTTTATTTTATTTTATTTTTTGAATAAACTGATTGGGTGTTCTTGCAGTTCATTGTGCATCTAGAAACTGCCTCCAAATCCATAATCTGAAGTTATTTATCTTCTTTCTCCCTCTGTTTCTCCAATTACACCAACCAACACTGTCTCCTGGGAAACCATTGTTTTAACTACTTGGAACTTTGTAGTCATAGATATATATGATACTTATCACTCATGACAGTGAGAGTTCTCACACATTCAGTGAAATACAACTAACCCTGATAATTAATTTCATCATTTAGCACATTTATTTTGAGATTTTAGATACAGGTCTCTTGTCATAGTTTTGACCACTAAGTAAATTATGTATCCTGCAAAACAGCTTGCCAACTGAGGAGACAGTGGCCCCTGTTCTCATGATCTTCATATTATTATTTATTTATTTATTTGTTTGTTTAAATTTGTATACCGCCCTACTCCCAGAGGGACTCAGGGCGGTGAACAGCCAAAAATAAAATACAATTTACATACAAAAGTTAAAAAACTATTTAAAAAGATTAAATTTAGGCTCGGAAATTTAAAACCACCAATTTATATAAACATTTAAAAACCCAATTTAAAACCAATTTAAAAGGGAGAGTTAGGCCAGCCCCGCCTGTTGGAATAGAAGCGTTTTTAGGGTGTGGCGGAAAGTGCGTAAGTCCTGAATCCTCCGTATCTCCGGGGGGAGCTCATTCCAGATGGCAGGTGCCCCCACAGAGAAGACTCTCCCCTTGGGGGCCACCAGTCGACACTGTTTGGCCGACGGGACCCTGAGGAGCCCCTCTCTACTGGTCGGTGAGAGGCTATTGGTGGCAGAAGGCAGTCTCGTAAGTACCCTGGTCCTAAGCCATGGAGCGCTCTAAAGGTGGTAACCAAAACCTTGAAGTGCACCGGAAGACCACCGGGAGCCAGTGCAGCTCATGCAGGAAGGGGGTCACATGGGAGCGCCACGTCGCTCCCATCACCACCCGCGTGGCCGCATTCTGGACCAGTTGGAGCCTCCAGGTGCTCCTCAAGGGGAGCCCCATGTAGAGAGCATTACAGTAGTCCAGGTGTGAGGTGACAAGGGCATGAGTGACCGTGCGTAACAAGTCCCGATCCAGAAAGGGACGCAACTGGCGAATCAGGCAAACCTGATAAAATGCCCTCCCGGCCACGGCCGTCATATGCCCTTCTAAAGACAGCCGTGAGTCCAGGAGGACGTCCAAGTTGCAAACCCCATCTGTGGGGGCCAATGACTCGCCCCCAATAGACAGAGATAGCACCAGCTGACTATATCGGGACGTCGGAAACCACAGCCACTCGGTCTTGGATGGGTTGAGCCTGAGTCTGTTCCTCCCCATCCAGATCCGTACGGCCTCCAGGCACTGGGACATCACTTTGAGGGCATCATTGGGGTGGTCTGGGGTGGAGATGTACAGCTGAGTGTCATCAGCGTACTGATGGTACTTCACCCCAAAACCATGGATGATCTCGCCCAGCGGCTTCACATAAATGTTGAACAGAAGGGGTGAGAGGACCGATCCCTGCAGCACCCCACATACAAGGGGCCTTGGGATCGACCTCTGCCCCCCTGTCAACACGGACTGTGACCGGTCAGAGAGAAAGGAGGAGAACCACCATAAAACGGTGCCCCCCACCCCTAACCCTTCCAACCAGCGCAGCATGATACCATGGTCAATGGTATCAAAAGCCACTGAGAGGTCTAATAGGACCAGGACAGAAGAACAACCCCTGTCCTGGGCCCTCGAGAGATCATCCACCAATGCGACCAATGCCGTCTCTATGCTGTACCCAGGTCTGAAGCCCAACTGGAACAGATATAGATAGGT
Source organism: Masticophis lateralis (assembly GCA_030761175.1). Taxonomy (NCBI): domain Eukaryota; kingdom Metazoa; phylum Chordata; class Lepidosauria; order Squamata; family Colubridae; genus Masticophis; species Masticophis lateralis. The sequence goes on along the minus strand of JAUDYJ010000001.1, from coordinate 193,418,164 downwards.
CGATTCATCCAGGTACTGAGGCAGCTGCTGCGCAACCCCACTCTCAACAACCTTCACAACAAAGCGAAGGTTGGAGATGGGACAGTAGTTTACCAACATTGCCGAGTCCGGGGAAGGCTTCTTGAGGAGGGGCCTCACCACCGCTTCTCTCAAGGTGGCAGGGAGGACACCCTCCCTCAGGGAGGCATTTATAATCCCCTGGAGCCAGCCTCGCGTAACCTCCCAGGAGGCCAGCACCAACCAGGAGGGACACGGGTCCAATAAACATGTGGCTGCGCTCAGTCTTCTCAGTATCCTGTCCATGCTCTCGGGAGGCACAGAGTCAAACTCTTCCCATATAATATTCTCAATTCCTGCCTCCGTCATCTCTCCTGGATCTACCCAGTCAGAGTCCAGCTGTTCCCGAATCTGAGCGATTTTGTCATACAGATACTGTACAAAGTCCTCAGCTCTACCCTCCAAGGGGTCCTCCCGCACCCCCTGATAGAGCAGGGAGTGGGTCACCCTAAACAGGGTGGCTGGGCGATTAGTTAGTTAGTTATTAGTTACGATTTCTTTAGTCTCAGTGTAATATTGTTCCAGAAAATTTATCTGAAATCTTATATAAGATTATATAATCTTTTTATATAATTATATAATATAAATTACACATCTCCTTGAGATATGTGGAGTTCCTCAGTGAGACTTTGTGAAAATAATTTATACTTGGATTTTTTGTCTGACTAACAGCAACTTTTGATGACTCTATTAAGCAAGCCACAGCCAATCATGATATTTGCCATTTATGATAGAATAGAATAGAATAACAGAGTTGGAAGGGACTTTGGAGGTCTTCTAGTCCAACCCCCTGCCCAGGCAGGAAACCCTACACCACTTCAGACAAATGGTTATCCAGTATCTTCAAATTTTCCAGTGTTGGAGCATTCATAACTTCTGCAGGCAAGTTGTTCCACTTATTAATTATTCTAAGTGTCAGGAAATTTCTTCTTAGTTCTAAATTGCTTCTCTCCTTGATTAGTTTCCATCCATTGCTTCTTGTTCTACCCTCAGCTTTGAAGAATAGTTTGACTCCCTCTTCTTTGTGGCAACCCCTGAAATATTGGAACCCTGCTATCATGTCTCCCCTAGTCCTTCTCTTCATCAAACTAGACATACCCAGTTCCTGCAACTGTTCTTCATATGTTTTAGCCTGCAGTGCCCTAATCATCTTTGTTGCTCTTCTCTGCACTCTTTCTAGAGTCTCAACATCTTTTTTACATCGTGGCAACCAAAACTGAAAACAATATTCCAAGTGTGGTCTTACCAAGGCATTATAAAGCGGTATTAATACTTCAGGTGATCTTGATTCTATCCCTCTATTTATGCAGCCCAGAACTGTGTTAGCTTTTTTGGCAGCTGCTGCACACTGCTGGCTCATATCTAAATGGTTATCCACTAGGACGCAAAGATCCCTCTCACAGTTACTACTATTAAGCAAGGTACCACATATACGGTGCCTGTGCATTTTGTTTTTCTTCCCTAAATGTAGAACCTTGTTTTTTTCACTGTTGAATTTCATTTTGTTAGATAGCGCCCAATGTTCAAGTCTGTCAAGATCCTTCTGTATCTTGAGCCTATCTTCTGGAGTGTTGGCTATTCCTGCCAGCTTGGTGTCATCTGCAAATTTGATGAGTTTCCCATCTATTCCCTCATCCAAGTCATTGACAGATGTTGAAGAGCACTGGGCCTAAAACAGAGCCCTGGGGTACTCCACTGCATATACTTCCCTCCATGTAGATGCAGTTCCATTGAGGACTACACGTTGAGTGCAGTTGGTCAGCCAGTTACGAATCCATCTGGTGGTGATGCTGTCTAACTCACATTTTTCTACTTTATCTAATAGTAGGTCTACTTTATCAAATGCTTTACTAAAGTCCAAGTAAACTATATTGACAGCATTCCTCTGGTCCACTAATTTTGTCACTTTGTCAAAGAATGCAATAAGATTAGTCTGGCATGATCTGTTCTTGACAAACCCATGTTGGCTTTTGGTTATTACTTGGTTTGCTTCTAGGTGTTTGGTGATTCATTGTTTGATTATCTTTTCCAAAATCTTCCCTGGTACTGAGGTCAGGCTGAAAGGTCTGTAGTTTCCTGGATCTATTTCTTTTTCCTTTTTTGAAGATGGGAACTATATCAGCTCTTTTCCAGTCCTCTGGCAGTACCCCTGTGCTCCAGGATCTTTGAAAGATATAATTCAGTGGTTCTGAGATCTCGTCTGCCAGTTCCTTCAGATGGTAAACACAATGTACAAGCATATACTGTACAATTAATTTCGGACTCTTTGCTTAATGGGTGAGCTGGAATGAATTATTGTGACAAATTTAAAGAAGATTAACTGGTGAACTGTGGCCTGAGCTAATTGAATAATACCTCTAGGGACCCTGGAGGAATTATTCCAGTACCACCTGACTATAGATAAGTGACTCAAATAATTGTGATATAGTATATACAGGAAAAAGAGGTGCCATTACTTTGTGTACTTCCTCCCTGTCCCTTCATTCAGTTATCAGAGTCTTCCAATATCAAGCCCATACATGATATAGTGTAGGAAGTTAGCACCCACCCCTTTCCTAGAAGAATGAAATATTTTGGGAAATATTAAAAAGGCAGGATATTATGTTTCCCTGGATGAGAAATGGAGAAGCATGTTTTAAAGACAAAGCAGCTCCCACCTTCCTGCCCCCACCCTTTTGTTAATGGGCCAGAGGCAGAAACTCAATCTTTGTCAATGGACCTCATCTGCAAGACAATGGGACCCATCTAGGACAGAAACTCACCACATGGCACCTGGGAAGATTACATCACCCAGCAGGGCTAGCTAAGACCCCCACCCCCTGGAAGTCTGACAATCAATCAGGATACTCTTTCTGGGCCTCAGGAAGTTCAAAGCCAGAGAGAGCATAAAACTCAGAGACTTCCTGTATCTGCCCTTTTCTGTTCAGGAACTCAAGCCATGTGATCCTATCCACCATTAAACCACTTTTCCAAGCAGTATCCATGTTTCCAATGTCTTTTTCCACTTGGAGCAGAACCCAGAACGATAATTCTTCCTACAATAGAAAGCTGAGACCTATAGAGCTAGAATATTGCAGATGCATGCGAGACTTTTGTTTATAATGTGGGGATTCAAGACATTTTGCACTAGTATAACCTGATCAACTTTACTACCCTGAGCCAAATGAAAAGCATAACCTTTGTAGTATGAAAGGTAACTCTGAAAGTAACTGTCCTAACTGCGCATAGCTTGTCTTGTAATAAAATGAACTCAAAAGGGGCGGGGGTGGTGGGCATTAGCAATCAATACCCTTGATGTTAGCTGGTATTTTTATTTCTATTTTCATTTTCATTTAATTTCCATTTATTTTTACTTTCAACCCTGGTTGATTCTGGAATCATACACAAATTCCTAAATTCTCCTATTGTATTTGTCTCCCAAAAATATAGACCCAGCAATAATGGGAAAAACTATTGATGGAAGATTTCTGCACTCTGGACCAATTTCTACATATATATCCCCTGTTCATCTTATTTTTTCCAATGAACCAGAAACTCTGCAAGCACTTTTACCTTGTTTTTTACCCGTTTCAGAATTAGGAATGGATTAGTTCTATAAATACAATCTGCATATTCATTAGAGTAAAGAAATAATTTTATTTGACTCCCAGAAATGCCAGACTCACAATTTGCAGGGCCTAAGGACCCTTCTTATCTTCTCATAAATTGTTAATACTTTAACTTCGTCTTTTCCTGAAATCTTCAATATTTCATCTCTGCCTGGTGCTTAGGAGTTTATCAGTTGTTTCTTGCACCTTATTTTCTTCCATAAGAAAAAAAAGGCACTTGATTCTGGCTGTTACTGTTACGCTGTTTTATTTTCAATCTGGATCTATAATAAACCTTCAAATCCTGATTATCTGGGGCCCATAGCCAATTTTAGGCAAATAATTCTAGTATAGTATATTCTTTCTCTATGCATGTTGTTCTTGTTCTACTCCTACTTGCATTGGATTTCAGTGTAGTCTCTTCATTTTCCTTTCATCTATTTTCTTTGATTCTATCTTTTCCCAGAGTACTCCTACTTTAGTTGTAAAATTTCCTGTGATTTGTCTAATCTTCTTATACATTTATCTCATTTTCATTTCCCCCCGTGTTTGTTGATGTTCTTGACTGACATATCGTTTCTTGTCCTTTGATGTTAAAAGTCTGCCTTTAAGTTGCCATATATCCTTCCTATTGCGCAAGGCATTCATCCTCCAGTTTTCCCTGGCTATTATCTTACAAAAATCACTTAGATCTTTTCCTCTTTGAAAATTTAGGAATATTTTCTTATTTCATTGTTCAAATTGTCTCTTGTCTCTTCCTATGGTTCCTCAGAGTTTCTTGTGCATAATTTAAGTGTACATGAATCCATTCCTTACACTGATCTTACAATCTGTCAGTATCTCCTGCTGGCATGCCTATACTTTTAATTTTCTGAGTTTAAATTGTGTATTTGACATTAATAGGTGTAGAGCTTGCATTTACGTTGTTTGAAGCAAATGCTAACAATGAACAAAGAATTCTTTTCACAAAGCACTAATAACCTATTGCCTCCATTATTGTATTTAACCAACCACATCTTTCTTTGTTACTTATTCCTCTATTTGTCTGATTTAGGCATTCCAATCACCTATTAGCAGCAGCCCATCAGGTCTAGATGTTACCTATATTATCTCTTGCAATTTGTCATAGATTTTGTCAAAGTCTTTTCTACCTTTGCATCTGCAGCAGAAGATGTAAACATTATCAATGTTAAAATATTAGGGGCATAACACTGATGTTCTCTATATATCCAATATAACTAATGCCGTGATTGTATCATTTACTGAATTATAGCTGAGTACACCCTTAGTTATGTCATTTTTAAATAGCATTGCTATCCCATTTCTCCATATTGCCTTATTATGGTGGGTTGCACAGTCAGCAAGATGTTTAGACTGGATTTGGAATTTTTATCCACCTATTGTGTCATTCCCAGAGACCTGGGAGAGACAGATATAGTTTAATAATAATAAAGATATCCTTGCAGCATAGTCTTATCTATGATAATTTATTTTCTATTTCTTTGTTTTGTGGTCCCACCAGTTTTTGCTTGTAAGTGATATTTCTTGCAAATATTCCAATGTTCCATTGTTGCTACTTTGTCATGCCATTGTTTGAAATGTCTGTTTGATAGTAGTAGTAGTAGTAGTAGTAGTAGTAGTAGTAGTAGTAGTAGAGAATATTATAAATATACCAAGAAGAAGGGTATTGATAGGTCAATGATGGATTTGCTAAATATTATATAAACTTAGAGAAATCTTCATCTTGGACTACTATTGTAATCTACAACATTTAAGTTAATCTAACTAGTGCAACCTGCTATTTCAATAGAAATGTTAATAATAGGTGTATTGTAGAATCAAAAAGTTAGTAACTAATACTTTGTTAATTAATCACTTAGTTACTGGCTGAACAATTTTTTCGTTTCTGTAGAGAAGCCATTTCCAGCACTTTTCATATAATTCTATGTTTATAGTAAACGTAGCAGCTTTTCAAAACTTTACTTTGTCTTTTAATAAGCATGCATCTGTTGATCTGTTTAATTATGAACTCTGGGAATAATTAACATTTATCAGGCACAAGATGAAATAGAAATGTATACTATCACCCAATATGTATACAGTTAGACTGTTAAGAAGACCAACCCAATGTAACAGCTAGTAAAAGCAAAATGGTATCTACTATCAGATGAGGAAGAGTGATTTAGTTATTAGTGATTCCAAGCCTGCAAATCAAAAGTCATATTGCTCTGTATTCTTATAATAAAAATCATAATAATTGAATAGGCTAGATGCCTTGCACCATTCCCATCTGTACTTCTCTGACTCAAATATTTCAAATGTTTCTGAAGACTTACCACAGAGCCTTCCAAGTTAGCTTCTAAGCCATCAGAATTGCTGTTACGTTACATATACAAAAGGTCCAGTATGCTTCACTTAGCCTGACTGATCACCAGGCTCAAATACCTCACATCAGAAATACTTTCTTCATAGAAGTTCTTATCAATGGTGTGTTTTGAATTTTTTTACTACCGGTTCTGTGGGTGTGGCTTGGTGGGCATGGCTTGGTGGGCATGGCTTGGTCAGCACGGCAGGGGAAGGATACTGTAAAATCTCCATTCCCTCCCCACTCCAGGGGAAGGTTACTGCAGAATCCCCATTCCCTCCTGATCAGCTGGAACTCGGGAGGCAGAGAATAGATGGAACAGGGACAGTCAGAGGTGGTATTTACCGGTTCTCTGAACTACTCAAAATGTCTGCTACTGGTTCTCCAGAACTGGTCAGAACCTGCTGAAACCCACCTCTGGTTCTTATTTTCTGCAGCACTTCCTGCATTACAATGCAACTACAGTACATGATGCTATAAGGTTACTTAGCCAGTTTAGGAAATGCCCCAAAGGAGAAGCAGCAGAATCCTGGGCATTTTTACTGTGGGGAAAAAAAATACAATAAAGAATCCACATTGCATTTACTCTACATTTTCAAAAGTGAGTTTAATTTTCCCCTACCCCTGGGGAAGAATAATTTCATTCCAGCTAGCATCGTTCTCACCAGGGATCTTCTGGAAGAGAAAAATCAAAGTCACTTCTCCCAGTGAAAAAAGAATTGCAGAATCTATTCAAATTTATCAATTCTAAATCCAATATTTTTTTTTAAAAAAAATGCACAAACTCCGGTATTTTGAGGCATCAAGGAACACAGTTTTAATCAGGATGTCACCCTATGCAGGTTTCCAAAGGATAATTTAATCAACTTCATCCACAAACTTCTATAAGATGAAAATATGCAAAATTAATTCCACTTCTTCAGTATCCATGGAAAGTAAGAATGATACAACAAATGTCTGAGCTCATCAACTGTTGAGCTGGCTGGCTCTGTTGTCTGAATAACTTTATTTTCCTTGTTTCTGATACATTATTTCAATGGAAATAATGCAAACGTAATATCCCTGTAAAGAGAGGAGTTACTTTGCAATGGTTCCACTTTTTCCTCAATAGGCAGTTGAAATCAGCAATGTTGTGAGAGGGAGAGAAATTGGCTCAGGAGTGCTCACTTGTGGGACAGCTGCAAGGTTCATTCTGCATTTTAACATTTATGAAACAATTTGAAGGTAATTAAGGGGACAATATCATCAACAGGCTGAGCAGGTTCATGATTCATGTATGCTACTGGATGAGCAACTGAGAGCCTTGTGTCTATAACTGATGTCATCATCGCTATTTGGATCACTGCATGGGAATGGTCAACAGAACGGTCCTGCTTTTGGTGGCTTATGCTCTGAGCCCTGCATTAATTCTCTATTAACCTGAGTGCAATTCAAAGTGCTGGTTTTAACCTTCAAAGATCTACATGGATTGGATCCAGAATATTTGCCAGTCTATCTTCTTCCATTTTGATCCATCTGACTCCTCCATCCCAGAAGAACTTTCTGGGGGTTCCCCATTTCATGAGATGAGAAAAGTGGAAGCTTGAAGATGCCCCAATTTTGGAAATTCAGCCACCTCCAGACACTATTTTTAATAGCTGATAGAAAGTCAAATTATACTGTATTAGAGAGTACAAGTTGATGGCACTGGTTATTGATTGGTTGTCTTGCATGCATTTATTTTGTTGCTTCTTTTATACCTATATCATAGGCATTTTTAAAGATGTTTTTAAACCAAGAATATTGTTTGTTGTAGGTCTAAATATAATTGATAAATTAAGCATTCAAATTTAATGAGAAAACAATTAACAAAGAATTAGCAATGACTAGCAAAGAATTTGAGTTTTGTATACATGAGTTTTAATTTGTATAACTTCCTCCTTTTCAAAAATTCTCTACCGGTAAAAAAGCAAAAACAAAAACTGGATACCATGTTTGTTTGAAATGGGTAAATTAATCCATTAATCCTAAATGGCCCCTGAACATAGATAAATAAAACAATTCTAAAGGGTTTTTTCCTTAATGCTTCTTATGAGAGAATTTTTAATGGGTTTATAAATATTAATACAATAAGCCATGTAAAACTATCTAATTAAAAGATGGGAGAGTTTTTATTAGCAGCTTGTAAAAATTGCTAATAAAAGGTTAATATTATACGACAGAGCTGTGTATCTTCAACTATGCAGATGTGTGAGCATTTAAAATTCTATCTTGTAGCAACACTTTTCAAAGCTAGTCTCCTTCCTTATCTGGAGCAGAAGAATGGATGACAGTCACCCTCACTTATTTGACAGGTTGAATAACTCTGTGAGGTTAGACACTATTAACCCCATACTGCATTATAGTTGGCACAAACAATTTGCATAGCCCTCCCTACCCCAAAAAGAAAATATCACATGTGACAGAAGTGAGATTTGAACAGGTGTTTTCTGGACATCACTGAGGCTCTTTGCCAGTATAGTAAAATACCAGTCATTAGTTTAATGGACAAGTTATTGACCTGGGCAACATTCTACACCTTTGGCAGTTAATATATATGTAGCAATTGAGTCCTTTTGGATTGAAGATTTTATGTTTAAATAGATACATGTTCATCTGATGCCTATTCTAGCATTCACCATACAAAATTATCAGAAGGAAGCTTACATAGCTAGTTTCCTAGTTCTGTCTTTTTCGTTTAATAAAGCTGTAGGCTTTTATACTCAATTTATGTTGTATATGTGCCTTCCTTTCAGCTGCTCTACCAAAAAGAGAGCTGTAAAACAAGCTTAATGGAGCTAGGATCTCTTCTCCAACACATTGTATTCACTGAAACTCCTGGGAGAAATCAGGTATTTTATAGCTCAGCTAACGCTAAAATAATGTTTCTTAGCTGCCTAGTGTCTTACCCAATAATCAGTCAGCTCAGATGTGGTAGCATAAACTTTGAAATATAGGCTCTATGCTTCCCAAGAAGTGGAATCAACCAAGGTGACTTGGCATTGCACAGGAAATTTACGTGTAAATTAATCTGGTTTTATTGCGCTGCAATCTGGTTTTATAGCAATGGGTATTATAAAAACAACATATGCAACTTTTTTTTGGAACATCCAGACTACTGAAATTCAAATATTGTCCCAAAGTTAATAAAAGGAAATCACAGGATTTCCTGTTTTCACCTTCATAAAACTCATAGTTCTCTCCACAGGCAAGACAGAAAAAAAACCTCTTCTCCTTTAATGTTCAAGCCATACTACATCTAAGCTTAATACACAGGATATACCTCTACCTTTTGAGGAATTAAAGAATTCTGTGTAGTAGGTAAATAAATATGCAGCCCTCATACCAAAGAACCCACTGAGCTATAGGGATAAGGGGCATCGTGTTCTTCTAACAGGAATCATAATTTATTTGGATTATTTATTTATTTATTTATTTATTTATTTATTTTTTATTTGTCAAGCACGTATAAGATAACAGATATAAATATAAACACAATGATGAATACATGAAATAGATAAATGGGGACAGTAGGACAGGGAAGGTGTGCTTATGCATGCCCCTTACAGACCTCTTAGGAATGGGGTGAGGTCAACAGTAGACAATCTAAGGTTAAAGTTTTAAGGGTTTGGGGAGTGCATTCCAGGCATTGACCACTCTGTTGCTGAAGTCGTATTTTCTGCAATCAAGTTTGGAGCGGTTTACCTTAAGTTTGTACCTATTGTGTGCTCATGTATTGTTGCGGTTGAAGCTGATGTAGTCATTGACAGGTAGGACATTGTAGCAGATAATTTTATGTACTATGCTTAGGTCAGACCAAAGGCAGAGTAGTTCTAAGTTGTCTAAGCCCAACATTTCAAGTCTGGTGGCATAAGGTATTCTGTTATGAGCAGAGGAGTGGAGGATTCTTCTTGTTAAATTAACCCAACTGCAGGGATGTGTACATTTGGAAAGTCAGGAGCATTCTCATAAAACAAGATAGTATAGAGGGAGCTTCCTGATCAATAAATTATTCCTTTGGTAGATGTGATAAATCAATCCCTAGCCCTAATCACCATCATCTTCGGCCATTCTTCCGGGATGCTTCCTGTCAACCAGCTTTTCTTTATTTTCTTCCCATTTGAGCAATCACCACACTTCTTCATCAATAAGCTACTGATGCTCACTATGCCTTTATGACTCCACCTGCTTGGAGTAGCAACCATGAACAAGAGGGTCTTTGCACAAATCCATCTTGTATGCCAATTGCCCCCATCCCTGGATCAGGAAGTTCTTCTCAATTTATTAATTACTTAGTTATTTCCCAGTTGGACTAATCCTTATTTATTGACCACAATTGAGACTTTCAATGTGGTCATTAGATAAGTGGTCACTAAGTGAAACTGCAACCATGCTTATGATCGTACTTCAACTTTCCTTTGCTTCACGGATTTATGAAGGTTGCAAATGCAAGGATTAGCCATAAAGTTACTTTTTTCATCATTGTTGTAGCTGCGAATGTTTGCTAAAAGAGGAAGTTGCTAAACAAGGTTCACCTATATTGCAATGGGTTCATGATGTGTTTGGAAGCTAGAGCTGGTGCAGAATCTAGCAGCACAGGGAGTTTGGGATATACAATGTATGTGCACATCACATCACTGTTGTATGACCTGCATTGGCCTTGAGGAGGTTTCTGGTTGCAATTTAAGGTGCTGGGTTCAATGAGCTGGAAATTAAAATCTCTTTAACAATTTTTTTTAATGACACTCCGATTCCATTGAAAACAAGAGAAGGAACTTATTCATATCATCTCCCAGCACTCCACTGATCTTGATTTAAAAAGAATTAAAAGAAGAGCTGAGGTGGCGCAGTGGTTAGAGTGCAGTACTGCAGGCTACTTCAGCTGACTACTAGTTGCAGTTCAGCAGTTCAAATCTCACCGGCTCAAGATTAACTCAGCCTCCCATCCTTCCGAGATCAGTAAAATGAGGACCCAGATTGTTGGGGGCAGTATTCTGACTCTGTAAACCACTTAGAGAGGGTTGTAAAAGCATTGTGAAGTGGTATATAAGTCTAAGTGTTTTTTCTATTAAAAGGGTGCCCACCCTGATTTAAAGTGCTTATATTGAGATTAATATTAAGAATACACATCTTGGTATGATCTATACCTGTGTCTTCCTTTAGTCATCTTAAGGCATCTGCCTACAATCCTCCTACAAGATGAAGCCTTTCTTTCCTTGTGATATAGTTCAACAGCCTTTTTTGAAAGGCTGGGATCTGTAACTTGAAAAAGAAGCCTCCAAGGCCTTTGGAGTGGTAGTACTAACAAACAATTGTAATGTGCTGGAGACATTATTACATCCATCAAGTGTGGTACAGCCATGCAGGCACACTACAACGATTTAAGAGTCGTTACACAAGTCATTCCATTCAAAAGAAAATAAACTTGCTTGTAGTCAAGAAAAAGGAAAGAAAATCTGCCTCTTGCATAGATATCAATGCCACATTAATATCAATATCTTTCAAAATATTTGTGTGATTTACCCCACTGAAGGCAAAATCTTTCACCAGTATTGTCCCTTAGAGATACTGCTGCCAAGCAATTTCACAGCAATCTTATTTGCTTCCTAATACATCAATACAATTATGTAAATGGATGGGATTTGTGGTTTCTACTGATTATATTAAATATTTGGGACTTATCCCAAAGCATTACTATATATGTGAAAATCAATATGTGGAAACTTTTTTTTAAAAGGTTGAACTGGATGATAATAGATGTTAATAAAATTCCTTTAAGCCTGTAGGGCAAAGTTAATGTTCATGCTACAAAAATGTATGTTCTTATAGGTATTCATATATTAATACTAAATAAAAATTTTCTTTGGGTTATTAAGTGATTTAGGACATTTATTTAAAACAATAGTTATCCAGGTTTCCTGTAGCTAAAGTGAGATTATGATTTGCAGAAGGTGATTTTATCTGATCTGAAAAAATACTGTGGGACAATATTTTATCAGCCACCTGTTGGTAAAATGAAAATATTATTCTCAGTAATAGAAAGAATTTTATTCTTTAAGACAGGGGTGTCAACCTCAAGGCCCATGGGCCATATCTGGCCCATCTGTGTTTAGATCTGGCCTGAAGGGCCGGCCTGGAAAAAGGAAAGGACTACCCCATGGTGACTCTGCCAGCAAAAATGTAATTTGGGGGGGGGGCACACGTAGCCCTCCCATGCTCTGTTTTCACTTGCAGATGGCTATCAAAACAAACTAAAAAAACAAAAGGTGAAATGTTTCTCTTTTTGCATTTGAGCATGCAAGAATGGACAGAAAAGGAGAAAGGGAAAGAGGAAAGACAAAGAAAAAGAAAAATAAGAAAAGAGGGGAAGGAAGAAGAAAGGAGAATGAAGAGGCAAGGAAAAAAGAAAAGGAAGGAGGGAGGGAGGGAGGGAGGGAGGGAGGGAGGGAGGGAGGAAGGAAGGAAGGAAGGAAGGAAGGAAGGAAGGAAGGAAGGAAGATATATTATAATAAGAGTGAGGGAGGGTCTCAGGGAAGTCCGGCCTTAGCACTTGGCCACCACAGGTGCCCCCGACATGAGGGACATCAAGCTGGCCACGTCCACTATGGTGATGCCTACCCACCCCAGCCCTCCGAAGACAAACACATCCCTGATGTGGCCCTCAATGAAATCGAGTTTGACACCCCTCCTTTAAGGACTAAGATGGAAACTGCAAGCGATTAGAACAACAAATAGCAGAAAATTTGTTAATTTCTAGGAGCGAGAAATTTTTGTAACATACTGGGACGTAAATTGAGTTTTGATAATCATGAATATCTAGCTCTTTGGAAAATAATCTATTTTGAAAATTGTTGATGGATTATTTTACTGGACAGCTTTGACAGAAGCTGAGATCATGACTTTAAATCAACCACTATGTAATAATTGTTTAAAGAATTTTTCTTGACTTCAAATTGAATTTGCTCTTCCCAATTCAGAACAATGGAGATATTTTCTGGTTAAGCCTGTTCTAACGGATTATCACAAAGCAAATGCTTTAACTGCCTCAAAGGCACCTTTACTCTCTTGCTTGATGAAATCCATTACAAAAATAAAATCTGTAACATATTTCTACCAATATCTCAATATTTTTTTTAATGGACATACAGTATGTGGGATATTTCAAATACAAACTAAACAACTAGAATTTCTGATAAAGCCACAGCAATGGCTTCAGGTATTTAACAATGTTTAAAAGTATTTATAGATTTGAGATTAAGGTTGGTTAATTCAACAAAAAAATATATTCAGGATATATTGGATCCCACAAATAATGTATTTGAAAGGCTGGATATAAAGGTTTTTTTATGCTGGAAATCTAAGAAATATGAAGACTCGGTATCCCATATGATATGATATGACTGTGATGGCAAACCTATGGCACACGTGCCAGAGGTGGCACGCAGCGCCCTCTCTCTGGGCATGCAAGCCATTGCCCCAGCTCAACTTCACCACACATGTGCCAACCAGCTGGACTTCGGATCTCTGACGTGCATGTGCAAGGGGCGGGGGAATTCAGAGTCCCATGTGCCCATGCACAGGAGCACACACGGGAGTCACGTGCACATGTGTGGGGGCCCCATAGGGGGCACATGCATGCATGGGGGTGGGGCGCATGTGCAGGGGGCACATACACATTGCACTTTAAGGGTTCAGGTGCTTTGGGCACTTAGTTCAGAAAAGGTTAGCCATCACTGTGATATGATCATATGTCATTTAGTAACTTTTGGGGATAGTGTATTAATGTACTATGTTAATGAACAGTTGTTGGAAATGTGTGATCTGTTTTGGAAACGGTAATATTTTCTTCTGATCAAAGAATGCAGCAATAAGTATTACTATGGCAGAGATTCTGTGGATAATGTATTGTTTATATTATAGTAGTGAATTCCTTGGTAAACCAGTATCTAATGATGCGTATAAAAAGTAAAAACAGGCTGCCTCCTCCTCCTCTTTTTTTTTAAAAAAAAACTTTTGTTACAAAAACTAAAAATATCAAATAATAAAAAGACTATTTTGAGTTGAATTCAACTACAGTGACTCCATGACTATAACATTTTCTTACGAATGTTAGAAAGGGTGTTGCCTTTGTCTTCACCTGGGATCATTTTTTGACAGCCTTGGGATTTTCGGATGGATTTCTATGGAAATACAAAACATGTGCGATCCTGTTTAATCTAAGCATATTTTTTATAAGCCACTATAAAGGTGAGGCATTTCACCCAACAATATCTTATTCATATTTGACTTCTTGCTGAACAGCTTTGCTTCCATCCGCTCACCAACAACATTTTTGCATATTTTCATTCATACTAAGCAAAATAAGCAATAACTGGTTTATCAGGCAGTTGACTCACTCATGCATGGTAAATGGCTTCTGATTTTTTTTTTTAAATAGAGTGAATCTTGCTCCACACACACACCCCCAAAAAAATCTGGCCCTAACTTAAGAGTTGGGCAATATGGCAAGAGACTTATGCTTCAAAACACTGTTATGAATTGTTTTGTTTTGTTTTCAGTCTGAAACAAAAAAATGGATATGACCTAAAGAATGAACAGGATGGGTTGCTAATGGCTTTGTTCTCAGACCTCACAGCCAGCCACTTCTTCTACCAAGTGCATGAGATTATTATGAACCTTTTTTAAATGAGTAAACATAATATTCTGGGGGGGAAAAGCAAGCTAAGGAATAGATATGTGGGTGGTGGGAGTGTTATCTACAAGGGCGATTAGTAAAAATAGGTTAATTTTGGCCCATAAGAATCACCTGCAGTTTCTAAATTAAATTAGGACCAGGCAAATTAGTGTATTTGAGGTTTATATACAGCTCTTGATCTTGATTCTGGCATAGACCCATGATAGTGCAGTGGTTAGAATGCAGTAGTTCAGGACCAACTCACTGCTCACTCAGGAGTTTGATTCTGAGGGCTCAAGGTTGACTCAGCCTTCCATCCTTCTGAGGTCAGTAAAATGAGGACCCAGATTGTTGGAGGCAATAGGCTGACTCTGTAAACCCCTTCGAGAGGGTTGTGAAGCACTTCATTAAATGTCTCTAAATGTGGATCTACAGATGCTCTGCAAATGTGAGCATGAAAAGCCTCTCAATTCTTCTGCAACTCAGATGAATACATGAATCAGAACACAATTCAAAATCTGCAAGCCCTCATGTCAGCCCTCCCCACAATCCCCAATATAATTAATTCTTCTTTTTCCTTGTCTTTCCTTTTTCCTTCCCTGAGAATCAACAATGTCCAGGGAAGTGGCCAAAAGATGAAGATGAAGACCAGGGAAGGGTCTTCATCTTGAGGACCCAGTTTGTTGGGGGCAATAAGCTGACTTTGTATAAATATAAATATACAAAAGTATGAAGGCTATTGCTTAACACACTGTAAGCCGCCCTGAGTCTCCGGAGAAGGGCGGCATATAAATCAAATTAAAAAAAAAAAAAGGTGCTCCTGCTTTTCCAATACTTTATCCTCATGATGAATCTGGGAGTTGAGATGTGCTTATCCCAATGGTTACTGCGATTGCAGTAATAAAAAGAAAAGAAAAAGAAAAAAAGCAATATAGAAGAACATTCACCCATTCCCATATCTACCCCCTTGCTTTCTTCTGTACTTTTTAATGCCAGATACACAATAGTGAAATTACCACTTACTCCTAACTTTATTTTGATAAGCACAAACACTCCATTGATATGCCAACTAATAAAAGCAGACGGGAGCTGAAATCCAAAGTATCTGGAAGATAGGAGGTTACCTACTTCTCCTGTAATGCAACACACCAGCCACTCTTCTCCTCTGCAAAGTGTTCTTCAAAAGGCAGCTTATTAAATATTCATAATTGAAATCACAGAATGCAGAATGTTTTTCCTCCAACCTTTATCCAGAGTATGTAAAAGGAAACTTTTTTTTTTTCAATATACAGCAACCATGGCCAATTTGTACATTCTGGCTCATTTCCAAACCTTTCCCAGCCTCCTGTGAGTTAATGGTAATTCATATATTTGCAGCCCATATGCAATTCACAGCCAATATATGTTGGGAAGCCAAAGGTTATTTCCTTGCAATATCCCAACCGCCTCATTTTTAGATCTCGTGGTAAATATTTCATGATTTGCTAGTTTTCTCTTATTATCACGTAACAAGAGAGTACCAACCAGAGTTCCAATTGCATCAAAAATGCAATATTGTTACTTACCTCTCCGCTTGTCTTGGTGAGCAAGCATTTCAGGGAAGAGCTATTAAATTTGGTTGATGAGACAGCACAGTGGCTGACAACACCTTTTTTCCCTCCAGCTTATTTGGAAACATATAAACAATGATGGTACGTGCAGTGTTTTTGTATGGTTTTTATGTGATTTTTATTGTACTTAGAGTGTTGTTTCGTTTTGCTTTCATGTTGTTTTTTTAATTGTGACTGCCCAGAGTCATATATTTGAGATAGGTAGCTACATAAATTGAATAAATAAGTAAATTGTACTTGCATTAAAGATTGGTTACAGCTTGTATTTGAATCTCAGGCACAAATCATGTATAGCATCCAAGACTGCCAATTCATCAGCATCAGAAATGAAACCATAGTTTTGGCATCTACCCCTGATGAGAATAGCCAGAATGTTCAAGAACAAATTGGAGAAATGTTGGAAATGTCATCAGACCCCAGGATCATATTACCATATGTGGTGGACATGTGCAGAAGCTAAAAGATATTGGACTAAAATCCACACATGGTTGGAAAAAATGACAAAGAAACACATTGACTTTAAACCAGAGATATTTTTATTAGGGATTTTACCAGAAATGTATAATAAAGAACTGAGATATTTAATTCTGAATGTTTTAACAGTGGCTAGAATTGTATTTGCTAAAAATTGGAAAAAGAGAAAATACCTATTGATGAAGAAATTATTAAGAAAATTATGGAATGTACTGAAATGAATAAATTGACATTTGAAATTAGAGAACAGGAAGACAAACAATACTATTTGATATGGGATTTGTTTTATCAATGGCTAGATAATAAAACATGGAGATGAAGTATGAAATATGAAATTAAGGTAAAGATAAAATATATGAAGTTTTTTCTTAAGGGAAATAAGCCTTGGTTAAATAATTGCTAAATGAGAATAATAATATAAAGTGATATATAAAGTTGCTAAATAAGAGAAATTAAATAATTTGTAACCTTAGATATGGGATTAAGCACAAAAGAATCTTAACCAATCGACACACTGTCTGTGATTATATTGAAAGATGATTGTTTTTATGTTTTGTTATGTTTAAAAATAAAAAAGAAATTAAAAAAAGAAATGAAACTATACTTTGTACAATAACCAGGATGAAAACTTAGCTTATCTTAGTTTATCCTATCCTATCCTAGTTTATCCTATCCTATCCTACCCTACCCTAATCTACCTTACCCTACCCTACCCGATATCTGACTTTTGCACTCGTTATAGTATGAACACCAACTCAGGAACTAAAGAAAGAAAAGAAGACATTATTGCTTAGGGTTGAAACAGTCTTTTCACACTATGGGATTAGTCTTTCCAAATCAAAACCAAGAAGCACATTTAAACAGTGAGTGAGATGCAGCAGGAAGGTAAGGAAATTATTGGGTTGCATGTGGATTTATAACAACAATCTTATGACTGCATATTAATGTATTATCCAGCAGAATCACTGAATAAGTGGAAGTACCTGTAAGATTGCTTCAGGAATAACAATCTTTAACTGTATCACTTACCATTCATGTTTATACCCATATATTCCAGGGTAGGATGGAGAGGCCCAAACCATGAAATCATTGACATGCACCACACTGTGCTGTTTCTGTTGCTGCTACATTATCCTGAGGGAATGCAGACAAAATTGGACCATATTTCCAGACTGTGTGGAAAGAGCCAGAAAACGATAATTTTCTTGGCTGCTTTTTAATACACACTCAAACTGTGACTGGTCCAAACCTGAGCAACTGACAGCTAGGAAATCACACTCCTGTTTTGAAAACACAAATCCATTGTTTATCTTGCATTCTTTGCCAGATACTCATCTCAGAGTGTTCTCTTTCCTTGCCCGTATTCTTGCCTTGTACTCAAGAATAATTAGATTTTTTTTTCAGTCCCTGACTTCCAACCTAGTGTCCTATTAGGTAAAACAATAGCAATAAATGTCTGTGTTGCAAATCTTCAATAATTCTCTTGAAAAATGAGAGAAAGCAAGCAATGAAGAAAAAGAAGAAAAAGTACCAGAAAAAGAGATTCTGGAACAGGGATGTGTTCTACTTACCTTTACTATCAATTCACAACAGGAGCGCACGTATGTGCTTGCTTTGCTCACGCGTGCACTTCTGCGCATACGCAGAAGCTTCTGCGCATGTGCAAATAGTCAGTTATGATGTCCAGGCCACTGGTGGGTTGCCCCCGGTTTGGACCAGTTCCCATCGGTATTAAACCCGGTGGGAGGCTCTGCCCACCACCCTGGATGTCATCATAGGCAATCTGCGCATGTGTGATCCCATTGCGAACCAGTAATAAAGGTAAATAGAACCCACCCCTGGACCAGGTGGGTGGGCGGAGCCTTCCACCGCTTTTACTACCAGTTCTAAAGAACTGGACAGAACCAGGAGCAACCCACCAGTGTTCTGTAATGGATGGAAGGAGCAGAGCAGAGCACAGCAGAGCAGACAGAGCAGAACATAACAGAACAGAATTCTTTATTGGCCAAGTATGATTGGCACACAAGGAACTTGTCTCCAGTGCATGAGCTTTCAATGCACATTCAACAACAAAGGATAGGTCATAGATCATAGATCATGCCTACAATCATTATCAATGTGATAAATCATAGATACCAATAGGAGAAAGTATTAGATGAGAAAGAACAGAAAAATAGAAGGAAGGAAGGAAGGAAGGAAGGAAGGAAGGAAGGAAGGAAGGAAGGAAGGAAGGAAGGAAGGAAGGAAGGCCTTTTAAAACATATAGTTCACCATTTCTCACAATACCATTTACAACAAACCAATAATATCGTTGCAGCTTTTAAAACAACTAAAACATCTTTTTAATAAAAGTTCCTAAAACAAGCTATTAGAGGAGCTGAAAGAGCTGCTTAGTTTTGTTATCATCAGTGAGAGTAAGCGATTTTGTCCTGACTTCAACAGAACTTGACCTCATTCAATCTCTATTGGCTTCCCTTACACTGCACAGTCCCTAAAAGCATTTTAGACCTCAGGTTCACTCAGCTTGTAAGTGAGGCAGAAAAACACAATAGTAGTCAAGTTTGTATTGCCTCAAAGAATAAAATGTTTTGATACAATTTGTCAAAAGTCAGAATGATGCTTTAATGGTCAATTTACTTTAAACGGTTGCAGTTATTGCCATGCACAAAGCTTAGTACAGAAACCATTTTTCACAAGAATGTACTCAGATGGATTTAATTTGCTAATATAAACAGTATCTGTATTTTCTTTGCTTCCCTATTTTATCTAGATGTTATAAAACAGTATCAACCTTTTCATATTATCGGGATCTGGTTGCAGTTCAATGTGTCCAGTATCATATAAATTTTTAAAAAACGAAAACCATATTTTAAAACCACAGAAAGAATTATTTCAAGCTGCCTCAATCTCTACAACACCAAGAAATTGAAAGGTAACTTCTTGAGTAAGAGAATCCTCTGGGAATCAAATACTTCTTGCCTCCTTTTCTCACTAAAATCTGGAATTGTTCTCCACTTCATGCAGTTGGAAATTTTATCCAAATCATCAATCACATAACAAGCAGGAGAACACTAAATACTAGGTAAACAATCTCCTCACAATTTAAAGTGAGGGCAAAATGAATGAGCAAAGGCAAGTTTTTATGAACAAAGCTGCTGCAAACCGGTGGTGGGATTCAATTTTTTTTTACTACTGGTTCAGTGGGTGTGGCTTGGTGGGCATGGCATGGGTGGGTGGTGATGGCAGGGGAAGGATACTGTAAAATCTCCATTCCCATCCCACTTTAGGGGAAGGTTACTGCAAAATCCCTATTTTCTCCCGATCAGCTGAGACTCGGAGGCAGAGAATAGACGGGGTGGGGCCTGTCACAGATTGTATTTACCGGTTCTCCAAACTACTCAAAATTTCTGCTACCCCTTCTCCAGAACTGGTCAGAACCTGCTGAAACTCACCTCTGCTGCAAACTTAAAAAAATAAGCTACCAGTAGTTTTGATATAGCTGGTTAATATTTGCCAAAACAGAAATAAAATCTGGTTCTAGATTTTAGGAAATCTAGAGCTGGTATGACTCAGCTCTATCAGAAATCTTTTCCAGGAGTCCTATATAAAAGATTTTAAAGGATGAAAGAAAACTGGCATGATAAATATGATAAATAATTGCTTCAAAAACACTATGGTAAAAGTTACACGAGGGTTATAATTATTTCCACTAACAGCTCAGTTCACCTAATTAAAATTTATATTGTATTTTGAACAACACAGCTAATCTAACAAAAACTTATCTCCCAAATAGATCCAATTTTCTTGATTTATATTGATGATCAGAATGTTAATGTTTCTAAAGTGATATTTATTTAATTGACTCATTAAGACCCATTGTGGACATGAATCATTAAAATAAGAACTTCCCAGAAAACAAAGCAAGTGCTGGAAAGGGTGAAGGGAGTTTGCCACGCAGTTTGAAAATAGCAAAATAGGTCTGATGGCCCAAGATAAAATACCCTCACAGAAAAATTGGGGTCAAAGCCTTTCGTGCGTAGCAGATAAATCCAGAAGCAATTTAAGACGTTCTGTAGGCTCAGGGTAAAAAATAATTGATATTTGATCAATGCTGGTGTTGGA
The DNA here is from genome assembly GCA_030761175.1 of Masticophis lateralis. Classification (NCBI taxonomy): domain Eukaryota; kingdom Metazoa; phylum Chordata; class Lepidosauria; order Squamata; family Colubridae; genus Masticophis; species Masticophis lateralis. The sequence goes on along the minus strand of JAUDYJ010000001.1, from coordinate 193,397,257 downwards.
AGAAGCCTGGTTTTGGGAGCACTTACTGTAGAAAATCAATAACCAGCAACTTTTTAAACATATCTAGCATAATAAATGATAGCAAATGAAACCAATCCAATATAACAAAGGCTAAACAGTAAAGCACAATAAAAATTGTGGCCAAAAAGAGCCATGCACAGCATTTAATGGAAGGGTATGATTATTTCTTTCCAGCAGATAATGAATATAAAAACCAGCCTACTTGTGTGAAGATCCTTATTTAAGCCACCTCCTGAATGAGCTTGTATCTGGAAAAAAACATCCCCTTGCTCTGGACAAGTCATCAAGAGTAGGACACTAATAGATGGGATTCACACAATCATAATTTTATTAAAATTATTATTATGCCAGGACTATTTGCCAGGACAGAACAGTGTGAGGGTATTTGGAAACTGAATGTAGAGGCAAACAGATTATTGTCAATAGATTAATGTTTAATAAGTAGAAACAGCCTTTATTCTGTATTTCAAAATTTTATTCTTCATACATTTATTAATGGTTGAAAGATAGACTTTTATTGTTTTTATCTCTTAAATCAGTTATATGCAACCCAGAGTTGCTAGGAATCAGACAACATATAATTTAATAAATAAATAAATGATAAAACAAGAGATAACAACTGGGGGCAGCCCAGTTCCTATTAGCAGCTTTCATTACTCCTCCAATTGCTGGACACTTCCCTCCATGGTCATTCTGTTCAACTGGCACAATCAGGCACAAGGCATCTGATATGAGGACTACTGAGGCTTTACAAGTCCAGTAAGATCTCCAGACTGTGGACCTTCTTTCAGAGGAGTGAAGCCCACTAATGGTCAAAGATGGAACTACATTCAAGCACAGGCATCAACAAGAGCTTCATCTTGTAGGGATTTGTTCTAAATCAAGGCTGGAGGCAACAGGACTGGGGTCAAAACCAGTAGAGTGGTCGTTGGAGCAGCATGATCAAAGCCTTTCTTTCTTTCTTTCTTTCTTTCTTTCTTTCTTTCTTTCTTTCTTTCTTTCTTTCTTTCTTTCTTTCTTTCTTTCTTTCTTTGTCAAGCATGTATAAGATACAAATATAAGTATAAACATGATTATGAATACATGAAATGGATACAAATAAATGGGGACGGTAGGACAGGGATGGTAGGCATGCTGGTGCACCTTACAGACCTCTTAGGAATGGGGTGAGGTCAACAGTAGATAGTCTAAGGTTAAAGTTTTGGGGGTTTGGGGGAGAAACCACAGAGTCAGGTAGTGCATTCCAGGCATTGACCACTCTGTTGCTGAAGTCGTATTTTCTGCAATCAAGTTTGGAGTGGTTTACCTTAAGTTTGTATCTATTGTATGCCAGTGTATTGTTTTGGTTGAAGCTGAAGTAGTCATTGGCTGGTAGGACATTGTAGCAGATAATTTTATGTATTACGCTTAGGTCAGACTGAAGGCGGCGTAGTTCTAAGTTGTCTAAGGCCAAAATTTCAAGCCTGATGGTATAAGGTATTCTGTTGTAAGCAGAAGAGTGAAGTACTCTTCTCGTGAAATATTTCTGGACTCACACAATTGTATTAATGTCCGATATGCAGTGTGGGTTCCAGACAGATAAGCTGTATTCAAGAATTAATCTAGCAAAAGTTTCGTATGACCTAGTTTGCAGTACAAGAAGAAGAAGCTATGCAAGATTAGGTTAACAACACTTAATGCCTTTTTGGTAATGCTGTTTCAGTGAGCTCTGGCACATAGATCGTTTCAGATGAATACTCCAAAGAGTGAGGGTCATCTATGAGGTCATATCTCCCCAGCTTGTATTTGGTGTTCTGATTTTTTTTTTATTTTTTTTGCCAATGTGTAAGACAGAGCATTTGTTGGTTGAGATTTGGAGTTGCCAATTGTTTGACCATTCTGACACATAGTCAAGTCTCTTTGTAGGGTAGCAGCATTGGTCGGTGGTGTTGAATAGTTTTACATCATCAGCGAAGAGAACGCAGTTGCTTATAATATGATCGCAAAGGTCATTTATGTAAAGTATAAAGAGTGTGGGTCCTAAAACGGTACCTTGGGTGACACCACTGTTAACAGGTGCAGGGTTTGATAGGGCATTCCCTATTTTGACTAGTTGTTGGCGGCACAAAAATGATTTAGGGCTTGGATATGCTGCTTCAACAACCATCCTCCCTGTTTCTTAAATGTTTCCTCAGAATATTTATTTCTAGATGTTTAAGAACATTTAAACATTAGGTAAAACTGCAATTTTATATAAATTTCCACAATACATTGGAACCCATGGGTAATATGAAGCTTTCTCTACTTAACAGATTAGTTTGATATTTTACCATAGATTGTACCATATCTTTAAATCTTGGTAGATGGGGGGGAAGTGGAATGCCTTATTGTCTGCAAGATGTAATGTATCATCAAGCATATAATACAAGTTGTTTACAACTCCAGCAGATTTTATGCTTGAAATGTCCTTGAAGACAGATCAGGGCTTCAAGTATCAAACTAAATATTGTATTCAAAAGTGGTTGAACTTTATTTTCCATTTGTTTTATTTATATTTGTGATTCTTCATCCCTGAAGCATATGCAATTATAAGAACATGAATATGCTTTAAATGCATCTGAAATCATTGTGATATTCACAGATTGTCAATTTGATACTTTAAAAATGCCCCCAAATATTATTTCTTCTGGTTTCTAAAAATAAAATGATGCATTTAATTGCCACCGTAGAAAAAAACAGAACATTAGTGAAACATGGAAAGATATTGCAACTGGTCCAGTATTACATTTTTTTCTGTTTGTTCAACTGAAGATTAAAATAATAAAATATTACCGTATCAACTTGGGAAGAAATCTGAAATAAAACTGGAGAAAAAAATAATTGCCATATATAGCTGCTAAATTAATTCTAACATATATGCTTTCTGCAAACAGAAATTAAAATTAACTATAATTAAACTAAAATCTCCAGCCATCATTAACTGACTCACAGCATATATATATTTTTAAAAAATCAATCCATAAACGTTCATAAAAACTGTTATCTTCAGTAGAAACATAATGATTAATAAATGCAATACAAAAACCAATATTGAAAACATCCTTCTAGATTATTTATTCCTTTTTTTGCTATAAATTTTGTGGCTCTATTAATTAGTTATTAGACTTTCAGCAGATTTTGTATTTTTTAGTAATGAAATACTGTAGGTGCGTAGGTAGATGGAATCTGTAAGTTCTCTTTATTACAAGCAGAGATTTTATTATTGTATTTTTTACATTATATTTTAAATTTTCATTAATTACTTTCCTTGTTTTGCCACTTTATCTATCAGCTCCAAATCTCACAATGTATTGTATACTATTTAACTTGATTTTTGGGATGGGTCATACTTCCTTATGGTTTCATCACATTGATGGAAGATATATACCAGGGGTGTCAAACTCGTGTTGTCATGTTGTTGTCGCATGATGTATTGTGATTTTTTTCCCTTTCCCTAAATCAGGAGTGGGTGTGGCCAGTGCATGATGCATCCGGGCCAAGGGCCGCAAGTTTGACACCCCTGAGGTAGACTGTCCAGAAGATCTGGACAGATATTTCTGGATCCACATAGAAAGAAAAAATAATAATATTTTCAAGAGACTTGTAACTTTTATTTAATATTATTGAATCAACAAATATTATTGTTTGGGATACAGATAAAGGATAAGTCTAGATTTTTCCTCTCATCATATTATTAAATGTCTATTTTTATGATGACGAAGGTACTAAGAACTTTGTTCATCATAGAATTTGTTGAGATTACAAGATTTTATTATTAAGTGGACAAAATTAAGACCTCTCTAGTCTTTTCTACACAGTACTCTATCATACTTAATTGGTTTCAGAACCTTCAAATAAACAGCACAGCAATAAAAGAATTATACAATCAAGGGGAAAAATTGTGAATCTTGAAATAATTTTAAAATCTCATAATTCAAAATTCTAAATATTTGTTAAGCACAATTTACAATCATCTAATGAAATACACCTCAATCTGAACAATCAAAAGATTGTATGAATAAATGAATGCAAATTTGAATAAAGTTACAGAGATGGAACATGAGAAATCCAATGGAATATTTGAAGAATTTACTTCAAATATTATACTTAAATATAATTGAGGCAAGATGTTTTGCTGTTGGTACGTTAATTCAGTTCAAAATTGCTAAAATTAGAACCTCTTTTTCCCTGAAAATGTTGGTAATGTAATGCAATGAAGAGATTGGATCCTTCTTCCATATGCAGTGGTAATATTGCAAAACCCAACAATGTTGAGAAATTTTCCAGAGTGGAATGCAAGAATTTTTTTTTAATGGTAAAATCATTCCACCCTGATATATTTTTATTACATTTTACTAAGCCACATTTTGAAAAATAAGCTGAACTGGCATTATATATGTATTAATACTTGCAAGGATTATATTTGCTTTTCATTGGAAAGACCTTTGATCCCCTCTACGAAAGAATTCTCTATAGAAAAACTGCATATTAAAAAAAATAAATCTGATGTACAATTAAAGCTTTTCTGAAACCATTTTAAACTATAATTTTATATATGGAATTGTGCCACATCTAAAGTTTGGGATTTAGAGCCTAAATTTAGATTTGACATACAATAAAAACTCCTTTTTATGAGAATTATATTTTGTAATCCACAAAATATAATCTACTTATATATTATTTCCAGTATTTTCTTAATGTATTATCCATATTTAGCCATATTTTGTATTTTTCCTCATTGTTCTTAACTGTTAAATGTTTTTAAAAAGCAACAGTGACATGTTTTGACTAATAATTGCATATGGAATATTTCATAGTGCTTAAGTTTTTAAAATTGCAATATAATATATTAGTCAAATGATAGTTTAGATGTGTTGGTTATCCAAGATGTGTTGACTATTTTATTTAAATTGTTTTTTTAATTATTATAATTGTTGTGAGATATATATGCATCATTCTTTATACCAGGCTTTTCCTACAAACATCCAAGATGTTTGACAGCCATAGTTCAGTGAAATCTCATTCACTAGTTTCTAGGCTTTCTCAAACATCAAAGCAGCATTTTGCTGTCTGTTTGGAGATTTGGGAGAGACTGAGATAGATCTATTTCTGGCTTATTTGCCTTCATCAGTCAGCCACGCCCCCTTTTCATGACTCCACCCTGTAACGGTCAAATATTTATTATATTTTATTTTTGTAGGTTTTTATGTGCATCATTCTTTATGCCAGGCTTCTCCTATGTAAATCAAGATGTTTCACAGCCATAGTTCAGTGAAATCTCCAAATAGACAGCAAAATGCTGCTTTGATGTTTGAGAAAGCCTAGAAACTAGTGATAGATAGATAGATAGATAGATAGATAGAGAGAGAGAGAGAGAGAGAGAGAGAGAGAGAGAGAGAGAGAGAGAGAGAGAGAGAGATAGATAGATAGATAGATAGATAGATAGATAGATAGATGTCTATTTTCTTACTTTTCGTAGGTTTAATGTGTGTTTTTCCTGTAAACCAGGTTTTTCCTACGTAACCAAGATTTTTCCAGAACCAAAATTGAGTGAAATCACATTCACTACTTTCTGGGTTTTTTCTCCTTCTTTTCATTCTGGCAGCAAGCAAATTTTGTCTCCCACAATGCAGTACAAAATTTGCTTGCTGCCAGAATGAAAAGATGGAGAAAAAACCCAGAAAGTAGTGAATGTGATTTCACTCAGTTTTGGTTCCAGAAAAATCTTGATTACGTAGGAAAAACCCGGCTTAAAGGAAACACACACACACACACACACACACACACACATTTCAATGAAATGAAAATGTTCATTTTAAATAGATTAGATTCACAAAATATAAGCAAAACTTTTACTTAGGATCTCTTTTCTTAGCCTTTCCTTATACAAACAACAAAAATAATCTAGAACTAATAAATAATGTTGATGAATCTTCCAACAGACCTCGGCAGTGTACAAGTCACAATTTATTTAATTGGCTATAATTAATCAAGATCAGAAAATAAATTAAGCCAAAAGGCTTAAAATCACATAAAGCAGCGAATTAAAATCAGATCTCATCATTTAATATGTTATGCAAAGCAACCTGGGACTTCAAGACTGATAATACAATGCAGTCACGATTAAAGAAGACAGATGCATTAAAATCTGAACAGAAACAGTATATCGGTTATAGAATAGTTAAATTATAGTAACTGTACAATATTATTTTAAAAACATTAATTGGGATTAACTTTGCCTAGATTTTTCAGAAGGAGCATAGATTTTTTTTCACTTATAGCAGTTCCCTCAATCATGACAACTCTTCTTTTAATGATACATCCAACAATAAAGAATAATCCACTCAGCTATCTTATACTGTTCAAAACACAGTATTTAAAATTTAAGTAATTACAGGACAAACACTTAAGTATTTGAAATTGTCATCATTTCATAGGAGATAAACAAGTAATTAGGTCTTAAAACCACAATATAAAATATTGAATAAAATCTTCCAAATGGCTTGCTGCCAAAATTAGACAACCATTTCTCCTTTCTACACACAATTATGAAGATTCTTACTTTGATGTGACATATATGTAGCAATTTCCATAGCAACTTAAAGATGGATGGAGGGGGGAACACCGAGACAAGAAAACTTTCCTGTTCAAGTTGTGATAATCAACTACCACAAAACTATCTTTGCTAAAAGACAGTGGAACGTATTGCATGATTTGGAAAATGAAGCTTCCAAAACATTTCAAGAATGGGACTTGAAGGATGGTGTGAGGTAGTCTTGATAAGAAGGCCTGGCACAGCCAGCAGCTGCCTCACACAAGTTGGGGACACCTGTTATCAGCTGGAGAAAAAACGACAAAGGGGTAATGGGGCACAGCAGATCCTGTTTTGTGCAAGGTAATGGCAGGATTTGAGGCTTTGCAAAATGGAGTTGGTATGGTGGGGCAGGGTGTGGGTCTTGAGACAACATTTCACTGTGGCAGTGGTATCCTGAGAAGGAAGCAGAGATCTAATCAAGGAGATAAGCAACCTGAAATTAAGGAGAAACTTCCTAACAGTGAGGAAAATTAACCAGTGGAACAGCTTGCCTTCAGAAGTTGTGGGTGCTTCATCACTTTTTAAAGAAGAGACTGGACAGCCACCTATCTGAAATGGTATAGGGTCTCCTACTTGCGCAAAGGATTGGACTAGAAGACTTCCTTTCCAGCTCTATTCTGATTGAAATTGAGATCTAAGGGTAGTGGCAAGTAACTCGATTTCAAGTCCAGCCCCAACCTCAGCACTGCTGCTGCTGATTAATGCCACTGTACAGGGCATACAATGGTGGGAAGGGGGAAATAGTGTGGGGAAAAATGCAATGCCTCTGCGGTCATTAGGGTGGACTGCCAAGCACCAAATTTTGATCATATTACTGCAGAGCTACTGCAACAATAGTAACTCCAGGCACAGGTCTTGATTCCATTTTTTCAGCACCGGCATAATTTCAAACGCTCACTGAATGAATGATTATAAGTTGAAGACTAACTATATTTTCTTGACCAGAAAAAGAATCAATAAGTAAGAATTCATTTCAACTTCCTCTTGTGTCCAATATAGCAAACTATATCTAATGGAGCCAAACAAGCCAAATATAGTGTCATAATTATAGCTAGCTGCATTTTAATTCTAAAAAAGCTATTAAACAAGTTTTTCCAATTAAATGTAAACAAGATTTTCCAATTCGATGGTTAAATACAGCTCCTTGATGCTACCAGTTCACTCATCCAGAGAGAAAAATTCAAGCAACTGCTATAGCTCATGAAAATCTCAATTTAAGAAATTAAGGTATGAATGTCTATGTATGTATGAACGCGGCCAGTAAAAGCTTGATATCTAAATAATGTTTTCAATGAAAAAGCAAATACTGACTATATATTCTTACCTGGTAGACATTTGCTTATGGAGCCACATCCAAAGCCATAGAAAGTAGAATACATTCCTTAAGGTTATAATAATTAATTTGAAAATATAATGTTGTCAATCCCTCTTCACTAGTTAATAGCATCTGCTTGGCAAAAGCTTAGCTTCAAGCTTTGAGAGATACTTGAAGATATATACTTGAAATGATATTGTTTTTTTCTGTCAGTCAAACAAAAAATTGGATTAGATACAGGAGTGGCTTTTGTATTGGTTGCTTTATTAGAATTTCTGGAAGCATTAATTTCAGTGAGTCTGCAAGAATTACAAAATGTATGGATAGGACAAGGTAACTGATTTAATCAATCAATCAAGTATACATATAAAATTGTATAAGCAACTCACAACTTTCAGGTATTCTTGAGCTCCTAAACCCAGGTTAATCTTTCCCAAACTATGTTCTCCAGATAGTCCCAGGATGAATAGCTACTGCAACCAGGAAAAATTGGGGAAAACTGCCTAAATTCTGGCAATATGTATGTAAATGTACTGAATGTATTAAACAGACTGGACAACAAAATCTTGCAAATTTATTTGACACTGGGGATTAACTGGGCCTTAAAGGAAGTTCTGGAAACCAATGTTTCAGGTGCTAAAAGTTTATTTTATGATGCAATAAAACTCATCCCCATGTGGATCAGGACGGTCCTTAATTAGTTTTATATGTCCTCTATTCATATATAATTCATATATAACATTTTTACATAATATATGTGTGTGTGTGTGTGTGTGTGTGTGTGTGTGTGTTTTCTGAGGTTTTCGTGGGTGTTTGTATGTAGGTCTTTGGTTATTCGGGTCTTCTCCTGCGTAAAATTGGAAGTGTCTTGGCGACGTTTCGACGAAGTCTCATTCATCATCTTCAGGCTGGTGTTTTCAGCTTCATGCTTCTTTAGTCTCCTTAGTCTTCCAATGGGCAGCAGAAGGTTTGATGGCTGCCAGAAAAAAAGCCTAGAAACTAGTGGATTGTGATTTCACTGAACTAGGGTGCATAAAAATCTTGGTTTACGTAGGAAGAATCTGGCTAAAGAGAAATATATACATACATACATACATACATACATACATACATACATGCATGCATACATACATACACACACATATGTAAATCACCTTGAGTCTTCAGAGAAAGGCGGCATACAAGTTGAATAAATGAATGAATGAATGAATGAATAAATGAATGAATGAATGAATAAACAAACAACTGATATAAGAATATATATTCTTTCATTTCAAGGTTCATTTCTTGGTAATCTTAATCTGTTTTTATTAATCTGATTGTCATTTGGAAGTCACAAAATCAGTGATCTGAGAATGGAAAGCTAAACATAGATTTTCATATCAGACAGCAATTTTTAGCCAGTTTTTTTTCTTTGTCCTTTAGAAATTTCCAACTCTTCCGTTGTAGTCTACAAGCTAAGCTTCATTATTTTTGCTTCTAGAGCTTGTTCTGAACGTCAGCAGGCAGCTGCCTGCTAAGTCATTTAAAATATTTATTTTCGGTGCTGGCGAAACTCATAAAATCTGTTGTCAGGAAAGAAGAGCATAAACTTTATATATTTTTCTTTTAAAAAAAAACCAATGATGCCCAGCTGAAGACTAGCTCACCTTCAGAGGCAAACTTAAAGCTTTGTACACCATAAAAATATTAAAAGTCAAAGGAATAAAATCACTCAGCCACATAGGTTAAAGGCAGTCAACTAGCATATTGCTGAAATGCTGGCTGTGATGACCTGACTAGAACCATCATGATAACAATATGAAAGGAAGAAAACAATAAAAAATAATCAGCTGGCTATGGAACTAGTAAAGACGTCAACCTACCACAAGCTACACTATTATAATAAACAAGGGATGCTTATGTTGAATTTATTATGTTGAATACTTTTCAACGGCTCTTAAAGTACTGTCTTTTTAGAAAGTGGGGTGTGTATCTTGAGATGTATTTGTACAAATTCTTTAAAAAAAAAAACTTTGAAAAACAAAAGCACAAGAAAGCCATAGCAGATTTTCTGTATTTTATTGTTGACTGTTGACTGAGCCTGAACCACAAATAAAAAAGTTTTATGGTTGAGTAGGGCTTTTGAAATATTCACTCCAGTTTCTTCAATAACATCACTTACTGTTAGATTTTCCAAATGTACTCCATAAAATTGTGGCTTGTTTTCAGAAGCATTTCAAGTATTCGTTCATGACAAGAACAAAAATACTAATCAAAGATTCTAAAGGTAGCTTTCAAATAACCAGATTTTTTTTTCTGATGACAAAGCGAAGTCTTCCACTGAGCATTATCACCCTATGAAGAGGATGAGAACAGCATTACTTCTTGACTTTAAAATCTGCTCTAGCAGCTTTCCATCATATAATCTGTTTTAGGTCAAAACCAAACAAATACTATTTAAATTGGATAAGGTTTTGTTCAGTTTTATTTTTAATAACATAAACAGACTTAACCCAAATGATCTGTGGCATGACATATAATCACTTCCAAAGAGAAGGCATGCTAGGCAAAAAAATTAAATTTGATTTCATGTAACTATAATTACATTATTTTACTCTAGGTAATAATATCTCTGTGTATTCACCATTTCTTCCTTTGATCATATTAATTATACTGTGTCTAATCTAGAACCCAACATTTGTAAGACAAATGTTAGCTTTTTGTTGTTTCCTGCAGGACAAAATTTCTTCTGCTAGTAAGCAAACTGTGTAAGAAACTTGGGAAGCGTTTACAGCACCTTTTTAGGTGCCAGATAATCAACTTAGTTATTTTAAGTGGCAAAACAAAAAAATAATCTTATGCATACTCAAAGCAGCATAATTTTGCTTTCCATCTTCTTTTTCTAAAGACTCTGTAATTGCTCTGGTCTGACTGAATTTCTGGAGAAAACCAGCTCTTTATTGGTATTCATATTAAATAATATTTTTTTTAAAAAAAACCAGCCAAACTATTCAGATCTTAGAACTACAAGTTAAATTAAGCAGTAGTCTAAGACAGTGTTTCTTAACTTCGGCAGTTTTAAGATGTCTGGACTTCAATTCCCAGAATTCATGCTGGCTGGGGAGTTCTGGAAGTTGAACTCCAGACATCTTAAAATTGCCAAGGTTGAGAAACACTACTCTAAGAACTGTGGTTCATAAATATGTCAATGCCTAACTAAGGTATTAAAAATAGATGAAGAAACGAGAGTCTCTTAACTTCAGCTGTTTATTCTGAACTGAACTTGCAAAGCTTCTGGTTGTTTTTTTCAGAATTTGAGGTTTCTATGTGCTTGGAAACTGTAGAAATAATGTAAGAGGAGGAATCTCAACTCTCAGATGATATCAAGAATATAGTCTAAGGCTAGGAGGAATAAAGGGTGCAGTTCTGAAGACTCCCTCTGAAATCAGGGTAACTCAGAATTAATCACCCTCTGAATTGTTGGGTTGGTATGTGGGAAAGAGTCCTTGGGAGACTAGGCCAAGAGTTGCAGCCAAGGGAACAGTCAAATAAGAGACAGTATAACCCACAGCTGGATAGTTGGCAGGGAAAGACACTCAAAAGGGAGTCTTCCTAGTTTCTTGGGTTTTAAAGAAAACAGGTGAAAGAAGTAGCCAGATTCTGCCAAAGCAGTTTTACAAAAATGTAGAACTTATGTGGTTGTCATTCCTATCCTGCAAGGCTGATAATTGTCTTTGGAGCTCATTTAGGCTTGTCAGTCCCAACAATCTGAGTCCACAGTCCTGCCGTGCTGTGTCTTCGCCTGACCATTACGCAGTCAAAAGACCCTTAGAAGCAATTCTTTTAAAAAAATGAAGACGGTGAACTCTCCTGCTGCTTCAAATGTTGTGAAGGTCTTGTTTTTTTTAAAGTAAAAACAAAACAAAACAAAACCCAAGGTCTCTTTCTCTCTCCAGTGGGTGTATCTTTTTTTACTTTGAAAAAGTTCCTGCATGTAATTGGAGCAGCAGGAAGGCTCATCGCCTCTATCTTTTTTTTTTCTTTTCTTTTTTTTTTTACAGTCATGATATGACCAGATCACCTTTTTTGGTACCTGACCTTTGCAAAGTGAAATAATTATTATAAGAAAGGAAGAAAAAAATATATGGAGACAGGAAGCCCTCTTGCTGTTCTGAGCTTGTGTGAAGCAGAGATGGATTTCAGCAGGTTCTGACCAGTTCTGGAGAACCAGTAGTGGAAATTTTCAGTTCAGAGAACCGGTAGTAAAAATTCTGACTGGCCCCACCCACATCTATTCTCTGCCTCCCAAGTCCCAACTGATCGGGAGGAAATGGGGATTTTGCAGTAATCTTCCCCTGGAGTGGGAAGGGAATGGAGATTTTACAATATCCTTTTCCTGCCACGCCCACCAAGCCATGCCATGCCCACCAAGCCACGCCCACAAAACCAATAGTAAAAAAATTTGAAACCCACCACTGGTGTGAAGGCTTTGGTGACTGGAAAGATGAGGTCTCCTCTCTTTCCCTTCTTAAATTCCAAACAGGATTTACACACACAGAAGAGAGAGAGAGAGAGAGAGAGAGAGAGAGAGGAACTGCTGTAGTAGAATTATTGTTTGGCACAGCATTCTTTATAATAGCAATGTTTACTAGAGCTTGAGGCTCCCCATTTGTGGCTCCATTTCTAAGGCCCCTAAGTCACACTGCTGCAATTAACAATGCAGGTTTTGTTATGTAAGCAGGAGCTGCAGGGAAATATAAGCAGCTGCCATACAACAGAGGGGAGGGGGGAGTTTCCCTTGAAAAGCAAAGTGCAACTTCAGGGACTTTTTCCCCCCTGCTCTTTGAGGATCATGGGAGAGATACGAAAATTTTAATATTATATTAACTGTAATACAGCCATTTAAATGACATCAAATTTGGCTTTTTCTGTGTGTGTGCTGACAACAACTAAGCACCCTCTTCCCATCAAGAGGGTGGATATTTATGATAGGCTGCCACTAATCCAATCATTCCTGACTGTCCTCTGACAATTTGACTCTCCAACCTGTCCTCCCAAGGAGAATTGTTACATTTTTTTTCCATCTCAAACTTCCTCCTTCAGTCCATCTCTAGAAAACGGAAAGGAATCTTGAGTGGTAATTATTCATTAGGAAGGAATAGAAGACCAATAATCATTGCAAGAGAAGGGAAGGAAATTAGGCCTTTAAGAACTATTTTTCCCATTTCCCTCGTTCTTTTCTAGCTTATAAAGCTGTTCAGCATATAAGAAGGAGATATTTCTACCCTTAGACTGCTTATCTCTCATGTCTAAAGTGGCAGGAAACGATGACAGCCTAAGAAATCCCTTTGCTTACTTTGACTGGGATGATGACCAGATGTCATCTCCAGACTACATTCAACACAACATCTGATGGGTGGATTATTGCCCCTTTTATGTGGCTCTCCCATCTGTCTAAGGGCTGTGTCAGTATCTTTCTTGTCCTTTGAAGTCCTTGGTAGAATCAGGGATCCAATACTGGTGGTTTCTATTGACTACCTGGCCCCTTCTTTGCTGACTCCCCCAGCAGCATGTCCACTGATAGGTCAAAAAACTTTCTTGTCATTTGGATTAGAAGGGAAAACTGGCAGAAGACTTGTCAATTTTACTGGTTAAAAAAGAAAAAAGAAAGGTGGAGAGTTCACCTTTCCATTGTTGAACCTGTCAAATATAAATACATATTTCCAGTCACTTAAGCCTCTGTTCCCAAACTTATTTTGCATGACTTTGCTGCTCATGAATTTTACTCAAATAGTTCTAGTGCTGCACACAGGACCAGGGGCTACAATGAAATGAAGCGATGAGCAGCACTGCCTGTGCCAAGTTAGGACAGAAAAAAAACTTTTATCTGTAGTAGGAAAAGATGCACAGAGATTGTCTTCTTGGGGGCAGATAGGGGAGGAATTTTCTCCCCTATGAAACCATTAGTCCATGCTATGCTGATAGCACAGATAAGCCCCAAGTCTATCATTCAACTAAGTATGGGGCTTAATGTATGCGTGGTTTTTAAAAAGCAATAACAGTATGAATCCAATAAGCTTAAACATTCTTTCTTTCTGAAATTGTGGTTTTTTTTTTCCTCCGAGCTTATTATTTTTATCACTTACACTGTCAAGGTTTTTAAGGACAAAAGGGCAAAAAATATACATACCCACAAAATGCAGAAAGACAAGGCTAAAAATAAAGGATTTAGAATTGCTGGAACACAAAGGCTTGTCATTTGCATGAGGAAAGAAGATTGAGAAGAAAGTGTTTTAGAAGCCATGGTATCCAGTGTCTAATAGTATTGTAAAGAAGCTAACACAAAGCTTCTCATTACTGCATGAATTTTAATCTTGCTTGGAATGGCTTTTCTTTGAGTGGGAATCCATATCCAATCAAACCACACTGCTTTGTCTGAGTCATCACCCCTGACAGAAGCATATAGTAATTAGAGCAATAAAACATGTCATTTTGTGCCCGTTCTTCAGTTTCCTTCCGTTGTAGCAACTTGAATGTCAGTACTGCACTTTCAAAATAAAGCAAGGACTGGGATAAAGAAATATGAGGGAGGGGAATAAAATACAGATGTTGACTTTAAGTGGTATCTAAAGTTGCATGGGACAGATGACAACCAGAAAGAGTAGTAAAAGGTAAAGGTAAAGGTTCCCCTTGCACATATGTGCTAATTGTTTCCGGCTCTAGGGGGCGGTGCTCATCCCCGTTTCAAAGCCAAAGAGCCAGTGCTCTTTCCGTGGTCATGTGGCCGGCATGACTAAACAGCAAAGGTGGTCCCTATTTTTCTACTTGCATTTTTTACATGCTTTCGAACTGCTAGGTTGGCAGAAGCTGGGACATGTAACAGGAGTTCACTAGGGATTTAAACCGCTGAACTGCTGACTTTTCAATCGACAAGCTCAGCATCTTAGCCACTGAGCCACCATGTCCCTAGAAAGAGTAGTAGAGGACGTTAAAGGGAGGGTTGTTTGGGTGATGATCCTCAATCTGGAACTGAATGAAGTTATTTAGAAATGATTTGGGCTGAGCACCCTCTGGGTATTTGCAGTTAATCTCTGAGACAAACTGCTTCGCTTTTCCCAAACACCTATGGTGTTACCTTTGCATACTTCTATAGCAAGGAATACCCTACCCTTCTTTATTTAAGAATTCCTTTTTTATTTAAGAAGGCTTTATTTAATACAGAGGCCTTAATTAACTGACTACTGCTAAAGACATATCCTTCTACTTAGAGCAACTAGGAATGTTCCACACTCAAAATCAAAGAGAACCATTAAGCCAGAGCCTGGCTTTTCCATAGGATTTTCTTTCCAATGCAGTTGTTTCCCCTTTCATTTCTGCTTTTATCTTTTCCTCCTGATTTGCAAATCTTTCTCATCTGAGCCCCTGTGGCCAGCTCAGACTTTGAAAATAATCAAATAGAACAGGGTGCAGTTTAAGGTCCTGACAAGTACAGAAATGTTTTAACGCTGGAGGGATTGGTGCGTGGACCATCTGCTGCCTTGGTGATTCTCATGATGCATGTCAAAAGAGAATATGCATAACGGGGGTGTTGTTTTTGTCTGTTGTTTTCTGCAACAACCAATGAGAACTACTGTTCCTGCTGGACATGTTTTAGATGATAATTATTTCCATGTGGAATATGACAGGGTGACCTACTTCACTTCAACCCCATGAGAATGTCCCTGTAGAGAATTTTCATTATTGGCATGCTGCTAGGTAATATGTGCCATGTAATTAAGAAAACATCACATCGTAAACAAACATGCTGGGGAAGCTAGAAATTAGGAACAGAAAAGCCATTCTTGGCTGCATTTGTGTACATCCAGAAATTCGGGGGAAAAAAGACCTTCAGAAAAGGGGATTTGAGGTTGGTCTTCACTTTTGCAGTTTGGGAATTTATTTATTTATTACAAATTCCTTTATGCTGCTTCAATCATTCTGACTCCAAGCAGACAATAAGCAGCAGAATATAAGAATATAACAATTATAAAGGAGTCAAAAGTTATCCATATATCAATAAAAAATATAATCTGCAATCATCTTAAGGTAAAGGTAAAGGTTCCCCTTGCACATATGTGCTAGTCATTCCCGACTCTAAGGGGTGGTGTTCATCTTCATTTCAAAGCTGAAGAGCTGGTGCTGTCCGAAGACATCTCCGTGGTCATGTGACCAGCATGACTAAACGCCAAAGGTGCACAGAATGCTATTACCTTCCCACCAAAGTGGACCCTATTTTTCTACTTGCATTTTTTATGTGCTTTCGAACTACTAGGTTGGCAGAAGCTGGGACAAGTAACAGGAGCTCACCCCATTACGTGGCACTAGGGATTCGAAACGCTGAACTGCCGACCTTTCAATCAACAAGCTCAGTGTTTTAGCCACTGAGCCACTGTATCCCAATCATCTTATATACCATCAATCAGAAAGAAAATTCAGCACATGTTCAAATACTCCTGTATCATTTCCGAAATGCCTGTTGCAATAGCTACTTTTTAAAAAGTTTATTAAATATTAATAAATATTTAAATATGGGCACACATACTTTGATCTGATGGGAGAACAGTTCACAGAAGGGAAGCTTCTGGAGAGAATGCTCACCTCCGAATTCCCTCTCATCCTCTCTCATCAAGAGTGAAGATTCTCAGCAAGCATTCTCTACAGGCATACAGAAATATCTCTGAAGACAGAAAGATGGTGGGTTCCTGCACAGTCATTGATCAACATTCAGAGTATCAATGATAATACAAAGTAATTTCATCATAGGTCTTGTTTTTCAAGTTTTTGTTCTCAGTGGATAGGATAAAATAAACCTTGAGTATCATCTTTCATCCTTCCCCAGAAAAAAAAAGTCTGGTTTGTTTCTGAAAAGTCTACAAAGTGGCATTGGATTTTCCTTCCTGTTTACACATGAGTATATCTACACAAACCCATAGAATGAAACAGGCCTTAACATGCTCTGCAGCGCTTCCGAGACTGATCTTGCAAACATGCAACGTCATCTAGTTACATGGTTATTCGAGGAAGCATTGCAAAGGAAAACCAGTGTTTGCAGAAAGTTTGTGCCACTGGGAGCTTGTAGAGTGGGGTGGGTTTCTTTAAAGAAAAGAAAGAAAAATGTGTAGTTCAAAGCACAGGAGAAGAAAGGGAAGAAAAAGATGTGAGCCCAGAAAGCTTGTAGATTGGCAAAAGCAGAAATATTTTTGAACTCTTGAGGATTTACACCTGGATATCACATTATAAGGATGAGGTGGCTCAGTAGCTAAGACGCTGAGCTTGTCGATTGAAAGGTCAGTAGTTCTGTGGTTCAAATCCCTAGTGCCGCATAATGGGGTGAGCTCCCGTTACTTGTCCCAGCTTCTGCCAACCTAGTAGTTCGAAAGCACGTAAAAAATGCAAGTAGAAAAATAGGGACCACATTTAGTGGGAAGGTAACAGTGTTCCATGCACCTTTTGGTGTTTAATCATGCTGGCCACATGACCACCGAGATGTCTTTGGACAGCGCTGGCTCTTCAGCTTTGAAATGGAGATGAGCATCACCCCCTAGAGCCAGGAATGATTAGCATATATGTGCAAGGGGAACCTTTACCTTTACCACATTAAAAATCTGCTAAACTAGAATCCAGTCCTCAAACACAGAAAATAACATGAAGTAGATTTACACATACTTACCAGTCTGCCATTCCAAGTACACTTAAAGAAAAAAAATCTCAAATCCTACCAAAGGTTTAGCAAGTCCATAAATGTTTTCTGGATTTTCACTTCACATATTTGATAGGCCAGATAAAGATCTTTCCCATCTGTGCTAGTCAGGAGTCTTCTTATTGGAAACAATTGGATTGACTGACATTAATTGTGGTCTGACTTGGGCCTACCCCTACAGCAACTTGATTAATCTAGCTCAGCTAGTAATATATAGCTCTAGGATTAAGAGAGAGGTGTTTCAAAACAAATAAGAAAAGCAGTATTGACTTTAAGATATAGAGCCACTCCTCATTTAGCAATTACCTTATTTGGAAACCATTCACAAATACAACAACAACAACAACAACAATAATAATAACAACAACAATAATAATAACAACAACAACAACAACAACTCCTCCGAGGAGCTCTACCTTGTCGTGGTGGAGGGGCTTGTGTGCTCTAGTGATCCTAAGGGCTATGTTGAACAGGTGCAACCATATCAGACAGATCTTAGGTGAAGGGCCAGACAAAATTTGCTCCACAACCCATTCAAATATTGTGAATACGAAAAAATGAAATTTATGCCAGCTGAACCGTCGCCCGGATTAACAAGGGTTCCATTGGATGCTATGGCTCCTGGGCATTCTACGCAAAATGAGTTACAGGGCTCAGCTCCCTCTGTTAGGCAACCAGGACATGGAGCTGAAAAGCTACTGGAAGAAAAACCCAAAAAGCGAAAAATCTGGACTAGGGAAGAAAACATTCTATTATGGAAGCTTACTATCAGTCTGAGCCAGCAAAACATGGATTTCAAAAATGAATGTATCAGATTTGGAAGATGAATCATACGGACTGTGACACCAGTGAACAAAGGTTAATGGACCAACAACGTGTAATCCTAAACCACAAATTTTTCACTACAGAAAATTAATAGCAATAGAAGAGAAAGCAATTAATGGTCTGAGTACATCAATAAAGAAGAGTAACATCAAGAATGATTTGCAAACTCAAAAGCAAACTGAGGAAGAAAGGGAGGAAGAGGATACTGAAATGGATGAAGATAAAGAACAAGGAAGCACTGAAGAACAAACACCAACAGATAGTGCTCAATTAGCCGAAAAAATAAAGCATCAAATGGAAGATGCTGAAAGAACACGTTTGCCAAAGTTAAACCAAGTGAATCAGAAAGAATTGAGAAATGTACTAAAAAAGGTCAATGAAGCTGTGCAAACTATTTGAACCAATACATTAGTCGAACCAAACCAACTGATGTATGCAGCAGCCATCATAACCACCAAAGAACTGGGGTTGAAAATACAAAAGATCCAAAGAGGCAAGAAGGAGAAGCCTAAGTGGAAAATTGAAGATTGAAATTGAATTGAAGATCAAAAAATTATGTGGAGATTTGAGCAACTTGAAGAACCTAAGGCAAGGTCAGCTAAAGAACAAGCAGGTCAAAAGCAGCCTGGAAGCAAGATACGATTTGAGGAATAAGGAGATTGCAGTAGTAATTGAAGAGCTGAAGCAGAGGGCTGTTGCCATTGCTGAAAAGATTAAAAGGTATGAAAACTGAGTAACTCAGTTCAAGGAAAATTCACAGTTCAGAGCAAATCAGCACCAGTTTTATAAGAACTTAGAAAATGGAGACAGAGTAAGAACAAATGAAAAGCCTGATAAAGAGAAAGCTCTGAAATTCTGAAAGAATTTGTGGGAAAACAACAAGAAGCACAACAGAAATGCAAAATGGATCAAACAGGTTGAGGACTGTATTAAAGTGCATAAAATGGAAGATGTGAAAATAACAAAAGCAATGGTGCAAAGACAGTCAAGAAAAGTGAAGAACTGGAGTGCACCTGGACCAGATGAGCTGCATGGCTTCTGGTTAAAGGCACTTACAAGTGTGCACAAAAGATTGGCAACCCAGATGAACCAGACCCTAAAAACACCTGAAAATGATGAATGGATGACAATTGGAAGGATATTTTTGATCCAAAAAGATAAAGAAAAAGGAAAGGACCCTGGAAACTATAGGCCTATCACCTGTTTGCCAACAATATACAAGCTTCTTACTGGTATCATTGCAAACCAGATCTATGGATTCCTGGAAAGAAATAACTTGCTTCCTGTAGAACAGAAAGAATGCTGCAAAAACTCAAGAGGAACAAAGGATCAATTGCTGATTGACAAGCTAATGCTAAAGAACACAAAGAAAAGATGAACCAACCTGTTCATGGCTTGGATAGACTATAAGAAAGCATTTGATTCAGTTCCCCGTAGCTGGATCAAGAAATGCCTGGAAATCTTTGGCATCAGCAGCAACCTACAAAAATTCATGGAATCTTCAATGAAACTCTGGAAAACGAAATTTATGGCTAATGAAGAAGAACTGGGTGAAGTTGAAATTAAACGAGGCATTTTCCAGGGTGATTCCCTTTCACCCCTACTTTTTATACTCTTAATGCTACCACTGACAATCATTTTGAAGAAGATGAACTGTGGATATGAACTTGCAAAGAAAGGACTGAAAATCTTGCACTTGATGTACATGGATGATTTGAAGCTGTTTGGTAAAACAAAAGCTGAACTGAATTTATTAATTGAAAACACAAAAGAATTCAGCCAAGACATTGGTATGCAGTTTGGAATTGACAAATGTGCAACAATAGCAACCAAAGCAGGCAAGATCATAGAAGAGGATGGAATAGAACTAGAGAATGAAGAAATGATAAAGGCAGTAAAATCAGAAGAAGGCTACAAGTACTTGGGGATTTTAGAGGCCTCTGACTTAATGCATAATAAAGTCAAGGAATTAACTTCAGCCAAGTACATTTGACGAATTCGTAAGATATTAATGTCCAAATTGAGTGGAGGAAACATCATAAAAGCCATAAATACCTGGGCTATACCTGTGATTCGATACTCTGCAGGAATAATTAACTGGACCCAGATTGAGTTAGACAATTTAGACAGAAAAACAAGGAAGCCTATGACAATGAATCATGCCTTGCACTCTAAAAGTGATGTTGACCGATTATATTTATCAAGAGCAGAGGGTGGTCGACGACTCCTACAAGTAAAGTAGACTGTGGAAGAAGAAAAACGCAGCTTGAATGATTACATCCAGAAAAGTGAAGAACCAATGATTAAGGAAGTAAATAAAGGAGGCCTTTTAAAGACAACTAAAACAAAAGCAGAATATAAGAAAGAAGTAATTGAGCAGCAAGCTGAAAATTGGAAAAGCCAAGCTCTGCATGGCCAATGCTTGAAAAGTATTGAAGGCAAAGCTAACCAGAAACTAACATGGAACTGGTTAAGATCAGGAGTACTGAAAAAAGAAACAGAAAGCTTTATTTTGGCAGCTCAAGAACAAGCCCTAGCCACAAACTGCATGAAGGCAAAAATTCAACATGTTACCACCAACAGCAAATGCCGCCTCTGCAATGAGAAAGATGAAACAGTTGACCACCTGATCAGTGGGTGCAGCAAAATTTCACAAATTGAATACCTACAATGCCATGACCGCGTTGCTAAGATCATTCACTGGAAATTGTGCCAGAAGTTTGGATTTGAGTACAGCAAAAACCACTGGGAACATCAGGTTGAGAAAGTTTTAGAGAATGAGAAACTCAAGATCTTGTGGGACTTTAGGATTCAGACTGACAGGCACTTGGTCCACAACACACCTGACATAACAATAGTTGAAAAGAAAAAAGTTCATTGACATTGCAATACCTGGTGACGCATGGATTGAAGACAAGCAGCAAGAAAAAATCACAAAGTACCGGGACTTGCAAATTGAAGTTGAGCGACTGTGGAAAAAGAAATCATGTGTTGTCAAGAAGAAGAAGAAGAAGAAGAAGAAGAAGAAGAAGAAGAAGAAGAAGAAGAAGAAGAAGAAGAAGCCATGCATATGACAATAACTCATGCTGGAATGAAAGTATCATTGCCATAGCTGTATAAAATAAAGCTGTACTTTATCTGAATGAGACAGTAACAACCAGTGATCCTACCTTCCCCCCTCCCTTTTTTTCTCCCCTCAGTGGCCAATTTGCTCAATGATCTAATTGTTGGAATGGAACTTGGTTACTAAACAAGGAGTTAGTGTATATATACAAATAGGTTGTTTATTCTAATACTTGTATTAGCCCTTTTAAATTATGTTTTTACAGCTGTTAGCCGTAAACTAAAGCCCAGTCAGAACTGTGTCTGAGACAGGGAAAAACATCCAATATAAAACCCTCTATCTTTTCCTTTTTGTATTATCCCTTAGTCTGTATGCTGATTATTCAGGTATTCCCTGAAGTACCAAGAAACTTTTTTTTCCTAGTGTAATAAATCATTTCTATGGCAGGCCACCATTCAATTTTCTTTCCTTCTTTCACAAACTATAGACAGCTCTATCACTTTGTGTCATTCAAATATATGTTCTGCAGCAAAATGAATCTGAAAATCTAGACAAAACCACTTCCTAAAAACCAATGCCTCCCAAATTTGTGTAGCAGGCTGATTGTGTTTGGTAGCCAGACCGATAATTAATTCTTTAAACAGGAGGAGCAACAGATACTCAAAGGTTGCTTTTATATTTTTTAGAAAATTGCCTTAAAATATATAGCTGCAACCAGTAACATTTTATGGTATTTCTGAAGTATTTCTTAGGTTAATTTGGGAGACTGTATTTATCTGTCATATCCATATTTCCTGCTATTTGGCTTGTTTGAATGATAACACCCTGAGACAGACAAATGCATTTCAAGATTTTAAAAAAGTTAAATAACTTATTATTATATTTCTACTGCATAAATTGATAAATATAGAATGCCCCTAATTCTCATTCTCTCTCTCTCTCTCTCTCTCTCTCTCTCCCTCCCTCCCTCCCTCCCTCCGTGTGTGTGTGTGTGTGTGTGTGTGTGTGTTCAAGAGCGTGAGGATATTACTGTTTTTACTGTTCTTCCATGCAGACATTCCAAAAATGCATATATATGTTCCTCACTGAGCATGTTTGCCTCCTAGGAAAATCGCAATCATCGTTCTGTTTGAGTTTTTTTACTGATATCATATAACATTGTGGTTAGTGCAGATTCAGGAGACAAGAAGAAAAGATTGAGTTAAGGTGACAGTCATCTGAGAGAATTCTTCTGTCTGTAGATTATCCTATATAAAATGCAATTTATATAGAAAATTTGAGGACCTGTGGTTTTGAGCCAGTGGCTGAAACATATGACTTCCAAAGTTGCAACCCAATTAGTTGAATGTAGAAGAGAGAGGAGGGGAGGGAGGGAGGGAGAGTGGGAGAGAGGGAGGGTGTTAGATCATGGGAGGCAATGAAGAGGGAGGATGACAGACAGTAATTCAGCTCTTTATTTAAGTAAGTGACTTCTGATAAGGCTTAACCAGTAGTGCTCCTTTTAAAGGGAGACATCCCACCAATTCAGCCACTGACAACGCTTTACTCCCTGCCTCCCACCCCCGCCCCCTGTTTGAATCCACTAATCAGTTGCGGGCCCCATTTGAATCCACCAACCAGCAGTGGGCATGCAAATGTCCAGCTAAAGCCAGACCTGAGTGAAGCCTACATCCCTGGCTTCACTTGCTATTTACATATGTAACAGAGGGAGGGAGAATCTTTGAATCAATGCAAAGCATAGACACACAATATCTACAAGATTCTTTTTTAGATGCATTTACTGTGCATAAATTATTAGTATCCAATATAAAAAAAGAATATACAGAAATTTACAGACTTGTCAAAGTGTAACCAAAGAGAAAGAATATCTGGCAGAGGAAAAAGACGAGAATCAAATTGAAACATCTACAAGACAAATGAGAAAGAAGAGGAATGGGCCTTCCAGATTGGCAACTTTACTACAAAGCATCAGCACTAACATGGATTAAAGACTGGATCGAACTCAAAAACAAATGCATATTAACAATAGAAGGCTTTGATTTGACGAAAGGATGGTACGCATATCTATGGGAAGAGAAACCTAAAAGACACGAACAAATTCGAAAACATATTGTAAGAGAGACACTGCTAAAGATATGGACCAAAATTAGGAAGAGCCACTATGATAGAATCCCACGGTGGATTTCAACCATGGAAGCACAAATATATCCAAATATAATGAAAACATATCAAGACCTCTTAAATGATGAAGGAAAATTAAAAAGAAGAGAAGAATTAAAGGAACAAGGGGTGGAAATTGACTGGTGGCCATACCTACAACTAAAATCTAGATTCAAAATGGATATGGAGAATTATGGAATTCAAAAAGAACCAAATGAATTGGACAAAATATTATTCAGCCCAAATGAGAAATTAATAACTAAAATTTACAACTTCTTACTTTCATACAAATTAGAAGAGGAAATAGTAAAAGAGAATATGATCACATGGGCAAAGAACTTTGGACATAGCATTGAACTAAGCAAATGGGAAAAACTATGGAAAGTTCACAGTAAATTGACTCTAGCAGTACCATACAAAGAAAATGCCTATAAGATGTTCTATAAATGGCATCTTCCCCCAGCACGAATTTCAAAGATGTTCCCCAACACTTCCCCACTTTGCTGGAAATGCAAAACACAAAAAGGGACATACTACCACATGTGGTGGTTGTGCCCAAAAGCTAAACAATTTTGGAACAAAATCAAAATCCAACTGGAAGAAATAACAGCACAAAAAAATACCTTTAAAACCGGAAACGTATCTATTGGATATACTCACAAATAACTAAGAAAAAGAAACAATATATTTGATTACACATATTCTGACCACAGCAAGAATCAGCTTTGCACAAAATTGGAAATCGGAAGAAATCCCAACTCAAAATAAAATAATATCAAAAGTAATTGAGTGTGCTAAGATGGACAAACTCACTAAATAAATCCACGAAAAGGAAGAATCTGAATACTACCTGGTCTGGCAAAAATGGTATCAGTGGCTGGAGAAAAGGAAAACCAAATGAAAAAACCAATTCTAAACGAGTTGAACCAAATTGTGTACCAAATGAGATACAATAAAACTACAACCAAACTTTACAAAGCATCGTTATATAAGGTTAGATGTGGGAAAATATATCTAGAAATGCAATTTACCCATGTACTGCCTTACGAAACAAGATGCTATGCTTAAATGCTTAAATGTTTATATGTTGTGTACTGTTTTATTTGTATTTATATATATATTGTCTGTATTCTTTTGTGTGTGTGTGTGTGTTTTTAATTTAATAAAAAAAATTAAAAAGAATTTTAAATGTTCTTTTAGAAATTTGAATGTAGAATATAAATTTTCTAATATTTAGAAAGAAAAAAAGGGAGATAAGAAAGAAGATCAAAGACAAAAATGCAGAAATCTTTTTAATGAAGTTTGAAGCCCAATTATATGGGGTTAAGGCTATCCTTAAATTAAATTTATTGATGCTTCACTGTCCATACAAAGTCTGCTCATCTGAAATTCTCTTCTTTTCAAAATGCAGCAGTTTCCATATGTACTTCCTTGTTCTTGTGATACTGTCCAAATGCATTGTTACTAATCTAATCTAATCTAATCTAATCTAATCTAATCTAATCTAATCTAATCTAATCTAATCTAATCCAATCCAATCCAATCTAATCTAATCTAATCTAATCTAAGTTTTCCCTGTAGATGGTATAAATGATAATATTCCTATCAATACCACTTTATAATGCATTGGTAAGACCACACTTGGAATACTGCATCCAGTTACGGTCACCATGGTATAAAAAAGATGTTGAGACTCTAGAAAGAATGCAGAGAAGAGCAACATAGATGATGAAGGGGGACAGGAGGCTAAAACATATAAGGAATGGTTGCTGGAATTGGGTATGTCTGGTTTAATGAAAGGAAGGACTAGAGGTAACAGGATAGTAGTGTTCCAATATCTAAGGAGTTGTCACAAAAAAGAGGGAGTCAACCTATTCTTCAAAGCACCTGAGGGTAGAACAAGAAACAATGGGTGGAAACTTAGCAAGGAGAGAAGCAACCTAGAACTAAGGAGAAATTTCCTGACAATTAGAACAATTAACCAGTGGAACAGCTTGCCTTCAGAAAATGTGGGCACTCCAACACTGGAAGATTTTAAGAAGAGATTGGACAACCATTTGTCTGAAATGGTATAGGGCCATGATGGCACATGTACCAGAGGTGGCACGAAGAGCCCTCTCTTTGGGCATGCGTGCAGTCGCCCCAGCTCAGCCAGCTGGTCATTGGGTTTCTGATGCTCTGGTGTGCACGCTCACCTTCCAATTTGGCCACTCTATGCCTAAAAGGTTTGCCATCATTGATATAGGCTTCCCTGCCCGAGCAGGGGGTTGGACTAGAAGACCTCCAAGGTCCCTTCCAACTCTGTTATTCTGTTACTCTGTTCTGTTCTATCTGCGCAGGTCCTTTCGGAAGGTTTGTGCTACAAATTATGCATAGGTTCATTACAAATGTGAATAAGGAAGATGCAGAGGTGTTCGATTTCATAATGAAATCAGATAGTGGCTTAGGGCTTTCTTTTAGTAAGCGAGTTAAAGTTTCATCACATCTTGTTCCTGCTACTGTTGAAAACTTGAGTGGTGATTTGTTTTTGGTTGGGTGTTTTTTTTTTTTTTTTTTTTTTTTTTTTTTTTTTGCAGAGAGAAAGCCATCCCATTTTGCTCTCTAGAATGACAGAAATCAAATAGAGTTGTCCAGATGTAGACAGTTTGAAGGATATGGCATAATCCATGGATAATTTCAGCACATTAAAGTGGCAATTAAAAAGCCTGCTTGACAACTCAAATGGGGCAAATTGCAATGGTCTGGTTGATTCCACCCCTACCGCTTTTTATGAACAGCAGACAGCAGTCTCTCATTAGCAGGTGGCATGATGTCTGATACAGCCAGGCGGATCCATAAGGAGGCTTTCATTTGTTTCTTGAAAAAAAAAAAAGGCTTCGATTCTTGTACAACAGAAGAAATGTTATGCTCTATGTGAACCTCGGGGCTTACCTTTATAGCCCAATCTAAAGAAAATGTTACATTGCACACACCATGTTTTTCCCGTGATTTACCTAAAGTAACATTTTTTAAATAAAATTTACAGGTGACTTCATGGCCAAATGCTCTCATATAAATCAACCTTCATTGTGCAACCGTTTGCTTGAAAAATCTACATTTAAACTGTGACCATTTCTGGATTTAGAGTTTGTGGACTTTAAATCTGCTTTCGGTTCAGTCTTGAGCCTACTGTGAAATACCCTGCACTACCGTTGTTATATAAGAAGAACTGCATCAAAGTTTGATATGATGTAGAAGGTCACTACACGAAGGAAATGCTGGCTGAGAAAGGTGTGAGGCAGAGCTGTGTCTTGGCACCATTACTGTTTACTTAATTTATAAACAACACAGCCTTGTCTTTGGGTAAGCTGACTCACCATCCTCTGTAGCTGGCATATAAGCACATCACATCTTTATGTGCATGGTGTGATTACATTGCCACAGACTCGAGGATTGGAAATATGTTTTATGCTCTCTTGTCATGTTTTGCAAAGATGAAGATTTAAAAATAAATCTAAAAAGCGTGCCAATATCTCTATGGGCATGAATTTTATCAGGTCAAAGTATTCTTAGTCTTTCATGCCTCAGGCAGCCAGAGAATACATTCAGACTATCTATTCCAGAATATTGAAAAGTCAACACTGGTGATTCAAACCTTTTAGTGATCCAGAAACAGTACTGGTGGCAATTAAATTATTTATAGCCAAAACTTAAATGCAAATACTTAATGGAGCTTGGATAGGGCTTCTTACTAACATGGAATTCTTGCAATCAAGATTTTGGAGGAGCATACAATATGCATTACAATATATCCCAAATGTAGTACTCTGTCAAGAGGCAGGTGTAATCAAAGTAGAACTATTTTAAACTATTGGTTTAAATCACATTTTTCCTACTGGTTTGTTTTTCTTAACTGTAACAAATTCACTTCTTTACTAAATGTAATGGTCAATTCTGCAAAAGCTGAACCGATAAAATGCTCACAAGTCGCTTTGTTATCTGTGGCTGTGATCGGACCAAAGTAAAGCTAAGGCAGAGAGCTTTACACATAACGTAGAGGGACACGAAGTACTGGCAGACCTCCTAGGAGAGTGATGGCTAACCTTTTTGCTGTCGCATGCCAAAAGTGGGGGGAGGGGGGTCGCGCACGCGTGTGCCCACACCATAATTCAATTCCCTCAGCGTCCCCCTCACATGTGTGGGTGACCCCCCCCTTGCAATCCCTCCACTTTCAGCACGTGACGGCAAAAAGGTTACTGGTAGGCCCAGTAGGCCTGTTTTTCAGCCTCTCCAGGCTCCAGAAACTTTCTTGGAGCCTGGGGAGAGCGAAAACGGCCGGAAATGGTCCATTTCCTGAGTTCTGGTGGGCCCAGAAGGCCCAAAAATCAGTTGGCACAGTAGAACTGAGCTAGGGCAACACTTGTGTGCCCACAGATATGGCTCTGAGTGCCACCTGTGGCACGCGTGCCATAGGCTTGCCATCACGGTCCTAGGAGGAATTTATCTCAGTGGTCAGCCTGCTAGCTTTATTGCAACTAGATAATTAAGTCAAATTGAATTTTCAAAATTCAGAAAAGCTGTATCATTAGTATGTTTCAAAGCATTACCAACAGCTATAACTGAATAGAGATATAAATCCCATATGAAGAATAGGCTTACCTGTGTGAGTTGAGGCCTATGTGAACTATAGCTCATTTTTTCTTATATTGTATTTTTAAGGCGTCATTGTATGATATATATCTCAATTAATGGCTAGGTTTCAAGGTACTCAGATTTTTTTCAATCTTTGATATCTACTGTCCAATCAAGATAAGGAAATCTGCTTAATTTTTTCTAAATATTGTTATATTGCCTATAGCATCAGAACTGAGATAATTGCTTAGTATTAATATTTTTACTGTGCCTTATAATTTTAGTAATTTAACCAGTTATGCATTGTTATACTCTTAATCTGTGACCACAGTGATAAACTAGAAGAAATCTGGAGACATTTTAATGAAAAAAGGCCTCCTACGTCACAAATATGTAGCATGAAATGGGTCTTTCAATTTGATCTCAACCTTTTAAAAATTTAACTTAACTTCTTAGTACTGAGCCAATTGGTCATCATTAGATATGTTCAATGACTTGAGTAATTTATAAAAACAATAAAAGGTGGGGGGGAGAGGGGGGAGAGAGAGAGAGAGAGGGAGGTGAAATGCTTCTGGATCGGACCAGATCAGCCAATCCGGTAGCGATGATGGCCGGTAGTTCAGAGAACCAGCAGCGATGGCAGCTGGAGGCTCCGCCCACCTCCCCAGAGTCATTACTTCCTGGTTTTAACCAGGAAGTAACCTGTTTTTTTGAGCTTCTGCACATGCGCTCGGGCCAAGAGAGGCAGTGGTGGAGGCAGTGCATGTGCAGTCCCAGGACATCCGCCCTCTCTCCTGGAGTGCCACTGCCACCCCAGAGCTTGCCTGCAGCCCACTGGCCCCTCTTGCCCTTCTCTTTCTGGTGCAGCGCTTCTGGGTGCAGCGCTTCTGCTTGTTGGGCCACTTCCCCACAGCACTTCTCCTGGTGCCACCACGCAAGCCTCCCATGAGGAAAAAGAGGGAAAAAGCAAAGCAGCTGTATGCAGAGCTGCCAGCTTCAGGAAGTGGCCCAACAGGCAAAGCAACACACCCAAAAAGAGACTCCAGTCTTGCCTCGCCCACTGACCACCTGCTCTCCCTTCGCTCTGGGGCTGGGGCCCGGAGACACGCCATTCACAAAAGCCCCAGAGCTACCGCCTGCTCACTGCCTGCCTCAACCAGGTCGGAGAATGCACCATTCCCTGACTCCAGCCTTGCCATGGAGCCACTGCCCACTCACCCTTCACCACGCGGCATGTCCTACTCCTTAACTTTCTCCCGCAGCTGGCTGCCAGGGAAGGCAAGCACCCAAAAGTTACCAGAGCTGCTCTCCTTCTTGAATGTGCTGCCACCATCGCCGCCCTGGTCCATGCACTGGCTGCGCACACACACACCGTTTATTTCATTCATTCATCAGTGGCAGGTTGGGTGTGTGCTTGCGCAGCCAGCTCATGGACCAGGGTGGCGATGGTGGTGGCACATTCAAGAAGGAGAGCAGCTCTGGTAACTTTTGGGCCCTTGCCTTCTCTGGTAGCCAGCCACGGGAGAAAGGTAAGGAGTAGAACATGGCATGTGGTGAAGGGCAAGCGGGCGGTGGCTCCGCGGCAAGGTTGGAGTCAGGGAATGGTTCATTCCCTGACCTGGTTGAGGCAGGCGGTGAGCAGGCAGAAGCTCCAGGGCTTTGGTGAATGGCGTGTGACTGGGCCCCAGCCCCCGACCCAAAGCAAAGGGAGAGCGGGTGGCAAAAAAGAAATTTGAAATGTTTTCATACCAGGTTCTGTGGGCATGGCTTGGTGGAGGGGTCTTGTGACTGAGTACATGTGGCTGTGAGTGACATCCAGTTGGCCATGCCCACTTGGTCACAGGATACCCGCCCACCAAGCCACGCCCACAGAACTGGTAGGGAAAAATTATAGATTTCACCCCTGGATAGATAGGTAGGTAGATAGGATAGGATAGGATAGGATAGGATAGGATAGGATAGGATAGAATAGAATAGAATAGAATAGAATAGAATAGAATAGAATAGAATAGAATAGAATAGAATAGAATAGAATAGAATAGAATAGAATAGAATAGAATAGAATAGAATAGAATAATAGAATTTTTATTGGCCAAGTGTGATTGGACATATAAGGAATTTGTCTTGGTGCATATGTTCTCAGTGTACATAAAAGAAAAGATACGTTCACCAAGAAGCGTAAAGTACAACACTTAATGATAGTCATAGGGTACAAATAAGCAATCAGGAAAAGGAATCAATATAAATCGTAAGGATACCAGCAACAAAATTACAGTAATACAGTCATAAGTGGAAAGAGATGGGTGGTGGGAACGATGAGAAGATTAATAGTAGTGCCCACTTAGTAAATAGTTTGTCAGTGTTTTCGGAATTATTTGTTTAGAGTGATGGCATTCGGGAAAAAACTGTTCTTGTGTCTAGTTGTTCTGGTATACAGTGCTCTATAGCATCATTTTGAGAGTAGGAGTTGAAACAGTTTATGTCCAGGATGTGAGGGGTCTATAAATATTTTCACAGGCCTCTTTTTGACTTGTGCAATATACAGGTCCCCAATGGAAAGCAATTGCTAATATCCTTTGAAGTCTGTGTCAGGCTTGTTGGGTTGCAGAATCAAACCAGATAATTATAGAGGTGTAAATGACAGACTCAATAATTCCTCTGTAGAACTGTATCAGCAATTTATTTATTTATTTATTTATTTATTTATTTATTTATTTATTTATTTATTTATTTATATGCCACCCTTCTCCCGAAGGATTCAGGGCGGCGAACACAAGTTAAGAAACATGTACAATAAAATCGCACTTTATATCAAATAACTAATTAATGATAAATAATAAACCCAGAATCAGAGTCAGCCTATTTGCTTGAACAGCCAAGTCTTTAGTTCCCGACAAAAGGAGCGGAGTTCCTTGGGCAGTTTGAGCTTTCTGAGTTGGCGCAGAAAGAACATTCTTTGTTGTGCTTTTTTGGTGACATTTTTGGTGTTAGCTGTCCATTTTAAATCTTGCGATATAGTAGAATCTAGAAATTTGCAGGTCTCTACTGTTGATACTGTGTTGCCTAGTATTGTGAGAGGTGGAAGTATGGAAGGAATTCTCCTAAAGTCTATCACCATTTCTACAATTTTGAGTGTGTTCAGTTCCAGATTGTTCTGGTCACATCACGAAGCTAGTTGTTCAACCTCCCATCTGTATGCAGATTCATCATTCTCTCAAATGAGACCGATCACTGTTGTGTCATCTGCAAACTTCAGTACTTTAATAGATGGATCGTTAGAGATGTAATCATTGGTATACAGAGCGAAGAGAAGTGGGGAGAGCACACAGCCTTGGGGGGGCCCTGTGCTAATTGTACAGGTATCTGATGTGATTCTGCTTAGCTTCACCTGTTGCTTCCAGTTTGTTAGGAAACTTATGATCCACTTGCAAGTGTGTTCAAGTACCTGTAGCTGGTTTAGCTTAGTTAGAAGTATGTCTTGAATGATGGTGTTGAATGCTGAACTAAAGTCTACAAAGAGAACCCTTGCGTAGGTCTTTGGAGATTCAAGATGTTATAGGATGTAGTGCAGAGCCATATTAACAGCATCATCTGTCGGTCTATTTGCTCGATATGCAAATTGTAAGGGGTCTAACAGTGGATCCGTGATGGTTTTCAAGTGGGACAGCACTAGATAGATAGATAGATAGATAGATAGATAGATAGATAGATAGATAGATAGATAGATAGATAGATAGATAGAATATAGAAGCTGATCATCCCCTCACCGATTTGATCTTTCTAAGTAATTGTGGCACACTAGTAATCTTATTTGTCATTATCTCCTGTAAGAAGGTTATCATATATCTCATCTGCACCACTTAAAATATGTGAGATGCATCTTGACATTTGTAGGATAAAACTGGAAAGGCTCTTAAAGAAAATATATGGGGATTATAAGAATTACTTATTTTAACCATCATTACAATCTTTAAAAAAATCATAGCTTGCTTTTTCTTCTTTTTTCTTTTTTTACAGAATGTATCTCATAGTACAAGTTAAAATTAAAAGAATGCTAGCCATTAGTTTTACACGTGAAATCAAACTTATGCTGAAAACAGATTTTCCTGCTTGTCAGATGAATTTATCAGGTAATTTTATCCATATGGGTCCTTGGGCACAAAAGGGCACAAATTAGCTCTGTCCTCACAGTGTCTAAACAAGCAGACAGAATACATGATTTTTTTCTTCTGGATTTATTGCCAACGTCTAGGAGGGAATAAAGCTTGCAGGCACAGTTCTAGGGTGGGGTAGACAGTTTCCATTGGGAAGTTGAGAATTCCTTCAACTTTGGTTTTGCTGCAGAAATAATGGAAACGGGACTTAATTTGGAGGAGGTTTTCAGGAATTCCCAGGGTTCTAAGAATTGTCAAGACCAAAGGTATTGATTGTGCTTCCTACCATGTTTAAAGCCTCCAAAAGGCCAAAAAAAAAAAAGTGAGAGGTAAAAATTTGGGCCACCCACCATTCTGAACGTCTTTTAGGACCTTCAGAATGGTTACAGTTTTTAACCCCTCTGCTGCCTAAATAATTAGACATGTTTGGGAATCTCTGTGCAACTAGAGTTTAGATTGTGTAAAAGATCCACTGCAAATCCAAATCTGCATATCTGTGGAAGTCCCGTTTGCACTTTCCTTTGAACAACAGCGACAGAATCATGATCAAATAGCTTAGTGT
Source organism: Masticophis lateralis (assembly GCA_030761175.1). Classification (NCBI taxonomy): domain Eukaryota; kingdom Metazoa; phylum Chordata; class Lepidosauria; order Squamata; family Colubridae; genus Masticophis; species Masticophis lateralis. The sequence continues at coordinate 193,364,211 of JAUDYJ010000001.1, read as the reverse complement.
TATGCCAAGGAATAGACCAAATATTTTTCTGTATGTCCTGACATAGGCAGTAAGTGTAACATATTCACTACAAGCTGGGAAGCCCATAAACTGGACTGGGTTGATAACAATGAATGTGACAGCACCCTTTCTCTCATGCTCAACAACTGGAATATAAATAGGTGCTGCCTCTGTAGAAATACCACATGTCTACCATTAGCCAATCAGAAATCAATTTGTGAAATCCACTGTTAATCGTCTACTTTGATGGTCTTTACTGTATACTGAGGAGATAAATTCCACAGTATCTTACAATTGTCTGCCATGTTACTCTCTGCCAAATATCTCTTCCCTTTTTGTGTTCAAGAAACAGTTCCCATTATCTCAAAGATCCTCTCCCTTCCTTGGGCTTCCATTATTCTAACTATGAACTTATTCTATAAATCCCCTAATGCCTCCTAGATGACCATTCCTTAAGCATGTATCCTTACCATATGGCTTTAATCTTATTCCCAACACATAGTTTGCCCCACCTAATTTCATATTTAGCTAATCCAGTTTTAAAATGATGTTTCCCATTTTTTCCTGACACGAGCTTTTCTATGTAGATGATTTCTTGTACTCCATGAACAGAGAGGTTATCATGCAGTGAGGAACTGGGATGTGCCCAGCATCTATTGGTCACTTCCTACTGCAGTGTCCACACTTCTTTCTCTCTAGTTGTGAGGCACTGCCCTTCATAATTGTTTTGCTTTGTGCTGCTGAAGTGACATAACACCAGCAGGCATGAGTCCAGTCTTATGAAGGTGCTTTCTTAACCCATGCTCACCACTCTTGTGAAAAACACCAAACCTCTCTTTAATAATAGGAACGGAGAAGCAACACCATCAAGATCACGATGAAGATTGACAACAAGACAACTTGAAAAGTGGCACAGAACATTTATTTAGCTTTAAATATGAGTGTTAAACTGTCAGCAAGGCTATAACAGCTTCTGGAGGAAAGAAAGTGCCAGGTCTCTGATTTGCAGACTACTGTCATCAAATCCTGCAATACTACAGGGCTAAGGAGAATGACTGGTGATTATGGTTCCAGCCTAGTAGGCAGGATTGGGAATGAAATGGACAGGTAGAGACAACCGCCAATTGCTGCCCATGTCACATTGTTCATCAATCTGTGCCACTTCAGAGTCTGGAGACAGAACATTCAAGCAGCTGAATGGATGAGTTTTGAATGGTTTCTAATTATTCTAATCCTCCATTTTAGATGAGAGGTTTTTTAGCACTGCTACAGCAGAGATCTTCTCCCTATATGTTTGCATATACATCTTCTGCTGCAACATTTCATACTATCTGATTTGCCCATTTGAACTATCCCCGTGCTCCTGCCAACATTTTTAGCATCCTTGAAATTACAGAATTACGTTCCCTCCCTTTTTACCTCTTCCAATAAGGTTTAAGTAATCCATCAAAGCTTGGCCAGTCTCATCTGGACGATTCTCTCACATGTCTCCCTTGGTTGACTCCTCTGACTCTTCCTCAGAGGCCAGTTCAAGGGAGAATGGGCTCATTCCTGGCACATCAGGAATGGAGTTAATTACTGACCCTGAATTGCCAGCAGCAGGAGAATTACAGGCTTTGGCTGGGAATAGCTTGCAGGCCAGTGAAGAGGAGGGGGAGGAGCTGCCTTCTATGGTGGATCTCAGAGCACACAGGGCAGAGAAATGGAGGTCTGCCAGATTGCTCAGGAGAAGGCCCGCCCCTCTTGATGGACTGCAGTGGGAAGCTATTTAGCATGGCAGGCAGAGGGAGGAGTTGCTGGGAATAACATGAATGGGTTGTGACTAGTGGTGGGATTCAGCCGGTTCGCACCACTTCGGGAGAACCAGTTGTTAACTTTCTGAGCAGTTTGGCAAACTGGTTATTGGAAGAAATCATTAGGGCAGAGAACCGGTTGTTAAATTACTTGAATCCCACCACTGGTTGTGACCATGTGTTTGTTTGTGTTTCCTGCTTGACTTTTGAGACCCTGAACTTCTATAACCAGTGAGCTAATGTGGATGTGCTTTCAGTTTTTGCCTGGGAGCTTTATGTTTGTTTATTGGACTTGCTTGTTTGGGCAACTTGCTTTTGTTTTACGGACTAATTGACCCATGCCTGGGGAATTAATCTGGGTTTCCCATGGCTGGCTTTATTTGGGATAGTTTTAAAGCCGGGTGAAGAGAACTGTTGGGGAATACCAATAAAACTCTCCACAAACCACATTGACATGTACATATGGGTGAGTGAGCCTGGCAGCACATTTTGGAAAGTACCTTTTATTATGAAAACCAGAGCTTTGTATTTATTTTTGAAGTCTGTTTTTTTTCTGCCTTCAGGACCTGCTTTGTGGGACTCACATTCTCAATCAATCATAATAGAGCTGGAAGAGACCTTGGAGGTCTTCTAATCCAACCTCTTGGTCAAGTAAGAAACCCTATATAATTTCTGACAAATGGCTGTCCATTCTCTTCTTAATCATCCAGTGATGAAGCATCTACAACTTCTGAAGGCGAGTTGTTCCACTGGTTAATTGTTCTCACGGGTAGGAAGTTTCTCCTTAACTCCAAGTTGCTTCTCTCCTTGATCAGTTTCCATCTTTCACACATGTCCATTTTCACCAATAACTGGAACTACACCAAACTGGCTCTCATACTGACAATTTACTGGCTTTCATATACCAATTCATTTATATCTTTATACGTGGTTAGCATAGTCTAACAACTGAAACGTCACCTTCGACTCAGTTCTTTTCTTTTCTATTTCCTGAATGTCTTGTACTGTGAAGCTCTTCAACATCTAAAAGCAAACATCTCCAATATCTCCTTTTATTATGAGCATTCCTCACAAATAAGTTACAGTTCCTGTTCTCTCTCCCTCCCTCCCTCTCTCTCTCTCTCTCCCTCTCTCCCTCTCCCTCCCTCTCTCTCTCTTTTCTCTCACATACATACACACATACATACACACACTCAAACACATCCCACTTTCTTTCTCTCTCTCTACTTCTCATCAAGATTGAAACTTACTTCTTTCTCTGAATTTCCTTTTTATCATAATGTCATTTTCCTCTTCCGTCTCTTTTTCTCCCCCTTCCCTCAGTAGTAGATTCAATTCTTTCAAACACTGTCTCTGTAGTAAGTTGCTCAGCTCTCATTTTTATGGTGTCCCAACACTTCTTTCCAATTCCTTCTTTTTTTTATAGCTGAAAAACTTTCTTCTACCATGCCTTCAAAGTGGTCTCAACTTTTCAATTATCGCCCTTTAGTTTGCCAATTAATTCCAGAAAATGTCTTCACAGCTCTTTTCACAGAACCTTTACAAGCAGAATGTCTTTTGCTGGATCACTAAATTTATGACACACCAGAGCTTCCTCTGCATGTGGAGCAGTGTTTTCTTGAGAATTGTCATCTTTCATATTTTTGGCTCTTCGGGAAAAAAACGGAAAGCAACATAGAATTCTTTGCAGTTCAGCCTTTTCTCTTCCTCCCTCCCTCCTTCTGCCCACATCTCCACTGATCTTGTTTTACATCAATTTTCCCGGCTCTGGACAGAATTGCAGCATCAGAATTTGTATGGCCCAACTTCATGCTATTGATTAGGCTGCAATTTCATTCCATCTGCTTTCCTCCTGATGAGATTTACAGTCTGCATAATTTCCTAACTGAATGGAAACTGCATCATCGTCATCATCAATAGATCCAGGCAAATATTTATGGCTCTGAGGAAATCTAAATTGGCAAAGGGAACAGAAGTTACTGATTTTGCAAAAAAAAAAAAAAAGCACCACATCCTGAATGCATTTAACGTTATCTATGATAAACACCTTTGCACAGCTATGAAGGCAAAGCATGATTGCAAAAGCTAGAAATGCAGGAACATCTCTCAAATATCAGCACAAACAAGAGTGATTATGTTCCTTTTCCCCCCAGTTGTACCTATGGATTGGGGACAATAGATGATGAAAAGTAAAAAAAAAAATGCTTAGTCGGGAAGGCTGAGACAAGAATGCTGAGGAGTCAGTACTTAAAAAAATAGTAATGGTAATCACTGGCCCAACTTGCTTCCTTAAGACAACAACAAAAAACAATTTCCTATTCACTTTCTTTTATAGGGCTCCAACTTTCAGCTGTATGGATGGCTCAGTTGATTGAAGGAAGAATAAAAAATGAAATTAAAAATTGTGTGATTTGGATAGAAATGTGTCATACGCTAGTTAGCACTATGAGGTGTGGTTGGAAGTGATTTGTGGCTGAAGTCCTTCATCTATTACCGTATTGTTGCAATACACCATTTTGAAAGAGAGAGACAGGATAGATAGATAGATAGATAGATAGATAGATAGATAGATAGATAGATAGGTAGATAGGTAGACAGATAGACAGACAGACAGACAGACAGACAGACAGACAGACAGACAGACAGATGCAGAGATGGGTTTCAGCAGGTTCTGACCAGTTCTGGAGAACCGGTAGCGGGAATTTTGAGTAGTTCAGAGAACCGGTAAATACCACCTCTGACTGACCCCGCCCCCATCTCTTCTCTGCCTCCTGAGTACCAACTGATCGGGAGGAAATGGGGATTTTGCAGCATCCTTCCCCTGCCACACCCAACAAGCCATGCCATGCCCACCAAGCCACACCCAGTGAACCGGTAGTAAAAAATTTTGAAACCCACCACTGGATGGATGGATGGATGATGGATGATGGATGATGGATGATGGATGATGGATGATAGATGGATGGATGGATGGATGGATGGATGGATGGATGGATGGATGGATAGATAGATAGATAGATAGATAGATAGATAGATAGATAGATATAGTTATAATATCTCTCAAATGTTTATGCTGTACATCTCATCAAAGGTGATTCTAGGCAGCTTACGGACATGGAATAAAATCTTAAATTTAAAAATCCAGTTAAAATAAAACTAATCAGGAGGGCGTGGGAGGGAAGGAGCAAAGTGTACATAGTGAGGAGGTGGGGTGTTCTTTACTCCATTAGCCATTTCCAGTGTGCCATCCCCTCAGCCCCCATCCACTTATTAGGGCACCAGGCTAGTTGGCATAGCTGTGCATTTAAGGTCTTTCAGAAAGCCAGAAGGTTGGGAGCAGATCTGATCTGCACTCATCTAGAACATTATCATGATCATTCATTCTAGAGAAAGCTAATTTCAGAAGAGTATAACTCTACATTTTTTAACTTATTCATGCTTGCAATATTTTCTGTAACTTCAGGCTTTACAAAAAGAACATTCATGAAATATTTTCTTAAAACATAATGCTGAGTCATTCTACTTACGCAGACATATGCAACAGATTATATAGTCTCACTGGAAATGGCAGTCCCATTGATTGTTACCATATTGTCAGCTATTGATGAGCATAAGAGTACATTTTTAAATATCTTATCTTATTATATAAGATACCTTAAATATCTTATCAAATATGAAACTGCTTGAGAACATTCCAGAACAAAAGAAAAGTAAAGGTAACTAGTTCTGCAAGCAATGGGTTCCCCGTATTATTAAATTAAATTAGTTTGTTTGGTCTAGTGTTATGGTGCTGGCTTAAAAACCAGGAGACTATGAGTTGTATATTAAAACAAGCCCTCTCCCTCTCCTCTTGATAAATTTCATCCCTCATACAAAAATGATTCCTTGGGGCCTGAATAATGTCACCAAAATATACTAAACTCCTAACATTTTACAGGGCCAGCTACTATTAGTACTGTTATGTTATGTTATGTTATGTTATGTTGTGTTGTGTTGTGTTGTGTTGTGTTGTGTTGTGTTGTGTTGTGTTGTGTTGTGCTGTGCTGTGCTGTGCTATGCTATGTGTTATGTTATGATCTACGTGCCAAAGCCCACTGTAACAACATTACCAAAAAGCCATTAAGAGTTGTTAACCTAATCTTGTATAGCTTTTTCTCTGGTAATATTGTATTGCTAGCATACAAAACATTTGCTAGACCAATTCTCGAATACAGCTCATCTGTCTGGAATCCGCACTGCATATCAGACATTAATACAATTGAGCAAGTCCAGAGATATTTCACGAGAAGAGTCCTCCATTCCTCTGCTCGCAACAGAATACCTTATGCCACCAGGCTTGAAATTTTGGGTTTAGACAACTTAGAACTACGCCGCCTTCAGTCTGACCTAAGCATAGTACATAAAATTATCTGCTACAATGTCCTACCTGTCAATGACTATTTCAGCGTCAACCACAATACATGAGCACACAATAGATACAAAGTTAAGGTAAACCGCTCCAAACTTGATTGCAGAAAATACGACTTCAGCAACCGAGTGGTCAATGCCTGGAATGCACTACCTGACTCTGTGGTTTCTCACCCAAACCCCCAAAACATTAACCTTAGTCTGTCTACTGTTGACCTCACCGCATTCCTAAGAGGTCTGTAAGGAGTGTGCATAAGTACACCAACATGCCTACCGTCCCTGTCCTAATGTCCCCTTTTATTTGTATCCATTTCATGAATTCATAATCATTTTTATACTTATATCTGTTATCTAATACATGCTTGACAAAATAAATAAATAAAAAATAAAATGTTGGTAGCATTGAAGCCTTCTGGGTTGAAAGGATTGAATGGTGACATCACTATTGCTTGGGGGATTCCCAGTTGGGGGCTCCTTTCATGTTCCATTAAGTTGCTATTGAAGTGATACCCATTTACAGGGGTGGGTTCTACTTACCTTGACTACCGGTTTGCAGCAGGGCCACATGTGTGTGCTTGCTTCGCTCGCGCAGAAGCGTTTTGATGATATCAGGGTCAGTGGGCAGAGCTTCCCGCCGGTTTTACTACCGGTTCTATAGAACAGATATAAACTGGGGGCAACCCATCACTGCCCATTTATCTATTCACAGTTGCCCACTTTCAAACTGCTGGTCAGCAGGAGCTGAAGCTTGTGATGGGAACTCACCCTGTCCTAAGCAGCAACCAGGTCTCAAACCTGCCAATTGTCAGCCCAGCATCCTAACCTCGTGAGCTACCATGACACAGGAAGCTCAGCAAGAAACATCAACATCATCACAGATTCTGGCTTCGCTACAACTTGATTCTCTGTTCTATCCCTTACTTTCTTTTCCTGTGCTTTATACAAAGCTCCCAAATGAGAATTTTCAGCATATCAGCTCACACTTTCAAATAAGATCCCTCAAATGAGAGAAATGTCGCAAGGTATAGTAGTAACAAACATTTCTTTTGATTACCAATTATTTTATTGCACCATTTTTTATTTTTTTTTTTGCAATCTGCTACGAATTATTTCATTTGCCAATTAATTCCATCAAATGGCCATACAATTCTTTTCTCATCACTTTTCTAGGCAGAACGCCTTTCTGGATTGTCTTGGATTTCGGTCATGCTGAAAGCACTGATCAGTGTTAGCTTACACCTTAGTGGCGTGAGCAGGGGTTGGACTAGATGACCTCCAAGGTCCCTTCCAACTCTATTACTGTTATACAAAATGTCCTGATCTCCAAGCCTCCTGCATTTCACAGCCATGAATGTCATGGTGAATTTTAAATTATACCACCACAATAGTGAGTTCAGTAAATGCCTGTTAAAAATAAAAAGGCAAAACAATGAGTACTCTAATGAGGATGTTACATGCTATATTAATTCCACTGATGAAAACTCTTTATGGAATTACAATTTTAACTTAACTAGTGCCAGGACAAAGCTGAATAAGCAGGCTATGAAAGAGAAGTTGCTTTACTTCCTTTAAATTTGGTTGCTCTCTAATTCTGTTTTAAATATTTAAAACAGCATTAAGCAGCAAAAATGAAGCCAAACCATGATAAATGACTTCTCTGCGAATGTTAAATTTGTATGCATAGCATCTCCTTTTCTAAACTTTCTACAATTGGACTTCAATTGGACAAGATAAGATGGGTTTTGGTCCCATTTTATCTCCATGACAATTCAAAACAAAATTAAAAACATGAAATGGTGACAGGGACTTGGAATAACGTTAAAGTGTCTGCATAATGAGTAAGAATAGGGATCAAAAATATAACTCTTCTATTACCTTTTTCACTTTCCTTCTTTTTTTCCAGAATTCATAATCATGGGAGGAAGCAGCTTTTCTAGTCAGCTCAATTGCACTCGAAATGTTTTAACCAAATGAATGTTGAGATTAGAAGTGGGATTTCTTGAATATTCTTAATTCTGGCCTGTGACTATAATAAAAGATTGGTTTATTGAATATTCTTAATTTTTAATCAAACAGACAAAGTCCTTATCACATGACTGCTTCTTTATTTGACAAATCATCTCTGCTGGTTTGCTTCTGTCCTTTTAGGTTTATCTCGCCATCCAAAATAATTTCAATAGTTCAACATAAAATTCATGCCAAAATACTCTTAATTGAACACATCACTGCTATAGAGTTGATGAATCATAGCTTGAGGTAGGTCTGGGTTATACTCAATAGCGCTTTATCGATTCTGAGCGTTGTCAGAGACTGATGCTGTAGGCCCATGATGGCAAATCTATGGCACGACTGCCAGAGGTGGCATTCAGAGCAGTAGTGGGTTCCTCCTGGTTCGGCCTGGTTCCATCGTGCCGGTAGTGGTGACAATATGACGTGGGCATGATTGCTGTCACCAGCTGCTCTTCTGGTTTCAGGTGTGCATATGCACACTGGCCAACTGGTCTTCATAGGAGCCAGAACACTGGAAAATGGCCCAGAAAATGGCCTGAAAACGCCCCCGAAAACAATTGGAAAATGGCCCGAAAAATGGCCTGAAAACAGCCTGAAAAACAGCCAAAACTGCCCAAACAACAGGCATGCGCATGCCAGCCAGCTGGTCTTTGATTTTCCGGTGCTCCGGCATCTGCACGTGCATGCATATGAGTTCCAGTTTGGGTACTCGGTGCTGAAAAGGTTTGCCATCACTGCTGTAGGCTGTGCCAAAAAAACCCCCCCAAACAAACAAACTAACTTAATGGAACCACAATTAAAGCCACAGCAACTGTTGGGGTTTTTTGTATATAATGGAGATATAATGGAGGACAAAATATGCCAAGTGAAGAGGGGAAGAAGGCTTCCCTTCCCCTTCCTCATTCCCAAGGTCACCTGAAGGAGCGGGATAGGAAGGGAAGCAAATGTTAAGTGACTTTTTATAGTTTAAGTGGATTTTGAGAATCAATCTTTTAGATTGCTTCAGGTTGGGGGTTGGAAATAAGTCATGTCAAAAGCATCTACATTCAAGAGAAAAATATGGAGAATTCTCCATTGTTTTAATTCTTCATTGTTCTTTCCATTCTCCGCCCCCTCCCCGCACCCCCAGATAGAAGGGAAGAATATCATGTGCCATGATTGCTCAGTTGCAGACAGTAAAGCTGTTTAAGTGTAGGCACCACTAGGTAACTGCCAAGGATCTCTGCTTTTGCTTTTTTTTTTTCATTTATTTTTACAAGCTACATTGAAAGAGCCAAGGTGGCACAGTGGTTAGAGTGCAGCACTGCAGGCTACTTCGTCTGACTGCTAGCTGCAGTTCGGCATTTCAAATCGCACCAGGCTCAAGGTTGACTTAGCCTTCCATCCTTCCGAGGTGGAAGCTGTAAACCGCTTAGAGAGGGCTGTAAAAGCACTATGAAGCGGTATATACATCTAAGTACTATTGCTATTGTTACATATTATAACTTAATAAAGTTTAAAAGAAGGTTTTAAAATACTGCTAATACAAGTTTAAAAGAATTTTAAAATAAATAATATAGATATTTTTAAAAACCAATATTTTAATGCTTGGAGCACTTGACTCCTATCATTCCTTGGTTTCTTTTGCATTTTCTGAGCATAGAAGTTGTAGCAGATTGTTCTCCTTCTTGGCAAATTTATCAGTGGTGGGTTTCAAAAAATTTTATTACCGGTTCTGTGGGTGTGGCTTGGTGGGCATGCCATGGCTTGGTGGGCATGGCTTGGTAGATGTGGCAGAGAAAAGATACTGTAAACTCTCCATTCCCACCCTACTCCAGAGAAAGGATACTGTAAAATCTCCATTCCCTCCCCAATCCAGGGGAAGGTTACTGCAAAATCCCCATTTCCTCCCGATCAGCTGGGATTTGGGAGGCAGAGAATAAATGGGGACGGGGCCAGTCAGAATTTTTACTACTGGTTGTCTACTACTACTACTCAAAATTTCCACTACCAGTTCTCCAGAACTGGTCAGAACCAGCTGAAACCCGCCTCTGAAACTCATATATAGGTTAGGTTTCAGATGGTGGGGGTGTGGGGGCAGGGAGTCAGGTAAGTTGGCACCAGAGACAAAATAAGAGAAAGAGGGCCCATTAAGAAAAGGAATCATGCCTAATTCTTTCTCCTAGCCTCAAAGCATAGTACTGTAGGTTGTCAATTCATATATAATCATTATCAGCTATTTGAACAACAAACACACAAGAAAAAATAATATTGTACTTCTTATGGCCTCATTGAAAAGGAGATAAAAATATGAAAGACACAATACATATGCATCATCTCAGGAAAGAGGAAGGACAAATCACTTAGAATTTTTCTCAAATTCTAAATTCTCAAAGGCTCAAACGCATTGACTGAGTTTCCTTCCAATAAAAGAGAATATTGCGTACTGCAAGGCTGAATTGTAGAATGCTGAGTGTCCTCTGAGCTTGATCATTTGCTTGCAGATTAGGTAATGCCAGACTATACTGTGTCAACAGCCTACATTTAGATCAGCAGGAGTTCACCCCAGACAAACCACCAAGCAGAAAATAATGCCTTAATCAAGAAACTGCCAAGGGGAAACACACATCCCCACCAACACAGGCAGCTACTATATATAAACAGGTATAATGGAATGTTGAGAATATGGAGGGATGGAAAAGGACACCTGCAGGGGACACATACATTAATAAGCAAATGGGTCACTGAGGTGGCAACTGGCATGTGGTCTAGGAACTGGAGAATGATGCAAATGTTGACTGTTTCTAGGGAAAGGATTTAGCATATAAGAGCCAAAATACTTCAGGGTTAATGTAATACCAGTAGTAGAAAGGAAGCTCGGGCCACGATTTTTTCAGCAAGATGAACTGGAAGAAAATAAAGAGGCACTGAAGGTGTGTTGTTATCAAGAATGAAATCACTTCTGAAAAAATGGACAACCTGTGGGTGTCCATTTCCATCCCTAAGAATGTCCCTAATGGGTAAATCTAATTACTTAGAAGCTATGGCATCATTATCCTCTGTGCAGTGCCACCTAGAATACAGCAAGGATTAAACGCACAAATATCATTTTGGGTTTGGGAAGAAAGGTGTTTGCAAATATAGTCGCAGAAAGGTCAAAGACCTGTTCTTTAACAATATCAACCCCTGAAATGAAAAATTGAAATTGGTCCCATGGTGATCCGCTTAAGGTGCCATGTAAATTTCAGTATATCCACCAATACAGGTCAGCATAAAAGTAATTTATGGTACAAACCTATATAAGATACAAAATATTTTAAAATGCTAAGAAAATAACTTGCATATTTTTTCTTGTATGAGTGGTGGGCTATGGCAAGAAAATAAAAGTATTAATTTTAGATCTAGTGTTTTTTTTAGTGAGTGTGAAAAAGGAAGGGAGAGAGAAATACAGGGAAAAAGGAAGGGAGGGAGGGAGGGAAGGGAAGGGAAGGGAAGGGAAGGGAAGGGAAGGGAAGGGAAGGGAAGGGAAGGGAAGGGAAGGGAAGGGAAGGGAAGGGAAAGATATAAAAATATCCCTAATCACTGTCAACTTTTCAGTTAATAAATTGATTCAAGATTAATTATGCAAACTTTAATATGGATTTGCTCTAGATGTGATGACAATCTGAGACTTCTAAACTTCTTTTAAAATGCCATATTTAATCAGAAATATTGTGAAGGGTGAGATTTTCTCTTCCATCCACCTTTAAAGCATCTCAGAAAAACAGAAGCACTCCTCCAACCAAGAAGCCATCAGTATCTTGTAATGTGTCCTCCTCCTTAGAGGGAGGCCACTTCTGCTAAAGGAATGGATGTACATGATTACAGCAACAAATGAAACATACAAGCCCATATTTTTCTGCAGAATTAAATATACCAAACAGCAAGCAAAGAAGACAGCATCCTTACTGCAACAATTTGTATTCATGTATCCGCTTAGGTCAGTTTCCATTTTCTTCTCGTGACCAGATTCTGTCAGAAATTCCCCTGCTGACAAATACTTAGTTTGGTTGAATAATGCAGAGCACATTAAAGTTCCTGTTCAATGGAAACATTGAACATTTTCATCTGTTCCAATTTGCATCGCCTTTGCTTGTAATACGGCAATTCTCCTTTAACTCCAAATACACAAACTTTAGATTATCTAATGTATCATCCAGACATTTTAATATGGATCTTGATTTTCCATGCTGTGCAATATCGGCAAAAGTTTCCATCAAGCTCTTCTTGGTACAAGTGAATGTCAATCATTAAACACATCTATTCTCTGTTCCTGCATTCCCCAGCATCACCTCTGCTTGCATTTCCATTTGATATCTTGTAATGGCTAAGAAAATCATAAACATAAACCTCTCCGGAATTCTATTTCTCCTCCAAAACAGACATCACTTATTGCTTACATCCATTTTGCTTTGTCCTAAATTAACTGCTTTAGAGATGATACATTATTAGCTGTGTAAAATAAAATGGCAAGGGATGGTCAGATAAAGAAGGCAAATTACAGGAATGAAATATCTGATGCCATGCTCTCATGTATACTCAGGAAGCCTTGTAAAAGTTGCTGATAAAGAATAATGCAGCTGGTTGTGGTATTTCCTTGGGGTGTGTGTGTGTGTGTGTGTGTGTGTGTGTGTGTGTTTTCTGAGGTTTTCGTGGGTGTTTGTATGTAGGTCTTTGGTTATTTGGGTCTTCTCCCGCATAAAATTGGAAGCGTCCTGGTGACGTTTTGATGAAGTCTCATTCGTCATCTTCAGGCTGGTGTTTTCGGCTTTGTGCTTCTAGGAGCAATGTGAGATCGCAGCTGTTTCTTCCTTTTAACTGATGGTGGGGGTGTGAACTGATTGGGTGGGAGCTTGGCTGTGTTTTGATTGGTTGGGGGCTTGGCTGTGCTCTGATTGGCTGGGGGGGTGTTCTGTTTGGGTGGGGGCTTGGTTGTGCTCGGGTTAATCTGAGTTGCAGGGAGATTTGAGCTGGTGAGCTGCGTTGCTGTTGTTTGGCTTCATGTTCGTGGCCGTGCTGGTCATGGTGGGTGTCAGTCTGCTTCAGGTATGGATTGGAGGGGTTTAGAGTGGCTTATGATGCAGTTGCGGTCTGGCTTCTAGTCCATGGTCGTGCTTCATCATCAGTGTGGGTTTGAGTCTGCTTTCTGTGTGGATGTGTGGTGGTGACATCCTGTGTGGCTCTCGTGAGTGTGGGTCTGGTTTTATTCCTCATGTTAGGGACTCGTTTGTTAATAAGGACGGTTTTCCAAATGGCTGGTAGGCGGGAGGTATCATCATATATATATATATACATACATACATACATACATACCCTCACACCACCATCCAGCACAGATCAACTCCGTAGCCAAGACACTCATCTCCAGAACAAAACACTTAGCTGATGAACAACATCTAAAAACCAAACTACACACTCTCACTAACGTACTAACATCCAACGGATTCCAAAGAATCCAATGGATTCCAAAGAATCCAACGGATTCCAAAGAAATATTACCAACCTAATCCAAAAAGAAACCCCCACTAAAATCCAAGATAGAGAACACGAAAATGGCAAAGCCCTCCTCCCGTACATCTAGGCAGTGGTTGGTCAGATCTAGAATGTGCTTGGGGGGGTTATATTTGTTTTGGATAGCTGTCAAGGTTTCTTTGATTGGCACTTGGCTGAAGAGGGATATGACATCGAAGCTCAAGAGTAGGTCGCTGGGCAGTAAGTTTTGTTTCTTTATGATCTCTATGAACTGGAATGAATTTTTTACATGTGTGGTGATGGATTCTGCATAGGCAAAGCCCTCTTCCCATACATAAAAGGCACAGACAGAATCAGCAAAATCCTCCACAAACGCAACATTAAGACAGCATTCTGCACAAACCGAAAAATATCCCCCATCCTAAGAAACCCCAAAGACAAAATTGAGTTAGAAAATCAAGGAGTATATGAAATCCCATGCACCGCCTGCCCCACCTCATACATCGGACAAATCAACAGAAGAATAAGTGCAAGCTTTGAAGAAACAAGAAGTCAGTCAGAAAAGAGGAACCAACTTCTTTCCTGGTCCAACACCTTAAAGCCACAGGACATGAAATTGACTTTAAAAAGAACAGAACTATCACCAAAACTGAACACTTTAACAACAGAATAATCAGAGAAACCATCGAGATAGAAAAACGCCCACACAGCATGAATAAACAAGATGATACCTCCCACCTACCAGCCATTTGGAAACCCGCCCTTATTGACAAATGAGTCCCTAACACAAAGAATGACACCAGACCCACACTCATGAGGGCCACACAGGATGTCACCACCACATATGCACGTGGAAAGCAAACTCAAAACCACACTGATGATGAGGCATGACCACGGACCAGAAGCCAGACTGCAGCTGCATCATTAGCCACTTTAAACCCCTCCAATCCATACATGAAGCAGACTGACACCCACCATGAAGATGTGGCAGGACCACAAACGTGAAGCCAAACAACAGCAATGTAGCTCCCCAGCTCAAATCCCCCTGCAACTCAGACTAACCCGAGCACAACCAAGCCCCCACCCAAACAGAACACACCCCCCAGACTAATATAGATCTATTTCTGGCTTATTAGCCTTCATCAGTTAGCCACACTCACATCTTATGTATCCTCCCTGTAAAGGTACAGTATTTGTTTTCTTACTTTTTTGTAGGATTTATGTGTATTTCTCTTTACCTGGGGGGAGGGGGGAATTGAAGAGTGCAGCAGCAGGAACAGTCGGGCGGCAGCATGCTGAGTGGCAGCCCAGGAGGCAACAAGAGTTCTG
This sequence comes from Masticophis lateralis, assembly GCA_030761175.1. NCBI lineage: Eukaryota > Metazoa > Chordata > Lepidosauria > Squamata > Colubridae > Masticophis > Masticophis lateralis. The sequence goes on along the minus strand of JAUDYJ010000001.1, from coordinate 193,349,182 downwards.
GCTGGGATGGCATCAGCTCTGGGTGCAAAATGAAGCGGAAGCAAGAGAGGTAATGGCAGCGTTATTGCCTGCACAGCTGACTGGTGGCTTTCCGGGACTGAGCTGGCCGGCGATGGATCAGAGGTGAAATCTAAAAATTTTTCCTACCGGTTCTGTGGGTGTGACTTGGTGGGGGGGGGGTGTCCTGTGACTGAGTGGGTGTGGCCAACTTGATGTCATTCACAGCCATGCCCACTCAGTCACAAGATCCCCCTCCCACCAAGCCATGCCCACAGAACCCGGGAGGAAAGCTTCTTAAATTTCTATTCTGCCACCCACTCACTCTCTCTTCGCTTTGGGTCGGGGGCCAAGGCCCAGGGATGTACCATTCCCTGGGGCCCTGGAGCTACCACCTCTTGCTGCCTGCCTCAACCAGGTCAGGGAATGCACCATTCCCCGATACCAGCCTTGCCCCGCAGCCGCTGCCCACTCTCTCATCGCCAAGCGGCGTGTCCTTACCTTTCTCCCATGGCTGACTGTTAGGGAAGGCAGGCGCCCAAAAGTTTCTGGAGTCTCTCACTCTCCTTCTTGAATGTGCCGCCACCATCGCCGCCCTGGTCCACATGCTAGCTGTGCAAGCGCGCACCCAACCTGCCACTGATGAGTGAATTAAATAAATGATGTGCGCTTGCACAGCTGGCGCATGGACCAGAGTGGCAATGGTGGCAGCACATTCAAGAAGGAGAGTGAGTGACTCTGGTAACTTTTGGGCACTTGCTTTCCCTGACAGCCAGCCACGGGAGAAAGGTGAGCAGTAGGATACACCACGTGGTGAAGGGCGAACAAGCAGTGGCTCCACGGCAAGGCCAGAGTTGAGGTAGGCAGCAAGCAGGCAGCGGCTGTAGGGCTTCAGTGAATGGCAGGTCCCTGGGCCCCGGCCCCTGGCCCCCGATCCAAGACGAAGGGTGAGTGGATGTTGAGCAGGTGGCAGCTCCGTGTTAAGGCTTGAGTCAGGGAATGGCAGGCGGCAAGCAGGCGGCGGCTCCGAGGCTTCAGTGAATGACTCAAGGCAAAGGGTAAGCGGGCGGCGAGGGGGTGGCGAGTGGGCGGCAGCTCCAGAGCAAGGCCAGAGTCTCTTTCTGGGCATGTCACTTTACCTGTTGGGCCACTTCTAGGAAGTAATAACTTCTGGGCGGGTAGGTGGAGCCTCCAACTGCCATTGCTACCAGTTCTCCAAACTACTGACCATCATCACTACCGGATTGGCCGATCCGGTTTAATCCGATAGCATTTCATTCCTGCGATGGATGTAATGGACATTTGAGAGGCTTGAGTGAATCTAAAATGGGCAGCTTCTGAAAAATTGTCCCGTGGTTTGAAATCATGTCTCTGGCTACTGTACCCTTGCACACTTAAAAACATAACTTTAAAAACACAGCCCAATGGTTTAGGAAACATCTTTTAGCTCTATCGTTTGAAGTTTATCTCCAAGAGAAAGGTGTAACATAACTGCTGAAGCTGAGACTATAGTCTGTGGATTAAGAAAACTCTTGTCGTTTTTAATAGTACACTCCTCCAATTTTCATTGCCTGCCCAAGCATGACAAAAACAACATTGTTTTGTTTGAAAAAGAAATGCATCTCTTCTGTGGGATGAGTTATTCTCTATAGCAAAAAGTGTGCTAGAAAAACTATTGTAATCTTGTGTTCACCACATTTAACTTTTTAATCTTCATTTCTCTCTTCTTCTTTCTCCCCCACCCCCACCTCTTGAATCAATTCCCCTCCGAAAGAATTACACCATCTCCATTTAAACAAACATGTTTTTTTTACTTACTGTTGAAAAAATACCAATGTGCACAAGGAGATAGGGAAACATGCATCATTCTATGTAATTGTACTATGAAAGGTGAGGGGGGGCAATAAAAAAGGGAAAGTTTAAAAACCTCAAACCAAAACCTCTCAATCACCAAGGGACTTCTTCAAATTAAGAAACTATAATTAAGCCACCCCTGTGAATACATTCTTTTACTTATTTAAATATTTGTAAGAACCACAACTGGGACCAGCAACTCCATCAATAAGCAATATGATCATGAAGCAAGACATCATGTGACCATGATGGATTTAGAACCTCACTTCTGCTGCAGTTGTTAAATGCCACAGTGTTTAAATGAATCATCATGTGATGTGACCAATAGCAATAGCACTTAGACTTATATACTGATTCATGGTGCTTTGCAGCCCTTTCTAAGAGTCAGAGTCAGCATATTGCCCCAATAATCTAGGTCCTCATTTTACCAACTTTAGAAGGAAGAAAGACTGAGTCATCCTGAGCTTGGTGAGATTTGAACTGCTGAACTGCTGGCAGCCAGCAGCCAGCAATCAGCAGAAGTACAGTGCAGTACAGTGCTGCATTCTAACCACTGTGCCACCAAGGTTCTTGATGATAGATAGATGATAGGTAGATAGATAGATAGTTAGATAGGTAGATAGGTAGGTTGGGTGGAAGGATGGATGGATGGATGGGTGGGTGGGTGGGTGGATGGATAAGAGAGTGAGAGTGCCAACCCTGCTACAACCTATAATGTTGCCAGATTCTGCCTAGCAGCATTTAAAATCCATCAGATAATGAATGACCTGTGCCATAAACTAAACTGAAAGGGCATCTAGTTCATTATACCAAAGAGCTCTATAATTTGAGAGACATAGACTGCCACATACTAACCTTTACACTTCCCTGTAACTATTCAGTGTTCTTAACCCTCCCTTTAGATTTTTGCATATGAATATAATTATTATTTTAGACTATGATATGTCTTTGGTTTTTTAATTATTTGTACCTCACCTTCATTATGCTGGCCTATTACCATAATAAATTTGATTTTTAGTTTTTCTATCAATCATATATAATCATTTCATTTTTTTTTTAGTTTTGTTTTGTTCAAAAAGTCTGGAAGAGGTTTCCAACTGGTATTAAACTTAATTAGTGTCTTTTCTCTAATCATGGCTGTTTAGCCATCTGTGCAAGGTCCATCATCTTCAGTATCTACTTCTTCATTGTGGGTAACATCAAATCTTCCCCCTGTTGTGCATATAAGAGTCTTGCTATAGTTACCATACATAAAAATGAGTTCTCTGAGGTTTTTCCAATGTTTTATCAATAAGACTCCGCTCCAAAGAAACTACTTCTAGTTTCAGCTGTACAGTAATATTTAAAATCTTCTGAATTGATGTATGCATTTGAAACTAGTTTTTCAGCTTTTTTCTATATCCACCAACCATGACAAACAGTCCCCTCTTCTTGTTCATCTTTTAGACATTTTGTTCTGGTAACAAAAACCAATGAGACATCATGGCATAAAAATTCTTTTTAAGAAGGACCCATAATCTCATTCATGTGACTGCAGGGATACTGCAACAGTTATAAGTATGAGGACCTGTCATAAAGTTACTTTTTCAGCAACATCATACTTTTGAATAGTAGCTAAACAGGTCAGGCATTAGTCAAGGGCTAACTGTATAGCCCTTTATATATATATAATATGGGGTGAGCTCTCGTTACTTGTCCCACCTTGTGCCAACCTAGCAGTTCGAAAGCACATAAAAAGTGCAAGTAGAAAAATAGGGGCCACCTTTGGTGGGAAGGTAACAGTGTTCCATGCATCTTTGGCATTTAGTCATGCCAGCCATATGACCACAGAGATGTCTTTGGACAGTGCTGGCTCTTCGGCTTTGAAACGGAGATGAGTGCCACCCCTCTAGAATGACTAGCATATATGTGCGAGGGCACCTTGATCTTTACCTTATCTGTATAGCCATTCATCTTCTGAAACACAATAATAAAAAATATATAAAAAGCATTTTAAAAAAAACGCCAACCCTTCCTGGCATCCAAAACAATACCCAAGGAGGCAAAATCACCAACCCCAGTATTATTCTTCATGCATACATATACACATGCATACATAATTAAGTTCACTGGACATGTAGCAAACTTCTAAAACCTGATAAAAATATTATATGCTAAAACCACAGAACCACCAAATTGTTCCAGACCTATCAGGAGATAATCTATATTTAAATATGCATGTACTGCTGGGCCAGCTGGCAATATCAGATGCGTGACACTTTTGACAGTCAGTTCCAACTACAAATGGGATTGACAATTGAAGGAAACTAGGCTCTTATGCAGGGGTGAAATCCAGCAGGTTCTGACAGGTTCTAGAGAACCGGTAGCGGAAATTTTGAATAGTTCCGAGAACAAGCAAATACTACCTCTGGCTGGCCCCAGAGTGGGGTGGGAATGGAGATTTTGCAGTATCCTTCCCCTGCCATGCCCACCCAGCCACGCCCACAGAACCAGTAGTAAAAAAGTTTGGATTTCACCACTGCTCTTATGGCAATGAAGCACTTTTTGGGAATAAGAAAGTCCAGGATGTGTGGCACCTGAAATATTTTCAGGGTTAGGAAACAATAGTCTTTATGACTTGTGGACTTCAACTCCCAGAATTCCTGAGCAGCATGGCAAGCTGCTTTAAGTGGATGTGCCATTGAAGATTTCATCCAAGCAATTTACTCAACAGATTGATTTTATTATACTAGCTACTGATGAGCAGATTGCCGATAGATGAAAAATTTATATGGGACTCATTTATGAGTCCCATATATGGGACTCATTTATACAAAAAAAATGTTTAAAAAAACTTGATAGTTACATAAGTCTATTAGAAATGTATGTAGATGCATGTTGTTTTTATTAGATAATTATATATAGAAATGTAAATGTTTAGTGTAATGGCATGTTATACCTCATACTTGGAGAAGATTTTCTGTTGTATTTTTTTCACTCAATTTAAAGCACTTGTATCATATTTTTAAAATTATGGGTGCATGTTTGTGTTTTGTTCCTTTTGTTTTTTCTTAATTTTCTGTTCTTATTTTAAAAGCAATACAATTTTATTTTTAAAAAAGACTTTGTCAAAGCAAGATTTGCCATCAGAGAAAAACAGAACTGCTTGACCATTCTCTAGATGGTTGAGTAGACATTTAAGCTCTACAAACTTGTGATAAATAACCGTGTGGAAACAAAGTACTTTAGCAGCAGTTTCCTGTTTGTCATTAGTATGGTATTAATGGTACAAGAGCTTGATACATTTCTTCCCTCCTGTCATCATCTCCTTGCAAGAGGATGAAAATACTTCAAGCAGCTCTCTATCTACTGCAGGCAAGCGGACATGAATTTCCCTGACGCACATGAAAGCATTTTCATATTAGAAGCAAAACTTAAATTAAAAAATATTCTTGCTTGACTAGTTTCTTCAGCAACCTTACTGGGAAAAAATTATCCTGCCAAGTGGGTTTTTAAATGGTTATTTCACTCAGAAACTCTTCTTGTGAAACATGATTTTTCTTTGAAAATAAAACTTACTCTCTGCAAACACAGTGTGCCAAAATAATTCTCTTAGCAAGGCTAGCCAAGAGCACGTAGGAATTTAAATTACAATTGATCAGAACACAATCTGTATACCAAATAAATAAATGTTGAAACAGCAGTATAATTCAGGAGTAACAGAAATCACCCATAAATGTTGTAAATGAGAAATTTCTTGGAGACCAGCTGTAGAGAAAGTGTGAACAATGCCATGCCCGAAGAGCAGTACATGCCATCCTTCAAATTACTCGAATGTAGTTAAAATAAGAAAATACAAAAATAACTCTGCTGATGGAGCATGAACCCTTACTGCAGTTAGACATCTAAATAGGAAAAAATGCCCTGATAGCTCCCACCTTCCTTTTTTTTTAATGCTATAAGACACTAACTCATATCTTGCTACTATGAAATCTAAATCAAACGGTATCAGACAGTGGTGGGTTCCTCCCGGTTTGGCCCGGTTCTCCCGAGCCAGTAGCAGTGATGATATGACATCACAGAACTGGTTCTGCCCCACCCCACACATCCCCCCACACACACCTACCCACCATTCTTACCTTTTATTTGGCCCCACCCCCAATCTAATGCTGCCTCCTGAGTCCCAGCTGATGGTTAGAAGGAAAAAAACTGTTTAAACTCTTGCCGCTGGGCTTCAAAGGGCTGCCCTACAGCTGATCAGTGTTAACAGAAAACAAATGAGTAGACCGATGCCTGCAAAAATACATGAGTAGACCAGTGCCTGCAAACATACATGAGTAGACCAGTGCCTGCAAAAAATAAATGTAGACTAGTGCCTGCAAAAATACATGAGTAGACCAGTGCCTGCAAAAATACATGAGTAGACCAGTGCCTGCAAAAAATAAATGGGTAGATCAGTACAGCTCTGCAAGCAGTTAAAAGCCTGGTAGGCCAGTACCTCTGCTAAATCCTAAATAATTGTCACATGACCATCAAGCCATGCCCACAATATAAGCCACACCCACAGAATCGGTAGTAAACAATAGAACCCACCCCTGGTATCAGAGCATATTTTTTACATCCAGGGAGCCAGAAATATCACACAAAAAATGATGCAACTTGTGATCTACATTGGAAATGTTTAAAATGTATAAAAATATTTTTAGAAAACGTTCATAATGTAAGGCTTTATTCAGCCTATGCTGTTGCCTTTCAGATTTTAGACCCAGCATATAAATGCCTAGAGCAGTGGTGGCTAACCTTTTTTTCCTCGGGTGCCAAAAGTGTGCATGCCCATACCCATAATGTAATGCCCCCCATGCACGCCCAGCCCCCCACAGACATGCACGTGCAAACACATACCCCCACACTACCCCATCCCCATGTGCAGGCATGTGCGACCTCCTCCCCCCACACTCCCACACACTCCCACACATGTGCACAAATCCCCAGTGCCCTGTTTTGGGCCTAGCAGGTCTCCCTGAAGCCTCTGGAGGAGGAAACGGGACATATCCAGACTTCCGGTAGGCCTGTTTTTCATCCTCCGGAGGCTCCGGAGGCTTTCCTGGAGGGCAAAAATGGCTTCTCCCAGCCCTCCGGAGACCCTCTGGTGGTAGGAAATGGCCTGTTTCCAGACTTCTGGTAGGCCTGCTTTTTGCTCTCCCAGAGTCTCTGAACGAGCCCTGTACTTACCTGGCATCCAAAATGGGCTGTGTAGAGACTCTTGGGAGGAGCAGAGTGGCATGGGCATGCATCTCCCACATGTGCAGCAGAGATCTGAAAATCAGCTGGCCGGTGGGAGGCACACGTGAATGTGCAATGGAGCTGACCTAGGGCGACGGCTCATGTGCCCACAAAAATGGCTCTGCGTGCCACCTGTGGCATGCATGCCATAGGTCCGCCATCACAGTGTAATTTGTAAGGGCAAATGGAGTGCATTTGAGATGGGGAACAAATGGGCAACAAGGTAAATTCTAGCCCAGGTGGCAAAAAATTGATTGGTGGCTAGTTTACTTACCTAAACTCAGTGGTGGGATTCTACCGGTTCACACCGGTTCAGTAGAACCGGTTGTTAAGTAGTTAAGCAGTTCAGAGAACCAGTTGTTAAAAGTAATCTCCTTTTGTTTTTTTCCACTTTACAGGGTTAATCCTGTAAGGAATTACAACATTCGGTGTTGTTTCTTAGCCTAATCTTTATTGCCCTGCTTACAGAAACTGCCTTTCCAGCAGTATGCCTAGACTTACTGTCGCTTCCGGTTCCAGAGGTTCTCAGAGGGTTTTGGGTTTTTTTGCTTGACTTTCTTAAAGGGGAAGGGTTGTTTTAAACTTTTTACACCACTGTTGGGAGGAAATACTCCCCTGTTGGAGTTCTTCCAGCCAGGATGCAATGATCAACACTTTGAAGAAATAATTGAATAAAGGAGCGGAAGCTTTTAATTACAAGGAACCAAGATGAGTGACATTCAGCAAGGCTTCTTGGCTAGCTAGAAAGATTGACATTCAAACATGAGTTTACATACTCTTTCTGACTTTTGGTCTAAAATTGGCTTTTAGTGAAGTTTAATTCTGTGCTTGGTGATGTTTAATCCTGTGTTTAGTGATGAGATAATTTTCCCTATTCAGCTTTGTTTGGAAGGAAAAATTTTAATCTCTATTCCTAAAAAGAAGCAGCTTCGGAAATCTGACTAGTTCTGTGTCTATTTGTTCTGATAATTGATTTAACAAGCAACAGATACTCTGCTCCTTTGCTTCATTCTGGAGAGCTTAAATGACCTCTCCGCTAAAGGGTTTCACTTTATGAGCAAGAGTTGGCTGCTGATAGTTATCATAGCATTTTAACTATTTTAATTCTTCAAGGTGCTCTGGCACCCTCCCTGATTTGTAACTCCAGTTTGCAGGTATTTCTAATCTAATGATTGGTATTTAGGGATTGGTATTCTTTGCTTTGCAAGCAAAGAAGCTTTTTGTATTTTTGTACAGGTAATCCTTGACTTACAACAGTTACAATGGCACTGGAAAAAGTGACTTATGACCATTTTTCACACTTATGACAGGGGTGGGTTCTAAATTTTTTTACTACTGGTTCTGTGGGCGTGGCTTATTTTGTGGGCATGGCTTGGAGGTCATATGACTGGGTAGGCATGGCTAGCTGGTCATGTGACCATGTGGCCATGGCTATGTGTATAGGGACTACTCAGAGGATTGAACAAAGTCATTTCTGACCGGTCCTCACACTTTTGACTGGTCCTCACACTTATGACCATCCTCACATTTATGCCCGTGCAGCATTCTTAACAACCATGTCACTCATTTCACAACTGCTTCTCTTCACCCTGGTGATAAGATAGGGCAAATAAAGTAAATGTGAGGACAGTCTTAAATTCGAAGACTGGTCAAAAGTGCAAGGACCAGTCAAAAATAACTTTTTCAGCCCTCTGAGTAATCCATATGCACAAAAGGACTACCCAGAGGGCTGAAAAAAGTGGTTTCTGGCAAGTCCTCGCACTTTGGACCGGTCTTCGCACTTATGACTGGTTCTCCATACTATTAATTTTTTTACTACCGGTTCTTGCGATCTGGTGCGAACCGGGAGCAACCCACCACTGACTTACGGCCATTGCAACAAACTGTTATTAGGGCAAAGAAGTGATACCACATGACCACCTGGCCATTGCCCCCTGGTCACATGAAGTACCGTAATTGTGAAATGAGTGACATGATTGTTAAGAATGCTGCAATGGGCATAAATGGTGACCGGTCATAAGTGCAAGGATCTGTCAGAAATCACTTTTTCAGGCCCCCTTTGTGCATATGGACTACTCAGAAGGCTGAAAAAGTTATTTTTGACTGTTAAAAATATTGAACCCCACCACTGCCTAAACTACCCATATATTAGTTATTACAGGGTGTTGGAGTATTGAATTGTTGGAAATATTCTTTTTGAGTGTAGCATTGATATCGCTCCTGTAACTGGAACAGAGAGGTGTGGGCAGTGCACAATTAAAAATGTTGCACTTGACAGTTTGCATGTCTAAAAGAAATTCAGATGAAAGTGCAGCAGGAAGCAAGGGAAAAGAATAATTTTGTCCTACTTTCCCACTCATGGGATGTGCTATACCTGTAAATATCAAAACAGGATTATACCAATTAAATAATGAAATCATTTGACTTGAGAAAACTATGTTTTGCCAGATGTTGTTAGATCACAACATTGTCCTTGATTTCTTAATGAGAATGGGGCCTTAACAACTTGTGAAGGAAATGTACACCAACTAAGTATTTATCAGAGTAGTAAAATATTCTGGACTTTCCATTTTTCCACTGAAGTAAAATGAAGAGAAAATGCTCATTTAATTCTTGAATAATTGGGAGTCTTAAGCCAAATTAAATTATTAAATTTAATTATTAATTATTATTAATTAATAATTTGATGATGATGATATCATGATGATGATATCATGATTTGCAAATTGAAGTTGAGAAAGAAATCAATAGTTGTACCAATAGTAATAGGAGCCCTTGGAGCAATACCCAAAGGGTTGCCTAGATACATGGAAATTTTGAACTTACATATTAGACCTGAATATCCTGACTTTGCAAAAAACCCACCTACTCAGAATTGCCTATATACTCAGATGCTAACTTAATAGCACTTAGGTCATTGGTTAGGATGAACTGTTTTTCCAGTCCTAGACTGTGAATCAAATTGAAGATTAACAATAACAATAATAATAAAAATAAATAAAATAAAATTAATTAATTAATTAATTAATTCCTACCTTACTTAGATCTTCCTATAGAGTCAGGCATTACCTTAACAGCTCTTAGATCCTTGGTTAGGACTTGAACTGTTAAGTTTTTACCAATCCCAGACTGTTAATCAAATTGAAGATTTGATCTTAAATAATGATGATGATGATAACAACAACAACCAAAGCTTTTCATGGATACCACTTGAAAAACATTGAAGGAAAATGTGATAACGACTTGACATGGGCATGGTTTAAGAGAGGAACCATCAGGAAAGAAATGGAAGGTTTAATACTACACTACAAACTAATGCCATGAAAACGAATACAAAAATCCACTGACAATCCAAACTGCTGACTTTGCAATGAAAAAGTTGAAACTGTTTCACACTTAATATGTGAATGCAGCAAAATTGCGCAAACTGATTACAAAGCTAGAGATGATAGGGGACTTCCGGTGGCGCCTTCCTCATTGGAGGCAGGCTTTTTATGCCTGCCGGCTTCTCAGCGTGTAAGAGCCGCCGTGCAACAGGCAGGCGGCTCGAAAGACCTGCTCCTTAACAGAGGAGCAGGGAGAGCTGCTGGGGGTGAGGCTGGGCCCCCCTGACCGCCCCAGGAATTTTTCCTTTGTCCTGGGGAAGGCTCAGAGGGATGGCTCCCTCCATACCCCCGGGGTATGCTCCGCGCCGAGAGAGTCCTCCGCTAATTAGCGGAGCCAGATGCTGGGAGCAACATCACAATTGAAGTGATAATTGGAGCAAGTTGGAAAAGAAAGAAGATAAGTTAAAGCAAGTATGGATTTTTTCCTACTGATTTTTCGGAGGAGGAAGGAGGGGAGGGGGGAAGGAGAGGAAGAGAAGTGAAAGTCTTTTAAGATGGCGACTGGCTTTGTTTGAAGCAAAGTGAGAGCGGAAATGGAAGCGGAGTCCAGTCCTGAAAGACTTTGAAAGAAATATTCTGTTACAGAAAAAGAATTTAAAGGAACAAGGCTGAGTTAAATAGATTTTTTCTGTTTTTTTTTTTTCCTTTTTTTCTCTCTATTGAAGTAAGAAGGAATTTCTTTGGTTCTTTTTAAAAGTAAAGATGTCTAAACTTAAAGGAAGGGGGGGCTCCCCCTTGAGTCAGATGAATAAAGTTGAAATGACTCATTTGCAGAGACTTACAGAACTGGAATTAAAAGAGTTAATTACAAGGTCCCTAGAGAGTGTGGTAGATAAGATAAAAGGATCACAGAAGGATCTTGAGGAATTGGTTTCTGGAAAATATGACCAACTAAGTCAAATTGTTGCTCAAGTAGCTTCAGATCTTTCAACTGCGGTGGCTGCAATGGGGAAGAAAGTGACTGAGATTAGTAGTAAATTTGAAGCTCAGATACAAGAATTACAAACGAAACTTCTGGAAGCAGAGGCCAAAAACCACAACATTCAGAATGATGTTATCATGCTTCAAATTAAGGCTATGGAACCTGCAATTCGGCTAAGAGGTATAAAAGAAGACAACAGAGAAAATTTAAGAATAACCTGTGCAAAGGCCTTTGCAGAATTATTAAAGATACAAGATGGACTAATTTCGGGTTCTATAGAGAAAGTTTACAGAGTTAATTCGCGTTTGGGTAAACAAAGGAATTTGCCTAGAGATGTCGTTGTTTATTTCACTGATAAAAGACTGAGAGATGATATTTTACAAAAGTCTTATTCTGAGAGAGTGCATGTAGCAGGTACACAAATCAGGATTTTTAAAGAGCTACCACCGAAGGTCTTAAAGGACAGGAAAGATTTTGATTTCTTGGTCAAGGAACTGAAGAGAAGTAATATTCCATTCAGATGGGATTTTCCAGTTGGTATAATTTTTAGATATCATGGTGTGAGACATTGTCTGAATACTATAGAGAAAGCAGAATATTTTTACCAAAATATTTTTAAGGGAGCACCGGAATATCTCAAGAATAAAATATCCAAAACAGAGTCTACAAAATGTGAACAGAAAGAACAAAATCAAAGTGTGTTAAAAGTAAAAGGAGAATTTGGTGGTTGTCCAGAGGATTCTATTATGGATTTTTCTGACGAGAAAATTGAACACCTCAATGATCTTGGAGGGGGATCACAGGACCTTGAACTGCTGGAGGAAGATTCAAAAAATAAAGTTTTACTTCGAAATGACCAGCAGCAGAGGTCCAGTACTTTTCAAGAAATGGGGGGTGATGCTAATCGACAGGAAGAAGTTAATGAGGAAATCCGACTGGAAACCACAGATGATAAATTTAAGGAGCATCGTGAATCGTCTGATACTGAATTAGAAAGCACTGAAAGATTTGGATAAAATGGATTATAAAAAATCTTTTAAGACGTATAACAATTTGTTATCAGTTTACTTTGAGTTGGATTAACATTAAACTTATATATTAAAATGGATTACAAAAATTTTACTATGTAGTTTATCCTGGATTGGACATGATATCCTGAGTGTTGATAGATTGCTGCAAAATTAGCAGCGATCACTGGTTACCCAATTATATATTCTTTATGGAACTCATCTAGGAGAAGACTATGTAATTGAAAATACTTTATAACCCGAAGGACTGAATTGCAAAGGGTGGCAGGATTTGAAAGAATTTTAAAGGAACATCAGGGAATGCAGCTTCTAGTTGGTTTTTTCTTTTCTTTTTTTTCTTCAAGGTTTGGTTAAGGCTGCGAAAGCCTATTTTTAGGTTTAGCACAAGTTAGTTTGAATGGATCTTCCTAGAGGTGTGAATACCTTCGTGGTTGGATATTATTTATACAAAGTCACTCGGGGGGTTGTGTGGAGAAATGTTTTACTTTGCTGAGGGGGCAGCAGCAAGATGAAGATTATTGATGCAGGATTTATCTGAGGAAATATGTTTGACTCCAATCAAGTTGAAGAGAAGATTGAAAATTGGATTATAGAGACTGAGAAATGAATTAAACAAAAGATAATTTTCTTAATGATATAATTGTATGATTATAATCATATATGCATATATATTTCTTATGTTTTATGTTTTGGGGGGATTTTCTTTAGTTAAGGGGTGTAGTTAGGATAGAATTATAATGGTTATTAAGGTTTTTTTTTTATTTACTACAATATTGTTTATTTTAGAAATATATTAATGTTTGTTTTCTTTTACCTTTCTTTTTCTTCCTTTCCTTTCTTCTCTTTCTCTTCCTCTTTCGAAATTTGTTTAATTTAGAATTTGAATATTTAATAATCCTTTTCTTTTTCCCTTGCTCTAAACCTGGTTTTTTTTTTAAACTTGTAGCGGAAGTCAGGGGGGGTGGGGAGGGAAGGGGTTGGAGTTGAGGGAGGATGGGAGGGTTTGGGCAGGGAGGATAGGGGAGGGGGGGTAAAAATGGAAAAAATTCTTGTATTGTAAAACTTTTTCAATTAAAAAAAAAAGCTAGAGATGATAGAGTTGCTAAATTAATCTACTGGTCATTATGTAAAAAATATGCCCTACCTGTATCTGAAAACTCATGGGAGCATAAATTGGAAAAAGTTGTCGAAAATGAGATGGTAAAGATCTTGTGGGACTTTCAAATACAGATGGATCGTCAATTGGAACACAACATACCAGATATCATGGTTGTTGAGGGCCGAAGCATACAATTTATTGATATCATTGTACCAGGGGACACCAGAGTCAAAGAAAAAGAACTGGAAAAAAATCATGAAATATTGCAACCTGGCCATTGAAACTACATGGTTATGGATGAAACATGTAACAGTGATGCCCATTGTCATCGGGGCACTTGGTACCATGTCCAAGAATTTTATAAAATACATCAAGAAATTGCAATAACACCAGCAGAACTGCAAAAAACTGTGCTACTCGGAACATCTTAAGAAGATACTTGGTTAATACCTAGAATGTTGGCAGCAACTTGTATCAACCATCAGCGCCAGTCAATAATATTTATGATATATTTTTAAATGTTCAGTTGTCTGAGTTTCATGTTTAATGAATAAAAGAGATAATAGTATATTTATATTTTAAAAATTAGTTTTCATATATTTGTTATATTTGTTATACTGCTGTAAGTTTTTACAAATGACTTATGGTTACTATATATTTGAATTAAGGGGGTAAAAGGGTGTTAGAAGCTTAGATTAATTTTTTATTACTTAATGTTAAATTTATTATATTTTATATGGATCTCACCTATTTCTTTGTTTGATGTTGATTGACATATATGACTGATGTTTGGTTAGCAAAGGAAGTCAGGGGGGAGTGGGGGAGGGAAAGGGAGGGAAAGGGAGGGGGTGGTAGCTGGGTGGGGGGATTGGTGGGGGGAAAGAGGGATAAAAATTGTATTGTAAAACTTTTTCAATAAAAAAAATAGTATATTTATATTTTATATAAAATACTTAATAGATTAATTATTAAATCAAATAATTTATTGCATGCCCTTGGTGTGAGCAGTGCGGTGCCTAGAGGTCTGGCTCTCACCTCACAATCAGAAGACTGTGACTTCAATCCTAGGTAGCAGCAGGCTTTTCTCTCTCTGGGCATAATAAGTATTGTCTGTTGTGAACTCCACGTAGACAACAGGAAGGGCATCTGGCCAGTAAATGCTCAGCTCCATTCAGTCGCCTGACTCCACCCTGATGCAAGGGATTACAGGGTCATTAAAAGGGGAAAAAATTGGATGATTTTTCCCCTTTTAATGTCATAAAAGGTGTCAAAATAAATATGAGCCACATCCACACCATTTCATGCTGAAGTTGACTTTCATGTTCACTTACCAATTCTCCAAACAACAATAAATTATATCTGAATTTTTCACATGATAAAGCAACTTTTGATCTGAAGGATATCATGGTCCATTGCAAGATAAAGAGCTGAGATGTTTCGGCATATTTTTTTCCTTTTTTTGCATTTTTAACTTTTTAAAATATTTAAACTTTTTTAGGAATGTTAAAATTACCAGTGGCTGAACCCATCCATTTGCAAGAAATTATGGTACTATTATTTGATGGTTTGGTAGCATTATCTTCAGAGCATGTAAGGCTAGAACTAAAGCTGTAAGCAGAAAAAGGTAGGGATATTTTGGTTTATTCATAATTAATCAGTGGTTGAAAAGAACGTGATTATGAATTAAGATATGAGGAAGGATCATATATGTGTCTGCATAATAGGAAGAGAGTTATTAATATAGCAGTTCTTTATTAGAGATTTTGGGCCTCAGCTGTGCTTTATACTCAGACAATTAGTGGAAACCGGAGAATACCACAGATCCTCTTTTGCCACAATTCCATAAACACTATAAATTTTCTGACATTTAGACTTGATTCTGTCAAAATGATGCATACAATACATAAAAATGAAAGCCATGGCAACTGACACACAATACTAAAAGTATTTTTTAAAAAACCTGAGGTGTACATTAGACTGTGATGCAAAAATGTATTTATGTACAGTAATTGCCCAGCCAGTATTATTTTTTTTAAAAAGCATACTTTGCTTTTCAACTCTTTTTTTATTATTTTGATGTGCTTTGATAAATAATCATTGGTTCCAAAGCAATCTAGGACTTTTTCCCTCAACCTTTTTCTTTTTTAAAAAAAAATCATTCCCTGCACCCCAATTTATTTTTATTTAAAGAAACAATTGAAGTAGCTCTGTTATGATATTGTTGGACATGTACTCTATGTATTATGTAGAAAAATATGTAGGCATCTGTTTTATTTCCAGTCTCTTAGAACTGCTGATCATCATAGATTTTACCACAGCTGGATATCAAAGACTTCAAAAAGAGTTTTGTAAGGAACTTTTCACTATTTTAATTTGATTTGAAATTTGAAGGGCAGTTTTAGAAGATGAAACACAATTTAACAGGTTTGTGAATTAACTTTTTGTAGAAAATGCCCCAAGTGAAATTTATTAATTCTTTAAGGAAATATTAAATACACCTTTACCAAAAAAAAAAAAAAAATAAGAACCAGCATGTCAGGCTGAAAAGGGGATATAAATGGCTTCCCTTTGGATTTAATTGAAGGATATCATGTGAAATGGGTAGCATATAAATTTAATAAACAAATAAAATATGTTTCTATTAAAGCTAACTTTTGTTCAGCAGAAGTCACCGCCACTTAATACCATATAAGGGAGAAAAGGTGAAAAAAGGTATAGAGCAGATTATAGAACAGTCCAATGGTGGAATTCATTTTTTTTTTACTACCAGTTCTGTGGGTATGGCTTGATGAGCATAGCTTGGTGGGCATGGCAGGGGAAGGATACTGCAAAATTTCCATTCCCACCCCATTCTGCGACAAGCCAGAGATGGTATTTGCCGGTTCTCCAGAACCTGTCAGAATCTGGTCAATAACACTTATGGAACAGTCCTGCTTTGAATTACCCCTGAATTATCATGCTGTTGAAAAATGTGTGGGTTTAGATAAGGATTAAAGCTTATTAAAACAATGTAGGCTTTCATTTCAAGGAATGTTTTTGGGGGGAGACTAGCAAAAGTTGGTTTCGAGCCAAAGGCAATCTTCTCCAAAGGATGCTAAGTTTCTAATGATTGAATTATTGTGGTACCTCTGCACTTCATTGTTTGGCACAGCATCTAAATATTGTAAAAGTTCTGTTGAATTCAATATCAAGTATTTATATGTATCTGAGATATGAAGAGAGTTCCCTCGTTAAAATCCAGGAAAGGAATGAAAACAAAAAGCAAACCAAGGGCCAGGAAAATGCTGTCCTTTTCAAGAAGCTATATCAAGAAGATGATATAAATACAACAAATCAATAAGATGCAATGAGTTATCCATGAAAAACCAAAGAGGCTGCTAATCATAGAAGAGATGCTACAATGGAAATCAGGACATTCATACACACAACCCTCTCATAATAAGAAAATGGAACAGCACTGTTTTTTTCCCCTAAACATTTATATAAAGCAAATTATCTCTTTCTAAATTGAATGAGAACTATAGGGGAGAAAAACCTGCAGAAGAAATTACTCTAGCAGGAATTAATTCCAATATTTAATAGCCTCTTTCCTGTTCATGATTAAGGAGCTGAAAAGATATGCTTTGGTGGCTGAGATGCTACAGATTGCTTACTCCTACCTCCAGTCCAGAATATTTTGGCTATGCCATTATGTCACTTGGTTATTAGCCGTTCAATTTCAATACTTCTATAGAAGAAGTAAAGATTGCATTGTACATGAATTCACCTGGGAGTAAATTCTGTTGAATTCAGTAAAGCTTATTTTTATATAGAATTGCAGTGTAAAAGATTGTACATATAGGGTTGCAGCAGTAGAATTATACTAGGCAGCAAAAATCTGTCTTAAAAGGAACCATGTTAATTAATCTTATTTTCAGTCAATTTGGAAGAGCAGAAACAAGTACATAGATACATTGACCTGTTTGTTTGCTGTTGTTTTTTTAAACTTTACTGGTGCAAAATTCTGAGTCCATTGGAGTTGGGCTGTTACTAAATTAAAATAAATGATACATTCCAAAATTCTAAATTTCCTCCTAGCCAAATGGCCATAATGCTGTTTTGCAGCTCCTTCAGTTTAGAGCCATTGCATACAGATAAAACATTTTGGGGCAAAATTGTTTTTTTTTTCCCTTCAGATAAATAAGATTAACACTTGGACCATTCATAAATTAAATAGATAAGTTATCACAACTGATCAGTAATTAATGGAGTTTGCAAGGAAGGGGTGGGGTGGGGTGAACCTTACTATCACAGTGTAGGAGCATTCTCCAAAGCATTATTGTATTCACAAACGTTTTACTCTCTGCCTTTTTTGTAGTGATCTGCCTTTCCTCTGTGGTATAATAGAGGGCTTAAAACAGCTATAGCAAACTTTAGAAAGTTAACGTAATTCTTGATGGTACTCTTGAACTCATAGGCATCAGGGCTAGCCTTTGCATTCATTTTCCAATCAACTCCAGCCTTTGCATAAGAGTTATGTAAGACTACTGGCTCATTTTTCTGTGCAGTGTAAGAATACACCTAGTATGGTTTTTTTTAAAAAGAGTCGGAACATTATTTAAACAAAGCACAAGCAAGATCCCAACATTTTGGGGGGATTATTGTAGGAATTAATTGTTATTACAATAGGCTGAAACCTTTGGAATGTTTTTCCTCTTGTTCTCTATCTTTTATTGCAGATGTAAGAGGAGAGATTCAATTTGGGTTAAGACTATTTCTTTCAGGGAACATCTTGGACATGTTGGCCGTGTGGCCTACAGCTGTTCATCATTCTCTCTTCCTTTTAACAGTGTGCAGCAGAAACTTCAATAAGTAAGGACTAGACTTTAATCTTACCTATTACAGTTGCTAAGTAACTGTTACAATTAGAATGGAAATGAACAGGAAGGTCTGCTTCTTCTGATTCTCTGGAATCGTGATGAGTACTTACATCCCCATCCTGTCCTTGTTATCTCTGCTTCCATACTACAAGGTCTTATTTTATAATAGGGTGATGATCCCACATTTTGCATGCTTGGTGGAACTATATTTGATTGCTTTTCTTAGCACATGTAACCCGGATTAGTTTGTTACAAGATTTTTAGCCTCTCATAGCAGCTCAGCTGTTAGAAGTGAACTTTACCATATAGATGAAGTTCAGCTTGACCTGCAGGAAATCTAGCTTGAGGCAGCTTTTCACATTCTCCTGTCTGCAACTCAAAGAGTCTCAGAAATCAAATCTTCTTCTGACGTTCTGTGCAATTACTGATAATAATGTCCTAGGTTATCAGGAGGAAATGGAGGGAATAGGAAAATCTCATACATCTCCTAGCAATGAATAGTATTTTATGAATCGTCATGCCAACCAAATCATTTCATTCTCAGCAAGGTCCAGTCATCTTAAGCTTCTTACTAGATAAACTTTACAGTATAAAAGCTCAAAAGATGTCTTATAATGTATACAGTGCTTGAAGCTGAAAAAGCAGCCACTCTTCTCATTCCTTGTCATCCTCTTTAATGTCTAATCAGCACCCAAATTGTCTTTAACTGCCTAAACAGCTTTCATGGATAAAAGTATACTTCCAGTAAAAATGTTTGTCCTCCGTACATAAGTGACACTTAGTCAGGGACAGAGCTAATGTGCCCTCAACTCAAGGAGAAGTTCGTACTCTTCATAATGCTTCAAGAGGATTAATGGCTCTATATCTGATGTCTTACTTTCATCCCATTTAATTGGCAGATGTGAGAAGATAGCAAACAGAATAGCATCCTATCATGGATTTTCATCAGCCCTGAACAACTTGGGATTTAGTTCTTTTTCTACCATTGGTCCAGAATATCCAGGCATGGTGGGAAATTAAGATGATATATTGAGGTAGCCTGAAGCATTTCTCCTCTTTAGCCCATATCTGTGGGTTAATCAGAACAGTGCGTTTCAGGAGAGAGGTTAATTGGCCAGAATAGCTAAAAAACAACAAACTATGTTTTATGAGAATCTCTGCTGATGGACAAAGCAAGGTGTGGCGTAGTAGCTTTGGAACCAATTACAGCTTGTTAAAACATTTCTCTCTTTTTCCCTGATGAATTATAGGATTCAATCTGCTTCTGTTTTCTATCTTCGGGGATGTTTTATTGTGTCTCTTTTTTATTTGAATCCTCCACCCCACAACAAAACAAAAAACAGTGCTAAATTACCTAACTCAATGATTAACCTGGACATTTAGGGAAGATTGATGGGAGACTTTGAGACATACTCAAGATGAATCTCATGGCTGAAATCCAGGAATCCACTGCCAATGATGGCAATCCACATTCATTTGCTTGCCCAAATAATAAACAAGAAAATCAGACATAGCAACAATAGCACTTAGACTTATGTACCATATTTTTTGGAGTATAAGAAGCACGTTTCTCCCCCTAAAAGGGAGGGAAAATTTGGATGCATTTTATACACCAAATGTAGCCCCACCCACCGACTGGCCCTAACCCTTTGGCCTCTGCCTCCTAGCACTTTACCTCCTTGCAGCAAGCAGCAAGAAGAAACAGCTTTTTTCTGCTTCAGCACAGCCTAATTAGCACAAGTTGAGGCCCCCAACTCTCAGCTGTTTTGCGCAGGCCTCTGCTGCTTGCTGCAAGGAGGGTAAATTGCTGGGAGCAGATTTTTTTTTTCTTGTGCTAATCAAGCTATGCTGAAAACGAAAATGAAAGTAAAGCAGACTGTTTGCTGTTTGCAGCAATGAGACAAAATTGCTGGGAGGCAGAGGCAGAGGCAAATTTCTTTTTCTTGTTTTCCTCACCAAAAAAGGTATGTGCATCTTACACTCTGAAAAATACGGTACCTCTCCATAGTGCTGTACAGCCCTCTCTAAGCAGTTGACAGAGTCAGCATATTGCCCCCAAAAATTTGAGTCAGACATCCTCTGATAAGCCCAATTGGGCTTTTGAGCTCATGGCAATAAGGCCAAATGCTTATTCAGGTTTCAAAAAAATATAACACAAGGTCTTATTTTCAGGAAAATATAGTGTGTGTGTGTGTGTGTGTGTGTGTGTGTGTGTGTGTATAATATAATAATAGCTTTTGGCCCAATGTAGCTCGTATATTTTAATAAATTGATTAATTTCTATAGTCGCCCATCTCAACAAGTGTCTCCAGGCAATATACATCATAAAAACATTAAACAATTAAATTAATACAGAATAATCATATATGTTTACTGAATAAAACTATTGCCATAGGTGTCAATAATACCCAAGACATGGGTTCCTTAACACAGAGGTCCCCAACCCCCAGACCACAGACCACTAATGGGTCATGGCCTATTTGGAACTGGGCTGTGTGAGAGATGAGCCAGTGTGCACATGCACATGAAGCTCAACTTGCACAAGTCAGGCTGTGCACGTATGCACATGTGTGCTGGCCCACTGCTCATGCACTTCGAGCTATGCAAGCACATGCATGCCATTCCGCCACTCACGTGGCCCAGTTCCCCAAACCCCTACTGGGCCACCAAACCACAAAGCTTTGGGACCACTGCCTTAACAGATTGGGTTCCCAGGTCTGGGAATATAACCTTCAGATTATCCTGATCTATGAAGGGAGACTATTCCAGAGGGCAGGACTGTGGCAGAGAAGTCACATCTCCTAATCCCAGTCCAGAAATGGGTACAACCAGGTTTGCCCCCCTAGCCAAACTGCCACCTGCTCTTCTAGTAGTAG
Source organism: Masticophis lateralis (assembly GCA_030761175.1). NCBI lineage: Eukaryota > Metazoa > Chordata > Lepidosauria > Squamata > Colubridae > Masticophis > Masticophis lateralis. The sequence goes on along the minus strand of JAUDYJ010000001.1, from coordinate 193,327,899 downwards.
CTGTGAGTCTGGAAAAAACCCAAATTGTGCATCAGATCCATCTGGGACAAAGCCATCCCTTCCAAGACCAGAAGTGAAAGGATTTTGTCACCAGAGGGATCAAATACCCTACTCAGTCTTGCTTGGGATGAGCTGAAGCTCATTACACCCCATCCAGGCCCCTACAGGCTTCAGACACTGGGAGAGGACATCTATGGCATTCATCAGTCATGGCATGGAAACATAAAGATAAGTATCATATTCATACTTTACTACCTCATCCCAAACTGTTGGACCAACCCATTCAGCAATCTCTTATAGATGTTAAATATCAGAGGAGAGAGAACCAAGTCCTGGGGCACTCCATAAAGAATGGGCCAAGGGTTGGACCTGTCCTCCACTATCAATCTTCCCCCTATATTTTGAGAGATTCGTAGCTTAGGGTGAAGATGGCTGGCACTTTTAACAGTGTACATAACACCACTTCTGTTTGAGACTGTTGATGGATTCTTTCTTTATTCATGTTGGCAGTACCTTCCTGCCTATAAGCATTCAACACTGAGAAAATAAGATAGATATAAAATAGGTCATAAAAATATAGCACATGTAAAAAGTATGTAAATTAAGTAGGATTAAAACTAATATAACTAAATAAGATGATCAGGCCATGTTGAGAACATTTTCTGTCACCAGCATGAGATCTTCTTCTGCCCATGTTGAAGGACATCGTATACACTGTAGCAGATGTGAGATAGATTGTTCTTCTCCATAGTCACAAAGAGTATCTTCTATTGGGAAGCTCCATTTTCTTATATTGTCCTTTGATCTTCCTACCCCAACACACAGTTTATTACACAATTTCTGTAGAGGCCAGGGTTGTTCTTGTCCATGTAGCAGGCAATCATGTGGTTGTTCCTAATTGCCTGGTAGCTTCTTACTCGCTTTCCATAGTTCCAGGGCAGTCTGCGGTGGATGGTTGTTAGGAGGGTCGGACATTTTGAGGAAGCTGTTTCTTTTTTTTTTTTTTATTGAAAAAGTTTTACAATACAATTTTTCCCCCATTCCCCCCCCTTTTCCCCCTCCCATCCACCCCCCCTTCCCTTCCCCTCCCTTCCCTCCCTCCCCTCCCTTCCGTCCCTAGGCTTCCTTTACTAATAAAACATTAATCTTATATATCAATCAATATTAAACAAGAAAAAATATGGGTGAAATCCAGATAACATATCATAAATTTTAACATTGAATAAGGTAAAATTAAGCTATCAAATATATGCCAAACATAAATCATATATACATACTTGTCAAGTGCTTCTAACATTATATTTTTTCCACTAAATCAAATATATATTAACCATAAGTCATATATAAAAACTTAACAGATATTCTTAAGATTTTTCTAGACAGCAGTATAACAAATATATATAAACTTATTTTTAACATTATAATTTTTTCTAAGTAGTAATATAGTAAATGTATATAACATAATAAATTTTCTAAATAACAATATAATTTCAAATATTTAATAAAATAATTATAATAAAAAACAATTATAAATCATATTATTTTTAACATTATAATTATTCTAAGTATTGATATAATAAATGTATATTATGTAATAAATTTTCTACACAACAATATAATTTCAAATATTTAATAAAATAGTTATAGTAAAAATAATTATGAATCAAATACTAATTGAAACTTCTTGGTTTGGTATTTGTTCTGCACATAGTCTAGCCATTTCTTCCACTCCCTAACAAAGGCTTCATGGGTCCTGTCTTTTAAATATGCAGAAATCTTTGCCATTTCTGCAAAATTAGCCATCTTCGACGTCCATTCCACTATAGTAGGTACACTATCTTTTTTCCAATATTGTCCAATCAGTAACCTAGCTGCAGTAATCATATATAAAATCAATCTCATTTCACTCCGTGAACAATCCTTAACTATACCTAAAAGAAACAATTGCGGAGAAAATTGAAGCTTCTTTTTCAAAACATTCTGCATAACCCACCAAACTTTAATCCAAAATGCTTTCACTTTTCTGCAAGTCCACCAAATATGAAAGTATGTAGCATCCAAACAATCACACCTCCAACATTTAGGTTGAACATTTGGATACATACATGACAATTTCTTGGGATCTAAATGCCATCTATAAAACATTTTATAGAAATTTTCCCCCAGATTCTGTGCTTGAGTAAATTTGACATTCTGGACCCAGATCTTTTCCTATGTTTCCAACATAACTGGTTCTGCAAAATTTTGTGCCCACTTTATCATACAATCTTTAACTAATTCGCTCTCTGAGTCTCTTTCTAACAGTAAATTATACACCCTCTTAATATGCATCGGCCCTTTCCGTTTCATCTGAGTCACCAAATCTTCTTCATGTAGCATTAAGCCAATTTTCTGGTCTTCTCTCCATCTCAATTGAAGTTGAGAATACTGCAACCAAGTTAAATTCCTGCCTTCTTCCAACAGAATTTTCAAAGGTTTCAAACTCCATCTGCCCCCATCATTAAAAAGCAACTCTTTATATAAAATCCTCCCGAGTGACTTTATATTCCAGATGACTTGCCCAAGATCCAACCACAAAGGTATTTTGTAATCCAATTTAAACTGGTGCTTCTTCCAAACTCTTATCAAAGCATGTCTCAATATATGACTTTTAAATACGTTGTCCAGCTTGTCTTCATAAAATAAGTATGCATGCCAACCAAAGTCCAAATCATGGCCTTCTATATTCAAAATTTCAGTTTTTGTTGTTCCAAATCAATCACCTACTTGCGTCAACATTGAGGAGGAAGCTGTTTCTTGATGTCAGTCTCAACCTTGGAGATTGATGGCCATATAATAGGTATGCTTCCATGAACGTTGTATTAACCCACTCTTTCTGTGCAGCACTTTTCCCAGAGAAATTTTAGAGGGGAAATACCAGCTAGGTAATGCATCTTTTGTATGTACCATGTCATTTTCTTGAGCCTGTTCATTACCCATCCATAACTACAAAATCTGTGGATGGATAATGAACAGGTTGAAGAAGACATTGCCTACAACAGATGAATCAGTATAGATTTTGCTTGCCATGATGTCATTATGTTACAGGTGAGAATGCAGATGTCAAATGCTATTATTTTTATTTTCTTTTTTCATGATAACATGCCATTTGTTGCAAAATAAGATCAAAGACTGTTTGAAGGTGGGGCAGAGAGAGAATTAAACAACTAAAAATATGTCAGCAGCAGTTGAAGAGCCATTTGCCTGGAATGCTACCGTTAATTTCCCTGCAAATTCTGCACCCAACACAATTTGGGTTCACTACAATAATCTCAGCCAATATTAATTATATGATTGTTTCAAATGATACGAATTATACGTGTAAATTGGCCTGTCCTAAAAAGACAAATTTGTAGCCAAAAGAAGCTACTCTAATTTAAGCTTAATTTAAGACCAGTCCTCTATTACTGTTTAACATTTCATATAGAAAGAGGTTCAGTAACAAGGGAAGAAGCTGAATAAATGCTTGCTTTGCTTTTCAGCACATAGAGCCAAGAAACCAGCTGCCCAAAAAATAATAGGGAACTTTGATGTAAATTGTTAGTGGAGGAACTGTGCTTTCTGCAGGTTAAGAGAATCTGTTAAAGCTGTCGGCTTTCTGTTATAGCCAGAAAACAGATGGATTGCTAAAAAGTTCTCCCATCAGGACCATAATTCCAACCTATTCAAATTACTTGTGTTAATAGAATAGGATCCTATAACACCGGGTTGCAGACTATATCCTTATAAGAGTTTTTAATTATAAAAAAAAATAGGAATGTAGAAGAGGGTGGGGTTTTTGCTTGTTTGTTTGCATCAGAGGTGGTATTCAGCAGGTTCTGACCAATTCTGGAGAATTGATAGCGGAAATTTTGAATAGTTTGGAGAACCGGTAAATACCACCTCTGACTGGACCCGCCCCCATCTATTCTCTGCCTCCCAAGTCCCAGCTAATTGGGAGGAAATGGGGATTTTGCAGTAACCTGCCCCTGGAGTGGGGAGGGAATGGAGATTTTACAGTATCCTTCCCCTGCCATGCCCACCAAACCACACCCACCATGCCATGCCATGCCACGCCCATAGAACCAGTAGTAAAAAATTTTGAATCGCACCACTGGTTTGTATGTTTGGGAGTGAAGGGCTGGAGCTATAAGAATAGAGGGTTTCATTGCAGGGTTTGGGCACACTGGAATGGCCTGAATTGAACAGATTATGATTGGAGGGAATAGATGAGAAATAATGACATTGAGAAAGGAATTGCAAGATTTCAGTAGTGATGATTGAGAGTTGCTTGTGCTTGATGGATTGTCTTTTATTTTGAACAAATAAAAGCCATAGTGCTATTGTAAAATGCAGCTCACACAGATGTTGCTGAATCCACCTAACAGATCAAGGTGTAATAGTAAGTGGGAAGGACCTTGGGAAAAGGGGCAAAGAGATGCTGCCTAGATAACAGATAGAATAGTCTGTAACTAAACAGCAGGCAGAGCAAGAGGCTCAGAAGTTAGTTTCCTTAGTTTCTTGGGGAATAAATTGTACAGGGGTAAGGAAGGGGGGAAAGTACTTCCAGACTTCTGTCAATGAAGCTTTACAAAAAAGTAGAATTAGTTTATCTGATTGTGTTTCCTGCCTTGTCTACCTGGTAAAGCTGACACACGGGGCTTGCCTTGACTTCCAATAAACATTGTAATTTAGATTCCTGGCTTTGAGCTATAAAGGGTTGCATATCTTTATTCCCCAAATACCTTCACAATCACATTTTCCAGATAAAATCAATCTGACTAAATCCATTGTCCTGGGAGAAGCTGCTGGTTGTACGGTACCCCACGGGCTGATGCTCAGAGATGCCTCTTTTTTACTGAAGTTTGACCATGGATGTTTTTATATTGTCGATAATCAATGGGAGGTCCATTAGATTACCCTGGGGTGCAAGCTAGGTCAGGAAAAAGAAGAGAAAGAGGAGAATCTCTGAATTCTTATATCGAGAGATCTTGAGATACATTTAAAGATATAAGTTCATGTTCTACTATACTTATCTCAGGAATGTGGAGGCACAGTAATATGGAATGAACACAACCTCAAGGTTTAGATGTTTTCTTACAAGTGGAGGCCTATTCATATTTATTCAGACCGTTTTGAGACAAAGTAATTCACTATACTCTCCCCACAAAAATAAAGTTTCCATTATTTATCCTTTTCACCTAGTAATTGCCATAAGCAAATTCCGTTAATGCAAGAAGCATTTCAAAGAAGTCGCCGACAAATAACACTCTGGTTCTTGGGATCTTTAAATACCACTCATTTATTCTAGCAAAGACTATGGCTCTCTTTTCCAGATGTGTAGAGAGTATTGTCTTTAGAGAGGAAAATTTATATTCATGTGGTTGAGATAGGTGCAGACAATTATATCAGAAGAAAATGAAATTGGTGTTGTTGAGCAATGTCTGATTTTGACTCCTGATCTTGGGTTATTCTGGACCCACTTTGTCCATTGAAATGCTGCCCTATATAACATAGCATGTCTCAAAAAGCCCCCCCAAAAAATAGAATAAAAAGCTCCTTGGGATTCTACTATCTCAATATGTATCTCTTCTGCTCCTTTATGTGGAAGACGAGTTAGCAAGGCTTTTCTACAGAAGTTAATACCTTGAAGTTGGTCTATAATTTTAAATAAGGTTACCTAGGGCCCCCACAATCCAGGTTTCGGACATTTATAGAGCAGTGGTGAAATTCAGCTGGTTTTATCTGGCTCGGGCGAATCGGTAGCACCAGCAGCAGGAGGCTCCACCCACGTGCCTGGACGTCATCACCAGTGGTGGGTTTCTACTAGTTCACCCCGGTTCAGGCGAACTGGTTTTGGCGGTGGCAGGAGGCTCCGCCCGCCCACCCTGATGTCATCATGGACACTCTGCGCATGCACAGAAGGTTCTGCTCATGCACAGAAGGTTCTGCACATGTGCAGAAGCAGTATGCACATGCTCCCAATTCTGAACCAGTAGCGCAAGTAAGTGGAACCCACTACTGGTCATTACGTCCCATTTTTGACCCTCAGTGCATGCGCAGAATAGAGGAGGTGCTCACACACTCGCATTTCCAAACCGGTAGTAAAGGTAAATGAATTTCACCCCTGCTGTAGAAAGGGTGTCAAGGGTCAATATCTGTGATTATGATGCTATATAAATCTTCCTACATTATGCATTCACATTCAGAATTTCCTGGAACATTGGAACAATAAAAAAAAATGTTATTTCAGTGTGTTTCCTTAGCTGGCAATAGGATGACAAATTAGAATCTTTTCTTGGCCAGCAATTCTAACACTCCAACCATCTATTTACTGAGTTCATAAAGACTTGGAGACATTGTTTCTATTTTTCTTCTCTTAACTGTAATCAGTCTGTGAGGAATTCTGCATAACGGGTGAGAAATCACTTATCTCATGTGGGGAAAAAATTTCTAGAATAGCAGCCTTCCGCAGAACAGTGCAAATCTGATAATGTTCAACTTGAATAATTGGTAGAGCTTAGACTGAAGATCCAATTCAACTAAGACTTCTAAAACAATTGGGAAATTGTGAAAATCAGTATGATTCACACATCCAAATTGTTTCAGCTTGATTCAGACTTTGAATTGATCTTTAACAATGTTTTTGCCCAAGCATGTAAATGGTCAAAATCATTTGGAATCATCAGGTTCAGTTTGATGAACTGAGTCTTTGAATAACATATTTGCACAGCTCTATCTGGCATAGGATGGCAATTCTCAGAATGCCCAACAAGGTGTACCTGGGGGATACCAGATTTGTAAAGATTATTTATTAATTCAGTGTGATGCTGCCCAGCTCCAAACAACTCTGGGTGGCTCACAAAACACCAACACAATATATCAGAACCAAACAAAGTCAAAAGAAAGACAAGGGAAAAAATAGAAGAGCAAGACATAACATCCCACTGACAATTAACATACAACAAATGGGGCACCAACTACTCTAGCCAAGGACCAGGGACAGCCAGGTCTTTATGGACCTTCACAATACTAATGAGAGCAGTAGCCTGGATCTCATAGGGAGCCTCATTCCACAAAGAGAAGCTGCAACAAAGAACAAGATATTGTTTAATCAGATAGGTGGTCCCTCAGCGATACAGATTTTATGCCTCTTGTAAGCCAGTTTACAATATTTATACGCACACAAATATGTGCTGTATTAATTGACTATGCCAGTTTACAATATTTATACGCACACAAATATGTGCTGTATTAATTGACTACATATACTGCACAAAGAGCCGTGATGGCACAATGGATAGAATGCAGTACTGCAGGCTAACTTTGCCCACTGCCGGGAGTTCGATCCTGACAAGCTCAAAGTTGACACAGTCTTCCTGTAACCTCCTTCCGAGGTCAGTAAAAAGAGGACCTAGATTGTTGGGGCCAATATACTGACTGTAAACCGCTTAGAGAGGACTGTAAAGCACTGTGAAGCTGTGTGTAAGTCTAATGCTATTGCTACACGATTTATATGTACCCACTAATCAGGGATGGGTTCTACTTACTTTTACTACTGGTTCACAGTGGGGCCTCATGCACGCACTTCGCTTGCCCATGTGTGCGCTCTTCTGCGCAAGCACAGAAGCTTCTGCACATGTGCAGAAGTGTTTTGATGAAGTTGGGATCGGTGGACAGAGCCTCCCGCTGGATTTACTACCAGTTCTATAGAACCGGGGCAACCCACCACTGCCTCTAATGTTCCAGATAAGTTAGAAATAATGTGAACAAGTGGACTACTCTCGTTATTCAGAGCAGACTTATACTCAGAATGGCTCTACTGAATCTAAATAGGATTGAACTGTAAATCCACAATTACTCGATGATAAGGCACTATGGAACGGTTACAACTGAAGTAGATTGAAGACATTTCCCATTGATTTGCATTAAGGGCCTTTGTAGATAGGATCAGCCAATCTTTGAAATAAACCTTTCAAATGACATATTTGTTACCAAAAGCATAAATGACAAGAAGCCAAATCCAGTGTTATTGTGTTTCTTAACTATCACTCCTTAACACGATATTTCTCTGTTGAGTGAGCTGTATGAAATCTGAAGAAAGGCTTTCATGGAACACTCTGGCTGCTTCCTAAAAGATGATAAAAAGCTTGTTCTCACCAAAGTTTCTGGCTCAATTTAATTGTGTAAATAGCTGAGGCACTGATATCCACCCCTAAAGATATTTATTTAATGATTCTCAGACCACTCCAGCATCCTCAGAGCTAGACTTGTATGGTCACTCTATGAAAAACTGAAAGAAAATAATATCCCTGCTTCAAGGAGCAAATAAAATATTACTGGTTTTCCTTCCTTTTTTTTTTTAATCAGTTAGCAGATTGGTAGTTTTATTGAAAAAAAAAACCTCTTCTTCAGGGCAGAAAAATACACAGCTAAGCCAAGTTGCTGTCACCTTTCCATACTTGTTAATGGCAACTACCAAACAGTCACACAAGACTGTTCCGGTCTCATAGCCAACCCTGTTGACTAATGGAAGCTGTTGTAACATCATCACACTTCTCATGCAGTCTGGCTATTAAACTGACTGCAGGAGCCAATGCCATCTGAAACAGTTTCTCTGAACAAAAATGGTAACAAACGATGTCAAGCTGTCACCTCAATTGGACATTGCTGTTTGGTCTTGTCATTGCTAGCCTCCCCCCCACCCCCGTAATATTCTTCACATTCTGTTTCTCATTTCCTTTCTGAGAACTGAGCCATATGTTGACTATATACAGTAATCCCTCTTATGCTAAAAGTTATATTTAGCCAATTTAGCAGGAGAGGTCTGGGTGGACTAAAAGGGTCTTTGGAAAGCCTGTGGATCTTTTTTCACTGACAGGAATTGATTGCTTTCACCTTCTCCAGGAGAGGGCTTTTTAAGTATTAAGTCCCACCTTAGGGGAATGTGGCACATAATCTTTCCTAAGATTCAGGCCCTGTGAAGGCTTCATAGGAAGCCTGGATAAATGCCTTCTTATACAGGTAGTCCTCAACTTATGAATAGAGTGGAGTGGAGTGGAGTGGAGTGGAATGGAATGGAATGGAATGGAATGGAATGGAATGGAATGGAATGGAATGGAATGGAATAGAATAGAATAGAATAGAATAGAATAGAATAGAATAGAATAGAATAGAATAGAATAGAATAGAATAGAATAGAATAGATGTTTTGACTCGTGCAGTATACGGGTCCTCAATGGAAGGCAGTTTGGTAGCAATTGTTTTTTCTGCAGTTCTAATTATCTTCTGAAGTCTGTGTCTGTCGTGTTGGGTTGCAGAGCCAAAGCAGACAGTTATAGAGGTGCAGATGACAGACTCAATAATTCCTCTGCAGAACTGAATCAGCAGCTTCATGGACAGTTTGAGCTTTCTAAGTTGGCGCAGAAAGAACATTCTTTGTTGTGCTTCTTTTTATGACATTTTTGATGTCCATTTTAAATTTTGAGATAAGATAGAACCTAGAAACTTGAAGGTCTCTACTATTGATACTGTGTTGTCTAGTATTGTAAGAGGTGGTAGCATAGGAGGGTTTCTTCTAAAATGTACCACCATTTCTAGGGTTTTGAATGTGTTTAATTCAAGATTGTTCCAGTTCCACCACAAGGCTAGTTGTTCAATCTCCCATCTGTATGCAGATTTGTTGTTGTCTCTAATGAGGCCAATCACTGTTGTATCATCTGCAAACTTCAGTACTTTAATAGAGGGATCTTTTGAGATGCAGTCATTGGTGTATAGAGAAAAGTGGAGAGAGCACACAGCCCTGGGGGGGAGGGGGGAGGCTGTGCTAATTGTACAGGTATGTGATGTGATTCTGCTTAGCTTCACCAGCTGCTTCCTGTCTGTTAGGAAGCTTATGATCCCCTTACAAGTGTATTCAGGTACTACTAACTGGTTTAGTTTAGTCAGAAGAATATCTGGAATGATGGTATTGAATGCTGAGCTGAAGTCTACAAAGAGCACCCTTGCATAGGTCTTTGGAGATTCAAGATGTTGTAGGATGTAGTGCAGAGCCATATTAACAGCATCATCTGTCGGTCTATTTGCTTGGTAAGCAAATTGCAAGGGGCCTAACAGTGGATCCGTGATGGTTTTCAAATGGGACAGCACTAGCCTTTCAAATGTTTTCATAACTACAGATGTTAGAACAACCAGTCTGAAGTTTTGAGCCCAAAATTTATGTTGCTAAGTTGGACATTTATAAAGTGAATTTTGCTCCATTTTCCTGCCACAGTTGCTAGGTGAATAACTGTAGTTGTTAAGTTAGTTAACACCATTGCTAAATGAATCTGGTTTTCCCATTGACTTTGCTTGTCAGAAGGTTGCAAAAGGGAATCGCATGACCCTGGGACACTCCAGTGGTCATATATATGAACCAGTTGCCAAGCACTCAAATTTTGATCATGTGACCATGAGGATGCTGCAACAGTCATAAGTGTGAAAAATGGTCATAAATCACTTTTTCCAGTGCTGTTGTAACTTCGAACAGTCACTAAATGAACTGTTGTAAGTCAAGTACAACTTACTGTAGTAAGTTAAGCATTCAGATCCATGCTGTGGACAGTGCTTGGTGAGTTCCAAGTCTTACAGTGAACCCTGTTAATTTCTAATCTACTTGTTTGAAATGCCCCTAGAGTCTGTTATGAATTTATATATCACTCCACAGTGCTTTACAGTCTTCTCTAAGCAGTTTACAGAATAAGCATATTGCCCCTAATAATCTGGGTCCTCATTTTAGGATGAAAGGCTGAGTCAACCTTGAGCCAGTCAGGATCAAACACCTGACAGTGTGTTTAATTCTGACAGTCAGCAGAATTAGCCTGCAATTCTAATACTGCATTCTAACCACTGCACTGTTACAGCTGTCTGTGCCACCAATGTTGGGAGATTATGGTTTTCTGGGCTTTCAGCAAACAAAAATTTGCAGTAATTAGTTGAGGTAATAAGTTGAGACACCAAGCTGCCTAATTTTAAAAGAACCTACATGTGCCTCCCTTCCCCCTTCTTTTGTCATTTGCCTTGCACTACTACCAACAAAATCCATTTAATATGCCACCAGACAAAGCAATTACATCTTTTCTTTTTCTCTGGAAAGCAAATTATAGAAAAGATAAAGAAACATGAGAGGTTTACAAGGAATTCAGATAACATTGTCTGGATTCCTTGAAAAATTCCATGACTAATATGCATAACTGCCATCAACACAGCATAAATGTTAGCAGGAAAAGACTTGAAAGCACTTTTAGAAAAGGAAAGCAACCTGAGGCTGCCAATCCCCTTTGTGGTCTTGGACTCTGCTCTAACCGTGGCACTACATTTCAGCCGCACAATTTCCTAACTGAGATGGAGTCCTCCGAGCCTGAAGAGGTAGACCTGATGCTGTCAGCTTGGAAAGTCATACAGGTAAAGCAGCTCTGAGAGACAGATGGGGCCTACTCAGCAGCAGATGGAGAGCTACTCAGACAAGGAGAGGCCAGATCTTGATGTGGTGCCAAGCCCAAGAACATGCCAACAGTTAAGGAGGGCAAAGCAAATGCACTCGGTCATCTCAAGAGGAAAGGATAGCGTATCCCCTAATTAAGGCATGCCAGCAACTTGGGACACAAACAAAAGGTTTTCTTTTGCCTTTGTGTTCTGCATAAATGCCTGGAACAGAAAAGTCAACTGTTTGGATGGGATTATGTCAACCCATAAACGCAGCAGACATTCCATTTTTGCATCACTGATTCTGCAAGAAAGCTGTTAGCTGAGGAATTACACTTTCAGAAGAGGAGGTGAGGGGATCACCGATTTCTTGATGTAGTCCCCAATTACTGCATGAGAATGGCTCCATTGATGCGAAATTCAATATTAGACATCATCAGATGAATCAGCTCTTAACTGAATTGGTTAGAATATAATCTCTCAAGAATTATTTCCCTTTTTGGGAATGCCAGACCTGGGCATTTTATGGCCTGCAGGTCATATCTGGCCCTTCGGCTCCCACGGTCCGGCCTAAATTGATAGGACAGTGGGGATGGAATGGTGAGGGACAGGGCAGCAGCAGCAACTGAGGGTAGGGCAGCGATGGCAGGAGGTGGGGCAGCAGTCCCACCCCCTGCAATCCCAGCAATCCCAGTTTCCCATGTGGTCTCTTGGGAAAATGAATTGCCCACATACATGTACCTGCCACATACATTTTATTATTGTTTCAATTGAGAAAAAGAAGGAAAAAATATAAAATCAATATATCGATATAAAATTCAGGTAAAAGGAAATGGCAGGAAAGGTGATGAATCTTCTCTCCCTTGCTTTTTAAACAGACCCAGCAGATAGCAAAGTTTTTTCTTTGTCAAAGTGAAAGTATTTGCTTGAGTGCTAGCCAGCAATAGACAGTAGAGTATATAGGCTGACATTTTTCCTAACTGTTCCCTTGTTCCTTAAAATTGCATTTCTTGTGAATGACTTACAGAGCTTCCATGAATTAATAAATATCTTTCTACCTCCCATCACAAAAACAAGGATATTTCTAAGGTTCTCCTACGTATCATACACCTACGCACTCCAAATATTTGTCTTCTGCCTTTGTGCGAGTACATTGGTTCCGCGATTTTCAGAATATTTTCTTCCCAAAAGAGCATTATAAAGATGGCTGCAAAGAAAAATATATTCTTTAAACTATTAATGGAAGAGCAGTTACAGAGCTGCCGCGAGGAGCCTTTGAAGCACCTGGAGGATAAAATCACTCAGATTCTCTGAGAGCTGGATGCCAGCTGAGCAGGTCCTATGGAAGTGGTTAAGTCTACTTCTTGTGAGGTGATCTGAATTGAACTTGAACTAATTACTCCTGAGAAAGTGGACAGAGTTCTGCATGACATCACTTGGCCTGCATCCCTGCCTTTCCTGGGGGGATGAGTTCTTCCAGGAAAACAACAGGAAGCTGGGTCAGGACAGTGTCAAATGCATAATTGGGAAGGTAGATTACCTCATGGCTGCCCTGAGAGCTACGCTGGTTACCAGTTCATTCCAGGTACAATTCAAGATGCTTTAATATACCCAGTAGATCTGACGCCCTGGGTATTTTCAGCCCAGCTTATGTCACAGGGTTGTTCTTGTGGGGAAAATAGGAGGAGGAAAATATGTTGAATATGTTTGTTGCCTTGAGGGTTTTTTTTTATTATTTGATTTATATGCTGCTCTTCTCCGGAGACTCAGGGCGGCTTACAATGCGTTAAGCAATAGCCTTCATACTTTTTGTATATTTATACAAAGTCAGCTTATTGCCCCACAAACTGGATCCTCAATTTACCCACCTTAGAAAGGATGGAAGGCTGAGTCGACCTTGAGCCTGGCTAAGATTGAACTCGCAGAAATTGCAGGCAGCTGGATGTTAACTGCTGCCTTTAGTAGGAGGCATTAGCCCCCTACGCTACTCAGGCCCCTATTTGTGAAAGTAATAAAGATGGGATGCAAATCAATGTATAAATACAGATCAATACAAATTTTCAGGATTCCCTTCTTCCCATTGGTTCTGCCTGTCTGATAAGATCAGGAGAAAAGGTTCCCTTTGGGTTCCTTAGGGAAAATCACCATCAGGGCCTACAGAGGTGGGCCCCTTAAAAAAAATACAATTACAAAAATAAAAAATAATGTAATCTTTAAAAAGAATAAAAACAAAAAGTGAAGAATTTTTTTTAAAAAAATAAGATTATAGTAAAGAAGAAAAATAGTATAAATAAGAAATTGCTTCCCCCTTCATCACAAGCATAAACAATTTTTGTAACTTATTATCACCTTCTCTTAAAATACTACAGATTGTATCTTCTTCCCATATTCCATCTCTTATCTATAAACAAATCCTTCAAGCCTCATCGTTTTAGCCCTAATATCAGCAAGAAGCCTATTAAGGGTTACTAGAGATATAAAACATACCTATTTTAACCTCAATCAGATAAACCAACTTTATATTCCTTCTCTTTTTCCCCACTTTTTACAATCTTGAATAATGTCCCAGAACTTGATTTCTTCAGTCTCCTCACCTCCCCCCAAAAATAATAATCTAGTCCCTTGACAACCCGCAGCTACAACTTTGCAAGACTTTAAAAAGGCAATTAAAACCTGGGTTTTCCAACAGGCCTTGAGGGGAAGATATGTTATAAAGTGTTCTTTCTTGTTCTCTTTGAACTGAGTTTTATTGTCCCTGGCATAGAATGCTGAGTTATCTGAAACGTCTTTGAAAGTTTTGTATGGTTTTTTTTTAACCTTATCTTACAGAACAGAATATGTAAGCTGTTCAGAGTCGGTTACAGCTGAAGCAGAATATAAACCAAGTAAAGAATAAATCAATGTACCGAGAAGACTGAAAAGCTGATGGTGCCTGATCTGCACTGCTGAGCAACTCTGTAAAGGTAGCATTGTAGTGAGCCTTGTGAAGTGTGGCTTCCCAGCAATTCCTGGAACAGTAGCACATCAGCAAAGAACATGCAAAGAATTTTCTTGCTGATAGAGATCACAATTGCAAGTAACCAAACTGGGCTAAACAAAATGCTTCTCAGGAGCAGAATCTCCAATAGGCAAACAGATACCCACAAGCCCAAGCTCCTAGTGAAATCCCCATCTTGGGGGTGGGGTGGGGGGGTTTCTGAAATGCTGAGGAATTTAGAGTTTTAAAACTAGGAATTTATCTCCAGTTTTGCTTGCTCAAAAGCAACATGATGCAATTAGGGGGAAATGCATGCCAGCCCAATCCAGCTTTGAATCCAAGTAGTTAGACTCCTTATTTCAGATGCCAAAATACCTTTTTATTATTATTCCCAAAGCTCATGACTTATAACTCTGTGTTTATTTTAAAATGTTATCTGAACATATACATATGTTATTTCCAATATCATGCACACATTCTATTTTGATCAAAAAAGTAACTAGAAGCAGGCATTGTCATTCTTTATGGTTCTCTAATTCAAATATTGCTATTTTCTTGATACATTTCCTCCATAAAACTTAGCAGAGCAGTAACCTTTATTAAAATGTATAGTTTGTAAGCTGCCCAGAATCCTTGTGTGTGAGTTGGTTGGCCATATAAATTTAAATATAGCAGTGGTCTACATTAAAGTAACTATAACATTAAATATATTATAAAATATAGCATAATATAGCAAGCTAAGAGTTGGCTTGCATTCAGGGTTCCGACGGATGCCCTAATTAAATCATGAGCCTCGAGCCAAGCTTCAAAAGAAATCCAGTTATTTATTAGGAGCTTCATGTCAGCACATTCCAAGTGAAGCCAACTCTGACCCCACATAATTTATAGCCCAGATTTGACCCTGTTTCCCAGCCTCCCCCCAGGATATGTCATCAGTCACATTTATCAATGGAGCAATTTTGCGGGTTGTAGAGATCACTCTGCTCTGGCCGCTGTGAGTAACCCTGGGAGACAGCCTTGAAAGAGATATGTCTGGAATGTGCTTTTGTTTTTGGCTGCCATGCTGCTTCGCCGTTTTCCCATCCCCCTCGCCTATGGCAACTTGAGAGCAGGCCAGGGATGCTTTGCAAGTTGACACTATAATATGCCATGTGACCTGCTACTTTAGAGTTCAATGGCTCTTCCTGAAGCTACTGCTTCATCAAACTTATTTCTTCTGTCCTTGCTGTCATTGATCATTAGACCCTACTCTGTATCTATTGATTTAAGAAAACAGGAATTCTCAAAAGAAATGATTTAGATTGCTGAAAATGACTTTCCAGTTTGCAAGAATATCTCAGATGATTAGTGTTTTTTAGATGCATATATTTTTGTAGACATATTTTCTTAGTAACTGCATGAGCAAAAATTTTTATTAAAATCAGTGGGTGTTTGGGGGGTTTTTGGGGGGGGGGTGTCTTTCCTAGGAGGACATTCCTAGGACATTTTTCTCCAAGATAAAGGAATGCAAGTTTCTTCACCTAGTCTTCTCACCTTTCTGAGAGTTCTTCCGCTAGTCATTGGACATTGAGAAAGTTAGGAATGAAGTAGTCATTTTCCCAGAAATGACCCATGTTATAAGAGACATATTGCTGCTCAGCAAGCTTGCTACTCCAGAGGTTTGGAACAGTCATTTACCCTGTCTGCTTGTCCATTCAAAATAAACATTTTTGGTAGTTTCAGAAACTGAAGACTAAATGCCAAGAGGCTTTTAAAAACAAGTTGCAAGCAAGTTAAAAGTACGTTGTCAGGAGGGAAAAACCCTCCTTCTCACCAGGCATGGATGCCTCTGTTACTCGTCATTGCTGCAGCAGAAATGAAACAGATTCTTTTACTCCTACAGTTGATTATGAGCCAAGTTTCAAAATGTCTTCAGTTTGCTCCTATCAAACCAAAACCAAAGTACTGAGCCCAACAGCACCAGAATTGTGTTTGGTCCTCAGTTATAACTACAAAGTAAGGAACAGTAATATAATAAGAGAATTGTTCCATATGTGTAGGAGAAGGAATGGCAGTGCCAGGAGTGGGGAGTAAAAAGAGGAATCACTTTAGAATTGTTATGTAGCCACAAAGTCCAACACTCCCTTGATTGCCCTTGACTCTTAGCTAAATCTAACCAGGTGCTGACCATTTGTTGAGAAGATTCCTGTGCAGGGGCTTTTAGCAATAAATGATTTAAACTGACCCTTCATGTGTGAACCTGGTTCTTCATGCCTGACATTATGTCTTTAAAAGGATGGTTTAGAACTAGGGTTAGAAATCCAGTGTAGCAGTAAACAGGGGTGAAATACTACCGGTTCGGACCGGTTCAGCAGAACTGGTAGCGATGGCAGAGAGTGGTTCCGAGAACCAGTAGCGACGAGGCTCCGCCCACCCACCTGGTCATCATTACTTCCTAGTTTTAACCAGGAAGTAATCTTTTTTCTAACCTCTGCGCATGCACAGAGGGGGTTTGCGCATGCACAGAGGGTCCACGCGCGCACGTGCACTTCCAAACTGGTAGGGAAATGAAGTAGATTTCACCTCTGGTGGTGAAAGTGTTGGACTAGCACTGTGGCCTAAATTGACCCCTTTAGATCAGTCACCTACAGCACAAACTATCTCAAAGGGTTGCTCTTATAGGGAAAATGGAATTAAGTTATTTCCTAGTTTGGGAACAGGCAGTATCTATCTCGATCTCCAGTTAGATGGCTATCCATAGGAAAGCTCTACCAAATTGAAGGTGCCCTATCTTAAGAAGGCTGACAATTTCATTTCATAAAATAGCCTCTTTATTATAGAGCAAAATGTTTTCAGAACTGAAGAAGATGCTCAAATTTACCCTCTTTTCCTCATTCATTCTTATAGCCATCTTTGAACTTTCTACTTGGGTAAACCAAGTTCATTCTTGATCTCTGATTCGAGGAGATGCCATTCCATAACTGCGATGGTTTGAGATGGTGACTAGATTTCTTTAAAACTGTGTTTATTTAAAGGTTACTACTGATGAGAGATGCACAGCACGTGCAAAAGAGATTTGCTATTAGGTGATTAGCTCGATGGTAGGCTTGCATGAGGCCATTCATCTAGGTAGATTTCCCTGTCAATTCTCCTGCATTTTCTGTTTGCAGTAGCACAAAAAAGGTAGCAAAGTGACTGACACCTAGTCTGGTGAATGTAGCAATTTTCCAGTGGCTGACAGCCTAAAGACATGGTTTCGCTGAAGTGTTTTCTTTCACAGAGCTCCAGAGGAAATGTAGTGAGATTAGGAAAGACACACTGAACCCATGGGAAGATTATCAACATTTTTTATGATCAATTCATGATGTAAACAAGAGTGACATCTTATGGACCTATGCAAATTTTGAATGAGCAAGTGAGACTGTCTTTCCAGAACGGAAAGTTAAAATGGGGCTACAAAAGTGCTGGTACACATCATTAGCAGTTACCATGGGGGTATATATAGAGAGGTGGGCTTCAAAAATTTTAGCAAAAGGTTCTCTGCCAAGTTGCTGGGTGGGCATGGCCATAGTGGGCATGGCCTAGTCGGCCTCCTGCACCATAGTGGGGATGGGGCGTTTTTGCCCTCCCCGGGCTCAGGAGGTTTTTCTTGAGTCTCCAGGAGGGCAAAAACAGCCTCCCCAGGCTCTGAAGCTCCTCTGGAGGCTGGAAACAGGCCCATTTTCGGCCTTCCCAAACTTCCAGTAGGCCCATTTTTCTCTCTCCCTGACCCTCCACATGCACCCTGCACTTACCTGCATCTAAAACGGGCTGTGTGGGGACTCCAGGGAGGGGAGGGGAGGCGTGGGCAGGGCCAGACAGGAGAGAGATTTGGGGATTCTCCGAATCTTAGCTTGTGTTCAGTTTTGGAGATTAATTTGGTTCCTTCAAAGTCAATTTCATGTCCGGTTGTTTTAAGGTGCTGGAAAAGGGAGGAAGACTTTTCTTCTTTTCTGATTGCGTTCTTGTGTTCTGCAATGCATGCATTTATTCTCCTATTAATTTGTCCAATGTATGTGGCTGGGCAGATTTTGCATAGTATTTCATAGACTCCTTGGTTTTCTAGCTGGATCTTGTCTTTGAGGTTTCTTAAGATGTTGGCTATTTTTTGGTCAGTGCAGAAGGCTGTCTTGATACTGTGTTTGTGGAGAATTTTGCTGCTTTTATCTGTGGTGCCTTTGATGTAAGGGAGGAGGGCGATGCTGTTGTCCTGTTCTGTGTCTCAGTTCTTGGGGGGTGTCTCCCTTTGGATTAGGTTGGTAATTGTGTTTCTTTGGAATCCATTAGAGATTAATACGTTTGTGAGAGTGTGTAATTCAGTTTTCAGGTGGGCTTTGTCGGCTAGGCATTTGGTTCTGGAGCTGAGAGTCTTGGCTACGGAGTTGACCTGCGCAGGGTGGTGATGTGATAGTGTGTTTAAGTAGCGAATGGTGTGTGCTTTTTTCCAGTAGATGGTGTGTCCTAGGGAGCCGTTGGGTTTTTTGTACATTAGGACATCCAGAAAAGGGAGTTGGTTGTTAGCTTCTGTTTCCATAGTAAATTGTATTTTGGGATGTAGGCTGTTGAGATGTGTGAGGAAGTTGTCCAGTTTTTCTTTTCCGTGCGGCCAAATTACGAAAGTGTCATCTACATATCTAAGCCAGAGTTTGGGTTTGTGTTCAGATTTATCTAAAACGTTGGTTTCAAAGTGTTCCATGTATACGTTTGCAATGACAGGTGAGAGGGGTGATCTCATAGGTGCTCCTTCTATCTGTTTGTATCTTTGTCCATTGTGGATGAAGTATATGTTTTAATGACCCTGTAATCCTTTGCATTGGAGTGGAGTTGGGGTGACTGAATGGAACTGAGCATTTACTGGCCGGATGTCCTTCCTGACACCTACATGGAGCTCACAGCAGATATTTGCTTTATGCCTAGAGAGAGAAATATCTGCCACTGTTTAGGATCGAATTCACAGCCTCCTGTTTGTGAGGTGAGAGCTCCATCTATAGGCTACCACGCTGCTCCCCTTAGGAGTCTTCCTTAATTAAATTAAATCTTTCTGCATGTAAGCAGGTGCTCTGCCTGGAAAGGCAAATGGAAATCCCTTCATCCTGGGGCATACATCTTCATGTTTTTCATCTTCCGCATTGAAAGAATAATGCACTATGAACTATAGCCAACCTTCTAATTACTTTAAATGTATGATGGCCCTTATGTTGCTTTTAGCTCTGCATTTTCTAATAAGGGCATCCATCCTAGGAAGAGGGGCTTTTCAGGCTGTATCTCCAAGTAATGCTGAGTCATGTATTTGTTGTGTACAAATAAATGGAAATGACTCTTTGACCTGCTATTTATTATGCAATGAGCACATAAGCTATAGCAAAATATAACAATGTCCAGACTGCATTCTATTTTATAGTGTAACAAAATATAAAAAGCTGTAAACAAACTAAACTAAAAGCTAAATGAACTAAACTATACTAAACTAAACTATACTAAATGAAGAGTTTTAAGCAGAAATTTGTACTTAATCGATTAATTTATTTCAGTTTACTATAACTGCAAGAAAAAATCTTGAATACAGCTGCCAAGATCCTATTTCCTCATATCTAACAGCACATAACGAGACAGCTTCCAATCATAATAACTGACAGGCGGCAAACAAGAATGCAAAAGAATTAAGATTAAGGTTTGACGTTTTATCTGGAAGCCTTTGAAAACCTCCCCCCCCCCATTGTTTTATTATGAACCTCACCAAAATATGTTCAAAGGCTACAAACAGAGTTAGCATTAGTGTCCTTATCAGGTTTAGTATTTTCCAATCCCATTCTGTTTTGTTTTCATTATTTTTTTATTGCTTTTATTCCTCTGACAATGTTTAAATGGAAAACAGGGACCGCTCTTTTTAACAACACAATGCACACTTTTTCAATCACTGAAGCTACAGAAAGGAACTACACAAAAGCAGCTTATCCTACAGATGCAGTATATCGTAAATGAACAGAGGCACCATGGATGCAAGCTGCACGTACGTAATGGTTCTGGATCCTCATTTCTTGCTACTGATAAGTATTAACATGATTTCCATCTGTGGCACTGCAGTTACTTACACTTTGCTATTCCAATCTGGACCTTTTGCCTAAACAGCAATTCTTGCACAGCCAATTTCTAACAACTAGAGCAGCTGCCTGTGCACATTCATCCTGAACCCATAGGAATTGCTGTAGAAGAAGGAAACATGATTGATTCCGCTTCAGAATTAACTCATTGGGATCGGTCTGCATAAACAGGGTTGGCATGCCTCCCTTTTAACTAGGAGACAGTAATATTGCTTTTCACTAAGGCTGCATGGTGCAATTTCCTGCGTTTTCCTAAGCCTGCTTTCTGCTATCTATCAGCCTCTGTGCTGCTCTGGCTAATTGGTTTACCCTCCCCTCTCCTGCACCCCAAGTAAGGTTGTAGATTCCATATATGTAGGCTCTATTGCCTTTGATTCAGTAGACATAGCTGTCTCTCTCTCTCTCTTTTTTAATGGCATTTTTCTTCAGGACCCAGGGAGGTATTTTGCACTCAGAAAAGAGTTTGTGCAGAAGATTGTTCTTGTTGGTCTATTCCACTGATTACTTTAGGGACCATTTTCTTTCCAAGCTCAATTTAAAGTGTTGGTATTAACTTGAACCTGGTCCTCTGAAAACAGACGTGGCCCTCTAAAAGTTGGTGAATGACAGGTCCCAGAAGCCCTGACCTACATGTCAGTAAAAAGGAAGCCAGGAACTGGAGCTCAGCAGCTTCTGAAAGATCAGAGAATCCCATCCCCTATTCTAAGCTACCTTGAACTTAAAACTAAAGAACTGCTCACCCAGGCTTTAAGATCTGCACTGCCAACAGCAAGGACAGAATTATTCAATTGTGGTACATTTGTGACAAATATATTATATTCAGAAGTAAGCCCTAATTTTACTACAAGCATGATTATACTATTCAGTAACTACCTTCTAAGCTGACAACTTTTTACTGATATCCCATCAACTAGGAGATATATGCAGTGTACTGACACACATTCAGGATGAAATCATAAGTGAGGTGAATATTTTGTCTCTTTCTATACTACACCCATTTCAGAAATAATTATTTTGGGGAGAAAGTCCATCTTCTGACAGGGTTCAGGCATACATATCAGTTTGCCAGACAAGTACTCCACTGGATGGAAAATGGTGTTATGATGTTGCTGGCCAAATAAAATAAATCATGGATCCATTTTCTATCCCTTCCCCCCACACACACACAATCTTTACTTTGTCTTATTCTTTATAGTGAGTTAGCCTATCAGTCAAACCAAATTTCAGCCAAATATTTACATGGGGAAAGGAGGGAGGGAGGGAGGGAGGGAGGGAGGGAGGGAGGGAGGAAGGAAGGAAGGAAGGAAGGAAGGAAGGAAGGAAGGAAGGAAGGAAGGAAGGAAGGAAGGAAGGAAGGTAGGAGGGAAGATATCATGGATTTATTATACTATAGATCATGAATCTACAGATTTTTAATTGAATCATACTGGTGCTCTATTGAGTAGGGAAATGTGTATGTGAAAATAATGCCACATTTTGACAAAGAATGGGATACCAATTGGGCCTCTTCCAACTTTATGATTGTCTTATTTGCTCAGTATCTTAAGAGAACATCTTGCTCTGATTTACTTGGTAACTGTTTACAAGGATATCAAGGTTTCTGTGACCTGGTTGCACTTCTCTTTTCCCGAGCTAGTTTAGATGTTGTAAATGCCATAAACCTCTGTCTGTTTCTCTGAAATATTTTCAGCATCTATTTTCCCAAGGTATTTTAACTAGCAGCAACCAGATAGATTAGAATTTGGCCTCTTTAGTGCATCAATTCATTTTCTGTAGCTCAATCTCTTCTGAATAAGCAGGAGCCATCAACAGAATCGTTGAAGGAATTACCTTTGAAGTTGGGGAGAAAATATAGAACAAAACTTTTTAAATTTGAATGTGTTTTTTAACAGCATCAGAGATACAGGGATAATAAAGTCATTTAGGTGAGATGGATAGTACCCTGTTTCCCCGAAAATAAGACAATCAAGAAAATAAGCACAATGGTAACAACAAATAAAATTGCCACAGTAATAATTTTTAAAAATTGCAGATTTCAGCAGAGATGCATTTTCTACCTCTCTTTGCTGCCAACAGATGGCTTTGTGGATCTGTGTAGCCCAGATATGATAGCCTAATGCAAGGCATAACTATTGTAAATGGGATACAGCTATCTACCTAATTTAACTTTACACAAAACTGAGAAACAAGCTGTCACTTGGAAAATATTAAATCAAGGTCCCACTTCTGTTATGTGCCAGCAATCCAAAAAAGCTGCTTTGTGGCAGCATCTTGTTGGATTACATATTGGTTCACATGTCACCAGTGCCACTAAACCCAGATATTGATCTTTTACTTTTAAAAATAAAGCATTACCAAGCTTTTTCTGTGATCCAAACTCTATCCCTGGGTTCCTTAGTCTTTAATTCAGAAAGATAGGCATGCAATTAACCTCCAGTTGTTTCTGCAATCTGCACTCCAGTGATGGGTTGTCCCGGTTCAGACTGGTTCACCAGAACCAGTAGTAAAACCGGCAGGAGGCTCCGCCCACCATCCCGAATGTTGTCATAGGTGATCTGCACATGCGCAGAAGCTTGATGCGCGTGCGAGCAAAGCATGCGAGCAAAGTGCGCGTGCGCGCACAATCCCATTGCGAACCACTAGTAGGTAAGTAGAGCCCCACCCCTGCCGCAGTCAACTGAAAGTTCTCCAATCCATCAAGCAACTTGAAATCCAAGGGGAGATAAACAACTTCTAATGACTAATTAATAGTTTAGTTGATTTGTTAAAGCTGGGATTTGGTCAGAATTAAAGCTAATATATTTTGATAGAGGCAAATTGGCAAAAGGGTTTTGCACAAAGTTTCCTTATATATATAAGCACAGAGAGAGAGAGAGAGAGAGAGAGAGAGAGAGAGAGAGAGAGAGAGAGAGAGAGAGAGAGAGAGAGTATGTATATACACTTACACACATATACAAAAGAAATACACAAGAGAAGAAATCCAAGCAAGATGCTGATTACATTTAAAAATGAAATGTAGTTCAGAATTCAAAATTGGAAATAGTCTAAGCAATGCTCAAACTCTTTCTTATTTTTTTTTTAAATCCTCCTAAATGCTTGAAAGAGAAAACTAGAGAATGTTCCCTTGAAGACTCAGAGTTGTCTTCTTGGGTTACACTATCCTAGGAATGACTAAGACCCAACACTTTCAAGAACAGTTCCACTGCTGTGTTGTCTTATATAGGTATGGAATGTTTGAGTGGGTAAACTGCATCAGAAAGAGTTTTCTTGCTCCCTAGTGTAGGAAGAAAAACATAATCTGGTTCCAAGCCGGGAAGGGAAAAAAATCAGTAGAGGCTGGGCACAAGGAAAGAAGGTCTCTGTTTATTTGGTTTCCAGAAATTTCAATGACAGCAGAATGTTTCTGGGGTGGTTGACAAAATGGCTGAGTGAGTGGATGGATCTTTACAGGGTTCTGGGGTTTTGTGACTGAGATGCTCCAGGGGGTTGTGCAATGTAGTGAGCCTTGTGTCCTTGGCTATTTCAATAGCGATGGGTTAATTCTATTATGTCCTAAATGTCATGTTCTGTCCTTAGAATTTGGGTGGGGGAATGTAAATTCTTAATCCCATCAGCTCCCACCAAAGGCTGGAGCTGTGGCTGAAGGCGTTTTGTTTATGAATAAATTGGCCTAGTCTTTCTAAATGGATATAAAATTTGCATTCCTAAAGGTCAACTTCTTCAAGCATCTTAGCTTGAAGTTGTTTTCCTATGGCAGGAGGCTGGGGCTGCTTTTTGCCTTTATTAAGATATTTCTCCATTTCTCCTTTGGGGAAATATTCTATCCTGCCTCTTTTTTAATATTAAGAATAAAGATTGTTTTAATCTGTGGAGGGGACAGGGAGGCTTCCTACACTAGATTATGGGGACATACATCTTCCTGAAACAAAGCTTATACATCAGGAATTATCTTGAGAACACAACAGTACTGTCTGCTGATAAACAATCACTTTGAACTGGGACTCTTTTAATCAAGCTCTTCTAATGACAGGGTGATTAGAATCTTAGGAGAAGTGACAGATAAATCAATGTACAAATCAATAAAAATAAATAGAGGACAAGGTACTTTGTTTTGTTAAAGATGGGACCAGTCAACACTTGGGAACATGGAGATCAAGATGGATCACTGTCCCACATGGCTTTCTTTCTAAATCAAAGAAGACTTGTGATGTGGTGATGTGATATTTTTTCTCCTTTTGAACAAGGTAAAAGTAGTAGTACCACATTTCTAAATAAGTAATTTGAGTAAGAAGAAAAAAAAAGACAAAGAAGAGGGGAATTTGAAGGAGCAGGAGAAAGAAAGAGAAGAAAATTAAATAATCAAGACAACATAACGTGGGACATTATGCCTCTACTGTATTAATATTTAACATTAACAAGTGGTGCATACAGAAAAAGAAAGGGAGAAAGAAAAGTAATGGTGGGAAATCCATATGTTGCTTTCCATAATCAAAACAATATTTATGGTAAACTTCTTTCTATAATACATATGCAATGGGTCTATTTATTCGTTTCTTTAATATTTACAAGACTTGCAGTACATGGACACCTATTCCATACGATGACTCTCAGCAGCTCATAACTATCTATTGTTCTACATATAATTATATATGTATAATTATATGTTCTACATATAATTCTACATTGTTTTAAAAAACCATATCTACTGGAGAGTTTCCATATAGTGCTAGCTTTACTTTCTTAAATATAGCTGTCTCTGCTGATCAACGTTGGTGAGAGTACAAACAGGTCCTGGGGAGACAACTGCAACTTTCTTTTTGCCACCCTACAAATCCAACTGAAGTGTGTGTGTGTGTGTGTGTGTGTGTGTGTGTGTATGTAGGTCTTTGGTTATTCAGGTCTTCTCCCGCGTAAAATTGGAAGTGTCTTGGCGACGTTTCGACGAAGTCTCATTCGTCATCTTCAGGCTGGTGTTCTCGGCTTTGTGCTTCCAGGAGCAAGAAGTGAAAATTCTATAAGAAAAGAAAGATAAATCTCCGTTGGAATAATTACATAGCCATACGCTGTGGTCCGCTTTTGCCCCAGGTTCTAATGTTACAATCAAGTGATGACCTAAAGGAATGAGAATTTCACACTATTCTGTGTTCAGAAGCTATGACCTACTTGAGCATTGATGCTAGGAGCTAACCTTAACACTTATTTTTAATGAAGAGTCAGATTCATTTATCACAACCAGAATGCGAGCATTCTTTAGATTGACAGCCCACAGAGGCTTCAGGGAAAAGATACTGCTATTCACACTTTCAAATCCCAGCACACTGTGTGACTCAGATACCACTCTCTCAGACTTTATCTCTACCTCCTATTGTTAGTGTTTGAGCTTTGAGCCATTTTACCTACTGCAGCATTTAATTTGCATAATGTTTGTTTCTTCAATTCATGTGTGTGTACTGTGTAGTCCGTCTCTTGGTCTTTAATGTTTTTTTCCTTTCACTGATGTCCTCAGTCAGACTTCATATTATTTCATGACTATAAACCAGAGGTGGGCTTCACGTAATTTAACAACCAGTTTGCTCAGAATCGAATATGTGAGTGCTCACGCATGTTTGCTTCGCTTGCACACGCTCACCATGCACACATGCGCACTGCATAAAAAACACAGTGATTGTATAGGATGGGATAGCTTTGCTTGCGCATGGGCCTTGCATGCATGCATGCTGCATCAAAAACACAGCGATTGTATAAGACGGAACAAAAACACAGCGATTGTATAAGACGGAATGGTGCCGGGGCAGGTGGGTGGGCCCAGCCACTGGCCATAACTACTGGTTAACCCAAACCTGTCCAAACCAGCGAAATCCCACCCTTGTTGCAAACCTATTCAGTAGAGATGAAAAACCTACCCTGTTTCCCCTAAAATAAGACATCCCTTAATAATAAACCCAATTGGGCTTTTGAGTGCATGCACTAAAATACCCCCCCCCCTAAAAATAAGCCCTCCTTGAAAATATTTAAATGCATGCGCAGCCGGTTCCCGCCATTTCCTCTAGTTTCCTCCACACACCCCGAAATAATAAGACCTCCCCAAAAATAAGGCCAAGCGCTTATTTTGGGATTCAAAAAAATATAAGACAGGGTCTTATTTTTGGGAAAACATGGTAGTGTTGCTGATGTTCAACTCCTGAAATTTCTCAGAATGAGAGTTGGAAGGGTCTTTGGAGGTTTTCTAGTCCAACCTCCTATTCAAGCAGGAAAGCCTATACCATGGTTGTCCAATCTTTCTTTAAAACCTCCAGTGTTGAAGCACCCACAACTTCTGGAGTCAAGTCGTTTCACTCATTAATTCTTCTAAATTAATTAGGAAAATTCTCCTTCGTTCTAGATTACTTCTCTCCTTGATGAGTTTCCATCAATTGCTTGTTGTCCTGTCTTCAGGTGCTTTGGAAAATAGATTGGCTCTCTCTTCTTTGTAGCAGCCCATTAGATATTGGAACACTGCTATCATATCACCCCTAGTCCTTCCTTTCATTAAATTAGAAATACCCAATTCTCGCAACTGCCTCCAGTCCCCTAATCACCTTAGTTGCTCTTCTCTGTATTCTTTTTAGAGTTGTGATTGTTGTGGTTGCTGGGAGTTGTAGCTGAGTAACATATGGATGGTCATAGGTAATCTACCTGTACAAACCACACACAACTCAAGTAGATGCATATGCCCAGCACAAATCCAGGGTGACAGGACAACAGGTTGCACCCTCTGTGCAAATTATACAGAACAGTAATGCTAAAGAAGAATATATATTAGTTTTGCAAACAAAAGAATTCATAGTAGTGCTACTTAAGAAGGTGCACTTCTGTGTCAGGTATAAATGGAGTAGATCTTTTTGGTTAAGAAATGCTGATTTGTTCTTTTTACCAAAAAGAACAAAGCAGCAAAGCAGGCAGTTCTTCAGATTCAGTGTATTTATTTTATGTAATTCCTCACTGAACTGTTTAATTATTAGGTCTCCTTCAGTATAGTATAGTTTTATACTCTTCACTGCTAATTCTGCAATTGTTCTCACCCCCCCCCCCCCCACCTCCACTCCCACCATGAAAAGAAAATCTTCCTGGACAAAGTAAGTGTGCTTATTGGAGGAAGAAAGCTCTATCTGGGATTTTCTTTCTAGCTGGCATTCTGCTGAACAACTGTGAGTGTTGCAATCCAATCTTGCTCGAGACAGCCATCAAACTTTTATGGTTGAAAAACAGGATCAGCTCGGCAGCAGTCAGAGCAAATGCTTGAATTCACTATTTAATCTAGCACTATTGCCCTGGAGTTCATTCGTGTCTTTCCTTTCTTCATGATTTCACCACAGACTTCTTAAAGGGACAAATTAGCAGAAGCAAAGCTGTACTCAGTGTTCAGGGTAATTGATGTTTAGGGCCAATTTCTTACAAAGAGCAAGTACACTACGGCAGGTCTAAAAAAAAAAAAGCTTGAGACATTTCTGTAACCTATCAATTTGAGAGGCAGGAGAACAATTTGATCATTTCAGTAGACAGGAATTGCTCACCTTCAAACCTGTGCTAACAAGGACATGGTTGTCTTGCAGTCATCCAGCATAACAACTGCAGAAAGAAAACAGTGGTATCCAAGGATATATGCTAAAGAGAGAATCCTGTGACTTTTAGATATTGCCAAACTATAATGCCCAATAATCCAAGCATGCCCTATTTTTTATTTATGGAAAGACAGGGAAATCTTTTGGGGAGTGGAGGAACAATTTTAAAGCCTTGAGGCCCCAGCAGAATAGGTCAATGATGTTGTGGGGGAGGTAGTAATTCTTTTTATTTTCTTGTGCTTCTGATCATTTATTTGCATTCAACTACTTATTATCGATTTATTTATTCCGCTGTTATTTTTATGAATAATTCAAACTGGCGAACATATCTAATACTCTTCCTCCTCCTATTTCCCTACAACAACAGCTCTGTGAGGTTGGTTGGACTGAGAGAGAGTCACCCAGCCATGGGTGACTTTCATGGCTAAGGCAGGATTAGAACTCACAATCTCCTGGTTTATAACCTGGTACTTTAACCACTAAACCAGCTGGCTCTCTGTTTAGTGTTCTAAACCATCTTACAGTAGAAATAGCAAGAATTTATATCAATTTGGGGTGATTTGCTGTGGAAATCTCCATGCTGTAATCTTGAGGGGCTCTGGTTAAGTGAGTATGATTCAAGCAAAAAAGTTTGAATCTTCTTGGCCCATCTTTGCACTGCCATTTCTAATCCATAGGATTCAAGGAAACCTGATTTTTCATGATTCTTTTTTCTTCCATTGAATTGTGTCCAATTTTCAGAGATTGCAGTTTTCTTGTCAATTTTTTTCTGCTTTAGGCTCCTGCAAAAGCTGTGGTCAACCTAAGCTGTCTTTGTACATTCAAAGCCCAGGGTGGGCTTCAAAAATTTTAGCAAGGGGATCTCTGCCCGGTTGCTGGGTGGGCGTGACCATGGTGGGTATGGCCTAGTCAGCGTCCTGCATCATGAGAAGGTGTTTTTGGCTTTCCTTAAACCTCCGGGAAAGCGAAAATGGCCTCCTCAGACTCCGGAGGCCCTCTGGAGGCTGGAAACAGGCCCATTTCTGGCCTTCCTGAACTTCCAGTGGGCCCGTTTTTTGCCCTCCCTGAGACTCTGTGCATGCCGTGCACTTACCTGCATCCAAAACGGGCCACGTGGGGACATCTGGGAGGGGAGGGACAGGGTGGGTGGGGCCAGCCAGGAGTGTGATTTGGGGGTTCTCCGAACTGCATAGAATCTTAGCTAGAGGTTCTCCCAAACCCCTGTGAACACCCAGCAGCCCACCCCTGAACACAACTGAATGAGAGTTTGCAAAATGTTGCCATTCTAACTGAACCACGTCTACATATGACAGGTCAGCCTTTCCACTGACCTAACGTAAGTGCAACTGAGCAGAAAATTGTTAAACCATAATTACAACATTAGGGTCATTTTGCAGATTAAGAAATGCAAATAAATTATTAAAGGTAAAGGTAAATGTGTCCGACTCTAGGGGGCAGCGCTCATCTCTATTTCTTAGCCAAGGGAGCCAGCATTGTCTGAAGACATTTCATGTGGCCACCATGACATCACCCTACAGCACAGAGAAACATGGAACATTGTTACCTTCCCACCAAACTGGTACCTATTTATCTACTTGCATTTTCATGCTTTCAAACTGCCCAAAGGTGGGCAGGAGTTGGGGCAAGAGCAGGAGCTCATCCCATCACGTTGTAGTCGAGTCTCGAACCCAGGCTGTCAACTTTTCAGCTGATGCGCTGAACTTCTTAACCGCTGAACCTTTGCATTCTCCCAGATAAATTATTATATGCTTTTAATTCTTGTATAAGAATAGGTTAGTCTCATATTATTTGGTTTTTGATTTTCCTAAACCCAGTTACAACAACTTAGGTACGTGAGGCTTTCCTTCCTTCCTTTCAGGTATCTCCCACTCTCCCTTTTTAAATCTTTCCAACAAGGCAGATACATCGCTCAAGTGATTTAGAGTCAGTTAACCTCACCCTGAACACACAAATATTGAGACCTTTTGAAAAGAGCTGCTTTTCCTTTCCGAGATGTTCTTTCAAAAGCAAAATAAAACCGCAGTAAATATGCACACACAGCATTCTGGCACATGAGTAAGACTGCTTGCCAGACTTGGCAAAAAGGCTAAATCACCTCCAATTCCTAATTCACTATTTTAATAAAGAATTCAGTCAAAAAGGAGTCAGAAATATTTGCCATTTTATATAAAACAAAGCATAAGTTGCAGTCCACTTCACTACCAAAATTTAATAGGAAGCTTAATTTTCAAGGATGCTTACACATTGATTTTCCGGGAAGCCTCAGTACGATAAGGCCTCTCTTCCAGTTTATAGAAGACAAAGCAGGCTCACTCAACAGGGATTTTTGTATGAATAATATGGAAGTTACTTTGGGAGGGAAATTTAGATTGAGCAATCAGTGCTCTGAGTGACTTGATCAGATATCTCTCAAAAGAATAGCAGAGTCGAATCATAAGAAATTTAGTCTGGAAAGTATAATCAGAGAAGATTTGGTCTGATTTTGTCCCAATATATCCTCTAGTTAGGTTTAACAATTGAGAGGAAGAGTTTAGAGCTGTCCCATCAATCTAAATATTTTTATCAGATATTAATATTGTCATTCAGATTGACAAATACTAGAAAACTCATGCCCTGTTAGGTCATCATTTCAAAAATATTTCCTTACCTAAACAGAGAAACTTAGTGACATGCGTAGGCAAAAAAGCAGCGAAACTGGGAACAATTTCTGACTTCCTACAGGCTTCCCCATTGAGTTTCCTTGTGGGACACTAGCAGGGAGCAGTGAAAATCTTTTTTTCTGACTCTTCATCCCTAGATTTCTTGCCAGCCTCCCCATTTACTTTGCTTATGGGAAGCTTGCAGGAGAATGTCAATGGGTGAGCCAGCAGGACATTGTAAGTCCAAGACCAGCAGACTGCTGACGGATGGGGGAGGGACCAAGGAGGCCCAGTACAGGAAAGATAAATAAGGGGTACATGAGATGTTGCATGAGTTGGATCTACATGGATCTACACAAGAGATGTTGTGTGGGTTGGAGAAGGCATGTAGGGGTGCTGCAGTCAGGGAAGGCAAATGGGGTGGTGAACCAGGAAGGATGTGTGAGAGTTCCTTCCTCCCTGTTGCTCCCTCCCTCCCCTTACTTCCTGTCAACACATTCCATTCCATTTTCTCCCTATCCCTCCTCCCCTTCCCTTCCCTTCCCTTCCTAGAAGGCAAGTAAATCACTGCTGCTGAGGGAGGGAGGGAGGGAACAAGGGATTGTGAAAGTGGCTGGGAAACTGTTAATTGATTGTTTAAAATGAAGATCATATGACTGCAGCAGCAGCCTTGCAGCTGAACCAGCCATAACTTCCCCAAATTTCATTTCCTTGGGAGAATTGGATCCTGGAATTTGGATGCATTCTGTAAGATAGCCTATTTGAACTACCTTGTTGCCTTAGGATGCACAATTTCACCCAGTTATAGAAACAAGAGTTTTAATAGTATATTTAAAAATGTATGTTAGTATGTGCATGCATTCATATACATTATTTATGTATATTAGTTTACGTATATTCATATACATTATTTACGTATATTACTTTAAATAGCTATGATTTTGTGCTGCTGGGCCTGATAATTAGAAATATAGTTCCATGTACTTGAACCTATCTTCTCACAAACAAGGACTTTGTCATATATTCCAGCGTAGAAATAATAGCAAGAGCTCCCCCTATTGAATTAATGTAATTCTTCTTTGTATTTATTTGATGTAATTCAGAAAGTATAGCCCAAACTGTAAGGCTAACATGACTTGCCATTTTATCATGATAGATAGATAGATAGATGATAGATAGATAGATAGATAGATAGATAGATAGATAGATAGATAGATAGATAGATAGATAGATAGATACCGTGTTTTCCCAAAAATAAGATCCTGTCTTATATTTTGTTGAACCCCAAAATAAGTGCTTGGCCTTTTTTTGGGAAAGTCTTATTATTTTGGGGCGCATGGAGCAAGATGGGGCTCCTCTTGCCATCTTATCTGATTTCCAGTTCTGCATTTAAATATTTTTCGGAATGGCTTATTTTGGGGGGGAGGCTTATTTTAGTGCATGCACTCAAAAGCCAGATTGGGTTTATTATCAGGGGATGTCTTATTTTCGGAGAAACAGGACAGACAGACAGACAGACAGATAGATAGATTTATTTTCAGCTTTGAGGTGACTGAAAATTCTATAACACAGCATTTGAAGCATTTGCTGGGCCTTATTTATGAATTGTAGGTGAAATGTGACTTGGAAATTGAATAAATTAAAGATTGCATGATAAAAGGGAGGTGGAATTTAGATACGATGACTGACGTGCAAAAATGTGTTTCTTCAGGAAAAGAAAAATGCTAGATTCACGCAAAATATCATTATTAAAAGATTGTATACTAGTACAATATAAAATATTTTATCATTGGTATTTCACTCCATTACTAGTTGCTAAATGGAAAATGCTAAATTTTCAAATATTGTGAGAGAAATTGAATGATCAGATTGAATCATTTTTCAGTATTGGATGGCAATGTTACCTAACAGACCATTTCTCCCTGGTTACATCTACCTGTCCCATTAGATCTGGCAGAAAAGGCATGTTAAGGGTCCTGTCTATTAAAAATGTGACAGAACCTAGGACAGCCTTTTCTGCTGCAGTGACCACCCTTTGTAACATCATTTCCCCCTGAGGCTAGACGGGCCCTGATCCTGCTTTTCTTCCAAAATGCTCTAAAAACATGATGACCCAGTCATCGGGTCGGCCTGCACTGTTCCCACCTTCTCTCCTCTCTCCGTGCACAGGGTTCAGGAGGGGCAGTCCTTGCTTATCACCTGATCTCTCTCGCTCCTCATTTCCACTGTTTGCCCTCTCTTGGGCATCCTACCCCCATTCCTCACTGGTAGCAAGCCATCTCAATCCTGAGGGGCCTTGGGCTGCCTCGTCCTGCTCCTCCTCACATTCCTTCAAAGCCAACAAAGCATTCCCCTTGATCTCTGTCGACTCCAGCTCCGGCTTGTCCTCCTCCACAGATTCAGGCTCCAACGGGGGCATGACACATGGGTGTCAATGTCTCAGGGAATCAAATGTTCTCAGGTGATAGGTTGATTGATCCATGATTTTCACTTTTCTGCTTCATTTCTCAGATTTAATTTTGGTTATTAATTGGGTTTTTAATTTGGATTTTAAGGGAGTTTATTGTGTTTTATTGATTTTTGCATTGTGTTTATTGGTTGTTTTTAATTATTTGAACTGTCCAGAATGGCAAATATGAGATGGGGCGGGGGCTATAAAAATTGAATAAATAAATACACACATGCATGATGGAAAGCTTAACAATTTTGGGAAATGATTGATAACCCAGTGAAAGAGAGTTTAAAAGCTTATTTTTTTCCCCATTAAATATTGCTAAATCTTAAATTGCTACCAAATTCTTTAGGAAAAGAATAAATAATATAAAATCATTAGTGTACAACCAACTTCTCGTGCTTTTCTTAACTTTCTTGTTTTTAGAGATTCTTTTATGGCTTTCTCCACTGCTGAATTTCCTTGTTCCATATCTTTAGGAAAAAAATATCTGGGTCTCTTTCTACTTCTTTCTTCTTTTTTCCCTGTTATTTTTATTGCTACAATATCCAGAAACAGAAAAAAAAAGAGGAAAAAGTTCAAGAATATGCAAAACAAAAAATATATTAAAAAGAGGAAAGAAATGTCCAAGCAGTAGCAACAGCCCTTTCCCAATGTTGGATTGATGGTTGAAAGCAACTCTCCTCAGTTCCTCATCCTTTCTTCAGTGTTGCAGCCTGCCTAAAGTTAGTGCAAATTCCAGGTTAGATAGCAAAGGAAAAATGAATTTTTCTGGAACTAATTGAACAAACCACTGCAGCTATGAAGTGAATCATGTGGTTGTTAAGCAAATCTGGCTTCCACAATTGACTTTGCTGAGAAGGTTGTGAATGGTGATCACATGAACTGGGATGGTCCAACTATTGGAAATACCATATTTTTCGGAGTATAAGACGCTCCAGATTATAAGATTCACCTATCTTTTTTAGTGTGGAAAACAAGAAAAAGAAATCTACCTCTGCCTCCCAGCAATTTTGCCTCATTGCAGCAAACAGCAAATAGCCTGCTTTACTTTCATTTTCATTTTCAGCATAGCTTGATCAGCATAAGAAAAAAAACTGCTCCCAGCAATTTGCCTCCTTGCAGCAAGCAGCAGAGGCTCACGCAAAACAGCTGAGAGCAAAACAGCTGAGAGTCGGGAGGTCAATCCAATCAGCTTGTGCTAATTAGGCTGAAACGAGCTGTTTCTTCTTGCTACTTGCTGCAAGGAGGTAAACTGCTGGGAGGCAGAGGCCAAAGGATGGTGGCCAGTGGGTGGGTGGGGTTACATTCGGTGTATAAGACACATCTAAATTTTCACCACGTTTTAGGGGGGGAAGGTGCATCTTATACTCTGAAAAATATGGTACATGCTGGTTGCCAAGCACCTGAATTTTGATGCAAGAACCAGTTATAGGTCACTTTTTCAGTGCTGTTGGGACTTTGAATGGTCACTAAAAGAATAGTTGTAAGTCAAGGCCTACCAGTATCCGGTTACTCAGAGAATTAATCTCAGGCTACGAGATCTTGACTGTTCTGCAAACAGATACAGAAAAATCCAAAGTTGATACAGTTTAGTGATTCTTTTGCAGGTCAAATCAGTAAACTTTACCATTCCTCTGTGTCCTGACAGGCCCTGATGCAGCAGGACATATGAAGAACTTCTTTCTTGGTTAGAGTACAGTAGTAACCACGATAAAATGGCATTCTCTCCTATTTTACAGAGAAAAGCCATCTGTTAGAACAGGGGTCCCCAATCCCCAAGCCACAGTCCACTACCGGGCCATGGCCAATCAGAACCAGGCCACCTGAATGACGGGCCAGTACTGTATGTGCATATACATGCATGTCAGCCCACCACTTGTGAAAGTCAAGCTACAGGCATGCATGCATGCATGCCAGCCCACCGCTCATGCAGCCTGGTTCCCCTCTCCCCCTTCTTGTCAGACCATCAAGTCGCAAAGGTTGGGGACCACTGTGTTAGAAGACATTCTTTCAACAACCCATCCCACCACTGATTTGAGGATAAAGATATATGGTGAGAAGGATCTTGAACCGGGGTGAAGTGCTCCCAGTTCAGACCGGATCGCCTGATCTGGTAGCGATGGAGGCAGGTGGTTTGGAGAACCGGTAGCAAAAATCCCTGCCCCCCCCCCCATGCCCAGCTGAGCCGCATAATCATCAGAGGCTTTTTTTTTTTACTTTTAAAAGCATTTTTTCTACAACCTCTTCGGCCGAAAATATGCTTTTAAAAGTTAAAAAAAAAGCCTCTGATGATTGCGCTTCTCAGCTGGGATCATCAAAGGCTTTTAAAAGAAAAAACCCCTTTTTTCTTTTAAATGCCTCTGACAATCCAAGCTGAGTTGCCTGATCGTCAGAGGCATTTAAAAGAAAAAAAGTCTCTGCTGATCAGGCAACGGAGCTGGGATCGTCAGAGCTTTTTGAAAGCATTTTTTTACAACCTCTTCGCTGAAGAAGTTGTAGAAAAAATGGTTTTAAAAGTTAAAAAAAAAATTGGCCATGCCCACCCAGTCACATTAACAAGCCACCACCACCAAGCCACGCCCACGGAACCAGTAGTAACAAATTTTACATTTCACCACTGTCTTGGACTTAATACCTAGATAGCATCAAGCAAATATACATCTCCTGGTCTTTGTCTTCTATGATACTAAACAATGTGCTATATTTAAGAATGCATCTCTCTATCTAAGTTAATATTTGCATATTTTGACTGTGTATCAGCTATCTAATCACTGCTTCCCTTTTTAATATACACAATGAGTAGAAGTGGCCCCTCCCCCCATATTTGAATTGCAAAAATCCAGACCACTATTAAATGGCATCAAAAAGATATAGAAAACTCTCAGTTACCCATGAGAATGATTGTAAAGGTACTTACACAAGCAAAAGCAGGGAGATTTTTAAATTTAACATTAACATTTCCTTTCCTTTTAGTTGTCCTTCAGATCAAGTCTAATTAGAGATCATCGTCCTTCCCATGTTTTTTTTTTCATGAGGTGGCAGTTCTTCACTTCATTCCATAGTGCCACAAAAGGACCTACATCAAGAATGTATCCACCGCATAAACTCAAGGTATATCTGCTGAAAAGTATATGTCAAGGATATTGAGATGTAGGGGAAAGTTTGTTTTGTTTTGTGCTGTTTTTTTAAAGGACATAACTGTGGCACAGAGTTACTGACATTAAGGGCTAATCTAAAACTAAACTGCTCCCTTTATTTTTAAACCTCCATTTCTTATTCTAAGAAACAAACTCCTTTGGATAAATCCTTCATCTTGTTTCCGTACTCCTTTTACTCTACTACTGTATTACTCCAAGCCCTTTCCCATCCATCTCATAACACAATGCTGACTTTTTTAATAGCAGCTGCAGAAGAAGAAAAACACAATAGCTATTTAATCTAGTTGAACCAGAATCTGTTTCTTTTCCCCTCAAGAATAAAAGGGGTTGGGATGAACATAAAACAAACTCTTTTTTTTCTCCAATTCCTTCCCTTCTCACATACCGCACCCCCAATTTTATTTTTTATTAGGCATATCCATATGCCTAATGGAACAATTCTTGTAAAAGTAATATTACCAAGCTAACATAAATCTAAGTTCACTTAAGAATGAAATGGCAATTCTTGCTGAGCTGCCTCCGTTCGTTTGATCAAGAAAGTATTATTATTCTTATTAAGCAGCATTTAACAGATTGCTGTATGTTTAAAATGTGTAGACATTATCTTAATAATTTAGATTTCAATATAAGATGGTATTTGTTTGTGTATTATTTATACGTCTGTCCCTCTGGGCAACGTACAGAATTTAGGATTAAAACAACAGTATAAATAACTGTAAAAACATACAACACATAATCTAAAGAAAAACAAAGAGCAACCAAGAATATTTAAACAAAAATAAAAATCCTCAAAATAATGGCTATCCACTCACACTTCACTAACTTCATGACCCCAACGCCTAAGCCAACAGACAGGTCTGAAGTTCTTTCT
Organism: Masticophis lateralis; assembly: GCA_030761175.1. Taxonomy (NCBI): domain Eukaryota; kingdom Metazoa; phylum Chordata; class Lepidosauria; order Squamata; family Colubridae; genus Masticophis; species Masticophis lateralis. Next base: position 193,290,577 of record JAUDYJ010000001.1, on the reverse strand, counting down.
GAAAGGCCAGCTAAGACTCAATTCATCTTTAGGTGATAAGATGAGCCAAAGGGTAGGCACCACAGCTGAAAAGACATATTTCCTGGTTCCTGCAAGAAGTCTTTTTTTAATTGATGGCATCAAAGCATGCATCTCCTGCCACATCTCACATAACAGAAATACAATTAGAGAAAGGCAATCCTTTAAGTATCTTGTGCCCAAGCCAGGAAGGGCTTTATAGATAAACAACACCAGCACTATAATTTGCTCCTGTAAGCCTATTGGGACTTGGAGCAATGTGTGCAGCAAAGATATAACATGGGCAAATTAAAAAAAAAACTACCATTGCCTGAGCCCCCACCAAGTGTAGCGTATAGATGGTCTTCAGTGTCCGCCCCATTTAAAGCATATTGCAATAGTCCATCTGACTGAGTGATTGATTGGTTGATTGTGCAACATGAAGTCATTTTTGACTCCTAGCAACCACAGAGATTAGTTCTTCTCCGTGATCATCTATCCTTAACTTCTTTTAAGTCTCTCAACTGTGCACTCATTGCCATTGTAAGTGATCAAGCACCTTGCTGCTAGTCTTCCTTTTTGTCTCTTTCCTTCTATCTTTCCTAGCATTTGCAGAAAGCTGGGTCTTCTTGTAATGTATCTAAAGCAGGATAATTTAAGCCTGGTCATTTGAGCCTTGAGCGAGAACTCTGGGTCGCTTTATTCAATGATCCATCAATTTGTTTTCTTGGCTGTCCACAGCCTGTGAATATTCTTCTTCTTTACCTGAGTTGGGGACTGAAGCCATTTAGTAGTAGATCACAAGCATCAAAAAGTATGAAGCCAGCCCAAAACTTATTGTGCTCTTCTAGTCAGGGTACATTAATCTTTCTTAGTGTTGTGTTCTCCAGATGGATTGAGACCAGGGGTGAAATCCAGCAGGTTCTAACAGGTTCTGGAGAACCAGTAGCGGAAATTTTGAGTAGTTCAGAGAACCGGCAAATACCATCTCTGGCTGGCCCCAGAGTGGGGTGGGAATGAAGATTTTGTAATATCCTTCCCCCAGGAGGGGAGGGAATGGAGATTTTTCATGCCATGTTCACAGGACCAGTAGGGAAAAAAAATGGATTTCACCCCAACTGAGACTAGAATTCCCAAAACTGATATGGCCTAAAATAGTTTTCAATTGTTTTTTTTTTTTTCATTTTAGTTGCATTTGGACCGTAGACCATGCTACGCAAATGAGTCATAACCTTGTGCATATCCATTCTACTATGTCTACAGTAGACATGGAAATACTGGTTTCTCCTTTCATTTCATCCAAACCAGGGCAGATTGTGATTATTTCAACAATGATCTGCTCAAGCAAAGCCATAACTCAAGCAAAACAACTTTTTATTTATTCATTAAAAGCATTAAAACTCAGATCAGGCTTTTGTATGAAGCCATTAGCCACCGTTATTTGAAAATAAAAAAGAATATGGACTCTGAAAATTTGGAAAGAGGGATATTTGTGAATACATTAAGGTGTGATTTAGAGTTATATTCAAACCAGGCTATTGTGTTAGGCAAGGATCATTTAACTGGTCGAGTTAAACAACCTTGGCTTATTTGATAAATCATGGGGTTATTCAAAGCTATAACCCATAAGCTATGGTTTACAAACAGCAGTCATTTGAATCCCAAATGAACAAATACTCAATGGCAAAATGCAATATGTAAACTCAAGCAGGGTATATATGTCAGCAAACAGAACAATTCTCTTCTTTATATACAAACACTGCTCAAGGGGTATGTCTGTAAATCAGAAGTTCCGTAAGGAATTTGCAAAATAATTTCCAATTGATGTCACAGCACAAAATTAAGGTATTTTGTGACTAGTACTTAATGATATGAATGGAGGGCAGGATCAATAGGTGCTATTTCTTCCATCTGTAGGTTGTTTCTTGCTAAGAATTACATTTATGACAGCCTCAAAAATCCAACACTTAGAGCCCCTCACTTCAAAATAAGCTCCACTGAACCCTTTGAGCCTCCTGATGAGAGATGTTTAAAGGAGCTGCACAGCATGTCATATGTTAAAGATCTCCCATTAAGTTTTCCTTTTTTCTTTTCCATGAGTGTGGCTTTGGCACTAGCAAAACATTACTTTATTCTTTGACAATGAGATAAAGGCTGACAAGCATTACCCATACTCCCCAAATCACCTAGCGCATGTAGGAATGACAGCTTGCAATTACAATGCAGCAGTTGTCAGAAGGAAATTGTAATGCAAAGAAATGCCTTCATGTAGCAATTACAGAGGCTCAAAAGGAAGCATAATTAACAGCCTTCTTACAAGTTTAATTTGGTACATCAGATACTGTTGTTGTTTCACCAACCTGAACAGGAAACAGGCTAATATACATCCTGCTCAATTGCCCTTTTGTGAGGGATGTAGTTCCTTTAATGATGAACACTTCCTCTGAAAGGTTAAAAAGTTCTCTGCACAGTTAAAATTCTGTGTTCATGCAACGAAGTGAGCATTAAGGGCTACATACCTCCTCTAATGTTTACCGGTAAAGAAAACCTGTCTGTTGAAAAGCTGTTCAAAAATGTTGCAACCTGATCCTTAGCTCAGAGAGTAGCTCAACCAACTAAAGCAGGGGTGTCACGGCCCGCAGGCCCGATGCGTCACCATGCTGGCCATGCCCACCCCCGGTTTAGCGAAGGGCGGGAAAGTCACGATATGTCATGTGACAACAACGTGCCGCCACGAGTTTGACACCCCTGGATTATAGAATCATTTATGGAGATAAAATAAAGTCTCCTTTGAGTGTTGAGCTCACCTTCACATGACTTGTGTAGATGTATCAATGTCATTTTCTGGCATGATATGGAATGGTTGGTTTCCAGCAAGGGTGAAATCTAAAATTTGTTACTACCGGTTCTGTGGGTGTGGCTTGGTGGGAGGGTAATGTCACTGAGTGGGCGTGGCCAATTTTTTTTTTTACTTTTAAAACCATTTTTTACATATAAAACCATGTAAAAAAATGTTTTCAAAAGGCTCTGACAATCCCAGCTGAGTTGCCTCAAAGCTTGGATCGTCAGAACTTGGCTTGTCAGAGCCATTTAAAAGAAAAAAAAGACTCTGATGATCACGCGGCTCAGCTGGGCATAGGGGGCAGGAGCAGGGATTTTTGCTACCAGTTCTCCGAACTGCCCGCTGCCATCGCTACCTGCTCGCCCAAGCCAGTCCGAACCGGGAGCATTTCACCCGTTTTCCAGTTTTGTTTTCTGTTTTTACTCACCTATTAATGTACCAACTGTGAACTTCCCAGATGGTGCCTCATCAATATACTAAGCATGGTTGACCCTGCTTAACTTTCTAATTTGACTAAAGACAGCTAGATCCTCAACTCATACTGGAAAGTTATTTGTGGAAGATTGAGGTCTACATTCCTATGGTTTGTTATGGAAAGAATATAAATACAATCTACTACTTATTACATTCAACTTTCAACCTAGAATTGCCTCTGCTTTTAATAAAGGGAACACATATGATAAAATATAAAGCGTACTTTACACATTGTATTTTAATGTACTAATGATATGCTACATTAAGTATACTTTGTAGTATGCTAAAAGCAAACCACATTATGTGTTAATATGGTTTGTAAACAAGGCTATTACATTAAAGTATAATGTATTGTGTTTTGGCTTGTCATTTTGTGTGAACACATTCTTTCTGGAAGTTACGTTTTATGAACTAGTGTGTTGTGTGGACATAGCTAGAACAATGGAACTCAAACAAATGCATCTGTCTGTGTGTATGTATGTGTGGGTGTGTGTGTATAAATTTTATATATATATAAAATTTATAAAATGGTTTGTCATGAATATATATAAATGCATGTAAGCTTCCAAAATTATAACTCAAGACTGACCCTTTGATTCAAGATGGATACAGGGACAACTTCCACAACCTTCAAATAAGCTGATTAAAATGGTGACAGCTTGTTGTTCTGATGAAACATTTCTTAAATTAATTAAATGGAAATTTGGTCAACTGATGTTTGAACAATGAAGACTAATCAGGCGAGAGTCTTAATAGCTTCAAAAAGCTTGTGCATACATTACTATTGTAATTATAGAGATTGCATCCACAGCAACATGAATAAACAACCTCCAACATAATAGAATTTCCTTATCTCTTCTTCCTTATTCCTCCATCTGAAAGATCAGTTTTGGAGATTGAGATTATGGTGCAATGAGTTTTTTTCTTGCACATTTTGGATCAAACCCTAGATCTGTTGTGAAATTCTGTTTTTACTGTAACTATAATCTTCTGGACACCTAGAATAGAATTAAGAAGTAATAATATTTTCAAATAAATTGAATGATATATAGACTGTAAATCCAGTTTGTTACTTATAGGGAACAGACTGCTGGAATAATTTATAAGGAGGGAGGGAGGGAGGGAGGAAGACAAATGCAGCCTTCTCTGGCTAGCAAATAAACCTAGATTTTCTAGAGATGCCAAGCCCTAACAATTAATTATATTGTAATGCGCAAGCAGGTCAAATATTAAATCCTACAATATATACCAAATAATTCCTTATTACATTTGTTGCTTTTCAAAGAAATAATTATTTTTGATATGACTCACTGTAATTCAAGCTACTTGGACCTATATATTCAAATGTCTAGGTAATCCTTATTTTGTCTCTCTCTCATACACATATTTCTTTGCTGGTTTTTTTTTCACTAAGGTACTATTAGCGCTCTCCTCTCTCTCTCTCTCTCTCTCTCTCTCTCTCACACACACACACACACACACACACACACACACACACATTCCCACTGCTCCTTTTCAGTTGCTTCAACATAAGTCTGGTTGAAACCATCACATTTTACAATGTAATTAATGCATCACTACCCAAAATGTATCCAGAGTTTAAACAGCAGGCCGAAAATATAAGTTTGCCAATGAAGTAGTTAAAGCAGTGATAAAAACTACTGGTTTGGACGAAAGTAAAAAAAAAAGGTTCTGATGATCGCGTGCTGCGCGATCATCGGAAACTTTTTCCTTTTTTAAAGCATTTTTTTACTACTGGTTTCAGTGAATAGGTAGTAAAATAATGCTTTTAAAAAGTTTTTTAAAAGGTTCCGACAATCGTGCGGCACAGCTGTGGTTGGCCATGTCACCCAGTCACATGACCCCCACCAAACTACACCCACAGAACCAGTAGCAACAAATTTTACATTTCACCACTGAATTAAAGCAATGTTTTGTGTTATCTTATAGTGGTGGCAACTATATACTGCTTGTGCATGCATTACTATCGATAATGTGTGAAATAACTTCTTAAAATATGTCTTAAGAGTTTGAGCATGACAAGTAGATGTATCAGCTTATAGGGATTCAGAAGGATTTCATTCCAAGAACTGACCCAATCCACATTTTGTGAATTAATCCTTTGAATGTTATACCTCTTCATATTCAATAATGCTGTTCTTAACTCAAAAGCTGTATCAAAATGCATACATTAATTGCATATTTCTGGGTAAAATATTTCAAATTTCATATAGGATGGCAAAATCAATTCAGAATTATGCATTTCAGTATTCAGTATATCACTAGCCCAATATACAGAATGATCCTAAAATTTAATATTTTCTGTTCATTTGAAAAAATAGGATAATATTAAAGCTGTACAATTGTCAAGCAATGATATGGTTACTTTTTGAAAGCCAATGCATACTTCACCTGGTGCCTCCAACTATAGCTTTCACAATCCAAACTCAAAACAGTCTGGGCACGCTGCCTAGGGAACTTATGAGTTAGCATTGCCAAGACTGACAGGCTCAAGACAGTATCATTGATGAAGGAATTTAGTATTACCCTTATCGGAAACATTACTTTTCTGAGTTCTTTTAAGTTTAATACTCTAGTGTTCTGTTGACATAGAACTTTTATTGCCAAGCACTTCATTTTTATCTTGACACTGTTGCTTCAAGCTTTCTGGCATTTTCATTAAAATGGGATTTAGATTGCTATGTAAACAAGTTTTTTAAAAAATAAAAGTCACTCACTGGGTATAAAATCAAATACGGCCTTAACAAGAGCACCATTCTACTTACGATCAAATAGTTTTCCAGGGAATAGATTGGGAAGGGGCAGGAGGGGTTTTTTTTAAAAAAAAATAGCTTTAACATTCTGGCATATTTCCCACTAGACAACTTAATGTGTTCCAACCAGAATCAATTTGTTTGAAAATCCCTTAAACCAGTGATGGGTTTCAAAAATTTTTACTACCGGTTCTGTGGGTGTGGCTTGGTGGGCATGGCATGGCTTGGTGGGGCGTGGCTTGGTGGGTGTGGCAGGGGAAGGATACTGTAAAATCTCCATTCCCACCCCACTCCAGGGGAAGGATACTGTAAAATCTCCATTTCCTCCCCAGTCCAGGGGAAGGTTACTGCAAATTCCCATCTCCTCCTAATTAGCTGGGACTCGGGAGGCAGAGAATAGATATGGGTGGGGCCAGCCAGAGGTGGTATTTACCAGTTCTCCAAACTACTCAAAATTTCTGCTACTGGTTCTCCAGAACTGGTCAGAACCTGCTGAAACCCACCTCTGCCTTAAATGTTGGAGCATAACATTTGAATCAGAACCTTTATGCCCAAAAAAGCATATAAAACGGCTTCAATACAGGTAGTCCTCAACTTACAACAGTTCATTTAGTGGCCATTCAAAGTTACAACAACATATAGATATACCGTGTTTCTCCAAAAAGAAGGCCAGGTCTTATTTTCTTTTAACCGCCCCCCCCCCAAAAAAACCGCTAGGCCTTCTTTTGGGAGAGTTCTAATTATTGACTCACCTTGGGGCGGTGGCACCAACAGCCCCACCCAGCAGGAGCCCACTGCTGGCCCACTTCTTCTGCGGCCGCTTGCAACCACTTGCATGCATCGCCTCGGCCTCCGTTTTGCTAGCAGATGCCTGCCAAAAGGCATCTGCGGCCAATAACAGAGCTCCAGACCAATCTGGAGTTCTTATCAAGTGCAGATAACAGATGCTGGCAGACATCTGAAGGCAAAACGGAGGCCAGGACGATGCATGCAAGTGGTGGCAATTGGCCGCAGAAGAAGGTGAGGCAGGTGTCAGGGTGTGTGAGACCTGGTAAGTAGGGCAGCTCCACACCCCCATCTCTACCCTAGCTTATTTTTTACCTGTGTGCCATGCCCCATCCCCTGAACCCTGGGGCTGGCAGGGTCTTAATTAGTGCTAATGTTTTGGGCAGGGCTTAATTTGATCGCATGTGCTCAAAAACGTGATAGGGCTTCTTTTCAAGGCTGGTTGTCCTTTTGAAGAAACACGGTAAAACCAGAAATATTTTTGTTAGATATATTACCAGAAAACTATAATAAAGGGATTGCATATTTAATAATAGATGTGTTAACACCAGCGGAAATTGTATTTGCACAACATAGGAAGAATGAAGACACATCCACATACAACATTTTTATGTTTACCATTGCTCTGGAGCTCGAAAATACACATTGCCCAATCTGCTCTACACATCTCAGGGTTTGACCTTCCAGAATGAGTATCTTGCAAAGGAAAAGTAATTACTTCTTTAACACATAGCCTCTTCCAACTGGGAGCTTTGTTTCTTCTAACTATAAAAGCTGCAAGAAATTAAAATTACTGGCAGATTTCAAAACTGTGGGATATTCCAGGCAGTGTGATCGTGTACTATTCTAAATCTGATATAGAAAACCACAACCATTTTTTCAAAACACAACAATCTAGAACATGCAGTAGGTGCATTAAGCATATGCAATGGGCTGAACTCACCATGAATGCAGACATTCCACCTGGCAATTCCATCATCATCATCATCAAATTAATTATATCTTTCCCCTCCAAATTTGTTTCTCCAAGAGCAGAAGAGTTCCTTCCATGCCAATTGGAAACCAGGGTACAGCCAAAACATCCCACTCATGAAATGAATGGGTGTCCATTCTTGCCTATTCCTATTTCACTTTAGCATTTGAAGCTCCAGCATTACCATTCAGCCAGTTGAGATAACTGATAACTGAGGCAGGAAATCTGGGGTATCATGAAAAAAAAATAGCATTTTTGCCTGATATTACCCAAGAATGAAAATAAAAACTTGTTGGGTTTTCTGCCTCATGAACCTTGACTAGCATATACATTGACAAGAGTAAAGGTACCGTATTTTTCTGAGTATAAGATGTACCTTCCCCCCCCCCAAAGAGTGGTGAAAATTTAGGTGCATCTTATACAACAAATGCAGCCCCACCCACTGGCCCCCACCCTTTGGCCTCTGCCTCCCAGCAGTTTACCTCCTTGCAGCAAGAAGCAAGAAGAAACAGCTTCAGCACACCCTAATTAGCACAAGTTGATTGGATTGGCCTCCCAACTCTCAGCTGTTTTGCTCTCAGCTGTTTTCTGTGGGCTTGCTGCAAGGAGGTAAATTTCTGGGAGCAGATTTTTTTTCTTCTGCTAATCAAGCTATGATGAAAATGAGAATGAAAGTAAAGTAGGCTATTTGCTGTTTGCTGCAACAAGGCAAAATTGCTGGGAGGCAGAGGCAGATTTCTTTTTCTTGTTTTCCTCATCAAAAATGATAGATGCATCTTATAGTCTGGAGCATATTATACTCCGAAAAATACAGTATTTGCTGCATCTTCTCAGGTACATCGTAGATGGCCATAACACTGGAGACTTTAAAAAGATAAACAATCCATCAGATGTTTTCTTCCAGTTTGAGCAGAACTCCATATTCCATTGAGTATGACAACCCATGTCTTTTTTTACTCTTTTGTCCATGCTTCTGCTATCTGACTTTTCTCCCATCAGCTATTAAGCTGGACACCAGAGTTGTGCATCGTTTTCTAGATATATGACAAGAGACTTCCTTGGGGTGGTGGGGGGGAGAGCCATTCTGAAAGCTGGCTTTTTGCTTCACAGCATGCTAAATTCCCATTTAATTCATTTGTTAATTTAAAAAAAGTGTGTGTATGTGAGAGAGTGTGTGTATTTAGCAAAGTAGGACAAGCAGCCTGGAGAGCACCGAAGAAAGTGACAGCAGGCATTTTGATGTCGGAAGACACCATGTTGCCTAATCCTATTATGCAGACAACTGAAAGTGTCACTTTTTTTATAGCCAGTTTTTGTGGGCAGTTCTTTTGAACGAAGAACAGTATAACATGAACTTTATAAATATACAGAGCATGAGTTTTGAAGAATGAAATGGTCTCCACGGTGTTGTTTGTTTGAAATCTGTGGCTTTATATCAGGAGCATATTTGGTCCCCAAAATGTGAGTTGCCTCTTTGCAGTCTGGATAATGCTTTTTAATTTTTTATTTTCTTGCTTGGGAAATGGGAAAGGCTCCCCTGCTGCAGCTTTTGCCTTGCATCACACAAAAGAGTTTTCTTCTTATGCCCTGTCCGCCATTCTCAGTCTACATGCTAAAATAGGTACAATCTTTAACAGGCTTTACTTAACATTTGAATCCTACCCTGGCACAAGTGAGCCAGGAGGAAATAAAAACTGAATTTCATTTCAAATGTATGTTTAACAATTATTTTTATTTTAACTGTAAGAATAAATGCTTCTTCTCCATGTATTTAATAAGTTACATATTTATTTGCACCAACGTTATTACTGAGAACGATTATTATTACTGAGGGAAGGTTGAAAGTAGCTGTGCTGCAGTTTCTGAGGATCTGGAAGAAGGGGATTATCAGGACCTCTTTCAGTAAGAGCTCCGGCAGCATTGATCAAATTCTTGGATGACCGCTAGTGAGCACAGGATATCTTTATTCTTCTTGAGCTCTCAGCAGCCTTGGATGCCATCATTCATGGTATGATTCATTCATGGTTTCTGAGACAGCTCAGGGGCATGGAAGTGTGTGGAATGATGTTGTCCTATTTCTCCTCCTTTCCCTGGGGATGTTTCCAATTGGTATTGATGAGGAGAAAGGTCCAGCCCATGACACCACCTTGTGGGGTGCCCCAGGGTTTGGTACTTTCTCCACTCCACATGAAGCCACTGGATGAGGTCATTCAAACAGTCACTGGATGAAGTCATTCAATGTTCCACTCCACATGAAGCCACTGCATGAGGTCATTCAACCGTCCAACCCAGATCTGAGTGATGGCATGGAAATTCTGTCTCACTTACTGGAAGCCATGGGGGTGTCTGGTTGAGGCACAACAGGCTTCAGTTCAACCCAAGCAAGACCAAGCGGCTTTTGGTTTTTAGACTTCCCATCTTTGGTTCTGGATGGGGTATCACTGCCCTTGACAGATCCAGTGCAGTGGGAGTCCATCTGGACTTGCAGCTCCTGATTGAGCACTATGAGGGGTTTCACACAACTTTGGGTTTCTCCCTTTCCTGAACTAGGAGGCCCTATTCCTTGTGACATCTAGACTAGACTATTGCATTTCACTGTACATGGGGTTGCCTTTGAAGAGCATTCAAAAGCTTCAGCTGGTGCAGAATGCAGAAGCACAGGGAGTTAATTATGTTAGTTATTCAGCATGTGTGATACCACTAGACTAGTCTGAAAGCTGTATTGGCTCCCAGTGTGTTTCCAGTGCACCTTTAAAGCAATGAGCCCTGGTGGTGCAGTGGTTAGAGTGCAGTACTGCAGGATACTTCTGCTGACTGCCGAGATGGCAGTTCAAATCTCACCAGGCTCAAGGTTGACTCAGCCTTCCATCCTTCCAAGGTGGGTAAAATGAGGAGCCAGATTGTTGGGGGCAATATGCTGACTCTGTAAACCACTTAGAGGGGGCTGTAAAGCACTGTAAAGCATTATATAAGTTTAAATGCTATTGCTATTCATTCTTTGAGATTGGGCTATTCATGGAAACTTCTATTCTACCTGTCTATGGAGATTCTCAGTCATCCCAAAGGTGATTTTTCAAGATGCAACTGGACTTTCTGACTACAAGGCCAAGGTGAACAATCTTATGAAGGACACTGCTACATATGAAACTCTGAAGAGAGACCCCACCATCAGTTACCAGAAAAGGGTCATTGATTTCTTGCAACAACTTCTGAAGGACAGTGCCATCAACAAGCCACAATATTACCGTCTTTACCCTGGGGAAGCAACCCATATATGGTCAAAATCCACAAAGAGGGAACTCAGACCAATTGTCAGTAGTATCAACTCTATAACATTGCAAAACATCTAATCCCGAAAGTCCAGTTGCTTCTATTCTACCTGTCTTACCAAGTTCAGCAGGAGGGGCATGCTCTAGCTGTTGTTGGCTAGAAGTATCAGATGGCAGAACTGAGAAGGAAAGACTTTTCTACCGTGGTGTCCACCCTTTGGAACTTCAATGTCTCTGATATTTTATTATCCCCGACCCTGCTACAACTACTATCAGTGTACATAATCAGTGCTGTTTCGGTTCCATGACCAGATCTGAATCCCCAATGAAAGGGTTCAGATAATCTTCTCAGGGGTGAAATCCAGCAGGTTCTGACAGGTTCTGGAGAACCGGTAGTGGAAATTTTGAGCAGTTTGGAGAATCGGTAGCAGAAATTTTGAGTAGTTCAGAGAATTGGCAAATACCATATCTACCTGGTCCCAGAGTTGGGAGGGAATAGAGATTTTGCTGTATCCTTTCCCCAGGAGTGAGGAGGGAATGGAGATTTTGCCATATCCTTCCCCTGCCACGCCCACCAAGCCACACCACGTCCACCAAGCCACAGAACTGGTAGTAAAAAAAATTGGATTTCACCACTGCTTCTTCTCCAGTTTAGATACTGGTCAAAAAATTTCCAGTGCAGTTAGTTGTAGTGATGGCTTCTTGGAACCAACACCTTTTTATGAGACAGCAGCACCAAAGAAAACTTGCAGCTGTCAATGGATAGTTCAATTGCAGAATGCTTTACTAGCTGTGGTCAGAAAAATGCCCATTTCAATAAGGAGTCAAAGTTTCCAGAGATGGAGACAACAAAGGACCTTTTATTGGGGTACACTGCTACAGTGGCTAAAAGAATGCAAAAGAGCCCTGAACTAAACAAGGTTATGGATTACATACCCCCAGAAATGTTAGATAGGAATGATAATGAAACCAATATAAATTGTAGTATGATTTTTACAACCAGACTGTAATATCTGGTAATATTATGGAATGACTTCACTATGGCTATCCCAACAGTCCTTTATTTTTATCTATTAAACTGCATCCTTTCATAATAAAGGCAAGACAATCCTCTGATTTCTTTTATCTGTCCTGTCTCCAGGAAACAGTTGGCTTTGGATACCTGCTCCTTTATATTTCTATGCTTGTCCTCATGCTTATGTCATGTACAAGCCACTGTGCATAACAGTCCTCCAGCTTTCCATTGTAATCATGGCAACACATTTGAATGATCTGAAGGAGGACTGGACGGTGCCATGCAGGACTGCTTTCTGCATCATTTCCAGCTTCTGGACCATCTTCAAGTGTAGAGCATTGCAAGAATCCCATTAGGAGTTTATTAGAGGAAGGGGCACAGAGACTAAACAATCTCAGTACAAGTAAGATTGTAACTGTTCAATATAACAGTTAACAGAGTAACAGAGTAACAGAATAACAGATTAGTAAAAACTAGGCATATGTTGTCTTTGCTCTAAAATCATTTCTATCTTGAGAGACAGAGTCCATTCTTTTCGCTGGAAACAACCAACATAGTCTTTGCAGTACTTTTAACTCAATAGAGTAGCTGAAGTTTTGTTTGCTTTCGTTAAATTCTTTTTTATTGCTGCAATTCTGCAAAAATGAAGAAATGAAGAAAAATTACAGTAAGACAAAACAACAAACGCAAAACAAAACAAATTCAGAAAGGGTAAAGGGGGAGGGGGAAGATGGGGAAAACCTACGAAACAAAACACATATATCCATTACACTAGGGATGTAAGAAGAATTTTTAAACTATGAATTAAATCTTGTCCACGAAGCAACATCCTAATGAATGTTTGTTACATAAACCAAGAGCCAGTATAAATGCCTAGAAAGAACATATTTTTTCAACCCATATTTCTTTGCTGGTTTCTTTCTAATAATGTACTATTAGCGCTTTCACTCCCTCTCCCTCCCCACCCCACCCCTCTCTCTCTCTCTCTCTCTCTCACACACACACACACACACACACAGAGACAAATACATATATACGTATATACTGTGTTTTCCTAAAAATAAGACTCACCCTGAAAATAAGCCCTAGTGAAGGGGGTGGGCATGGCCAGCACAGGAGGTGGTGTCTGGCAGCAGCTACAGCCTGCGCAAGTCAGGTGAGTTGATTACCTGTCCAAGCAGCAGGTGGAGGCAGAGACGGGGAGGCATGCAATCTGGATGCTCTGTGCAGGCCTTGGGAAAGCTTAGAGTTGGTGGGTTGGAGGGCGGGCAGCCACGGGAGGCTCATCTTCGCATGGTGGCACCAGGAGGCAGAGATGTGGAGGGAAGGCAGGTGATCCAGTTATGCCGCACAGACTATGGGAAACCTGAGAGTCAGTGGGCCAGAGTGGGTGGACAGCCACAGGAGGCTTCGCAGCCTTGGAATGCACTGACTAAGAGGCAGAGCGGGCTGCAGCTGCCGCCAGATACTATCGGTCCCTGTGTGCTTGCTGCCTCTAGTGTGCACACCAGGGGGTGGGGTGCCCAGCTGAGCTGATCATGCTGAAATCATATTTTCCCAAAAATAAGCCCTAATGCTTATTTTGGAGCCCCCCAAAATATAAGACTGGGTCTTATTTTGGGGGGGAACATGATATGATCCACTCAAAGTCAAAGGAATGCTGATTCAGACAGGAAGAGATAGTAAATGTGCTGGTAAATAAGCATAACACATAGAAAAGAAACAAATGCTTTATTTGTCAGCCTTACCAGATAGGAAACATGACCAGATACTTCAACCTTTTTGTAAATTTACATTAACAGAATCTTCCAAGACTGAAAGTACAATTCTCTTGCTGTCTCCTTTACAGCCTGAGAAACTAAGGAGGGTCCCCTCTGAGCCTCTTGCCTGAACCACTGTCCAGTTGCAGACTAGGTGGGTGTCTTATCTGATTCTTACCTAATGTCATATCTTCCCTTGGAAGCATTTCTGGGCCATTCTCTCAAGGTCTTTCCCACATCCGATTATATTATTAAATTGTCTAGTTCAGCTCTAGAGCTGCCATTATACTCTCCCCCACCAACTTTGATTCTGACCTTATTAATGTGTACAATTGTAATCCAATAAATTAAGTGCTAATCTGATTAAATATATACTGTAATCCATATATAGAGGTAGCATATCCATTTCCTTAATCTAATCCTTGTGCTTCTGATAATGTAATAAGCTAATTTATGATTCAGTGAAATTATGTTCAGTTCTAAACAAATTCCTGGAAATTCTCCCAGAACTGCAAATTATTTGAAAAACAAGCACAGATTTGTCAGAGGGAAAAAAAGTTCAGATATTAGATATTAGGTAAGTTCCATGTGTTGGATGCAATTTTCCCCAAATAACCTTTCGTTAAACCCGACTTTCTTAAACTTCTAAAACATAACTTTTGTAAATCTTATACATTTGTTTCTTGAAACATTGTTTCATGAAACATATAAGATCTCTAAATGTACTTTTTAAATTATATTTTGAGGTAGACACAAATCAAATTGATTATAATGAAACCATTGACACTGGATTCTGTTTTGACAAACGCAGTTTCTCTTTAAAACAAATCCCTCTTCTTTATATCTATCCCACATCAAGCCAAACTTCTAATTTCACTGATAAAAAGGACTTCGTACCCAGCAGTGTGTGATAGGAAAAGCATCAGTATAAATGCTCATGAGTAAAACTGGAAATACTTGTCTGACTCCCATTTTTTTCTTTAAATCTGTGATTGGATACAAATCTGGAGAATATTTGTATCTTGCCTCCACTTTTCATAAGATTAGAGGGAGGGAGAGGGGGGAGGAGGGGGAGGAGGGGGAGGGAAGAGAGAGAGAGAGACGAGGGGGGGGATACCCACAAAATGAAGGATATCTTTCTTTCTTTCCTCCCTCCCCTTCTTTTTCTTCCTTTCCCATTTTTGTCAAGGAGACCAGTTTGCTTGGCAATGAAATCCTAGCTCAGGGCAATGTAGCACTGTGTTCATTGCTCTCACCTTGCAATAGATCAGGATGTGACATAATGCATTCTTTCCACCAAAGCTGGGGCCTTCTTAGATTCTTGAATCATTTAAATTGGTGGCTCTGAAGGTTCTTTATAAAAAAAGAAAAAGAAAAAGAGTTGGTCCAAGACATATTTTTAAAACTTCTGACAACCAACCAAGGTTATGTGCTTCTGCTATTAAGGTATGGTGCGTTTTCATTTATTCGCAAACATGGCCTTGTCGGATAAATTGTTAACAATATTTCCATAGTTTTGAACATAGAATATTTGCTTGATATAGCATTCACTGGAGCCTGAGATTAGAATACAAAAAGGCCATGTATAGTGTGATGTAAAAATACAATGTTTTTATGAGGCGTGGTATTCACTTACCTTCGCTACCAGTGCGCAAATGTGAGCATGCACAAACATGCTCGCTTCGCTCACGTGCACCACCTCCACACATACGCAGGGGCCTCCAGACATACGCAGGGGCCACACATAAGCAGGGGCCTTCACACAGGTACACATGTACAGAGCATCAAAAATGGGATGAGATGACATCTGGGTGGGTGGACGGAGCCTCCTGCAGCCGCCGCTACTGGTTTTGCCAGATAAAACCAGCTGAATACCATCACTGAATTTTTATACTATAGAGCAGGGGTCTCCAACTTTGGCAACTTTAAGACTCGGGGATTTCAACTCCTAGAATTTGCTGGCTGAGGAATTCTGGGAGTTGAAGTCCACAAGTCTTAAAGTTGCCAAGGTTGGAGACCCCCTGCTATAGAGGTCAATGGAAGAACCTCCTCAAATCCAAATTAAGTATCTTCAACACTAGTAGGAAATAAAATATATTTCCAGACCATAGTATTTTATTCTGATGTTTGGGTGTTGCAGTGGAGATCAAAAACAGGTCTATTAACCAGATAACTGAACTTGGTCAAGTGAAATTCAGAGAATGGGTTAAGAGTAAAACCTGATCAGTTTGAAGGAATTTTGTTTTTTGTAACTTCTTAGCTGGAGGGACTTAAATGAAAACTACCACTGACCTCTCTAAAGGATTACCACTGGATTTCTCTAAATCCACTCTTCCAGATCTAAATAAATGAAGCCATTTATGTGGTGTAATTCTTCTGAATTTGGTGCCAGACAGTATAAAATCTGGTCTAGCATTCCAACTGTAATTTGTTAAATTACTCCAGAGAATTCCCCAATGGTTATGAAAATGATTGGGATCACTCAGATTTATAGTTATTATTTTTTTCTTACTAGGACAAAAATCCTTATTTTCATGTGCTCTGACATCCACAATCAAAAGAATCTCCATGTTCTGATGTGCCAGTCAAGGCTGACTTTAAAAATGTGACTATCTGAACTGGAATAGAAAGGGGCATTCACACCCACCCATGTCAAGATACTTAATGTCTTTGCTTAATCATGTTATTGTGACATGCAAAGCAGAAAACACTGCAAGATACCATATAGAGTCCCTTGGGAGTAGGGCGACATAGAAATGCAAATAAAAAATAAATAAATAAATAAATAAATAAATAAATAAATAAATAAATAAATAAATAAATAAATAAATAAATATCTTAAAGCACAGGTGTCAAATTCGCTGCATCATCTTGCTGTCATATGATGTTTCGCAATGTTTTCCCCATTCACGGAGCTGGGGTGGGCATGGGATGCACATGACACATCCAGAAAGCGGGCTGTCAGTTTGACACTCCTGTCTGAAAGGGAGGAGGAGGGAGGAGGGAGAGGAGGAGGAGGAAACAGCTTCCTGAATCACAGTGAGGTAAAATTAGGGGTCCTATATGATAATGGTAGATAGCCAATAACTGCAAATAATGATGAAGGAATGTAAATCTGGTCTTTGGAAGGAGAAAGAGTTTCCTGAACTATTAAAAGGGGGAAAAGAATATTTCTCAGTCCTGGTAAAGTGGAAAGCATGAAAAGAATATTCAGATAATCCCATCTTGATTTTGTCTGGTATAAAATGGGAAAGACAGAAACACTGGCACACTTTAAATATTTTGCTTTAAATATTTTTACAATAATAAAGCATCTTCCTGGAATCCTTGCTATTTCTGTTTCCTGACCTTGAAGAGCTGACAGAACTACACTGGGGGCACACTTCCTTAAATCATAACCATAAAGAAACCATTATTTAATAAAAACGTAGTCTGAAGAGCCATTAAGCAATCCTTCATTGGCAGAACAGTTGCTTTGTGTAGAGAAAGTCCCAAGTTGAATCTCTGGCATCTCCAGATAAAGCTGTAAAAATCCTGATGAACCATTTCCAGTCAACTTTGCTGAGACTTTGCTAGGTCTTATGGTTGCTCCCAGATTCCTAACCCTAGTTTGTGCTCAGTTATTTTAACCATCAGTAAACACAGGGAGTAATTTAACATACTGTGCATTGCACATGTTTCTTTTCTCCAATCATGTGTGTTTCTATTTTGCATGTAATGAAAACAGAATAGGGGAACAATCTTCCTCATGCAAGTGATGCTTCTTCCCGTCAGTCTGATCTTACACTGCAATCCTCATTTATTGTCTCTCAATGCAGAATGCAATTGGATGAGAGCCAAAATTGTACCTGACATAATTAATAATACTGTATTGTGACATTTATTTAAAAAAAAGCTCAACCTACAGAATTATCTTTGCGGATGATCTAGATAAATACTGTTTGCACCATTGACATTTTAAAGAAACAAATCAAATGAGAACCACTTAATTAGATTTCAATACCACAATCAAGAATGGACATATTATTAATATTGTAATCCAGTTTTAGGTGAGTGAAAGGTATGAACAACACGGCTTGAGGGAAAATCAGAAAATGAGTGGGTTAGATTTTAACTTAGTCTCACTTAAGATGCATTAATTGAAATTAATTTTTAACAGTTTAAGAATAACAAAACAGAATAACAGAGTTGGAAGGGACCTTGGAGGTCTTCTAATCCTGAGCTCCCTGCTCAACCAGGGGACCCTACATCATTTCAGACAAATTGTTGTCCATCTTCTTCAAAACTTTCAGTATTGGAGCACCCACAATTTCTGGAGGCAAATCATTCCACAGATTAATTGTTCTGTTAGGAAATCTCTCCTTAGTTTTATGTTGGTTCTCTCCTTGATTAGTGACCATCCATTGCTTCTTATTCTGCCTTCAGATGCTTTACAGAATAGGTTGACTCTCTCTTCTTTGTGATAGGGGTGAAATCTCTTCAAATGGGGGTGAAATATAGCAGGCTCTGACAGGTTCTGGAGAACCGGTAGTGGAAATTTTGAGCAGTTCGGAGAACCAGTAGCAGAAATTTTGATTACTTCAGAGAACCAGCAAATACCACCTCTGGCTGGTCCCAGAGTGGGGTGGGAATGGAGATTTTGCAGTATCCTTCCCCTGGAATGGGGTGGGAATGGAGATTTTGCAGTATCCTTTCCCTGAAGTGGGGTGAGAATGGAGATTTTGCAGTAGCCTTCCCCTGCCACGCCCACCAAGCCACACCACGCCCACCAAGCCACACCCACAGAACCGGTAGTAAAAAAAATTGGATTTCATCTCTACCCTCAAACATTGGAAAACTGCTATTGTATCACCCCTGTCCTTCTTTTCATTAGATTAGACATAGCCAATTCCTACAACTGTTCTTCATACGTTTTAGCCTCCAATTCCCTAATTATCTTTGTTGCTGTTCTCGGCCCTCTTTCTAGGGTCTCATCTCTGGAAAGACTTTCATTATTAATTTAATACTTATATCTAGATATGTATCAGAAACTAAAAATACATTAATTAGGATACAAAAATTGGCATAATACAATAGTTGGAGGGGGTAATAATTGGTTTCAAGATATCAAAAATCAACTTTATTAGATAATGTTTATAGCGGTATAAATGCTATCTCCATTTGATCAGTTACATCTGGTGCCACCAGCTATTTCTTAATTTTTATTTTCTGTTTGAGAACAATGTGTAGAGGCAAGGATAAAGTGCAGCCAGTGAATTGGTTTCTGAAAAATTTTTCAGGAAATTGGACAAAGACACAGTTAGAAGTTATATCGAGAAGATTATTCATAAGATATTAGAATGTGCTGAGATGTATAAGCTCAAATTAGAAATAAAAGGCAAGGACGAAACAGAATTTTACAAGGTTTGGGATAAGTGGTATAAGTGGTTAGAACAGAGAAACAAAAATGTATAGAAATAAATGTAGATAACTGTAAGAGACACATGACACAACACTGTTAAAAATGCTTATTGTTATGTAAATTGGAAAAATGGGAAATATTTTTTTTAAAAAAAAAGAAGTTACATCTAAACAAAATGTCCTAATGATATCTACGCATTGAAAGGGTTTACACAAATTAGTAGAGAAAATATCTATTTGTCTTTGAGTGAAGCTCTTCAAATATTGTAGTTTTCAAATCCATTACTGGCAACGTGATCATCACCACCTCTGCTTCTTTATCATCAAACTGCTTGTCTGATATTTTTATTTGACTGCTGTATTGTCCTCTCTAGTTCTCTGTGTCCAAGGCAGTTTACCTTTTCTCCCAAGTTCTCTTCTTCTCATATATTCCCCACATCCATTGACAATGCTTTCATCAAACCTATTCAGCAGACACTGGTTTTATCATTGATGCCTCTCTTTTGTTTGTTCCCCATTGCCCACACAAATCGTGCCATCTTTCCCTTTAAATAACAGCAATGCTCCTTTCTGCCTCATCCTTCAGCAAAATCTTCCCTTGTGCTCCAGCACTCTCCACTTGACTATAATAATCTCTTTCACTTGTACTTTGTTCTTCCAGTGCAGAACCATCGTCTCGGTCTAAAATTCTCATTAATCTGATCATTTGTTAAAGAAGCCCAGACTTAGTAGAGGCTTTCAAAAAGAAGAAGAAGAAGAAAGAAAACAAGTACCTTGGTATTTTTGGTTTGCTTGACAGTACTCAGAAAACCTTGTCTCAGAGTTTCCATTTTCCTTTATGTGTTGAAAAAGCAGCCTAGCTGATGGAACACAAAGAAGAAAGGGGGGCTTTCTGTGATCTGTACACCTCTATAAATGATAAAGTTAAGAAGGGAAGTTATTCCTGTGTACATTTAATTAATGAGGATGCTGTCAAAAAGCAGCAGCAGAATATTGTGCTATTTAATGAATGGCCACTTTCAATAGAGGTGGGGAATGTATGAGAAGAGAAGGGCTTGAGAGAAAAGGTAAACTGTCTTGGACACAGAGAGGACACCGCAACAGTGAAATAAAAATATCAGACAAGCAGTTTAATGCTAAAGAAGTAAAGGAGGTGAGGTTCAGGTTATCAGTAATGGATCTGAAAACTATAATATTTAAAGAGGTCATCCAAAGAATAGAGTAGAGTAGAGTAGAGTAGAGTAGAGTAGAGTAGAGTAGAGTAGAGTAGAGTAGAACAGAACAGAACAGAACAGAACAGAACAGAACAGAAGAGAACAGAACAGAAGACACACAAAGAATTTGTCTTGGTGCATACGCTCTCGGAGTACATAAAAGAAAAGATACATTTGTCAAGAATCATACAGTACAACACTTAATGATAGTCATAGGGTACAAATAAGCAATCAAATTGTATTAGGAAACAATCAATATAAATCTTAAGGATACCAGCAACAAGGTTACAGTCAGTCATAAGTGGGAGGAGATGGGTGATAGGAACGATGAGAAGATTAATAGTAGTGCAGATTTAGTAACTAGTTTGACAGTGTTAAGGGAATTATTTGTTTAGCAGAGTGATGGCATTCGGGAAAAACCTGTTCTTGTGTCTAGCTGTTTTGGTGCACAGTGCTCTAAAGCGTCGTTTTGAGGGTAAAAGTTGAATTAGTTTATGTTCAGGATGCGAAGGAACTGCAAATATTTTCACAGCCCTCTTTTTGACTCGTGCAGTATACAGGTCCTCAATACAGGTCCTCAAAGACAAAGGAAAATAGACATTTTCTGTATTGATTTGTCTAAACCCTTTCAATGAGTAGATATCACTGGGACATTTTGTTCAGAGGTAACTTCTATCTGTGTCCAAATGTCTGAAATGAATTGGTCATGAATTGGTCAGAATCCAATTCATTGCCTGCCCTTTATCCTTGCCACCATATCAGTAAACACGTAAGGCCATGGTAGGAAAATACCCAAGATAAGAAATGGATCACACTTCTATTAAGTTGCGAAGTCATAAAATGTTAATATTTCTGTTTTTAAGAATCTGCCCTTGGTAGACTTTCAAGGCTATATAAAAGAGAAAGAGTAGAAAGAGGATGATAACAGGGGTGGGCTCAAAAATGTTAGTAAGGGGTTATCTGCCTGGTTGCTGGATGGGTGTGGCCATGGTGGGCATGGCCTAGTCGCCTTCCTACACCACACTGGGGGGTGTTTTTGCCCTCCACAGGCTCTGTAGGCTTTCCTCAAGCCTCCAGGAGGGTGAAAATGGTCTCCTCAGGCTCCAGAGGCCCTCTAGAGACCAGAAATGGGCCTTCCCAAACTTCCAGTAGGCCCGTTTTTTGCCATCTCCGAGCCTCCATGCACGCCCTGCACTTACCTGCATCCAAAACGGGCTGTGTGGGGACTCCTGGAAGGGGATGGGAGGGGTAGGAGGGGCCAGCCAGGAGTGGGATTTCAGGGTTCTCTGAACTGCACAGAATCTTAGCTAGAGGTTGTCTCGAACCCCTGCGTACCCCCAGCAGCCCACCCATGGATGATAGTTAATTAAGAGTGTTGACAATGAAAGGAAAAAGAAGCTTTAGAAACCTTATGCATTATAAAAACAATATACAATTTATCATCACAACCTGGACTAGAAATTATGTTGCTAAGCAAGATAGTTGTTATATGAGTCATGCCTAACTTTACAAGCTTTTCTGTCATGGTTGTTAAGAGAATCACTATAGTTTTGAAGTGAATTACATAGTCATTAAGTAGATCTGGCTTCCGCCCTTGACTTTGCTTGTCAGAGGTCTGCTGGGAAGGTTGAGATTACTGATCACATGACCCTGGGATGCTGCAACCATCTTAAATCCATGCTTGTTGCCAAGCATCTAAATTTTGATCCTGTGACCATGATGATGGTGCAACAATTGTAAGGGTGAGAACCTGTTGTAAGTCTCTTTTTTTCAGTGCCCCTGTAACTTTGAACGGTCTTTAAATGAAAGGTCATAGGTTGAGGATTATCTATGTAACAATTTTCCAGACATTTATTCTTAAAAAATATTATTCTTAAAAGGTTTATATCATATGCTGAAATTTTGTTCTTATGGCTGTGGGGAAAAAAAAACTAGGAAAGATACCAGCCAATATAATATAATATAAACTTGGCGAACTTGTTAAATACAGCTTGCATTTTAGTGCAAAATATTTGAAGAAGGAGTTATCTGTTATAGCAAACTGGCCTTGAAATATTTGGCAAACTTTAGTGATGAGAAAAAATATTCCTTGTAAAGGGTTTAAGCAGAGGAGAAGTTTACAGAAAGCTTGAGATTATTTTTGATGCACTGCAACAAAATTAAATCACCTGACAGTGTTTGCCAAGAAATAAACATTCTGTGATAAGAGTTTTCAGCTACAACTTTTCAGAAAATTTTCTCTCATGAGTGTATTTCTCATATGTTGTGCTAAGAAGAAAGAGAAAGAAAGAAAGAAAGAAAGAAAGAAAGAAAGAAAGAAAGAAAGAAAGAAAGAAAGAGGGAGGGAGGGAGGGAGGGAGGGAGGGAGGGAAGGAAGGAAGGAAGGAAGGAAGGAAGGAAGGAAGGAAGGAAGGACAAAGAGGCAGCTCCTACATACAGTGGGGCAAAAAAGTATTTAGTCAGCCACCAATTGTGCAAGTTCTCCCACTTAAAAAGATGAGGGAGGCCTGTAATTGTCATCATAGGTAGGCCTAAACTATGAGAGACAAAATGAGAAAACAAATCCAGACAATCACATTGTCTGATTTGGAACCTCCTTCCATCAGCAAGGGCATTGAAGATCCAACAGGGCTGGGTCTTTCAACATGACAATGATCCCAAACACACTGCCCGGGCAACGAAGGAGTGGCTTCGTAAGAAGCATTTCAAGGTCCTGGAATGGCCTAGCCAATCTCCAGATCTCAACCCCATAGAAAACTTTTGGAGGGAGTTGAAAGTCCGTCTTGCCCAGCGACAGCCCCAAAACATCACTGCTCTAGAGGAGATCTGCATGGAGGAATGGGCCAACATACCAGCAACAGTGTGTGCCAACCTTGTGAAGACTTACAGAAAACATTTGACCTCTGTCATTGCCAACAAAGGATATATAACAAAGTATTGAGATAAACTTTTGATATTGACCAAATACTTACTTTCCACCATAATTTACAAATAAATTCTTTCCAAATCAGACAATGTGATTGTCTGGATTTGTTTTCTCATTTTGTCTCTCATAGTTGAGGTCTACCTATGATGACAATTACAGGCCTCCCTCATCTTTTCAAGTGGGAGAACTTGCACAATTGGTGGCTGACTAAATACTTTTTTGCCCCACTGTATGTACCAAATCATAGTTCCAGAAGCACCAAGCATGCACATTGGCACAGAAATTTGGAAGCATCTGAAATGGACAGAAGAAGAATGAAATAGGGTATCAAGTTATGTGTGTCTTAGAGGTCTTTCCAATTGTATTCATGAATTTGCTTGAGGTAAGTGTATTTTATATATCTTATTGTATGGGTTAACTGGAGGCCAAATACAGATAGATACTGACTTGATACAGCTTATCTATTTTTATAACGTTTTTTATTATTTTTTTAAAACATAAACATAAAACACATCTTTTCAAACAAAGCTTTTGATCACAAATTAATACAAATCCACTAACAAATCTTTAAAAAACTTAATTTTCAATTAACACAACTTAATATTTTACTCAGTTATTCCCCTCAAATCTGTCTATTTAACTATGCCATTAGCCCCAAAAACCTGTTACTTAAATCTTAAATCCTAACCAATTATCATTCCCTTTTTCTCTTTCATTTGCTTAGATATGGCTTATCTATGGCATTCTTGATATACCTAATTTTTTTTAGCCATGCCCGTGCTTCCTAGAGTTGGAAGTTGACTTCAGCAATATCTGAGATTCATAAACTGCCCTCCCTGAGCTAATCAGACCTAGAAGATTGATAGAAATATCATAGATAACTTCATCTGAGTTCCTATCAGTGCTGAAAGTCTGCTCCTATTAAAGAGGTGAAAATATTTGGTTTTGTGATAACTGCTAACCCATTCTTTCAACAATAAAGAGCAAGTGGCCAGTGTTGTGGCCCACCAGTGGCCAGCAGAGTTGGCAGTAGAATTGGACAGTGAGGAGGTTGGGGAGGAACATGGGCCAGTCCTGGATTCTGGGGAAGGCTTGGACAAGGCTCTGAGTCAGAGGCAAAGAGGAGGCCAAGGCCATCTGGTAGTTCTTTGCCCCGGAGTCTACAGAGTCTGACATCAGCGAGGCAGAAGAACAGTGTCAGCCTATTCCCAGTGTGCACGTGCACAGAACTGCCAGAAGACAGGAACAATTAAGAAAATATGGTCGACTTGGGAGTAAGGCTTGGAGACGATTGGCCCCTCCCATAAAACATAAAAGAGGAACAAACAGGATGTGAGCTTTTGCAGGAAGCAATGGTTGGTAAAAGTTTTGGAAAAGTTGTGTTTGACTCTGTACTAAGTTTGGCCTTGCCCTGCGTGTGTCAATTAGTTCTCTGGCCGCATTCCAAAGGAGATAAGATGGGTGTTTGTAAACACTCCCCTGAAAGACTGTTTGAGATGCCCTTCAGACCAGAAATGACAATAATTCACCGCCGTATGAATTAAAGAGGTTTCCCTGGACTACGATTGTGCTGTATACTTTCTAAGGAAGCCTAGGTCAAAACAGCCTGAGGCTTGTTCAGCTTTATGCCTAAGGACTAGGTAGCAAATACAAAATTGACCTACCTTCCCTTAAGCCATCTTATTTTTCCACCAAAATGTTATCCTGTTATACTTACTTCACTGTGGATGGTCACTGTGGTCACTGGTATAAAGCTTGTTTTTGATACTCAGCAGATCAGTATTGTTAGCTAGGATCTTATGAAATCATTAAACATATTCTTAAGATTAAAAAATGGTAACTTCATTGGAGTAACTTAATCCCAACAGAATTGTTGAAGATATTGGGGCTTTTTGGTAGTTGCCAATATTTGCTAACATTTTTTTTTTATAAGAAAAGAGACCATCAGGTACTAGCAGGCTGACATAAATCTCACTATCTTGTTGTACAAAAAAAGAGAGACAGATTACCACCCATTCATTCATTGAACACAAGAAATATGATGTGCATATTACTTGGAAGAAAATGGAAATAATTAATTTAGAGAATGGTTGCTGAAATTGAGTATGTCTAGTTTAATGAAAAGAAGGACTAGGGTTGATATGATAACAGTGTTCCAGTATCTAATGGGCATAGACACGACAAGAAGCAATGGATTCTCAAAGAGAGAAGCAACCTAAAACTAAGGAAAAATTTCCTGACAGTTAGAACAATTAATCAGTGAAACAACTTGACTCCAAAAGTTGTGAATGCTCCAACACTGGAAGTTTTTAAGAAGAAATTGGACAATCATTTGTCTGAAATGGTAGAGGGTTTTCCTATCTGAACAGGAAATTGAATTAGAAGACCTCCAAGGTTCCTTCCAATTCTGTTATCCTGTTACTCTGTAACATCACAGCATAATTGCAGCTCAGCCAGTTTACAGGGACCCACAGGTGTAAAAAGAGAGGTTTGTGCAATGATGGAATGAAAATGGCTGTGGACATTGGTGCTGACTGGTGGGACAAGTGATGAAATATGTCTCATAATAGCAGTGACCTTATTTTCTAAGGAAAAATAAAGGATAAACCTGAAAAGGGGGGGGGGGAGAGATCTAAATGTAGTTCATAAGGGTTAAACAAATAATTTTATGTTTTAACTTTGTGTTACAAAGGACAATTCTAGAGCAAAATCAAATAAATAAATAACTAAATAATCAAATTACATGAAATCTAAACAACAGCTTCTGATACAAAGTATTTTTGTCCTTTAAGGGCAGTAGGCAGTAGTAAAGGATGGTCACTGTGGTCATGTTAGCAATAACAATAGCATTTAGACTTATATAAGGCTTTACAGTGCTTTACATCCCTCTCTAAGCAGGTTACAGAGTCAGCATATTGCCCCCAACAATCTGGCTCCTGATTTTACCCACCTCAGAAGGATGGAAGGCTGAGTCAACCTTAAGCCTCGTGAGATTCAAACTGCCAAATTACAAGCTGTCAGCAGAAGTACCCTGCAGTACTGCATTCTAACCACTGTGCCACCATGATGCTCCTTACATACTATAAACTCTGCATCTTACATAATTGCATACAGTGCCATGATATCAGGACAAAAGAATAAGGCTTGTATAATGACATCACGACACACATTTTATTATTTTGCCAATATGATTATGCATGACAGCCTATGGCAAGGTTTGGAGAAAATGCATCTAAGAACATTGTTCCTGGGAAAAAATGCAGATGAGAGATAGACAGTATACTCTCTAACGTATGCAGAGAAAAAGATGGTTGTTGAGAATGTCATCGAAGAGAACAACAAATAGTTAAATGATAGATTAAATGAGACTAAGATGATGCAGAACAATTTCAGTTTCTGAAGAGGATGAAGAATGCTAAATGAAGATGGATGAAATTAAAATGAAAATGATGATTTGGAATGAAATTACAATGTTTAACAATTTTTGTATGTAAAATATAACAAAAATGTTATATTTCAACAATGTTATATTTCTGAACAATGTATCTGTTATTGTTCAGAAAAGTATATACTTTTCAGTGAATATAACTAGAGGAATAAACTAGGAAAAGAGGAAAAAATAGAATTCATATATCACTGTAAGTATAAATTGATATTTCAACTTAGTATTTAAACTATATCTTATAAAAATCATAAATAAATGATAAACATATCTTTACTCAATTTTTTAAAAATATTACAGATCATCCTGGACTTATAGCAGTTCATTTAGTGACCATTTGAAGTTACAGCAACACAAAAAAAAGTGACTTATGACCGTTTTTCAAACTTTCAACCATTGCAGTATCCCCATGGTCATGTGATCAAAATTAAGATGCTTGGCAACTGACTCATACCATGTTTCCCCAAAAATACGACCTACCACAAAAGTAAGTCCTAGCTTGATTTTTATACGTGCACCCAATATAAGCCCTACCCCCCAAAATAAGCCCTAATTAGACCCCACCCATTCCACAGTGCAGGGGGGGGCAAGGCACAAGTAAAAATTAATCTAGGGTGGGGATGGGGGGGTGGACCTGCCCTATTTACCAGGCTTCACGCACCCCAATATGTGCTTTGCCTTGCTGACCCACTTCTTCCGTAGCCGCTTGCTGCCGCTCGAACATGTTGCTCTGTTTCACTGTCAGAGGCCCTTCCAGAAAGCCCTCTGCAGCTAAGAAACAAGGTCTGAATTGACATTCATATGTCGTGTCCTCCCCCCCCCCCACCTCCATTTCACTATCAAAGCCCTTCCGGAAAGCTCTCTGCAGCTGATAACAAAGTTCCAGATCAATCTGAAATATAGACTAATTTGCTTATGGAAAGTGTCAATGGTTTGTTTAATGTGTGTAAAGGCTGCATGTATTCTTTATGACTGAAGAATATTGCTTGACAGAGTTCTAATTGAAAAGTGACCATGAAAAAAATTGTGAGTGGTGAAATGATTTTATGTCAGGCAGGGGATGTGCAAAACAGATTTTTGCTGTTCAGGAAGTCACTAAGCAAAGCATGGATTTAAGAATAAATATTTTCCATGGGGGTTTTTTTTCTTGATTTAGAGAAAGTTTATGATGAAAAGTTGGCTTTACTATTGGAATGTTTTACATGAATATGGCATTGAAAGTTGGTTGCTGAATCTGAATTCATTTTGTATAACGTAAGTAAAACATAAATGGTAATAAATGAATGCTTACTAGATGGTTCACCAGTGAGCAAGAATTAAGATAAGGATATGTGGCAATTGCTTAGTTGTTAAAAGAATTTATGAATGATTTTGGTTGAAGCCATGAATGTATGTGTATTTTATATGCAGATGATGCTTTGTTATGAGTCCCACACTATGGAACAGCTTTCCCCACCCACCAAGAGATAAGGATGGCACCCCCTCTCCTGGGTTTCTGAAAAACTCTGAAAATCTGTCTATGGTCCCAGGCCTTGGGTTGAAGTTTATTATTATTAGTTCAATGGTCTCCTGTTTTGTTTTGTTGATTGTGTTGTTTATTAAAGCAGGGGTCTCCAACTTTGACAACTTTAAGACTTGTGGACTTTAAGCAAAGCTGGCTGAGGAACTCTGGGAGTTGAAGTCCACGAGTCTTAAAGTTGTCAAGGTTGGAGACCACTGTATTAGAGCATTTTAGTCTGGGTTATTTGCTTGATGTTTTTATCGGTTTTTTTAATATGTTGCCCAGAGACAACATATTTATTAATTTATTAAAAAATATTTATTAATTTTTTTAAAGTTATTAATTTTTTAAATGTTGCCCAGAGAGCACTGGAGTTCAGTGGCCAATAAATTTTAAACAAACAAGCAAATTAATCTTGTTTGGCTAAGAAGCTGAAATGATTTCCAGAAACCGTTAGATAAATGGAATGATAAAATGACAAACCTCTAGTTGAAAACTGATGTATCAAAGACCAAACTGGTGGTATTTGACAGGCAACATTGAATGAATGATTTCAAGTTATAGCTAAAGAGTTTTTTTAAAAAAACCTAGTGGAAGCAGGTGGTTTTATGTATCTTGGTACAATGTTTCAAAAATGGGGAAATAGATGGAAACTAAATTTAAGATGTGCAATTACAGGTAGAAAGATAAAGGGCAGTATGTAGCTTGTGAGGAATGCATGTTTGTTGAAAAAAGAGAAAATGAAATCTGTGGAGCTCTTTTGGTCTTTTGATAAGAATGGATAAGGATCAGTTGCAAAATCAATATGCAAATGAATGCCTGGGATTGAAGGGAAGAGGAAAATCAAGACAGTCAGGCTGTTGGAAGGAAAATCCATCTGGTTCAGTTCCAAGCTGGGAGAAAGACACTGGAAACATGGAGGCTGATTGGAAAGAAAGGTTTATTGATGAAGCAAAACCACCAACCACATGTGATTCTGGGCAGCTGACAAAATGGTTGAATGAGTGAATGGATCTTTATAGGTTTCTGTGACTTTGAAGTTTGGACTGTTCTGGGGGTGGTGCAATGAAGGGGCTTGCATTCTGAAAGGGTGTTGGGCAATTTCTACTGTGGCTAACGGCTTTCATCCTGTGTTGGATCTTGGGTGAGGGGCTGCTTTCTAATCCTACCATTCTGCCAAGGAGTTTTGAAATATCCTGTTTTCAATGGATTATCAAATCTGCATTTCTAAAAGCTGGCCTCCTCAGTTTCTGCTTGGGGGCAGGGAGACTGGGGCTTCCTGCCTCCAAGCAGAGGTTTCTGTCTCCCTTAAGAGCATGTTTCTCCATTTCTCCATAGGGGAAGATATAATATCTTGCCTTTTTAATATTCCACAAAATATTTCATTGTTCTGGGAGGGGCAGCTTCCCACAACGCCTACTTGAAATTTATGAGATAATTTGAAGGAACAAAAAGCAATGTATGAAGGGGTGCATAGACTTGGTTATAGCAAGGATGATTTGTAAGATTAGAAATGTATAGGGAAGCATAATGAAGGAAGTTGTGCAAACTATTTTTAGCTCTGTTTCCTTTTGTCATCTCAGCTTCTAACTTCTTTGATTTACTATTTTTACTTATTTTTTTTCATGTTTAACATAAATTTTGCTTACCCCACAAGATAAAATAGCATGGTGGGTATGTATTTAATTACTATATTTCCACATTTGACCCCTCGGTAGCATATTTGACTTGCGACCTAAAAGTCTAACAGTTTCTTGCAAAGCAATAGAATATTTTTTCTCAAGGCCAAAACCTCTGTTAATAATAATGGGTCAGGACTGCCATCTGCTGGTACATGGGGCAGTTTTCAGGAAGACAAAGAAGACATACATACCCTTTGAAGTGGATAAACTGGGAATATAATGCTTGAGATCCCTTGGAATATCATTCTTTTTGTAATGTCTACATGATTTATTTAATCATACTTTTTGTTATAAGGGTAATGTTCATTATGTTTAAAGTTTTTTTTGTTCAAACTAAATCATCCATGCATATCTGTAGACAGCATAAATATCACAGTAAATTATATCATTATGAAAAAAATATTTCTTCCTATGAATAAAAAGAAAGACTGTTTTTTTTAAAAAAAACTTAGTTAAATCTTATGCCCTAAAAGCAGCAGTTCTAATTTGCTTATATTTAATTCCTAGAGAAAAAGAGAAGCCTATGATTAATATAGGAAACAGCATAATATGCAAACCTCCTGTGCTGTGCAGATCAATCATACATACAGAGCTTATGAAAATTCTTACACCTCACTGGCAGTTTTAGACTAACTAATAGTCACACGTAACACACCACCTATTTATAGTAAATGCATTCCTTCCCTAGTGCTATTAACAATGTTTCTTGTCAATTGAAGAATTCTCCCTTCTGTCTCAAATCCTCTCAGGAATCTTATCCCATAAATATACAGATAGTATATTTGTGGCAAGAAAGAATATAAAATGGGGGCAGAATTCACTCAACAAATGTCTCAGTTAACAACAGAAATTTTCGACTCAATTGTGGTTGTAAATCAAGGGCTACCTGTAGTGGATGTTTCCAACCACACCTCTGTCTCTCAAAAACAACAAAGCGAAAGAGAAATATTTGCTATTAGTTCGAACACACATCCTCTGAGATTTCATCTGGTGACACTCACATATCAGAAATTATTTGTGGAATGTGATCTTACCATTTTGAGAGTGGGCAGCTGCTGCACCCCTCTGAAACACAATGTGGGGAGGGCCTGAAAACAGCAATTTGAACTGGACTCAAAAAAACCTTATGCAAGGCTCATGGCACCAGGGCTCACAAGACACAACAGTCGCTTTCCACAGTTGTAATTGCCAAACAAAATAGGTGTGTGGCAGGGGTGGGTTCTAAATTTTTTTACTACCGGTTCTTTGGGTGTGGCTTATTTTGTGGGTGTGGCTTGTGGGGGGGGTAATGTGACTGGGTAGGTGTGGCCAACTTTTTTTTTTAACTTTTAAAAGCATTTTTTCTACAAACTTAAGAGGTTGCAGAAAAAAAATGCTTTTAGAAGCCTCTGACGATCAGGCAAGTCAGCTGGGATCACCAGAGGCTTTTGAAGACATTTCTTTTCCTACATTAGCCTTTGGTTGAAGAGGTTGTAGAAAAAATGCTTTTAAAAAGGCTCTGATGAGGTGGGCGGGGTAAGTGAGCGGCGACTGGGCTGGGACTGGTTTGGGGGCATGGCCAGCCAATTGTATTACCGGTTCTTCGAACTACTAAAAAAATTTACTACTGGTTCGCAAGAACCAGGAGCAACCCACCACTGGTGTGTGGGAACCTTCAGGATCGCTCCTTGGAGTAATCCAGGTGAGACCCATTGTGCATGATTGACAAGAACCATGAAACTGCTACTAGACTTCAGTTGTCACCAGTATATGAAATCTAATAATAAATGATTTAAAAGTGTTCTAGGGTCCAGAGCTGAGATCAGCTACTCGGTGTTCTGATATATACAGAATACATTACCTACATTAGTTGTGCACACAGACTTACTGATTATATAAATTTATTATGGTCAGTCACACAGACAGATGTTTAAACTGGATCTGGCATTTTTGTCCATTAATCGAGTCCTTCCCAAGCACCTGTTAGATGTTGTTTTTTTGACGGTTTTAATTGAATTGTGGTAGAATGTAAGCTGTTCCAAGTAAAGCTGCCTTCTGCAGTTGACTGATGACGATTTTGCTCATGGTGTTCAAGTGGTGCTCCAGATGTTTTTCGATTGCCCTCAAAGCACCTACTACTATTGGTACTATCTTTGTTTCCTTTTGCCACAGTCATTCTTCTTCTGTTTGCAGATCTTTGTATTTTGTTACTTTCTTGGATTCTATTTCTTCTGTTCTGCTGTGTCCAGGTATACATTACCACTATCCTGACTTTTTTTAAAAAAATCTTCTTATTGATAATTGTTAAGTCTGGGGTGTAATGTTCCAGGGACTTTTTTTTTTTGAGTCTTAAAGTCCAGGAGAACTTTAGCTTCTTTGTTTAATGTTATTTTGTTTACTTTGAGGTATCACCAGTTCAGTGGTGGGATTCAAATTTTTTTACAACCAGTTCTGTGTGTGTGGCTTGGTGGGCATGACATAGCTTGGTAGGCGTGGCTTGGTGGGCATGGTTTGGTGGACGTAGCGGGGAAGGATACTGTAAAATCCCTATTCCCTCCCAATCAACTGGGACTCAGCAGGAAGAGAATAGATGGGGGCGGGGCCAGTCAAAGGTGGTATTTACTGGTTCTCCAAACTACTCAAAATTTCCACTACTGGTTCTCCAGAACTGGTCAGAACCTCTGAAACCCATCTCTGGACCAGTTTTTGTAAAGCAGGCAAATAGTATTTCTTGCAGATATTCCAATGCAATATGGTTGCTACTTATCATGCTATTGTTTGTAATCAGTCCATGTGATCTTCTTGTAGCAACTAACTAGGTGGTCCACTATCATCCGCTTTGCCTGTTGTTATTTTAATGTATTGGCCAGGTAATACTTTGCATTGCCATATCTTTTTTTTTCCCCTACTCTTTATTTGATCTATCTTGTAAGCCAGTTTGGTCTCTCCAATACTCTGTAAACCTTCATGATTCATTAGCTACAGTGCGTCTTGTTCAGTATCCTTCAGAGTTTTTCCAATGTCCTTTTTTCTTCTTCAACTGTCTGATGTATTTGCAACATTCCATGCCCACTTATTTTCTTTGGAAAGGGGAGTCTATCAACATCATTGCAAGGATGAAGGGCATGATTCATTGTCATTAATTTTCTGGTCTCCCTATCCAGGGTCTTTAGTGCTGTTTGAGTCCAGTCCACTATTCCAGTTCTGTATCTGATAACTGGAATTGCCTGTTGATTGTCTAGATGGTATTTCCCCCACTGAGTTTGGATTTTAAGATCTTCTTAACTGTCATGGTTTATTCACTTTTAATTTTCTTCTTAACTTCTGTCTGCTTGATGTTGTCAGCTAGAGGGATGCCCATTTTTCACCAGATGTTCAGGAACTCCAAACATATAGTTGGGTTGTTATTGACCCAGGTGCCAACTGATCGGTTATAGGTTCATGTAAATTACAACTCACTATATTGTTTATTTTGGACTGCAAGGTGATCAAACCGGTCAATCCTAAAGGAGATCAACCCTGACTGTTCTTTAGAAGGCCAGATCCTGAAGATGAAACTCAAATACTTTGGCCACTTAATGAGAAGGAAGGACTCACTGGAGAAGAGCCTAATGCTGGGAATGATTGAGGGCAAAATAAGAAGGGGACGGCAGAGAATGGTTGGATGGAGTCACTGAAGCAGTAGCTTTGAAGTTAAATGGTCTCTGGGGGATGGTAGAGGACAGGAAGACCTGGAGGAAAGTTGTCCATGGGATCACGATGGGTTGGACATGACTTTGCAGCTAACAAGAATAATATTGTTTATGATGGAGCCACTCTTAGTCTAGCTCCTCTGATGAGATCTGTCTTGTATGGTTGAACCTCAGGCTTGTGTTCTATCTTCTTCAGACAACACTTGTTAAATGAGTTTTGCCCCATTTTACAACCTTTCTTGTCACAGTTGTTAAGTGAATCACTGCAGTTGTTAAATTAGTAACAAAGTTGTTAAGTGAATATAGTTTCCCAATTGACTTTGCTTATCAGAAGGTTGCAAAAGGGGATCTCGTGACCCCAGGACACTGCCACCGTCATAAATAGGAATCAATTGCCAAGCATCTGAATTTTGATCATATGACCACGGGGGTGCTGCAATGGTCATAAGTCTGAAAAATGGTCATAATGTTGTAACTTTGAACAGTCACTGAACAAACTGATATAAGTCGAAAACTACCTGTATTATTGCTATGCAATGAAGTCAGTTATCCAGCTTCTAGATATTTTTTAAGCAAAATCAATAGGCCAACTAGCTCCAAGCAGAACATGGCCACAATGCAAAATAGAATTTTAAAATGATAACTTAGGCTAGGTTTTCAATTGTAAATAATTAGACATAAGTAATACCTGAAATGCAGATTTAAGGGATACGCTATAGGCAGTCAACAAGAATCAACAAGGTACTTGTTCCATTTATTTGCTTGCTTAAATGAGAACTGAGCTGTAGCACAGAAAAAGCAATTATAGTAATGAGCTTTTCCATTTCTGTACCAATTACCTTAAAAGTTCACAATTCATCTCAGATTTTATCAATCACTTCATGGGGAGATCAATCCCAAAATGATTCCTGCTTTAGATGCTTATTTTCTGTTCCATTACATACAATCTGCTTCCATATTTCCAATTTGTTTATCACTTACTTGCCCAGTTATGGGCTTGGACCTTTTGACCTTGGGTGATTCCCAGAAGCTAAGCGTATTTATCCCTGGTTATTACTTGGATGGGAGAGAACCAAAAAATTCCTGTACTGCAGGCTATATTGGTAGATTAGGGGGGAAAGTCCCAGAAAGACAGTGGCTTGCTTGCACATTATAACATGTTTTCATGAAATCATAGGAGTCACTCTCAATTCTAGTTAGTCTTGAACTTTTGGCCAAGAAAACGGTTGTTAAAACATGGATCTTACACCAAGCACTAGGGCCAGAATGTTATGGGGCCCAATCTCGCCCTCTCTCTCCTCTCTCTCTCTCTGCTGCAGTGGTAGGTTGCCCCCGGTTTGGACTGGTTCTATAGAATCAGTAGTAAAACTGTCAGGAGGCTCCGCCCACCAACCCCAACGTCATCAGGAAGCTTCTGCGCATGCGGCCCTGTTGCAAACTGCTAGTAAAGGTAAGTAGAACCCACCTCTGCTCTGCTATGTGGTGTGTCTTCAAAAACTGTTATAGGGTGTCTCTGTTCTTACTTGTTTTTCCTTTGGACTGTCTTGTTTTAATGAGTTATAGATTTTCATATTGTCTTCGTATGTATTGTTCCAAAGGGAGTTATTTTATTATTCATTCACTTAGTTATTACAAAAAAAAAAAAAAACCCCACACAACTAGATGATATTACAGCTGAGCCGTTCTAATTCTGTATTTCCCAACTTTATTTTTAAGATTGCCTTTTTTCCTCTCGCTACAGGCAGCCAGATTGAAATGCTAGACTACCCATGTTGGTTGACCACAGTGTTTTTGTAATAGGCAATGCAAGAAGGAGATGGTGTGATCTCCACAGCTTTGTCTTGCTCGGTTACTTGCCATTTATTTCCCTGCTGCAGTGCCATTATCATACATGGCCTCCATAAACTGGCATTTTGTTTGTTTCCTTTCATTTATTTTAAACCCACATTTTATCTTTGCGCAAACGTGATTTCAAAACAAAACAAAACAAAACAAAACAACGAAACAAGATTTTTGCTCTCGTTCAAGTATAGGAATAAAACAAATGACAAGCAAATTGGGAAGGTGGATAGTTATGGCCGCCCTGAGGAATTGTGCAATTAAAGGTCTGATTTCATTAACGCTGGTGGCTGGAAGGAAAAAGAGTTCAAGAAATGATTAATGAAAGGGCCACACACAGGGATGTCAATAACTCATAAAGAAAAGAGCTGCTTTAAACTCTAAACAGCCTGCAGAACCTTCATAAACTAAGGACTGAGACTGTAAGCACACTTTCTAGAATAAAGTGGAAATTATTTAGGAAGAAACATATGTAGGCTCTTGGCAAGCAATGCTAACAGGAACACTAACATCATGTTCTGTGTAGGACGGTAAGTGTTCATTCCATGTTCAATCAATTTCAGGAAAGCAAGCCCTTTGCCCCCTGTAAAGTAACGTTACGCTAAAATCTGACTCTGGTTTCTTTTCTGCAGCACAGGTTTCATTTTTGTACCTTGTTCTCACATAGCTTTGGGAATTTTACTGCTTTTTCTCTGCGTTCATTTTCATGTTATAAAATGGCGGAGAGGGAGGCTGGAGTTTTTGTTATGTTTTACTGTTATATACGTATTCTCTTGGGTTTTCATAGAAGGCTTTGAAGGCTGTTGCAGACTACCGGATGGTGATTACACGTTGAAAAAAAGGAAGATTTTCGCATCAGCCACCGTATCACCAAAAGTGAAGTCCTACATTTGATGTGCGAGAATCCAACAAATATATCCTCTTTTGGGCATGAAGGGAAGAGAAGCTATTTTTTCCTTTGCCAAACCGACTGGGAACAATGATAGGAAAATACATAAGGAATGTTTAAGAAGATACTATTCTAAAAGGTCAAAGTGTCAATAGGATCATAATAACTCAGGAAATTAAAAATAAAATGTACATTCTAAATCATAATGATGGTACACTTGAGATAGAGATGGAAAACTGCACAGGCATAGCAATGTTACTGACTAAAAATGAACAAAAAGAAAAGGCTGCTATGAAAGTTACGACTGGTGGTTTTAAAATAAGACACATTACTGTAACTAAATAAATTCTTTTAAATCAGAACACACAGCTGGTGATTACTCTTGTCCATTTGGATCATAAAGACTTGGATTTGAGCAGGAGAAAAATGCTCTGATATGAGCTGTGAATTTCCCTTTAATATCTAAGATGCAAAGTTAAGGTATTATCTACAAAGAGATTTTTTTTTAAAAAAAAGAGAACATATCCTTTTGGTTTAAATAACTTCATTTCCACTTCATAAAAATGCTATATATATTCATTTAATGATCAATAAGGTGTGTATATTCTTTGGGCATATTTCACAACATGTTATTTTGAAAAGTAATCCACAGTTTCAGACATTTTAAATCTTAATTAAGAGACAGAGAAGGGATGTCTTAGAGGAATAATTATAAACATTTCCATTAATTCATTATATATCATGATGTAAGCAATCCAGGCTTAACTCCAAAAATTATATATTATTTCATATCTGTTTTAAAAGCCAAAGCTAGACATGTTCTTTATCTGTAAAGATTTTAGAATGCACAGACCTCACAAACCATGGGTGAATTTAGCATGAAATGATGATGTGTTGGAGATACAATGTGACTATGTGACTTGTTGGCTTGGTATATTCTATTTATTAACCTATCCAATGAACAATGGTTGAGAAAATAAATTGGGAAGACCTGATTACATTTGACCAGTTTAGAGGCATGGTTCATCCGGTCAAGGAATTATGATGTTTTGCCTCCTTGGACTATGATAGTAAATGCTGTTCTGCCATCAGAACAAGAGAAAACAAGAGAAAATGGCCAATTGGACTCTTAAGATAGAACTAATTTCATATTACCTTATGCCTACAAATGTATAATTATAGCATTCCTTTTCTGGTAAACAACATGTGGAGACTAGGAATAAGAAGTAGCAAGCAAAATGTGGGGGGGATGAAAGGTATGAGGTGGGTTTCAGCAGGTTCTGACCAGTTCTGGAGAACTAGTAGTGGAAATTTTGAATAGTTCAGAGAACTGGTAGTAAAAATTCTGACTGGCCCCGCCCCCATCTATTCTCTGCCTCCCAGGTCCCAGCTGATTGGTAGAAAATGGAGATTTTACAGTATCCTTCCCCTGTCACACCCACCATGCCACACCCACCAAGCCATGCCACCAAGCCATGCCCACAGAACCAGTAGTAAAAAAATTTGAAACCCACCACTGGTATGAGATTAAGATACTTTATAGCTAAATCTAGGTTTGAATCAGTGGTGGGTTACTCCCAGTTCTCACCAGTTCGCAAGAACCGGTAGTAAAAATTTGTAGTAGTTCGGAGAACCGATAATAACATTGGCTGGCCATGCCCCCAAACCAGTCCCTGGCTCGATCGCCACTTGCTTATCCCACCCACCTCATCAGAGGCTTTTTTTTTAACTTTTAAAAGGATTTTTTCTACCACCTCTTCGGCCAAAAAAATGCTTTTAAAAGTTAAAAAAAAGCCTCCGATGATTGCACAGCTCAGCTGGGATCATCAGAGGCTTTTAAAAGCATTTTTTCTACAACCTCTTCGGCCAAAGAGGTTGTAGGAAAAAAAAATGCCTTTAAAAGCCTCTGACAATCCCAGCTAAATTGCCTGATCGTCAGAGACTTCTAAAAGCATTTTTTTCTGCAACCTCTTAAGGTTGTAGAAAAAATGCTTTTAAAAGTTTTTTTTAAAAAGTTGGCCGTGCCCACCCAGTCACATTACCCCACCACCAAGCCATGCCCACAAAATAAGCCATGCCCACAAAACCGGTAGTAAAAAAATTTAGAACCCATCCCTGGTTTGAATATACCTCTAAATATCTTTTTGTCATTGCAAACCAACTTTTTTACCATCATATCTATGTAATAATTCATACAGTGGCTATGACTCCACAGATCCATTATCACCTAAGATCCTTCTAGTAAGAGCAGATAATTCATGCTTACTATGCACAATATATTTTAATATATTTTTTGAAACTCTTAAGATTTGTTTCTTCTCATCTTTTCAGAGTGACCTCTCCCCTATCTTCCAATTTCAATTTCCTTGCAGGCTCCTACTTTCCCTGCCAAGAAGCCTCTTATCTCATACTGTAGTCTGAGCTGTCAATAGCATCACTGTCCACTCTCTCTCTCTTTCCCCCAACAGTCCCAGCCTTTTACTTCTACAATTACAAGATTTTGTGCAATTTTTTTGTGCATAATAGAAAGTGCTTAACAACACTGTGGATTGGGCATCAGGGAAAGATGCTTAATCCATTTTCCACATATATCTGAAAGCATATCTAATAATGCTTATTGTAAGAGTAGAGCAACATATGTGGCCCCAAAAAGCCTTTCTATGTCTCCCAATGGTCTTCTAAATTTTTAATTAGGAGATAGGTACAACCTTCTGCCACAAATTCAATTGTAAAGAAAGAAATTTGTGATAAAGCAAAGAAATAATGGGACCAGATTTCTACTCCAACCCAGAAGATTCTTGAAATAAAAGTAAAATTAAAATCAGAAGTTTTTTTCTTTTAGATTTGATGGACAAGGAAGTTGAAGGAAAATTTGGGACTTTATTATTATATCTGTTGAAAATAGCCAAAATCATATATGCACAAAGATAAGAAAGACACATTAATTCCCACAATGAAAGAGTAGATGGTAATGGTGATGACGTTATGGTGAAACTGTTTTAGGCAGAGGTGGGCTGCTTCCAGTTGTAACAACTTGTTCGCAAATTTGAGCGTGCACGCACGCATGCAAGCAACATAGAAAAGCCGGAGCTTATATAGGGCGTGATAGTGCCAGGGTGGGTGGGTGGAGCCAGCCCTGGTTGAAACTACCTGTTTGCCCAAACTGGTCTGAACCAGCAGCAGCCAATCACTGGTTTTAGGTAATTAAAGAGAAAAATTGTCTAGTTAAATTTGTCTAGGGACCCGCTTTTGGATTTTTTGTTCAAAACTAAAAAAATGAAATGTTGATTTTAGTTTTTGATGATTAGAATAATTTTGTTATTACAGAAATGGCTTGAAATGTTATGAAATGTAAGCCAAAATCTTGAAGTGGTTTGGGATTTTTTAAAAAATTTTTACTGCACTGAAAAAGGTTAGAAGTTACCACTTCTTTCTTTTAGTTTTCTAACTTTGGCTTTTCTGTATTTTTATCTTATATTGATACTTAATTTTTAAAGAAGTCTATAAAAAGAGAGAAAAGAGGGGGGGAGGAAGTCGTATCACCTGTTGTACATGTAGAAAAAAGTCCATAGTACAATGTTATAATTCCTTTTTCTTTTCTTTTTTCTTTTTTTGTATATAAAAATCAAATTCTTAATTATCAAATTCTTGCTTAACGCATTGTAAGCTGCCCTGAGTCTCTAGAGAAAGACGAAATAAAAATTATTTTTTTTTAAAAAAATCTGTAACATAACATTACAATGTAGGGAATTTTGATTTAAGTACCAGCTAGGCCGAAATCCTATCTTCTGTGACAGCTAGTATGATATAGCAGTGAACATGCTGGATAAGACAATAAGATCCATGTTCAAGTCCGTCTTCTGTCATGGAAGTTCACTAAATGACTGGAGTTCTCAGCCAACTTGCCCTATACCAGGGATCAGCAACCTGCGGCTCTGGAGCCAGATGTGGCTCTTTCACCC
This sequence comes from Masticophis lateralis, assembly GCA_030761175.1. Taxonomy (NCBI): domain Eukaryota; kingdom Metazoa; phylum Chordata; class Lepidosauria; order Squamata; family Colubridae; genus Masticophis; species Masticophis lateralis. The sequence continues at coordinate 193,250,161 of JAUDYJ010000001.1, read as the reverse complement.
CTCTGCTGTGGCTCCCTGTCACTCAAAATATGTGTCACAACCGCCAATGTGCGACATCCGTCAGAATGTGATTTTCAAACCCTGGATAAATCAACCAACCATGGATAAATCCAAGAAAAGAACAGTTTCAGAAGAAAACATAACGTTTAATTCAACTACATATGCTAATTTTGTGGCCGCTCAGGAAATAATCAGGCACAGGAAGGGTTTTGTGGCTCCCGGTGTTTTGTTTTGTTTTTTCTGTGGGAAATGGGTCCAAATGACTCTTTGAGTATTTAAGGTTGCAGACCCCTGCCCTTTTAAGATTGGTAGAGAAGGGGAATGGAAGAAAACATTTTACGTATGGGTCCTGAAAGCTTCTGGAGAAAATGTGGTACATATGTCTAACAACGATCTTTTCCAGTGCTCACTGTTGATCCATATTGTATGGTCATCGAGCACATTCACTCCTCAGCTTTGGGAAGGATTTTGTCCCTTTCTTTTTCTCTGCTTTTTTTCTTTATCTTCCCATTTCTGTTTCTTTCATTGATTAGATTCTCCTGACAATACAAGTTCCTTCCTTCTTTGCATGATCAATGCTATTTTAGTTATCCAGGTATTCAGACAGACAGTAAATACCCTGCAAGCTTATAAGATGCTGTACTTCAGTCCGAACAAAAGTATTCCATTATGGCAGAATATTTCCCAGTAGACATAGATGAGCAATCTTTGTATCCATGACAGCTATGTGGGAAGTTACTTTTGGGAATTGAGGATGTATATGGGCATTTAAGTCTCATCCTCTCCCTCTCTGATTCCTTCCCACCTAGTTACCCACTGCTTTTTTTCCTAGTTGTCATATGAGAGAACCAGATTAGCAAAACTAAGTTCAATAATAGTAGTGCCCATTGGACACTACTGATGGGTTACTAGGAAGAGTATTTTGAGCTATCCACCTTCATCCCAAAGGCTCACCAAAAATTGTGTTCCCGTGCCAGAAAACAAATGATTTGTAAGCAATATCTGAAACACATCTAAAATTTCATCTTCCAATGATTTTCTCTGGCTATTCAGAAAGATACAATACATTGCAGTGGACATTTGGTATTCTTTTTGGTACCTTCATATCGCTGAAATCAGCCTACATCCCAGCCATTAGAGTAGAAGAGAGCTGAGTTTGTGCTGGTACAATTCCTGACATCCAAGTGTCTCATTAGCATGGAAAAGTGGTAAAGGGTTTAACATAGTACCACTTTAAAAGCCATCCATCATCTCTGCTTTACCAAAAAAATGCACTGAACCTTTCTTCTGTGATTAGAACTTGTAGATCACTTGATTCCACTTCTCAATCTGCTTTTAAAGATCAAGCATGTGATTCAATCAGTCTGAATTTCCAAAGCTTTCAAAGCTTGATTTTGGTTCTTCATAGAGATTCTGCATCACATATTTGGTCTATATCAGCCTGCTTAAAATCTTCAACGAGAACTTAGTTGAACATGATGCAAAACCCTAATTATTTCTAAGGATCTTCCAAGAAAATATTTCTTGTCACAAAACAGTTAATTCATACCAAAATATTGGATCATGCAAGTGACTTAAACATATTTCACTAACAATTTTTTCCAGCTTTTAGACTATTTTCCCATACACCGAGCAATGCATAAATATCCAGCTACTATAACACCTTCAAAACTTTTATTCTTTTGTCCTGGCAGCATTCATAATGGCAGTCATTTGCTTTTCAAACAAGCTCCAAGAAGGAAAACACATTAAACTGATCACAATGAAGCCGCTGGAGTAATATTGTTACCATTGGAATATCAAAGAACTTTGCAAGCACCAAGGATTTATTATCATGTGAAAACATTCAAATGTTAATGATACAAAACTGCACTAGGATACTCTCCCTTTGATTAGATGCCATGCATCAATCTGACACCCTTAATACTTTTCAGTTAGACTGAGAAATGAAATCAATTTTAAATTACATTGCACAGTATGCCTGCTGCTTAATTTAGAAATAAAATTATTTCCTTATAAATCTTACGATTATCAGCTAGGCAAGTGTAAATAGCCTAAAGGAAAGTTTCTCTGGAGGACTTCACTTTTCGAGTTTGCTTTCTCTAGAAATCCCATGAGTTTAGGCAAGTTGGTAGGATATATGTGTCTACAATTGAATTAAATGTTCAAAATCTTTTTCCCTATACCATCTAGAAATATAAAATATGTGGCATGAGATAACTAAAACACAAATGAAGGCAAAGATATGTATCCTAGGATAATGTTGCAGGATCCAATCTGAGTCAATCACCGGAACCAGAAGTTTTGTCTTCTGAGCTTTCAAACTCATACTAGAGCCCATCCTCAGGGAACTTGTCTTTGCTGGAATTTAGAGAGAGACGTTCCCTGAGGATGGGCTCCAGCATGTGTCCAAAAGCTCGGAAGATTAAACCTCTGGTCCCAATGACTGACACAGATTATATATAATCTGTAAGCGGAGGTAACCAGAAGCTGATACAATGGGAATGAGGCAGCAGGATTACTGCCACTTTAAGAAGCTGGGTGAGAAGCTGCCTATATAAAGGAAACCATTAGCGGGTATTTCCCTTCTCATGTTCTCTCCCGTTGTGTATCTCATTACTCTCCTTGCATAGCTGTATGATAAGGTATTTACCAGGTATAAGTTTGTATATATTTAGCTGTAGATAAAACCATTGTTAATTATCTAAAGACTCTATGTGCTGTGTGCTGTGTTTTGCTCCTCAGTTTATTTCATAATACTAGTCACACTGCCTAAACTCTGACATATTTCTACACATCAGTTCAGAGGCGTGCACAGAATCCAAGAAAAACAAAACAAGCAGTGTGAAGTGAGCTTCATTCCTTAAGTATACGGAGATATACCAAAAGGGATAGAGTTGCATCATGACACTAATTTCATCGTTTGCTGATTCTATCTTCCCCCTTCCCCCAATTTAGACACCATGCCTTAATTGACACATCCCTGAACATTTTATGTGAAAATGATTACCCGACAAATCTTTGACTGTTGGAATTAACATGTATAGGTCACCATTAGATCTGCCATCCTATTTCAAGTGTTATAATTGCCGTAGTTCATATGGAGAACCTCTGGCCTGCTATGTTGACTAAGCCACATCACAGAGTCTTCAATAAGCTCCTTCCCCAATCAAATCCATTCTATAAATTATCTCTGCCATCAAACAAAATAGTTCTTATTTTGCTTTCTGATTGCTTATTAGCTTATAAGTGATAAATATGAAGAAACTATTCTTCTGTCCCTGGATAGCAATTTTAAGAATAATTAGGTGACCTTCCCAACTTTAATACTTAAAAAATAAGAAAAAACTAAACTGATAATTAAGCTTCTTGCCCCCACCTCCAAAACAGGAAGTGATATTGTGACAATTAAAAAAGGTTGCCCAGAGAACAATTAAGAGAGTCCAACACTGATTTCAAACCAGATTTATTGGTTACAATACAGATGAAATCTACAAGGGGAATACTACTTGCTGAGATTTGCCTGTTTCGAAGATTGTAAGAGAATCTTGACTGTAAAAAAGAAGAGGGCTGGACAATATTTAATATTTATAGCAAAAAACCCGTTCCATTCATTTCTGCTTCGAGATCACTGGGGAAAAATAAATGGCTCAGCAGTGGTAAATGACTCTAATATGGAACCATCTATTATCTGCAGAGTCCCAATCTAGATATTGGGAAGAAGGGAGCAGCATATGCTTTAAATGTGCTAAAGTGAGCTTAAAGATTGGCCCATGGCCAATTTCAATTAGTTTGAGCAATAACCCAAATGGGTAACTGTCATTCTTCATCATCTTCCTAAACATTTGTTACATAGTTAATCAAATGCCACACACTGTGCTGATTCATATAAAATCCTAATATAATTCAAGAACCTATCTATGAACTAATAAATCACAGCTACAAATTCAAGGTTAAAAAGGAATTCCGGAGCTTGCAATTATCTATCTATCTATCTATCTATCTATCTATCTATCTATCTATCTATCTATCTATCTATCTATCTATCTATCATCTATCTACCTACCTATTCCAAACAGATTTGAAAATAATTTATTTTTTGGAAATATTATAGTGATCTTAGAAATATGCACTCTTGCCCTGGCCATTTTTCCTTTGTCCCAATGGTCACACATTTTCTTTAAATTCCAGTATGATAATCTTGCATTCCTAAGCAATATGCTCCATTAAAAATGTCTTAACGATATCATAAGAGACGAAGGATTAAAAAGGGGAAAACGTAAACAAACAAAAAGGTTGTAAGAATGAAAACAAAAAATAAAGAAACAGGAAAAGTGAACTGATAAATGCCCACTAAAATAATCAGGATGCTATGCATTTCCTTAGATTCTCCCTTCCTTTATGTTGCAAGATTCCCAATCATGTATGCAGGGGTCCTATCTCAACATGAAAGAAAAATGTGGCAATCTGAAAACTGATGAACTATAAGTCCCAGCATTTACCCCCATAACCCTTGCTGAGTGGGATGGCTGGGAATTCAAGTTCAGTAATATCAAGAACTGGTAAAATGATCCTTTATGTTTTCCACATTTTCAACATTGATTGGAACAGGGGTGGGTTCTACTTACCTTTACTACTGGTTTGCAATGTGCTCGTGCACAGAAGCGTTCTGATGATGTCAGTGGATGGGTCATCAGTGGAGCCTCCCACCTGTTTTACTACCATTTCTATAGAACCATTGCGAACAGGGCGCAATTCACCACTGGACTGGAAGTACATTTATATACCTTAGGTAATTACTCAGTGTCATATACCAGTGGTCCCCAACCTCTTGGGCATCACAGACCAGGGATTGGGGACCCTTGTCATATACCAATGGTACACCATTTTATAAATTTTTTCTCTTAAATTATAACGCAATTTGAATTTTAATTCTTTTAACCATATTTTTTCCCATTGCTATACAGTACATTATAACCAAAATTCTTAGCCCGTTTTATCATGAATTCTTTAACCTGTTCTTCCATTTCAAGACTCAGCAAAAGTTTATACATTTTAGCAATTACATGTTCATCATCTGTATATAATTTCATTTCAAATTTCACTTTATGTTGTTCAATTTCAGTTATCATCAATTTCAGTTACATTAATTTTTTTCTTTTAATTGTGCATAGTAAAATTATTAGAAACTAAATCCCGCTGCAGTCAATTGATCTCGATTTTAACATAAATTCTTTGAGTTCCTGCTCTAACAAATGTTTTTTTTTTTAATTTAATTTATATGCGTCCTTCTCCGGAGACTCAGGGCGGCTTACAATGTGTTAAGCAATAGCCTTCATACTTTTGTATATGCCTGCTTAGTAGGGCTTTGCCCCCCCCCCCCCGCCCCAAGCGATATTCTTTTTTATACAAAGTCAGCTTATTGCTGCCACAATTTGGGTCCTCATTTTACCTACCTTAAAAGGATGGAAGGCTGAGTCAACCTTGAGCCTGGTGAGATCCAAACTTGCAGTAATTGCAGGCAGCTAGTATCTCTTTAACACCACTTAAGCTGCTGCACCACCAAGGCTCTTACATGTTGATACATTAATTATTTTATTTCTTTGTTGTTTATTTTTTAATTACAGCTTTTCATGCTGTAATAAATAAGGGCATTTTCTGGCACAGCCTGGGTTTATATCTATTTCATATTCTTAATATGGCACTTCTAACATAGTGATTTTTAAAATCTTCAATCTGGGTTCGAGATCCTGGCACAGCATGATGGGGTGAGCTCCTGTTACTTGCCCCAGCTCCCACTCACGTGGCAGGGTGAAAACATGCAAATGCAAGTAGATAAATAGGTACCACTTTGGTGGAAAGGTAACAGCATTCTGTTAGCCATGCTAGCCCTATGATCATGGAAGTGTGGGGAACGCTGGTTTCCTTGACTAAGAAACAGAGATTAGTACTGCCCCCTAGAGCTGGACAAAGGAAATCTTTACCTTTATCTTTACATTACCTTTATCATATCATAAAAACCATGCCATTCAAATCTCAAGTCATCCCTATCTAGTTATGAATGTCTCTTATTGGTCAAGAATCACCCATTCTTTCATTCAAACCAAACAACAGGCTTCAAACAACTACTTCAAACAACTTCAAAGATCTAGTTCCATCTTAAGCACAAAGCTGGTGGGTGGTCTTGGGACAGTCACTCACTCTCAGCCTAGGAAGGAGGCAACGGCAAACCATTACTGAAAAATCTTGTGAAGATAATTGCAGAGACTTGTCCAAGCAGTGTCTGAGAATCAGAGATAAGTGAGAAAAAAAGCCAAAAAGATATTTTATTATTTTTAATTTCTGAAAACAATTATGAACAATTAATTCTTTGGTCTTCCATATTTTTTTATATCTGCAACTTTTTTTTGTTCTTGTCCATTAACATGTATATTTCTTCTACAGGGCTTTTCAGAATTAAATCATCTGTAAATGCCCTTAGGCTATATACTTTTTTTAAAATCTTCACCCCAGCAATTCTCTCATCTTGTCTTACATCTCTATTCAAAATTTCAAGAGCTAGGATGAATAACAATAGTGAAAATGGGCATTGTCCCTTTGTATATACAGTATCACTAGGTTTTATCAATTCCCCAAGGACTCTTAACATTTCTCAATAAATGAAATATATTTTTCCATTCAATATATAAACTTCAGTTAATATTTCAACTTCGGTTAAAGTATTTCAATACTGATATATTCTTTGGTTTTTGAAATAAAAAGAATTAAAATTAAGTTCTGAAACATTGTATTGCTACCTGGAGCAGATGTTGACTGCCATCTGCTGCTAACCTTGAAAATTTCTACATGTCCAGCCAGCTCCAAAAAGGTTTTTTCAGGATGGAAAATACAGGATGGAGTATCAATCAATGCAGGAATATTATATGATGTCAGATTTCAGGTGGAAGGTAGACTGAATATTCTATCATTACCACCGCCATTGTGTAAATTAGCACATCTAAAATAAATAGTTAGTTCTTATGTGTACATAATCATTCATTTCAGAGGTGGTATTCAGCAGGTTCTGACCAGTTCTTGAGAACTGGTAGTGGAAATTTTGAATAGTTCAGAGAACTGGTAAATACCACCTCTGACTGGCCCCGCCTCCATCTATTCTCTGCCTCCCAAATCCCAGCTGATTGGGAGGATAAGGGGATTTTGCAGTAACTTTCCTCCGAGTGGGGAGGGAATGGAGATTTTACAATATCCTTCCCCTGCCACACCCACCAAGCCATGCCACGCCCACCAAGCCACACCCATAGAACCGGTAGTAAAAAAATTTAAATCCCGCCACTGATTCATTTCATACAAAAAATAAAGTCTGTCTCAAGTCAAGGTCAATTCCTTCATGGATATAGCTGTTGCATGAGTCTCTCTCTTCTGGGTATTCATTTCTTATTCTTCTTTTCTTCAAAATTAATGTATGTATGTATGAACATAGAATGAATTCTATCTCAAAAAGTCCATTCTCAGCCTGGGAATTACTATTCAAATTATCTATCATTTAAATCAGGGACGTTGTGTAAACTGCTTCCATAGGTTTAGTTGGCTAGCAAGCAGAAACTACATGATTTATCATTCAGAGATTCAAGGCTATTTTTAGAATGTGACATAATTGAAGAAATGGTGCTAAGCAAGTTTTATGAAAAAAGCAGGACAGTCTAAAAAGCATGCAGAATATCATATAAATGCACTAATATTCAGAATCATTAGAATGTCAGAGTCGGGTCTCAGTGGGCTTTCCCGATGGGAATTTCCTCATGCCCACTTTTGTGGTAACCTGGTACTCAACTGCTTTGAAATTCATCAAATTTAGTATGTGATGCATTTTGACACACAAAAAATTGTTCCATATTCATTGTTTGTTTGGTATTCAACATATAAGCTAGAATTTTCACTGTCAGCTGCCTTGTGACTCACTAAGTTATTCCTTATGGGTAAAATTTGTTTGGTATTCATTATTTTTGGTACTCATCCTACATTCTGGAAACAATTAATGAGTACCAAGGTATTCTCATTGTTGGCATTTGAAAAAACATTTAAAACGTCTTAAAAACGTCTTATTTTTTAAAAAATCATGGATGTTTTAACTTGAACTTTTTAAATATTAATTTTCATTGCACCACAATAAGGTTTATTAAACACACCATCCTAACTTAGAAGAGCCACTTCTTCCATGGCTACTGCTCTCTGGAATATCTTTAATACCTGGAAGGGTATTAAAAACTGTCTCTGCCAGTTAGTCTGGGGTACAACAACAGGGGCACTTGTTGGAGGTGATTGGTGGATTAACTGGGAAGAGGCTGCTCCAGTACTGATCTGATCTTTTTTTCCTCTTGCCTTTGTATTATTGACTTAAATATTTTCTGCACTTAGAATTTTAATTGCAAACCACCCAGTGTCACTTTGCAGAGTGAGATGGGCAGCATATAAATAAAATAAATCAGTAAAACAAATCTATCAACAAAAGCCATTACAGTCAGAGACAAAATGATCCAGATTAGAGACTACCTGCAAAAAGATTTGTAGGCTTGACACATAGCTCTACCCATACCCATTTTAATGTGTTCAGTTTAAATAGTTTTAATAAGTTTTTATGTTACTGGTACTTTAATGTTTAATGGGAAGCCTACCCAGAGTTCCTTATAAGATGAGAAGCTATATAAATGTTTTAATTAAATAAATAAACATAGCAAAGGGAGGATGTTCATAGTTGCTAATTTGGGAGGGTGGAAGCTTGAATCTGTCTTTCTTTACAAGCCTTTTACAGGTTGAGGAGGAAAGTGCAACTCTGACTCCTTATATATACAAAAAATTGATCCAATAATGAGTCTTGTGCAGGGACGCGGTGGCTCAGTGGCTAAGACACCGAGCTTGTCAATTGAAAGGTTGGTAGTTCAGCAGTTTGAATCCTTAGTGCTGCGTAACGGGTTGAGCTCCCATTATTTGTCCCAGCTTCTGCCAACCTTGCAATTCGAAAGCACATAAAAAATACAAGTAGAAAAATAGGGACCACCTTTTGTGGGACGGTAACAGTGTTCCGTGCGCCTTTGGCATTTAGTCCTGCCGGCCACATGACGGTGGAGATGTCTTCAGACAGCGCTGGCTCTTCGGCTTTGAAACGGAGATGAGCACTGCCCCCTAGAGTTGGGAACGACTAGCACATATGTGCAAGGGAAACCTTTACCTTTACCTTTACCTAATGAGTCTTGTAGTTTGCATCTTATTCTGATTCCAGAATCTTCATAACATTTTTAAATAAGGAAGAACAGCTGTGTCAACATCAATACTTCTAATCTTTTCCCTAAAAAAAAGAGAGATCAATCAAGCCAGAGATGGAGCTGGGGGTGGGGGTGGGGGAGATACAAGAAATAACACGGTACTATGGTACTTCAAAGAAAAGTATTTATTTAAATGTATACACCGACATTTAAACACCATTACAGTTCTGGTTAGCATACAAAACAATTAAAATAAAACAATTTACATGAAGTACAAGAAAGAACTACCAATACTTTACAGTTCAGATAACCTGCAAAGTGGCGTCTGTCTCCTATTCTAGCCCAAAGCCTGAGAAGAGCCAGAACTTAAGGATTCGACTAAATAAAATCAAGCTGGAACATATAAATCTCTGGAGGAATCGCATTCCAGTGGACAGACAGCAGTAAAACCCATTTTCTCAATTCCATCAGGCTGGCATTGCTTAATCGATGGGGCCCAGAACCTGATAGATTGTTTAGCATGAACAGAAAATACAGAAGGCAGGCAAGTGTTAGCCAAGCCCTAATACTCACTATATTTACTGAAGCCCACAGGATTTGGGTTCTTGTATCATTAAACAATCTTTGTTGCTACAGTTAGTTTTTGACAGAAAGCCAAACCTGCTCCTACATCAGTTTTACTAAGCAAAAATGGGAAACAAATAATGAATCAAAGCATAATGAGCAGCAGAGTTCAAAATTTGTAGAGCCAAAATATCCTCCCACTAGCATAAGAAGCTTGTCTGAATTCCAAAATCAGAAGCATCCGAAACACAAATGGGATGAGAAATCAAACCGTGTACAGCTCAATCGCGTTTTTGAGTTTATCTTTCAAAACCATCAAAATCACACTGCCCTGTCCAATGATCTTGTCCTTTAGGTTGCCACAATCTTGATGGAGATCTTTACAAAAGTAGGTTCATGAAGCTCTGGTGGAATAGAATAGAATAGAATAGAATAGAATAGAATAGAATAGAATAGAATAGAATAGAATAGAATAGAATAGAATAGAATAGAATAGAATAGAATTTTTTATTGGCCAAGTGTGATTGGACACACAAGGAATTTGTCTTGCTGAATATGCTCTCTGTACATAAAAGAAAAGATACGTTCATCAAGAATCATAAGGCACAACACTTAATGATAGCCATAGGGAACAAATAAGCAATCAAATTGTATTAGGAAACAGTCAGTATAAGGTACCAGCAACAAGGTTAGTCATACAATCGTAAGTGGGAGGAGATGGGTGATAGGAATGGTGAGAAGATTAATACTAATGCAGACTTAATAACTAGTTTGACAGTGTTGAGGGAATTATTTGTTTAGCAGAGTGATGGAGTTTGGGGAAAAAACTGTTGTTGTGTCTAGTTGTTCTGGTGTGCAGTGCTCTATAGCGTCATTTTGAGGGTAGGAGTTGAAACAGTTTATGTCCAGGATGTGAGGGAATCTCTAAATATTTTCACAGCCCTTTTTGACTCGTGCAGTATACAGGTCCTCCATGGAAGGCAGGTTGGTAGACATGGTTTTCCTGCAGTTCTAATTATCCTCTGAAGTCTGTATATGTCTAATATAAGCATATATCTGTTTGGCTGCCTCCCATATACACACAAAGGACAATACCGTAGACATGTTAATAAGGTTTAATCGGTGATCTTGGATTTGGACAGAAATCCTAACTAGGATTTGGACAGAAAGCCACCAGAGATGTTCCTAGGGATAGAGTGAGAAGTAAAAAAAAAAAATCCAGAAAACACCAATAAAGGAGAATATTTGTGGCTCAGAGTTGACATGAGGGATCCTCTCATGAGCTTGATGGCTTTTTTGTGTGTGTGCAGACGTTTCATTACCCAAACTAAGTAACATCATCAGGGCTGATTATGTTACCTAGCTTGGATAATGAAACGTCTGCAGGAAAACCAAGCAAGCTCAGAGAGGAAATTGAGAGAGAGGACCTCTCAATGCAGAAGGCAATAGCAGATCCCTATCCCCGGGGCCCAGCTACTAACGTCGTAGCTATAGAGACCGACTTGAAAAGGCAGCCGTGAATTCGGCACGCGTCGCCCTTTCAATCTCGCTCTAATCCCGCCCCTCCCCCGTCTATTTTCCCCCCTCCGCCCCGATTTCGCAGTCGAAACAAGAACTCCGTGACGTAATACATGAAATGCATTGTGGGCGTTATACAATGAATACATTCGCCGGCGTTGCGATTCGCCGCCGCCTCCACTTCTGCGCAGCCGCACTTCCGTCTTGCGTTTCCGCCGCTTTCTTCACTGACGGCCTGTCGCAAAACTGGGGCATCTCTTCCGGCCGTGCTCCCTCCCTCCCGCTCGTTTCGTCACTCGCTCGGCGGTCGCCCCCTCCGCTTCTCACTTGCCGTTAAGCCAAAGCGAGCGGCTGCTTTTCCCTCAGGGCCTTTTTTTTTCCTTCCCCCCTCTCTCTTTCCCCCCCTCCCCCCTTCCGCCCCGAAATGCCCCCGAAGAAACCGACCCCGGCAGCGGCGGCGGGGGGGAATAAAAAAGCGGATCAGAAGAAGAAGGAGAAGATAATTGAGGTGAGTCCTCGGGCCTGAGTCCTCTTCAGCGGGGGAGGCTTCTTTCTCCCTGCCTGCCTGCCTCCCAGTGGCAAAAGGAGCCTTGGGGAAAAGGGCTTCTCCTCTCCCTAACATGCCAGTTTTCCGACTGGAGGAGTATAAATGGAGGGTGGTTGGTACCCAAAGGGCCTTGCCGCCTCCTCCTCCTCCTCGGGTTTAGATCACTTTTGGTAGGGGGGGAAGTGTAGAGGAAGTCTGTCCCTTGTTTTGTTCGCGTTTGGCGTTCCTTAGACAGCCCTTTGGGGAGGGGGGGGTAGAAACAATTTTAGAAAGCTGACAGTGTACAGGTAGTCCTCGACTTATGGCCACAATTGAGCCCAGAATGAATGTTGCCAGCTGAGAAATTTGCTAAGTGAGTTTTGCCCCATTTTACGACTTTTCTTGCCACGGTTGTTAAGGGAATCGCTGCAGATTAGAGTTTAAGGTTGCTAAAATACAAATAGAAACGCTTTGCATGCGACCGTAGCCTGGTATTCTTGGTCACTACAGCAGACGAGTTGTACCTCGACTTACGACACAATTGAGCCCAGAATGTTGGTTGCTAAAGTGAGAAATTTGTTAAGTGAGGTTTGTCCCATTTTACAACTTTTCCGTTGTTTTAAGCGAATCCCTGCAGTTAAGTTAGTAACACGGTTGTTAAAGTGAATCTGGCTTCCCCATTGAGTTTGCTTATCAGAAGGGGCGTAAAAGGGGATCATGTCACTCTGGGCACTGCAGCTGTCATAAATATGGGTCAGTTGCCAAGCATCTGAGTTTTGATCACATGACTATGGGGATGCTGTAACGATTGTAAGTGTGTAAAATGGTCATAAGTCAGTTTTTCAATGCTGTTGTAACTTTGAAAGGTCACTAAGTGAGCTGTTGTAAGTCAAGGACTACCTGTTGGCTAGCCGTCAAGACTTTTGTGGTTTCTATTAAGATTTAAAAAGTGTATATAGGTAACTTTAAGTAACAGTATATTTAGAGAAATGCAACAGACTATATGTTACTCCCTAAAGAAACTTTTAGAGGCCTTGTTTTCTTATCTCAGTCATAGTTTGAAGCCTGGGATGATGATGAAAAAAAAAGGCATGTAAAGAAGCCAAGGCATTTGTTGACATTTGTAACAGATGCTGGAATTAATTTTGTACTGTATGAAAATGTCCCTAATTGTAGGTAACTTTCTCAGAATCATTCTATATCCGGCTATTATTATGGATTTATTCCCCATATATCTCATGTTTTGTTTTAGGTACTAAAAAGAATGGCATATATGGGAATCTCTCCTAATTTGATTCTTATAATGACAGTCCTGTGTGCTCAGTGTAGCTGAGAGCAAAGGAATGGTGCAAAGTCACCCAGTGAACTTTGTGAGTGAATATTTGAGCCAAGGCTTCCCTGGTTCTCCATATTGGCTGACTGAGATTACAGCAGTTTATGAAAAGGTTTACAAGCCCCAGTGAATCCTTTCATACAAGTTAAAAACCAAAAAGAATTTTTAAAAAAGATTTTTACATGCCGAGGCTAAAAACTTCAACTCTGTTAATAGGAAGAATTATTAAGCACAACTGGAGTGCTGCTACAAATATGGATGTAGTTTCAAGGAACCATCAATAACACCATCAATTAAAGTATCAGGCTTAAAGTTCTGTTTTGTACCTATATACAACAGAATGCACATTGGAGTTGGCTATAAAAGTATATTAATTAAACTTATGTGGAGTAACAGCTTTCCTTCCATGAATAGATTTGAATTATGGGGGTTCACGGGATTCTTTGCCAGAGTTAATACAATTTATTTCTGTGAAGTAATTTGCATTGGCTTTATAAATAGTTGGGACCAGTGCTGCAGGATATAGCATGCACTGAAGGAACTTCTCCTGGAAGATATTTGGTACATGCCTAAGGCCTTATGGCTCTGTTGCTCAGCACACAGTTCCATTCAGACCACCTCAACCCAGAAATACTTTGGTGAGTGGTGAAGGAAGTAGACCCTCATCTCAGTCTTTTCCTTTAGAACTTGTGCTCGAGCACTTTGCCTTGAAGGGGCTGCAGAACAACTTTGAGGGAAGCTCTGCCTAAATCTTTGAAACAAGACATCTTTTTAAAGCTTTGGACACCCTTTATATAACAGTCGCATGAAGCCAAATTTATTTTTGAACTATTTTATGATTTACACTGCTAATTTATGATATGAAAGGTGTATCGGGCCTCTAAAAAGTTGTAGTGGTGTAACAGTTCAGATGATATGTCATCTTGAATCTTGGGGTAAAACTGATAGGATTGGATTTTGTGCAAAAACAAATTCTGTTAATGTTTGCTGGAATAGTAATCAAGGATTACTATTAACAGTGTTCATCCACAAGACCAATATTCTATTATAGTTTACCAAAATGAATACAGTAATAAATATTTTTAGACTTGGGGTTATTTATATAGGCTATTAAAACAACCTATGGACATGACTATATTACGTTATTATATAGAGCTGTGTAAGTGAATGATAAATACCTCACAAGTCCATTTTTCAAAGAATTTAAAATCTAAAATGGAGATAGTGAAACTATAGAGGAAAAGAAGTGGAGGCATATGAAAATATAGGATTATTTCAATTATGTATCCTTTGTTTCAGCTTAAGTAAAGTTTAAAAGGGACTAGTTTTAAAGGACTTAAGAAAGAAAAGGTTGGCTGTGACTATTATCTCTAAGAGAAAGTAGTAGATGAGGGGTAATACTGTGAAAAGGAATAAAACATTGGAAGAAAATGTGGTTTGAGTCTGTAATATTTAAAATCTTAAGCAGTGTCAACATCAGTTGGCATACTCAGGCTTTCTGGGAATAACTCAACACATTGCTGCAGTTCTTTAGATATTATAAAAACACTCTTGAATCAAAAAAATAATTTCCTACTTTGATGATGGCAGTGCTAGACATGAAAGACAAATGATCATGCTACTAATGTGTTAAAACTGACAATTTCAGATTAATTTGCTAGGGAGAAATTGTTCCTCTTACTCAAATTTTAATCATTCTCCAGTAAAATCTTTAAGGTATCATTTTTGCTTTTGTCTCTCTCATAAATTTCTTTATAAGGTATTATTCAAAAGATTTGCAAAATTTATAAACCTCAGGCAAAGGCAAAGATAAAGTAATAATTAGATCACACAGTGTTATAGATATCATATCAATTGAACTCATTTTTAAAAAACAAAGTGAGAGATTTACTATCTTCTAACAAGCTTTGAGAAGTTTGAATATCTTACTAAAAATAGAAATGGATAACTTGATTGTTGTTGTCAAAGAAAGGTTAGAAACAGTTTCAAGATTTGTTGAATTGTTTGGAATGAAAAAACATTAACCTATAAAAATGTGGGATTTAACTGGCTGAACTGTAATACTGTAGCAGAGAAAAACCAAAGAGGTATTCAAAGCTATATTTAAGGCTGTTTGCATATTGTGTTATATGAAGGGAAAATAAAAATGCTTAAAGGCTTCCACCCTAATTATATTCAAATAAATAATTGTAATCTACTTTATCTACTTTAATAGTCTGATATTTTTGTTGATAGAACTTTAGGGTATTCGCACACAGTTCTATTTCATATATTTTTAGCTTCCTTTGTATGTAGAATATTTTGCTTCAGTATTACTGTCACCTAAGCATGTTCATCATAATCCTGAATCTGCAGGGCTTTGAGAAATTAAAATATTTCAGTTATTTAAATAACCAATTTAAAATCTCCAAATTTTATTTATGCCCAAGACCAAACACAATAACCAACTGTATTTATATGGATACAACCACCAGACATTGTGTCTGGGAAGAAAATCAATATATATTGCAAGAAATTGGACTGATGGATAAGGGGGGGGAAAAAAAGTCTGCATGTTTCCTTTTGATTGGCGTTTCTCATAAAAAAATGTTTTATTATTCAAGTGGACAGACTCTTGAATGTTAATTGTATTCTAATAAAACAAAAATGTTTTTAGTTAGAGTTTGTTCTTACTAAGGAAAAATTTCAAAAACTGGATTGCTTTACATAAATTTTGTAAAATGTAATGCTAACACTCATGCAAATATTTCAAATTTAGGATAAAACATTTGGCTTAAAGAACAAGAAAGGAGCAAAACAACAAAAGTTTATCAAGGCAGTGACCCACCAAGTTAAATTTGGTCAACAAAACCCACGGCAGGTAAGTAAATATTTACTAGGCTTTCCTCTTTTCCCTTTGCACATATCATAATTTAATTGCTTTTTTATTATATCCATGGTTATAGCCATATGGCTATGGCTAGTATAAATTATATGCTAAATTAAATACTAAACCATAACTTATGTATGTTAATGATGATATGCTTTACTAGGCTGCTCAAGGAGATGCTGACAAAAAATTGAAGAAAGATGATAAGAAGAAAGAATTGCAAGAACTGAATGAGCTTTTCAAACCTGTAGTTGCAGCCCAAAAAATAAGTAAAGGTAATTTTCTTAATAAATTTACATTTTTTTAGTGTTGCATTTCAGGTTTATTTGTTTAATATGAAAAAAAAATAGACTAAACAGTGTGCAAAATTTACAGGGGCAGATCCGAAATCAGTAGTCTGTGCCTTCTTCAAGCAAGGGCAGTGCACAAAAGGAGACAAGTGCAAATTCTCTCATGACTTGTCTTTAGAGAGGAAGTGTGAAAAGAGAAGTGTCTACATTGATGCACGAGATGAGGAACTTGAAAAAGGTAAGTTATTTCTGAAAAACAGTTCTGTAAGTTAGTATAAATAATATTTATTAGGGTAGGTATTCTCTTAGATGAAGCTTTGTAAGTAGCTGTGAGATCTGTTTTCTACCATTTTAGCAAGATATTTCTTGGCTACTTGTGATTTCAGGACAATAATAATAAAAATAATAGATAATTTTTAAAAATCCAAATTATCATGCTGTTGGTAAAGGCTTTCATAATAAAAACAATGTAGTGTTATAAGTGCATCTTATTAAGCATGAAATAGTTCTTTTTGTTTACTATTTAGATATGTTTGTAAGGAGATAAAAAACATTGGATTTTTTTACTCAGCCACAGTTCAGTACTATAACTAAATCTAGACAAATATTGTGACTTGTTCAGTTTCATGCATACTGCATGAAAGTGCACACTTGCAGCTTGTCTCGATGAAAAAATTCAAGTCTTATCAACCAACTAGGACAGGGGATTGGTTGACATTATCTGAATGCAAATCATGTTCTGTCTAAAATGCCAGTATGAATATTTGCTAAGGTATTCAAATCAAACATTTACTATGTTTTTGATAACATTGCCCTGTTTTGTATGAACTAATTCATACCTAGAGTTTAATATTTCCTTTTGTTCATATTACTCATTACATCCTAAATATTCATAAACATACAGATGAAATCTTTCTCTTTGCCCTGGCATGTAATGGAGAGGTTGTTAATGGTGATTAAGGTGCTTTCTTAAAACATTTCTTTTCATGAAACATTCTGCTGTTCTATCTAGACACAATGGATAACTGGGATGAAAAAAAGCTGGAGGAGGTAGTGAACAAGAAGCATGGGGAAGCTGAAAAGAAAAAACCTAAAACACAAATCGTATGTATTTTTGGTTCTTAATTAAAGAACTTGTACTATTTTCTTTATGTAGATTTACATATTATTTCATTGTGTATTCTCTCCATTTAGGAGAGAAAGCTGCTGATAAAATGAACTGAAATACTCACTGTGTGCTATGGAAGGATAGCTTTTCAAAACTTCAATGATTCAAAAATATAGTTTGTTTTAGCCTGGGCAAATTAACCTCAGTAATAGCATATGAACATAATATAATGCAAGGGAATATGGAATCTATAGAATAAGAACTATCTCAGGCATATAATTATTTTGCCATAGATTATTTAATGTTTTCTGGATGTAATTCCAACTTTGTTTTTACTACTTCTATTTTATTTTAGACATGAAAGGCATGAAGGTGGGCTTGAGATTTATGTAGAGAAAACAAATCCTATTTCAAGGAATGATACATGTGTCAGTATAAAGGAATAATTTGGAAATATAGGTACTATATAAACAACATTTACCAATCATAGAGAGCTACTTCAGATGTATTCAGGATTATATAGTTACTAAGGAACTATGATAATGCTAATATGAATAGAGAATGAAATAACAAATGTACCGTATTTTCCGGCGTATAAGACAACTTTTTAACACAGGAAAATCTTCTCAAAAGTCGGGGGTCGTCTTATATGCCGGGTATAAGCCTATGATATCTACCTTGACAGACTGACGGAATTGGTAAGAGCAGCTACTACCATCTCTAGTCATTGCTAGAGATTTCTAACCCGAATCTGAGTTGCTGGCGCTGACCAATGACACTACGGGAACGCTGACAACATTGAGGGGAAGCTGTGCCGATCTCAAGGCTGCATGCTGCTGAATGCTGGACCCAGCTGGTTGCTGCGCGGAGCTTCCCCCACCGTCCCAGGCATCCAGGAGGATATTACTGATGCTCCGACTTCCCCAGACAGCTGGGGCTTGCCATCACTGGGGGTCTGGGGAAGTCGGAGCGTCGGTAATACCCACCTGGATGCCTGGGACGGTGGGGGAAGCTCCGCGCAGCAACCAGCTGGGTCCAGCATTCAGCGGCATGCAGCCTTAACGAGATCAGCACAGCTTCCCAAATCTGAATTGCCGGTGCTAACCGATGATGCTACGGGAGTGCCGACAACATTGAGGGGAAGCTATGCCGATCTCGTCAAGGCTGCATGGGTGACAGGAAAAAAGCTGGTACAAAATAGCCCTCTTGCCGCTACACGTAGCCCGTTACCTTAACAGATGGGCAGCCTGCAAAGGTATCTGTACCGGTTCTGTTAAGTCCTCAGGGTTACGTCCTACCCACAGTCGTCACTGTTGCCGCCCTTGTCTAATTGGCTAAGACGCTTTGTTCTCCGAATAGAACAGGTTCATACAGTACAACACCAGTACATACAGTACAGTATACAAATGGCTAACAGTCAAGACCCCATCATGGCTCCACCAGCAAGAAGAAGGAAATATGAAGCTAGTTTCAAATTTAAAGTTGTAAAATTTGCCATGGAACATAATAACTGTGCTGCTGCAAGACAATATGGAGTAAAAGAAAAGATGGTTCAGCACTGGAAAGCAAATGTAAAAGCATTAAAGAGTATGCTAAGGGGTAAGTGTGCATTAAGAAGAGGCACCCCACATTGGCCAAACTCGAAAAACATGTAGCAGACATGGTGAATGAGCATCGCCAAAACGGTTATATAGTGACACGAAATAAAATACGTTTGTTTGCACTTCAGTGGGCCAAATCTAACCTAGATCAGAGCAACAGATTTAAGGCCACTGTATCCTGGTGTACTAGATTCTTGGAAAGGCATAATATGGTACTGAGGCAAAAGACGAAAACTGCACAAAAATTACCTGCAGATCTTGATGCCAAAGTAAAAAGTTTCCATCGATATGTAATACAACAGCGCAATAAACATGGCTATGCGTTAAGTAGTATCGGAAATATGGATGAAACTCCAATGAATTTTGATACGATTGCAAATAAAACTGTCCATCCAAAAGGTGAAAAAACAATTTTAATTAAAACAACAGGACATGAGAAGTCCAGTTTTACAGTGGTATTAGCATGCACAGCTGATGGCTCCAAACTGAGACCAATGACTATTTTTAAAAGAAAAACAATGCCGAAACTCAAGTTCCCTGTTGGTTGTTTTGTACATGTGAATGAAAAAGGCTGGATGGATGAAGAAGGGGTAAAGCTATGGCTTGACAATGTATGGAGCAGGCGACCAGGTGGACTTATTCAAAAACGTAGTCTACTGGTGTGGGATATGTTCAGGGCTCATTTAACTCCCAACACCAAGCAAAGGCTTGCAAGAATAAACACAGATGCGGCAGTTATTCCTGCAGGATTGACATTGTTGGTACAGCCACTGGATATGTGCCTAAGCAAGCCATTTAAAGATCACATTCGAGAACAGTGGAATGAGTGGATGGTTAGCGGCGAAAAGTCATTCACAAAAGGAGGAAACATGCATGTTCCACAGTTGGATGTTTTGTGCAAGTTTGTCATAAAAGCCTGGTATGATATTGATGCAGAAACAGTAATCAAGTCTTTCAAGAAGTGTGGCATATCAAATTCATTAGATGGTATGGAGGACGACTACTTGTGGCAAGATGAAGAGGAAGCCGAAGCTGAGACCACACCATCTGATACGGAATTAGATCCATACGATGACTGTCTTACAAATGTATCACAAGATGTCATTGATGTACTTATGATATCAGATGATGAACAGGAGGATTTTGAAGGCTTTTAAAGGGAAACTGTCACACCAGCGAAACCTGTAAAAATAGCTTGCAGTTATGATGGGTGTTGCTGACTCACCAGGGACTTGCCCGGCACTTGTTCTCTATTGTTTGTTATCTTCCTCCTATCATCATCAGTTCCAGTTTGGTTGATAGCTTAGAAAACAAACAGCATGGCAGCTCCCATGGGTTTATTGACTTACCCTTCCTTTCAGCTTTAGAGTGAATTAGGAAAAGTTTAATCCAATTGCACTGTTTTATGTTTACATGTTTGTTGACAAACAGCCTTATGTTTATAAGTGACAGTTTTCCTGCTAAGTACCTGCATGTCATAAGCATTTGAATTAAAATCAAATCTGATGTTTTTTAATTTTTATTTGGTGTGCATTGGAAGAGGGGTAGTCTTATACGGTGAGTATAGCCCAAACCCTGTATTTTGACAGGAAAAGTAGGGGGTTGTCTTATAGACCCAGTCGTCTTATATGCCGGAAAATACGGTAGTAATATCATCTGAAGGGATTGTCAAATACAAAAATAACTAAGAGCATTTTAACTAAAACAATTACATCGGGGGGGGGGGGAGGGGGAGATGAATGTTGGACACTTCATTCTTTGCAAATAAAGCAAACATTGGCATATTATCTTCTCAAGATGCTTTAATATTGCTCCAGGTGAATTCATATATTTGCATTTTGTCCCCAGGAATAAGAAGCATTCTCTTGTGGGTATAAAATAGAAAACAGAGTTTGATGCTAAATGTTTAATGCAGGTGTGCAAGTATTTCCTTGATGCTATTGAAAACAACAAATACGGCTGGTTTTGGGTCTGTCCCGGTGGAGGTGACAATTGTATGTACCGCCATGCACTTCCTCCTGGTTTTGTGCTCAAAAAGGACAAAAAGAAAGAAGAAAAAGAAGAAGAAATTTCTTTAGAAGATCTAATAGAAAAAGAGGTAATGTAGCCACTTACCCTGAAATAGATAGAGTGTGGGAAGGAATGCAGTTATTTGGGCAGTGAAAGTATCCCATTAATTGAGTATAGCTGACAATGTTAAATTGAAAGATATTATTATTAAATTGCAATAACTTCTTAATTATTGAGAAAGATAGAGCTACAGTATTCTATTAGCTTACTTTAAAAAATTAAGCTTTTTAATTTCTGCAACATTAGACATGAAAATACTAGTATTTGCCTCCAGGGGGCAATATCTTTATGATAATAAATTTGTCTTGCATGTCATTTGATAGTAATAATATGAAATTGATATAAGTGGAGGGTTTCTTTTACCTTAATTTTAATTTATACTTTATATTTCCAAGTCCTTGTAGATTGTGGAAATATAATTTAAAAATATGAAGCCCTGCCTTTGGTTCCAAATAAGCTAGAAATTCAAGGGGTCTAAGCCATATATACTCATATCTTGCTGAAAAGATTTATGATACATTTAGATTTTAATGTACTAGAGAGAGAAAAAGGAGAAACAAGGAAGTCTTTTAAGATCCCGCTCATTGATCATTTTTTATCTTGCAGCGTTCTGCCTTAGGATCAAATGTTACTAAAATTACTTTAGAGTCTTTTCTTGCATGGAAGAAAAGAAAAAGACAAGAAAAAATCGATAAAGCTGAGCAAGATATGGAAAGAAGGAAAGCGGACTTTAAAGCTGGTAAAGCATTGGTGGTATGTTCTCCTTTTTTATATAGCAAAATTAAACCATAGTATTACTAATGCATGCTGTTTTGAAATCCATCTGTCTGTAATTGTTACATTTCTGCTTAATGTTGGTCCTTTTCTCCATGGCTAGATCAGTGGGCGTGAAGTGTTTGAGTTCCGTCCAGAACTAGTTGATGCAGATGATGAAGAAGCAGATGACACCCATTATATTCAAGGGACAGGAGAAGATGAGGTAAAGCAGCTTCAAGAGCAATGTGCATGTGGGAAAAAAATCCCTCCACAATTCAACAATCCTATAGTTAAATGCACATGCTAAATTCCTCCATCAGTACTTGTTTTAAGGTTGTAGTCCAGTGCACAAGTAATTGAATATAAATGTTATTAAATACGGGGATGACTAATTTTGAAATAATTTTTTTTGCTATAAGAAACATTAATTAGAAAGCCTAATTAAGGAAAACCGTGTTTCTTTCTCTTCAGGTTGATGAACTTGTCCGTATAAATGATATCGACTTGAATCTTTATGTTCCAAAAGATGTGGATGAGACTGGAATTACTGTAGCTAGTCTGGAACGATTTAGCACATATGCTTCCACTGACAAAGATGGTAAGGCATTTAAGAACCTGTTTTATGCTAATGGGGAAGATTTTGGTAATTTTTAGATTTTGAATATTCTATATTTAATAGTGAATCCCAAAATGTGACTCCTATTGTGTGATTTGTTTTGATAATTGAATTCCTCAGACAGAATACTTTGTAAATCCTAATAATCCTATAAAATATTCTTTTTTTAAATTGCATGTGTAGTCTCCAACTGTTCGACTAAAAATAAAAAATAGTATTTGAAATGGCAGAAAATAAAACATTGATTAACTAAGAAAGTTATAATAAACAGCTATCTGCAACTCATTTGAGAGAAAATCCCACCTTACAC
This sequence comes from Masticophis lateralis, assembly GCA_030761175.1. Lineage (NCBI taxonomy): Eukaryota > Metazoa > Chordata > Lepidosauria > Squamata > Colubridae > Masticophis > Masticophis lateralis. The sequence continues at coordinate 193,227,340 of JAUDYJ010000001.1, read as the reverse complement.
ACAAAGCCAGTTTGGGGACATTGGGCCAGTTGCAATCTCTCAGGCTAGGAAGCAAACAAAGGAAAACCATTGCTGAAATTTAGCCAAGGAAATTGCAGGGACTACTTTGGGCGGTGGCCAGAGATTAACAGGCACTGAAAGACACACACACACACACAGACACACACACACACACACACACTAATAAGAATTATTTTATTTTTCAGACAACAAGTTAAGTGAAGCTTCAGGGGGTGGACTTGAAAATGGAGAGCAAAGTGATTTAGATCCTGACAGTGACATGGAAGGCAACCCAGAAAATGGCGTAATTGATGCTGTGCCTGTTGATGAAAATCTATTTACTGGCGAGGACTTGGAAGAACTAGAAGAAGAACTAAACACACTTGATTTAGAAGAATGAACAAGCAAATCACACTTGATTTAGAAGAATGAACAAGCAAATCAAACATTGTCTTCATCTGGTTTATCTAAAATTTTAAATGGAGTGTTCTTGGTTCCTCATGTGATTCTGGAAAGAACATTAAAGCAGAAATATTTCGCCAATTTTTCTGATTCAGTCTTAACCAGTTTCATAATAAACTATTCATGTAATACACCAAAAAGATTCCTTTAATATACAGGGATATTGTAATGAAATCTCAAAAGTAGAAGACTAGCTAATTTTCCACAGAATATAAAGTTGAATATTGCTGTCAGGTCCTTGAGGAGATCAAAGCACAACTGCATCTAAGTTAAGTGTGCTTGAATGGTTTAATTTTAAATATATATATTGTATAATGATAACAGATTGAAATGGCTGTTCTCTGTGCTGAAATTGATCAGAAATTTTAAAGCAAACATGCTCATGGTGGAGACTCATAAAGTGACACTCTAGTATGGGGCTCTGTTTTCCATATTAAGCATAACTGACTGACAAAAGTGTAAAATAAAGGCTATATGATTGAAAATATTGATCCCAGTATACATGCATGTTTTGCAGACAATAGATTTGAACAAAAGTAGTTTTATAATCTTGAGGAAATGATTCTGAATTCAAATGCATATCCCTTCCTTTTGTTTATCCAAAAACCAAACCAAAAATCCAAATTGAGCCGTGATTTCCACAACTTTATTCTTGTATCAATATCTACTGTAAATTTTGTGATAGTTTAGATTTTTGCTTTGAGTCACCTGTCTTAGTGGAGGACTCTAGCATTCTTTCTTATCTAGAAGTAAAAACAAGTTGCACATAATTGAAAAATTAGTTACTGTATTACAGTGGCATTTTAGATAAAATGTATCAGCCAGGTGGATTAACGTTAAATATTTGCTTCACATTTTGTTTTATGACATTCAGAAGCCATCCTAACATTTTATTGCAAAGCAATGATGTAAGAAAGGCTGTCTGACTGATGTGAACTTTGATGTGTCTTAGAAATTGGGCTTTTGTATTCATTTCAAAAGTGTCTCTTGTGTCTAGCTTGAAATCAACAGCCTATGTACAAATCCAAAAACTTATTATTTGGAAAGAGGATTATGAACACTGGGAATTAAAAGTAATTTCACTGCTTGACCTATTCTAGCTGGTAAAAGGCAATTCCTTGCCCCATATCCAGAGAAGTGTGTATTATCTTTTTTATTGTACGTTGATATTTGAATGTAAAATAGAAGGTTGTAGACTAGTAAATGAAATCTTCCTGGAATTCTACTGGCTTCCAACTGGATTAAGGAAGGAAACAAAGCTGATATAATGTATAGTGAAATGGCTCTTCAAGATTGCCATTATTTTTATACTTCATGTATAAATTATACATAAATGCAAATCCAGTTTCTTCGTCTGTCCTTTTCTCCCTCCAGCCCCTTTTTAGATTATTCCTCTTGGGTTTTTTGCCTTCATTTCCCAATTCTGCAGAGATTTATGGACTCAAGCTTACAAAGCTTACAACAAAGCTTACTCAAGCTTTGTTTTTTAAGTACCACAACATATCATAGCATACCTGTTTGCAAAGGGAATATTAATGTTTACACTTTAATATTTCTCCTTTAGAAAAAGTTTGGAAGAATATTCACAACAAAAGTAAATACTCAATAAGCCTATTAACGTTATTTATATAGAATGAATTGTGATGGCTCTATTTATTTTTCCAGTGTTGTTCATTTTTACTACATCAAACTATCATGAAATATAAATACATTGATTTTTTTCTGAAAGTGATTTAATTTTTTGACTGATAGATGAAGCTATGCTTTTTTTCAGGAATTAAATATTCAGTTCTGTTTCTGCATATAGTAAGTTAAGAAGCAGGTTTTCATAGATTACTAGAGTGATTGCCTCTAAAATTCTTATCTGATTTTGGAAGGAATATATCAAAATTGGTAAATCACAATATCTTGCTAAATTTGATAATGTCCTAAATCTGAAAAATAAGCTCTTGAATAAGAGAATTCTGGGTTGTAGCTAAAAACACATCACATTTGTTGTTTTCATGAACAAAACTCTTCCAATGAGCCTTAGGATTCCTTGAAATATTGCTTGACAAGTGTTTAATAGAACTATTAAAACGTCTATTGAAATAGATCCAAATTATCAAGTTGGAAACCATGTAAATGATTTAGTGAAGTGGTTTATATTTCTAGTAAAGGAATTTACTGGAATTGACCAAGCAATTTGGTCTGTTTGTTACTGTGAAATGGTCCTACGGCAATGACATTTTAGTTTTCTTAAATTAAGAGTACCTTTCAGAGTCACACAGGAGACTGAAAGAAGATAATAGAAAGAGGCTATAGTTTTAGAAGGCTCCAAGTAATTCTTCTGAATCATTTTTGAATTGTGCACAGCCCTACAAATACTTCTGGTGCACTCAGAGAACCTTGATTTGCATGTGATTTTTTGACTTGTTTCTAATTAATTTTCATGGCATTTCCATGTGATTTCGAAAGAAGTTTTCAGGTCCTAACTTTTAAGATCAACACAGACTTGGAATTCCATCCACAAAACTTTGCTTACTATAGCAACCTTCAGTTTCTATAAAATCATGTGGATTTGATGTTTCATCAGGATTGGCTTACAGAAATATAGGAGACAGACGGAGAGAATTTGAGAAAGGTTGAAAAGTTCTTCAAAAGTCAGAACATTTTTGGAAAGGTAAGTGCATAGGTCCTTTATACATTTTGTATGATGTCAGGATTGTAAACAATGTACTGCCTGATATAATGAGTTTACAATGCTAGAAGAAATATTAGTAAGCTCATGTTTATTATTCAAGGTGACTGAAAATGTGTCCCTATTGTTATGGACCTTACACTCTTAGTCATATACATTTTTAAAAACATAGTAAGACTTATTTATGGCCAAAGAAGTATAGGTTTATGGTGTATGCAGCAGAAACAAATACAATTATGAAGAACCAGTAGACATAGTAAATATATGGAACTTTTATATCAGGAAACAATGTACATGATTTTTATCGTGAAACAAAAACAAAACAAAAATCCCATTGAACTTTTTCCTTTTACCTTTTATTTTTTCATGATTTGCATTCATTCTCTGATTCTTTGTCTTCCTGTTTGCTATTGGCAATTGTTGACACGTTTATAGATATGTACACCCATGTACCTACAGTACTTTGGTGCCAGTAATATTAATATAAAATATATAAAATTAATATAAAACATTAACTAATATTAAAAAGTAACTTTTAAAAGTATTGTTAAAATGAATAAAAGGAAATGTTATTTACTAATATAAAATATTAATATTAGTAAATAACATTTCCTTTTATACATTTTAACAATACTTCTAAAAGTTACTTTTTAAAAAAAATGTAATCTAGCCTAACACAAACTTAAATGCCTAATTAATCAATGTTCATATGTACCCAAGGACTCAGGTCTTCACTGGGATTCTAGCATGGAGAGTATCAATTTTAATTGATTGGAATCTCAATCTTGATTAGTTTCTTCATATTTAAAATGTACATTTTCCCAAAGAAAGCTAATTCCACCTAAAAATATAGGAGTTATGGATTAGGTACTTCTAGCATGCAATCTAAAGAAAAATAATGTACTTTTGCCCTAAATTGGCATAAATTGTCTTCAAGGTAATATGTTTACTTTAAATTATTAACATATTATGTTTGTGGTTTCAGGGGACATATTCAGTACATGTGTATGCGTGTTGACTAAGTGGATTTTGTGGCACTAGTGAAAACAGTAATGAGAAAGTATTGTGAAAAATTAGTTAAAACTCGTCTCTTTTACCTGAACAGCTTACCCTATGTTAATATTGGCTTATGGAGCACTTTTCAAAGCCATACTGTACATGTAAACCAGTTCAGATACTTTACCATGTAAAGTATCATACAGAATAAGGCAAATATTTTCTAACTCTACTATGATGTTCATGAAACTGGCTCATGTCTCCCTGAAATTTCTATCCCCTAAGCTAGCTTAATTTCTGGATCTGTCTATAGTGCATACTGTATTTGCAACAAAGAAAAATGCTTTTAATAAAATATTCAACAACTCTACATTTTTCATATTTTCTAAGAGCTTTTTCTGTAACCAGCACAGAATCTTTGCAGAAAAATAAGAACATGATCCATTACTTTTCTCCTGCTGATTTTACTCCATTTTAGTGGAATGCACGCTGGTGTGCAAAACATCTCCTTCACTTTTAACTATTGCTTATTAGTCATTACACTGGAATCTAAGAAATCTAAGTCTGAAGATTTATCCCGTAAATATTTGTTGCTGTTGTAACGAATATTGTAAATAATTAATGAGATACTGGAGAATGTGGCTTTGGATGCTGAATACCTCCCCTGCTTCCATGTTATTTAAAAAAATTAGGAGGAGGAAATTTAGTGTTGCTGTTTTGCAGGGCTTCATTCCCCATTGCTAACTTGCAAAATCTAATAATGCTAATTGGTATCTTTTTAAAAAAAGAAGAACGCAATAAGATTCATACTCGGTGAAAGATCTTAATATAAGCCTGTATGCCTATTAATGTCAAGGAAGCAATGTCTGTCCCCTTGCCTCTCAAATACTAGGTGATCAGTAGGCCTTTTGTTAAAGCAATTCAGAACAGCTGCAAACATTTCATGAGGAACTTCTAATTATTATGGGCATTCCATTATGTAAATCTAGAGTAGTGATGGCTAGATTCTAGAGTATTTTAGGTATGTTTGTGCTCTTTTATGTATAAAGATACATAAAATTCAGATCAATTGTAGCTTTCAGATTTCATTAGCGTCACTTTCACAGAGAACTATAATGAACAAGACTTTACTATAAAAATAATGTTTCAGAAGGGAGTTCTGAATTCATAGGAAACTAACATATCAAATCAGAGCATAATTCCATTTTGATTAATATAGGCTACCTAACTGCCAGCAGCCCTCTAGGATTTACAAACAGGTATATTTCCTCTCCATAATGTCATAGCCGACATTATTTAAAGCTGCTTTAATTTTTTTTTTTAAAAAAATGGATTCACAATAGATGCCAATAAATTCATCATAATACATCATTTGAATATAGCAAACGGATTGAACCAGGGATTTTAACATACGATCCGTGTTCTGTTTAGAACGGGCTTTATTTTAAACACTTTTACCAAATTTGTATGCATTAATTGTGGGAGGGAGAATAAAGAAGAAACTGAAAATAGTGAAGTACGTATATGCTACTATGTATGCAAATTAAATTTAAAATATATAGCACATTGGAGAATTTCTAAGGTATTGATTCCACTGATGTAGCTTGTTCAGTGTCCAAGCTCAAAGAGATGGTTTATTGATCATTTTGGATGCAAACCTAGAATAGAATTTAACTATATTATAGTTTGTATAAGTATTTTCTGCTTTGCTTTATGTTATATATTTATTATGATGCCTTTTTGTATGAGAATACATAGAAAATATATTATATTAAAATGACTGGTAACTGAGTATTTGCAAATCTGGATAAGCATATGTGCTATTATGAATATCTCATTATATTCTCCTGGGTTTTAAAAAACCAAAAACTTGTTTTTACTGTAAGATAAATTGTTATGCAGGAATACAGTAAGCCACACACTGCAAAATATATTGATAATTCTCTTGATAAAACAGCATTAATGATGAAAATACTGCTTATGGGATATTGTTAGGCATATTAGGCAGCTTTTATGACAGAAAACTGGAAAACTACTTCAGGTTAAAAGGGAAGCCAACTCACATATTTTCTATTCATGTGAAAGTCCACATTTGGACTTGATCTCATAGTTATCTATACTTTTCATATTGATTATATTAACTGCTTGGTTCAGGAAAAACTAAAAATAGCAAACAGGAGACAGATTTTTAATCCAGTCCAGGTACTGAATCATAACATACAAATTAATGAAGATTTTTTTCCTGTAAATAACCAAAGGTTCTATATACCAAATATGTCAAGCATCTTTCAGTGTTTTCCCCTCCTAACATGTTGACTATTAATTTATATCATTTTACATACTATTTTTAGACAATTGCAGGAAAACACCTAAATGTATCTTGTGGACATTTGGACATTTTCTGAGGGAAAATAAACTTAAGGGTCATGAGTTCTGAGACAGATCTAACAGAGCAGAGTCACTGTTCCGTTTAGAAGACGATGGAATTTCATGTGAGTCTGATTTCTGATTCCTGTCTTTGGTGAAGTTTTGATGAATCATTTATTCCTGGAATTAGAACAAGGAAAGGAAAGAAAGCAAGCAATACACAATTGTTTCTTCACAATCCAGTAAATTAATAGAAATCAAAGCAGGTGTCGCAATGCAAGATAGAGCAGAAATGTGTGGCATTTAATTTTATGTTGTGGAGGGGGCTATATTTGAATGATTTGGCAGAAATCACAATCCTTTTCCTGTACTGCTCAGAAATACCAGAACCATCTACGCTATATGGGCCTTTTCATTCTTGTACCTAATCGTAGCATGAACATGCCCAGGTGGCCTGTTTTTTTTCTGCCACATCTTCATTATTTTGCCTTCATCTTGTTCCCAATTCATATCTGAAATAGCAGTTTTCCTGGGCCTAATCTGACATTTTACCAACCATTCAGGGTGAAGGTCACAATCAGATGATTCTCAGGTGGAAGTAGCTCCTTAGGCTAGTAAGGGCACACTTTCCTCTTTGGTCTTAGGGCACTGTTTTGTTGGGGCCATTCTATTTTGAGTGTTGGAGAAACTAGTATCTTTCAAGCCAGATGTGAGAGATTGAAGAGACTGAGAAAGTAAGTATAGAAGATCTGTACATAAACAAACAACAGATGGCAGAGTTTGTTAGTGGCTTTTCCAATAAGTAGCAGCTCAGTCCTGGTTGCAGGAAATCTAAGACAAAGAAATTCTAAACTTTCAAATAGAGTCTACCTTAATGAACTCAGTAATAAAACTGAGATAAACTACATTTTCCAAGATTTGATACATTTCCAATTCTTGCATTAAACATTTTTAAATCAAAATCTCTGTGGTTCTTGCTTCTTTGATGGTGCCCTGATGAAAGGGACTCAAGATTGGGCTGACACAAACTGTAAGAATACTGAGTTGATCCTTGGTTCAGAAATCCAGGTCATTTGGAGCAGTAGCTGACCAGTGATTGGGAGGTGTACCTGACGGTAAGAATGAGCCTCTTTTCTGTGTGCTTCATGATGTGACGCTCTCCCACTTATCATTGTTGCTTTAGACCACGGGTGCCAAACTTGCCTCATCACGTTGATGTCACACGATGTATCACAATTTTTTTTGCCTTCTCGGAGCTGGGGTGCACGTGATCTGTGTGTGACACATGGCCTGTGGGCCGCCAGTTTGACACCTCCTCTAGACACCTTTGATCATGGATTTAATCTCTTCTGGGATCCTTATGTGATTGACATGCTTATAACTAACTGTAAATGAAAGATGTATCAGTTAGGCTGCACAGACTTAACATTTGGGGCCACATTTTGAAATATGAGAAACTATTAGAGAAAAATGTCTTCTACAGAGATATGTTTAGTCACAAATATTCTGCCAAAGAAATGACATTCAATATGAAAGTTGGCAGATAGTTGTGCCACTTCAATTCTTTTAAGGGCAGCTTGGCTGAGCATAATGGAAATGCTAAGTTCCAGCTATTTGGATGCCCACATAAATTTCCGGGAAATAAAAATGGTTGTCCACCCAACCTGAATTCCCTCCCCCCACCTCCAAATCATAATTTAAGGAGAGGACAGCCCAGAGGGAAACATCTAGGGATGCTTGTATGCTGACTTGCAAAACTTTGAGACTACATTGGTACTTCAAGAAAAAAGAAAAGAAAAAAATGAGCCTTAATTCCCAACTTTTAGGACATGAAACTGAATTTGTATCTATCTGCTTTATGTTATCCCCACAACAACTCTAAGAGTGTTGTGTTGTGCTGAGTGGCTGGCCCAAAGTCACTCAGTCAGCTTTCATGCCTAAAAGGGCTAGAACTTACAGTCTTTCCAGTTTCTGGTCCAGTACCTTAACAAGAAACTGGTTTTGTTTCTCAGTACTAGAATCAGTACTTTGTTTCCAAATTGTTTCACATCTATTCTCTCATTTAAATGTACCTGCTGGTCTTCAGAAGGAAGAAACCAACAACTACAGTCCACTATGAGTTCCTCAAAAAGTAATGTTAAGATTGTAATTGATACAAAGGCTGCTTTCTATCAGATGATTCCTGGGTCTGTCTCACATGATGCATGCCTATCCACTATATTCTCCCGTTATCAAGCTTCCTACAAAGAAATCAGTGATTTTGAAGAAATCAGTGGAGCAGTTGTGCTGAGCTGGGACTGCCTTTGAATGCTAATCTGATCAGAGACTTCTGTAACTTTGTTTCTAAATAAAAAAAATAAAGTGAATACATTTTCATCCTTTAAACATGAATATCATCTCATAAGAAATATTTGAGGTTTCTGCCAATCTTGCTTCCTACTCTTTCATACCGCTTTGTTTTTCCTCTCACATTAAAAACAGAACTGGCATTATAAAAAAAATTAAAAAATAAAGAGAAAATGTCAGTAATCATAGAGTTCTTGTCAGGGTTTTTAATGTATTTATTTTCAACATTCTTATTGGGTTAATTTATACAGTAGTGTGAAGAGTCATGTAATGATTATGTGCTGTCAATGGTGTTGACTCTTAGCAACAAAGCAGATTTTCTCCATAACGTTTTGTCCCTAATCTGGTTGATCAGGTCGTCCAATGTTGCATTCATTTGCCAATGTAATTGAGTCCATCCAACTAGCTACAGTAGGGGTTGTCCTATTCTCTTTCTTTCTATCTTTCTTAGCAATAGAGTGTTTTCTAAGGAACTAGGTATTCATCTAACGTGTCCAAAACAGGATAACTTGACCCTGGTTATTTGTGCCTCAAGTGAGAACTCTGGATTGATTTGTTTGACTGATCCATTTGTTAGAGGTCTTGGCTATGTAAGGTTTTAGGAGTCTTCAATGTTATTTCTATCCTACTTTTGTAAGATGGAATCCATTAAGGCCCAACTTTCATTTTCATAGTAGGTCATGGAATACCACGGCTTGCGCTATTTTGATCTTTTTAGGTACAGACACATAGTATCTGGAAATCTGTTCCAAGGCCTTCAGGACTGCTTTACTAAATCTAGTCTGCAACATAATTGACTGCTTGTTCCTCTATTGTTGATAATTGATCCTAAAAGCCAGAAGCTACCTACCACTTTGATATCTTCATTGACAATTTTAAGACTGGTTATTCTACCGGTTGCCATGTATATGAGGACGATGAAGTGTTCTAACAAGCAACACAATTTCTGTGTTATCTTCTGAGTGAAAGTATCAAATCCTAACCCACATCAATTCATTGAGGCCTAAGTGACTGATAGACCCACTGGGGTTCCAAAAGAATTTGAACATTGTTCCTGAAGTTTTGCTATACAGCCCTACTGAGGCCATGGCAACTGTGTAGAATAAGGAGGCGACAGAGACCTTGGATAATATTGGGCCTGTGAAATCTGTTTTGGCCTATCTCCCGACATTCCCTGTGATTTACAGAGGAGTTGAGGGAACTGAAAAGGATCAAGAGACGTTTAGACCATCACTGGAAGAAGACAAGGGACTAATCTGATCAATCACCAGTTGCAGCTGCTATTAAACCTACTTTGTGGCAGTAAGAGTAACAAAGCAAGATGCTGAGAAATATTCAGTACACCTGGTGAATAAAATGGCTTGAATCTGTTCTCAGTTGGAAGCCAAGCATGCAAGTCCTTTGGAGATTCCTGGGGAAGAGATAACTGAGAACAGTTTGATCTGGTTGGACATAGAAAGTAGACAGGATCCTCAGGACTATAAGCATGTTCAACTATGACTTAGTTCCATGACCCTCCTGGTTGGTCAAGATCACCTGGGAGGTGACGTAGATAGATCTTAGTGATGATTAATTCATCCTTGAGATGGGGTATTTCCAGCACCATTTAAAGAGGTCCTGGTGCACCCTCCTTTCAAGCCATTGCTGGACCTTTCCATCCAATTTCCTACTGCCCCATTTTAAGGAAAGTGGTTGAAAACGTGGTTGTGCTGCAGCTTCGGAGGATCCTTGGTAAGGTGGTTTATCTGGACCCTTTACACTCAGGTTTAAGGCCCAGATAAGGGACAAAAGAGCATCAGTTGTGCTTTTAGATATTAATTCTGGTGGCCTCTGCCAATTGGGAAACAGAACAAATATAAATATCTCAGCACATTTTATTTATTGTCGGGAAAGAGATTCCAACCATGTTGCCTCATTTTGTAGCCATGCTCAGCCATCGAGCAAATTACACTAGAAATGTGATTTTTACAACTACTTCTCTGTGATATAAAATTGACTGCTCACAAGAGCTGTACTTAACCACAAATTGTTTTTGTCTATCCAGACTGAAACAGGTATTAGTAATATTTTGTTACTCACTTATCTATCAGATTTAGTTAATCACTCCCCAAATCCAGGCAACATGACAAGCATTAATTTAGACACAGGAGCAAAGGATTAGAAGTAAATTGTTATCCTGTTTGTCTAGACAGGAGTGTGCAATTTCCCTCAATTTGAGGGACACACCAGATTTTGCATGGCATGGCAGGGTCTAGATTCTAAAAGTGACTCTAGAAGGAATGGAAGGGGGAAGAAACCTGGTGCTTTACGTATCTTTAAAGGTTGAAGGCAATATGTTTGCTTCTTATCCACCACCACCCACTCACTAAATGCAATAATATACTGTAGCCAAAAATCTCTGGTTTCCCACAATGTGAAATAGTTTTTTAGAAATAGCAAGAGAGGTTGGCGAGCTGCATAAACCCCAACCAATTCTGAAATGTTACATTCCAGGCTCGTTAGACACAAATTCTGAATAGTATGTATAGTGGCAAAAATAAAGGGATTCCTAGCTCCAATGGGGTAGTTCAGGTGACTTAACAATAATATCTACCAATTTCTTTGCCAAAAGCCAATTCAACATTTTTAGAACATTTTTGTCTTTGCCAAAAGCCATTTTCAACATTTTTTTAGAAACAAAACTTCTTCTTGTTAGATTATTATGTTCCTTTAGGATATACTGGCAATGTTTGCCATACTTAAATGTAGTAACTTGTTAAGACCTGATTCAAACAATTCAAGTTATTATGAAAAAATTTTGGGCTTATGGTTGTTTTTGGTAAGTTTCAAATGCAGAAAAAATATCTTGATAAAGTATTAGGGGAAAATAAACTTGTTCTGAGATTTTAAACAGATTTCTTATTATTATGATTGTTTTCAAACATTGTGTTAAGTCAAAAGTCTTTACCTGGTTTTTATTTAATGTATGAACCCAACCAAATGTAATTTGATCAATAAAAACATTATTTAAGCACGTCATTGCTTAACATGATCAGGGAATATAGACTAACAGTTTTAAAATATTAGGATGGGCAGACATACCCGCACAGGAATGGCTGTCTCAAACCCAGACAGACGGCTAGAATATTTTTAGTAAGTGTAAGGAGTCCATACAGTAACATTATTTCTTTTCCAGGATAATGGTGACTAAATTGGGTGGGAGATGAGTGGGAAGTGACTCAGCAAATGATTGCTTTAATGAAATCAGCTGCTTGTGACAAGTATCAAAAGATAAGTAACATAGGGAAAATAATGTTTGGAAAGAAAACCCAGTAAGAAAAAAACAATACAGTAGTAAACTTTCTGGGAGAGTTGGTGAAAACTAATCTTCAGTACTTAAAATCTTTTCAAATTAAGTATGCTTTCAGTTCAGAAATGTCATGGTGCTGAACAAATAAGCAGCTGCTTGACAAAGAACTGCAGTAGTTCAAACTGAAAGTAAATTCCTCAAAATAGCCTTCTCACGAAGTCTGATGCAGATTTAAACAGATGCAATACCATTCAACAACACTGTGGGCCAGAGACTTTTCTTTTGGGCTTAATGGAAACAAATAAATGGAAACATCTTATGCAACTTTGCTTTTATGTATGATAATAGAAGTGAGACTTTTATATGCACAAAGGTGGAAGGATCTACAAATACCTACAATGGAGGAATGGATAATGAAGTTGATGGAAATTGGCGTAGATGGTGAAGTTGACAGTTTTAATAAGGAAAAGACCTTGAATAATTTTGTTTCTACTGGGAAACCATTTTTGGATTTTTGATCCAAAATTGATCCATAGTGTATGGGACTATAGAAATAATAAAGACAAATGTTAATCTTAGAGTAAGAGTCTAATGTATTTTTTTATTCATATCTGTACCTAAGAAAGCCAAGTCATTTTTTTCTTGTTTTTTTCTTTTCTTTTTGCACCTCTATTTTTTTTCTTGATTTTTTTTCTTTCAAAAACATTTTCTTTCTTGTCAGTTTATATTTCTACCTGTTTTTGAAAATCAAAAAAGTTTAAAAGATCACTGTGGCACCGTTCTCAACTCACATTTATTCAAGTTATAAATATTTTATTTTTCATTCTGTTGCAAGCAATGTAATTCTTCCTTTTCTCGATTTACTGTCACATCCGGGACTCCTTTTCCTGAAGCCACTAAACATGCTCTGGTGTGCATACATATAACCTGATTTCTTTAAATAAAAGGACTCCTAGCTTTCAACGCTTCAGAGATTGCCTAGCATTGAATCTACTGCAAGGCTAACAGCATTTGCTTTTTATTCAAATTCCTAATATCACCACAAGAGTTGCAAAACTTCTTTCAACTGCCATTGCTTTGCACAGGAAAACCCACCCTTAATTTTAGGATTTTCTAACATTTTCTTATATATTTTAACACAAGTAATATACATACACACCTCACATAGTAGTCTAGTGATTTAGTCTCCTCCTTCCTCCTATTTTCCCCATAACAACCCTGAGGTAAATTGAGCTGAAGAAAGTGACTGGCCCAGAGAAGGTCACTCAGCTGGCTTTCATGATGCCAGGCATAGGGCTAGCTAGCCATTGTTAGTACATATCTAGCGAAGGAAGCTTACCACTTCTCTCAGTAATTGGTGTCCAACAATAAATTGCATTGATTGCTAAGCCTATTTCTTCTATAATTCAATAGGAATCAACACTTGCTTTCCTGTAATTCAATTCCATTATTTCTTGTTCTGAACTCTGGAATAAGAAAGACAAAAAAAATTGATATTTTTTTCCTTGTAACAACTAAGTGATTTGAAGAATGCTGTCATATATCCCTAACCCCCAGTCCATGGACCAGTACTGGTCCATGACATGCCAGCAACTGGACCCCACAAACAAGCGAAGTCCCATTTGTGGGATGCAGGCAGCATGTGAAAGCACACCCCCTCTGGTCCACAGAAAAACCTCTCTATGGAAGCAGTCCCTGCTACCCAAAAGATTGGCTGCTGCCCTAAGTCACATTTTTCCAGACTACACATGCTCATCTCCTTCTGTCTTTCTTCCCATGACTTAGTTTCTAGTTCTCTAATCACCCTTGTTGCCCTTCTCTGAACCTTTCCAATTTCTCTGAATCTGCTTAAAGTGTAATGCACAATACTTCAGATGGAGTGTATCCGAAGAAGGATAAAGCGATTTGGAAAACATACTTTTGTTGATGCAGCCTAAAATTTCATCTTCCTTTTATTTTTTGCAGCCCCATCACACTGCTGATTTATATTCAGTTTGAAAACTCAGTTGAGTGCCCATCACTCAAGTGCTGAAAAGCATCAATAATTTCATTTGTTATGCTATCCTCTTGTTCCTGAGGAGCTGAGTTCTTCCCCTCCCTTTATCTTTACTATCTCAGAGTCCTATGAGACACTGATAGTTGTCATGGTGCTAAAGCAGTTTGTTTAACTATAGATAATCCAATGAAACCACATTATTATTAGCACGATGTGTGAACTAGCCAGTGACTAGCTCAAGGTAAGGTTTATAGGCTAAATAATGATCTGCAATCAGATCTTCGTACACCAAACCAGTATTGGTTCATGTGATTAGCTCATATCTATGTGATGACTAATAAATAGGAAATATTTAATAACAATTAAAAGAAAAATCCCACCCCAGACCATTTCACCACAATCCCTATTTCCACATACTGCTATTGCTTCATTGTATCTCAAAAACTATTTCACTGGGTATTATTGGAATTATAATCCAAAACATTTAGAGCAGGGGTGGGTTCTACTTACCTTTACTACTGGTTCGCAACGGGATCAGTGCATGCAGAGATCGCCAATGACGACATCCAGGGCGGTGGGCGGGGCCTTCCACTGGTTTTACAACCGGTTCTTGTGAACCGGTCCGAACTGGGGGCAACCCACCACTGATATAGAGGATGCCAAGTTGGATAAGTGTGTTTATTTAAATTTAAAGGGTCCTCGTTTAAATGAAATTTATGACCCAGTACTAAATAAGTTAATTGGGAGATGTATAGTCTAGAGGTCAAGCAAAGCACAGTCTCAGCAAGTAGAAAATCCCTGGTATTTCCAGTTAAAAGAATTGTATGTAATTGATAGAAAAAAAGACCTTTGCCTGTTTTATCCAAAGTTGCAGGGTGTCGAAATAGGCAAATATTGAAAGAAATGACTGGCCTGCGCTATAGCAGTTTCCCGTGTTGAGTGAGAAGTAAATTCCACTGAACTCTATTGGATTTATTTAAGTTAGTTCTTAGGAAAGTATGATTAAAACAATCCCCATGTTCTCATTTATCCATAGATAGGAAGCACATGAGGGGTAGTTGCATGGCCTTGGATTGGAGATAATAGGATGGCCTTTTTGATCCTTGGTACATATTATCACATTTCCTAGCAAACAATGTGTGATAGGGTGCTTTGCTAATAATTGTATTTTCAGTTTCAACTTTGACTTAAGTAAATACAAAAAGAACCTCATCAAACTACAAGAATAATTGGCTATGGAGAATTATGCACAACAGGGAGCTCAACAGAATAAAACAAATGACCAAAAAAAAAAAAAGGTCTAAGCACCTTGGAAAAGCATCTTTGGGACTCCATAGACGTCTAAGCAACTTTCTTCTTTAAAAATGATACCATTTTTGGCCCCCTTTACTGGCCTCTTTAGATATGTAAGCCACAGATGAATCGCCACTCTTATGACTCACCCTTTCGTGTAGACGTTTGGGGGGTCGGGAGAATCACAATCCTGAATAATTTAAATTAAAATAATTTACCAAAGGTCTCTATTTAAAGACTTGTCGGGTCGCGAAAAGGAACTCACCAAGGCGAACGTTAGGAAGGCAGAGGCGACCTTTCTATCTCCTTGCGAATTTTGCAATTCGCCTTCCCGCGTCTGCCTTTGCGCAAGTAGAGGTGGCACGAAAGGGCAGGCTTGGAGAAATAAAGCAAACCCCTGGAGACTCATCGTCTCCAGCGCGCTTCGAAGGACGACGAGACGTCCACGAACTCTCTCCCGTCGGTGAGCGGGCTGAGGATCGAGCGCACGGCGTTCCAACCCCGCTCCCCCCCCCCCCCACACACACATATACACCTCCATTCCAACCAACCTGGGACTCTGAACAGCTGAGTCCATTCGGCATGTCCGCTTTCCAGACAGGCAGCCGTCTGGTTGCTCCGCGCATGCCTAGACCGCGCTCAGAATCTTGGCTCTTCCAAATTCTCAGGTCCTGCAAACGCTGCACATTCACCTCCGCCCCCACGAATTATTATGTACCCTATTAATAGCATTGTTTAAAAGCGCGCAGCTTTCGGCCCAGCCACCCTGGAGACTTCCTCGAGCCTCCTAACGTCAAATCGTACTTGCAGGACCGCCTATTCCCGGAGTGTATATTATTATATTTTTTTTAAAAAAAGCACCTCAGGGTGACCCCAGCCAGCTCTCCCCTCCCTTCCCCCAGCCCTCCGACACCAGCGCGCGCGCGCCCGTCCTCTTTCGGCGGCCGCAGAACCCGCGACGCGACGCTTTTCATTCCTTCGCTTTCTTTTTTCTCCCCCACTCCTCTCCTCCTCCTCTCTTTGGGAGGGGAAAAAAAAAGAAGAAGAAAGGGGCGGATCGACCGCGCTATAGAGCTGGCGACGGCGGTTGCTGATATCTCCGCCCACGTCCTCGCTCGTACCCGTCCGGGGGAAAAACAGGGAAGAAAACAAAAAAGGAAGTGCTTGAGCCCGGCTGGCTGGGAGTATTTTGCAGTCTGTCAGAGGACGTCGGGTGGTGTTTTTTTTCTTCTTCTTCTTCTTTGCCTTCCCTCTGCCGCCTCTGCTCGGCGTTGCCACAGTCGCTTTCTCCTCCGCTACTGGGCATCGGGTAGACGGGGGGGGGCAGGCGGGCAAGCAGAAATCCGGGAAGATCCGCCTCTCTCTCTCAGTCACTCACTCACAGACTCACGCACACTCTCCCTGGGACATCAACTGGGCATTCCTGGGCTCACCATGGTTATTGGTTATCTCTATCTGTTATTCTTCGCCGGTCGCTTGGTAGCGCCGGGGTATGCCTTCAACCTGGACGCGGAGAGCCCGGTTGTATACTCGGGCTCCGACGGCAGTTACTTCGGCTTCGCGGTGGATTTCTTCGCCCCCGACCGTTCTTCGTAAGTCTCTTTTCTTGTCAGGCGCGTCCTTCGCCAAAGCGCCGCTGCAAACGCTAAAAAAAAAGAAAAAGAAAAATAAAAATCTCCGCCGGTTCCCAGAGCTCGTTCTTTTTAGTATATTATATAGACGGTGGGCGCTAGAAAACTTTTTGGGGCGAAATCCCAGGAAAGTTCTTTTAAGGGAACTGAACTGGGTCCGTTTCGGTCCCTCTTTTGAGCGCGGCTGAGGTTGGCAGAGGCTCCACCTTTGAAAGGAATTGACGGGGGATTTAGGTTAGCAAAGTGGGATTATGAGAATTTTTTTTTACCATTTGCCAATGGTAAAAAAATTATGTCGTTAGGGGAGGCATTGGTTAAAGTGCATTTGCTCCAGTGTTACGACTGTTCTCGCCACATTTGCTAAGTGAATGGGGCAGTTCTTACACTAATCACGCTGTCCTTAAGTGAATCTGGCTTCCCCGGGGACTTTCCTTTTCAGAAGGACACAAAAGAGGATTACATGACTCCGGGACTCTGCAACGGTCATAAATGTGAGTCAGTTGTCAAGCATCCGAATGTAAATCACATGAACCAGTGGGGATACTGCGACTGTCATAAGTGTGAAAAATGCTCATAAGTCACTTTTTTTCTATGCCGTTGTAACTTTGAATGGTCACTAAATGAACTGTTGTAACTCAAGGACTACTTGTATTCCTCTGAGACCAAGCGCCCGCCTTGTCAAACCAGAATAACCCTTAGTTACGTTTCATTAAGATCCTTGTCTACATTTTGAGCAGAACGTATTTCAGCCTTAAAGGATAATAAGCACTGCTCTGTTTGGGAAGGAGGGTAAAATACTGTAATCCCAACTATTTCGATGGAATTTTCTCCCAGGTAAATGGTATAGGGATGCAGGCTTCCCTTCCCCTTCCCAGAGAAGCACAAATAAGAGGATTTGGTAAAATCCAAATATTCTTCTTTGTACATTGAAGTCTTCTTATCCAATCGGTAGAACAAATAGTCTTTGTAGTTGGAAAGATAGCTGTGTTTAGGTGAAGAATGATTGGATGCTGTAAAACACGTAGAAGAAGAGTAGAGTGGCTAATGTTTTGCTCTACTGCCTTTAGGACTTAATACTCAAAAGAACTTTTTTTTCATAATAATTTGTATACAATTTACTTTATGCTTTAAGATGTGACAACAAACCCTAAAGTATCAGGTGGTTAGTTTTGAAAAAGAAAACAAGAATGTGTGTATCTGAGGTTAGGACAGTATTGCAATTACTGTAGATTGAATGATTCACTTATATTGGTTTGATGAAATAATAATACATTTTGTGCTTGTATATAAGCCAAAAAAAAGCAATAAGCTCCTAAACAAGGAAAAATAAAAAAGGCCTTTGAAAATAAAAATAATACTCCATGAAAGAACTGTTTCTCAGCAATGCTTCTTTGAACTTCTGAACCTTTGACAGGCATCATGTAAACTCTGTACACATATATAAAAAAACCTCTTTCAGTTTATAAAGCTGATGTTTCACTGAACATTGTTTTCACTAAAAGCACTCTCATCCAGTAAATTCTAATTTATTTGACAGTGCTTCATTTTGATTATGGTGGCAAAAGGTTCAAAGTGATGGGGAAGTGGGGAAGAAGATGCCCCAGGAATAAATGAGATTTACTTTAAGCTTCTGTTTCCATAATTACTGCTAACTTCTTATGCCTCTTGGAGGAGTATTTCAATTTGAATAGAACTTTTTTTCTATGTTTGAAGTGGAGACTTTAACTCTGAGTAATATTTTAAGTGTAATTATGTTTCTGTGTTTCTGCAATGACTACATTTACTGGTGTAGTCATACAATACAATTTGCTGTCCTCCCTCCAAAGTATCCTAGGAGTAACTTTTAGCCTAGAGCTGCATTTCTAAGAGATTTTCCTGGTTGTTGAGTCCAAGTACAGTCTTTGAGTCAGGAAAAAAAAAACCCAACAGCAGCGGCCCAACAATGATTGTTTCCACTGCTGAGTCCTATCCTGCCTGTGCTTCAACTCATGCAGTCACCTGACTTCTCTCCAAGGCAATAAATGATAAAGTCTATACCTTAAGCTTGAAGTAACAGTAACAGAGTTGGAATGGACCTTGGAAATCATCTAGTCCAACCCCTCTGCTCATACAGGAGACCTATACGAGGGATTCGAACCACCGACATTTCTGATTGACAAGCTCAGCGTCTTAGCTACTGAGCCACTTAGGGAGCCGCCGACTAGCTTCCCTAGGACCTAGAATAGAATAACAAGAAGCTACTGTTTATCCAGCTGAAGAGCTTACTCATGGGTTGGGAATGGGATGTAGGCATCCTCATCATAGAGATATGGCAGAAAAAAATATGTTACCAGTCATGTTTCTGCCATTACTAGATGGAAGTGGGGGAAAGTCCTAAGTGCAATATTATATTTAAATCCTACTGATCCTAGGGGATTTACCTTTGTTTTATATGTATTTATTTATTTATTTATTAGTTCGATTTATATATGCCGTCCTTCTCCGGAGACTCAGGGCGGCTTACAATGCGTTAAGCAATAGCCTTCATACTTTTGTATATACCTGCTTAATAGGGCTTTTTGGCCCCCGCTGAGCGGTGTTCTATTTTATACAAAGTCAGCTTATTGCCCCCACAAACCGAGTCCTCATTTTACCTACCTCGGAAGGATGGAAGGCTGAGTCAACCTTGAGCCTGGTGAGAATTGAACTCGCAGTAATTGCAGGCAACTGGCAGCTAAGTACTAAGTACTACTTTAGCAGCAGCAGCAGTTTAGTCCACTGCGCCACCAAAATATATTTTGATAAAATACTGTTGAACATTAAAAATGAAAAAACAGCGATACATGAAACATGAATGCAGTCCGTATCAATGGAGACTCTCAATCAGAGGTGAAATGTAAAATTTGTTACTACCGGTTCTGTGGGCGTGGCTTGGTGGAGAGGGGGTAATGTGACTGGGTGGGCGTGGCCAACTTTTTTTTTTTAACTTTTCAAAGCATTTTTTCTAATGCTTTGAAAAGCCTCTGCTGATCAGGCAACTCAGCTGGGATCGGCAGAGACTTTTCAAAGCATTTTTTTTACCACCTCTTCGGCCAAGAGGTTGCAGAAAAAAAATGCTTTGAAAAGCCTCTGATGATCCCAGCTGAGCCGCGCGATCATCAGAGGCTTTTTTTTTTTAATTTTTAAAAGCATTTTTTTCATTGGAAGAGTGGTAGGAAAAATGCTTTTAAAAGTTAAAAAAAAAAGCCTCTGATGATCATGCGGCTCAGGGGGGCAGGGGGGGCGCAGGGATTTTTGCTACTGGTTCTCTGAACCACCCGCCGCCATCACTACTGGATCGGGTGATCCAGTCTGAACCGGGAGCATTTCACCCCTGCTCTCAATCATCCAAAACTATGTTTGTCCCAAAGTTGCTTTTTTTCCCCAAAAGGTAACTGTACTTTCTTGGGATTTTCTTTGGTAGATAAAATCAAAATTTTATTACCTCTCAGTAATTGGGCCTCTGTCCAAACATGCATCGATAACAGAAATAAGTGCTAGGTTCACACATATTAAGCTGTGATTCACAGAATGAGGCAAAATTAGCCTGGCTGATCGAGCACTAAGCCATAAACGGTTGATAAACCAAAATGGCTGGGTTCAGACAACCCAATGAACTACTATGTAGCTGGTCTTTTATTAAGTGTTGAATTTATGTTTTACCGACAAAGAAATAAAGGGTGATTAGTATAGATCTATTTCAAGCTATTTAGTTCTCATCAGTTAGCCATACCCTTCTGGGATTCATCCTGGGCTACTTGCATATTAGGTAGATGTATTAACCTGTAAGCCACAAGCTCTTCTCCCTTTGTCAACTATACCAGGGGAAAGATTAAGTGTTTTTTTGGTCAGGGCAGCCTGGTCTATCCAATTATGGGATGGAGCATACTGTTTCTATTTTATTTTTATTTTTATCTTTTATTAAGTATTATTATACCTTTATTCCAGTAGCATACCAGAAGAAGTAATAAATTTATTAGGGAACTAAACTCAGTCCACTAAAAAAACCTTTCCAAGGTTGTTTTAAGTTAGCCTATTACCACCTTAGGATACTGTCATATTGCCAGTCTTGAATGTTCATCTCTTAAAGGAACTTAGCCAAAATATTCTGCTCCCTAAGATACCTTGGACAGGGTAGATTCAAGGGGGATGATGGAGACAGGTCTTGAGAATATTATATGGGAAGAGTTTGATTTTGTGACTCCCACAAACGTGAACAGGATACTGGGTAGACTAAACGCGACCATATGTTTATTGGACCCATGTCCCTCCTGGTGGGTGCTGGCCTCTCGGGAGGTCACACGAGGCTGGCTCCAAGGGATTATAAATGCTTCCTTGAGTGAGGGTGTCTTCCCCGCCGTCTTGAAGGAGGCGGTGGTGAGGTCTCTCCTCAAGAAGCCTTCCCTGGACCCAGCATTGTTGGCTAATTATCGTCCAGTCTCCAACCTTCGCTTTGTTGCAAAGGTTGTTGAGAGTGTGGTAGCACGACAACTCCCTCAGTACCTGGATGAATCGACCTATCTAGATCCATTCCAGTTGGGCTTCAGGTCCAGACACAGCACGGAAACGGCATTGGTCGCATTGGTTGATGATCTCTGGAGGGCTCAGGACAGGGGTTGTTCCTCTGTCCTACTCCTATTAGACGTCTCAGAGGCTTTTAATACCATCGACCATGGTATCATGATGCACCGGTTGGAAGAGTTAGGGGTGGGGGGCACCGTGTTGCGGTGGTTCTCCTCCTTTCTCTCTGACCGGCCGCAGTCTATGTTGACAGGGGGGCAGAGGTCGACCCCGAGGCCCCTTGTTTGTGGGGTGCCACAAGGGTCGGTTCTCTTGCCCCTTCTGTTCAATGTTTATGTGAAGCCACCGAGTGAGATCATCCGTGGTTTCGGGGTGAAGTACCACCAGTACGCTGATGATACTCAGCTGTACATCTCCACCCTGGACCACCCCAATGATGCCCTTGAAGTGATGTCCCGGTGCCTGGAGGCTGTACGGATCTGGATGGGGAGAAACAAACTCAGGCTCAACCCATCCAAGACCGAGTGGCTGTGGTTTCCAACATCCTGATATAGTCAGTTGGCGCCATCACTGACTATTGGGGGCGAATCACTGGCCCCCACAGAGAGGGCTAGCAACTTGGGTGTCCTCCTGGATTCATGGCTGTCTTTAGAAGAGCACTTGACGGCTGTGGCCAGGGAGACTTTTTATCAGGTTCACCTGATTCGCCAGTTGCGTCCCTTTCTAGATTGGGACTCGTTAAGTACAGTCACTCATGCTCTCATCACTTCCCGCCTGGACTACTGCAATGCTCTCTACATGGGGATCCCCTTGGGGAGCACCTGGAGACTCCAACTGGTCCAGAATGCGACTACGCAGGCAGTTACGGGAGCGACATGGCGCTCCCATGTGGCTCCCCTCCTGTGCGAGCTGCACTGGTTCCCGGTGGTTTTCCGGGTGTGCTTCAAGATTCTGGTTACCACCTTTAGAGCGCTCCATGGCATAGGACCAGGGTATTTACGAGACCGTCTTCTGCCACCAGTAACCTCTCACTGACCAGTACGCTCCCACAGAAAGGGGCTTCTCAGGGTGCCGTCAGTCAAACACTGTCGACTGGTAGCCCCCAGGGGGAGAGCCTTCTCTGTGGGGACACCTACCATCTGGAACGAGCTTCCACCAGAGATATGGAGGATCCCGGATCTGCACACTTTCCACCGTGCCCTTAAAACATTCTTATTCCAACAGGCGGGCCTGGCCTAATTTTCCCTTTTTAAACTGTTTTAAATCTGTCCTAAATTGGGTGTTTTAAATTATTGGACCAAAGTATTTATTGTATTCTAAATGTCTTTTAACATTCGTATTATATGCATTTCATCTTGGCTGTTCACCGCCCTGAGTCCTTCGGAAGTAGGGCGGTATATAAAATTAATAAAATAAATAAATAAATATAGGAGGTCCCTATTTACATAATTGAAAAGATCTGGAAGGTGACTCTTTGGTGCTGACCAAAAAATATCCCCCCCCCCCAACCTTATATCTGGATAAATAGTAAGGGCCCTGAGAGAGAAATGTTAGCTAGCTACCGTTTCTGTGGTAATCTTACTGAACCTAATGATGAGATGACTCTTGTCACAGTTCCAGTTGGCTTATTTATGTAAAGTGGCGTCAAAGGAAGGGATCAGCTGTTTCCTCCAGAAGCAGAAAATATCTGGTCCTGCTCTTGTTCCTGGTGGTACAAATATAATTATAAATGAAGCAATTAACCAGTGCCTTCACTAGTAGTTCAGAGGTGCTCTGAGATGAGCTGTCCAATCAATTTAACTGGTCATGTTGGAATGCCTTTGCTTCTTTCCCAATCCCAATGGAGTCTAGAGAGCTCAAAAGCTTGCATGCTGTTTTGTGACCTTTTGGCTTGTTCTAACAAAGGCATGTCTAGTAAAAAAAAATTCTGAACCTTTTGCTGTTTCATTCCATAACATTTTTGCTTTTTCTTGTGGTTGTTGTTTAATTTTGGCAGCCAGATTCACTGAGGTAATCTGGTGAATATTTTCTCCCTAATTTTTGACATGATAACTCTAAACATAGGGATTCCATGATGATTATTGTAGAAACACTGTATTGTAAAAGAGTTTAAAACAATGGTGAAATCTGAACCAGTTTACTACCGGTTCGCTGGCTGTGCTTGTGTGCTGCGCACCAAACACACATGTGCATATGCAGTGCCCACCACGCACCAAATGTGAGGTGCATGCATGCAGTGCACACCAAAAGGAGGCATGCGGTAAGTAGAATAGTGCACAGAAGAGGTGATCAGCTGTGGCGCGTAATCTTCAGAGTGATTGTCGGAGCCCCCCCTTCTTTTTTTACTTTTTTAAAAGCATTTTTACTAGCAGTTTGGCAAACCTATAGTCTTTTTCTTTTAATAAACTTTATTGATTTCAAACAAAAAATGTATAAAATTTGTCCATGCTGTTTACATCGGAGGAGCAGCGTTCATACATATTTACAATAATCACATAGGTGTCTCTTAGTAACAATCTCTTATCTTATCACTACCTTTTTAAATTCCCTTTTTCATTTTCTCGTTTAACCATTTATACCATCTTTCCCAGACAGAATAGAAAACTGAGTTATCTTCATCATTAATTTCATACGTTAACTTGCACATCTCTGCGCAATCCAATATTCTCCAGCGCGCTGCTTGGAGAATCCAAAGCGTGGGTTATCACTAGTGTATTAGCCAGAGACTGAGTGTGTATTTCTTTAAATTTTTCCAAGGTCCCGCCTCCTTCGCTCGACTGGTGTCAGTTTTATTCACTCAGTGGAGCTGAAGAGACTGATCCTTGGCTTGCTCTGGAAAATACATTATTGATCTTCGCTTTGGATTCTTCAATTTTTCTCAAATTTTCTCAATTTAAATTAATCCTTAACTTCTTACTGTGGATGGTTTGAACCACGTTAATCATCAGGTGGTGAGTCTAAAGGGCTTAGCCCGGAGCCCCAGCCACAATTGGTCAGCTTGCAGAGATTCCCTTCCTTTGGGATTTCTCTTGAACCCATTGCCGCCGGTGGATGCATCTGGTTTCCCGGCTTGCCGGTACAACCGTTCTCCACCACGTTTTCTTAATTATATAATTTTCTGATGGCAGATCTTTCTCTTTCCAGTGTTGCGCAAATGCCAACCTGGCCGCTGTTATAATATGTGTCAACAGATATCTCTTGTCCTTTCTAAGCGCCCTCATTCCCATTCCCAGGAGAAATAATTCTGGTTTCATAACAATATCTTCTTCTAATATTTCCTGTGCCCAATTCCAGATTTTTTTCCAATATTTTTTCGCTTGGGGGCAAGACCACCACAGGTGAAAGAAGGTGCCCTGTCCATGACCACATTTCCAACAATTAGGGTGTATATTTGGATATATCTTCGCTAATCTGGCGGGGGCTAAGTGCCATCTATGCAGCATTTTAAAATGATTTTCTTTATAAGCTACTGACCTTGTTAATTTATAATTCTTATTGTTTAAAATACAACTGCAAATGTATAATAAACCTAGTGAGAGTATTATTATGGTATAATATATCTCATTAAAGTCAATTAAAGCTATATTCCTCTTTGAGGTGAATCTCAATTACTATCTTCAAGATTATAAACCAGTAATGGATTCCACCCTAATCTGAACACTATTAAATACAGTGGGTTTATCTTCTCAGTAGATTTCCATCGGTTTATGTTATAAAATTATGTATACATTTAGTCCTCGACTTGTAACACTTTATATAGTGGCCGTTCAAAGTTACAACAGCATTGAAAAAGTGACATGACCATTTTTCACATGACCGTTGCAACATCCCCATGGTCATGTGTTCAAAATTCAGATGTTTGGCAACTCATATTTATGATGGTTGCAGTGTCCCAAGATCATGTGACTGACGTTCTGACAAGCAAAGTCAATGGGGAAGCCAGATTCACTTAACAACTATGTTACTAACTTAACAACTGCAGTGATTCACTTACCAAGTGTATCAAGAAAGTTTGTAAAACGGGCATAAGTTACTTAACAAACATCTTGCTTAGCAACAGAAATTTTGGGTTCAGTGGTGGTTGTAAATTAAGGACTACCTGTATATTTATGTATATTCTAATACTAACATTCTCTGGATAGTATACTATTCATTTATGTATTTTTACTCCTTATAAAAACATCAAAAATTGAAAAATAAACAGCATAGATTGGACTTTATCTTGAGTTCTTTTAAGATGCTTTAATTATCTCTATTGCAATTGTAACATTCTTCTTAGATGTGTATTAGGAAAGTTATTTTTTGTGTATTTTAATGCTCTTATACTGACCTTTGAATACGTTGTTTGTTATTTGTTTCCCACCCAAAAGTTATATTTGGTCTTGTTAGATACATACAGTTCCTGCTGTTGTAATCCTGTTTTCACATATCTGTAATTCAATGAACTTTCACATGAATGAACATATATAGGATTGTACTCGTAGCAGGGTGGATTTGATTAAAGTCAAAGTCAAGTCGATTTAAATCATGATTTAAATCACTAGTAAAAAGACTTGACTTAAATCAACTTGGTTTAAATCATAATTTTTGAAGAGCAACTGTCATCTCTGTCCCGCAGCAGCTCCTCCTCTGACCTGCTGTTGATTCACCAACAGTCCCATTCACTTTATTGGGACGGCTGGTGATGCAGCAGCGACACAACAATATGACGGACATAGCGGGCTGTGGGTGAGTGGATGCTCACTAACAGGCTCTACCATGATGGATTTGAAATGACAGGTGCTCATTAAATGTAAGGACTCATTCTTGCTGATAGTTAGAATCTTTATTTGCAAACAAAGTGAAGGTTTCCTATTTAGAGTGCATATAATCTCAGCTTGCAGATCTTGGATTCATTGAATGAGTTTATTAAAAATGTAAATATTGCAGAATATACAGCCTCATGCTACATAGATAAGCTCAATTTCATGCTGAATAAACTAAATTATTAATGTATCTTAAATAGAAAACCATATTTAGATAGATTTTGACTCCAAAATCATTTCATTAAAATAAATATGATTAAAATGTTTAAAAATCCATTTTTAAAAAAAATCATCGATTTTTATCCACTGTGATTCTTAGAATAGACCCAGATATTTCCATTTCATTTAATCGATTTACAAACTTGATATAATGCCTGCTTATTCTATAAAGTACAGTAAATCAGACTTAATTCTGTTTGATGTCAGTAACAATTTTGGCAAGTTTAAGGATTGGAGTTTTGGATCTTGTTCTTGTTCCTTTGTGTATCTTAGTATGAAGACTTATACAAATTTTCTCACTCTGTAAATTTGAACTTATGTTCAAAGGAAAAGAACAAAAGAAAGAAAATAGTCCAGATCTTCTTTTAGCTTTTTTTTGGTTAGTAAGATAAAGATAATATGATTTTTTTTACTCTGAGCTTGATTTATATTATAAGAGACCTTGCTGTTTTATTCTTTCACATTATTTTACACACACTTTTATATAATATTACATGTATTTCACAGGGACATCTTTTTAAGGATTTAGTATTAATACCTGCACTTAATGGTCCATGATTTCATTGGAAAATATGGGACTGTATATACAGTGCTGATTGTTAGTTATGGGATAATCTTAGTTTTGAAACAGCTAGTGTAGAGGCATGACTGAGCCAATAATACAGAAATGTTACCTTGTTGGACCTTCATATTGCCCGCTTCCATCATTGCTTTCAAGAAGGCACCTCACCTGGCATTTCACCCTAAGCCCAGTATATATAAGAGAACTAAGATTCCCCAAACCTAGACTGCCAGGCTGTCAGTTGAATTAATAAAACATTAATTCCTATAGCACCATTTCTTTGGCCTAAAATGTCAAGGGATGCAGCAAGTGAAATCAGCCATTCTTCCATCTTTATGAGAGAGATCACACCAGAGATAAATAAAATAAAACTTTAAAAAAAAGATAAATGTAACAGCTCCTTTTATCTTTAAATACGAAAATGCAAGCAGTAACTGTTAAGAGAAAGAAATACAGCTGCCCCAATAAAGCTTTTTAGTAAATTTTTTTTTAAAAATGATATTTTTGGCAACTAATTTAAATACAATTGACATTAATAGTCTTCCTTTAATAATTTAATAATAGTAGTAATATTAATAATAATAACCTTAATTATTAATTAATAATAATAAACTGAAGATCTCAATAGTGCATGTTTTAAAATATACCATAAAACTTTTTTTTCTTTTTCTTTCTTTTCTTTTTTTTTCTTTTCTTTTTGATTCTTGGTGACTGTGCATGATCACGTACCTGCAATTTTTTCTGGAAGATTTCAGAAGCTGTTTGCCCTTTCCTCTTTCTAGGCCTAAAAGAGAGTAACTGGCCCAAAGTCGCCCAGTTGCCTGTTGTTTAAGACAGGACTAGAACTTATAATTCCATGGTTTCTAGCCTGAAGCCTTAACCACTACACCATACTCAATCATGATATAAAGTATGCATGAACATATTGTAAAATGGTACAACAAATTTAAGATTAATAAAGCGGAAAGCTCATAAAACAACTTGCACCATAACAACTCTGAGCAAATTCCATGATACAATTTTCCAGGGCCTAACAGTAAAAGGAATTTAATGGAATTCTACAAAAATTTAGTTCTTTGGGTGTTAACTTCTCCTAGAATCCCCAGGTCCTGCATTAGCATAGACCTGGGTTACATGAAAGCCATTGCAAACACAAAGAATCTTTTTCTGGAAGCTTCATTTAAGTGATATGTGTGGGAAGTGCTTATTTGGAGCCAATCTCATGATGTGCACTTCTTATTTAATGATGTTCAAACAGGATTTTATTTACATTAAAATTCCTTTTAGGTTTTAGTCCTGTAAAGGGTCAGGGTTCTGTGTAATAAATTTAATCCTACTTGTAGTTTGTATACATAGTTATAGGACTGCTAACTGTGCAGTTTTAAATGTTATCTAATAAATTTGATTTGAACTGGGCTTTAGTTGCATGGAGTAGAATATACTAGGAACTTATGTAAATAATTGCTGAAGCATTCTCAGTTTTTTTATTATATTTGAAAAATCCTGGGAAATAGGTGAAATCCTCACAACTGCAGAAGAATGGGAGGAAATGCAGGAAATTTAAGACTTAAAAGACTAGATAAATTACTGGATAAATTACTAGACTCTAAAGAAGCGAAATTGATCTCAAAAATCTACAAATATTTATTGGAATACGATTTGGCAGAAGAATTGGTTAAAGGTCAGATGATAGAATGGGCGAGGAATATAGGCATAATATACAATTAGAGGAATGGGAAAGGGTATGGGAAAGCAATTATAAGATGACAAAATCGGTAGCCTACAAAGAAAATCATTATAAAATGTGGTATCGGTGGTATCTGGCTCCTGTAAGACTAGCCAAAATGTTTCCAAATGTAAATCTAACTTGTTGGAAATGTAAAAAAACACAGGGGACTTTCTATCATGTTTGGTGGCTCTGCCCAGCAGTTAAGAAATTTTGGAGCAAAATAAAAACATGGATAACAGAAATAACAAAATACGAAATTGAATTAGAACCTGAGGTTTTCCTATTAGGCATGATCAAAGGAAATATTAGAAAAGATATTAAGTATTTAATTTTGCATATAATCACGGCGGCTAGGTTATCATTAGCGCAGTTGTGGAAATGTGATCGCTTGCCAACAGAACAGGAAGTAATACAGAAAATATTTGCATGCGCAGAAATGGACAAATTAACTTTACAACTAAAAGATAAGGAGGACTCAGATTATTATATTATATGGAATAAATGGTACCATTGGACAAAACAGAGGAAGAGGAAAAATGAGTAAAGATGGAATCTAGAAGAAATTGACGCAATTAAAAACAGCACTGTCAGATGGATATAGTTGGAATAAATTATTGGGTGTATGTATATATGTATATGTATATTAAAAAAATATAGAAATTAGTCAATATGTGAAGTTGAGTATAGTATAAGTACATTTGTCTTTTGTTTTCTGTTTTTGTGTTTGTTTGTTTTTTCTTTTGTTTGAGAAATTTGTGTATTTTAAATGTTTGTTTTTAAAGTCTTAATAAAGGTTTGTTTTTTAAAATTAAAAAAAATAAGACTTAAAAGACTTAAAATCTATGCTAGCATTTACTGATGAGTAAATGCTAGCATAGATTTGTCAAATATAAATAGTGCCAGATTAAAATATTTTTTTAAAATGTATTTATGGATTATGGTAATTCTGTAGTATAATTTATCTAGTAAAAGGTGAAGTCTACATTATATTTTGGACAAGAAGTTTATGATTAACTTTAATGGCTGGGTCAGCTTTCAGGTGAGTTTTTATGGTTAGCAGTAGCTTTTCTGCTATATTAAGAGAGGGTTGCCTGATTGACTAATTTTAGAGTTAAAATTTCTTTAGGATTTTGTGTAAAGCCACTTTGTCAAAATCAAATATGTTTAATGAAAGTTGTTGTTGTTGTTGTTTTTCCTGAAAATACAAGGCCACTGGAAAGGAGCAGCACCAGTTTCTATGTTTAGCAGTGAAGTTTGAAAATTTGATACATTGGTGTTTGGTAGCATGTCGAGAGGCTTTCCATTTTCTTGATTTTGACTCACTGTGGACTCCTGCATAGATGTTGGAAGAGAGCTTCAGTTTAGCAGGCCTTATATTGGTGGACATATGGCAAACCATTGTTTACTAAGCCTCAGTGGGCTGGATTTCATAGGTAATGCTATGCCTTAAATAATGGGTTATAAACTCACAGTAACTAGATTGAGATATAAACCAATGAAACCTCATTATATAACAGCATATAATTTATCTGCATGGTCCTGGTTTCACCAGGGTTTCTTTTTCCCCTGATCACATGCTGTTGTTCAATATTTTATCATGAACATGGCTCATCAGCATGGTATAATACTATATAAACAAGGGCTTGTGAGAATTTCTGTTGTTTTCATTTTGCACTTGAGACAGCAAAGCCAGGGGAGTGGCCAATACCTGGCAGACCATTGTGTAATATGTTTGGCTTGGCAGATTGCAAATTATGTTGGCTTAGTTTTAATCAACACAGGTAACCATATTTTTACTAATTCTGTACTGTACCAATACTTTTGCTGTATTAGTGACCCATTTATTTATTTATTTATTTATTTATTTATTTATTATTTATTTATTTATTTATTTATTTATTTATTTATTTATTTATTTATTTATTTATTTATTTATTTATTTAAATTTGATGAACCATTTACGGTTTTTTGGAAGAACAATTTTTGTATAATTGTTTCAGTATGCTTGCTGGATTGTATTGCTCTCCTGTATTATTAGAAGATCTCACTTTAATTGTATTGCTTGGATTGATTAATTAATTAATTAATTAATTAATTAGGCTTATATGCCGCCCTATCTCCCCAATGGACTGAGGACGGCTCACAATAATAAAACAAGCCACAATACAAAATAAAATCTAAAATCTAAAAATTTTAAAATTAACCCTTAAAACCCCCTCAGTCCAGGTCGAGGGATTTAAAAAGCCAAGTTTTTAATTCACGGCAAAAGGTGCGAAGGTCAGGCGCTAATCGGAGCTCCAAGGGAAGTTGATTCCAGAGGGTGGGCGTGCCCACCGAGAAGGCTCTACCCCTGGGGGCCGCCAGCCTACACTGTCCAGCCAACAGGACACTGAGCAGGCCCTCTCTATGGGTGCGGACCGGGCAATGGGATATCGTTGCTGGCTGTAGGTGGTCCATCAAATATCCTGGGCCTAAGCCATTGTAAGGCTTTATAGATCATCACCAGCACTTTGAATTTCACCCGGAGGGCAACCGGTAACCAATGCAAGCCGCGCAGGAGGGGTATAACATGGGAGTATCAGGATTCTCCCATCACAACCTGCGCGGCTGCATTTTGCACCAGCTGAAGCCTCCGAGTGGCCCTCAAGGGCAGGTCCATGTAGAGAGCGTTATTATGCTCCAGGCACATCAAATATATACTCTTAGAATTGTTTCTTCTATACTTACTTTTAATAGTAAATATCTCTTTTCAGGTATATTCTTCCTGGATCCTGAGGCCAGGAAGGGAAGACTTGTTCAAATAACTGAAAGCCATTTGAAAAAACTAGCATCTATTAAAACATAGGACAGTTTTTACATGCTCAAGTCAAGCAATTTATACCAGCAAAAAGAGTTTTTGAAAGATGGCCAGAGAGTAATACTGGATAAATTGAAAATTCAGTAGGCGAACCATTTATTCATGTTTAACATCTGGAGTTAAGATTTCAAAGAGCTGGGCCGGTATTGTATTACTGAGAGTAGTTATACTGTTACATTTTTACACAGCTTTTACATTCTCTTCAACATGGTTTATGCAGCGGAATTGACTAGTGAATTTTGTCTTGCGGTTCACTCCTACAGTAACATCAAAGCTTTGTTGTCTGAGGCATCACAGCCACTGTTCATTGCTTTATGATAACAACATGATTGTTTGGATTGAAAGAAGTCCTTTAGTTATGAAATACTTGGCAGTAGCCCAAGCCTTAGATTCATTTACTTTTTCTTGCTCTGGGCATTTTCCTTGGCTTTTCTTCTTGTGCCGTATCCATCATCGGATGTTGGCGATCATGTTGGTGATCCTTAGCATTTAGCCTTTGTTGATTAATTAGTTAAAGTTACAGAAGGATGAGAATAATATTACTAAAACAAGATGTGTACTTGTCTCCTTGGTTTTTTCCAGCATTAGGAATTCCCGGTGTTGCTATTGCTTAAAAATTATGGGACAATAGGTAGACTAGGAACAGCTAAGTATCTGAAACTTGGTCATAATCTCCAGCCATTCATCATACTGAACATTTAGGATAGCTCCCAAGCTCATTAAAGTCAGTTCACTGTTTTAAGAAAAAAAACGTAATAGCAAGGGCTGGTCCTTCCTATAAGTCTAACCATCAACCTGCAAGAGATGGCTTTGACTGAAAATTGCAACTTAAATCCACTGTGCTCTTCTTTTTCTTTTTTAATAGCTAGAGGAATTACACTGTACCAATAGAATAAATAATAGAAGTAAATATGGTTCAGGATTTTATTTATGCAATTATTGGATTTATACAGCTGCCTATCTCAAATTCATGACTCTTATCTCCCTTTAGTTCTTGCTGCTGCTTTGTAACACTGCTCTTCCCACATTCAGTCAGCATTTCATAACACCAGACAATATGCAGTCTGTACTATGATCGTCCCACTCTCAACTGAGTGTCTTTAGGTGTCTTTCCTAAAATACATGGGAGATACTTCTAAACATATGAAGTTCACCAGGACATTATCCCTTTTCATATCTGACTATATAACCAATCATACTTATCAACTTTTTAGCTTTTCTGTTCTTTTTAAGGAATTGCTTTGTCTTCAGTGGGTAGCTCATAATATTCCCTCAGTGATACCAGCAAGTTTTCAACCAAGACATTTAAAAAATGCAATAATCAAGATTTAAGATAAGGCAGCAGTCCAAAGAAGCAAGATGCACGTATGGCTGAAATTCTTTTGGTAGTTGCTCACATAGAAGCCATGTTTTCCATTTTTTATATTCAGCATTTTTTAAGACAGTGTTTCTTAAAGTATGATCCTATGGCCCTAGAGATCTTCTAAGACTCTCTCGGTATTCCTCAAAATCAAAATTATTTTGCAGCCTATGTTGTGAAATAATGCAATATTAACTAATCTATCAAGCAAGGGTGGTGCGTCAGCTTCCTGAGTACCTGGATAAAGCTGTCTATCTGGATCCGCTCCAGTCTGGCTTCAGGCCCAGGTACAGCACGGAAACGGCATTGGTCGCGTTGGTGGATGATCTCTGGAGGGCTCGGGATAGGGTTTGCTCCTCTATCCTGGTCCTGTTAGATCTCTCAGCGGCTTTTGATACCATTGACCATGGTATCATGCTGCACCGGCTGGAGGGGTTGGGAGTGGGGGGCACCGTTTTGCAGTGGTTCTCCTCCTATCTCTCCGACCGGTCTCAGTCAGTGTTGGCAGGGGGGCAGAGGTCGACCCTGAGGCGCCTCACTTGCGGGGTGCCGCAAGGGTCGGTCCTTTCACCCCTTCTGTTCAACATTTATGTGAAGCCGCTGGGTGAGATCATCCATGGCTTTGGGGTGAAGTTGCATCAGTACGCTGATGATACTCAGCTGTACATCTCCACCCCAGGCCATCCCAACGATGCCATGGAAGTGATGTCCCAGTGCCTGGAAGCTGTGCGGATCTGGATGGGGAGCAACAGGCTCCGACTCAACCCCTCCAAGACCGAGTGGCTGTGGCTTCTGGCATCCCGATATGGCCAGTTGACTCCATTACTGACCATTGGGGGCGAGTCATTGGCCCCCACGGATGGGGCTCGCAACTTGGGCGTCCTCCTGGATGCATGGCTGTCTTTAGAGGAGCATATGACGGCCGTGGCCAGGGGGGCTTTTTATCAGGCTCGCCTGATACGCCAGTTGTGTCCCTATCTGGATCGGGACTCCTTACGCACAGTCACTCAGGCACTCGTCATTTCCCGCCTGGACTACTGAAATGCTCTCTACATGGGGCTCCCCTTGAGGTGCACCCAGAGGCTCCAACTGGTGCAGAATGCAGCCGCGCGGGGGATTATGGGAGCAAGGGGGCGCTCCCATGTTACACCTCTCCTGCGTGAGCTGCATTGGCTTCCGGTGGTCTTCCGGGTGCGCTTCAAGATGTTGGTTACCACCTTTAAAGCGCTCCATGGCATAGGGCCTGGGTACTTGCAGGACCGCCTTCTGCCACCGATAGCCTCCCACCGGCCAGTACACTCCCACAGAGAGGGACTCCTCAGGGTGCCGTCAGCCAGGCATTGTCGGCTGGCGACACCCAGGGGGAGAGCTTTCTCTGTGGCAGCACCAGCCCTCTGGAACGATTTGCCCCCTGAGATCCGTATGATACCTGATCTCCAGGCTTTTCGCCGTGCCCTAAAAACTTTTCTATTTTGTCAAGTTGGGCTGGCGTAACCCCCCCCCCTTTTAGTTTTTAAATTTTAAATTGTTTATGGGTTTTAAATTTTAAATTGCCTATTGGTTTTTTAAGTTTTCTGGGCCAAAAATTGTTTAATTCTTTTACAAATTTTAAATTTTGTATTGAACTGTTTTTATTCTTGGCTGTGGACCTCCCTGAGTCCACTAGGAGAAGGGCGGTATATAAATTTAATAAACTAACTAAACTAAACTAAACTAATAGTGAGAAATGTTTTAATTTATAATAGTTTTATTTATAGTTTTAATTTATAATATGAAAAATATAATGCATAAGCTTGTTGGGTTTCTCCATAATTTTTAACAGTAGACAGTAGTCCTGAGAGGAAAAGCATTTAAGAAACACTAATTTAGATATCATTATTCCAAATTCACAGAAGAAGCAGGTTAGATTTTCAAAATCTCTTTAAAAATTTATTCTAAGATAGTGAGAAATAAAGATATATTTAAACTCTGTTCTGTGTTCTAAGGGATGGATAAACATTTCTTAAAGTAAAATCTAGAAAGGAAAAAATAGTACTAATGAGCATTTGGTAGCAGCACAGATACCATTTTCAAAAACAGTAACAAAAATGGTATCAGTGAAATATCTTTCTTCCTCAGATTCTTAAGAAAAGGAAAGAAAAAAGAACCCCATTCTTGTTAGATATATGGCCCTCTTATATTGATATATGCCACATACTCTTAATTTATCCTGCAGCATCAGCATGCAGCCGTCCAACCCATACATTAAGAGTCCTTTAATCTGGCAAGATTCCTGTTTATGGGCAAGCAACAATAAAGAAACTCATTGGAGAAAATCACCCTGTCATTCTTGGTTCCTTGAGCCTGACGGACACTATGTGTCTAAGGTAAGTTTTAGTCTTACCTTAGACACAGGCTAGCTGGGTGATCTTGGGCCAGTAATTTTCTCTCACCTTAGTAAGAATTAATGTGTCCAGGCAGTCAAAACTGATTTGAAGGCACACATTTCCTTTTTTAAAAAAATATATATTTTAAACTATTATAACCTGGTCTCAAACAAAATATTAGAAACAAAATGTTAAAATTATATATGAGTTAATGACTGGAATATTTCTGTGGAATATTGTGGACAATAGCATTGTGAATTAAAGAAAATATACCTAATGTTTTACAATATTTGAGAGGGGAAACACCAGATAAGCTTTCCCTCAGCATAAAGAGCATGGTTTAAGCTAAAAATTGCCAGTATTTTATTTTTGTTTGAGTTAAGTGTAATTCTCACAAGGCTACAAAACTATTTAAGATAATACCAGTTGCTTACTCAAATATGGCTCATGCAAATATTTTGTTTTTCCAAATGACCTAACAATCAGGTAAAATTTTCCTTGGTTCCTCTTTTCTTTCACAGTCTTGCAGCTCAATTTTATTAAATTGCTGTCTTCAGGAACATGGAGCCAATTTGCTAATATTTCCTAGCTAGCCTGGCTAGTACTAAGACTTCTGGGAATTAATTTCCATTTGTTCGGAAGGCGTATATGTACTGAATAAGTCACAACTGAGCCAAATGTTACATTAGAAAGATCAATCACTTAGGGATTTTTAGATTTCATGTACTGTAAGAGGAAGAGGGGCTTTATACTATACCTGTTTATACTTAGATCTCAACATTTAGCATGTGATCAATACACAAAGCAGTTACACAGACCTCCCAGTTATTACTTACTGTGGTATCAAGGTCAGCTGCTGTTATTAGGTATTCTAGCATTCCAGTTTAAAGGGCGTGATCTGCATATATATTTTTTAAAAATTTGCATGTTGCATCTGAAATCGTTGATAAGTATTCTTTGTCCTATGCATTGGATATTTAAAACCTACAATTCTTCTTTCATCTTCTGTTCTCTTTTTTGGGTTTCACAGGTTGGGAGAAGCATAGTATAAATGGCGAGTTTATGTTTTCTAACAACTACTAATTCCTGCTTCTTGATGTCATACTTATGGTGGCATGGAAAGTCTTTTGGGATAAAAATGCAGTTTTTGGGATAAAAATGCAGTTCTGGTATATCCAAAATCCTCAAGAGGGAATTGAAGTTTAAAATGGAAATCAGGAGGCTAAAAAGGTGATGGGAGCCTCCCTCCCTGCCCATGAGGGTCCCAATCAATGAGTATCACAAGTCTTTCCCCGAGAAAATCAAGGAAAATAGTGATATGTTATTTATCTGAGCATCTAGTTTAACCCTCGGTCAAGCAGCAAAACAGGATACTTAACAAATCTCTATTGGGCTGGGTTTTGAGATGCAGCTGGTGAATTACAATGACATGCTAGAATACATCAACTGGAGGTGAAGTCATGCAGGCAGCAGATCTGCTTGTATGGAGGAAAATAGGCAGTCAGAAATGCTAACTCCTTCTTCTTTATTTCCTCTTATGAAGTGGCCTTTAGTGTTTTGGTCCTTTCGTTAACATTTGCTTTCCACTCTTTTTACTATTATTATTGCATTTACATGAGGTACCTACTAGGTCATACTTCAGAGTAGCCTGCTTGAAGTAAAATGTTCAGATTTCTCATTCATTGTTTCTCCCTGCAGGATGTTTCTCCTTGTGGGTGCTCCAAAGGCCAACACTACTCAGCCTGGGATTGTAGAAGGAGGCCAGGTGCTCAAGTGTAACTGGAATTCCAATCAAAACTGTCAGCCAATCATATTTGATCCTAGAGGTACTCTTTAATCTTTTAAGATATTTTTATCCATTGAGATCTGACTAAATTGCAAAGATGAAAGCAACGTGCCACTCGTTAAATATTTGGTGCTGATGAGAAACACTTTAAACAAGATTCCTTGTTATGACTATTTTATGGCATTGGCATCAAATAATGGCACCTTTGCTGGCTAGAGGCTTTTATGGTATAAGTCACTTTGAAATTGAAGAGTCTTGTTGTATATTTTGTTTCAAAACACACAGAGATTAGATTTTTGTGATAGGCAGCCAAGTGGATGTGGACTGCATAAGGCCGTGAATCTGTTGGGTGGCATCTAGATCAGGTCTGACCATTTTTGCATTCCTCTGATCTAGGGTATTTTCTGGCAGTCATTAAAGAATCCTGAAATCCCCGGAGATAGAATTACTCTTAGAAGAAATAAAGGGAATTTGTGTTATGTAAAGGAACAAGTTTAGGCCTGTGATGAAAAATTAGACTGTACATAAGACAAGTTAAAAGAGATCTCCAAACCCAACTACTTATTATAACCCATATGAACTGATGTTCCCTGTCTGCTTGGGCTGAAGTTACTGACAATAAATATATAACTTGTATAAGCCATGTTCACAAATTGTGCATTGAATATTTAAAGACATGTATAAAATTCACATTCCTTTTGCCTGTATGGGAAATATCAGCATAACCCAGTGCATTTAATTGCCAGTATCTTATTTATGATAGATTGTCCTTTGGTTTGCATTAGTTTTCATGTGGTTTACAAAAATTAAATATGGACATTCAGAATAAAAAGAAAGAGTAATAAACAGAAAACAGACATAAGACGAAATAACTATGCTTACAATGTCCACGAGAAGGAGGAAAGGGATTTAGCCTAATTTAGAAACCAAGGATACGTGTTACTTCCTGAATGTTCAAACCCTATAGTTGGAAGGACCAGTTAGGTCACTATGTCCAACACTTTGCTCAGGGTAGCAATCAGAGAAAAAGCATCCGTGTAGCTTTTATTTGGATACAGCCAGTTTAAGGTGACGAACCTCTGAATGATTGGTTCTGCTTTTCTTACTGTTAGGAGGATTCTTCTATCAGTCAATCAGAATCCGACTTCATGAAATTGTTCCACGGGACATATACTATATAATGAATTCTCTTAATCCTTCCTCTCTACTTTATGTTAGACAGTTTTCAGAGTCTTAGGAATGGAGAAAGACTCATATAGTTCAGGAAAAGGTACACGGATGTTTCTGCTCTCCTTAAAGACTCTAAGCCAGACTCTCCCCCCCCTTCCCCCCCATAAAAATCTGTTTTTACATGTTTTTGTTCAAAGGATTCCTCTGTTTTGGATACAGCGTTTTCCAAGCCTTCCAACCAAAATATTTGCAACTGGAAAAGGAAGAATTCCTCACCCCTAGTTACTGAGTCAGAGAGATTAATGTTTTTAATGCTCAAATCCTTCATGAGTAGAAAAGGGGAGGGTGAGAATGTACTTTTCCTCCATTTCTAGCACTGATGTTGCTTGTTTGAAAATGAACAGTGCAAATTTGAAGCAAAATGGCCTGCTCCAACCAATAGCATCTTTGGGAAGGGATCAAAATCTACAAAAAGTTGGGTGCTATATCACAATCAAAGCCCTGTCTTTTTTTGTATGTGCAGCAACACTACCACACCCTCTCTTGCAGGTTTTGACACACAAGCACACACACACGCACACACTCACAAAACCTGTTAGACCCATGTTATAAAGATATATAATATTGCATTGTATTCCTGGTTGGAAATGAACATAGGTTTAGCACAATTAAGGAATGCTGAAGAAATTAGATTTTAGAAAGCAAATTATTAGAATCCTTATGATGTTAAAATAGCTTTTTTCTGTTTATTGATTGTATTAAACCAGTTGTGATTTGATTATAATCCATTCAGTTTAGTGTGATGCTACGCATATTATATTTATTTATCAAATTTATATAACCCACCATCTCATAAGCACAATTCCAAGCAGCATATATTAAAACTGGGCTAATATAGCTCAGGATTTAGGAGGTACAACTTAACTTTGAGAGCATGCTATAGTTCACACTAAACCAAATGACAAGGTCAGAACAAAAACTCACTTGGCTTAGTATTAATTTTAAGATAAATAAATACATGAAATAACACAATTATGACTGCTCCCTGTGTGTAGAACAAAGTTTTCTTCCTACATGAAACAGAACTATTCTAGGTGGCCTGCAGCCTTGGGATCTTTGGTTCTGTAGCTCTTCTTTTCTGGATTCCCACATTCAGGCCATCCTCATGCTTTCTTCCACCTTTTCCAAATCTGTATCTGCCCACATATATTGGGATTGACTATTTGGAGGGCACCTGGTTGGATAAGGTTGCTTTATTTCAGGGTCAAGAAACATTTGAGGGGCCGTGTACCTTAATTCAATTTTCAGGTGAAGCAGTGACAATACTAGAAGAACAGTGATACTGTTTTTTGGCTTTTAGGTAGCTTAAAGATTCTTGGAGGTAAGCTGCTCCTATTTCTATAGAAATCCTCCCAAATTCTGCATCATGATTGGATTTCCCTGGTGCAGTTTTGGACCTGGAAGGGATTGGACATTTCAAAGATGGAAATAACAGCAACTTGATTCCAAGAAATGACTTTATCCCATTTATGGCTGGGTAGCCATAAATGGAGCGTTGGAAGATACTTGTGGCCTACAGACCCACTCTCCTATTGTGTTTATCCTATGGGATATTATTCTGTTGAATAAATTTCTGTCCTTGACATCTGCAATGAAGGATTTGTTTGTGCTGCTGAAGCCCAATTCT
Organism: Masticophis lateralis; assembly: GCA_030761175.1. Taxonomy (NCBI): domain Eukaryota; kingdom Metazoa; phylum Chordata; class Lepidosauria; order Squamata; family Colubridae; genus Masticophis; species Masticophis lateralis. The sequence goes on along the minus strand of JAUDYJ010000001.1, from coordinate 193,187,200 downwards.
TCCAGCTTGTTTTAAGCTGGCATGTGGAATGGCCTTTACAAATCATATGGAGATGATTAGTAGGACTTTTTATGAGGAGAACCCTTTGTTTTATTTCATTTTGCTTTAAATTGTTGTGATGTGATACAGGTATTCTTAGTTGTTGGCTGAATTTCCTATGATTTGCTTAGCTAATATTTCTAATCTGAGAATTTAGGCTATTTTTAAACAGACTTGCTGGTTAGAGCACAGTTGTATGTTGCAGTTGTATTGTTGTTCCCATATACCAGCACCTTATTTCTTTTAAATAAGAAAAGTATGTTGTTAAAAGGAATAAAAACTCTCCTTAATTTAATATCCCTCCATTAGGTTTTTGGATTGTCCATCTTCTACTTTATTTATTTATTAGTTTTTTAAATATGTACAAAATAGCAGGTATAAATATGAACATGGACATGAACAAAGAAAATTAATACAAATAAATGGAGACAGTAGGACAGGGACGGTAGACATACTGGTGCGCTTATGCACGCCCCCTTTACGGACCTCTTAGGAATGAGGTCCATGGTAAGCAGTTTAAGGATGAAGCTGTGGGGGTTTGAGGATGTAACAATGGAGTCAGGTAGAGCATTCCAGGCGTTGACCACTCTGTTGCTGAAGTCGTATTTTCTGCAATCACATTTACCTTGAGTTTGTATGGATTGTTTGCCCGTGTATTCTTGGGGTTGAAGCTGAAGAAGTCGTTGACAGGTAAGACATTGTATCAGACAATTTTGTGTACTTTACTTAGATGAGAATGCAGGCGGTGCAGTTCCAGATTGTCCAAGCCCATTTTCAAGCCTGGTGGCATAAGGGATTCTATTGTGAGTAGAGGAGTGGAGTATTCTTCTTATGAAATACCTCTGGACCTGCTCAATTGTACTAATGTCTGATATACAGTGTGGATTCAAGGCAGACAAGCTGTATTCAAGAATTGGTCTGGCAAAGGTTTACTTCACGTCTATAAAACTAATGCTGGGTCTTTGGCTGAAGCAATTCATGCCAGCCTCCTCCCACACTCTGGGATATGCATTTATTTTTGAACCCCAGCTCTTATCTCATCTCATGACATAGAAACAGGTCCAGCAGGCCTTTCATCCAGTCTCAACTTGTGGAGTTGTCAGACAGTGAGTAATATCCTGGACTAGTCAAGCTGTAGCTTTTTTTTAGGTGAAAGAGGAAAGAGATTGGTTAGGACTAGGAATGATATAATAGCAGTATTTCAATATTTCAGGGGCTGCCACAAAGAAGAGGGAGACAGCTATTCTCCAAAGCACTTAAAGACAAGACAAGAAGCAATGGATGGAAACTAATCAAAGAAAGAACCAATTTAGAACTGAGGAGAAATTTCCTGACAGTTAGAACAATTAATCAGTGGAGCAACTTGCCTCGAGAACTTGAGGATGCTAAGAAGAGATTGGACAACCATTTGTCTGAAATGGTATAGGGCAGGGATGGCAAACCTTTCAGCACTGTGTGCCCAAACCGGAACGCACGTGCATGTGCTGGGATGCCAGAAACCAAAAACGGCCCCAAAAACAGCTTGGAAAATGGTCTGAAAAACAGTCTGTTTTTTGCGCTGTTTTTAAGTCATTTTCCAGCGCTCCAGCACCCACAAAGACCAGCTTGCCAGCGTGCACCAGAAAAGCAGCTGGTAATGGTGCGTGCCCACAGAGAGAGCTCTGCGTGCCATCTCTGGCACCCGTGCCATAGGTTCACCATCACGGATATAGGGTTTCGTGCTTGAACCAGGGGTTGGACTAGAAGACCTCCAAGGTCCCTTCCAACTCTGTTATTCTGTTCTATTATACTACTCTGGAGATCAGTAAAAGGAGCAGCTTTCATGTTTCTTGAGCAGTCTTAGGTGGCTAATACTTTCTTACCTCCTAAAGTTATAGAAATGCTTAGGCACGCATTCAGAATTCATGGGGGCCTCCAGCTTGGACTAATACATATGTTTTTTTACCAAGTCCTTTACCTTTCTAACTGGGTCCACCTCTAAATGGTGCCACCACATTTTGGGAACCAGATGGTATTTTTGTTTTGCCATTTTTACCAAAAATGTGGCTAGTAGGGGATACTTTAAGCTTTTTCAAGGTGAAGTATCTATTTTACCCATTAACATCTATCTTCTGCTAACCTGGGTGATCCTAGATGCTGTTGGCATCGACTGAGTGATGTCACCACATCATCAGACATATTCCAAGAACTAGGAAAAAGAAAATTAAAGTAAACATTCATTTTTTAAAAAGTCAAATAAATAAATATACCTGATTTAGAATATTTCTAGCATTTCATTTTTTTTCTAATAAATGTTTCAGCTGAAAATTTGTCCTTTATGTTCATAGCAATTTATTATTAAATTGGGTTAAGCAAAAAAAAAAAAACTTATTCTTTCTATTGTCTTCCAAAATGAATATGCAGAAATGCAGAATATATTCCCCCTTACTTTCCTCTTTTAACTGCATAACATAAAGCCATGTCCCCTGGCATGAAAATGTAATAATCCCCACCACCACCACCACCACCAAAAAAAAAAAAAGATTGGTTAAATTCACATGTTGCCCTAAACTACAATATAACATAATTGGTTGGTTTTCGGATTACATGTCACATGAACCGGGGCCAGTTTAAGGAAATTGCAGGACCCAATGCTATACCATGTTTCAAGGACTATCTGATATACATAGTCCTAAATTAACACTACAAGATATACTCATGCTATGATAGCAGTACCAACAGCAATAGCACTTAGGCTTATATACCACTTTACAGTGCTTTATAGCCCTCTTTAAGCGGCTTACAGAGTCAGCATATTGCTCCCAACAATCTGGGTCTTCATTTACCAACCTTGGAAGGATGGAAGGCAGAGTCAACCTTGAGCCCGTCAGGATCGAACTCCTGTCAGTGAGCAGAGTTAGCCTTCAATACTGCATTCTAACCACTGGGCTATCACGGTATTATATATTGTATATATAAAATAGAATACTTACATAGTTTAGCTAAAAAGTACCTAGAGAAGGAATCAAAATCTAAATATGGATTACTTTTTATTTTTTAAAACAAATGAAATTATTCTTTTTTTAAAAAAAGAGAGACAGACATTCCTTTGGCAGAAAGAGAGAGTGAGAGAAACTACTATTGTTTTAAATACTATTTTCTTTCCTTTCTATCCTCCACACTTCCACAAAACAGCTGTAACTGTTCCTGTATCTCAGTCATACAGTCCACGCTGCCTGCGTAGTCCTCACTGCAACCTAAGGCTGGGGGTGATGGCCAGATGTCCGGAATTATGTCAGATGAAATCTGAAGCTTTTATGCTTTTCCACCACCAACATCAGTGCCTTGCTCTTCCTTTCTTGCCCGCTTGTTTTTGTGCATTCAGGCAGTGCAGGGAAAGAGTCAGAAGCATCTCCAGGAACAGTAAATGGCACAGGCACAGGAAATTGGTGGCAGCAACAGAGAGATCAAGGTAAAAGATATGTAGGGACTGATGAAACAGCCCATTTTTAGAAGGCCCCCATTTCTGGGCCCCCAATAAAGATTCATCCCTGTAATCCCCTTAAATTAATTGTAATATGAACCCAATTTTTGTAATTTGTACAATTGTTTATTTTCCCATTTATTTCTTAGAACCCTGTTTATTTCTTAGAATCATAGTTAGAAGAGCTGTTTAAACTATTGCGTAAAACTCCTTAGTGCTGTGCCCATTTCCCCTAAAACTACAGCTAAATACACTAAGGTTGAGTGTATTGTTTGAATCCTGTCATTAAGTGGACAGAGGTTGAGTAGATGCCCATGTAATATAAATCCTCCCCTTTTCTTGAATACCTATATTCAGAACAAACAACTCTTACTGCTCAAATTCCCATTTAACTTGTGTGTAATAAGCTTTTAAAATAAGGGTTTCCTTTATGGGGCAACACAGCTCAGTTCTCACTGAATTGTCGAGAGCACTGTTGATCACAGTGACACAATGCTGACAATAGACAGCTTTGTCAGAGAGATGACACCGTCAGGCAAACAGGCAGGCTTAGATATTTCTGTGACCCATTTAGTGGGCGGCAAATTTTAAAGGGGCACTAACTTTTCAACTTTCTCCATGTCAGGAATTGTGCTGATGCTTTTAAGAAGCCATGCAAAAAATGCATGCCAGAGGTCTGGGGAAGGGGAAATTGCTGAAGAGTTGCTTCCCCCTTCCTCCATCATGAAGTAGATTAAGTTGACAGAAATGTGGTTCAACTAATGCAGAGTGGGTGGTTTGGTTTGGTTTGGTTTAGTACTGTTTTGGGAGCAGAGGGAAAAGGTTGTCAGAGGAACTATTTTTATAGTTCATCATAAAAATGTTTTCCTACCAACATGATCCTCACATCACGTTCTTGTGGGGATAATCAGCAAATTAAAATAGAAAATATAATGACTCGGCAAAGACATTTATAACATAAAAACCGCAATTATTTTTTTTAATATGACTGTGTCTGACATGTGTATTGTTTTTAAACTTTTTTTAAATTTTTGTATGCTGCCCAAGGTCAGTTCTTGTGAGATGGGAAGCCATATAAATTAGATAGATAGATAGATAGATAGATAGATAGATAGATAGATAGATAGATAGATAGATAGATAGATAGATAGATTACACTGATTTAGACAATTTTGCTAAACTGTGATTAGGAACAGCTGATTCAGCTGAAAATCTTCCTCTATTGAGCTATCTATTTCTGGCCTTCCGCAAAACTCCCACTGAAATAGACAAACTTTTCCAGATTGTATATTCGCTCTAGAGAAGAGAAGGCTTAAACTATTCAGAACTCTCAATTATGCTCTCCTCAGCTTGAAAGTTGATGCTACTCAAAGCAGAATAGTGTGTAAATCTCTGAAAGCCTTGAGGAATCAGAATTTAACTAATAGACAGAATGGCAAAATTCAAAAACAGCTTAGCCCCCACCCACACCTTTTAAAGTAAAAGAAGAACTGGGGCAATCAGAAAAGTTTCAAATGAACCTGAATTAGATTTTTGTTAATTTATTTGTTCATTTAAACACACACACACACACACACACACACACTTATATAGCCTCCTCATTCAAGAAGGGGTTCCCAAAAATTGTAATGCTCTGACATTTTCAAATGATAAATTAACTTCTGTCAATCTCTCCTCTTTCAGTTATTACTGAAGTGTTGGGCAAAAAATGATTGTACCACATTTAAAAATCACTTTTTTAATTTTAACTATCCAACCCAACAATGGTAGAACCTTGCATGTTTATAAAATAAAACCTATTCATTGGAAATAAATAAAATCATACAATTTTAAACCATTGTTTTTAACAGAAAGATGAACTTGCTTCATTATGTGTAATCCATGAAGTCTGAGTTTTCCTTTTGAGGCAGCTGCTCAAAAATCCAGCCAGCGTGGGTGCACGTCCAGTTAGCAGTGCAGTTTGCCATTGTAAGCCATGAGTAAGCCATTAGACTTGCAAGGGCAAAATTGGAGCCCTGTCAGACTGCTTGGAACTTTGTCTATGCTTTGCTTAGACAAGCTAACAGCCGGCTTGTCCAGGCAGAGTAGGAACAAGTTCTGAGAATCATCCTGGTGTTTACGTGCAAACCCCTCAAATTTACAACCCTTTCATGTTTGCTGATGCCTCCTAGGAGGTCACAATCTGTCTGAAAACTCTTCATGCAATCATATGCACTAGTTCAATAGTGCTGCCTGGTATGTTCTGTTAATATTCCATTAACAAGAAAAAAAAGCTTTAAAAATAGTTAGGGTTAAGATCAGAGTTGCTTGACATTTGAATAGCAATTTATCTCTTTACCTATCTCTTTCCTATTCTTCATTTGGTCTTTTTTTGTATGCCAGTTTGGTCTTTCGGGCATTCAGTAAGCCTTTGTGGGTACTAATTTCAATGCATCTTCTTCAACATCCTTCAAATATTTTCCAATTCTCTTTTTTCTTCTTCAGTTGTCTAATGTACTGTATTTGCAATATTCCACACCTAACTATTTTCCTTGGTAAGTAGATTTTCTATCAACAAAGCTGCATGGATGAAAGGCATGATTCATTGTCATTAATTTTATGGTCTTCTTATCCATGGCTTTTAGTTCTGCTTGAGTCCAGCTCACTATTCCAGCTGTGATTTAATGACAGGATTTCCCCAGATGTTACTTGCTCAGGAGAGGAAAGACCATGTCTCCTGAGTTTGGACATTTAAGATCTTCTTAATTCTCATGATGTCTTCACTTCTAAACTACTTCTTCACTTGTGTTTGATGTTGTCAGCTCGAAGGATGCCCAGGTATTTGTAGTTACAGTCTTCATCCAAACTCTTGTTATTTCTATAGGGTATTTTGATTCCTTCAGTTTTCACTATTTTTCCCCTGTTGATAGTAAGGGTGCAACACTTGTGTAATCCATTGCATCATCTTGCATGTATATACAGTGTTGTGTATTAAGTTTATTTCAGATGGAGTTTTTCCATACAGCTTCAGAATATCCATGTAGAGGATATTAAATCTTTGTTGCTTTAAATATTTCTGAGTTGCAACTCCCAGAGTCCCTTGGAAACATAACTGATGGTAAGGAAGACTGGATATTTTAATTCAGCAGCAACATTGGGTATATAGTACAACCCTTGCCCTAAAGCGTATTTTTGTATTCCGGAATGGGGATTGCTGGGAAAGTGCATTTTCAAAGTTTTAGCAGAAGATTAACTAATTTTGAAAAGTGCTTCCCGAAGCTGTAAAATGTAAATATTACTATAATAGACGGTTTCCCTCATCTTTAGTTTATCATAAGGTTCAGCTGTGGCTCTGAAGAATTGCTAGCTTTCTGTATTGAGATTAATGTAGTTTTGTACTGAAATTTATGTAGTGAAATGTTACTGTATTTGGAGATACATGAAAGTCAATTTTTGAAGTTCTGTTTTAAGTACAGATAGCCCTCAACCTACAACCACAATTGAGCACAAAAGTTTTGTTGCTAAGTGAAACATTTGTTAAGTGAATTTTGCCCCATTTTACATCTTTTCGTGCCACAGTTGTTAAGTGAATCACTGAAATTGTTAAGTTAATAAAACTGTTGTTAAATGAATCTGGCTTCCCCATTGACTTTGCCTGTCAGAAGGTCCCAAAAGGGGATCGCATGACCCCAGGACACTGCAACCGTCATAAATATGAATCAGTTGCAAGGCGTCTAAACTTTGTTCATAGAATGCTGCAATGATCGTAAATGTGAAAACAGTCATAAGTCACTTTTTAAAGTGTAACTTTGAGCAGTCGCTAAATGAACTGTTGTAAGTCGAGGACAACCTGTTTTTACACTTATGGGGAAATGAGCCTTAAGAAAAGCATGGACTCTCAAAGATTAACTGATGTGGCAATGACAGCATATGAATTTGTAACTGACTGCAACTAGTTGTGGATTTCTGCTAACATGATAACACACTAAGTCAGAGTGACTTTCTGAAATCCCTCTGATCAAGTTGCCAAAATTCTGTGTATGAAACTTCCTGTTGTGAAAGTCTTAAAATGCAGTAGGCTTAGGATATGTATTTATGTTTGGGTTTCAAACTCAGACCATTACAGTAACCCATAATAAGTATGCAATTGTTTTTCTTACCAGAACTTTTTCACAATTGACAATATAGAAAATTAAGTGGTAGAATTTCAACTGTCCAATACTACATGAGTATAAACTACTTATAAGATTTTAAATCAGCTGTTATTTGTTTTGGCTGCTGGCAGAAACAACCATTTCTTTGGGATTTCCCCAACAGGAAGCAATAATACGCCTAAAGAGGCAGAGATTTCCTTACAAGGTGGATAGCATACAAAGAAGTTTAGATTCATTGCCAGCAGTCTACCAAGTTAACAGAGGAGTTGCTGACTCATAGGAGGGAGGACTTTTAATCATTACCGTCTACGCTTAATGTGAGCATTGTTTAGCTGTGCTGGTATAATCTTTGGAGGTTGTCTGAGTTGTTTTCCAAAGGAAGTTAGTAGATAGATAATATAAAACTTGGGGATATTTCAGTGAATACATTGGATCGTAGGGATGAGTGAGCAAAGCTTGAATCATGCACTGTTAACAAATTGACCATTTTTAGTAAGGGTAAAGTTTGGGTAGTAATGTCTCTGAGCAATCTTGAATGACTTTGACTATTTTAATCAGTTTCCTGAAGGGTAACTTTTAGAAGACGCATTGGTGATTGTCCCAGTAGATTATTTACTTCAGGAGACAGATAGATTATTATTATTATTTTCGTTCTTTTGGGCTTTTCCCTAGTTCGGAGTACCATCTACTATGATCTCCTTGTGACTTTTTTCTGATTGGATGATTATGAAATGCCTCAAGGTTCCATCGTGGGTTTTCTTGCCTTTTAGCACCAACATGAATCCATAGAAGATGCTGTTTGCAAATGTGGCTGAAATGCCATCAGCATGAAAATATTACATAGTTTGATGTATATTTTTCATTATCTACCGTAATCACAGAGAGGGAATGGAACTGCTTAGTAAATTCTTGAAGCAGTTTGGAAATGGATGAGTGGACACAAATTGAAGATTAATCCTTACCACATAGAAATATGGGTTGAACACATGCCTTAATCAGCAGTGTGGTAGTGGGAAATATGAGTGTCTTTCACTAGCATAGTTAAAGAATAAACCAGTTTATGTAGAGGAACAGTCACTAGCTCACTTATATAAGTTCTGGCTATATCAAAACCAGGTATTCAAAATGTATTGTGTTGACAGGACATCGGTTTTACTAGCTGTCAGATTGTTTCCAGTAATTTAAAGTGGTGTTCTTACTCTTTAGAACTTTGAAAAATATAAAGAATTTCTCTATACAGGTAGATTTCTCTAGTGCCTAAGTTTTGCTTCCTCATTTGCTATCAGACTTCATCAGTCTGGTACACAAAGAGTTTCTCTAGACTTCATGCATTAGGGCATCCGTACTAAACTTTATATGGATTTCTTGTTCCAGTCTGCATTTTTGAAGTGTTATAAATATAGAATTATTTGAAGGTTTTTAAAAATAGTGTGGCCTCCATCAACTTGTACCAATTTCAGGAATGGCTGATAAATTCACTGTCTAAAAGCAAGAAGGATTCAGTTTGAGAAGACTTGATTATTCTAAGACAGTTGCTGAATTACTCCAAGTCACGGTTTGCTGGTAGCCCTCCTATGTCTAGAGTAGATAATTTTGTCATGTAGCTTTCTGCTTATCCTATGTTTACTATTACTCCCAAACATAATTCAATTTGGACCAGGAACCTTTTCACATTTTTGACCTTGCTAACATTTGTCATATAAACTCCATTTTCACCTTTCTTTCCTCGTCTGCATCTTTTGCATGATTATGTCATTCATGCAGCATCACTGTGGCTTGCACTGAGCACTTATGCTGAAAAAATTAGTTTGATATGTACTTCCTAATTATCGGGGAAATGGCTTTTAACGTGCATGTGCCACCTCAAAGAACATTTGTCTACAATTATTTACAGATTATATTCAGTGGGCACTGGTGCACATAACAGGACCTATCTGATGATGTCAGTAATTGGCCGGAAGTATAAGGACAAAGGTGATCTGATACTATCCTGCTCCTAAATAGTTTATAGCTTTATATGTCATAACCAAAACTTTGAACTTGGCTCAGTAGCTAATTGGTAACAAGAACTGCCTCCAGGGTTACCAGCACATGAACTGTAGTTAGGAAAGACTGTGTGTTTTGTTATACCATCTGAAAGTTGCAGTAGGAGCTCCTAATCACACCAGTGGCTTGGGTTTCCAAGCGCAATGAGGAATCAAGAACTACACCCAAACTCCTCCATTGCCCCATTTACAATGAAATCAGAGTGAAAATATTCAAGGGCTTGGACAATTGAACTCTCTCCTTGCAGATCTGTTTCTAACAATTAGCAATCAGGTTGCTATTCTTGCTCTGCTGTCATTTAAACATAGAAATAAATGTTTCAAGTTCTTAATTGTAGTTCTGGCTTTAGGGTCATGATGGAAGTAAAGACCAGTATTTCTTGTAAGTTAGTTATGCAGTTCTGTGGTTATCTTTATGATTATTTTTAATTGTATTTTTTTGTTTTTGTAGGGTTTTATCACATGGTTTCACTCTTATGTATTGATTGTTAGTGACACAGAGTTAGTTATTTAAGATGGGTAACCACCTAAATTTTCTAAATCTTTATTTTTAAAAATTCAAAATTTGTGACACATAGCTCCAAGGTCCTTAATGATCACCTCAGTGATTCCATGAGGTTATTAAATAGCACTGAAGGCAGAACATTGCCTTGTGGCACCCCTCAACATACCTTCCAAGGTATGGAAACAAGGCTTAAGATAGAAAGTCACCAGGCAGCAGAGAAATGAACACAATAACAGCAATCCCTTCTACTTCCTAGACACCAGCTTCACAGAATCTCATATCTGGTGATCTGCAGAACAGCACCTCAGAAAGCCACGACTGTCTCCTGAATAACAAAAGCAATTCTCCTACCACTAGACTGAAGTTGGTGCCACAGGTGAAATCAGAATACAGTAGAATTACAGAAGTTAAGCAACCATGGGGTAAAGCAGAGAGTATATTTTTCATGGCATCAGGCTACATAATCTGGACTCAAGGGTCTATTGGATACCATATATAGTATATTAAAAACTCTGTCCAATATTTGGTATGAATACAAGCAATTTATCCACATATTTGTTGCATATGTTTTCTGAGGCCCAACACTGTTTTTTTCTAGGACAAGCAACAATAAACAAGAGCCTATAGGCCTTCACAATTTAAGGATTAATATTACATTATAGTTTAGGCCATGTTCTTTTTTATGTGCAGTTGATAAAAAGGCTGCCAAATTACTTCAACATAGATTTTATTATTTTATTCTAGACATTTTAACTAGATACTCTTTGAGTAGCTATAATTGTATTGGTCTTTGACTGTAATAATAAATATTTGAAATAAACAACAGCCCTTGCATGACAACTACAGAATTATTCATCTGTGAAATTTATACTTACTTAGTAATCCTCAATGGTTGAGAGTGCACTGAAATGTAGATTACCTATTCACAGTTAAATATCTTAAATTCTATGTCATACTGGCCTCTTATTTTCTAATGAAATATGTGGACCCTCTGTAGTTAGAAGGCCTGATTTTTCTATCCTGGCATTGCTTTACTAATATTTTGCTGTATTGTCTTAAAAAGCAGTTATGTTTTTTATGTACCAGTCCTAACTTTCCTTGTTTGTAATTTAAATATTAGATTTTTGGTTTTTTGCACAATTTTTCTTTCCATGGGAAGGGAGGGAGGGAAGGGAGGGAGAAATTCCATTTCAGTTTCTTGACATAGTGAACATATTACATAGTCACATTCTTTTAAATTTATGAGGAGAATATTTGTACGTCAGTCATTTTCTAATGGACCCTTACTCTTATCAAGTCTCAGAGAAATGTATCTCAGAGTCTGTGATGAAACAGCATTCAGGCCTTAGCAAGCAAGCAGGATGATAATGGCTAATACTGCTTTTGAGGAATATATGCTCTTTGTGCATGAATCATTCTAGATTGGTCTCTTCAGATACAACCTTTACAATCTCACATTATCTCAGTTGCAGGATCTTTCAGTGGCATCAGTTTACAAGCTCAGCTTTGAAGTTATAAACTTGTCAAGTAATGAAAAAACTAGTGATATTTGTATGTACTTCTGTTATCACTTTGGAGAGATTGATATTCATTAAAAAGTTAGGATGTTGTCACATTCCAAGCTCATGTTCACAGAATTCCGCCTAAATATTTTGTCTTCTAGGCAACAGAGAATTTGCTGTAGATGATCTTTTGGAATTCAAATCACATCAATGGTTTGGGGCGTCTGTGAGATCTAAAGAAAATAAAATTTTGGTAAGTCTTCATTTTAAGGCTTGTCACATACCACTACCGTGACTACATAACATGGTAGACAGAAAATACAAGCAATAAAAACATTTTTGGAACATGAATATATGTTTTAAAGGCTAAAACATATGATAAAATAAAAATGGATCTAGCAGCAAAAAACCCCACAGCCCATTACATAAAAAAGAACAACAACAAAATAAACCAGTGTCTAATCTAAAAGTACTGCAATCATAACATGCTTTAAGGGACTAAATAAATATTCAGTTTCTGTACCAAAATGAATAACTTTACAATATCCAAATATAAATTCTGAAAAGGATATGAAAAGTTCTTTCTTCCAGGTCACTTCTTTGATTGAAGCATAGATGGCATTAACATCCAGTAGATAAATATAGCTTTGTCAATTAATCAGGGCCAAAATCAATTAGAGTTATAAGTTTAAAAGCAGCATTTTAAATTGGGTCCAGGGAAGGATTGGCAGTCAGTGGAGATAGAAAAACTCTGGCATTAGTTCACTGAAACTGTAGCAATCATATTTAGGACTTTGAAAACAGAAAATGAAATTTCTAACTCAGTGTTTCTCAACTTCAGCAGTTTTAAGAATTGTGGACTTTAATTCCCAGAATTTTCCAGTCAGTGTGCATAAAGGGTTGCCTTGGTTTGTATTGAAATCTTAGTTCTGTCAACTGTAACTCAATTATGTGGGCTCAAGAGCAAGTGATACCTAATGGAGATTCTCTCAGCTTCATTGCACATTAGCATAAAATTGATATACAAACTCTTCCCCCTGAATTTTCTTGGCTCATTCTAACACATGCATGAAGCCACTACTTAACTGAATTGTAAAATACAGCACATTGACTCCTCCCACTTTACAGTTTAGCAATATCAGCAAACTCATAGTAGGGCTCATTGCAAATTTAATGTACTTTGGGGGAGGGGGTGGAATCTTCAGCCCAGTTGTTTTGAAAGGCACATAATGTGTCTTATTTGAAAAGTGCATCCAGTAGGTAAACAGTATTCAGTTGAATAGACTTATCATCAGTGCATTGGTGTTTTTCTTTGTTTTCCATAGCTGTTTGTTGCTCATAACCATTCTGTTCCCTTGATTTTTCCCATGGCCATTGCCCTTTTTAAAGAGCTTTCTAAATACTTCATCTGTAGGCATGTGCTCCTTTATATCACTGGAGAACTGAACAGAAAGCCCAGAGAGAACCTGTGGGAACTTGTTACCTTCATGATGGGTCTAAAGCTGTTGAATATGCTCCTTGCAGGTCAAGTATGTAGAGACTGTCTTGTTACAATTACAGCACAAATTTTGTTTTCTATGTATTGTCATATTTCATGCATTGTTGGAAGGAATGTTAAACACCCGTATTTCCCGTATTGTTCCTTCATCTCTCTACAGTCATTTGGCTGGATCCTTAATAGAAAACAATTGAAAGAGGGCAAATCTATCTTTTTAGCACTTTTCTTGAGTTGGATTTCATAGAAAACACTATGAAGATTTGAATCTGGAAATGAATGGAAGAGGGTAATCGGAGTATGATGACTTGGATTTGCTTGTTCTGCTTCCCCCTCCCCCGCCACAATCTTTATGATTTCACAAGCCTGTATTAAACCATAATGATTCCAGAATAATAAAAACACAGATTGTGACATCATAATGGCACTGAAGATGGCACTTAATTTCGTTGTATGAGATGCAATGACAATAAAGTAAAATAAAGTAAAAAGTAATGGGAGCTTTATCCTTTCGTACATGCTCCTGAATTGGCCCCTTTTCCCAATTGAGTGGGAATAAACTAATCTGTTAGGAAATTTGGGGAAAATTATGCAGCAAATCCAAATTATGTATGAACTGGAGCATGTGTGACCCATTCCAACTAGGATTCAAAAGAATTCAGGGAATCATTTTGGAGTTGGCTGAACATCTCTTCCAGCCAACCATCTATTTAAAGTGCAATACGAAAAGAAAGGCCAAGATCAAAAGAACATACAAATGAAAAGGTTATTAGCATTTCTTTTCTGAAGCTCTGTAGTCAGAGGATTAACCATGTCATAAAAAGCTTCTTGGACTCTCTCCTAGCCTTCAAGGGATCTGCAGAGGAATGCCTTTTCCTGTTTTAATGCAAATTGCATTTCATTGCTTTGTCTGGCCATAACTGCGTTGTAAATATAAAAGAGCAACATGTCATTCTAGAGCATGCTTAGCTTTCACATTTATATTTTGAAACAGGCAATATTTTAAGCCAATGTTGTTTGTAATAATTCAGAACAAACCTTCTCTCATTAGTTCAGTATGTCAAAGATCATACCTGCACAATGTAGGATTGGCAAAGTCCTATGAAGTCCTGTCAACTGATGTCAGAAGAATAGCGGTTAACAATTTTGCTTTCAGTACCTGAGTTCAACCTCGGAAATGTGGCTATCAAGCAGAGCAGAATATAAGATTGGCTGTGCTTCTCCTAGCAGGTTGCCAACTGTGTAATTTTGTCCAAGCTGTAGGAAGTGCAAGGTTACTTGTCACTGAAATGCATTCTCAAAAGCAGCTGGTGAGGTGATCACCTTGTAACTGGCATGCATCACTTAAAATAAAAACAAGGACAAATAGGCTGAAAAATAGGGCAATAACCATATTGAATTCTACGGTATAGTGTAATATCAGGTTTTCAATTTCAGTTATATAGAACAGTGATGGCTAACCTTTTTGCCATCGCGTGCCAGGAGCGGGGGAGGGTCACACACGCACATGCCCATGAGCATGCGTGCGCAACCCCTCCCCCCTCCCGCTCCTGGCACATGATGGCTTGGTAGGCCTGTTTTTCTTTATTACCTGGTTCCAGATCCTCTCTGTTTATCTGAGAAGGGCGAAAACAGCCTTTCTCACTCCCTCGGAGGCCCTCCAAAGGCCTGAAATGGCCCATTTCCCAACTCCCGGTGGGACAGGAAGTGACATTTTTTGCTGTCCCCAGCCTCCAGAGCCTCTCTAGGAGTCTCTGGAGGAAATAGGGCCTTTCAGGCCTCCAAGGGAGTGGGGAAGCCTGTTTTTGCCCTCCCCAGATGCATGGAGAGGATCTGGAGCCAGGTAAGAAAGAAAAATGGGCCTTCCCCACCCCACCCCCAGGCCCTTCAGAGGCAGGAAACAGCCTGTTTCCTTACTTCTGGGGGGCCCAGAAGGCCTGAAAATGAGCTGGCCGGCGCTCGCATGTGCCCCAAAGCTGAGCCGGCGTGCCCACTAATATGGCTCCGTGTGCCTATGGCACACATGCCACAGGTTCGCCATCATGGATATAGAATGTAAAGGATGTATATTTGTGTTTTTAATTTTATAGTTATAATGTACATTGAAGATAGCATTTAATTTCATTATACCATGTGCAGTGACACTAAAGTAAACTAAAACTAAACTAAAACTAAACTAAAAATGTAAGTGAGGAATTGCAGGACTGAATACTGCCGCTCATTACCTTTTCCCCCCTAAGAAGCATTTGGGAATTAAAAAATAGCGAGGATGTAAGAATGAATGAATTATGGACTACTCACAATGATGTGGGGAAATGGAATGGAAAAACAAAGAAGTTTCTAAGAAGGTAGAGTAAGAAGACCTTAGCAACTTTTAAATATGAAGCTATCCAGAATAGCCACAGCCTCCAAGGATATTTCCTATAAGAACTGAATTTTCCTACAATAAATTACAGCATAGTGTTATTTTGAAATAAATGAGATAAGAATTAGCACTGTCCCTCTGTTCATCTCCTCTTCTGAAGATTTTGAGACTCCATATGGGATTCAGATTGCAGAACAACTATTACTTTTTCCATATTTCCCCCCTTCAAGCTGTCTTTCCCAGATGTAAGAACTTTTTTGCCTTATCCTTGCCCTCAAAGCAGCTCTCGTAGACTCCTCAGTTTGCACACCACCTTTCCTTATGTTGCGTAGAAATTTTGTATTACACAACTTTACAATCATTTCTATTGTTTTTTATTGCCATAGGAAGCACTGATGCTGAAGGACAGGGCTTTTGTCAAGGTGGATTCAGCATTGATTTTACTCAGGTATGGAAGTTATTTCTGCATATTTCCTTCTATCTCAGAACTCCACAGTAGAGGGCAAAGTATCTGTAAAACCCAACTCTGGGCAGGGAAATCAACCAAAGTAACTTTATAAGTAGCATGTTATTGTTTCATTCCTGTAGCCTTTTTGTACCTGTATTGATATAGCATGCATATGTAAAAGGTAGGGCTTTAAGGGCACAGCCATGCCCCATCTGGCCGTTTTTGATGAAATTGTCCTAGCTGAAATTATTTACTTTATCCAAAATTGCATGGGAGGAAATCTACAAAGAAAATAAATAGCTAACAAAAAAAAGAAATATGTTAATCCTTTACTGGGTCTTGTTTCTTTACACTTAGATGAGAACTTGGTTTAAAAAATTCTCTTTGATTTCATATTTTAAGCTTCAAGTGTTTTAATTCTGAAATTTTAACGTAAAATGCTGGGATACATAGAGGTATGTACATGCATATGCATATACACGGAGGCAATGTACATATGTCCCTCTATGTACACACATTTGTCATTATATAGTAACAGAAAATGTGTCCATCATGGACAGAAGCAGTGAGCAGCAGAGTAGGATGTCATTTCTGTAATCTCAGCTTGCCTTGTCCAAGGCAAAGGACTGCACTTGATAATTAGCACAGAAAATTTATTTCCTCCCTTGTAGTAAATGCATTAATTGAGGGATTGGGACTGTTAAGCGAACAACTGACTTGGATGAGATGTATTTCCTACAAATTTAGAATTTTATAAATGAGCCTTAATGTTACCTTGGCTCAAGTTCACTTCTTTCTTTCTTTCTTTCTTTCTTTCTTTCTTTCTTTCTTTCTTTCTTTCTTTCTTTCTTTCTTTCTTTCTTTCTTTCTTTCTTTTTTCATATAAACATTCCATCTTCAATTCAACAGTGTGTTATCTGGGTACAAATATCTCTGTGCAATAACCATCAAAATTTACAACAGTATTCATTACATTGATAATGATTCACTGATCTTACAGTAGGATATTTATGTAGTTATTTACCAAGCACATCTAAATTGTATTAAAATAACTAAAATATCCTTACCATTCTCAAGGCCTGTCACAACTTTTGAGCACCCCTAAAGTTTGGAAATTGAACGTTGAAAAATTTGATAGGCCCTATACGCAAGGCTTTTTCAAGTCATTACTTATTTATCACAGCATCCAAATAAAAATGCAATGTCAAACCAGAAATTAAATTTAGCAAAAATGTAGCCTGATAAAATAAACCAGTATCAGAAACCAATGCTATCTTGGTTTCTTTCTTTAAACTTTTAACATCCTCAAGGATAGGCATCCATAGAGGCTGGCTGCTTTTATCAAAACAATGAAAGCAATGTTACCATGAGCTCTATTCCTTTCAAATGTTTGTGTGCAACATCATGACACATGTACGAAAGAAGCCGTCTTTACATCCTAACACTGTTTTTTCTCTCTGAAATAATAGAAAATACTTGTAGCTTGGGTTTTAGATTTTGGTAGTGGTTTGCTGTCCAAGTTTGTTTCAATTTAGTTTCTGAATGTTTCGTTACCAGACTAGGTAACATCATCAGCAGGTTTTTCTTATCCTATTTTCCAGTGTGCTGCGTCTACACTCCATAGCTGGGATCAATCCTCCTTTCTGACAACAACTGAGAGAACTTTTAATTATTCCTACGTCACTCTGTGCTCTAGTCCCACCCCTTTCTCCCTTTACCTCCTCAGTCTTTCTCTCAGTTGCTGACAGACTGGGTGGATTTCTCTGTGCTCTAGGTTAGTGCGTTAGGCCTTTGTTTATTTTTGATTAGTGGTTTTAACCCCTCTTAATTTCAGTTTAGTTAGTGGTTTCCCCGTTGGTCTTTTATATTTAACTGTCTGCTTACCTTGCTGTGTTGCTGATTCTGTGCCTGCTGGTCAGGTCGGGTCGTGCCTTGCGCTTGCAGCGCCACAGCAGCCGGCCTCTGTCCCTGCGGGGCGGATCCGGCTCGGAACGTTCGCAGCCGGTGGAGGGGGGGCCGGGCGGTTCGCCGTCGTAGCCTCCACCTCACCCCCCTTCGTTTGGGAGGCTTCCCAGCGAAGAAACAGCTGTGAGGGGGCATTTTCGCCTGCATCCGTCTTCGCCTTTGCTAGCGGCTTGTAACCGGCTCGCCAATCATTCCGGCCTCCGTCCCGACAGGGAGCTGCGGGCGGGGCCGCGGAGAAGCGCCGATCTCCAGAGCGCTCGGGAAAAACCGGTGAGGAGCGCCTCTGTGAGCAGGGGGGGGTGGTGGCTGGGATCGCCGCCGCCGCCGCTCCGTAGTCATAGCCTGCGGCCTGGCCACTCGTGGCAGGCGCAGCTGGAGTATTTGCGGCTAGGCGCGGCCGCCATTTTGGGGGGCGTGGCTACCGCCCTTGCTGCCCTTAACCCGTCGCTGGCCTTGCTGGTCTGGGGCCTGTTCGCCTTGGCTGTTAGGTGCTCCTGGCCTTTACCCAGTGGTCAGAGCATCGAAGATTATAGGCCCCAATCCTGGGGGAGGCGGCTGTCTCACTCCACGGAGTATAGGTTAAGGCAGCTACACGCCTAGGTCTCCTGCACTGGGCTGGAAATTAAGCTTGCAAGCTGTTGCAGCCCAAAAGCAAGCACAGCTAAGCAAAGCAATTACAAGGCTGCACGGGGCTTAGTTGCAAAGCAAAGCACAACATAGCTAAACAACGCAAAGTAAAGCAAAGGAAACTTAGCTTGCTGATCAAAGCATAGCAAAGCAAAGTAAAGCATAGTAAAGCAAGCAAGCAGAGCAGAAAAAAAAAAAACCACAGCACAGCTCAACACAGCTCAGCACAGCAGAGCAACTCTAAACAAAGCAAAGCAAAGCAAAGCAAAGCAAAGCAAAGCAAAGCAAAGCAAAGCAAAGCAAAGCAAGCAAAGCAAAGCAAAGCAAAGCAAAGCAAAGCAAAGCAAAGCAACACTAAGCAAGGCATAGCAACGCTAAGCAAGGCAAGGCGACGCTAAGCAGGACAAACAAAAGCATAGCACAGCAAGCGAGGTAAAGCAAGCTAAGCTTAGCAAGGCATTTTCAATCTGAACCTGACCAACGAGCAGGCTAAACTGCGGTTATCTACAATAAATAAATAAATAAATATATATATACAACAATATATCAGTTGTTTGACAACCGATTTACCTCGCATACATGGCTGATTCTTCCCTATCATCTGACCTTGAGCAGGAGGTCAGCCCTGCTCGTTCATCGCGATCAGATAGGAAGAAAGGGGGGAAGAGGTCGGCTAGCTCCAGCCATCAATCACGCCTCCCGAAGAAGTCAGGGGGTGAGGACAAGGACGCCCTTCGGCGGCATAAGGCGTTTGAGAAACAATATGAGAAGGCCAGATTGACCGCAGCCTTGCTGGTCCGTCCAGAGCCAGGCAGAGCTCAAGCCTTGTCCCCCGGTTTCGAAGCAGGGACATCTGGCCAGGTGTCCCCCGCGCCTTTGGCCATGAGTAAGAGGGTGTCTCAGTCTATGCCTGATGTCTCAACTGCAGGGGTGGACCCCTTGAGGCCGCCCGCTAAACGAGCTCCGTCGGCTACCTTTACGCCCACAGCGGCAGGCCTGCGCCCAGTGGATCCAGTTTCCGTGAGTCCACAAGTCGATTTCCAGACCATGCTGTCCTCAGCCCTAGCCACTATCATGGCGGCCGGAGCCCATCAACCGGTCCAGCCTCAGGCAGCGGTCGGGCGGTTGGAGTCCTCCTCCGCCTCTAGGGCGCGTAGATCACGGTCCCCGCTTCAGCAGGTGTCAGATTCTTCAGATGGGTCGGTGGAGGAGGAGGGAACGTATCCCGAAGATCTCGAATTTTCCGAGGATGAGGGTCTGCTGCCCGATGCTCCTGCCTTCTCGGGCCTGTTTCGCCCATCCTTGTTTAAATCTCTCCTCCATAAGGCTCGTTTAACGACGAATCTGGGATCGGTGGGGGCACAACTCCCTCCGTCTCAGCCTGAGGTTGGCCCACACGACGCATTGTTCAAACAGGCCAAACGAGAAAAAGATTTTGTGCCTTGCCCCCAGTTGTTCACCGATGTGCTCCAAGCTCCGTGGGCTCAACCCGGGTCTCTGACCGCGCCCAGCAATCTGGACAAGAAATTATACTGCTCCGCCCCTGAGTTGGAAGCTCTGCTCGACCTGCCGTCAGTGGATGCCCCGGTGGCGAACCTCACCTCTCATTCGATGGTCTCGACTGATCCGCTGGACGCTCTGAAAGCGGAGGATAGGAGGATGGAGCTGGCTTTGCGTAAGTCGCATCAGGGGGTGGCCTGGGCGGTCAGGACCGCTACGGCTACGTCATTCTTCAATCGAGCTTCACTGATCTGGCTGCGTCAGCTACAGGAGCGTCTGCCCCCGGAGGAGACCCGTTTGCATCAAGATGTAAACAAGATTATTGCTGCCACCGAGTACTCTGCCGATGCTTCCCTCAACTCGGTTAAGTTCGTCTCTAGAGCCTTGGCTTCTTCTGTGACGGCACGCCGACTGTTCTGGCTTCGCCCCTGGAAGGCGGACATCAAAACCAAGTGGAAGCTGGCGTCGGCGCCTTATAAGGGGTCCTCTCTGTTCGGGCCTGCATTGGATCCTCTCCTTGTGGAGGATAAGGACAAGCGGAAGGTTCTCCCATCAACCTTCCGTAGGCAGGACAGACGATTTCACCCGTATTCACAACGCCAGTCCTTTCGGAGCTACTCCGGGCCAGGGGGATCCACGGCCTATCGTCCTTCATTCCACACGGCCGACCGCCCTTCAGACAGACAACGCTTCCGTGACAGGGGCAGATCACAGGTCCCTTCAAAGCGTCCATTTCGTGGGGCAGGCTCCAGGCCCTATCGGAGGGGCAAATGACTCGCCGCCGGAAGGCCCGGTGGGGGGTCGCCTCCGGGACTTCCACAGACAATGGGCGTTGTCGACCTCGGACGTTTGGATTCGCCGTACGGTCTCCGAGGGCCTTCGTATAGAGTTCATCTCCCGACCTCCAAACCGTTTTGTCAAGTGCCCCGTTCCACGTTCCGCACGAGAAGTTCGTCTCATGGCAGCGGAGATCGCTCATCTGTTAGAAATCAAAGCCATAGAGCAGGTTCCGTTCGACCAACAAGGGGCCGGCTTTTACTCCATCCTGTTCCTGGTGCCGAAAAGCTCCGGAGGAGTCAGGGGCATCCTCAATTTAAAGCAGTTGAATTTGGCGGTCCTGTATCGTCGCTTCAAAATGCACTCGCTGCGCTCCATCCTGGCTTCTGTGCGCCAGGGAGACTGGATGCAATCGGTGGACCTTCGGGAGGCATACCTCCACGTTCCGGTGCACCCGTCACATCGGCGCTACCTGCGGTTCGAATTTGCTGGGACTCACTACCAGTATTGTGCCATGCCGTTTGGACTCTCCTCTGCTCCCAGGGTCTTCACCAAGCTGGTGGCAGCGCTGGCAGCCTCGCTTCATTCTATGCCAGTAAGGATGCTCTGCTACCTAGACGATGTTTTGATCCTGTCGTCCTCCCGGGAGCGAGCAGTTCGGGACAGGGAGCTGGTGCTCCACGCATTCCGTGCGCACGGCTTCACGGTGAACATGGAAAAGAGCCACCTCGTTCCATCGACATCCATCTTACACCTTGGGTCCGTGATAGATTCGGTGAGAGGCCAGGTGTTCCTGTCCCCGGAAAGGATACAGAGTGTCTCGGCGTTGGTGGACAAAGTCTTGTCCCTGAGGTCAGTGCCCTTAGCGACCCTGTCACAACTTCTGGGGAAGCTAGTGTCCTGTATACACATCGTACCGTGGGCACGCAGACAATCCCGGCAGTTGCAGTGGCTACTCCTGCCGTTCCAGCGGAAAGGCTGCGCAACCTCGTCGAAGAAAGTGTTTTTGCCTCCACAAGTCAGGCTGTCTCTTCGCTGGTGGAAGTCTCCAGCCATTCTTCGGGGCAGCCATTTCCTGGATCTGGACCGAGTGGTGATCACCACGGACGCCAGCTTGCACGGCTGGGGGGGCCACATGGCGAACAAGGTGGCCCAAGGCAGGTGGTCCCGGTTAGAGCGTCACCACAACATCAACCTCCTCGAGCTTCGGGCGATCCGGCTGGCTCTACTTCACTTCGAACCGGAGGTCCAGGGCCGCCATGTGTTGGTCCTCACGGACAACACGTCCGCGAAGGCGCATGTGAACAAGGAAGGGGGAACGAGGTCTCGCGCCCTGATGTTCGAATCAGAGGGCCTGTTCAACTGGGCGGAGCGCCATCTCCTGTCGATCCGAGCGGACCATATCTCCGGAGCGGCAAACGTTCAGGCAGACTGGCTAAGCAGAGAGCTGATCGATCCGGCGGAATGGCAGCTTCACCCGCGGCTGTTTCGGGAATTGACCCTCAGGTTCGGGACTCCCGTGATCGACCTATTCGCCAACCCCTCCAATGCTCAGCTTCCTCGCTTCATGTCCCGTTATCCCAGCCCGGCGGTGGAAGGCGTGGACGCACTCAGGTGTCGTTGGCCGGAGGGGCTGCTGTATGCCTTTCCACCAGTCGTACTGATCCAACAGGTGGTGCGGAAGTTAGTGGCGGAACGAGCGGAAATGGTGCTGATAGCTCCCCATTGGCCACGCCGGCCCTGGTTCGCAGATCTCGTCGAGTTCTCCGTCAGCGAGCCGTGGGTCATCCCGCCTCATCGGATTGCGCTGTGCCAAGGGGCCATTTTCCATCCAGAGCCGCAGTGGCTTCAGTTGGCCGCGTGGCGTTTGAGCGGGTCATATTGAAGAAGGGTAGGTTGTCCGATGATGTGATCGGTACAATGCAAGCAGCTCGTCGTCCTTCCACCACCAGAATTTACGAGGCGACATGGAGGGCGTTCTGTCGCTGGGCGGCGAGTCAGCATGTGGACCCAACTTCTGCGGTCATCCAAGATGTTTTGGACTTCCTACAGGCCGGATTGGCGAAAGGTTTGGGCCCGGCCACCTTGAGGCGTCAAGTTGCGGCCTTGTCCACGGTCATCTCTTGCCCGCCGTACCGGTCCTTGTCTCATCACCCGTGGGTTCGTGATTTCCTGCATGGAGCTTCTAACATTCGTCCCCCTACAGTTCATCGATACCCTTCCTGGGACCTGCCGCTGGTTTTGCAAGCTCTGACGGCCCCCCCGTTCGAACCCCTGAGTTCTGTTTCATTGAAGTTTCTCTCCTTCAAAGTAGCGTTTCTGCTGGCGATCACATCGGCTCGCCGTGTTTCGGAGTTGGCCGCATTGTCAGTCCGGAAGGACTTGTGTATCTTCCACGCCAATACGGTTGTTCTGCGGCTTGATCCAGCATTTACTCCTAAAGTTAACTCCTGGTTTCATCGTTCTCAAGAAATAGTGCTTCCTGATTTTTGCCCTAACCCGAGGCATCAACGTGAGGTCCAGTGGCATACGCTTGACGTTCGTAGGGCCTTGAGGCGTTACATCCGTCGGACAGCTTCGTTTCGGAGATCGGAAGCGCTGCTAGTTTCCTTCCATCCGGCGTCCTTGGGTCAGAAGATCTCGTCGGCGACGGTGGGCCGGTGGATTAAGGCCTGCATTTCCTTGGCGTACCAGCAGCAGGCCTGTCCCGTTCCTGCTAGGATTTTGGCTCATTCGACGCGAAGTGCGGCGGCTTCAGCGGCTTGGGCGACGCAGGCATCTGTATTGGACATCTGTCGGGCGGCCACTTGGACATCTCTGTCGCCTTTCATCCGGCATTATAGAATCGATGCTTACGCTTCTGCGGAGGCATCCTTTAGCCGGAGGGTTTTGCAGAGTGTGGTTGAGGCTCCCTTGAGGGGCAGTCAGCCTCCCGCCCCTGGGGTTTAGGCTTGGGTATGTCCCAGCTATGGAGTGTAGACGCAGCACACTGGAAAACGGACGTTGTCTTACCTGAACGTCCATTTTCTGGGTGCTGCGGATACACTCCATTCCCACCCGTTGTTGGCTTCCTGCCTTGTTGTTTGTTGAGTTGTTAATGGTTAAAAAAAATGAGTTGTATCCTATTTTGTGCTGCACCTTCGTTCAAGACTGAGGAGGTAAAGGGAGAAAGGGGTGGGACTAGAGCACAGAGTGACGTAGGAATAATTAAAAGTTCTCTCAGTTGTTGTCAGAAAGGAGGATTGATCCCAGCTATGGAGTGTATCCGCAGCACCCAGAAAATGGACGTTCAGGTAAGACAACGTCCGTTCTCCATAGCATATAAATGTCTTATGTACCAGTTTGGTCAGTTGGTCGTGTGATTAGTTGTTCTTTTGGAGCGATATTTAAATTCTGAGCAGCTGATTGGATCTCTTGTTGATTGGTCTTTCGAATGGTCTGTTTTTCTCTCTCTGCCTGCTTTCATCATCCTACATGCCACAGCTGCGACTAGTTGTTGTAAGCTGATGCTTCCAATCTTTTCCAGCTCCTAATATTTCCTGGAAGAAGATAGAAAAGAGAAGATACTCATTTCTGGGCTTCAGTTAACTCATGTTCACACCCCTAAATTATTTGTTAGCTTTGCAGCTAATGCATACTATTAGTGTCTTAACCATTCTATATGGTGGGTGAGAATTATTATCTTTTTTTTTCCAATAAGAAGATTGAGAGGGAAAAATACATTTGCCTAGCAGTGTCTATTCAATCAATGGGTAGCAATGAGATTTAAATGAGATGTGTTATGCAACATTTCCTAGAGATTTTTTTTTAGCAATCACAGAACAATACAGAAATGTAAAACAGGGAAGTTGAAATACCATGAATGCACTTACCAATATGGTGGGAAATAATAAAAAAAAAATACTAGTATTAGATTGGCCAGGATTCTCTGTGAGGAGAATTATATGAAGTTCGTGACGTGTCTGAAAAAGCAAAAAATAAAAAATAAAAAATCATAGATCAGACACAGTGGAGCAATCTTCAGTCACTGAATGTTGTAACAGGTTCAGCTCTGTCTGAGTGTTTGTTTTTAGATATTACAATAAAGAAACTTCTTTTTCTCTCTCTCTTTCCTGTCTAGAAAGACAGAGTTTTACTTGGAGGACCTGGGAGCTTTTATTGGCAAGGTAAAACAAGGGATTTGATGAATAAAATGACGGTTACTTAATTTGTTTACTCTTGGCCTGATGTAAAATAAAAATGTTTTTTTTTTTATTCCACAAATATTTTGAGTTAGAAGTAGCTGAAATAGACATGTTATGTGGGAATGCTTAGTCATTTTCCTATTGACCATTCTTAGCTGTTTTTCTCCTATGAGGTGCCTGATCCTTATAAGGCTATAAGCAGCTGTAGGAAGGGAAAATGCATTAACTTTACTGGATTCCCTGTTGTAAAGCAGAAATTTCTTTTTAGAGCACCTGAATATTACAGAAATCCCAATATAAAATAACATTTCCTGGTGACAGGCAGAGGCCTAAGCATAGAATATGTAAACAGTGATTATATTGTTTACACATTCCTGAAATAGCTCAATTTTTAAATAGTAATGACCATTTACATTTAATAAAATTACATATTTATATATGTAATTTAATAAAATTATATAAATTATATTTATATATGTAATTTAATCAAATTACACTATCTGGGCTACCAGACTTCAGATAGTTATCAGAAGGCAGCAAATTCTTTACTTCTGTTAAATTGTCATCTGGGGGTTTTTTTGCAATCCAGAGATATTTTTTTTTGCCATAGTTAACTATTAAACTAAGATATTGCTCTGCTCAAAATTTGAAAAGGACTTTTCTCAGCAGGAGAAGTTGTAGAGATTCAGTTATGCACATCTGCATGTTAGGCTTTAATGCCTCATGCTTCTGATAATTTAGGATCCCGGATACAAAAACAGAAATGAATATGCTTTGGCTTTATAATGCTGCAAGATTGCTGTTTTTCTACCACAGAATATTGTTGTGGAGATTAACTGAGTGGGGTTTTCCAGCTAATTGCTATCAATTGTGGGTTTAGCCAGACACTCCAGCCTAGGAATTAGATGTAAGTACATTTGCTGAATTTTGAGCCACTCAGCAAGGTGCTTAGATAATGGATACAGGTCACTCTGTTAAATCTATAGTTGTCTCCCTTTATTTTTTTGTCGATAAATTTAAATTTAACACAAAAATAGTTCGTTGCAGATGAAACTGCCTGCGAAGGTTCCTGGATTGGGGCTGAAAGGTGGAAGCGGAAGCAGTATGCTCCATCCCATATTTGGGTAGACCAGGTTGTCCTGATAGATCTGTCTCACTGGAAAAAAAAAACACTTCTGCTAAGGACTTATAGATCATATCTTAATTGTCACATAGGATCGTGCTATCTTTATACCTTTTATCAGGCCAAAGATATGCTTGGTTTAATTCTTTACACCTCTTTATTGCAATGAACCCAAAAAACGTTATTTTATTTCTGGACTCAGTTTGGCTTTCCTATTCACAGTTACCTAGTAATAGCAATAGCATTTAGACTTATATACTGCTTCACAGGGCTTTACAGCCTTCTCTAAGTGGATTACAAAGTCAGCAGATTGTCCCCAACAATAGGACTAGTTTCCAAGCTGGCATTATAGAATTGCATTTTATGACGAGACAAATACCTGCTCAGAACGGTATTATTTCAAGGTATTCCTTTTCGCTTTTCTCCAGGCCAGCTAATCTCTGATCAAGTGGCTGAGATTGTGTCAAAATACAGCCCTAAAGTCTACACAACCAAATACGATCACCAGTTAGCAACGCGGTCAGCTAGTGCTACTTTCGACGACAGTTATTTGGGTGGGTACTTGACTCTGAAACGGGAAATGTTATAAATTTGTATTAAAACCAATCTTGGCATTCTTCGTCCTAATACTCACTGGGATGAAGCTTCCCAATTAGATCAGTGAAAATATGTTTGTTTTTGATGTTTCCGAAAGAAAAACTGTCCTATATATAGCCAAATGTGTGTGTGTGTGTGTGTGTGTGTGAGAGAGAGAGAGAGAGAGAGAGAGAGAGAGAGACTGGCACATATTTACTGGAGAGTTTTCAGTTTCCCTCTTCAAGTAATTATTTTTAAATAATTAAAAATCTATACTTAAGCTGTATTGGATAGTGAATTCTAATTCTGCAGTTGTGTACAGGTATGTCCTTGACTTAGAACAGTTCATTTAGTGACCGTTCCAAGTTACAATGGCACTGAAAAATGTGACTTACGACCATTTTTCACAGTTACGACCTTTGCAGTTTCCCTATGGTCATGCGATCAAAATTCAGACACTTGGCAGCTGATTCATATTTATGACGGTCGCCGTGTCCCATGGTCATGTGGTCCCCTTTTGTGTCCTTCTGATAAACAAAGTCAATAGTGAAGCCAGATTTACTTAATAACTGTGTTACTAAGTTAACAACTGCAGTGGTTCATTTAATAACTGAGGCAAGGAAGGTTGTAAAATGGGGCAAATGTCTCTTTACAAATGTCTCACTGAACAACAGAAATTTCAGGCTCAGTTATGGTTGTAAGTCGAGGATTACCTATATTCATTTTTTTCCAATTTTGAAAGAGAAATAGCACCCCCTATTAGTCAACAGTGAGAATGATTTCGGCAGCTCCATGAGCAGGTTTATTTTAAAATTGATGTCTAAAAATGT
Organism: Masticophis lateralis; assembly: GCA_030761175.1. NCBI lineage: Eukaryota > Metazoa > Chordata > Lepidosauria > Squamata > Colubridae > Masticophis > Masticophis lateralis. The sequence goes on along the minus strand of JAUDYJ010000001.1, from coordinate 193,159,623 downwards.
TTTTGGGTGCATCTCAAAATAGAGTATCTCCATAAATTATTGAATTATTAATATCAATTCTTGAGTTTTCATTTTCTCATTTTCATGCTTGACAGGTTATTCAGTTGCTGTAGGGGATTTCAATGGTGATGGCATAGAAGGTATGTCTTGTTCATATTTGCATAAACTGTCCAGAAACTAATGAATTTTGAATACAAGGAGAAAAAATTGAAGAAGTGTTAAGAAATAAATAATCCAGATGACCTGTTGAAATCTGTATTAACTTTTGCATGTCTGCGTCTATTTATTTCAGCTACTGTACTTTTTCTTGGGGCTGTAAAAAATAAAGATCAGAGAAAATTCTTTCTACTTTCATTGCAGATGTAGTAAGAGGAAAATAGAAGATTGTTGTTGACTGTTAGTGTCATTTCAGTATATTCTGCCTCTAAGAAGTATCCTCAGTGATGACAAAATGTAACCTCACAATGTAATCCCTTTCTCTGTGTTTTCATTACAACCCATGCAAGTACCTGAGGAACAGAATTTGTGTTGCAATGAAAACATGTTTTATCATTCCTGTCCCTCCTTTCTCCATGGATGAACATAATCTTGATGCACATAATTTTAAGAGCCATGGTTGTTCAGTGGTTAGAATGTAGTATTGCAGGCTAACTCTGCCAACTGCATGAAATTTGATTCTAACTGGGTCAAAGATTGACTCAGCCTTCCATCCTTCCGAGGTCAGTAAAATAAGAATCCAGATTATTGAGGGTAATATGCTGACTCTGTAAACCACTCAGAGAGTGCAGTAAAGCACTGTGAAATGGTATGTAAGTCTAAATGCTATTCTATTGCTATTAAGGAAGCACAATTGGTACTTACCTTTGAAAGCTTCCCTGGAGCCCTGCAAGAGAATGATGCCAAAATAAGATAATTTCCCCCATGATGTAATAGCAATAGCACTTAGACTTATATACGACTTTATAGTGCTTTACAGCTCTCTTTAAGTGGTTTACAGAGTCAGCCTATTGCCCCCAACAATCTGGGTTCTCATTTTACCAACCACAGAAGGATGGAAGGCTGACTTAACCTTGAGCACTTCAGAATCGAATTCCTGGAGTGAGCAATGAGTTAGCCTGCAGTACTACATTCTAACCACTGCAGCACCATAGCTCTACAATTCTACAGTTCAACTTTCTTTGAGTAAAATGCAATCGAGTCACTCCAAAAAGGCAGTTGTATCCCTGAGTGAATTGGAGTGAATCAGATCTGTGGAAATATGCATCCGATCCTCCCATCTGTTCCTCCATCCTTGGAACGGGTATCATGGGTGAAGTGGACTCACAGTTTTCCCCCCGCTCTTTATACCTCTCTAAAAGTCTTCAAACTCCTCTTGCAGATTGGGAACTTTCCAAAAAAAGATTAGATACCAGGAGTGAAAAAGAAATAGTGTACCTATCCAAAAATGACCTATGCCACTGGCTCAAATCCTCTGGAAAAAAAAATCAAAAAGAAAAGGAGACAGCATTTTTAAAAGGAATTTCTGTGTAAGGAGAATTAGTTATACATTTTGTTCCCTCAGTCTTAACATGATTCTCCTTCTCTTATTACCATTACTTACTGCCAATATATCATATATTTTGTCTTTATTGTTTTGTATATCTTTGCCAAACTATAAGTACTTAAGGAATCTGTTTGTTCTAGTTAAAATAGTTCTGTTATACTGTAGCTAATGGATAGAGAGCCAGTTTGGTGTAATAGTTAAAATACCAGCCTAATAACCAGGACACTGTAAGTTCTAGCCCCATCATAGGCACAAAGCCAGCTGGGTGGTCTTGGGCCAGTCACTCTCTCTCAGCCCTACAAAGAGACAAACCACTTCTGAAACCTCTGCCAAGAAAACAGTAAGGATTTGGTCAGGCATTCTCTGAGTATCAGATACGATTGAACAGATGGGAAAAGCTAATGGATAAATTAATAAGATAAGCCTCTGTGAAAATAAAAATAGTATTGTGAACTAGATGGGAAAACTTTCTGAAGGGCATTGATTATATCTGCACAGGTGATGGAAAATTCCTTTTATGTTTTCAGATTTTGTGTCTGGTGTCCCAAGAGCAGCAAAAACTTTGGGCATGGTAAGGAATTTAAATAAGGCAGTTTTAAATAATTGATTTAATCTTTTTAGCAGCCATTCAAATATGCAATGGTACAGAACTTTATTTATATATATTGTGCAGGTATCCATTTACAATGGGGAAACCATGGCATCCATGTATAACTTCACTGGAGAACAGGTATGACTTGGTTTCTATAAGAAGAAAATATTTTATATTTATGTTTATCTTTTACCAGGATAGGAATGATTGTGTATTATATCGGTGATATAATACACAAATTTAGTGAGGAAAAAATAGGAAAGAAAAATATTTTAGACAGAAAATGTGGTCATAAACCAGCTGTAATAATCAAATTCAAACATCATGGCTTCTTGTATTACAATTCTGAGAGAAGATGCTTTTTTCTGGTGCTTTTGGCTAAGCTGATGGAAGATGTCTTCCCAGTTCAATGTTCCCTCTGATTCTAGCAAGTGAAATAACAGATGGAAGAAGAAGAATCAATTAGTAATTATCCTGAACAGGCCAATAGCAAGAGCACTGGAATTTTTTTAACCGCTTAAAGATTTAAAAGTATATGTCATCTGATGTAATCTGATCAGGGGTCCCCAATCTGTGGGCTGCAGCCCACTAGTGGGCCGTGAGGGGTTTGCAACTGGACCGCAGAAACGGCTGGTGAGCATGCACATGCACATCCTCACTTGCGCAAGTAGTGGGCGAGCTTATGCATGCTCCATTTAAGTTAGCAGCGGGCATGTGTGCACACTACACACATAAATGGAACTGCACACATGCTTTCTAGCTGCTCAACCGGAACCATCCCCTTTCCCCGTCCCCCCGCCGGTCGACAAAACTGGAAACTTTGTGGAACTCTGAATTAGATTGTTCTTCCTGCAAAAGAGAACCCATTGTCTTCTAAAACAGCCTGTTCCATGGTGGTAATTCCTTACATCTGAATTTTACCCTACAACTTAGCCAAAATCTGCAGATTTCCAATTTCAAGCCACTTGTTCTGATCCTCCTCATATATCTATATGGCAGTCGTTTGCTCTTTGAAGACAGCCAGCATGTCTCACAGTCTATTCTTCTCCAGGCTTTTGGGGGTTTTTAACTGTGGATTAGAGAGGGACACAATGGCTCAGTGGCTAAGACCTGAGCTTGTTGATTGAAAGGTCGGCAGTTCAGCGGTTCGAATCCTGAGTGCCTCATAATGGCGTAAGCTCTCATTACTTGTCCCAGTTTTTGCCAACCTAGCAGTTCAAAAGTACATAAAAAATGCAAGTAGAAAAATAGGGACACCTTTGGTGGGAAGGTGACAGCATTCTGTGTGCCTTTGGCGTTTAGTCATGCCAGCCACATGACCCCGGAGACATCTTCAGACAGTGCTAAGTCTTCAGCTTTGAAATGGAGATGAGCATCGCCCCCTAGAGTCGGGAACAACTAGCACATATGTGCGAGGGGAACTTTACCTTTACCTTTAACTGTGGATTATGATGTCCTGAGGAGTTGAAAACAAAGAATGCAGGAGGGAGAGAACAGGACATAAATTCAAAGGTGGATCTTTGTCAGTATTTACTCCTATTCCATCTAGTCAAAGTGGTAACAAAGCCAAGATTTTCTGCTATAAAGAGAATGACCCATCTAAATTAAATATGGAACAAGAAATAAGAATGGTGGTCTCAGAAATAAAACTCAGACTTTGGGAATTACAAGTTCATCCTTCCCATTAGAAATATGGCTTTAAATTTTATTTAACTTTTATTTGTAATTCCCAATGAAAATGTTTTATTTTTTAAAAAAGCTGCAGAGTTGTTTGTTTTCATTAAAAATTAATTATTGAAACAATACCCTATTTCTTATCCACTGTGGCCTCCATTAAATTGTTATCCAAAGGGAGGATAGAATCACAGCCATTCATTTATCGTTTTAGGAGGTCACAATCACACAGAGTTGAGAAACCCTGCTTGAAGGCATCCATGTTCAACTTCAGTCCTACTGGAGCAGACTTACCATTTATAAATGTTTCTTATTCCTCTTAAAATTGAAATTCTAAGGGTAGTTAAATGGGTGGAGAATATCCAATGATGTGCTTTCCTTCATATTACTATTAATAAAATAAAAAGGATAATCTGTATGCTTTTTATAACGAGGGAAACATTCTATTTTCTGTTCTGACAATAAAGTAACAAATGTACAGAAATAACAAGGAGAAAAAAGGTTACACTTCTAGCCTTTGACATATGCATGGCAAGAAAGCTTTTAGCAGGTGTAAAATACCTCTCTAACTCCTAGTTATTTCTGTTTAATGCAGCATTTCTTTTGTTCAACTTTGTTACCCAGATAGCTGCTTATTTTGGATATTCTGTAGCTGCCACGGATATCAATGGAGATCAGTAAGTTATGCTTTTGTTTCATACTTCTTGAAAAGGAAAAAAAAATCTGTTTCTGTAAAATCTTGCCTAAGGTAAAAATAAAATGTTTGAAAGAACAATAGAAATATGTTAACATGCATATTTAACTCTCTTCCCCTCCCCCTTTTGGGAGTTTCTTTGTTAAGATTGTTTGATATAGTTCTCCAAACATTTCACAAATAGCATATTTAATCACAGATAATCTTGTCCACAAATTAAGCCAACCCTCAAAATTTCAGCCAAAATACCATGAAAAAATGCATCACTTGCGAATAAGATGACACTTGAATTTTTAACTGCAGCAATAAGTGGAAAACTGGAAAGTGTTACATTGTCATTTGTATAATGATATAATTTTAAACCCATGATAATTAGATCCTAATTTTTCGGGTGTATTTTGGAACCCAACATTCTCTGCTTATTCACAAGTATATACAGTATGTTATCTTTTTGAATCCTCCCTGGTAGAGCTTCATATCCTGTGAGTGGAGAAGTTGTTCTTTTTGATTGTATTTTCAGCCTCAGTCTCCTCTCATCAGCCTTTACAGGTGGTTCTCATTTAGCAATTACCTCAATTGGTGACCGTTCATAGTTATGATGGTGATGAAAAAGAGTAACTTTGTAATCATTAATGACCTTATATTAATGACCTTTATAGGTTTGTAAAGCAAAGGATAACTGAAGAAAGACCATAAGCATAGTCACAGTTTCACTTAGCAACCGCTTGACAACCAAGTTGTTGATTCCAGTTGTGGTAGTTAAACGACACAACCTGTACTTCTAGCCAGCACTATTTCTTTCTCTAGTTCTCCTAGTCCTCAACTTCCTTTTCTTTCCCCACTCACTCTTGGCTGCTCCATTTTACGACTAAACAATATCTATGGAGATTTTTTTTTTGTCCTAATGAATTATACGTCCAATGCAATCCTAAGCATGTTAAGCCTCGGGCATAAGTGCCACTGATGGGACTGATTTTCTGGTCAGCCTGTTATGATTGTGACCTTGTCTGTTTTATCATTCTTTTGCCCACAAGAAATATGACCTGGGATTCAATTCCAATCATACACAACTCCTTGCCTTCTTGGGATCTCCATCCTCTCTTCCTTTCCCCAATCACTGTGTACTCTGTGAAGCATAATGGGCTACAGTGATGCATATAACAGAGACAATCTTTGTACTGAATGAACAACTTACTCTCCATCTCTCTCTGCCTCTGCTCTCAACTTTAGCTACACAGATTTGCTTGTAGGTGCCCCACTCTTTATGGATCATGGTTCAGATGGCAAGCTTCTGGAAGTGGGCCAGGTGTCTCTTTACTTTCAACAAGCCTCTGGAGGGTTTCAAAGTTCAGCGATGAAGTTGAATGGCTTTGAAATCTTTGCAAGATTCAGCAGTTCAATTGCCCCTTTGGGAGACCTTGATCAGGATGGCTTCAATGGTAATGCATTCAGTCATTATTGTTGTTGTTGTTACTATTGTGTTGATTAAACTTTTTTGCACTACAAGGATTTAAAACTTTTTAGTTATAACTTGATTAAACCCTATGGTTTGGTTCAAAATGGTTGTGTTTGGGTTTTTGTTTTGTTTTTGTTATTTTAATGTTTTGATAGGCCTTGCTCTAATCTAGAAAGCAACTGTTTGAGTTAATGCATCTTTTTAAAATATGAAGCTTTGAAAAAGTACTGCACAAATAAAGAATGATACACACATTTATTTTAACTGCAGAATGACCTGCACTTCTGTATCAAGTACTACCTTACATAAAATTATCTCTAATTAATAGGATTAGTGCTAAATTTTTTACACTCTGAATTTGAAAATATATCTTTAAACAAGGCAGTTCTCAATTTATAATGACAATTGGAACTAGAAATTCTGTTGCTAAGCAATGTGGTTGTAAAGCATGGCAACAGTGCTGAGTGACAGCAATTAATCCAGCAATTTGCAACTTTTCCTGCCAGCTTCCCCACTGATTTTCTGGAGAAGCCAGTAGGGAAGGTTGCAAAAGCAGTCATGTGATTATGGGGCAATGCAATTGATTGTAAGTCCAAATAAGATTGCCAAATTGCAATCACAGAATGGTAGAGATACTGGGACAGCTGGAACACAAAAGAGCAGTTGTAACCACCATTTTTTCAGTGCCATCATAACTTCAAACAGTCACTGAACAAATGAGCACCCCTTTACACTAGTAATTTGAAAATGTAAATCTACCTTTACACCACTAATTTGAAAATATATCTATCAGATTGAATTGACTGTAATCCATGTTTAAGAGGAAGTCCAGTGTTGATTTAAATGGGTTATGGCAGAACCCCTTGAAATGTATATACGTGGACTAAATTGGCTTAGTCCAACTTAATCAATGGCCCTTTATTCCATAACCCTGTGCTTGTTCATATTTAGAGATGCTAAAGATTTTTCACTTTGCTTGCAGACATAGCAGTTGCAGCACCTTATGGTGGAGAAAACAGGAAAGGACTGGTTTATATCTACAATGGAAGAGCCACAGGACTGAATGGAATGCCATCTCAGATCCTTGAAGGACAGTGGGCCTCTGAAGCAATGCCACCAAGTTTTGGATATGCCCTGAAAGGAGCTATTGATGTGGACAAAAATGGCTACCCAGGTGATGTTTCTATAGTGATAATGGCTTCTGTGCAGTGGATTGCAAATTTATTAGTATTTATGCGGTGTATCTTTCTCTCCTTTCTATTCCCAGCTCACCATCCACCCCCACCCCCATTTTCTCTAGAATGTGCTCTGCTGTGTAGAACAAAGCTGAGGAATATACAGACTCTATTTTGCATGCCATTGTAGCTAATGGACACAACTGAATATAATACAATGCAAGATTGTATGGATTAAAGTAGCATTTAACTCAGGGAAAGCCCTATTTTAATTCATTTAGTTTTAAAATATTAATAATCATGGTTATACATTTTCAACTGTAGACAGATATTCAATCAATAAATCTGCATATGTTTTTTCTACTTTCAGACTTGATTGTAGGAGCTTTTGGTGTTGACCGAGTTGCATTATACAGGTATGTTTTCAGAAGAATATTAGTAGACAAATCCAGTTCATGTCAGCAGCTCGAAAAGAGAAAAAATAGCTCTTATTAAATGGGAAGCATGCTTGAAACCAGGCCTTAGTCACAACCACTTGTCTCTGGAAAACTCACTAGAATGTGAGCATATTAATATCTTCTGACATGAAATTATTTAGCAATCTTTATTGAGAAACATGCTGTCTCTGATTTAGAAGCCATTGTGACTTGAGAATTTATCTGTCATGAACTTGATTCTTTCGCTTTAAAGCCATCCAAGTTGCTAGCTATTCCTGTATTTTATTGGAATGAATTCACTAATTCTGACCAGTTTTCTTCTGCTGGGAAGAAAACATTAAAAATACTAATTTCCCTGGAATCTCTCCCCTTTCAACTTCATTAGATTTAGATTTATTAGATTTATATACCGCCCTTTTCCAGAGGGACTCAGGGCAGTGTACAGCCATGATAAAAAGACAATAAACCCTACAACATTTAAAACCCATTTAAAACAACATTAAACAAATTTTGGCCTTCTTAGTTAAAACCCATAATTTAAAATACCCCGTCCAAATTTATAGTCAGCCAGGCCAACCTCTTGAAATAACATGGCCCGGTGAAAAGTACGGAGATTGGGAATCATATGATACAGAGGGCGGATGCCCCCACAGAGAAGGCTCTCCCCCTGGGGGTCGCTAGCCTACATTGTTTTGCGGATGGCACCCTGAGGAGTCCCTCTCTGTGGGAGTGTGTTGGTCAGTGGGAGGTTATTGGTGGCAGAAGGCAGTCCTGTAAGTATCCAGGCCCTAAGCCATGGAGCGCTTTAAAAATGGTAACCAACACCTTGAACCGCTCCCAGAAGACCATTAGCTGATTTTAAGTTCCTGTACAAGAAAATGTCTCTCCATTCTCTTTGTCTGTTCCATGCATAATTTTCTACAGCTTTTTGGATACCTAAACAAAAAAAAGCTCCCAATTTCATAGCAGAGTTGTCCAAGTCCATTGATTAGGTTGGTGGCTATTTCTGTTTAAAATTGTTGTCCAAAATATTTTCCCTCTTGCTATTTTCTACTTTCATCTTCAAATCCTTGCTTCACCTTTCATTATCTAGTAATTTATGCAGGTGTCCCTGACTACTTTTTCTTCGTTTCTTTTCAAAGGGCCCGGCCAGTTATTACTGTGAATGCTGGATTAGAAGTTACCCCAACAATTTTAAATCCAGAGAACAAAATCTGTGAAGAAAATGGTCAAAAGGTTTCTTGGTAAGTTCAATAGATTCCCCATTAAGTGTTTGCAATTAACATTGTAAGTCAAATTAAGGAACCAGAAACATCCGTTGCTGATGAAAGTGAATAATGAAAGTGTGAGTGTCTTTCCTTTCACTATGCTTCACAGGATTCAAATGGATTATTTTAATTACAGAAGGTTGCTTCCTTATATCTGATTCTGTGTTTCCATTCTTCGAAAGCGGTGAACTACGTTAGAATCCTTCTTCATGTTTATAACACTGTAAAAAGTTGTTCCAAATGGGAAAGGAATTAGATTCATTGTATAGGATGTAAAGCCCCATTTGAATCCTGGTGAATTCCATGAATCTGAAATCTAAGCTTTTTCTTGAATGATTAACAAAACTGAGGGCTAACTCAACCCAGAAAAGTGGTACTTTGTTGAATGGTGTAAATTTACCTATGTCTTTAACTAATCATTCCCAACCATTTTGATTAGACTTACAACTATGTGAAAAGTTTCTTGAGCGTCCTCTTTCTAGCTCAAATATATGGCCCATTTTAGACTCTTCAAAGTTGATTGAAATTAAGCATCTAAAGTTGCTCAGTACATGCAGAACAGATCAGTTAATATAGTAATAACATATATTTAATAATTGCAAATTGAAGAAGTGGTAAAGAATTATTTTAAAATTAATTTTAATGATTCTTAGGATCAAGAATCTTACACTAGAATTGGATCCTAGTCCCAATTCTAAAATTGTGATCTGAGAGCACATGAGTATATCCTTTCAATGTTCATAGATTTACATCTTGCACTTGGCCTGTCTATTCCCCAAAAAATATTTTTTTAAATTATTCTTTGATTCTCTCAATAGTTTTAAAGTAAAGTTCTGCTTAAAAGCTGACGGCAAAGGGAATCTCCCCACGGAACTCAGTAAGTTCTATAGATTTGTTTTATTAAACATGTAAAATAATAGTTTAACATACTGTACTTGTGTGTTCATACTATAAACTGACAAGCCTTTAAACTTTGGGAGCTGGTCCAAGCTCTACCAGTATTAAGACATAAATAAAGCCACCCAGTACTAACTAGAAGGTGGGTGACAGATTTTTTTAAAAATTTGATTTATATGCCGCCCTTCTCCGGAGACTCAGGGCGGCTTACAGTGTGTTAAGCAATAGCCTTCATACTTTTGTATATTTATACAAAGTCAGCTTATTGCCCCAACAAACTGGGTCCTCAATTTACCCACCTTAGAAAGGATGGAAGACTGAGATTTGTTCTGATTGCTGACCAGAAACAGATTTACTTTAGAAGCAGCTTGAGCTTTCTGGCAGGTAACATTCGTCTGGCCTCTGATATTGAAAGCTCAGGATTAATTATTTACCAGACCATGAACATAGGAATTGAGGGCACACAAAATAGCTCAGTGCTCTGGTCATCCACAATTGCTGCAAATATCTGCCAAGAGTGATTATATTTCTGTATAAGTTGTGAGTGCTCCAACATTGGAAGTTTTTAAGGAGAGATTGGACAATTATTAGTTAAATGGTATAGGATTTCCTGCCGGAGCAGGGGGTTGGACTAGAAGACCCCCAAGGTCCCTTCCAATTATGTTATTATCTTACAGCATGTTTTTGTTTGCTTACTCTGAGAGGCCTTTTCATCCAAGAAAGCTTGGGGGCTTTCTATGGGAGGGGTTGGGCACATGGGTAGGATCACAAACATGAAGGCAAACAAGTACTGCCTCACTTCTCCCTAAGTCAGATTTTACGAATCCAGCTAGGACATGTCACAAGGGCAGAATAAGTGAGGAAGGATCTGGAAGGTTAGGCAAGGTGCCCAGCATCAACAGCTGCCAACTCAAATAGCCTATTTGAGGTTGTCATAATGTTGCTTAACTGCTATACCTACTATCCCTCATTTTTAGCTGGAACTGCTATGGGTGGTGGAAATTGTGATTCAGCATCTTCCAAAGGGCTATATATAATAAACTGTAATGATTAAAAATAAGTAGCCTTTGTATAAATGAATGAAAAATCTGTTGGAGCCTTTAGGCTAATGAACCAGTCCAACATGGAGTCCAACTAGTCCAACATGGAGTCCTCATAATAATTTGAGATTTCTGCACTAGAGTGTACACCTCCTATTTCATTTTGAGAACAAAATGTCAAAGTAGAGATCTAAAAATGTCCTCTAAGATACCTAGTATAAAGGGCAAGAGCAATTGCCAACATATTTGCTTTCTGAAACCCCTGTAACTCATATTGTGAATGGTGTTGGATCTCCCTTGAATGCTTCTCAGCAATAGCCTTTCCAACTACTGAGAAAAACACCAATGGTTGCTGCAGAGAACACACAGATCTAAGGGCTGTATTACTAAAATGTTTTTGTGTTTGGTGATAGCTTTCCATGTGGAGCTCCTGTTGGACAAACTTAAACAAAAAGGTGCCATAAGGCGAGCTCTGTTTCTCCACAACAGACAACCGGTTCACTCAAAGAACATGACAGTCTCCAAAGGAGGTCGAAAGAGTTGTGAAGAACTTGATGCTTTTTTAAGGGTAAAAATATACACAACTGTACTTTGCCCTGATTCGCTTTTTCTTTTGTGTGGTATGGTTTATCTTAGCAGCTTCCAGTGTCAACGGTGAACTTTGATTTGTATATTAACTAGTTTTACCATAAATATTTTCTCCTTATATTTTTTAATGGAATAGCTATGTCCATGCAAAATATCCAAATGTGTCCAGCTGTAAATAAAATGGAACATGAACCATGTGGATGGTCATATTTCTTGATCCAGTGTTTGGAGTCAAACATTTTCTTTGGAATTGCCTTGATTCCGCACAGAGATGGAGACATTTTACCCATTGATCTCACTGGTGCTTTGACTCATTAATCTCTCTGGAACTTTGCAGACTTTTATAGCTGATGATTTTTCTCTTTACCCTTAGGCTAATGCAGTACTTATAGATGATTGCAAATATTTATGGCAGACCCTTGTAGAGAGCAATAGAAATGACTGGAGAAACTAGACAGAAACAACATCTGCAAAAACATGCTTTCAGCACAGGAAACAGATCCTGTGACGAGGAAATACAGATCCTCTAATTCATCAGGAGGGAGATAGGAGGAGGAAGAAAAATCAGTCAGGCTTACGATTCTATTACTAGATTTTATATCCATAAAGTAGAGTTCAGTCAGACTTCTGACATCTGTTTCCTGACTGGGTCTCTCTCAAAAGGCAGACAACATTTTATAGAAGTCATGATTTTTGTTTTATTTTAAAACATAATCCCCATTTTGTCCTTTCTAGGATGAATCTGAATTTCGAGATAAGCTTACTCCAATTACTATCTTTATGGAATATCAACTGGATTACAAAACTGCTTTGGATTCTACTGGTTTACAGCCCATACTCAACCAATTCACTCCTGCAAATATTAGCAGACAGGTATAAAGTTGGGAAGTGTAATGCACATTTTTTTTGCAACCAGCAAGTTTTTTAAATGTTAATTAATGTTTTTAAGAAAGATAAATATTTTAACAAATTCATTGCATTTATTCTTTGCATGTTGCTATTAGAGAAAGAAAGGATACTCACCTTCCCTCACTCCCATTTGGGTTAGCTTTTCTAACCAAATTGTACAGTTTTCTCTTTGAAAAGAAATAGTGGTTCTTTGATGTCATTCTCCCTTTTCTGAGTTGGAGAAGATGAGTTGGCCAAGGATGCAAGCACCAAGATGATATTTTGCTATTCATCCGTATTGTAAAATTAAGTCCCACAAGTAGAATAAAGTACGTTATACAAGTGGTATATACTACTTTATATAAGTAGTGTAAAGTTTTTATATTATCACTTGGCTTCGTGCCAAAGTAAGATGAAGGTGAGTTATATCAGACTTCCATGATCTGACAAAACAAAGAGTCAGGGATTTGGGGTTTAATTTTAATTTTTCTCAAATATAGGCTCATTCTTTTGGATTGTGGGGAAGATAATATCAGCCATCCAGATTTAAAAGTGACTGTATTTGGGATTAAATTTTAATTTTTCTCAAATTTAGGCTCATATTCTTTTGGATTGTGGAGAAGATAATATCTGCCGTCCAGATTTAAAAGTGACTGTTGACAGGTAAATTCTGGTTGATTTTTAATTCTAAAGGTATATAAATGTGATTAACAAAGGAGTAAGTAAACACAAATGTAAAGATGAGGGCATAAAAACTAAAATTGGCAAGGCAGGACCTAGTGATTCTGAAGCTAGAGAGAACTATTAGGTTTATATGTCTCGGCAGTTGAACATCAAGCAACCAGCCAAGTATCTATTAATTTGGAAGCATGGAAGGAAGAAACCCAGAGAACAGATTCTAAGGTCTCTGACTTCTCCACACTTGGGTAGTGGGCAATTAATTGCATTGAGAGACTGGTCTGCAGTATTTATTCTGATCTAGCTAAATCATGTCTGGGATACTTCTGCCAAGCTAGCTGAATGCTGTATTAATGCTGAAATGTTTGGAGTTCGGTGATTTTATGCTCATCTTGATTTGCCAACATTCACTCAATTCAACATATTATACCTTACTTTTTAAAGGAAGAAATGAAAGACTCTTTAGCCCATTTCACTTTTGTTGAAAGGTAGGAAGCATTTATTTAAATCTGATTGTTTTGTTTACACTGAGAAACACTGCTGATTGCCTTGCTCATTGCCTTGTTAACAAATAAGGCAGTATATCATTTTCAGAACAATTCATGAGGTTAAATCAAAGATTGCTTGTTAACTATAGCTTTGTGCTTTAGTTATCCTGGAAACTGTGATTAGAGAATTTGTGGTTTAAATTATGCTAAAAGAAATTAAATTAATTTAAACATATTTGTATATTAGTGTTTTTAAGACAGAGTTCAGTCCTCCAAATGTGCAACTGTTATAATGTTTTTAAACTACACCTGTTGGGATATACAAAAGATCAAATCACTTTCAGTTCAAGACTGAACTCCTGATGAGCAACAATATACATTGTCCCATTTTAAAGAAAAATCATTTTGCCAAAGGAGGGGAAATAACAGAGAGACATTCTATTGGAACCTTCTTTTTTCCACTCTATGTCATGTAGCTTTTAAAATGTCTATATAAAATGTAAGTTTACCACCACAAACAGAAATCTTGAATCTACAGGGACAAGATATAAAGAAGAGACAATATTTGGCATATGATAAGCACTTATAGAGTTAATCTCTATCTTCCTCCTGTCATTTCTCTAATTTACATTCATTTATCCCAGATTGTCTTAGTTTATAAAAGTAGTGAAAGAGGCAAAATGTGTTGGGACTCAAACATTAAATTGTGTGTGATATAAAAGTGGTTCCCATAACTTCATTAATTGCTCCTAAGCATAAAGATAAAGCCCAGGATAGTATTGTTTGCATGGGTAATACTTGGTAGAACAGCCATGAAGATCTTGGACAAGACATTCAGATTTTGTGAAGGTTCTACACCTAAAAAGATTAAAACAGTGCAAGTAATAGTAGTCCCTGTGAGACTGGATGGAAGTGAAGAATTTGGACCTGAAGAAGTGAGATAGAAAAAAAAATTGACTCCTTTGAACTTTGGCATTTTGAGAAGATTCCTGGGAATATTGTGGACAGCCAAGAAAACAAATAAATGGATCGTTGAACAAATCAATCCATAGTTCTCACTCAAGGCACACATGACCAATTATCCTACTTGAGATACATTGTGCAAAGACCTAGCTCCCTAAAGACAATTCTAAAGCTGCGAAAGGTGGAAAGAAAGAGAAGAGAACAACCCGAACAAGATGGATGGACTTAATTACCATGGTGATGGATGCACCACTGGAGGTCTTAAAAGTCTAGCTTAGGTACAGATCTTCATGGAGAAAATATGTTTTTCATTAAGAATTGAAACTGGACAATCAATCAGTCATGTCTAGGATCATAAACATTATGAAAATTTAGGATGACTCAAGGCATCAGAATTCAGGGGGTTCAGATTCCCTCTGCTATAGCAAAGAATAGTTGTACTTTTACTTCTTTTGAAGCTTTCAGAAAATCCTAATTGCCATAATGGTAATAGAAACAGAAAGAAAAAAAAAGAGAAAAACTTCTTTATCTTCTCTCATGGTACTGTTATCCAAAGTATGGGAATCTACTATATAGCTGCCTCTAATTTTTGCATTTGTACTTGATGACAGTCTCATCTGCTTCTGGGCTTCAGAATACTCCTGAAAGGAACTCTATGGAGGTAGAAACAGCAGTTTCCCAACCTTACATTGGACTACAGGTCTTACTTAACTGGAAAAATATTTTGATCAAGAAAGATCACTTTTGTTTTGTCTTGGTCTTTTGCAGTGATCAGAAGCAAATCTACATTGGAGATGACAATCCATTAACCCTAATTGTCAACACTCAGAACTTAGGCGAGGGAGCCTATGAAGCTGAACTCTTTGTAACCATCCCACCACAAGCAGACTTCATTGGTATAGTTCGCAACAATGAGGTAAGTCTTGTGGATCTATGTGAATGATCTTATTGCTACTCATTGGAGTTGTAGCTCAAAGCTTCAGTTTATGCTTTCAATGCAGAAAGTCTCGGTATCAGTTTCCAATCCAGCTATTCTTCTGTATCTTGTGTGAGAGCTGATAACAGATCAGTCCATCATTCAAATACAAATGGAAACCTTGGTTTCCTTCCTCAAAGAGAGGACCATGTAGCCTATTACATTGTTTGGGCAGAAGAAAGATACAACATCTTTTAATCTTGATTTCACTAAACATTGGTCTCACATTCGATATACCACAGTTCCTCGAATTGTTCTATAATGGTTTCTTAACAAAAACATATTTATTTCAGCTTTTCTGCCTTTGAAAAGCTACTACGGATTTAGTTTTGTTTAGTTTTACATTGTCAACCAAGGAAAATGTAATATATTGGAATTTCTGTGAGTTTTTCATATTAGAAGTCCACAAAAGAATATAATGTAGCCAAACCTAAATATATTGTGGGATGTTTAGGGAATGAAGAATCTGTTACTTCTGAATGTCTGTTAAATCCGAATTTATGATATGGTATATATTTATAAAATTTTGTATTAAATGCAAAATATAATTATGTAATTATAATTATGACTGAAGCTGTTTGAAAAAAATGTAAGCATAAGTGAATAATTTAGACTACAGAATTAATTCACTGTTTCAGGAGAAAATGCAGATGCACATTTTTTTACTGTTGCATCTGATGACCAGTAAATTAAGCCAATTAATTTATTATTTTATGTATCATGATTATTTTATGATAGCGTAGGGGACTAATGCCTCCTACAAAGGCAGCATTTAAGATCAAGCTGCTGCAATTACTTGCGAGTTCAATCCCAGGCAGGCTCAAGGTCGACTCAGCCTTCCATCCTTTATAAGGTGGGTAAATTGAGGACCCAGTTTGTTGGGGGCAATAAGCTGACTTTGTATAAATATAAATATACAAAAGTATGAAGGCTATTGCTTAACGCACTGTAAGCCGCCCTGAGTCTCCGGAGAAGGGCGGCATATAAATAAAAAATAAAATAAAATAAATGTATATCAGCATTTTATCTGCTATACCAAATGAACTATTGTACCTTGGCTATTTAATTTGGGGGGGGGGGAATTGCATTCATTGCAGGCTCTCGCAAGACTTTCATGTGCATTTAAGACTGAGAATCAAACTCGATTGGTTGTCTGTGATCTTGGAAATCCTATGAAAGCAGGAACAAAGGTAAGAATGAATTCAACTCCTTGTTTGCTGTATTTGGATAAGAGAAGGGGGAACCAATCCATAGAATAGAGCTTGCTAGAATGGGATAGAGCAGGAATGTCAAACTCCCAGCTCTCAGGCCGGATGCATCACATGCTGGCCACGGCCACACCCAGTTTAACGAAGAGGAAAAAAGTCCCAATACATCACGTGATGCAGTGAGTTTGACACCCCAGGGATAGAGAGACAACATCACACTTTGATTCAGACCTAGTATCCAAGCTTCAGTCTCTTCCTATGTTGCCTATTAAAACCTGTATATTTTCTCTTGTGTTAAAGCTCTCAGCTGGTCTTCATTTTAGTGTTCATCAACAATCTGAGATGGATACTTCTGTCAAGTTTGATCTACAGATCCGTAGGTAAAGAACACTTCTAACATGTAGTTTGTTATTACTAAATATGATTATTACAAATTATTATTATTTTTAATATGTTAAAATATGGATAGCCCTGTGGTAAGAGATTAAAATATAGGAGCATGGTATTTTAGCCTTAAATATATATGTATTTCCAATTTTATCTCATTAAGTTTCATTTCTAGCCTTTTGGGTCATTACTATCAGAATTAGAATATTTCAGAGTGTCCTTTTATTTGATAGTTTTGGTGGTCTTTGTATTTAAAGAATTGACTTTGTTTTAACACTGACTTTGTTCTAAACCTTTTTTTAAGATGGCTAGTGGTAGGAATTTTAGTGTATGTTTTTAATTTAGGGTTAATAGCCCATTATCAGCAGGGAGGGGAAAAAATGAAATGTGGAATGTTTGTGGGGATGGAAAGTAGAAGAGGGGAAATGAAAATGAGATAATGCTTGAAAATGGATCATTCATGATGAAGAAGATTGTAATGAAGGTTAGGAAAGAGTGAAATCAACATTAAGTCCTAATAATTACTATTGTTCACGAGCCATTTATCACTACCTAGACCAGGGGTCTGCAACCTTTAACACTCAAAGAGCCACTTGGACCCGTTTCCCACAGAAAACAGAACACTGGGAGCTGCAATGCCTGGGTGGGCGTGGCCAACTTGACTCCCCCTGGTCACATGATGCCCCCTAGCCACATCTGGTAGGCGTAGGCAACTCAACATCACTCCCACCCAGCCACAAAACATTTCGAACACATGTATTGGAGGGTAGAGTGGAGTCAGGGTGGAGTCAGCTGTCAAACTGAATAAAATCAACAATAATTGCACTATTGCAATATACTCATTGTGGGCAGCAGTTAGAATACAACAGCTAGGCCTGTGATGGCGAACCTATGGCACACATGCCACAGGTGGCACATGGAGCCGTATCAGTGGGCACACAAACTCAGTTCCGCCAGCTGATTTTCGGGCCTTCCGAGCCTACCAGAAGTTGGCAAACAAATCATTTCCAGCCTCCAGAGGGCTTCCGGGTGGCGGTGGGAGGAGAAGGCCATTTTTGCCCTCCCCACGCTCCTAGAAAGGCTCTGGAGCCTGGGGAGAGTGAAAATGGCCTTCTGGTCCCACCAAATGGCAAATGGGCCATTTCTGGCCTCCGGAGGGCCTCTGGGGGGGTGGGGAACCCCCAAGAAAGCCTGGGGAGGGCAAAAAACGGGCCTACCAGGCACACCATGCCATTGTGTGCCAAAAGCGGGGGGGAGCATGGGGGGCCGCATGCGCATACGTGAGGTGCATTGAATTATGGGTGTAGGCACACACGCGTGCGACACCCCCCCCCCCAATGCTCCCCCTGCTTTTGGCACGAGATGGCAAAAAGGGAAGCCATCACTGAGCTAGGCTGTTGATGGGACAAGTCTGTCATGGTGAAGTAACACCTACATTATGATTACCAATAACTTCCAAACCCAATTTGAAGTACAAGTAAACTGGAGGTTCATTTGACCCATTCTTTCCTTGCATTTCACAAGGTAACTAAAACTGTGTTTTTCTGTTTTGTTGTATGTTGCATAGACAACATATAACAGTTTAGAGATTCTAACTTTTATACAGTTCTACCCCAAACTAGGAAGATTTATAGATATTGTACAATAAATATACATTCTGAAACATCTAATTTTGGCAACATAGGTTTGGCCTGCAAGGGTAACATATTATTTTTAACCAGAAAGGTTTAATTTTCACATGCTTGCATGTGCTGTAAAAGTAATATAATGATTTGCTTGCAAGTAAATGTTGACTAGAGGAACAGGAGAGGAGGAGGTGAGTTTAGATAATGAATTACATTCTTATTTTAGATTTCTTCAAGACCTGTCTAAACACATTGGGATGTTTATACAAAAGGACTCCAATAACTAACCTTACAAATGCAACTATGAAAAGAAGAGTAATTTTGTCATCCTTAGTAGGCATCTAGGAACCTGGATTATTCAGACTATCTCCTCTGAGGAGAGTATTCCATTTATAAATGTCCTTTTTGATGTTCTGTGGAGCAGCAGGAGGGAACATTTATGCACATTTTTTTAAAAAAATGGGAAAAAAAAGAAAGGGACAGGAAATCATAACTCCTGAATAGTATTCAGTGCTACATATCTGGTATATGTAGCACCAAACTTCTGACTCTGATGGCATATCATAACTTGAATATTACCATGTAACTGCATTATTTTACAGCTCCAATTTGTTTAACAACCTAAGCCCAGTGAGCTCATATCAAGTGGACCTGGCCATTTCAGCTGCTGTAGAAATCAGAGGGTGAGTCCTGATCCCTTCACAACCTCTGTCTTGATTTGAGAGTTCTGCTCCATGTACCATGTCCATTCATCCCTGTTTGTTCCTCACCCAATTTAGGGTCTCTTCTCCTGATCATATTTTCCTTCCAATTCCCAACTGGCAACCAAAAGAAAATCCAGAAACAGAGGATGACATAGGGCCTTTAGTTCAACACATCTATGAGGTATGTTGGCGCTCAGAACAGTAAATAATAATCACAGATCTGAAGATGCAGAAAGCTTTTTTCCCACTTTTATCTCTTGTTGTACCAGTAAACTGTGGGTAATTTTCTGATTTCCAAAGGAAAAGCCAAGCACCTTCTTCAGGCACTCCTTTACTCCTGCTGTCTTTAACTTTTTGCTCTCTGGAAGTACTGGATTTCAACCCCAGCATGCCCCAAATGGCATGGCCAGTTCAATACATATATGGAATATTTCAGCCTTCTGTAACTATGTGTTTACCATTATCACGGTCATCTTTCTAATCTTCTCTATCCCAGGCCTATTTTGGTCCTATTAAGCTAAATGTAGCCCATACTTTGCCACATTCTATGGGTTGATCTGCATGATCAATCATGTATATGTGGCACTTAACATTTCTTCATGGGAAGGAATGTGTCTTTTCGTTTTCGATCCACACTCAGTCTACTAGGGTGCAACCTTCACTTATTGTTTTATACTATGAGTTGATTAATTAATTTATTTATTTGTCAAATTACTAAAGCCAGCCAACTCCATAGCAACACCATGATCGGTGCTAATTAATTTGCATTGGCACAAATAGAACAAACCAGTTCTCCTTCTGTATTTCATTTCATAAAATAAAATTTTGTCTATGTGGTTTCTCTGCTTTGTATCAAGAACATTCTGTCTCCTGTCACTGATTACTGTCCTGCCTAATTATTTTATCCCAAGCTTGTCAGCTTCCTTCTGAAAAATCCTCTCCCTCTGTTTTTTTTCCTTCATTTCCCCAATGGACCATCAAGCTATTTTTCTGTAACCATTTCTCCCTGTTACTTCTGCCCTATTCAGCCACCTGGTCATGATGTGATTAAATGGTTAGAAAAAGAGCCAAAAACAGGAAAAGAGATGGGCAGAATATGAAATTCTGGAGTATTTTTTAACAAGTTCATTGTTAAAAAAATTGTAAAAGACTAGACTTTTTTAAAAAAGTTCACTGATAAGAAAGTGAATCATATAAATGTTAAATATTTTTAACTAAATAAAATTGACAAGAGTTTCCCCACAAATTGTACACATGATAAAATATTGGTATTGCTTTTGCCAGTCCCACTGGTAGATGCATCAAACTGTCAAGTACATGAGGGAATCAACAGAGATGGGCTCACACAAAAGGTTTATCGATCAAAACCACATCTTCTGAAAGATTTTGTTTGGTGCCTGCTTTCATGGTATGGGTGGGAGGGTTCAAAAGCAAGCAAATCTGCCAGTCTGAACCATGCTAATTTTGCCTGGCAATCACCCTGGCAAATGAGGAGGAAAGGGTTCAAATCCCAAAAGGGTTTCTTAAGCTAGTTCAGTTTATAGTCAGTTTATGCACTTCTAAGCAGCATAGAAAAGTCTTGAGATTTGCTTATTGTTGACCGGCTTCAAGTAGTAAATGAAATATTTCATGGGGTTATATGCAGAGACCGATTGTTTTTTATTAACTGAGTCACAATCTGTGGAAGCCTGCTTTGGAAACTGACTGGTTCATTGGACATGGTTCCTATTAAACTGATTCATTTTCTACTTCTTCGTTAGCTCAGAAACAACGGTCCAAGTACCTTCAGCAAGCTGATGCTCAATCTTCAGTGGCCATATAAATACAACAATAATACCCTTTTATATATTATCAAATATGAAATTGAAGGACCCATGAACTGTACATCTGATATGGAGATTAACCCACTAAAAATTAAGGTAAAAGGAAAGCCTGTTTAGATTGTCTGAATACCAAGCTGTCCATCTGTCTGTGTGTTAAACTATAAGGATTATTGTCAATAATTGTACCAATAAAGCATGTTTGGCATCAACAGAGAAAAAAAAATAAACAATTTTAAGGAGATAACAGAGTCACCTGTACACTAAGCTAATTAAATAGAGTGATCACATTGGTATGACCTATGAAAATGGCTGGAAGAAGCAGCTTTAACCCATGGTTAAAAAGACTCTAGCAACTCGTTTCCATAAGGAAATCTGCAACCAGTTGGTTTCCATATTGTAAGGTTAATGCATGAAATATTACGTGACTTTATGGGTGTTCCCCAACATTCTCTATGTTGTTTATCATTTTGGAGTGTATAGCAATAGCACTTAGACTTATATACTGCTTTACAGTGCTTTACAGCTCTAAATGGTAGACAGAGTCAGTCTATTGCACCCAACAATCTGGGTCCTCATTTTACCCATTTTATCCACCTTGGAAGGATGGAAGGCTGAGTCAACCTTAACTGAGTCACTCTAACTACTGCGCCACCAATATGCATTGATTTCATTCATCCCAGTGTTTCTTCTGGCTTCCTCGTTGACATTGAGCCTTTGATGTTCTACGTGGGTAGGAAAACAAGGCATACAACATGTTCCAGTGGATCACACATTGTTATGTCCACAAATAAATGTGAATTAACAGCATTGGCAGTTTGTTCAGGAAATGTGCCAATAATCAAACCTGTCTTGATTATATAGGTATCAACTTCTCAGCAAGATGAAAGGAATGAAACACTTAGTGGAGAAGATATCCGCAATCATCAAATCCACCGGAGAGATCTAAGTGTTCCAGAGGAAGATGTACAAACTTTGGTAAAGTCTTTGTGCTAACTGCTTTGCAAACAGTCCCTTGTCAATATTTTAGAAGAAGGACCAGATGTTTAGGAGTATTCTATGAATCAATTTATTGCCCTAGTTAGTCAGAGTATGGGCTATGGATAAAAGTAAGACAAAAAATAAGGGCTACTTGCCGAGCAAGTTGATAGCACAGTTGCTCCTTCTTTAGTTTTCTCTCTTTTTCTCTGAGCTCTAGACTTTACTGATTGAACAACTTTTCTTTGTCGAGAGCCATAGGGAATCGTATCTGCCTCCTTGCTTACCTGTCTGCCTGCCTGTCTCTCTGTCTCTGACTCCATCTCTATCTCTATATAATGTTTAAATTATTTCAATCTTTTAAGACTCTAAGTGGAAATGAAATTGTCTGGATGTTTTTCAATTAATAATTCAAAATGTCAATACCAATGAAAGATTAATAAAATGTGATATGTTCAAAACAGTTCACATTTTCAACAGACATTTCCCTTTAGTTTAGAGGTCTCAGGTATGAATAGAGTAGAACAGAGTGTCTCTGAATAATTAAATTAAATCCAATGACTTAAGAATCTGATAAATTTTAGCTGGTAGAAATATAAATTAGAATCTGGGCCAAATAACAGCCAAATATACCAAGATATACTTGAGACTATATGCAGGTAGTATGCAACAGGCTCTAAACAGTAGAAAAACTGAAGTGGAAATATTTGATATTATAGTACAGGGTGAAATCCAATTTTTTCCCTACCTGTTCTGTGGGCATGGCTTGGTGGGCGTGGCAGGGGAATGATATTGCAAAATCTCCATTCCCACCCCTCTCCAGGGGAAGGATACTGCAAAATCTCCATTCCCTCCCCTCCTAGGGGAAGGATATTGCAAAGTATCCATTCCCACCCCATTCTGGGCCAGCCAGAGGTGGTATTTGCCGGTTCTCCGAACTACTCAAAATTTCCACTACCGGTTCTCCAGAACCAGTTACAACCTGTTGGATTTCACCCGTTATAGTATAATTAATCCAGTGGAAAACTAGCCTCTAAATTGTTAATCCTTGAATCAAGATTTAATTAGAGAAGTTCGGGAGCTGCACTTAGGAACAGTTGTTTATAAACTTTCTTAATGTGTGACTTCCGGTGGAAAAAGAGTGGCTTGAAGGAACTCCTTTTTCTGTTGTGTCCACCTCATCATTTTTCCTTATGGTATATTGTCCAGCAGGGGCAAGTTGAAGTATAGCCTGCATATGGAGAAGTTCTTATTGCAATACCCCAGCCACTGCAGTGTCAAAAAAGTTGAGCCTCAATTATCCTTAGTAGGGATGATTTAATGCTGCCTCCTCACGCTGCTTTGATGTGTGATATGCAAGCTGCTGCAACTGATTTGCCAGCTGAATAATTTTTTATCTAAAAATCATTTTTCTAGACATTCCTGGGAACACTAGAATTCTTAAAAGAATGTATTAAGGACTTCTTTACAGTTGCTTATTTCAAGGGTGATGGCACCATATTTTTAAAAGTGCTTCATTATAAAGGTGTGATGAAAGGAAGAGCAGTGAAAAGAGACACTTTTGTTCCCTTTTACTTAATTTTGCTTGAAATAATAGAAGCATAAGATCACATCATATGGATCTCAACTAAAAATGTAAAACATAATTTTTGGTATTACAATCCTGACTTATAAATCAGATAATACAGATGTGCAGAAGCCAGAAAAGCCTATTTAAAATTCTGATATTATCTTTCAATTATATCTCCATCTTTTTCCCCTCAGTAAATTTGTTAAGAAGGAAATGGCACACCAGCTGTACAATGTAATTTTATGGGTATTACCAGAGCATCCATTGGTCAAAAAAGTCATGATAGCAACCACACCCATGCAATTGAAATTCTGCCCCTTTTCTGCATGGAACTTTGTATGATTATATCACCAACTCTTGGGCTAGAAAATAATAATACATAAATTAAATCTAACAAGTAGCTGAGTAATGAAATAAAACCAACTGTTCTTTTCATCCTCCTCCTTTTTAAATGCCAGGGTTGTGGAAACGCAGATTGTTTAAAAATATTTTGCCAAGTTGGTCGCCTAGAGAGGGGAAAAACTGCAATTCTCTATTTGAAATCTCGCCTTTGGGCTCAGACTTTCATGACTGTAAGTATCTGGTATTACTCCTGCAGTTTCCTCCTGAGTACAGATAATAGCTGATTCTAATAAAACATTTCTCTGTAATTATTCCCATGACAGAAAGAAAACCAAAACCACTCCTATTCTCTCAAGTCATCAGCTTCTTTCAATGTCATCGAGTTCCCCTACAAGAATCTTTCTTTTCCTGAAGATGTCCAGAATTCTACAATAGTAAGCTGTTTGATAATCAGAAGTAGTTTTAACATTGTCATCAGTGTAATTAATATGAAATGAAATAGTAATCTGTTCAGCTTCTTCTGTTTTTGCTAGGCAATATGAACCAATTGCTAGTCAGATTTATACCATCTGATTACATGCTGCTTAAATGTTTATTAAATTTGAGCCTTTTAAAGAGCTTTGGGCATGATCTAAAGACTGCTGTCCAATTTGGACTGACTTATTGGGGTGGAGAGGAGCAGCTGTTTAAATGCGCAATAACACTTGCTTAAATTTCCTATTTATTAAAAAAAATCTATTTGTGACTAGGCAGTTTTATTTGATAGTGCAATTTAGAATGGTCTTCACTTGGCAAACACAGGCTGCATTTAATTTAGTTCCATAAAAGCCAAAAAAATTAAGCCAGAAAACATTGTGTTTTAAAGGCCTTCCATTTTGACCTATATAATATCATGCAAACTTCCTAAGATATCCATGTGCATTAGACTTTCAGCTGGATGAAGTATCTCAAGTAGAAGGCAAAGTAGGAGATACGTAGCCCCAAGACTGTCTCAGGGGTGAAATGCTGCCAGTTCGGACGATCCAGTAGCGACTGTGGCAGGTGGTTCGGAGAACCGGTAGCGATGGCGGCGCAAGGCTCCGCCCACCTGCCTGAGTGTTATTACTTCCTGCTTTTAAAAGGTGAAAAAAAGGCTCTGATGATTGTGCGCCAAAGCTGTGGTCATCAGAGCTTTTTTTTACCTTTTTAAAGCATTTTTTACAACCTATTCCCCCAAATAGGTTGTAAAAAAATGCTTTAAAAATGTAAAAAAAAAAAAAAGTTGGCCACGCCCACCCAGTCACATTACTCCCCACCACCATGACGCCCACAGAACTGGTAGTAACAAATTTTACATTTCACCATTGCTCTGTCTCCATCCCTTTGTTCAAGTTGTGTCTCCCTACCTTCTGAATTATAATTCCTTAGTCTTTCAAGCATATCCTTGTTGTCTTAAGGGCTAGAAACATGCACTTTTTATTTCTATAAAATGTTTTAGAAAGCTTGATTCTATAGATTCTGAGAACATCCATAGTCTTCAATCATAAGCCAATTAAATTTTCTTCTATGACCTTTATTGTGGAATATGTAGTTCAGCTTATCAGATGGTGGTGAAAATCATGTATCATGTTATGAAGTTCCTATTTATATCCCTGACCCAGTTTATCTGACCCATTTTTCAGTAAAATATGTTGGCATTTCTTTCCTTTTTTAGGTTACCACAAACATCTTGTGGGGTATTCAGCCAGCACCAATAACAGTACAAGTATGGGTAATCATACTAGCTGTTTTAGCAGGATTATTACTTTTGGGCCTTCTAGTTTTTATAATGCACAAGGTAAGTGAGTATTTAATGTTATCCTGTCCATTTTTCTTAAAAGTAAACAAAATTTTTGAAATAATCTCTGATTTTAATCCAGCGTGGAGACCTGAAAGTTCCGTAACTATGAACTGGAGGAGTACTGACTTTGTTAGATTAAAATAAATAGATGGGTTCTCCTTGCGATTGAGAAAGTTCACTTTTTGGAAAGCCCTCCCCCCAAAAGTTAATGGGTGCAGTTCAAGATGCTGTCTTATTACCTATAAAGACCTTCATAGCATAAAGCCTGGTTATTGAGAGGCAGCCTCTCTCTGATTTTTTGGCTCTTCCGGAAATATCAAGGACAGTTGTGGTATGTCAGGTCTATTCAATTACTATGAGCCTACGAAGCATACTTTCTCCATGCCTGCCCCTGCCCTGTGGAGTTCCGATAGGATCCTACCTCTCTACCTTTCCAAAAGGCCTGAAAGATCTGGCTTTTCCCCCAGGTTATGAGTTAAGATGTGACTGGAGCTCAGGAAAGATGAATATTCAGGTTTGAGGGATTTATATTTGGGGGCACCTGGAGTTATTTTGATGCTGATTGTATGGTTCTTCTGTTGTGTTTTTGTGAGACACTCAGGATTACTATATGCAAGATGGATAATCATATAAGACTTTTAAAATAAATAAATAACAATGGGACTCTTTTCCTTTCCATGGCTTGATAAGGGACAGAAATTTGGGAGGGGGGGGGGGCAGGCAAGATATAGTGCCAACAAGGAGAGTAAATCAGCAGCTCCGAAGTTGGAACATTTCAACTTGCAGGCAAGATTGACCTGTTCAAATATTGCCCATGGCCATTTACCACAGTTTTTCCTGGGAAGAAGAAGCAGCTGAAAATTAAATTGAAAAACTGTTGCTCTCTTGGCTGAGACTATTGCTTGAAATTTCTCTGTGGAAATGATAGAAATTGGCATGCATAAATTAATACAAATATGGATGTTCTGTGTGAGAGGATTATACTACTACAGTATATCAAATCTTTCCAATTTACCTGATACAATACCATTAATCAACATATTTAGGTTTATGTGGAAAGAAAAGTTTGCTAATAATTGCTATATCTGTGGTGGAATCATCAACTAAAGGAGAGGAAGGAGCAAAAAGGTGTCCCAGCACAGTGTTGCTTCATGGGAGGAAATGGCTGAGGCAAAACTATTAAAGCTTTTATCTATAGCTTCTCAAGAGAATGCAGTCAGTCTGGTAAGATTATTATAAATAGGTTTTCTATGTATCAACAACAAAGGTTCTTTATCAACAATAAAGAAACTGCTTTGGTCTATTCATGGAGTCATTCCGGTTGCTTGCACCTGACATTATCCCAGTTCCTGCTATATAATGTCTTCTCTACATTATAGGTGGGTTTCTTCAAACGTGTGCGGCCACCTCAGGAAGAACAAGAAAGAGAACAACTGCAACCTCATGAAAATGGAGAAGGGACTTCAGAAGCTTAAGCAGTATTTTAACTGCATCTTTTTACCAAAAGATTTAGAATGATTGCCAACTTCCTTTAGAAATATGAAATTTTGATTTTTGAGGACTGCATAGCAAATGCCTTTTTTGCTATTGGTGAAATTAACTGGGAACTGAAAGTGACACGTTTGTTTCCCTCATATTAATCACCTTCACATGTGTGACTAATACAGGTGCACTGACTAATGTATTTTAGTGCCACAATTTTGCTTACTGTGTCCAAAAGGCAAAGTGAAGAGGTAGGAGGGGTTGGTTTGTTTTTATTTTATTTTTTTATTGGTACAACTTGAGCTCCTCCATTACTTGCAAACTTGTAACAACTACATCTGTCTAGAGAACATGAACATAAACCGAAGACCTGCTCTTGAACTTCTTAACTGGACTTTCCCAAGGTACTCATCAGTTTCTGAAGAATTGTTTTCACCTTTTCTAAGTTGGGAGATACAAACAGCACGAAGCATTGAGTGAAATACTGACAGATCTACTTCAATTGACTATTTAGGGATAACTTCTGTATAGAAGAGGACCTCGGTGTCGCCGTGATGTGGTTCCCATTTAAGGATTTGCTCTCTGTTTTATGGAATCTTTCATCTGGAAAGATGTACTTTGGTTGTATGGAAGATCATAGATCTCATTTACCAGTTCCCATATCCAGTTTTATGTAGCATAATGAAATTGACTGATTCATGCAATCGTTTTCGGATACCCTTTTTAATTTTTCTGTGGTTTTTTTACATTAAAAAAGGAAATCAAAATCTGTGCCAAGTAGTCCAAATTCTAGGATATATCATTCCAAGATGTTCCTGAATAATTTAATTCTGTTTTGAAGTTTTAGGTTTACAGATAGTTTGGAATCATTCCTGGTTAAAAGAAGACCTTGAAAGACTTCAGGAAGTGTAAAACAATAAAACCCATTAGTGATTTCAGTAAGCAGAGCTTCCTCAGATATACATTGCAGTTTTCAACTCTACCTTTCACATAGAAATTTAAAAATCTCATTTAAGGTTATTAATAGTTTTAATAATAAATTTAAAGGAACATCATCCTCATCTCAGAAAGTAAAATCACAATTGATCCTGGTTCCTATGTTCATAGTTATTATAAAGGACTAAGTAAATTATAGATGGGCAATTTGAGATCCCCAGTTTACAACTAATCTTTGAGCCCCCTTTCCCAAGTCTTTTTGAGAAATGATTGCTGAATACTGAAAGTATTCTGGGATGGAAAGCCATAGAAACGCTAGTTTAAGCCCTCAAAAAGGGCTACGGTTAAAAAAGAAAAGTAATACCCCAACATTCTCTCAAGATCTATCCTGTTTACATGTGAGATAAGACCCCAGTGATCACCTGGCCTTCAGCTCCCCTCCCTCAAATGTTAAATGCAAACTTGACCAACAAAAGTTCTTATGTTCCCAAACTAAATACATTCCCATCTATAAACCTAACAATAAATGATGGGTTATTTATTGTTTTAGTGGTCAAGCAATAATGATGCTGAGGAACCATGTGGCTTTTAATGGAGCGCACCTAGCCTTTCCCCAATTTTATGCGGAGACTTTATATCCATTCCACAGTTTTTGCACTTGATTTGCTACATTCCAGCCAGCAAAATCAAGCAAGTGGCATCAAACAAAATTGCTTGAATTTCAAGGTACGATTGTAAAAAAGAACTCAGTAACTGAAAGCATGGGAATACTGGAGAGAGAAATGTTTGTTCTGAGTAAAGTTCAAGAAACTGATTGGGAGCCACCCAGAATTGATTATAAGAGGACAGCTATATAAATGCTATCAATAAATAAACATGCTGATGTTAGACAAGAAAACACCTCAACCCAGGCATCTAGCGTTGGCTACAATTGTACTAAAATGATAAACTATATACAGTGTACAATACATCATTCTTTGGTCCTGGCATCACAAAATTACACACAAGTACATAAGTAATTGAATTTGTGTCACATATTTTGTTCCTTATCTCCTCATCCACCCATTCCTTTCAAATACCCATGAGCTTTAAAGATCTCTCTTAAGAACACTGGAGTGAATGGAATTTCTTTTTGAGGTTTTCTGGGATCCTGGCAGGGATTTTCAGTACACAGGTAAGCATATATCTCAGTTGAGAAAGTTGATAAAAAATGCAAGGGCTTATATGAAGAGTTTGTTTATGGAGATCACAGAGGCCAAGTACATAAAACCACTCGAAAAATTCTTAAGGTTTCATTTTAGACATTTTGTCTTTTCTTGATTCTTTTTGGGGGAAATGTAAGGGTATGATTTAGTTGAGAAATAAAAGAATGTTTTACTTCTTTTATTACTATATTATACTATTACTATGATTTCTTCGGTTACTATAAAGACAAATGGGTCCCACATATAAGAGCTGTCAAAGCTTGTATGTTCAACCATTGATAAAAATTATAAAGCTTTCAATGTCTGAGAAATGTTATTACTAGTTTTCCTAAATACTTTTCTTCAGTTTTGCTGAACAGCAAAAGCTAAATAGGCTGAACTGCAGTGTTTGATATATGGTCCAGTTCACATGTACATGTATATTGATTTTTTATTATTATTATTATTATTGATTACTTTATTCTTGCTGACCAGCAGTGACATTTGTGTAGCAGTGAAAAACAGTAAGTCTGAAGTAATATGAGAAAAGACATCTTGTAAAAATGGAAGGTGTGTGTGTGTTGTGAAGTGGCTTGTATTATTGAACGAACACTTATCTGAATAAAGTTTTGAATGTAAGAAATGGCAAGCACATCAACCACCTTCCATTCATATTCTGTATATACAAAATTTTACCTAGTTGATCTCCTTCCCAAATAGTTTCACTTGCATAGATGACTGTTCAGATAAATATATTTTTAACTATGAATGACTGGGCTATTTTGACAGTGCTTGGTGGAGCATAAAGCTTTCTTATACATTATTCTGCCCAGATATATCAACGGCCAACCTGAAGGAGCAAAATTAGTCCAAGATGTTGTGTTCAGTACTTCTGAGTAAACAGAATCATCACACAGCTTTTTAGCCATAATTCCTGTATTATGTATCCTGATCTCTGCAACAGCTATTACTCTACAGAGTTATTGAAGGTGGAGGGAAAACAATGATGAAAACTCCATGACACTGGCATGGTTTATGCTCTGTTGTAATGTATAATGATGTAACATTAATGTTACATTAATAACATTCGTTATTAAACTAATTGCTGCTTCCATACTCTTCAACCTCTTGGAAAAATTCCTCATGTTCCACCAGTTCTCTCTGGAATATTTCCACCATTCTGGAGAACAACAATCAGTAGTGGGTTGCCCCCGGTTCGCATCTGTTCTATAGAACCGGTAGTAAAACCGGCGGGAGGCTCCGCCCACCGACCCCAACTTCATCAAAACGCTTCTGTGCATTTGCGAGCGCGCATATGTGGCCCCGCTGTGAACCGGTAGTAAAGGTAAGTAGAACCCACCCCTGACAACAATGTACAATGAAAAGTATGGCACTTTTCATACTTTCATAGAAAGTTGTGGCTGCTCTTATAAAGTCAGAGAGAGGAGGCCAAATACAAACTCCACTGGAGGGAATACCTGTTACAGCCTGGGACATCTGTATCTATGAGAAAGGCAGACTTTGCCCCTGAAGGCTTCTATCTCCTTTGCAAAATACTTTCTTGCACCTCTGCAGGCCACCATCATCCATGGGAAAAGCATTTTGCAAAGGGGACAGAAGCCTTCAGGAGCTTCTCAACCCCCTTAACTGAAATTCCTTGGTCAACAGTATCTGTAGAAGGTCGCATCTGCTGGAGCAAGTAGGGTGGATTCATCCTGTAGGAGCAAGATGGTTCCTCAGATAACCAGGTCCCATGGCATGAAGGGCTCTAAAGATGAAAATTAACACTTTAAATTTGATCTGGAAGCAAACTGGCAACCAATGTGGCTTGCATAGCAGCAGTGTTCCATGTGCCATCCTATGTTGTGGCCTGCCAGCGGATCTGGCAGCAGATTTGGACAGTGAGGAAGTTGGGGAGGAACATGGGCCAGTCCTGGAGTCTGGGGAAGGCTCTGATGAGTGCTCTGCATCGGAGGCAGAGATGGGGCCAGGGCCATCTGACTGTTGTCAGCTGCCTTCAGAGTTGGACATCAGTGGGGCAGAAGAAAAGCTGGATCCTCTTCCCAGTGTGCACATACGCAGAGCTGCCAGGAGAAGGGAACAGCTAAGGAACAAGGGTCAACTCAGGAGTAAAGCCACAGGTGGACGGTGAATGGCCCCTTCCATAGGGAATAAACGGGAGCGAAGGGGAGGGGAGCTTGCCGGAGTCAATTAGTTCATTTGGGCGAAGATCTGTTCCTGCATTTTGCCAAGTATGGTCTGTTACAATGCAGATTCTGAAAGATATTGGCCTGACCACTCTCCAATCCTGATAAAGGTCGGTAATTGTGAACTATCTTGAAAGACTGTGGAAGAGGAAAGACTTCGCTGGAGAGGAATTCACTGTAAATGAAATAAAAGGGGTTAATCAGGACGAGGACTCCGCTTCATGCTGCTGGGGAAGCCTAGGTCAGAACACCTTACGATCCTCTACTACCATCTGTACTGTTGTGTTCTGAACCAGCTTACAAATATTCTTTCAGGGTAGCCCCATGTAGAGGGCATATAGGAATCCAAACAAGATGACAAGCACAGGAGTGACTGAGCATAGGGTGCAACTGGCACACAACACAAAGTTACAAGAAGACTCTCCTAGCTATAACTGCCACCTGCACTTTGAGTATGAAGAGATTGAAAAACGATGGAATTATCATTTTTTTGACAATTTCTATAATATCCTGATTGATTTCCGCTAGTAATAGGTGGTAGAAATAACTCTCAAAATACTAACAAAAATAATCAGGAAAATGCTTGCTGTTTGATGGTGATTCAAATTTTAATATCCTCATCTTTCTATTCTGGGTATTTTTCTCCATTATAGTAGAAGAAATATCAACTTTTGCTACTTTGCAGAATAACAGGGTTGGAAGGGACCTTGAGGTCTTCTTGTCCAACTCTCTGCTCAAGCAGGAAACCCTACCATTTCAGACAAACGGTTGTCCAATCTCTTTGTAATCTATGTAGTCTTTTCCATAAAAAGATATATCTTGGGCCATTTAAAGGACCAACAAAGTTATTGTGGTATATGAAGATTTATATACCCGAATGGAAAATAATACTCAAGATTGGATAAAACTCTGAAGCTAGCAAGCTATAGTGAGTTTCCTGTCAGCAACATTTGATGTCCTTGTACACGTTCACATAATCTCCAAGAGAGCTATTTTATATCCAACAATAACAACACACAGTCATTTTTGCTAAATAATCTCAGTAGAATATCTTTTGTGCTTTCTTCGAAACAAAAATTAAATGCTTTCGATGGATAATAAAATATACCAAGCACTGGTTTTAAATTAATAGGAAATCTCTTTGGCAAACAAACGATCACTATTTTTTTTTTCACACATTGGCTTATGTGAAGGTAAGAGATTTATTTTTTTTAAAGTTGTGCTCTAATGCTTCCAGCAAAGCCACTTTGCAACAGCAGCAGCTGATGATGATGATTAGATTAGTAAAAGCCTGCTGGAGGTTGCTGGTGGGGGATCAGCCTGCTGTCCCATTAACCTAATGAATTATAAGAGAGTGTAAGTTCCTCACGGTGTGCACTTCAGACCATGATAAAAGCAATCTTCGTCAACCCTTTACTTTCTAGAACTACTGGCTTTCTACCAGAAAAAAATATGAACCATATGAAATATGATCATTACAGATATCCTGTCATTAAGATCATAATGTTGCAGATATTCAGAGAAAGCCCTATTTTTAACTATTGTGATGCACAAAATTTGCCTCAAAATGCTCCTAAGCTGAAGGACATTCCAATTGCAACGTGGGTCATATTGCATTTTGTGGAAGTGACCTAACCTTGGCTGTTATCATGGCATAATGGTTTCAGTCCAGCATGCCATATAAATGAAGTGTCCAATCAAAGGAATTCAGGAAGTTTACAAACAGTGCCCCCCAATCTTTTCGGCTCAGTGGACTGATGGAGACAGCAGCAGTGGCGGGGGAGAGGGGATGGTTTTGCACATGTGCACATGCTCACTCATCAGTTCCACAGCCCTGTTCTGAATGGGCTGCAGCCCAGACCGTGGACCAAGAGTTGGGGACTCCTGGAATAGAAAGCAATAGCTCTCTTCCCCATATAACTAGCTGGCCTATGAAGTGCACTGTCTATGATTCATGCTGGAGCAAATAGCCATCCAAACAATCTGATTTTTCCTAAGTTTGTCTAGTCCAGAACTGCTGACCTAGCCACATCTGATGGCAGCAGATTTCACAGCCTAACAATGCATTGTGTAAAATATTTTTCTTTTACTGCTTCTGAATTGCTTGCATTGGCTTTTAATAGATGAGTCAGAGTTCTAATATTAAGGGGGCAGGGCACATTCATTTTCTACATTTTCTGTATTATGTCTGATATACATCTACCATGTCTACTGTTTCTCCTTTTGCTCCAAGTTAAAAGCAACCATTCACCCAGCTTGAAGTGTTCCTTTGGGTTTTAATTCTTATTTTCTCTACTATCCAGGGCAATATGGAATTATTTGCAAACATAACCAATTCATTGCTCACTCTTTACTATAGCACTTTTACATATAAGTTTTGGGGACTTGTCTTTTTATTCCAGGGCTGCTGTATATATTCAGTAATCTTTGAAGAATGATTTTGCCTTTTTGGGGGGGAAAGTTTATGTACACAATGTTGTGCCCAAGAATACAATGTTGATTTTTTAAAAAAAAAAATTGGATTCACAAAGCAAGAAAAAGCTAAAGTGGTTCCTTCTCTGCAAAGCTTGTTTTCCCATCACTATTATTTTTTTAGTAATATTTTCTATCATTTTACCTGTTGTGCTTATGCCTCCAAATTTTCTGTACCCTCACCATCCATTTTAAAAATTGAAGTGATGCGGATTATTTTTCAGCAAATGCTAACCTTAAAAGAAGCTATATTTTTTAGATCAGCAATTTTACTTTTTAATTAAGAATCCTCAAATGACTGTCACAGTAGACTATGTTATTTCTAATTGGTTAATTTTTTTTTCCTTTTTAAC
The DNA here is from genome assembly GCA_030761175.1 of Masticophis lateralis. Taxonomy (NCBI): domain Eukaryota; kingdom Metazoa; phylum Chordata; class Lepidosauria; order Squamata; family Colubridae; genus Masticophis; species Masticophis lateralis. Next base: position 193,125,179 of record JAUDYJ010000001.1, on the reverse strand, counting down.
CTTTATTTGTTTTGGTACATCTTATTTTCCCCTTGAAATCTCAACATTGTTTCCAGTTCAATAACGTCTAAGTCATGGACAAGATCAATCTACATATAATCATAAATGCAAAGGCTTTTTTGTGTCCTTATAATGCTAAAAAATGTGGATCTGGGGCAGGGATTTAATATTCAAAGTGAAATTTGTTGCTTGCAACATAGCATAAGCTTCGAAGATATATTTTAAAAGCTTACAATGAGTAAGCGGGGTGGGTGGCGGGAGATGTGGCAGACAAAAGTGATTACCCATGATAACAATCAAAGATATATGTTGTTGACCTAACTGTGCTGAAGACTATTATCTTCATGACTTGTTGACCAAAGGAACAAATTAATGATCGCCCAGCTTCTAGAATTGCAGGCATCAGACCTTGAAATATCAGCTGCAAAGAGGAGGATAAAAGCTCCCAAATCTGTAACTAGCATGGCTAGTTACAGATTTGGCATAAGGGCAAAGGTAATTTTCTGTGGTTTCTGGTGGATCCAAAATAAAATAAACATTGATTGTGTATCACTGTAGAACCAAATGTTACCACAGTTGTGATTTGTCTCTTTATGCCTATTGAGAAAACCAGTCTGTGAAGACTGAGGATCCATGCCTCAAAAAACAAATCACTTTCACTATAACAATATTAGAATTCTCAGATCTGTACTTCTGATGGCTGGTTGCTGTCAAAATTTGTGATGTGTTTTCACAGAGGTTTCAGGTGAATCCGATCCACATTTTCTGCCACACTGATGTTAAGAAGTTGCCAAGCTATCTGGAACTTGATGTATAAATGTGTACATTTTTGTGAGTCACAGTGTATTTGAATCTCCAGGGTTGTGATTGTCATAATGATGTCATCAACTGTTGGGATTGTGGTGACTCACTCTTTGCAAGTGCAGTCTTTGGTTTGAAGATTTGATGTGAATGCATCAGCAGAGTTAACAGGATCTATACTTGGACCTGTTTTTGCATCATGGGTTAGCTCCAATAGCTAGAATAACATCCATATGGGCAGACATCATCCATTATTTGATTATGGTTTCAGGGGAATTCCATGTTCCATGCTTGATCTTTGATGCGCCACCCACCTTACTCGCTTTAGGCATGTATGCATCTTGGCGAGATAGGGGCTCCCAGGTATCTTTTCTGGGCAACAAGATACTCGCCAAGAGAAATGACAGCAGGCTGCCTCAAAACAGACCCCAAATCTAAGTGGAGCTTTCCAGACGCTACAAACTTCCAGGATCTGGCGTCGTTTGGAACCGTGCTGACTTGGTGTTGACATGCAAACCATCTGGAAGGCATCAGGTGGCCTCCAGGACGGGGGAGGGGAGAGGGGGGCACCTCCCCAAGCCAAACGACGCATAGATGAGGGAAGCTCGATAAAACAATTCCTCCCGGGGTGGGAGGGGGGGGGGGCAGATACCCATCTTCCCTTTGCCTCCTCCCTCCTTGTCACGTGGTTGCAGGAGAGCCGCCTCCACCCACCCCCACCCCAGGCGTGGAGGCGCGTGCGGGGTGAAGGAGTCGGGGAGCTGCTTCCTTAGCATCGCGGCGGTTCAGCTGCGGCCCGGGGCGGCTGCGCTCCCGCGTTTGGCCGCTCTTCCTCTCGCCCGCAATATGCCTCCGCTGCCCTCCGGCTGGCCGCCATGCCTGGGATTCGCGGGCGTCCGCCGATCTCGTCGCTGCTGGGATTGGCCGCCGCGACGTTTTTCCTCCTCTCGCTGCAGTTGCTGCTGAAGAGCCGCCCGGGCTCCGCGGCTGCCACCGGCGCCGTCGGCTTAACCAGGCGTCCTCAGCAGCGAGCCGGCTCGTCGACGCCGTCTTCCTCCATGGCTGCTCCAGGTAAGTGCCCCTCTTTTCGACCCTGGCGGTTCGGCAAAGGTTTTTTTTTTTTCTTCCCTGCGACCCAGCATTTGGCTTTGCGTGGCATCCTCGGCGTCCCATTGCACCTCTCGGCGCCTGGGGCACTGCGAGGGATGCCTCCTTCCATGCTTCCAGCCATTCCCTTCCCTTTAGGTCCTGCTTCGGTCCTTCCATCCTCTCTTCGTTTGATTCCTCGGCAAGCAGTAGTTCGCGTTTCCTTTTCCCGCCTGTAAGGACTTGGCTTTCTTCTTAGGATAGCGGCGCTTGGACGGCTGGATGGAGGCGCGAGGCTCGCAGTGGAGCAGAGAGAGCATCTACTCGTTCCCGGAGCCCTCTGGGCCGAAAATACTCTGCCCTCCCTCTTCCCCTCCCTCCCTCCAGCAATTATGTAAACAGCCGCCTTGTTTTCTGACGGAGTTTGCGGCCATCTCGGCTCCTTCCCTCCCCCACCGTCGTCGTCTTCTCTCCATCGCATCCTTTGCGTCAGATCCATCTCATGACTTGCCTTCAGGTGGAATTATTCTAGGATGCTACAATTCATTTTTCTTCAGTTAAAAAGAAAAAGAAAAGAAAGAAAATCCGGGAAGGGGCAGTCTTCATCAAAAGGCTCTGCGATTGTTGTTTTCCCTAGGTAGGGAAATAGGAGATTGACTTGGCTTCTAGTAGGGAGGATTGTAATGGTGGTGTGTATGTAGCATAAACCTTCTCTGGTCCCAACATGCTCTATGCCTGGAGAATGTGATTGTGATCTGCCTCTTTTTTAAATCCGCCACCTTACTTTTATCTCTTTCTAGGTAAACCCTCCCCTCCCTTTAGCTTGCTTCCATCCCCCTTCAATTTGTGCCTGCAGACAGCTTTTCCCCAGGTGGTAGGTAGGTGCCTTCCCTTTGATGCCTCAGCTTTTCCTTTAAGTCTGGCAGACTCCCCTTTTCTCAGGGGGATTTCATTAGACCACATGTGTCACTTGTTATTTATGGATAGGGTTGCTGGGGAAGGGTCTTGACCACTGTGTGCTTAATGAAGCGGCTTCCTTGCCTCTTGGGAGGTGTGAATTAGCCCTCCAGTTGTTCTTCCTTTCCCACTGCTGTTTTAATCCCTCCAGAAGAGCAGCTGCAGCTCTACTTTAAAGCGAATAGGAAAGCAGCTTCTTTGGCATATGGCGACTTGATTGTCTTTCGCAATTCCCCTGTAACCACAGAAAGGAAAATATTTTATTCTTATTTATACAAGATGCTTCTGATTTGTAGACTGGGGTCCATAATTTAAGCAGAAGAGGGTTTTGGATTTATTTATTTATTTATTTGCATATCAGAATTCTGTTTTGTCTGTTTGTATGTGCACATACGTATTCGGTATATATCTAGATATTTGCAATTCTACATTAGTGCAAATGCTAGTGTTTGAATATTGAGCAACTCTATTTTCTGCTTTCATTGGGCATTGGTTCAAATAATGCCATGTATGACATTTTTAGCCAGAAGTGTAGGTATCCAGTAATCTGTGACTGCATCTTTGATAGTTTTTAAATTTATGGTTTAATTTACAAAAGAAGAGTTGGTTTGTGACATTGCCTATAATTTTTAATGATAAAGAATGGTTTTTTCTCTCTTCCCAATCAGAGTGTATTTTGCTAGCTCCTTTTCTCTTAAGCCTTCAAATACTATTATATCATTTTGTTTTACCCTTTTAAGGATAAGTGGTGGCTTTGCAATATCTGTATGCCACTTGAAAGTGGTCTTTAGTTTGTAAGGTAATAGTGAACATGCCTTAAAAATAAGTATAGCTTGGATCTTGGCTACAAAGACTAATCTGTATCTCCCTTCTGATACAAATCTATGAGCTCATTTGTTTCCTCCCTCCCCATATATATACCTTCCTGTTAATAGTGAGTACCATGTTCTTTGAATAAGAAGATTCTAAAATCAATCTTGCTTTGCAGATTCTCGTACATTATAGTATTATGAAAGAATTGGTACTCATAGTTGTATTATGAAGCCTTATTTTTAATGTTTGGATCAGGACTACTTGAAGTTAGCAGCTCATCATTTACGTCTTAAGCATCATATTAATTCAGTATAGTGTGAATGTCTCTCTGGTGAGAGAGTCAAGAATTCATTTTTTCTTTATGGAAATGTGACTATAGTTAAGCAGCATCCATGTGAAAGATATAGTAATATGATTAAATGAAGCTGGGGTTTTTAATAAGATTAAAGGGGGGGATAATTTTGATCCACATTTTTATGCAACCTGAACTGCTTTGCATTTATCTGATAATAGGTAGGCTATTGCATAGTTACAATTTGGGTTGTGTATTCCTCTGAATTTTCTAATACCTTTATTTGCTTCAACAGCTGAATAATGATAAAGTGTGGATTTAAAACATATTATTGAAAATGTCATGGAAATAACTGCACATATTGGGGGGGGGGGTGTTAAAAATTCAATGTGCTACTAAAACTGAATGAATTTATTAAGAGCCGTGGTGGCACAGTGAATGCAGTACTGCAGGTGATTTCTGCTGACTGCTGTCTACCAGGAGTTTGGCAATTCGAATCTCACCAGCTCAAGGTTGACTCTGCCTTCCATCTTTCCGAGGTTGGTTAAATGAGGACCCATATTGTTGGGAGCAATATGCCGAGATATTGTTCATATTAGAGAGGGGCTGTAAAGCATTGTGAAGCGGTATATAAATCTAAGTACTACTGCTGTTGCTATTATGGTCTGAATATAAAATTTACAGATCAGGAACAGACTGATTTGTTAATCCATAGCTGAGCTACATAGTTTCTGAAATCTGTATGTTACTGCTCCAGAGAGAAAATAATGAAAATTCTATTATATGGAATTTCAGCCAACTAATTGCCCTTTTAAATAATGGGAAATTTATTATTTTTCTTAAAACCTGAAAAATATGGGTAAAACACAAATCAAATCTATTTGTTTACTATGTTTAAAGTAATGACATCAAATATTTCACAGTGACCAGTCACAAAACAAATATAAACACTTCAAAATTTGCTCAGTTTATAAAACATCTTGATTTTTATCTGGTTTGTATGAGGCTCTGGATGAGGGACTATGATGGAACAGGGGAGTACTTGAAGATAACCTGAAACTAGTGCAACAAAATTTTAGATTGAATGCATATCATATTTTGGAAAGAGAAAAGAAATCCAGAAGAATCCCAGTAGAGGTGAAATAAGTTAATACATTTGTAAAAAATATGCATGTAATTGTTTATTGCAAGAATAATGTTTACGAATGTGTCACATTTTATTCTGAAATGTTATTCGGAAAAGTAAAAGAAGCTCAAAATATTGTGCAGAAGGGAAGTAATTTTTTATGGAAATAAAAGTATTATCTGATCAAGAGCCTTTTAAAATAGGATGTGAGGACACAGATTCTGATACAGAATTTGGTTTAATAATTGTATTTAAATATAATATATATATCATACAACGTGTAGTATGCAAGTCACAAATGCTTCGAGAAAAGAATGGTAAACAAATATAAGAAAAAATGGAGAACCTCGAAAACAACCTGAGGAATGAAGACCTGGAAGTGCCATCATTGGAATCAAGAGAGGATTCATTTGAGACTGAGAGTAATTTTGAAACAATCAGTGGAAGGCACTAAGAAGAGGACCGTCAAAATTCTAACAGAATCTATGATATGGGAAGGGGAAGATATGAATACAAAAATGGACAGGATGCACAGAACCAGCATAAACATTTGTTTCAAGCAAAATATCTATGCACTTGCCCAGGTAGATGACGAGATCAAGTTATGCAACAGTAATTCAACACTAAGATAATTCTACCCCAAGAAGCTTCTATTAGAAGATACTTTACAAAGAAAGAATGCAAAATTGTTTGTTTGATCAGATATAAAATAAGTACTTTTTTTATGTTCCTTTTTTTCATCTATATTTTTTTCAACGAAAACTATAAGGAAAAATGATTTACACAAGAGTTCTGTATATGAAAAAATCTATTACCATATGAAATACTAGAATACATCTGTGTTTTAATACAGTAATAAGGAGGAAGAGACAATTGGCAGGGTGTGTAACACTTGTTTCTACTTGTTTCCTTGCCTTAATCATAGTTTTGCTAGAGACACTATATTTCTCCACCATATTCAGATTCAAGAGTAGTTTTGAGAATTGATTCTACAAAATAGGAGATTGCTTTACATTTTAAGAACAAAGGAAAAATGTCATGACCAAACTTCTTCAGCTTCAATATGCAAAATATAGAATAAGGGAATAATAAATTAATAACAAATAATAATAAATAATAAATTTCAATAAGAGAAGGATTTGAACCGAGGTGTCCTTGGTTAAAATTCAACAAGTATCTGGTCTGACTAGCTATATTGGATAGCAGCTTCCATAATAGTTGGACACTCAAGTTGATATGATGGTACAGTTTGGAAAAACTGATATAAAAATTGAATACTTCCTACATTTTAATTGCATGGACATTGAACAGGATTTCTTGATTATTTATGTGGAGTTATTCAATAGTAATTGATTTTTTTTGTTGAAATAGTACAGTGTACTATTGAACTTTTGTTGAACTTTTGTTGAAATAGTGTACTTTTCTTCATTATAATTTGAGGTTTTTGAAAGTAATGACTTGCCATACGATACATTTTCTCTTCAATTCTTTTGTAAGAAAATAGAATCTATAAGGATTGTATAAGATTGATGCTTTATCTTAGCACACTGATCTTGTTAGTTCTCTGTCCTCATATTTGCCTCTATTGATTGCTTTCCTATAAAAAATTCAATGAACAAAGTTGAAAGAAAAACACTTTCCACAAATTAGCATGCCTTCAACTTTGTCCTTTAAATATTTTATCACACATATATTATTTATTAAAATGGATTTATCTTTTAAGTTTCATGAGCAGTGCCTGAATTAATTTGACAGCAGGTGTTTGATACATTATCATGAAGCAGAAAAAAAAAGAATGTCAAGTAATGGCACATATTTAGATAGTATAGATTCTGTAGTTATCTCTGATTATAAATAGTAATTGTAAGATGGTGATCCTACCTCAAACTAAGGAATTACAGGGTCATAAAAAGGGACTTTAAAAAAGGAGTTGTGTATGGTAATGAAATTTAGTACAGGCTAGTTCATCTGTCCATGCCTTGGCACCAGTGCAACAGAAGTTGTGACACTGAATTGAAAATATACAGGTTGCAGTGTATTTTCAGGTGTGCATATGAACCAGTTATATCTGCTAATTTTTTTTTTCATGTAAATTCCTCTTGGAGCAGCTGAAATATAGCAGTTTCTATATTTCATACTTAACTGTTCTTGCTCCTGGCAAATAGACGGAGAAGAAATGGAGGTAGTGACAGATTTTATTTTCCTGGGCTCCAAGATCACCGCAGATTGGGGACTGCAGCCAAGAAATTAAAAGATGCTTGCTCCTGGGGAGGAAAGCTATGGCAAATCTAGACAGCATTCTAAAAAGCAGAGACATTGCCCTGCCAACAAAAGTGCGTATAGTCAAGGCTACGGTTTCCCAGTTGCAGCGTATGGCTGTGAAAGCTGGACCATAAGAAAGGCTGAGCGCCAAAAAATTGAACTATGGTGCAATTCTTTGAACTATGGTGCTGGAGAAGACTTCCGCGAGTCCCCTGGACTGCAAGGCAATCAAACCGGTCGGTCCTAGAGGACATCAACCCTAACTGCTCTTTAGAAGGCCAGATCCTTAAGATCAAACTCAAATACTTTGGCCACCTAATGAGAAGAAAGGACTCACTGGAGAAGAGCCTAATTCTGGGAAAGATCGAGGGCAAAAGAAGAAGGGGATGACAGAGAATGAGGTGGTTCGATGGAGTCACTGAAGCAGTAGGCGTGAGCTTAAATGGACTCCAGAGGATGGTAGAGGACAGGAAGGCCCGGAGGAACGTTGTCCATGGGATCGTGATGCATCAGACACGACCACAACTAACAACAACAAAACTGTTCTTGTGCAGTACCTTACCTTTTGTTTTTCTACAGTAAAAGATACAGCTGCTTGACATCACATTCCCTGTGGTGTATCACACCACATGGAAAGCCAGTTGTTGATAAGCTCTAGCTAGAGATTGTATTTTATTCCTCCAAAATTGACAGGTGGTCTGGTCACCCGAGGGACTTTTTAAATTAACAACTTATGGCAATTGTCCGGTTCTGGGGGGTGGGGAGGAGTCATGTATCTCTGCCTAGAGTATTAGACTCAGAAATATTTCAACCAGCTCTGAAAGATTCAAAAGTAGTGCATGGAATTCTGTCATGGTGCAGGGTAGTGATAGGAATCTTAGAGCTTGAATAAATTTACTGCCAAACATTCCCCCCCAAAAAATGTTTACTGTATTTCTTGGTTTAGAGGTCATTCTATATATTATATATAATTTTGTGTTTATTTACTTGCTTGCTACCTTTAAGATAAAAGCCATGACTAGAAGAAGGAGCCTGTTCTAAATTACTGGTGCCTGTCATCCTGCTACCGCTACTTCAGATCTTTCAATTAACAGTCACGTGAATTGGATTAGCTCTGAGGGTAAATAACTACTAAGCTGTGGCTGCCTCTCTCATAAGAGCAGCCTTGCATTGCACACTGAAGCACTGACAGCTCTAGCTAGGAAAGAACCAGTCTTACATAGGCCAGCACAACTGTAGTAACTAAATCTTGCAAGTTTAAATGATTCTCTTTTTTCATCACTTTATCTTTGGGTGAACTAGTGAGAGGCCTGTCTGAGAGTTTTTCTCAAATTAATTTCTTAGAAAGGATTTAAGCCATGCTTATCTGACCACTCCTTTGCTAGCAGCTTTTCTGGCTGACCTTTAAGGCCATTCCCTATGCCCTCTGCAAGCATTACCAGACTGAAAAGTTGATTGGTCCCATCGTTATGCCAGTTCCTAAGAATACCAGGTATTGCATGTAACTAGTGAAAGTATGTCAAAAGGTTGGTGGATAGCTGTCCAGTTTTGTTTTGTTTTTCTTTGGCGAATTGTGATTATAACTGCTATAATTATTAGCTATTTTTACAAAGAATCCTAATCTAACCCAGAGTTGAGGAAAATGTTATCTTCTTCAGACAAAAATTCATACAATTAAACAGCAGATGCCATTTGGACCTTTTATTTTTTTTTTTACAAAGAGATGTTGAATGTTCTGGGCCTTTTTTGTAATTTGAAATGAATCGGGAATTATAGGGATTTTAGGGGGAGGGAATTAAATTACTCAAATGTAACATCTTGCTGACAGTAATTTTTTTCTGAGTTTGGAGATAAGTTTATTAAAAAAAAATTCTTCTGTGATAGCTGTTCGCATCTTTGTATTATTACTGCTTCAGAAATCAGTCTCTCTTGGTCATTAAGATAGTGTAAAGAGGTTTCTAAAAAAAATAATCGCATGATAAAATGCTGAAAGGGCCTCGGGGGTGATGATGGTGATAATGATGACTCTGACAACATTTCATGTAGTTGTCTACATCAAAAGTTCCCAAACTTTCTTGGTTTCCTTAGTGACTTAATCTTTTAATGGTGCCCCTAGGCTAAAAGAAATGTATGATTTTAGTTTTTTGGAGTCACTTACCATTCCTCTTGCATGCAATTGTCCAGGTTGTGGCTCTCCCTCCTGTCTTCCACATCCATTACAGATACTTCCAACCACGGAATTATAGACTCTAGACCAGGGGTATCAAACTCAATGCCTGTGGGCTGGATCTGGCCCATGGGGTGCTTAGATCTGGCCTGTGGGGCCGCCCTGGAAACAGCGAACGACTGGCCTACAGTGCCTTCACCAGTGAAAATGGGCTCCCAAACTCCATTTTCGATGCAACGGCCTTCTACAACCCTCTGCTAGTGAAAATGGAGCTCATAGTGTTAGATTCATTGTTTGTGTGTCTTGTCTGGATTACTTTTAAGAGTAGTCTTGGTCATTTAATGCTATATTTCTTTGAGTCCCTGTTTATCTGGATCAGAAAGTGATGATGTGGATTAGTGGTCTCCCCATTATATTTATAGCTTGTACATCAGGTATCTCCATTGCTGTAGTCTTATTGGATGGTCCTAAGTGTGGTGGGGTGTTTTTTTTTATGCACTTATGTGTGAAATTAGAAATATTGTATGATATTGAGTTTCTTTTCCTTGGTATTAGGTGTAGATTGACCTCTTCCAATCTGTTGGCTGCTGTGATGCCCCCAGATTTGCCGCCATACTTGGTTACAATCTTCAATATTTCTTTTGTTTACCATATATCTTTTATATTATTAAAAGTGTTAAAAGGGAAGGTAAAAACTACTACAAAGTAATATGAAGTAAAAAGTAAAGAAAAAGTAACAAAGAAACAGAAGTTTAAGAAAGGAGGCAAAAGCTTAAAGAAAAATAGAAAAAAAAAAGAAAGCAGAGACTTCCAATCTTTATAGCAGTTTATAAGTACAGTTACAAATTTACCTCCTACTCTCAGATTACAATATGACTCTTCATAATATAATTTAAAAATCCATAAAGGGTAAACAATAAATTTATTGTCTTTTTTTGATCAAAGAAGTCAATTTTTTTTCTCTCACCCAGTTCCATTATTTTCACAGATGGTTCCTCCATTTTGGACAAAGCCAAATCTTTCTATTTTTTCTGCATACGATAAACTTGTTGCAATTATATACAAAAAAATAATAATAATAATCCGAGGTCTTTTTTCCAACTATTTGTCCATCAATCCCAAATGAAAATCCTTTGGCTTCGATTGTATATTAATCTTTAAAGTTCTCTGAATCAATAAATATATTTGAATACAAAATTTTCTAGGTTTTTCATATGTCTACCAAGCATTATAAAATGTCCCTTTTATTGTTCACATTTCTAACATAAATTTGAATTGTCTTTATACATTCTAGACCATTGATAGTCTAACAGGTATATTTTTATAAAAAATTTAAAGATTTATAGCATAATATAAATTTCAATCCTTTCAATCACATATTTTTCATTTTTCATCTATATATTATAACAAAATGTTAGCCCACTTCATCATACCTTATTTTACTTATTCTTCGTACATAATTTCAAACTCAGTCTTCTAATGTTCAAAGCATAAGCTCCTTTGTCTATTTTAAATCTTTCTAAAAACTGAAAATCTGAAAATGATTGGCAACGATATCCCTTTGGCCATCAGTTTTTGTCTTGATTTTATTTTGATTTCGCCTTAACAAAATTATAGTATCCCGTTAGTTTTTGCCTGTTATTTAATGCTTCTTATGCTAAGAATCACAAGGATGTTTTCAGGCATAATCTGGTTTTGCTTGAATTTGCAAAGAAACAATGGACATGGTTGGCATATAAATTACAAAAAAAGAAAAATGAAATTACAAGGAGATATTATTAATGTGATAACAATAATAAATGGTGTTAAGTTTTTATCTGTCCATTGGCATCTTCAATTTGAGGTTAAAACAAGCTTCTCACTTCAGTGAAGTTTTGGAAGACTTCGTTTTTCTGTATCTGTTTCCCTCTTCAATATATTTTACATATGTTGTAATGCTATTTTTTGTCTCTTCTAACAACTCTTTGAAATTCTTTGTTAAGTTCCTTGCTGAGATCTTTTTCTTGCTTGCTTTGGCTTCTCTTCTTGGCTGACATCCTCTTTGCTTGCCTCTATTTTTTAGATTTTAGGCAGTCTCTTTTCATATTCATTCTTAATATCTTTAAATTCATTCCAAAATTCCTCTGGTTTCCAATCCATGGTGTTTGGGGATTTAGAGCATTTCCTAATGTTTTCCTTGAAAATTGTAGGTATCGTATTGTGAAAATTGGTGGGCTTTAATCTTCTCTCTTAGCTTAACCTTGAATTTGCACATGAGCAGTTTGTGATCTCTTCTGCAGTCACTCCTTAACCACATCTTTGTGGTTAAAACTGAACTCTTCCACCTCCTTGTGCCAAGAATATTGTTGATTTGATTCCTCTGGACTCCATCTGTTGATGTCCACACGTATAGGTATCATTTTGGTTTTATGAAGACTATTAGGAATTAAGAAATCAATGGATTGGCAAAAATTGATAAATCATTCATATTTCCAACTTTGGCATTCCAGTCTCAAACAAGGTACCACAACCACCAAAACCCAAACAAGGTAGCATAGTAGCATAGGCCTTGGAGGCAGTACATCATTTTTGCATGCATGATGCACACATATCATCTGTGAAGTGCAATCACTTGTCCAAAAGGGGGAAAAAATCCTGGGTAAGAGGGAACCATTATTATAATCATGTTATTAATAGATACTGGACAGCTAGTTTACAGGATTGTTGTGAGGCCTAGGACTGTTCTCAGAATAACGGACCTATTGACCAAGTCAAAAAGATTTAATGGCCCTGTCCTATGTGACCAACCTCATATTTTTAAGATACCTGTATCTTCTGCCACAAATAGTTGGGATGAAGGGTAGTTTGGTGGTCATGAGAAAATACTTTCTGATACAACAGTTGCTGCTTCGTGGAACAGCTTTCGCCAAAGAGATTGGCCCAGATTCCTTCCTGGATTTATTTTTAAGATATTTTAGTTTTAATTTTGGGGAAATGGGTATGATATTTAAAGGCTGCATTCCTGACTAACTGCTGTTACAAAAAAAATAAATAATTGTTCATTTTAAAAAATGTATAATGTTATTAAATTATGCCTTGGATGGTTTTGCTAAATGAAAATGCAAGATTGAAAATCTTCCTTAATATTAAAAAGAATAACCATGTTGACAAAGCTCCTTTACAGTTTAAGGGCAAATGAAATTATTCTTTAGTTTGCAGATACAATTAATACTGTGTAAGATATGGAATATCGATAGGAAGAGTGTTCTTTTAAAAGATTTATGAATTTTGATAAGTTAACCCTAACAACAATGTCCGTGGTATTGGGCAGCTCATAAGCAATCCAAGTGGGGATGGAGATTGAGAAATCAGGAAACTTGGACTTTATATCAAGGCTATAAATTTTAGAACTTGAGCTGAGTTTTAGAATTTGAAACAAACCTGGTCTTATTTCTCAGAGTTTTGAATTTGGAATGTGATAATTTGGGGGATGGGGTGGGGGAACGGCCATGTATCAATTTTGGCATGGAAACAACCATTTCATGAGATGGTGTGTATACATTCATGTATTTTTTATTACTTCAGCTTTAAGTGATTTTTTAAAAATGTGTATTTTGTACTTAAATAACTGTAGGAAATAATTGTGGTTCCAGCCATGTTTGTTTCCTGGCTATTCTGCATACTCAGATCTTCTTGCTTTCTGCAAATTTTTGCAAACATTTTGCAATGTTGCCTGGGAAATTCTGGGAGTTGAAGTCCACACATTTAAAGCTGTTAAGGTTGACTGACACTGATGTAGACAAAGAGCATATTGCCATAAAACAATCCAATTTATTGAAATTTGCTTTCAGCACAATGCCCAGAAGCTTCTGTTGTTTCATCACATTTGTCTCTTTTACAAGCGGTACCCAACTAGCCTATGCATCATACCAATCCAAGAGATGTGTTCAGACTTGAATGAACTGGAATGCATTTATTTGCTGCTGCTTCTACAGATAAACTATTTGTTTTAGTCACAATTAAAACAGATGTCACCAGGTAGATAGATGCACTTGAAGAAGAAGATGATATCCATTAATTGTGTCTGACTCCTGACAATTCTGTGGGGCATTTCTCTCCACATCTTCCAATCTTGCACTACTTTGAGTTGTTCTATGTTCTGGCTGGTGTCAGCTTTGATGGTGTTCAGCTACTGTGTTCTTTGACGGCCTGCTTTCCTTTTACTGGTAATTCTCCAAACATAATTGATTTCTGCAGTGAATTTCCCCGCATGGCATGGTCAGAATAAGTGAGGCGCTGTTTTATGATTTTGCCTTCCGGTGACATGTATGCTGTTATACTCTCCAGTACTTGCTGGTTAAATCACCTCTGCTATCCAGTAAATACGCAGGAGCCTTCTCCAGCATCACAGCTCAGATGAGTCAATTTTCTTCCTGTCACGCATATAAGCACATAAAAATCATGATTTTATGCATCTTGATAATGCTGTATATGCTATATGTTTGGGGAAAATCTGCTTGTGCGTTAAAAAAATTGGTTTTGAGTACTTTAGGATGCAGTGGCTCAGTGGCTAAGCTGAGTTTATTGATCGAAAGGTCGGCAGTTTAGTGGTTCGAATCCCTAGTGCCGCATAATGGGGTGAGCTCCCATTACTTGTCCCAGCTTCTGCCAACCTAGCAGTTCAAAAGCATGTAAAAAATGCAAGTAGAAAAATAGGGACCACCTTTGGTGGGAAGATAACAGCATTCCGTGCACCTTTGGCGTTTAGTCAGCCGGCCACATGATCACGGAGACGTCTTCGGACAACGCTGGCTCTTTGGCTTTGAAACAGAGATGAGCACCGCCTTCTAGAGTCGGGAACGACTAGCACATATGTGCAAGGGGAACCTTTACCTTTACCTTATTTTAGTTAGAACATTATTAAGGAACAAGCAGGTGGAAATGCACTTACCTCTCCAAACCTAATAGACATGGGTCCAGTTCTCAGGATGGTCTGTACCATTTTAGGAGGAAGATTGGGTGTGAGGTCTGGAGGAAAATGTTTATAGCAGAATTATTCAATATACTTCCAACAGAGGTCTGGAAGGAGGTAAATGCTGTTCTTTTGATATGGAATTTGAATGCATGAGACTAACTAAAATATAAAGTTGGATTAACATATTTACTATAACCCAGAATAACAAGACTAAATAAAGCCCTCTGTGTCTTTTGTAAGATTCCATACAACTCAATGAATAATAAAAATGAATAGAGTCACCATTTTTTGCCCATCATTTCTGCATTTTTACTAGTTAGGAAGACATTTGAATGTTAAGCAATTCAGCTAGAATAAACATATGAGACTTTCTGTTTTTATAGTGTATTGTATAATTTAAACCCAAAGTAAGTTGCATATTAATTTGGTTGATAGAAAGCATAGTACTTTATCACTATATTTATTTATTTAGAAGACCATCATTATGTGGAATAGAAGAGAGTATTTGTAGCTAAGGTTTGAACCATGAAGTCCTTAGTGCTCTCTGAGTTTAGTTATTTTCTTGCCGGTGCTTCATTAGCCAACTAGGTAACATCATCAGTGCTAGAAGGGAGTAGCCTTAATTTTTGGAATCCATCAAAAAGCAAAGCCTTTTATTCATAATATGACTTGCTCATGGTTTTTTCCAGCAATACAGAGGTTTAAAAAACCCCCAATTTCTGTTGTTTTAATTTAAAATAGGATGTATGTACTGAAAAGTTAAAACAGCCCTATTTATTTATTTATTTATTTATTTATTTATTTATTTATTTATTTATTTATTTATTTATTAATTATATTTCTATACTGCCTTTCTCCCGCAGGACTCAAGGCGGTGTACAGTCAAGAAAAATAAGGATACACAAATATAAATGGCTAATTAAAATTATAACATAGTTTGGCCCAATTAAATAAAAACCCAAAATTAGATAGCATTTTAAAATCATTCACATGTTAACATATTTAGACCCGCCTGTTTGAACATCAGGGTCTTGAGGGCACAGCGGAAAGCACGGAGATCAGGGATATTTCGTATCTTGGGGCAGTTCATTCCAAAGGGTTGGGGCCCTCACAGAGAAGGCCCTCCCCCTGGGAGTCGCCAGTCTGCATAATTTGACTGATGGTATCCTGAGTAGTCCCTCCCTGTGAGAATGAACTGGTCGGTGGGAGGCTATTTAAATTTTCGAATTAGTATTTGAATGTATGGTAAATGGAAATCAGTTTAGAATCAGTTTTTCTTGAAGTATTCATTATGAATTTTAAAAATGCACAGGACATGAATAGTACGCTTAAATGAAAATGTCAGTTTTTCCCACAGTTAACTTCGTTGTTTTTGAGGCTATAGTGGCAGCACAATAGCCATTCCTTCTCCTACAGCAACATCTTCCTAATGAAAACAAAACCCTTATTCTATAGCTAATGTAAGGACAGACACTTGTAGCAACAACTTCTGTCTTGCTTATAAACAAGTTCAAGATTCTGACATTTCAGTACAGGTGGAGGCAGTGTTCTACTGTAACAAGTCATTCACGCTTCTTAAGATAAAACAGTGCTTAGAAATCTCACTTCCTCAGTTCCTAATAACTGGGTATCATCCTCTTCACGGCTGTTTAGTGACCTAGTTTTGCTCAATACTCTCAAATATAGGACTATATGGCTATCATATGAAAGCTTCAGTTCCACAAATATATGCTTAAAGACAAGGATTGAACTGTAAAGGAATTACTATCAATTAAATATTTAGGTTTGGGATATAAAATGCTTATGTTTTGTTTTCCAAATACAAAAAAATGCTTATTGATGCAGCATTTTCCAAAATCTCTTCCCCCCCCCTCAAGAGTACTTCTTAAATACAAATAGACTCTTGAATTTTATATTTGAATTGGCCCATGTTTCATTATATGCATTTTTAATACCCTTTTTCTAAATTCTTATTTTCTAGTAATTTCAAAAAGTAAGTTAAATGAATCTTTCTTTGGGCTAGCAAATGCAGAGGTTTGAAAATGATACATAATCCTTTCTTTAAAAATACTGTATTTTTCGGTGTATAAGATGCACCCCCCCCCGAAAAAAGTGGGTGAAATGTCTATGCATCTTATAGAGCAAATGTTGCTGAAGCCCTGCCCACCTGCCAGCCCCCACCCTTCAGCCTCTACCTCCCAGCAATTTGTCTTCTTGCAGCAAACAGCAAACAGCCTGGTCAGCTTCAGCCCAGCCTGATTTAGCACGAGCAGCTGACTGGCGGTTGGATCAGCCTCCCGGAATACCACCTATCAGCTGTTCCAGGCTGTGGGGATCGCCACCCATCGCCGCTGCCACCTATCACTGCCTCCACACACCCCATTTTCGGCCTCCACATGCCCCATTTTTGGCCTGTTCCAGACGGCAGGGATAGGCAATGGCGGTAATCGCCACCTGGAATGGGCCGAAAATGGGATGTGCGAAGGCTGAAAATGGAGTACGCAGAAGGTGAAAACGGGACATGTGGAGGCCAAGAATGGGACACACGGAGGCGGCGATAGGTGGTGGTGGCGATGGGCAGCGATCCATGGATGGAATCAGCTGTTCCAGGCGATGGAAAAGCTGATAGGCGGTATTCTGGGAGGCCAATCCAACCGCCTATCAGTTGCTCGTGTTAAATCAGCTGAAGCTGACCAGGCTGTTTGCTGTTTGCTGCAAGGAGGCAAATTGCTGGGAAGCAGAGGCATATTTTTTTGTTTTGTTTTCCTCTCCAAAAGCTAGGTGCGTCTTATATTCCGGAGTGTCTTATAGTCCAAAAATACAGTAATTATTTTTTTAAAAAACATGTTTTAGATTGGCTTTGAAATAAACTTTTTAAAAAAATAATTACAAATCATACATGGGAAAATTTGCTAATCACTAGCATATTGAGTGTCACTGTTGTGTTGCTGATTCCAAGAATCAAATTTGCATTGCTACTTATTGTAAACACATGTTTTACAGATTCTAGATATCAAACATATACTGTATTGCCTCTTTAGTCAGCCCACTGGAGCTAATAGAGGGGAGGACATGGTATTTAACTCAACCCCTTGTTCATATCACTCTTATAGGTAGGCATTATTAAATATAGACCAGGGTATTTCAAACTATGTTCCATCAGATTTTAGGTTATATGAAAACTTGATAAATTTACTCGAGAGTCTAAGGTCAAAAACATTTCAAACAGCCAATTTTTCTATCACCAGAGCTTCACCTCTTAAGCAGGACTTAAAACTCAGGTTCTGAGGTTTCAATAAGTTTGAAACCTTTGCTAGAGTCATTTGTGGTCAGCAAGGCGTCAAGAGAGACATGTGGTGGGATCTTTGGTGCAGCTGCATCATTAATTGATAAAGATAATTACATACCATGACAGCTCCCCTGGAAATCTGGAAAAAATTGGGTGGGGAGAGGGAGAGTAGTGCAAGGTGGTGGAAAACTGAGGATCTGGAAGGCAGCTGCAATGCTATGCACAACAAATCAACTTCATGAGCTGTCAGAAATGGCAGTTGCTATTGGCTGCCATTCAGATTGCTGGAAGTAAGGGGGACTGATAAGCACAACAGAATGTCATTAGAGCTGGCAGGGCCAGGGACTTAGAAGGGTGCTTTACAGGACCTAGAATTCTACCCTTGTTTCCACTGTCTGACAGGTTGATGAGAATCTGCCACTCAATGGCAAGGAACTGGCTTGCATAGGGAGGAAAGGGGGGTTTCTTCTTTGCGGCATCCCCATTGGGGGAGGGGGTGTTATCCTCTGCCAAGACCAGTTTCCTCCACCTGGTACAGTCATTGTACTCTTTAGATCTTCTGTCACAACTGTCGCAGTTAGATTGTCAATAGCCCTGCTACACCCCTGAAATAAGATTAAATGGTCCAAATCCCTCTATTTTTTTTTATCTCTAACATATTACGCTGCCAAAAAGCAATGACACAAGATTTTAGATCACACTAAGTCATATCATTGACTGTCTTTCTGCATCATTTGCATCAGGAGATAACAGTAGATCTCAACTAACAACCACAATTGAGCCGAAAATATAAGTTAAGTGAGACATTTGTTAAGTGAGTTTTGCCCCATTTTATGACCTTTCTTACCACAGTTGTTAAGGGAATAATTACAATTGATTAGTTAGCAATGCAGTTGTTAAGTGAATCTAGCTTCTCAGAAAGTTTGCTTGTCAGAAAGTCACAAAAAAGGGATCACACCTTGGGACACAGCAGCGATCCTAAATATGAACCAACTGTTAAGCGTCTGAATTTTGATCATGTGATCATGGGGATGCTGCAAAGATCGTCAATGTGAAAAATGGTCGTAAGTTATTTTTTCAGTGCCGTTGTAACTTTGAATGGTCATTAAATGAACTGTTGTAAATTGAGGACTACCTGTACAGTAAGTGTCTGAAGAAGGCATGCAATCCTGACAGTCAATAAATACTTGTTCAGAGCTTAAGAAGAACAACCCACTTCATATATATTTAAGACCTTGATTATGAAAACTCTGGGAGTTACATCGTATAAGAACTTCTCCTTTGGCAACTTTCTATGAAATTCCAATATGATGCTAACCTTATGAAAGTTATATACCATTCGGCCTATAAATCCAGAAAATCAAAAAGATGTTACCTTGATCTCCAGCCAGAAAATTAAGTTTTTGAAAGCTTCATTAAAAAGTTAGGACACTTGATATATTGTTTGAGCGCATTATCTCTATGGGCAGCTTCTTTACTATCTTAATACCTACAATCCCCACCTTATAAAAGATGCAGGAGAAATATTTTAAAAAATGTGTTACAGGATAATCCTTGAAAGTGTCTTCAAAAAAAGGTCTTCTATTTCTGCCATGGGTTTTTTTCCCCACATCTTGCCAAGAAGACATGACAGTAAGGATGAGAAGATGAAGATAGTCATAGCCATGTCACTAAACACTTTCTTTGTTAAGTTACCTTCTTCTAATGTCTTGGTCAGAGGTCAGCAAATTTTTTCTGTAAAGGGCCAGATCCTGACCCTCTTCTGCCAATATGGCTGTGGCTGACAGTTCTGCAGGTCAAGGAGTGACCAGCTAATGGACAGCACCAGCTCATCAGTAACGAGGCTGCCACCACCTAGAATGCGTGTATGTATCTGCATCAAAAATGTATGGAATCTCACATTCTCTTCCTCGGCACTAAATTAGTCCAGAAATCTTTTTACTGTCTTTTCAGTTTGGCCCGTTTCAAAAATTCCTGATGTATGCTTCAGTTTTTACCAGAAGCTATCTCCAATATGCATTTCCATCTCACTTGCTAAGGATCTCAGAGCTCCCAAATACAGGGTGATATATTTGGTCATAGCTGAATGAACACCATCATTTTCCATGTCTCAATCATGGTATTTCCTGCTCAGGCTTATTAGGGATATGAAGGGTGCACTGACCTATAAAGAAGAAATCTGTTATGCCGAAGATACCAGTCTTCTCACTACATTAATTCAGCATGCACAGTATTATAGAAGGCCAATAATAAAAGCAGCTAATAGCAGCTCACCCCGCTAGGACAACTCAGAGGGAAGCTGTGCCTCTCTGTGTGAGTCTGTCACAGGTCTGGAAGTGGGCCAGCCACACAAGCACAGAGTTTTTCCTCTAGTGAACTGATAAATAGAAGGTGAGAAAACATGTGAGCCAGCCTTCATTGACAGAAATTCAAGTGGCAATCAATCATATTTGAAGGCATAGTGTCCAGGAATCCATTGCTGTCTCCGCAGAGAATCCTTGAAACATATATATACTTTTAATATGCATTCACCCATTATTGATTACATTAATAAGTAGCATTAATAAATAAGCAAAAAGCACTTAGTTTATTTCTGAACACCAGAGCTGAGTGCTTGGTAGTATAGAGCCAAAATGGAAGCTGCTTTCCACAATAATATGTACTACTGAACTTCAGAATCTTCAATAGATTAGATTATTTATTGCATTTGTATTCTGTATTTCAAATCAAACCTTTATTGTCAATGCAAACATGTACAATTTCTTCTTGAAGCTCAAGGTGGTCTATAGTAGAGAGGGAGGATATCCTTTTATTTTATGATCACATCAGCAAATCTGTGAGGGAAATCAGGATGAGAAGAGACTGTCCTAAAGATTTCCATTAAGCTCTGTAGTGAACTGGGAAACATAAATGTGAGGGTTTTTAAAAATATTTTATGTTTGCATTTTTCTTTAACATACATAAGTGCTTAGTAAACACTGCATTTTTTGGCTCAATTTATTTATACATAATAGTAATGATAATATTATTTACTTGTAATAGTAATATTCTTTTAACTTCTAATTTTTAGCTCTATTATCTAATCATTGGTAAAACAAATCCCATGTTGAAAAGTATTCTGTATCTTCTTTATTTTTTATCTTTAATGTTAACCTATCCATTTCTGTACAGTCTTTTAAGGATATTTTTGGCTCATAACCGATGTTCTGTGTTATTGAGCAGAGTACCCTTTGAGTAAACGCATGAAAAGTGACTGGGAGTGGTTGTGAACAATCACAGTCAACATACAAACACCCTGAGTTGTTGCAATCTTTTACTTTTAGAAAAGTAAAGCAAAGTCCAAAAACAATCCAAGTCATACACAGATAAGACAAGAGTTAAAAGATCAATCCAGGGATATTTCAAGTACGAAGTCTTCTTACCAATTGTAGTCATGCACAATAAAACAGTTCTTCTTGAGTTTCAAAACAGGAACAAGTTCAATATCTAAACATTCAATAAATAGTAGAAAGCAACATGTAGCTATGATCAAACAGTGATCATACAGAGAGATCAGATAGAGAGTTACAGCAAATAGGCAGGTAAAATGGTGTAGTATCCACACAAGCCATGATCCTGACTTCCCTTAAGTACATTGGCTACAGAGCTTAGCTAATCAGGATACAGGATGATGCAATACAGTCTTAAAGCAATATAATACCTTTCTGACTGCAAACATACATTGTTGGTTTATATATTGCCTGACAAGTGTTTCCTGTGTTAGGAATTGGTTATTTGTTAGGTTATTTCCTAACACAGTCTAATATTTTTTAAATTTTATTTTCATCTGTGAGAGTTTCCTCATTTTTCCAGTGTTGTGCAAATACAATTCTCGCTGCTGTCAAAACATGTAGTACTAAATACATGTTCCCTTTGTCATATTTTTCTGATAGTATACCTAAGAAAAATATTTCTGGCTTTAAATCTGTGTGTATCTTTATCATTTTCTCTAACCATATATGTATTTTCATCCTTTTTTTTTTTTTTTTTTGCCTTTGAGCATGTCCAGCACATATGGTAGTAGTACGAGTCCAGTATCTGTGAGTTTTCTTAGTCCTATAACAAATAATCAGTACAATACTTGGACTCGCCTGCTTTTTCAAGAAGGACTATCTTCCAGTGCTTGAAAATTTCCGTTGAAAGCAACAGCTGTGTTCCCCTTCCATGCATCTTTCTACCCTCATTATTGGAAATGTGACTGGATGACATGCGATAGGCCCAGCACTACAGCATGAAGCCCCAGCCATTGCGGCCCAACAGCACAGTGCAAAGCCCTAGTTTCCCTTATTGCTCTGTACTCCAAAGCATCTGTAGCTTTGTGCTTCTTTACTCCATCACCCTACCAGACCTTGTCAATCTTCTGGTGTCCACTGCTACTTGGGCATGCCTAGTATAGCCCTTCATGAGGCAACTGCGGGCCACATGTAATTCTGTAATATTATGAGGAAAACTCCCCATGTAATCTTGGGAAGAAGACTCATGCAGCCAGTAGCTGCTTGTGAAGAGCCAGGCTGAGTATGCTTGATCAGTGAAAGAAGACAGCAAAGGACAGAAAGCAGCCTCTGTGAAGCGCAGGAGCCCAAAAGAGCAGAGATGGGGAGATAGGCAGGTAGGGGGAGTTGTAGCAACCTTGTAGTCATAAATGAGATTATTGGTGTAACTGAATATGTGCTGAAGAAAACTGTGAACTACCAACTAGGAAATGTGATTGAAACCAACCTACTTGCATGGTGAAATGTATTTATTCTATGCCCTCCATCATGTACCTCATAAATATGCAGAGGAACTTTGTATTGGTTCTATGCCATAGCTCACTAAATACTTTTACCTCTTATATCTTTCTCTCCACTTTTTGGGAATATGCATGAGTCATCTTTATGGATCAGTGCACACTTTATGGGATATAAGTAAGAAAATGCAAATATGTATTTATCCATAGACGTTTTAGCAATCCAGTTACTATGGATCATGTTTTGCTTTCTCTCAAGTCATGAAACCTGCAAATATTTTCCTAGATGTTCAAAAATGCATTCCCAAGAAATCAAAGACCCACTCTTTTTTTAAAAAAAAAATAAAATGCTGGAGTTTAACTAAAATAATTGAGATTGCTCTTTTCTTTTCTTTCTTACAGCACCTATGTTTACCCTGAAAGTGCAAGTTAACGATATAATCAGTCATCAGTACCTACACCAAGCTGTTGTGGACATCTTTGTCAACTACACTAAAACAAATTCTACTCTAACGGGAAAGAATGGCGCAGTATTGATACAGGTTCCCTATCAGCTAGGCCTGAGTTTAACCATTGTTTCTTATAAAGATGGTTACATGTTAACACCTTTACCTTGGAAAACTGGGAGAATGCCAAGTAAGTAAGCAAGCAAGCAAGCTTAAGAACACCTTTTAAAAAAATATTTTCTTTAAACCAATTCTTTTAAAGATAATTTATGTAGTTCTTTAGGTGGCATAAGCTTTTCATCTAACCTTCTCCATTTCCCCCTTCCTTTCTACCCATTTACTTTCCCTTTTTTATATTTGTTCTATGATTCAGTTTTTATTTTCATTGAGCAAATCACTTAATTCATTTATTTCATACTGATCACTTATTTTTGCTTTTTTTCTGTACTCATCACCCTTTTCAATCTTCACCCAATCTCCTTTATTTTTTACAGAGGAGCCACTTAAATAATTCATTCTCACTGCATTAAATTTACTTTTGCTCCTCCTAACATAACAAATCCTCACTTCCATATAATAAAATGAGTAGAAGTATGCCCTTATGCACAGACATTTGTTGTTTTAATAAACGTTCATTTCTCACAACAGACCACATGTGATACACTTTCTCCTAGCCTTTGCACAATTAAATTTTGTCAATCCATTTTTCCATCTTTACTAAATGTTCTACTGTAGTACAGAATTTCATGTATTTGCTTTTTTTCCCCCATTTATGTATAATTTGCATTCATTGGCTAACGCTTTCCCTGTCAAACCAAGTTTTTCGGATCTCTATTTCTTTTTGTATCATCTGGTCGAATCTTTGTTGAAAATAACTTGTGTTTTCAACTAAAAACATGGGACATTCCACATAGATAAATGGACATATATTCATGCTTCCCCCCATAAAAAAATAACACGTTTAGCAGATGAAATGTAAAATAAAAATTATAATCCATATTAAGTTTTTCTGTATATAAAGAGGAGAAATGGAGGTATCAATACATAAGTTTCCGTATGTATTGATACCTCCATTTCTTTTTATTATGATATAGATGAATAAAAAAACCTGAATATATTCTTCACCCAAAAGGTAAAGAGCGTGTCTAGCAAAATTACAAAGAATTATGTTCAAAATGACATAAATCTTCTATTTCCTTCTCCCCAAGGCAAGAAGAAAGGAAAACAAATCCTATCCTGAGCTCTGTAAAAATCAGATTTCTACTAGTACTCCTAAATTTTAGCTGAAGTTACTTCCATACTTTTTTCATTATGTTAGTTAATGTCATACATAAAATCTTCTATAGTCAAATGTATTAGGCTTATATATAAAAATCTATAAATTTCCATTATTTTTAAACTAAAGTGTGTCCAAGTGTATGAGTAGTATATAGAAAAATATAAAAACGTGTTGAGAGATTTAGGACTTCGTTCATACAATGATAGCAATAGCACTTTACAGTGCTTTACGGCCCTCTCTAAGTGGTTTACAGTGTTGGCATATTTCCCCCAACAATCTGGGTCCTCATTTTATCGACCTCAGAAGGATGGAAGGCTGAATAAACCTTGAGCCGATGAGGATCGAACTACTGATAGTCAGCAGAATTAGTTTGCAACAATTAATTTTAACCAGTGCGCCACCACGACTCTTACAATCATCCTACAAAAAATTCATTATGGGAAAAACTTGATTTAGTAGAGCCCTGAGATAAATAACTTGCCTGACTCTTTACCAACCAACAGGCATCTTTTGACTGGAGGTGTTATTCAAAGTGAAAGGTGACCCCTTGTATCTGAAGTTTGCTAAGTTGGTGCCCATGGATCTGAGCCTTTGCCTTATTTAATCAAAGTCAATATAATCATGTATTTCAGATGATACAGCTTTTTCTGTTTAAGTTTTACTTCTCTTCAGGGCAACAGTATTATAATACATACTTACATAATAATATATTATTATTTTATCTCCCACAGTATATTCATCTGTTACACTTTCATTGTTTCCCCAAAGCCAAGCAAATATATGGCTGTTTGATGATACAGTTTTAATCACTGGGAAACTATCTGGTAAGTTAAGAACAAAACATACCCAGATTTGCAAACCATTTTCTCTTAAGATATAACCATGTGGTGAAGTCCAGTACAGTTTCCAGATTATGTTTTTAAGTATGGGCTGCAAACAATAGATGCAAAGAGTTAGAGGCATTTTAATTATTTTATATTTTAGTAAAACAATAAATGCAGACTTGTACTGAATGCTTAATTTGCTAATTCGTGTTAGAGGATTTATTGGCTGGCCAGAAGATGCAGGTCTTTTCAGGCCTTATGTTTATCCTCTTAGCAGCTCAATAATGGAGGTTAAGTTGAGAAGTAGTGTGTCAACTCGCAAAGCATCCCTGGTCTGCTCTCAAGTTGCCATAGGGGGGGTATGAGAAACCGGCGAAATGGCACAGCAGCCAAAGACACATACATATTCCATTCTTATCTCTCTCAAGGCTGTATCTCAGGGTTACTTTCAGCAGCTGAGGGAAGTGACCTCTACAACCCGGGAAATTGGTCCGTTGGGAATGTGATTGATGACACACCCTGGGGGGAGGGGGGAAACAGGGCCATAATTGGAGCATAAATTACGTAGGGTCAGAGCTGGCTTCACTTGAGAACGTGCCGACGTGAAGCTCCTAATAAATAACTGGATTTCTTTTGAACCTTGGCACAAGACTCATGATTTAATAAGGGCATCTGTCAGAATCCTGACATGACTATTGCAAACACAAAAGAGATGACTACCACCTGAGAGTCCCCGACCCTAGTCCCACACTCTTCTATCACAACATCATACTCATTTTAATGTAATTCTAGAATAGGTTCTCTTCAGCATTAAAAAAAAAAGGGTTGTATTGTTTCAGTTTAGTGGTAACCCACAATGAATAGCTTATAGACCTACTGGAGTTTATGCCCTATTTTGCTCCATGTATTTGTGTTGAAGATGGACATTGTCTTCTTGAAGGATCTCTCTGTGCTACATGTGGCAAGAGAGGAAAAAGCTGACTGAAAGCCACCGTCACACATTTTTATCAACACCTCCCTTTACATTCCTCTGTCTAATGAGGGAATGTTAATGGGTCACTGCATATAAATTAAACTAATCCGGCTTCTGCAGGCTTGCTGTCTAAAATGCAAGATACAAAATAAGAGATACTACGAAAAAAGAATGAAAGGCTGCTATTGTTGTTATTGCTGTTTTTACAACAGCTGAAAATCCAGCTGATATTCTTTCACCTGTGTCTTGTTTGTTAAGTAAAGGTGACTTAACCATTGCTACCTTTTCTATTTTTTCATTTTTTAAAATAATGTTTTTAGTATTTATGCCATACCCCAAGAGAAAAGAAAATGGGCGTGGGATATTGAAAAAAACAAGATCTTGCACTTGTATCTTCTCTGCCTAACTCAAATAATATATCCGTTTGAGTACAGCACTTAAATGC
Source organism: Masticophis lateralis (assembly GCA_030761175.1). Lineage (NCBI taxonomy): Eukaryota > Metazoa > Chordata > Lepidosauria > Squamata > Colubridae > Masticophis > Masticophis lateralis. The sequence continues at coordinate 193,098,697 of JAUDYJ010000001.1, read as the reverse complement.
ATATTATTTATTGCTTTGGAAGAACAAGCATTTCTATTTTGTCTAATATTGCAAATCTGTCTTTTTGATTAAATACTAATAAATAGATTTGGGGGGATGAGAGTCGAGGTGCTTAAATTAAATAGTAATAAGGAGGTAGAAGAAAGTAATGAATTTAAAGCTAAGGGATTGAATCAAATGCAAGATTATAAGGACAGTTTTGTCCATGTTATACTTTACACGGATAGTCCTCACTTATCAACCATTTGTTCAGTGACCTTTTGCAGTTACAGCAGCACTAAATAAGGACACCTATGACCAGTCTTTGAAATGGTAACCATTGCAGCATTCCCATGGTTGTATGATCACAGTTCAGGTGCTTGGCATTGTGCCAGTGTAACATTGATTTCATCATTTGAGCAAAAAGCTCAGATCTTGAGGATGTGTTTCCTCATTACGTTTATTTGCCATCCATTTTGTAACGAAACGGCTCTGGGCAGCTTACAGCTTAAAACATTAAAATCATAACCTATAAATATCTCTAAAATAATAAAAAACAGAAGTCCCTGACTCCAGATAAAATTACAATTGAAAGATGAGGGAGGGAAGGAACAGAATGTGTAGAGGGGGAAGATAGGATTGCCTCTTAATTCATCAACCACCTCCAGTGTCAAACCTCTTCCATTGGAGCCCCAAGCCATCTAGCAGAGCCAGGTCTTAAGACTCCTGTGGAAGGTCAGAGGGTGGGAGCTGATCTCGCCTCGGGGGGAGGGGGGGTGTTAAGATTTTCCAAAGGGCAGAAGCCACAACGGAGAAGATCCATCTCCTGGATGCTGCCAACCAAAATTTCTTAGTCAGCGGGGCCTGCAGCATGCCTTTTCTGCTGGCATGAGTAGGGCAGGCCGGTCCCAGTGGGATAAGGTGGTTCCTCAAGGAATTTGTACCCATGCCATGCAGGACTTTAAAGATAACCAACAGCTTGAATTGCACTCAGAAGCAGACTGGTAGCCAGTGCAGCTTCCAGAGCATTGGTGTGACATGGGTCATCCTAGGGATCTCAAGAACTGCCCACTCCAGTGCACTCTGCACCAATTGAAGGCTCTCAATGCTCTTCAAGGGCAGCCTGTAGCAGTAGTCCAAAGATGAGATGATTCCTGATCCCGGAAAAGCCTCCAAATAACACACCGACTGAAGTTGTGCAAAGGCTGTCCTAATCATGACTGCCACATGCTCTTTGAGCAGGAGTTGTGAATCCAGGAAAAACCCCAAGTTGCAAACTGAGGTAGTTCAACCCCATCCAAAATAAATTGGTTAAAATCCCAGATCTTGGAGCTCTGTGCACTCAAAGCCATTTGGTCTTGTCAGGATGCATCCTATCGTTCCCCATCTAGAAAGTGTTTATAGAGGAAAAGTGATGACATGCTATACAGTTACGTATTAATCTTTAATGTGCTACAGGAGATTTTACTACTTATAGAAAAATTGCTGGTCACAAAGATAAAAACGAAGGAAAACAAATATGGGCCAAATGAAAGACAAAGCAGTAGACTATTCTTGTTTTGTATTGTTTGCCTTTTATAGATATTCCTCGACTTACAATCACAATTGAGTCCAACATTTCTTTTGTTAAGTAAGACATTTGTTGAGTTTTGCCCCATTTTATGATCTTTGTCATTAAGCGAATCGTTAAGCGAATCATCACCGTTGACCACCGGATGTTAAGTGAATCCGGCATCTCTATGGACTTTTGCTTGTCAAAAGTTTGCAAAAGGGGAATCATATGACCTTGGGACATAGTATGAGTCAGTTGCCAAGCATCTGAATTTTGATCACATGATCATGGGGATGCTACAAAGGTTGTAAGTGTGAGAAACGATCATTTTTTCAGTGCCGTTTTAACTTTGAACAGTCACTAAATGAACTGTTGTAGGTCGAGGACTTCCTGTATTTGCAATTGAAAAGGACTAGGGCAGATATTCTCTCTTGATTTTTCTATCAAAATCTATTTCCGATTAGAATTAAAGTATAAATGATGATGAAACATTCTGAACTGGGAGTAAAGGTGACAAAAACAGAATAAGAATGTTTTCCTTAGGAAGAAGTGTACAAATGAAACTCATCTTTTTTCCCCTAAATTTGGTTATATTTTTAGAAAGTTTTGTAAGCTCTGTTTGTATTGCCTTAGTAATTGGGTACTGAATACATCATTGCTTTGTCTTTTATGATATCTTTTCTAATGTTAGTTTTCACGTAGCGTATTTCCAGAATAGTTGCAAGTATATGTAATTGCTTGGAAAGAGTTAAAAAAAAAAGTATTTCTTATTTGGTCACATGATTATTTAAACAAAGCATTACAAAATTCCTGGTTTAAAATTTTTAATTATTTTTCAGAGGCCAAATCTCAGCCAAGTGTTCAGTTTCCAAAATACTTAATTAAACTTCCTGTGAATCACCATATCACCAATGTAACAGCGTATCTTACAGTACCACAACAGTTTTTAAAAGTGGAGCATTTCTTCTATACAACAGGAATTCTTTTAAATAAATCAGGTAAGTCACACTGATCATTAATTCTTGAGGTTTTATCATTCTTACCTCATCTTTAAACACTCTGTGCCACTATTCATCCCCTTATTGTGGGCCTTGCATGTAACCTTCTAGATGAGTAATGGTTGACTGAGATATTTAGCAGACATAAGGAGAAGTTATCCTTGAGACTATAAACTGATAAAACAATGTAAGGATGATATGCTTAACATTACAGATTGCTGCAGTTCCAAAGCCAAAACTTCCAGCATATCCCTATTTGAAATTTTATGATTATTTTTCATTTTAATGAAATAGATACACATCAGCAATAGAGAAAAATGACAGAGATGATAAGTAGGACCGTGAAAAAATAAGAGAAAAAATAAAAGAAAAGAAATGAAGTTTATATTAATTTGAGAATAGATCATGGATGCATATATCATTTGAAGGAGAGGTTTTAGGCAACCCTGACAATTCAACAATTCTAACATTAGTAATTCTAAGAAATAGCTTGGAATTTTGGAGAGAAGATAAACAGATACTCGCAAAAGTTCAATAATTTCTTCTTTGTTAAATACCTGGAAGTCATTATGAATTCATTAATGAGTATAGTAATAATGAAGTTTAATATCGGCCATTAGCAGGTGGATCTTGGGTGGTTGAGCTATGTCTCTCTCTAGTTTTCTTCATGTGTTCCAAACTCCAGTACAGGGAGCTGAATACAGCTGGAATCAATAATATATGACTCCCCCTTTTGCATTTAAAGAACTAGGAAATGGCACAGTTAGGGCACTTTGTTTTTCATCTTTAGATTATATTGAAATTTCTGATGTTTCTTTCAAATAATTTATATATGCATAAAAAATGTCAGTCCGAAGGGCATGCAGTAATTTATGAGTGTTTTGATGCTGGAGGGGCATTGCTGTATGGATATCATTCTCTTTCAACTTAATGTGACCTGATTAATTAATTAGCTGCAATGCTCTCAAATAAGTGCATACAGGGTAGAGCTCTAGTTGAGGACCTAGTTTGTGGGGGCAATAAGCTGACTTTGTATAAATATACAAAAGTATGAAGGCTATTGCTTAACGCATTGTAAGCCGCCCTGAGTCTCCGAAGAAGGGCGGCATATAAATCAATTTTTTTAAAAAAATAGATTAAAGGAAGATGGTTAGTTTCTACCTGTGTCTTTGTTTTGAGTTTACCTGGTACCAAAGATTCACTTGTTCCATTTCTGTTTTCAGTCAGACAATGGATTGAAGGCAGTTCCTTGTTTTGGGGTTTTTCTTCTTTTACAGATTACTTTCTATGCATAAAGCTTTACAAATTATTTAGGGGGGAAAAGGGTATATACAGCTTCCTTCTTACTTTTTTGTAGGTTTTTTAAAAAATGTATTAACTTTTTTGTACTTTAATGTCAATTAATAATGTCAATTAAATCAGACTTCTGATGAAATATGTTTAAGATTGTGCTGCTTGTTTTCTTTAGTAGCTCTTCATGGTACTTCTAGCAGTACATTTATTTCTGTAACTCGTTCATGTAGCCTTGTACAAAACTGGAAATAAGAATATCTCATGAATTATTTAATACTTGTCATTGACAGCAATTGTTTGAATACCTGGAAAGCTGTTGTATCCCAGTTTAGGCAATACTGAAGTAGATGTAAGACTGATTCATTATTACTGTGTTTCCCCGAAAATAAGACCTAGATTCATTTTTACACATGCATCCAAAATAAGCCCTAGTTAAGACTCCCACCCACTTGGTTGCACCTGGTTGAAGGCCTCCTGAATGAAGGCCTCTGATGGCAAAACGAGGCTGGGGGCGGGATGCCACACACGTCAATCCAGAGCCAATTTCTCATCTGCAGAGGCCTTTCCTGAAGGCCTCTGATGGCAAAACAGAGGCAGAGGGAGACGTGCACAAGTGGTGGCAAGTGGCCACAGAAGAAGTGTGCCCACAGTGGGCTCCTGTCGGTGTCGCTGCTGGGAGGTGAGTCAGTGGAAGACATCTCCCAAAAATAAGACCTAGTGCCTTTTTTGGTGGCCAAAAAAAAAAGAAAGAAAAAAGTCTGGGTCTTATTTTCAGGGAAATATGGTATTTGATACAATATCAAATGACGTCCCGTATAGAAGTCACTGTTCATAATATCCTTAGGTTAAGTCATTTGGCTTGAAAGGAGTATCAGATCAATAAATTAAACCAAGGTTAGCCAATTTGAATGCCTGCAGAGATAAAATTCTCTACAAACCAGAACTGGTGGTTTTTTGCTGTATCAATGCATTGGCAAGTATTCACATGCCAATATCCTTGAAAAGTACTTTAGTAGGAATTATTCATTTGCCACCTCCTTCCTGGGTGGTGAATGGGATCTGTCACTTCTTAATCTCTCTCCTGGGTTTGGTGTTATCTAAAACATGCTTCTATATTTAATTATGAGCAGTTGGAAATGTAAGTGCTTTTCTGTTTTTATCTCCATCTGGTGGTTAAGCTCAATATTGCCCATATTGCTAAACTTAGTGAAATGAAGGTACTGAAAGTGTATGTTTTCAGACTTCTTTTTACTTTAATGGGATAGTTTAATTTGATAATCAAATAATTAGAAAAATACAAGTGAAAGGAAATGGGGGTTGCTCAGCAGAAGTATGTATAGGGGAAGATAACCATCTGCTTCTTTCAAGAAAGGTACTAAAATCTTGACTCTATTTAAATTCACATATGATTGCTTTAATCAACTACTATGGTAAACGTCACTTTTACAGACATAACAATCTATGTGTGGAATGTAATAAAACATTAAATAAAACAAAGTATTTCCAGTAATTATCCAGTAATTATGCAGAAGCACTTTTGCCTGTACTCCAGGAGTGGAATATTTCCAGGTTCAGATTAAATAGCTATAAAAGTAATTTGACAGGAGCCCATAGGAGATGGAGCCCCTATGTATGACTTACAAATAGCACTCATTTTATGAAGCTGCTTCAAAACTATTATATGTTCCTATTATCAGGAAAAGTAAATTAAAACTTTTAAATTAATTAAAAGTAAATTAAAAGTAACTTTTCTGTATGTTTAGGTTTCAAAAGTATTGAACTGACTCCCCTTGCTGCAATTTGTGTAAACTTATTTTCGAGTGGGAAAGAACTGCAAGTGGATGGCTCCATTCAGATCACCTTACCTCTTCTGCCTACAACTGCGGTAAAAGCAGGAGAACCTATCTCAGCCTGGACTTTCGATATGAAAACGGGTGAGTGCTTTCTGATAACCAAATGGTTACGGTTAGAAGAAAGCTTAGTTTTTGTCAGCTTCCTTTATTTGTAAAAAAAAGAAATAAAAATAAATCCCGATTGAGATTATCCTAAATACGTTTTCTTAGATGCAAATCCATCTGAACCAGGATCCTTATTTCTAGTTTTTGAGCATAGGTTGCAGTCTACAGATAGTCTTCAGTTTATGTCTATTCATTCAGTGTCTATTCAAAGCGGTGGCAGAGTTTAAAAAAATAAACGTATGACCTTTTTCTAAAGTCGTATCCATTGCAGCATCCCCACAGTCTTGTGATTGTAATCTAGGCACTCTGGTACCCAGCTCACAATTATGATGTTGTAGTGAGGCATGTCACATGATCACCATTTGTGACCTTCCCGGCCAGCTTCTCACAAGCAAAGTCAATGAGGAAGCCAACAAGGAAGATTACAGGTTGCCCCAGGAAATAGCTCTCCCCCCCTCCTTTTTCTTTTGAGGAGTCTACTATGGAGTACCAGATCCAAGGGATCATAGTCTGCAGCATCCCCTGCCCAACTACTGCACTATCCTGCCTGCCTGAAGCCCCTTCCTGCCCTCCCACAGCCTCCACCAACCTACCTGAGGCCCCCTGAGACCTGTCCAAGCTCCCTAGCCATCTATCTGTAGCACTCTCCATTCACCCGCAGCAACCATACCGCCCCCTCCCCCCCACCTTATCTTGGATGCCTGTGTCTTCTCACTTAAAGTCTCACACATCCTAGAGTTACAATGGCAACCGGGATTGCCAGGCTTGCTGTCACTAAGCAGTGTGGCCATATGATTCACACTTTACAATTGCATTGTTCAACAACAGCAGTTCCAGTCTCCATTGTCGATGTAACCAAGGGACTCACCTGTATATACATTATTGAAATACCTGCATATGATCTAAAGGTTACATTTTAATAATAAATGCTTAGCTGTTTCGATGCATAACTTGTCCTCAATTTACAATCATAATTGAGCCTGGAATTATTATTATAAATCATTGAGGTCATAAGTTGAGACACCTATTTGGCCAGAAGCAATTTTCCAGCCTTTTTTATAGTGGTGGTTAATAGCAATAGCACTTAGAATAAACCCACTACACAGTGCTTTAAAGCCCTCTCTAAGCAGTTTACAGAATCAGCCTATTGCCTCCAACAAAAAGATCCTCATTTTACCAACCTTAGAAGGATAACAGGCTGAGTCAACCTTGATCCGCTGAAAATCAAAATCCTAGAGTGAATAGTGAGTTAGCCCTATAGTGCTGCCTTCTAACCACTTTGCCACCACAGCTCTGTAAGCAAATACTATAGTCATAAAGCAAACCCATTCATTTCAAAAGTGGCAAAAACAGTCATGTAACCATGTAATACTGTAATCGGTCGTAAAACTGGCCTACCTGACTCATGATCATGTGATTTCCAGAGGTACTTTATGTGGCTATCCTAACTTTGTACAATTGTTAAATGAAGAGTACCTTTTCTATGTATTAAAGATAGAGCACTTCATCATTAACTACTTTTAGAAAAACAATGCTGGACTAGATGGAACTGCCTCTAATATATTTATTATGAGTATAACATTATGAGTATAAAAGAGTTGCCTAAAGTTTTTGATTCATCCATTTTTAGTTGAAAGTCTGAAAGAAAGCATCTTATTTTTGTCTTACCAGGTGCTTGGATTAATCGTGGTTTGGGAATGGTAAAGAATGTCAATGATCACTTAGTATGGACGTATACTGCTCCAAGTCTGGGATATTGGATAGCAGCCCCATTGTCTGGAGCCAGAGGTAAAACTGGGGAAATGGACATTATTTTATGTCTGTCTTAATTTTTATTTCTTTCATAAAGTCAACACACGACATAGAAGTCTAATTCTTCCCAAATTTAATTGAGATGATGAGAGTTATCTCTTGTTTATGTTGAGGGTGAAGCTTCTTTAGGCTTATGAAATGTAACTTTGGGTCATAATACATTGTAATATTCCAGGTGATGCCAAAGTAAATGCTGAGCCTCAGATAGCTCAACAGGCTAGATAGCCTATTATTAACATTCAGCTATCTGCAATTATTGCAACCTCGAGGCTCAAGGTTGACTCAGCCTTCCAGCCTTTCTAAGGTAGGTAAATTGAGGACCCACCCAGTTTGTGGGGGCAATAAGCTGACTTTGTATAAAAATATACAAAAGTATGAAGGCTATTGCTTAACGCATTGTAAGTCACCCTGAGTCTCCGGAGAAGGGCAGCATATAAATCTAATTAAAACAAAAAAAAATTAGGTATTACAGGATATGCACAGAATTATATTAGTAAACATCTACACACATGGTAATTCAGTTCCTAACAAGAGCCTAGGAAAGAGTTCCTAGAGTGAAGCAATGTCCTATTTAGAGTACATGTTGCAAAATCTAATATGCATGAGGGTCAGGATCATTAGCTTCACTTTCCTATCCAATCTACTCAGGTTGTATATTAAATTTTTGCTTGAATGTGAATTCAAACCTTTAGCCGGAAGGATAAGTGCATGTGAATATAGTATGCCTTACTTGTGTAATATGACCCAGATCTATGTATCTTGTTGGATGAATGCTCTCTCTATATAGGTAGTCCTCAGGTTACAACCGCTCATTCAGCGATATTTAAAGTTACGACACTGCTGAATGAGGGGGACTTAACAGCTATTCCTTGGAATTCCAGACATTGCAGCATCCTCATGGTCACATGATTGCAGCCCAGGTGCCCAGTGCCTGGCTTGCAATTATGATGTTGCAGGGTGCCCACAGCCACATGATCATGGTTTCTGACATTCCCTGCTGGTTTTCCCACAAGCAAAAATCAATGGGAAAGCCAGCAGGTCTCAAATCATTCTTGATCTCTCTGCTTTTTTGTCAGCTTGCTCTCTATAATACTTGTGGCTCCCCCTATCAATTGTGGCACCCATACCTCCACGTGTGCTCTGTAATACCCACTTGTGCCACCTGCCCATGTACAGACCTAGGTGTCCACCTGTACTCCATAGTGCCTCCCTGCAGTGTCCCCCATTGCACCTACACACCCGCCTCCCTTCCTGTGACAGCTCCCCACTTGTCCATAGCTCTCTCCTGCAGCTCTCACCCACTGGCTTCTTTTCCTGAAACTCCCACTTCTTTCTGCTTAACAACCTGTGCTGTCTTAAGGGTACAGCAGCAGCCTAGGCTGCTGAGGTTGCTGTTGCTAAGCCATGAAGTTTGTATGATGTCATACTTTATGACCACATCACTTAGCAACCCAAATTCTGATCCCAATTGCTGCTATAACCTGTGAACTACTTGTAGGCATATTACTTGAATGATTTTGACTGAGGTAGAGCCCCATCAGTATTGAGACAATGAATGAAACTGATCTCAGGGCCTTTTGCATACCATTAAACTGCTTCTGTAATAAATAAATTGTGGACCTCATGCTCTCTGATGTGAACTTCTCTATTCCGTTTTTGCTGGAGGCTTGCAGCCATGTCTCCTTGTTTGCTGAAAAATCCAGTGTCAGAATGTAAAGGAAGTATACAGTCAGGAAATCTAGGAATACTCAGTCTGTGGTAGTGCAAAAATTGTAATTTTTATTATCTCTGCATCTTCTTTTTCTGATTAAAAACACAGATTCCATTATTACATCAGTTACTAAAGATATTACTGCCTACCACACAGTATTCCTCACGGCGATATTAGGAGGCACTGTCACCATCATTGCTGGGTTCTTTGCACTTCTGCTTTGCTATTGCAGGTAAGACGGGATATGATGGTAATGCATTTTTTTTTTGTTGTTGCCAGAATTGATTACAGTATGCACTGTTTGAAAGCATAGGATTAGTGCTCAGGTTGATTCTGCTTTTGAAAGATAATTGATTTACAATTTACGCCCACTTTCTATGCCAAAAGGAAACGCTAATTCGTCCTACATGTTCTGTAATGCTCTTCTTTTATACTGTTTTTGAAGAATCTTGATGAACATACAATTTTAAAAAATATATAGATTTAGTCGTGGCGATAGTCTGCTTCAAATATAGGTAAATACATATGATTTGGTAAAATCCAAAATTAAGTGGATGTTTTCTTCCTTTACATAAATTACATAAATAAATAAGCCAGGTGCAATGGTAGGATTCAAAATTTTTTACTACCGGTTCTGTGGGCACAGCTTGATGGACGTGGCAGGGGAAGGATACTGTAAAATCTCCATTCCCACCTCACTCCAGGGGAAGGTTACTGCAAAATCCTCAGCTGGGACTCGGGAGGCAGAGAATAGATGGGGGTGGGGCCAGTCAGAGGTAGTATTTACCGGTTCTCCGGACTACTCAAAATTTCCGCTACTGGTTCTCCTGGTAGATGGTATTCAGAACCCGCTGAATACCATCTCTGGCCTGGTGGCGTTAGACTACTACTAATTGCACTGATCTATATTAAAGCATAGTTTTAATATTTCTTTTTTATTTTGCTTTTTATTTTTTTAGGGATAAATGTGGTCGTCCAAAAAAGAGAAAGAAAAATCCTACTAAATTAGACATTTTAAAAAAAGATCAAACAACTTCAACCACTCATATAAATCATATTGGTGCAGCCAAAGTGTCTTTGAAGCCAGAGGACAAATCTAGATTGTATTCACCCAGAGTAGCATTTTATAGCCCTCAGAGACGGGTTTCAGCTGAAGGTGAGGAGAGGAAAGCCCAAGACAGTTTTAAAGTTTACACAGAAGGTACTCCATACCAATTCTCTGGTAAAAATCTCCAGTGTAGGAGCTCCCCCCAGTCCTTGGAAACCAAAACAGAATTGAGACATCTTCCACCAGTTAAACACTTCAATGGAAGTCTTCCTCCTTCCCAAAATGTACAAGAACAGAATCAGTATCTCCCAATGACTGAGGAAATCTATGGACTCTCTTCCCTCCCAGAACAATTAATGCATCTCTATAGCCAGCCTGGTGCTATGCTTCAAACATCTGAGCTAATTCACTCCCAGGAGCAATTGCATGCTGCAAAGTCAGCTACTTTACCAAGAAAAGGACAGTTAGTCTACACCCCTGTGATGGAGAGTATGAGTCACGAAAGTTATACCCAGACATTGCCCAAAATGCCAATGCATGCTCACTTGCAGGAACCAACTTCCAGAGATGAAACAGTGGCTATAGATAGGCAACAAGGCTTGTCTCCTCAGACTGCCAACTGGGGCCGCTACACTAGTAGCTTGCTGGAGTCGGTTTCTGTCCCAGGAACATTAAATGAAGCTGTGGTGATGACACCATTTTCATCAGAACTTCAGGGCATTTCAGAGCAAACCTTACTTGAGCTTTCAAAAGGAAAACAGTGTCCACATCCAAGAGCGTGGTTTGTGTCACTGGATGGCAAACCAATAGCTCAAGTGAGGCATTCGTTCATTGATCTCAAGAAGGGCAGGAAGACTGAGAGCAATGATACTAGCTTAGACTCAGGTGTGGACATGAATGAGCATAATCCAAGTCGAAAATTGGAGAGGGAGAAAACCTTTATTAAAAGCACACAGCATTCTAAGATACTTTACCTAGAAGACTTGGATCTGAGTACCAGTGAATGTGGGACCATGCTTTCAACCCCGGAGGATCAAGCTGTGAAGCACATGCCAGAAGGAAGTAATGACCCCATCATAGAGGAAGAACTCCTGGAAGAGATGCCTAGAAGAAAAGACACGGCAAAAAAACACGAGGCCAGCCCTCCCCCTGGGAAGAAACAGGGAAGACCACATCTAACCAAGACAGAAGGCAAAACAAACATCTGGAAAAAGAGAGATGAGAGACCACTCATTCCAAAAAATTAACATTACAGTGATGTTTATCATGTCCAGTAGAGTTTACCTCCTTTCTATCATTTTATTTGTAAATTTGCACTGGTCATTTTCAGTGGGGCAGTCAGATTTAGGTAACATTGCTTTTTTAAGACACAGAGCAGATTACACCTTCATAAGGAGTATTGTTTACTGAAAACCAGCTTATCTTGCTTTCAACAGTTTGTAAAACTATACATGAAAGATTATTCTGTGGTGTATCTGCAAGGACATATTTGCATTCTCTAGAAGACACTAGTATGGCATCTCATTTACTTGCTTTGAAATTAGACGAGGCAAGGAAGAAGTTTTGTTGATACCAAATTGCATTGGTTTAGAAAAAAAGTGTTTGTTATTTTTGCAACTAGTGTCTGATAATGGACATTGTCATAATATGGTTTGATATTGTGTAGTATGGTATTTTTCATCGAAATGCCAATAAGGAGATCTTGTATTTCGTATCTAATAGAATATCCTGCCTCACTTTAATTCCTATATAGCTTTTTCTGGTGGGGGAGGGAAAATTAAGGACTTGTTATCCAGAAGGTATTTCTAGTGTGAAGACTTCTGCCATTCCAATTTGTATTGAGCCAAATTGTGCTCCATTTTTAGGATAGCTGGATTTATATTGTTGTAATAAAGGCAGAGTTTGGCCCTTTTATGCCCACAATGTGTGCCATTGTAAACATGGCCAAAAAGATGCCTTTTGAGACATTTCCACCAGAAACAGCATTCTGTACTAGCCTTAAAAAGATAAAAGAGATGCCGCATCAGGCAATTTGATAATGTGCCTCCCTTTTCAGCTAACATTGTCATAAGTCATGAAAGTCAATTGTTGCTTCTAAGCTGTTAAATTTAGCCATTACATATAATTTGTTAATAAAAAAATTGAGATGGTGGGACCACTTTGTTATACCCAAATTTTCTAATCTGATAATAAATCTGCAAGGCAGACAAAATAAAGGGGAACACCATAGTTTGATAGTATGCAAAATGGAAAATTTTGGAAAGTTCCCTGGGGAAGGATTACAATGTGTATAGATAAGCCTTTCTTAATGAAAGTTATGGATTTTGGAATCTACATGGAGTCCTCTAAAATAAACACATTGCAGCCCCAAATATAGTTACTTGGAAATAGATTCTGTTGATTTCAGTGGAACTTGTTTTACATAAAAGCACAATTAAAGCTAAAAATGCATACATTTATCTGAAATTACAAGACAACCTTTTATTTTCCCCTGAACAACTTTCACCATCACCTTTTCAGTGGAGATGGCAATTAAGATGTTAACAAGTTTGTACTATATCTTTCCTAATATTTTTAATACAATATGGAAATATTCATCCATTTACATTTGATGTGTTTGTTATGAGACACTTTTAAGTAGAAGAATTGGTGTAAAAATGGGAGGCGAACATATTTGGGGATAGAAGGAGGACTTGACAAATGGCATTAACATGGCCAAATGCTAAGTGGCATTAGCCATTTCTGCAAATAGGGCAAAAGTAAAATTTCATGCCAGACAATTATACATAATGTCTTTGTACTAAACATGGCAGGTGTACTTTGTCAACTGATTTACCATTCACTAGAAGTACCTACTGTGTGTCCTAACTGGATTGTGCATTATGAACATGTTCAGGGACTCTCAATTGGGGCATCTGTATACATTGAATGAAAATTGGGATTTGGCCTGTAGGACAACAGCCATCCTTAGGTTATATAATTCATTAAGGAGTTAAAACACTGATTATATGAAAAACTGATTGTAAGAGATATAAAAGAAGGAACTATAGAAGAAATGTTCACAAATGTTTGTTTGTTCTTTGAATAATAAATTTGTTTCTGATAATTCATTTTGGGGTAAGAGAAAAATAGATCTCTAAGTGAATTATCGCTAGATAATCCTGTTAACCAAAGTATTTTCCAGAATTTTGATTTTTGCAATCAGCTAGAAAAATCTAATGATACTAATTTTGTTAGTTCCTAAAGTCAAAGAAAAAAAGAAACTTATGCAAACTAGAGGCTTTTCATATTCCTTTTTCCATTTGTCATCTCATAATCATTTGAGGACTGGCTTATTTCTATTGCAGTAAGGCTGTAGCCTCTGAAATTATGGTTGAAGCGTTAACCACCCTATTTTTTCCGTTCAAAACTCATTTGTCTCATTTATATTGAAATAAATAGAAAATCTGGATATCAGAAACTATAGGTTCATGGTGGACAGTGGACAGGTGGCACAGAAATGCTCCAACTTATAGCAAGGCAATGGTCTTTCTGAGTGTGAAAAGAAAATACCCTACCTTGCTAAAAAATCTAACATTAAATGTTAGAAGCTTGAGATTTATTAATGGACAGAGAATCACTTTTAATTATATATGATCAGAAAAAAATTCTATTAACATTTTTGAGTTATCTTTTTAATACTTTCATAGGGCTTTTTTGTTTTGAAATAATACAGAGAAATGAATATAAGTCATAAAAAGGCCCTCATAAATTAGTTACTATGGATGGAAGGATAGTAACATTTTAATCAAAATCAAAGATTTGTCAGAACAAAAATGGAGTAGTTCTGAATGACATGACTTTTATTGAAAGGTTATGGTGTGGAACTGCACAACTACCTACATTTTGGATTTGCTTTTCTTAAAAAAATGTGAGGAAAAAATAGAACTTCAAAAGGCACAATGATATAGAAATGATGGATTTTGAGTAAAATATTCTAGTTGGTTTGTCTCAACTTATGAGATTTGAATTTCTACTTATTTGCAGGCCATTGTGTATGAACTGATGGGAAAGAGATAAATAGATCCTCTGAGAATTTGGATTACTTTTACTGGACTAGTGTAATATGCATACCGTAGTCTGCAGTAGTGGGTTTTTTATGAAAATATGTATGTGCTTACAGAATATACCTGAGACAAGATGGACATTTTCTTCAGTTTGAAAATAAATGGAGCCAATACTAATTGGCTGCATAGATATGGTGAACTCACTTGTTATTCTGTTCTTGCATTGAATCCTATAATGGTAGTACACCCAAAGGCTTTTTTAAAAATACAATCTACATTTTTCATTCAAACATTTTACTGTCCCATCTGCAGCTTGATAAGTAGGGCATGTTAAATTTTTAAATTTTCAATTTCCAAACGTTAGGGATCTTCAAAAGTTGTGACATGCCTTGGGGATTGTAAAGATATTTTGGTTACTTTAATATAATTTATATGTGCTTGCTAAGTAACTACATAAATATCATAACTTTTAAACATTTTTATTTCGACCAGAAAAATCTTTACCTCTTTAATTGTTCACATTATTGGTTCTTACCAGAGTGTGCATGAAAGGGTAAGACTAAGAATATTTCAAATTTAATCTAAGCACAAATACCTCTCTGGGTATGTGGGATATATATTAATGACTTAAATATAATGTATATTAAACTATTTTTGGAAGTCACTTTAGAAAATAAGTGCTTTTCCCTTCATATGTGACACATGCATTGAAATAGCACCGGACATTTTAAGCGTTTTGGAATATTAAATAATTTTCAAACAAGAAATGTTTTTCCCATTTTATATTTAAACAGCACTGATAGAATTATGCCTAATAAACTTTGATGGTGGTATTCCTTTTAATGCCTCATCAATATTTCTCAAATAATTCATTGTTTAGCATTTTATATCAATTAGTTGTATTGCCTGAAATTTAAACTAATTCTGAAAATAACAAACAGAATTGGCAAATAATTGTACATTTCCCAATTGCGATACACTGTTCTTTAACTTTAAAATATACTGGTGTGTAATTCTTCAGCATATATAGAATCTTCGTGGGTTTTTAAAAATGTATTTCTGTCATACTGGTTCAGTTTTACTATATTGCATGCATGTTAACAGAACAGTTCTATGCATGCTTATTCAGAAGGAAGTTCTTTATAGTTCAATGGAATTTCCTACTAAATAAGTAAATATACATATGCTTAGTCTTAAGAGTATAGCTTGTATTGAAAATCCAATTTGTAAGCAATGGCTTACAAAACAGAACAGAATCTGAAATAGACATGGAAACAGTTCAGTTTATTTCACCACTGAAATAAACCTTTTAGGACATATATTATTAAAAGTTGAGATATTCTCTAATAGAGGAACTGCTGAGTATTCAACAATTCCAACCCCACGTGATATACAGAGATATTTAGATAAATTTAGACTCCATATTTACAAAATTGGCCGTTCAGATTACATCATTTAGGTCAGTCTTGCTGCATTGGGGTCTACCTGTTCAGGATGCCAAGTAGAGGCCTGAAGTTTGTCCCTCTCTATCATTCAGTGCAGTTATTATTTTTACCTACTACCAAAGCAGACAGCCCATTTTCCATTGTTGCTGTTTTAAGAGATTAGCTTGATACTTTCTCATACATATGCTGCACCAGTTTCATATTGCTATAGTGCTTTGTGTTAAGGGAAAGAAATGCAGAGTGGCTTATTTCAAAAGAAGCTCACTAATTAAGACTAGTCATTGAATCATGTAAAGACTGATAATCTAATCTAATCCACTGCAGAAATTGGAGCCTAGTTCCTGCCATATTAGCCCTTCCTTACTGGATAATGAGAATAAGGACTCCTTTTTCACCGCATATTTTAAATTTGTTTTATGGTTTATTAATGCTGATCCTTTTCATTTTATTTTTACAGTTTCTACCAGGAATGTCTGTGCAACTATTGCGGTGCCAGTGGATTGTCTATATTTTGTAATTTATAAAACACTGTTAAGTTTAATTTAAAAAATCTTACCAATAACTGTGATTCTTGATTGTTTAAAAAACAGATTGTTGCATCTCATGGAGGATGTGTTACAGCCATTCACTGTACGGCTACACAATACTAGTATCAGGGACTCTTGAAAGGAACAGTTTGCAGAAATTGCTAAAATGCCATGCTTCAAGAAGTGAGTTAGGCAACATTAGATAATACCTGCAGGTGCTGTTGCTTCAAAATGACAAGCTTGAAAATAATGAATCTAGGTTTAAAGGGTTGTGACAGTCTTGACAGTCATGCATGGTGAACCCATTATATTGAGAGTTGGAAATATAGTCATTGTTGATACATATAGATGTCCTAGTATTAATTATAATCTTGGTTAGAAGACATGAAGTGGCATATATGAATGCCTGGTTCAAGTATTCCCATTATTTTATTCCACATTCTGTCATTGTTTAATGATCATGGTGACTTTGCAATTCTGACTGTATGTACACCCTGAATGTATATGGTGTTTTCTCCATAAAAGAAAATATCTCTTTGAATATAGCATATGGTTCTTAAATGTGCATGGATTACTAGTGCATCACTTCAAATCCAACATTCTTATTTTCATCCTTATTCTGAGTTTTTTTTTTTAAACCATCGCAAATACTAAATTTAGTAAAGACAGCACTTGAGCAATCCAAAAATATGTACAGCTCTTTATTAACATAAACTGAAAGAAGTAACGGGATAATACTTGGGGACTTTTACACAATTCGACTTTAATACATTAATAGGGATGGCAGTTTTGTAAAACATTTGTTCCAGTTTGTAGATCATTGAAATTGTACATCCAAATCGTTTGGTCTATATTTTGCTATACTTGCTATTTATTGTTCATATTATAAAAGCAATATTTCCTATTACATTTATTTACTGGTTCATACTAGAGCTACCATTCATGATTAAATAAAACATTTTTATTACAATGCCATTACAAGAGCAATTTATCTCTTTGTAGGGGATTCTACTTCTATCAGCACGAAAGAGCGAATGTTTTTATTAACCATCTCTTTATCTCCAAAGGGACATAAACACTATGGATGCTAATAAGTATAAACTTGGTTTAGAATTTAGATTAACATTATTAGTCACTTAAAACAATAAAACAGTTACCAAATGTAGCAAGAAAAATATTTCCACAGAAATGTGTAGTTACAGCTTAAACTGAAATTAGAGTTTAAATCAGTTAAACAAAATTGGGACAAATAGTTAAATGTCAAATGGTTGGGTCTTTATCATTTTATATATTCAAAAATGTAATTTAGATATTTAATCTTAAAGAAAAAGTTGAATTTACTGGACCCAAAAAACCTTAGAGACTTTTTTATGCTGATAAACACTATTTTATGTAAAACTTTTTATTGAACATCAAACCAAATAAAAATGATTTTCACATTAAATTTTTTTAACATTTATATAAAAAAACTAAAGCATCTGGATCCTTTGTACATCTAAATAACTACAATAGAATCTATTTTCTTTAAAAATATGAAGCGTTACAATTTTAATCTGTCTTTCAATTTGCGCATGATCTTAAATCTGTACCAACTACTTTATCGGTAAATTTATCAGTATGAGCCTTTGGAATAAGCACTAAACCCTTCATATGTCTAGAAAATTTCAAATGTCTTGGTTTTTGAGTGTTAAGCAAGCTAGAACCAGCATCTCTAGTACAAAGACAGCTGAAACCATTCAATGTTAAATTTTGCTCAGTCTCTGTAGAATTTTTTTTCTTGTTACAGTTTCCTTGAAAACTATTTTGAGATACCTCTGTGACACAGTGAGACTTTATTTGTTTGATAGACAATCCAGTGCCTGGTATAAAAAGATCCAGCCCAGGCTGCTTTGCAAGGAGGTGCTTTGCTTGAGACCCTAATTGATTTACTTTGTCTTTGCTTGGTGCCATTTCCCAGGTTAATGGATTATATACAACATGGTCATCAATAGGACATGCATTTTCTTTCTGCAACCGACAGTCAATGCATTTTCTGTGGAACTAAATAAGATACATAATGTATTAAGACTTGGTAATTTTCCGCCAACGTTATTTATGTATCTTGCATGAGTCAAATATTACATGTGAAATGAAATAATACATCTGAACTGCCATTCAGTTCTTTGAGGCAGGTAAATGCCATGATTGAAGAGACATCTCTGATGTCTACTAACATCCATATTATCTCGTGTCATGCATTTGAAGAGAATTGTTAATTAAGGTTTATTGGAATTGCTAGGAAACAACCAGGAAGTTGATGACTTGTTTCCTTTGAAGCAATATAAGTTACCTTTTTATGTATTCAAAAGCTCAAAATGTTCACCTCAAATGAGTTTAGGTTAATGAAGGGTAGTTACTCATTTAGAAGGCTTTGAAATAAAATTAGTTCTCACTGATCACTGAAGGTAATTTTATTTAATAGCCTGTAGAACTGTAAACACAGTGATTCATAGATTCAGCAAAATACTTCATAAAACATTCCAACAAGCTAGCTTAAGTATAGGTTGAATGACATCACTAATGGATACAAGGCTGGAATAAAAACATTGAAAGAATGCAGGATATGATCACATTCCTCAAATATCTGAAATCAATTATTTTAACTTATTCCTGACTACAGGACACAAGATGTTGGATTTAATTTACAGGGAGGCAGATTCTGAATGAAAAGCTTCCTAAGGGGAATCAGACACTTTGAGAGGGAAAAGGCTCCCATTCCTTGGATGTGTTCAAGCAGGGACTATATTGCCATCTGTCTGAGATGCTTGGATTTTTGCAAAGCCTATAATGGGACTTAAGCATCTAAATGGCTTCTACTAATTCTAATGATTCTAAAAATAACTGAAAAATACATAAGTACTAAATCTTGGTCATGTTAAGGGTAGTCACACAGCAATAGCCAAGTTTATAATGGATTCTGAGAAAGTGAAGTAACAGCTGAATTTACCCCAATAAGTATTTGATTTATACGGCTCCCCTTCTTGCAAATGTGACTATGGGTGGCTAACATGTTTTTTTTTAAAGAAAAAATATATTGAGTGAACCCCCCAACTCTCCAAGAAAAAGTAAAAACCAACATCGGAGCACATCCAGATCTTCAATGCTTTGTGAAAGGCTGGCAACGATGGACCAATTTAATGGGTTATGTCACAAGGTGCTGGGACAGAAAAGGCATGGTTCCAATGATACTCAGAAAGGATCTGGGGTATGCCTTTTCTATTTGATCTAGTGAGATGGCTAGGCAGTTTCCCTATCTTGTCACCTTAAGAGCTGCCAGTGGTTGGAGCTATCCCAATCTATATAGGTGCAGATGTTATATCCTAACATGTACAGTATCAGTGCCTTTTCTTTTCACCCTCCCCCTTCCCCAACAGCACAAATGGGACAAAATAAGCATACATCAATGAATTAAAAATGCCTGTAAAATAAGGTAACCTATTTACCGAAGTAACAGACTCATTTACATAGTTCAAGCATTTTTTTTCCTACATAAAATGCAATAGTATAGAAATACATATTTCCCTTCCTCCTTATAGCCAAAGCAGCAGGAAAACAAGAAGATTGCGATGGGAAAAGGGACCTGTACTGAGAAAGGAAGGAAAGAGAAAGGAGTGATAAAAACTGGATACATAGGAAGACAACAATGCACGAAAAAGAGAAAGTTAAGCTAATAGTTAGACTAATCTTCAAAGAACATTGAACATTGTGCAACCATATCTGCAGAGACTAGTGATTTTCATACCCGATCTGGAGGAGCATATGGGGGAGATCCTCCATTTTATGCCCACAGCTATACTGTGATGGAGGTTGGGATAAGAGAGTGACTGTTCTAAACTCATCCAGTGAGTTTACATGGTTGAGGCTGGACTGGACTAACAGTCTTGCACTGTACAGTCTAATCTGGATTTAGTAAAATCCAATGTAGTTGTGACAAGTAATTAACACCAAAGGAATGATTAGAAACTATAAATATTGTGATTGTGAACAAGGCACCATTTTATCCAGAAGCAGTTCATATTCTGGAAGTGGCTGTGGTTCTAGTTCTAAAAATCAGGGGAATTGTGGTAGACAAGATCCCTGACTCTTTACCACTAATGATTGAAACAGAATTTCTTTATTTCACAAACAGATGTTTCAGACACCAGACTCTGCTTGCTAACCCTGTAGACTGTCTCAATGCAAAACAATAATTAAAAAGGTACCTCACAGTAGCATGCAAGCTTTATGTTATATTACACATACATTAAATCTTTTTTTTTTGATGGCTTCAAAAATCTTGTATCAGAAATTAACCTGGGTTTCAGGAAAACAACTAAGCTGCTCAAGCGGATCTTCAGTTTACCTTGTGATTGCATGGTAAGGTCCTTGTGACTTGGCCAAGGCAGAATATCTTCAAACAGAGTCTACACTGTAAACCTGGATCAAGCAAAGGGCTGCCCTTCCTAATCACGATATTGGGTATTGAGTTCAGTACCTGCTGTGGTATGCAGCTGAATCTGCAAGAGATGTAATGGAGTATCTATTCCATATGAGTTTATGCATTTATCTAATTTTAAAATCTTATTTCAAAAAAATAATGCAAACAGTGCTGATATACAGGTAGTCCCTACTTATATTTGATCATTTAGTAACCATTTTGAAGGTAATAACAATTGCAGCATTCCTGTGGTCATTCACCCTTATGACCAACTGCAGGAAACTGCACTTATCTCCCATCCCCATCCCCCACACTGAATCCCCACATGCCTTAGGCCTGCTTCCCACCTCTCTGGGCCCCACATCCTCCTCCTCACTTATGTTTCATTGATCTCTAAAGCTTAGGAGGTTGGGGAGGGGACAGAAAGATTTGCTTTGCTTCAGTCATGTTAGCAAAGCTTGGATCCCACAAGGCTCCATTTTTTTCAAGCCAGCGCTTCTGCAATCAGACAACTGAAAATTGCTTTGGTCCAGCAACCCATGTGGCCTGAAATGGAGTGCCCTATCCTCCTTTCCCACCCTACCTTCCTGAGCTACAGAGATCGTAAGTATGCAATTGTGATAGGATGGAGAAGAGGCCAAGCACTGCAGGGATCTGAAGGAGAAAGGAAAGGCTTGCAGGAACTCAGGAATGGGGAAGGAGGCACAAGGGCTGTGGGAATCCTGGGAGATGGGAAGTGGAGCACAGGGTGTCTCAGAGTGTATAAGCCCTGGGGCAGGGGGTCGTGCACTTGCAATAGGCCTCCCAGTGTCTCTGCCACCTGAGGCACCCTGTACTCCAGTTATCGGCTTGTGTGGTCATTTAAAAACCACATCAAGGAGACCAAGAAGTAGTGATTGTTAAGCAAGATCATCTCACTTAATGGCCATCACCATTTGCAAACATGAGCAGGTACAATAAGTTGAGGATTATATTTAGTTAGAAAAAATTAAAATCATAAGATGAAATATTTTGAATGGATTTCATATAAATACCCCCGACCGATACATAACAAAAAGTTATTATAATGTCAGTAATAATACAGAAATGTTTCTTTCACTGGAACTATGGAAGCCCACTGGGAATAGATTACAATTCTTTATAAATACCATGAAATATTAAATAAAATGGATTAAAATATATAATTAATATCACTGCTTTCTTAAATCATACCTCTCCTTCCTTAAGTTTTTTAATTAAAAACCACTGAAATGAATTTTATTGAATTTTTCATCTTACTGTTCCTTGTTTTTCTCTTCTTTAAACTTCTCTTCTGGATTAATTTTCAGATTTTCTTCTGTTGTTGACAGTCGCACTTCTGGTTCAAATGATTTCCATCTCTGATTCCTTTTCTGAAGTAGAGATATAAAGAAACTAAGCAATAGGACATATTGCTTAAAGGGAATTATTAGCATTTATCATTTCAGTAAAACCGATAGCAGAAAAATGAATTCACTTTACATAAAAAAATACTTGAAAAAAAAGCTGCATAAATTGTAGCTGAGAAATTGTAATTTCTCAGATCACTGTTGTATGTTTTGTTTAGAAGACAAAAACCAGCAACAATGTGAATGGACTCAGTTACAATGGTGATAGAAACCATGAGAAGACCCAAAAAGCCAGGTTGGGATAGATTTTCCTAGAGAACATAGTGTGATCGCACATTGTGTGATCACTAAGTGTTGATACTAACTTGATGATACAGGGTAACAGTTTATTTTAATTAGCAAGTAGAACACAGGATCTGAAAAAAAAAGCAGGTCAAGTAGGATGGCAGATTCCAGTTTGTATAAATAATTTTGATCCAGGATTGGTATTAGCAAGTTACAAACTTCACTTTAGCTGGGTCTCTCAGTATTCCTGACAGAAGAGTTGAAAAATTATGTATGCCATATGAGCAAATAAATCTGCACCACAGCATACCAATACTATCGGAATTATAGGCAGGTTAAACAAAGGTAAAAATCCCTAAACAAAACAGTAAATAAATTATACAAGTTTTTTTCAACTGAAGCCTTCAGGATGAAAAGCCAGCTTCTTTTTGAAATATCTTTACATATTTACACACATATGACATTTCAAAATATCTTTTGAACTAGATCAAATAGCTCCTTTATAGAGTTTTAGTTCTATGAATCCTTAGAATTATATTCTAGGATCCATGATTTTAACATCATCTGCCCATGAAGGAGAGATCAAATGTACCATATTTTTGGAGTATAAGACACACTTTTTTTCCTCCTAAACGAGGCTGAAAATTTGGGTGCTGCTTATACTCCAAATATAGCTTTTTTGAAGCTTTTTTTCAGCCCTAACGAGGCACTAGCGAGTGAAGGATCTGCGTCGTGCTTTGCCTGCTCCTTCCCACTCTCAGCTGTGAAGTTTTTTTTCAGCCCTAAGAAGCGCTAGCCAATGAAGCGATCTCTGTGGTTTGCCTGCTTTTCTCATTGCATCTCTCTCCAAAGATCAGTTGTGCTTTAGAAGCTGGTTTTTATCCCCAAGCAGGAGATAAAAACCAGCAAACTAATGTGCTGAAGCTGACCAAGGTAAGGACGCTAGCCAGATGAATACGTGGTAGGCAGATTCCCCCCCTCCCCCATTTTCCTCTCCAAAAACTAAGCTGCGTTTTATACTCCGGTGCGTCTTATACTCTGAAAAATACAGTAGATAACTCTTCCTTCTCAATCTAAATTCCAGAGAAGCAGATAGGGAAGCATTTATTATGCATGACTTGAGAAGCTACATTCCTACACAACAAACACCTTGTTTTTCCCAGAGAATTGTAGAAAGCTACATCAACTGCCACAGAATATTTACTCTCACTTTAGGGAGAAGGAAACAGGTTACAGAGGAAGGATAATTGGGGAAATTTTGTTGTTAAAAAGCTATATTTCACCCCTACTGTGTTAGTTCAGAGGTTATGAATTCTCCACAACCAGTAGTAGGATGCTCAACTCCAGATTTGGGAGGGGTTCTATTGCTCAACCAATATAATGATCTAGATTAGTGGGCCACTGGTTAAGTTAAAAGCACCACAGCTATTAACCAAGGCATGATTGAAAGGAAACCCAATATTCTGTCCAGAAAAGGAAAGCAGCTAAAAGAAGAAAGCTTCAAGTTAACTTTTCTTGCTGTAGCACATCACATGCATATCAGCTCAAATGTAAACACTCCTATCACAGAGATCTTTATTGGATTGAAACAGTGCTTAGGATCTCATCTTTATTTTGATTTTTAGACTACAGTACAGAACAAGAATATATTCATCACTGTTTAAAAATAAGAACATAAAATAACCAAATCATTCTTTGATACAATCGATTTACCGACAAAGCATAATAGGAAGAATTAAGTTTCCTTTGCTATTGCTTGCTTTTTAAATTGATGTATTAAGGTTTGCTTTTTTAAGGGAGGGAATTTATACTATACCTCTCGGAAAGCAAAAGTATGTGACGGATGACAAAAGCTTTGAAAACATCCATGGCATAGATGGTAATCATTGCATTCAGTACACCTTGAAATAATAATGATAATATTAATAACATGTATACAAATTTTCCTTAAAACACTATTGTTTGATTTAAAGAAATGTTCTACTTTAAAATAAAATAGACCAACAAGCTAAAATTTCAAGTTAATATGCATGTGAATTTGCAGAGGGGCAACTGAGCAGAAAATGAAACCTGCCACATGACATCATGACACCAATTTAATGAGTTCCATACTTGCACTAAATGTCAGAATGCAGTGACAATAGGGTGAAACTGCCTTATTTTTTCATGACTATGGCTCATTGTGAACACCTGTGCTAAGATGGAAAGACTTGACTCTAAATGTACAATATTTTACATACTGAAATACTGTGGTGCCATACCCACAATAGTTTAGAAGCTTTTCATGCTCTTGGATGCTATCAATAAATTGATTTATATTTTCTTCAGATGAAATGAGGAAAGTTGGGAAAAGAACCAATTCTCAAGCAGACACTAGGTGGTGCAAAAGTCTTTTTTTTCTTCTGATTTAATTGGTACTCAATTCATGGAGGAAAAATAAATTTGATATACAGTATGCTGTTGTATAAATATATAATTAACATTAAAATTAATTGTACAGCTAAATGTTTACATTTTTAGTGTCAATCATATTTTTAAAGAAACTAGAATCTAATCATTTCCTATTACAGATCTTTAAAAATAGTTACAGATGGAGTTTTAATGTTACATATTGAGTTTTAATACTTTCTAATGGAAATCTCATCTAGCCAACTATATAAATTGATATTATTAATGTGAATAAAACTTGAGCCCTATGATTCAAGATATACAATCACAGATAAAGTAAGTTCTGTTACATCTTTTTGTTAGGGAGCTAGTTGTGCTCGGTGCCAGAGAGCTTATTCATTAGGCAGTGAGTTTAAGATTTTCATCAATAAACTTTTCATGAAAAATTTTTGACACATGGAATTATTTAAAAATATAAACTTAAATGAAATTTTGAGCCAATAATTGACATATGGCTACTTATAATAATCACAAAGGTTTCATCTTTGATTCCTTACAAAAAATGTTTAAAATATTACAAATAAATTGATTCAGGTTAACTAATTAAATGCCTTAAATGCTCACTTGTAGCAATTTCCCTCAATAGGTAGTACTCTGCAATTATTGCAAGGGATTCCAAGGTGTTTGTTAAGGCTTTGTTTTTCTGCTGCAGTCACAAGTTTTTTGCAGTTTCTAAATTCTTCCAAGATAAGCTTCAGTGGTGCAAAATTTTCCCTGCATAGAGGGCACTTCACTAAGGATTTTTTCTCTAAATCTCGCTGATGATCAATCCAAATTTTCATACACACTATATGTATGTTGTTCCCACAACCAAACCTGTGTACATAAGAAATTTACTTAATTATTTTTTGAAATGCTACATAACTTAAATACATTTAATATTTATTTTAATAAATTTGAATTTCACTCAAATTACATTATTTTTCATCTGTTGTCATGGAATTTTATATATCAAATTCTTAATGACAAATTGTCGGATAGTAAATGCTTTTACTGTGAGCACATATACAGCTTACTAAAAATAGTGAAATTCAAGGTGATCCATTAGAAAAGGGATGGACAATATTTTAACACTAGAAAACCATACTAGGATCATGATGTGAAAGTTGTGTGATGCAAAAATAATCTCCAAATTTAAAAAAATTAAGACAATAAAAAAAAACCCAAATCCGCGCTCACATTTGCGAAATAGTAGGGAAGGTAAGTGAATCCCACCTCTGGATGCAAGGCTTTCTCAGCCAGCATCAATTTGATGATCATGAATTTTCAGGCTAATTTGAATAGTATAAAAAATAGACCTACAGTAACGTGGAAACCAACACAGATATTTACATAAAAAAATCTAACCCTACAAGAAGAGAAATAGCACTAAAATTCTGACAGAGAGTATTACCGGTAAATGTATTTGTGAGCCTGAAAATTGTGAGTCCAGATATCAAATAGCCTATCCAGGGATCAACTTGTGATTTTCCAGATATTGCTGCCAAACTCACAGCAGCAGTGCCTGCCAAACAAGGCCATTCTGAGAAGTGCCGCAACCTTTTGCTAGTAACCAGTGGCAGGATTCAATTTTTTTAACAACCGGTTCTGTGGGCGTGGCTTAGTTGGGGTGTGGCTTGGTGATCACGTGACTGGGTGGGCATGTCTAGCTGGTCATGTGACCAGGTGGGCGTGTCTAGCTGGTCATGTGACTCTGTAGGCGTGGCTAGTTGGTCATGTGACCGGGTGGGCGTGGCTATGTGCATAGGGACTACTCAGAGGGCTGAAAAAAGTCATTACTGACTTGTCCTCGCACTTTTTACCGGTCCTCGCACTTATGACCATCCTCACATTTATGCCCGTTGCGACATTCTTAACAACCGTGTCAGTCATTTCACAACTGCTTCTCTACACCATGGTGACAAGATAGGGCAAAAACGTAAAATGTGAGGACAGTCCTAAGTTCGAGGACTGGTCAAAAGTGCGAGGACTAGTCAGAAATAACTTTTTCAGCCCTCTGAGTAGTCCATATGCATAAAAACAATAGAGAGGAATGAAGGAAGGGAAGGGAAATTAGAGTAGGAGTGAGGGTAAGAGAGGGAGGAAGAGAGGAGGAGAAGGAGAAAGGAAGAGGAAGTAGGGAGGAGAAGAAGAGGGGGAGGAAAAGAAAGTAAGAAGGAAAGAAAAGAGAGAGGTGGTAGGTTTGAGGAGAAAGATTGCTGTACAATAAAAAAGATGAAAGGGAAGAAAGCCAACCCCAAACAAATATGAAGATATTAAGATAAAGAATGAATTGTTAAACTTTAAAGAATAAAAGAGAACAAATATGAATAAATAACAATAATTAGAAACACACATACAAACATACAATGTATTTTCTTTGAACAGCATGCTTGGCCAGTTCACAAATTTAAACAGTGTTTAGTCATTTCAATTAAATTTACAATTTCTATATTTCCTTTTTGCCATATTTATTCATCTATTTTTGTAAAAAACCAATATTACCCTTCATCCTCATCTCTAATCTTAATCAAATTCAATTTTTCCCTTCTATTCTATATTATACCCCTTCCGATTGTCATCTATTTTTATATCCATCCTCACATTGGTTAATTATTTAATATTACAACTGTTTAATACAAATTCAACATTTTTATATAAACCAGTTATAACTATCTTTTTTGTATATTAATCAATATGAACATGAATATTCCAATTATTTCCATGCAATCCAATTTCTTACAAATCAATTCATTATATTTACCAATAATAATAAACCAAATAATTTTCCCCATATATTCCTCCAAACCATAATTTAACCATTTCTGCTTTCAACACAATATACAATAAATAGAGCTTTTTTTCTTTTGTGTTTTAAAATCTTGAACTTTCCTCTTTGCCCTAAATTTCCCATTGTTTGCACCTACCTTTTTTGGTGAGCAAAAAGAAAAAGAAATCTCTTTCCCTGCCTCATTTTGTCACCTTGCAGCAGAGCCTGCTTTACTTTCAGTTTTGTTTCAGCTAAGGAAAAAAAAACTTCTCCAGCACGCTGCAGCAAGGAAAGAGTTTGCAAAACAAAAGCTTGCAAAAGAGCCTGTGCAAAACAGAAAGCGATCTAATCAAGGGCTCATTAGCCTATGCTGAAGCTCCGCGGGCCAATAAAATTACAAAAAACCACCGAACCCTTTGTTAAATTGCTGGCTCGCCCGCCCCTCGCCCACGACCATTTATTGGCAATAAATAGTGGTGCGGAGGGGTGGGGCAAGGGGCGGGGCCAGCCAGCAATTTAACAAAAGTTTCGGTGTTTTTTTTGTAATTGTATTGGCCTGCGGAGCTTCAGCATAGGCTAATGAGCCTAATTAGCCTATGCTGAAGCTCCGCGGGCCAATAAAATTACAAAAACCCCCGAACCTTTTGTTAAATTGCTGGCTCGCCCGCCCCTCGCCCACCACTATTTATTGCCAATAAATAGTGGTGTGGAGGGGCGGGGCAACGGGCGGGGCAAGCCAGCAATTTAACAAAGGGTTCGGCCGAACCCCCTAGAACCGGCAGAATCCCACCACTGCTAGTAACACATGGAACACTTCTACTAAAGCAAAGTGGAATTATGGACACAAGTCCAAATGAGGCAGTAATGTGCTTCCTAAAACTCCCCCCAAACATTATCTCTTACAAATTTATAAGAAAATGTAGGAAAATGCCATTAGTCAAACTGCATGATTACAAATATGTTACTTTCTCCTAGCAGTTTAAATCCAACAGAGACTCACCTGCAATAAGTGACAGGAAGCATTTTTTTGAGTAGCATATCCTGGCAAACAGGACATATATCCTCATTATCAATACTTTTTTGTTTAACGTACCCATCATCAACTGTTTTCAATTCCTTAAGAGAATGGGCAATTAGTTTTACTTGGGGAGCAAGTTGTGGGCTTTGAAGCAGATAGTTAATTTCTCGTTCTAACAGACCAATCTGTAAAGCATCTGTTGAAGAAAAAGAAAACTTTAATATGTATAATGAAGCCCTAAAATATACAATATATTTATTTGTTGGAAATTCTTGCCCTCCCTCCCAACTACGGATGATCATCTGAGTGTTGGTGAATATAGATGGATTTTCTGGGGGATGCAAATACAACAACAAATGTTCCATGCAATGAGTTCCAAACAGAAAATAAAATGACAAGAATAACTTATACCTACATTCATGGTCTCTTGGAAGTTTGAACTTTTTTAGTAATAACCTAAAAATAAAAGTAAATTGAATATAATTTATTCAGTAACTTTATGATTTAAATGCAATTGGCTTTTCCATTTTAAAGACATACGGACATAAGCTCAATTTTGCAAAAATGCCAGACAGTTCTCTATATTCCTTAAAGTTGTATTCCATCCACATGACATTTACCAAAACTTGTTTGTTTACAACTATCATTCATATTTCTTATTGTACCTTGCAACCCACAGCAAACAAATTAAGGAATTATTTCACCCTCTTCCCCAACTTGTATTTGGTGAAACATTATGCTGTCTCCTCTTTTCCCTGGTGGATGTTTAGGAGCTCTCCTTATGCACAGATTTAATTGGATTTCCAAACCAAATATTTCTTTTTTGGTACATGCGTACTCCCCATATCCCTTTTTTAAAATTAAAGAAAAAAAATGGAATATTGCAAAGTGCCAGACCTTCAATATTATCTTTATTTCCAAAAATGCCTCCGAGTCCTGAATGAATTCCCTGAACATTTTGTCTTCCAATACTAAAAAATCAATCTAAAACTTTCTAGAAGAAAACCTTATAATTTGCCTCTACTTTCTTCATACACAAGCTTTCTCATCTTTCAGGATCCTCTACTTTCCTATCTTCTTTAGTCCTTTTATCTGTCTATTTTATCTTATTTTGATTCCTCCCTCCCCAATGGCAGAATATATCTGATTTTTTAAAAACTGAATAACATTAAGAGGCAATGCAGAATGTACACCAAATATAGAATGAGAAATTTATATCACTTTACATTTTAATAAAAATAATTTACCAGCAGATATGTTTACAAAGGTCCTTCTCTTTCAGAAATACTGAGCAGCTGCATGAATGAGGGTTCCCCAGGGAAACCTTATACCAAAACAATAGAAAACATGCTTAATAATTATGCCACAGCATTTATAAAAGGGAGAAAAATAAAAACTAAGATGCAGAAAGATAGCATTTACTAAAATCATATGTATTTTACCCATATTATCTATACCAGGGGTCTGCAACCTTAAACATTCAAAGGGCCATTTGGACCTGTTTCCCATAGAAAACAAAACACCAGGAGCCAGAAAACCCTTCCTGTGCCTGACTATTTCTTGAGTGGCCACAAAACTAGCATATCTAGTTGAATTAAATGTTCTTTTTTCTTCTGAAACTTTTCTTTTCTTGGATTTAACCTACTGGGGGTTGAAAAGCTCAATAAATCATGTGCCAGCAGGTGTTGTACATTGGCAGTTGTGACACATATTTTGAGTGAGAGGGAGCCACAGCAAAGGGGTGAAAGAGCCACATGCTACTCCAGAGCCGCAGGTTGCTGACCCCGATCTATCCAGTATACCTGGAATAGTACCAGAAAACAGAAATAATAGTACTAGAAATAGTGTAACAATTATTTCTCTTCTAATGTACTATTTCTCAGAAAAACCTGTTCATATTCACATACCTTCAAAATATACGATATCAACATCTATCATTTGATAAACAGAAGAAAAAGACAACTGAAGTCCATTAATGACATCAAAATGCACTTCTGTAAAGCTATAAGAATATACATACTGGTTTGCTTCAATGATTAGGGTACGCACTCTATATTATGAATCATAGATTTTAGCTACTAAAGCATAACAATAAAAGCTTTTTTGATCAGATACTCCCATCAGCATGGGAAATTTTTCCTCCAGACTAGCAATGTTGTGACGTACATCAAATTCCCATTTGAAAAGCATTGTTCATTATGTCCCACTTTTGCTCTGTGTCTGCTATATAGAAGACGTAGACTATTTCTATTCTTTTATTTCAACTTTTCAATAATTTCATATTGCAAGTAGGAGATATATTTAGCACCTTGCAATTTATGTTTTTAATCTCATACAGGTAGTCCTTGATTTATGACCATAATGGAGCCTACCCATCATGATTTTGAGTTGTGAGTCATAAAACAGGTCAGTCATTTGACCAATCCAATTTTATGACCTTTTTGGGTACAGTCAAGTTAACACAATTGTTAACACAATTGTTAAGCGAACCAGTGGATGCAAATGAGTTTTACAAAACCGTTGTAAAATTCAGTTATGACACCATGGGACACTGTAAATGGCAATAAATGTGGCTTGGCTGCTGAGTGTCTGAAGTTTGGTCATATGACTGAAGTGGAGAGTGTGACTATCAGAACTTCAAATCCAGGTCATAACTGACCCCCAGGTAGGTCTGTCATAATTTTGAACTGTCACTATCTGACCAGTTGTAAAATGAGGACTACCTGCGTTACAGAATTTCAAAATGTGACTTGAAGCTGCTCATCGATAAGAAAACCAGAATATGCCTATGTAGAAAATGTGAATAATATTTTTAATACTTTTAAAATTAGTTCTAAGCCTACACTTGAGAAGTTTGATGTATGACTACAGTTTTATGATACAAGATGTGTAGCTTTATCCCTTGCAAGTATGGAGAATAGAGCAACTAGTACTGTCCCTGAGGAGAAACAAAACTGGCAGCAGAAAACTGCTTATATCTACCAAAAAAGAAAAAAGAACTCGCAAAAATAATGAGATAGGATCCCAATAGGTACCTCAACTAGGAGGAGGAGAAAAAGAAATGAGCAGGTTTGCTACAAGTGTAATATAAAAAGTCCAATAGGGAGTTTTCCATTCAAATAACAGGTGCATGTTTGTGCATGGAGCAGCATTCTCTCACTAAATGGAGTAATACGATATATCTCTGTGGGCCTACCAGTTGGGCTGGGATAATGAGAGGATATTAAAACCAAAGAGATTTGTGGAATGACTATACATTGACAAATACTATTTGTCAAGTGACAGTGCTTCAGAGAAAAGAAAAACCTCTGTGGCTCATGACATGAAAGCAAACCGCAGTAATTGCACATCAATAATCAATTAGTTTTATATATACATAGGCTACCTTATTTTAATTTTAATCAAATCAAGGTCAAATCAGCAATATTGCTTGGCCAAATTGCTGATTTGGTTTATATTATCCCTTCTCTAATAGCAATATTGCTATAATCCAACCCTAAATCAACAAAAGTGAGCATATAATCACTATTTCACTTGGTTTATGAACTTTCTGCATGAGTATGCAGAACAATAAAACAAGATCAAATCAGCAGTATTGCTAGTGCAAGCGGAATTGGCCATAGGTTTATACAGGTAGTCCTCATCTTACCACAGTTCATTTACTAACCATTCAAAGTTACAATGGCACTGAAAAAAGTGACTTATCACTATTTTTCGCACTTAACGACCGTTGAAGCATCGCCCTTGCAGCGTTCTTATTCATGATTAAATCTCAGACATTTTGCAACTGGGTCATATTTATGACATTTACAGTGTCCCAGGGTCATGTGTGAACTTTTTGCAACCTTCTGACAAGCAAAATCAATGGACAAGCCAGATTCACTTAACAACTGTGGCAAGAAAGGTCATAAATTGGGCCAAAACTCATTTAACAATTTTTTTCACTTATCAGCAGAAATTTTATATAAATTAGATTTATATGCCGCCCTTCTCCGGAGACTCAGGGTAGCTTACAATGTGTTAAGCAATAGCCTTCATACTTTTGTATATTTTATACAAAGTCAGCTTATTGCCCCCGCAAACTGGGTCCTCAATTTACCTACCTTAGAAAGGATGGAAGGCTGAGTCAACCTTGAGCCTGGCGAGATTCGAACTTGCAATAATTGCAGACAGCTGAATGTTAATAACAGGCTTTTAGTCTGTTGAGCTATCCAGGCTCTTTTTGGGCTCAATTGTGGTCATAAGAAGAGGACTACCTGGAGTATCTCTTCTCTTAATATTACTATAATCCACCCCAAATCAACAAGAAGTGAGCATATAATCACTATTATGAACTTCCTGTATCAGTATGAAAAAGGAAAATAGTGACACTCAAAGTGCAGTGTTTGGGCAGAGCATCCCTTCCTTCACTTTCAAGCGCTCAGGCTTTTCTAAGGTAAGGTTGAACTAAGATATTTACTCTATAGGGAGCAAAAGGCACTTTCTACATGCTCAGAAGCATTCTCCATCCAGTTAAAACATCCCAAATCTGGGAGTTCTTATGTCGTAATGATACAGTGGTGCCACTAAGAGATGCTTTTCGTTTCAAAATTAGTTGTGAAGCTAAAAGCGGGAAGGAGGCCAGAGGAGCCAGGTTCGCTTTACAAGAGATTCTGGTCTCTTGAAAAAAATGCAGCGCCAAATACTTAATATGGCATCCAAACCCACACGAGCCCTCTGCGCCTTCCCGGGCTGCGTAAAGGGGAATGAGGGTCCCATGTCTTTGCCCTTCGCCTCCCTCTCTCCTCTTCTACCCTGAGCTCCGCCGCCCTCCGGTCTTCCTCCTGCAGGACGAAAGCGGTGGGGCCCAGCTCCCGCACGATACGCATGGTGGTGCCCAGCGCCTGATCCTGTCGCCAGCTCAGCTCAGGGCTGGCGGAGACGCGCCTTCGCGACATGAAAGCCACCGCCGCCGCCGCCGCTGCCGCTGCCGCCCCCTGAAACCAAACCCGTCTCCCTCGGAAGAGGAGCCGCCTGGCGAGCCAATACGCGCGAGGAGAGCCTCACGAGACTGAAGGAAGAACGGTCGCTGAGAAGCGCGCGGGTGGTTTCCATGGAGACGGCCGGCCGGGCGTGGACTCAAGGTGACGGAAGATGGAGCCGTGGTTTCTCTCATGCTTCTCTAGCTTTCTCTCAGCTTCTCCAAAACTTGCGTTTTCTCCTTCAATTCTGATTCGTTGAAAGATGCTACAGTATATCTCTGCTCATTATCTTCCCTTTTCTCCCACTGGCTCAATTCTTCTACTTGTTTTCTCCGTCCAGAGAGAGAGAGAGATCGCTAGCAAGATAGCTAAAGAGAGAGAGAGAAGAGACAAGTGATAAATGATAAAGACATATAGGCAGACTAGACAGACAGACAGACAGACAGACAGACAGACAGGTAGATAGATATCAATGTTAGATATCAATTCCAGATATTGATGATAGATGTTAGATATCAATAAAATAAATAGATAGATAGATGGATGGATGGATGGATGGATGGATGGGTGGATGGATAGATAGATATCAATAGTTATCATAGAGCTGATAGATATAAATAGATGATAGACAAACAGACAGATAGGAAGAATGGTGCAGATTAGTTTAAAAGTGTATCCTATTGCATAAAAAGAGACAAAAGGAAAAATACATTTTAAATATTTCTTGGTTTATTGGAAGTGATGAAGTCTTATCAGCTCAGTTAATCAATAGAATTTATTATAGACTCAGACCACTATCAATGTTTCTACTTCATATGTTTATAATGCCTGCCTTCATTTTGAAGGGAAGCTTCCTTCAACAGGGCTTGCCAGGGAGCATCAGTTAACAGCACTTGTGGGTATAAAAAAGATGCCAAGGCTTGAATTGCTTTGCCTTGATATGGCCCAGTCACAGCTCTGCTACAGAATCCACTACAGAATCTGCTGTATGTTCAGAATCTCTCTATTGTTACCTATACATGACTGCCACTCTTAACTGTAACAGAAAAAGAAACTATGAAAGGAAGACAGTTTGGACTTTGTGTCTCATAATTTTCAGCCACACTTCTGGTAATGAATACATAGGGTATATTTAATTTGACAAGTTTTTGGTGCAAGCTTCTGCATATTCAAAAAATGATGGTTCATACTTCATATCTTGACATGTTCAAAGGTGTGTGTGTGTATCTAATAAACTTTTGAATATATATATATATATACACACACGCGCACACACATACACACGCGTGCGTGCACACACACACAAGATTATTTTTAAAAAAGGAAGAGCTTTTATTATGGAACAAAAAGAAGGAACTTCAGATTCTCCATGATAGAGAAGTTGAAACCAAATAAATACAAAAAATAGATTTCACTTCTGTATCCTGTTTTAAGTTTTCAACTTCCTTCCCATTTTCCTGGAATCTAGTAGATAAGACTCCAACAATTTCATTTTTATGAAGTTACTTACAGAGGAGTCACTACTGTATAGCCAACAAAATAAAAATAGAGTCCTGTTCTAGTCATTTTATTTTTATGACAACCATTCTTCATCTGGGAAATACAGAAACTTCAGGAATTATTTCCATTTCTGATATATTTACAAAATACTGTTGAAATTCACTGACAAATATTTAATTGATTTTCAATACTATATTTTTGCCAGTTCAAATATAAATTATTTTTAGACATTTCCAAAATGATCTAATCATTTGAAATTTTCAGTGACTTCTCTATCTTGAAGCCTGCCTGCCTGCCTGCCTGCCTGCCTTCCTTCCTCTTCCCTTCCCTTCCCTTCCCTTCCTCACTCCCTCGCTCCGTTCCCTCCTTCCTTCTTTTTCATAGAATGATAGAGTAATCCTTTATATGTTTAGAATCCCATAGAATTTCTTAGTCAAAAAGAACATTAGAAAAATAACTCTTCAGAACAATGTATTTCATATAGTTGAAATCAATATATTTCATTTTGAAATCACACAAACCATCACAAAGTAAATTTAAAGAATGCACACAATGTGCTGAATAAAGTGTTTATCTTGCTATTTCCCCATTATGCAAAGTGCATAGTTTGGAAAGAGTAGACTCGTGTACAGAAACGCTTATCTAATGACAATTTAAAAAATGATTATTACGGACATAAGAAAAGTAACATTTCCTAAATAGGGCGAACCCTCATTGTCTATTTCCTTAAGAAATATCTGGAAAGGATCTGATAAGATTCTGCAGTTTCCCTGGGTCAGAGGGCATTGTCTTCTACTTTATTTCACCAGCCAGTAATAAAGCCAGACATGCATTAGTGTTGCCATACAGGAAACCCAGCATGGCCTTGTGCTTGGCGGAATACAAATGCAGGAAAAGTGTCAGGTTGGTTTGAAATTGAAGGCTGGTTTGTTGAGATTCATTCAGCTCATGACACAATCTTGTACGTGTGATAAGATTTGACCAGAAAGGCGCCAAGTAATGTACTACAGCTGCCGGTACGTGGTAGAGAAAGCATAGTTGTCCTCATTGGATGTGGATCATTAGCAAGCAGCGGTAGGAGGCAGGACTCCTTGAATGGCCACCTCCCCATTCTCTAACCTTTGAGGACCTGAAAAGGCATACAGGTGTGAATGGCTGTACATAGTGGTGCCGTGGGACTGGAAACCCTGCACTTTCTGCTCTACCAGAAAAAGTGAAGGAGAAAAGTAGGGAAGTAAAGAGCATGAGTCTATTTCTGTTCTGCCTTCTAGATCTTCTGCAAGTGCCTGAGAACATTTGAGAAGGGGTCAGGGGTAACTGGATGAGACCACAGCACCTATCTTTTATTTCTTCAAATAGACATGAACAAAATACTGCTTTATTTTAATGAATTTGAGCAGCACTTTTTTCAGGCTCCTGTGGGGTGAGAGTGGGATCAAGAAAGGAAATATAGTTGGTGTAATAATACGAGATTTGCTGTATGAAGGCTACTTTGTCATATTGCGGTTTTGATATCAAGTACTCTGAGATAATAATGATGACAAATTATAGTGTACTATAGTGTAGTGTAGTATAGTGTAATGTAATGTAATGTAATGTAATTAGTGTAATATGCAATACAATACTATACAACACAACACAACATAACATAACACAACACAACAACACAATACAATACATAGGAAATATATAACTCCAGAAGGTGAACATATCTAATACTTCAGCCCTTTATTTTTACCACAATAACAACCCTGTGAGGTTGCTTGGACTGAGATAGAGTGAATGGCCCAAGGGTGCATCTGTTTTAATAGATACACAATGACCACAGAATGCGAATACAAAAATTTGAAATAGAAATAGAAATGTTCTCCCCATGCTCATTTACATGTACTGGAAATAAAAGGGAAAAGAAAATATGAGAAACAATCAGGCAAGATGAGAGAGGGAAGGACCATATTTCTATGAATTTTAGCACAGAGGTTTTTTTTCCAAAATTAGCATTCGTGTTTTATATAATAGTTCTTGATTAAGATGTGAATATTCTTCAATACTATTCTTAAATTATATCTCTCTAGTAGATCTGAAGTATATAATTGTACATTCACAGGCAGATAATGATGATCAATATGTGCTGGTATGTAAGTAATTACATATTATACTACATGTTCAGTCCCTAAAAAATAATTGGTGCCATGTCTTAGTATACTATTAAATTACTTTCTAAAAGGCAATGAAAACGAACTCCTAGTGATCTAATTGAAAGAGAAAATTATATGTAGATAACCTTTTAAAAAAATGTATTACTTTGATAATGACATCATAATTGTATTAATTCTACCTCTTGTTAATAATTGTTTTGAAACAGACTTTTTTGGCCATAGGTACTGCATGGATATTCTATAGGAGATTTAGACAGAAGAGTTGCACAGTATTTCTTGATAACAGAAATTGATTTCTTTTCAATTAATAGAAAAATATAAAATCATGTGTTGCATTATATAATGCTGCACTATTACATTGCATCAAATTATGCTACAACAACCAATATAGCTGTACTATATGATACGGAGTATTGGATCAAATTTGGGACATATCTGAACTATTCTGCTTTATTATATTGTTTATAATGTATCTATTAATATCATAATTGTGCTGCCAAAGTCTTTCCCTTTTCACTCTATGAAAGTGAAAAATAGGCTTTGAAGAAAGAGTAGTGACTTTTTTTTGAACTCTGGTGTCTGAGAAGACCTGTGAGTCTTCTCATCATGAATAATGAAGAAAACAAGCAAATGGCTCATGGAATAAATCAATCCATTCTCACTCAAGGCAGAAATGGTCAGATTGTTGTATTTTAGACACATTACACAAAGATTTATCTCACAGAATTAAGAACTCTTATAATGCTGGAAAAGATGGAAGGTCAGAATTGGAGAACAATCAGTATCAAGGTGGATGAATTCAAATACAATAGCAATGGGTATGCCATGGGTATATCTGAAGGACTAAAATGGGTTTAGAGTATCCTGGCAAAAACAAATGCATTTGCTAAGAGTTGACATTGACTTGACAGCACATAATCAATTAATGGGACCCAGAAAAATCTGTTATAATGTACCCAGAACAATACAAATGAAACTGATAAGTAAATTGAGATATTGTCTTCAGTTCTTGAACATATATGCCTTCCTCACAAATATACATAATAATGCAGAATATTTTCATATCTGATGCAACTTAGTTGTTATGGGTAACCTTTTTTAAAAACTTAGCTGACTGCATTTCACTTGTTTATGTGTATTTAAATTTACAGAAGTGCTACAGAATAATGATGATGGGAATCAGTTTCCCTAAGTAAGAATACATAGGTACCAGTAGAGAAAAATATGTATGGGTGTGGTATCTTTCTGGACTATCTGGTGTAGTTAGGCCTTAGTGGCAATGTTTTGTAGTAATGACCCTTATTTTTTCTTTTACTGATTTTAGTTTTATTTTTTGTGTAATTTGTTCTAAATATTGTAAGCTACAATGGTAGGTATGTAAGCGGGAAGACAGGGTATGAAACACACAAACATACAAAAACACACAGATTTCATTCAATTGTATCCAATTTTCAGAAACTGTCTGGATAAGTCCCTGCAGTTTTCTTAGTAAGGTTTTTCAGAAGTGTTTTCCATTGCTTCCTTTCTAGAACTGAAGGGAAATTGACTCGCCCAAGATCACTCAGTTAGCTTTGTTTTATTTACATGCACACATAAACACATGTATATATACATGCATGCAGAGAAACAGTTTTCTCTCCTCCCTCCCCCCCAAAAGTAGATGAGCACAATTAGGCTTCTATGACCAGTACAAAGAAAAGTGCATTTTCACTTCTGGTTACAAGTCACAAGAGGGCAGCAGAAATCCATATTTGTAGTTTTTGGAAGCATGACTTCAGTCAGAGTTTAATAAGTTTTCTCTTATTTATGAATGTATGAGTTCGGCTAACCAAGACAGTTGCAACCACACATGGCTCTTAATGTCAGTTTAGTGTGAATTGTAAATTGATACCTATTTAAGGCGATTCAAAATCAATTAATCAGAGGCTAGTGCCCGCAATGCACAGTTGTAAATGGGATTGTAGCTGCTGCTAATTTTTCTATTTGCCAAATGGAGTAAAGGAAGATTACATCACAAGAAAGCAGTAGAAAATTTAAAAAAGAAGAGGCTTATTGCAAAAAATCAGATATATTTGACAGACATGAATGTGATCATAACAATGCTAAAGTATGATGAGATGTTGACTTATCTGAGTCTCAGTAAATATTTTTCTTTTTGTTTTGCTTTCTATGATCATACTGTGACTTTGTTAACCATAAATTTAAATTATAAGCATATTCTTTTGATCATTTACCATAATACCAAAAACATATAAAAACGTATCTTTGAAATTTTTCATTGTTTATTACTATCAAGCTGGAATCAATTACCATATTTCCCATACAAACATAACTTCAAATAGTGTGGATTTTTTTTTAAAAAATGCAAATTTTTTTTTGTGGTATTCATGAACCACACTAATCGAGATCAGTTAGTAAGTGTAGATTTAGTTTTTAGAGTAACCCGTTATATTCACGGTTCACATTTGATCATGAAACCTAATAAAATGTGCAAAACATTTCAGATTCAAAGCAGTTGCTTTGAGTGTTGCAAGCATGAGGGGGAAAATGTGCTTTCAGAGTTTCTTTGAAAGTAGATGCTCCGAGTAGACATTATTCAGGTGTGCTGGCTATTTTGAGCTCTTTGACTGCTCTCTTCTCAAACTTTTTCCAACCTAGACATTATTGCAGTGATTGCAGTGCTGTTGGATTTAGGCTAATGAGGTCTGGATGAGCCTGGAGCCCAGGGGTGAAATCCAGCAGGTTCTGACAGGTTCTGGAGAACTGGTAGCGGACATTTTGAGTAGTTATGAGCCGAGGTGGCACAGTGGTTAGAGTGCTGTACTGCAGCTACCTCAGCTGACTGCTAGTTCAGCAGATCAGCAGATCAAATCTCACTGACTCAAGGTTGACTCAGCCTTCCATCCTTCTGAGGTGGGTAAAATGAGGATCCAGATTTTTGGGGGCAATATGCTATTTAGTATACTTTTGATTATTGTAAGCTGCCCAGAGTCCTCAGAGAGTGGGCGGCATAGAAATATGATTAATAAATAATAAATAAATAAATACGTTCAGAGAACTGGCAAATACTATCTCTGGCTGGCCCCAGAGTAGGGTGGGAACGGGGATTTTGTACTATCCTTCTCCTACCATGCCCACCAAGCCACGCTCACAGATTCGATAGTAAAAAAATATGGATTTCACCCCTCCTGGAGCCCTCAAAGGAAGAAAGCAGTTTTCTGGTCAGAGAGCAGATGAAGACTGCAGATGAACTTTTGCCAGCCTGCCAGGTAAAAGCTGTTGGTTTTCTTTTCTTTTCTTTTGATAATTTTTGCTAAGGGATTGCATTGTTGTTGTTGTTAGTTGCGAAGTCGTGTTTGACCCATCGCAACCCCATGGACAATGTTCATTGCATACTGGATTGCATACTGGTGAGTAAATGGGAGATGCATTGTGAGTAAATGCTACATATGCATTGTGCTGGGCTTTATTCTGTAGACAAATCAAGCATAGATTTGCAGGTGCACTTTGTGCAATGTTAATATTTCATGCAGTTCATATGCACCAACAGTCGTCCTTTTATTTTTCTACAGCCAGCAGCCAGTATGTGCAATCAAAAGTGTCAGCAAAGGATGACACAGACACTTGTTCCTTGCTTTACCCCTGGTAGTTAGGTACAAAAAGTTTTTAAAAATATAGATCAAATCACTTGGTGTGGCTATAAATAATTGGGCAGTTGTACCTATGGACAACTGACTGCATTTCATTTATTTATAAAGTTAAGAAAACCACATAAGAATGAAGAAATGCAATCTGTGCCTACTCGGTTTGCTTATTTATTTTGAAGACTGGCTTTTTTATTTTCAAGCTGTGCTATTTAACCTTTAACCTGTTTATTAAAGTGGTTAGTGTTCTCTTTCTCAAATAAGGAGAAGGCTCAGGCGTGAGATGTTATATTTAAACAAAATAAAACAACCTCTTGTCTACTTTCTCTCCTTGAGAAGCAGAGGGGGTGGGGGAGAAAGAGACTGTTTACAATAGATTCTAATCTAAACAGATTTTTCAGTAATTGAGAGAGGAGGAATGATTCCATTGTTTTTGATGGGATTTATTTCATTTTTTTTAAAAAAAAACATGTTTTAAAATAAACCCCTTGGCCAAATGTTCTGAAATTTGATTGGTTGGTAGCAGTGGTGAAATACAAATTTTTTACTACCAGTTTTGTGGGCATGGCTTCGTGAGTGTGGTGTGGTTTGGTGAGCGTGGCATGGTGAGTGTGGCAGGGGGAGGATATTGCAAAATCTCCATTCCCACCCCACTATGGGGCCAGCCAGAGGTGTTATTTGCTGGTTCTCTGAACTGCTCAAAATTTCTGCTACCTGTTCTCCAGAACCTGTCAGAACCTGCTGGATTTCACCCTTGGTTGGTAGCACTCCGGTATGGAGTATTACCCCACATATTGTTTCCTATGGCCGGAACATATGGCACATTTCAACATTTATTCTAGGGACACCGTCAGTTTGGTTCATTCGGAACACAACTAACTCAACATTTTCTAACATAATGCCTTTTATCGACATTTTGCTGAAGATGGATAAAAGTGAATTGGTGATTTTGGGATTTATTGATTAAAATAAATCAATAAATTGTTTATTGGAAGAAGGGAACCATGATATGTAATTTGGCAGGATGTAAATAGTGATTACTGTGCAACTACTGCAAGAGATCAAAAGTCACTTCTTTATATATTTTCCTTCTCTCTCTCTCTCTCGCTATCTTTTTCTTTTTTCTTTTGTTTCATTTTTCTAGTTATTCTTTTGAGTTTCTAATCTTCTGCAAACTTTTCTTTTAATAAAAATTATATTTTAAAAGTCCACCATTTTTCTGACAGAATGTTTTGAGTGTGACTGTTTTGTTCCAAGCTAATGCAAAGAGTTCTGCATAAAGCAAAGAGTTCTGCATGAAGTTTTTTTAACTCTTTAGCTTCATGTCTTGGTCTTCATATATTTCAATTTAGGAGTGTTGGAAGGTATTTGGTTTGCAAGCATTATTTCTGTCATTCTTATAGCAGTCCTATGGGGAAAGGTGTGCTCTAAGTTCAAACCAAGTCATTTAAAGAGAATTTGGGCTGCCCTCCAAAACAAAAAGGGGAAAAAAACCTTTTCTGTCACAACACCTGTGGAACATCTGTCTCCCAAGATATGTCTGACCAGCACCCTGACCATGTTTAGGAGTCTTAAAATTTGATTCCTTCTCCCAGGCCTTGAGCTAGACAAGAATTTGGGTCCTCCATGCTGTATTATTTTTAGAATGAACAATGTTTATTATTCTAGAAACCTGTGATTATTTAATTTGTTAGTTGTTTTTAATAATGATTGTATCATTGTACATTAAAGTCATAACAGAATTGGTTTAATTGATTAAAATTTATACATATAATAAATATAGAAGTACTTTTGATTTTCATCAAAATCTAGCTTGCACCAGAAGACTTTTCTTTGAAGAATGCAAGAATGTGGAAAGATCTCTCCTACAGCATAATCACTAGGTTATCTAATTCAGCATTTCATTCCTAAGTAGTGCAACAAACTATCTACAATTAAGCTTCTCATTTTGAAGCCTGTTAAAACCA
Source organism: Masticophis lateralis (assembly GCA_030761175.1). NCBI lineage: Eukaryota > Metazoa > Chordata > Lepidosauria > Squamata > Colubridae > Masticophis > Masticophis lateralis. The sequence continues at coordinate 193,055,774 of JAUDYJ010000001.1, read as the reverse complement.
ACTTACATGGATGATTTTCTTGATACCTGTCAACGTCATTGTCCTACTGACTTAAAAAAAAGTTACATGGGAATCGGGTGCTACAAATAAAATCCCCTCTTCCAATATCATATTTACTCCTCAGAACGGTTCTGGGCCTTATGAACATTCTTAGAAAATAAAATGCTGTCTGGCTGCAGTCTAACAGACTGACATACTGTCTTGGAGTGTGATATCTGCTCATAAAAAAGAACCAAGATAAATTGGGGATAGTAGAAAAGATACTGGAGGCATGTAGAGATATCATGGCAGAGGCCCTTCTTCTTGTACAGTATTTTACCCATGACTGGCAATGCAAATCACAGTACAGGTAATCCTCAATTTACAACTGGTTGCTTAACAACTGTTTGATGTTATGATGGATTTTAAAAAAGTTACTTATGACCCTTCCTCAAAATTATGACAGCTGTGCCACCCCCATGGACGCATTACTACCTTTCAGGTGCTTAGTAACTGGCTCATATTTCAACTTGTTGCAATGAACCACATTCACGTGATAATGTTTTGCAATGTGGATTTTTTTTTGCCATTTTTTTTGACTAAAAACATCCATTAAATAAGCTGGATTCAGACTTAAAACCACATAATTTGCTTAATGATCATTGTAAAAAATGGTCATAAAATCAACTTCCATCATATGCTGAGTTGATTTATGACCAAAATTCCGGGCTCAGTTGTAAATTGAGGACTACCAGTAACTATGATAGGATTGGCCATTTTATGTGATGCCAGTAAAATCACTCAACATTCTAATCATGCCTCTCAAATAAATCAGGCTGAGAACCTCTGGTATATTTGACTGCCTGTTGGTCAGGTTCTAGGACACTTTTGTTTTTATTATTATTAATTTTTATTGAAATTTTTTTTACTGAGTAAAAACAATAAAAATTTAAAGGAAAGGAAAGGAAACTGGTAAGTGAATAAGTAAAACATAAAAGAGAAAAAGAATATTCTACTTTTTCTAATTGTCAAATCCATAAATCGTAAGGTCATTTTTTGCCATTTTCAGCAAAAAAATCAGTAAAGGATTTCCCGTCACTGGCAAATGTAATTGTCTTTCCCCTAATCAGGCAAGTCAGTTTTGCCATCTCTGCAAATTCTGTCATTTTCACCAACTGTTCCTCCATTGTGGGTATTTCAGAATTTTTAATTTAATTTAATATTATTAATTCTTTTTGACAGCCCTTTTTGTTTATGTATATACTTATGCTTTATCAATAGGAATAAAATACAAAATAGTAAACAAAACAGAAAAAATACATCCAACAACAAAAAAGAAAAAAAGTGTACATAAAAGGAAAAAAAGAAAAAAAAAATCCTGACCCATACATCCAAGATTAAACATCCACCCTGGCTGGATCCTGAAAAGAAAAATTAAAAAAACCTGATAAATTCTCCTCCTCTTACATAATGGGTCTATAAATAGTTGTAAACTTTCTCATCTTTATTTAACAAGAAAAATATATAAACAAATATTTATGATGAGGAGGTGTCTGTCTAATAATTGAATTGATCCAACATCTAATATATATACTAGCTGGATACCCGTGCTTCACTACGAAACTATCTGATCAGGCTTGATAAATTGACACTTAAAGTTTGAAAATTAATGAGTTGTTAAAAAAGGCTATTATTTTGTTAGAGATGGTAAGCTAAGTTTCTGTTACAGATTAAGACATTATTGTAAACCTAACATCAATAAAATAGATGGGCTTAAGCCAGTGGTGGGATTCAAGTAATTTAACAACCGGTTCTCTGCCCTAATGATTTATTTCAACAACCAGTTTGCCAAACTGCTCAGAAAGTTAACAACCGGTTCTCCCGAAGTGATGCGAACTGGCTGAATCCCAGCACTGTTTAAGGCCTTTAATCTCACCAGCAGTCATGGCTTTTTTGTCCACATAGCCAGGCTAGTAATTTCCATAGCATAGACTTTCAATTCCTCCCTTAATGAATTGCTCAGGACCTCCCTGTAAACAATATTCCCGGTTTTGCTCTCTGGTTGGAGGATGACCAGGCTGTCAGGTGAACTGACTTTGGAGCACGCCACATACAACTGGCCATGGGAGAAACAGTCACTCCTCAGATGCACACCAGCCACTTTCAAAGTCTGTCCCTGTGCCTTATTGATGGTGATGGCATAGCACACCTTAGCGGGAAATTGTAGACGTTTGAACTCGAAGTGGTAGTCTGATGGGATCAGAGGAATTCAGGGTATGAAAACAGTTTTTCTCTGATTGATGCCTGTGAAAATCGTGACTTGGATTATGTGTTTGTACAGAGTCTTTACTTGAAGCCTGATGCCATTGCACAGTGTTGGAGGGGTTAGATTGCATAACAGCATGATTGGAGTGCCAGCCTTGAGGTAGAAGGCATGAGGTGGTCATCCTGATGGGTTGAGAGTGTGCAAGAACTCCACAGGATAATGTACAGCATCCTCAACCTCCATTACCGAGTCCACAGATTTATACTTCATGTGCTCAGTGGACAGCTTCTCCAGCAGAAAATTGTTGATGGTGATGGCTGAATCGTTTGTTGGAATGAGAATACTCTTTCCCTCGGCCATGAAGCACAATCCACTCCAGCCTGATGAATGTTGGGGTATATTCTGTCAGTCAAACTGATCAAATCTCTCACAACATTGCAAAGGTTACTTGGAATAATTATTCTTCCCTCCTCTTCCAAAAGCTTGCCATCACCAATATCAAGTAATGTGTTATAAAACTCTTCTGCCCTCAAATCATGTTGAAGGTGGACATGCATGTTAACTCTCAAGGACAGGACTTTGACATTAGGCCATAAGATGGATGACTCGAGACAGGCCTTGACTTCATCTGCACGTGTTCCTCATGGCACAACAGGCAATGTCTGTCTGAAGTCACAATCCGAAAGCACCGTAACTCCACCCATAAGACAGTTGCTGCCCCTAATGTCCCGGAGCATCCTGTTTAGAGCTCAATACCTCTTTGTGAATCATGGTGCACTCATCCCACACAATAACTTTGGCATCTGTAAATCTTTTCCTGCATTTTTCCCCTTCTTTTCCCTTTAACTGGTGTTACAGTAGAAGGAACAGATTCATCTGAACTGAGGAGGTCAGTGTAAGAAGTGATATGGGTCTGGGACACAATGCAAGAGAAATTTGGTTGGCTCAGTGGTGATTGAAACTCATAAGGGAATATTTCTCCTGCCACCTTGAGTTCAGAAGCAGTTCCATAGGTGGAAGGCGTAGACATTTTAGTGAGGTAATGATGTTTAGTACTGTAAGGAGCCTCAGACTGCTTCTGAGTGAAGGAGTTGAACATCTGCCAGTTTGAACTGAGATAACGGAATGTGAGGCAACTGGCAGTTGGAACAGAGTTCTTTTCAGGTGGGGCGGGGGAGTAGAATGTCTAGCTCCTTAGCATCAGAGCATATAATACTGTATAAGAAATACTAATGATCTGATAGTCATTTCGAAAAATTCTTTTGTATATCTATATATACACACACACACATACACACACACACACACATACACACACACACACATATTGTATAATTCTCTTTTCATAGGTCTTTATGTGTATTTTTCTCTCAGCCAGGTTTTTCCTATGTAAATCAAGATGTTTCTACAGCCATAGTTCAGTGAAACCTCATTCACTAGTTTCTAGGCTTCATCAGACATCAAAGCAGCATGTATGTATGTATATATGTGTGTGTGTGTATAGATAGATATAGATATAGATATATAGATATAGATATACACATATACACAGATTAGCCCAAATATTACACTAGTCTTCAAATCCCTGTTAACCATCTATTATTGTATTTAAACATGTAGAAAGACCACAAATGGCTTCCAGTCTCTTGTAAAGCTGTCTAGTCTAAATAATGTATTGGCCACCCTCTTACTACAGGGTAACTCTGGGCGGTTTACAGTATTGTTCCAAGTACCAGCACAATTTTTGGATTGCTATAGGCCTTTTTGAAAATAACCCAGCTCAGATCTAGCTTATGCCAGGGAAAAGGAGGCACAGGGAAAGTATTTAAAAACTAAGCAGTAGAATCCAAAAAGCCAATGTGTAAATACTTCTTGATGCTTTTGGCTAGGAAACACAGGGGTGGTCTATTTCCTGCAAGTACAATAAAAGTTTATATACATAGCAGCACAAGAATAGTAATTTATCAGAGAATGAAAAGGTAGACTAAAGAGAGAGAATAAGAAAGAGTAGTAAGGACCATATCGACTTCCATACATCTGTTTTCTTGCTAAAATTTATAATTTTAGCAAGAAAACAGGTTTATAGAAGTCAATATAGGGAAATGTAAAAAAGACTGAACTCCTTTTCCTTCCCTTCCCTTCCCTTCCCTTCCCTTCCCTTCCCTTCCCTTCCCTTCCCTTCCCTTCTTTCCAGACAGTGTTGACTCCTGATGACTGCCTGAACTAATCCCTGCACAGTGTTTTGGCAAAATTTCAGAGGTGGTTTGCCCTTGTCGGTTTAATAGGGTCAAGAGTGTTTGGTCCAAGGTCACTCAGCTACTTTGTGCCTCACTCGTGACTAGAATTCAGTCTCCCCATTTCTAGTTTGGTACCTTAACTACTACACCAATGGCTCTCTTTTGTTTCTAGAAAGATTTATTTCTATCTCCTTAAGTATTCTTTCTTAAGCCTTTAATCATCACTTGAAGAACTTTCCAGAGGAGTTTGCTCACTCATGTGTTTATAGTGTTTTCAAAATGTTTTATACCCCTGTCTGCAGCTTGCTTTGCAAAAGGGCTTCTCTCGAGTTGAACTGAGCACTTGGGACCAATTCAAAATCCATGTCTTGATGGCTCTAATCCAATTCATATAAATCTCCAGAAGAACTTAAAGCACTTCATTTCAGCAGTGTCGTATCATTCAGTCCACATTTTCTTTAGAGACACTTTTTAAAAAAAAATACTGCAAATGTAACAACTTTTTAAAAAAATATCGCAAATATAACAAAAATATCGCAAATATAACAACAGCTATAGAGTACATAGTCTACATAAAAATTTCAAAGGCACTGAATTCTCTGGTATTTCCAGAGCTTTGCAGCAACTTAAGGCAATTGTTTTGCTTTTTAAATCCCAATGGAAAAAAAGCAGAATGATTCTGAACATTTAAAAGGGTTAAATATGTAATTAAGCAAAGATCTAAGGCACTCACTTCTCTTCCTAAATATCTCAACACATCCCCTCCCCTAAAAACAAGCTAAATATTTATCTCTAAGTGCCTGGGGGCTGCAAAACTATATTAGGCGCACAGGTACAGTACCTGATGGACCAAGAGCTGCCCACCCTTGAGTTTCAAGTAGGCATGTCTAACCATTTGGTCTCATACAGGGAAGAGGAAAAGTCTTGGCCACATATAAAATAAATAATATACAGTTAATGTAGTTGATTTGTGTATATATATATATGTGTTCGCATACATGCATACATAAATGTATGTATTTAAAAATTACAATGTTGTGGGGCCACATTGTTAGTTGTACAGGGCTTCATGCAGCCTGGATACTGCAGGTTGGACATGCATGGTTTAAAGAGCTGGGTAATGGGAAGGACCTCTTTCTCAGGCTTTGAACAACCATCACCAATAGCATCAATTAACCTTCCATAATTTAGGTTCACTTTAAATGTATGAACTTGACTTTCCAAATTCTCAGCCATGGTTATATTGTTTGGGAAATCTAGGCTGTCACGACTGCATTGTGTCTAGCATGTAAAGATTTCCCTGACATTGTATGTCATACGATAGATAGATCGATGATAGACAGACAGACAGATAGACAGACAGACGGGCTGCTGCTGGTTCAGACCAGTTCACCCAAACTGATTGTTCCGATTCTGCGAGGTTTGGAGAACCGGCAAATCGGACCACCACCTGTTTTTCAGGCCATTTTCAGCCATTTTCAGGCCATTTTTCTGGCCAAAATCACCCTGAAAAACAGCCCCAAAATGGTCTGAAAATGACCCAAAAAAGCTGGGTGCGAGAGGAAGAGAAGTCAGGTGAACTGGACCCACGTGTGTTCCTGGTTCCCTCGTCCCAGAAGCAGCAACTTCGCACTCTTCCCCTCTCTGGTAGCCCTCTTCTTCGCACAGGATCACCCAGCAATGGAGACGGAGAGGGAGAAGGAGGCGGCGTTTCTGTGTTCTCCTGTTTCTGTGTAGCACTCTCCCCTCAATGATAGTGGCCACCACTGCTCCCTTCTCCCTCTCCATCTCTGCTGTTGGCCTATCCTGTGCGAAGAAGGGAGCTAGCAGAGAGGGGAGAGTGGTGAGGTTGCTGCTTCTAGGATGAGGGGTCCCGGGAAGCATCTGGGTCCAGCTTACCCAGCTTCTCGTTGTCTTGCAGCCAGCTTTCCCCATCTAGCTTGATGCTGTCTCTCTCTCTCTTTCACACATATACCCACACACAAACAGGTTGGATATTTCTTTCCTCCCGCCTGCCCCCCCCACCGGAGACCCCTGGATTCCCTCCCCAACCCTGCCTATCCCATACAGGTCCACAAGTGACAGAGTTGGTCACGCCCACTCAGTTACATGGAAACCCAAAGCCATGCCCACCCAGTCACGCCCACCCAGCCAGTCATTAGGGCAGAGAACCAGTTGTTAAAAAATTTGGAGTCCACCACTGGATGGATGGATGGATGGATGGATAGATAGATAGATAGATAGATAGATAGATAGATAGATAGATAGATAGATAGATAGACAGACAGACAGACAGACAGACAGACAGATAGATAGATAGATATAGATAGGCAGGCAGACAGGAAGATAGTTTGGGGATTTGGGGGATTGAATATTAGAAGAGGGACCCAAGTAGCAAAAAAACCTTGTGTCTGCACTAGAGTAAATGCAGCACTCTAGTGCTGACACGTTGTAGATTAAGAGTATCAATAGAGCAGGGTTTTTTCCAGGGGTGAAATGCTCCCGGTTCGGACCAGATCGCCCGATCTGGTAGCAATGGTGGTGGGTGGTTTGGAGAACCGATAGCAAAAATCCCTGCATATGCCCTCCCCCACACTATGCCCAGCTGAGCCTCAGATGCTTTTTTTAAATTTTATTTTTAAAAGCATTTTTTTCTACAACTCTTCTGCCGAAAAAATGCTTTTAAAAGTTAAAAAAAAAAGCCTGTGATGATTGCGTGGCTCAGCTGGGATCTCAGAGGCTTTTCAAAGCATTTTTTTCTGCAACCTCTTCTGGGGAAGAGGTGGTTAAAAAAGTGCTTTGAAAAGGCTCCGTGTCAGCACTTCAAGCTGCATTTACTCTAGTGTTGACATAAGAAGGAGAAGCGGAGGTGTCTGGAAAGGGACGCTTGACTTTTCACCTACTTATTTTCCCTGGAGATAATATCCCCTAGGAGGTGGGATGGGAGGGAAAAATTCCTTGAGCTAGAGCAGTAGATTAGGGGTAAAGTGACTTGGAAGATGGCCAATGAATGCAGAGGAGTGGGGGAAGGAAAGGGAGGGTTTTTGGGTCAGAAGTCAGTGTTGGCTACGGTGAGTCGGAGCTAGAATGTCATGCTTAATAAATAAATGAGAGTTTTTTCATCAAAGACTTTGTTTGAAATGCAATTTATTTGAGACAACCTTGAAACCTGACACTCTGATGATCAGGCAACACAGCTGGGATCGTCAGAGCCTTTTCAAAGCATTTTTTAAACCACCTCTTCCCTGGAAGAGGTTGCAGAAAAAAATGCTTTAAAAATCTCTCTGACGATCCCAGCTGAGTTGCCTGATTGTCAGAGAGACTTTTCAAAGCATTTTTTAAAATGATCAGGCAACTCAACTGGGATCATCAGAGAGACTTTTAAAGCATTTTTTTCTGCAACCTCTTCAGCGGAAGAGGTGGTTAAAAAAATGCTTTGAAAATTTTAAAAAAAAAGTTGGCTGTGCCCACCCAGTCATATTACCTCCACCACCACCAAGCCACGCCCACAGAACCGGTAGTAACAAATTTTACATTTCACCCCTGGTTTTTTCCCCTCAATCTTGGCAACTTGAAGACTTGGGAATGCTGGCTGACAATTCTGGGAGTTAAAGTCCATAAGACTTTGAATTGCCAAGGTTGAGAAACATAGCAAATAAAGTAATGAGGGAAAGGAACCCTCTCACTGAGCCTTACTCATTCTGTTTCTGAGGCTTCATGGTTGGCCCTAGCAGTGGGAAGACTTCTGAAGGAGAAAATACATACAGTAATCCCATGGGTGTAACGTAGCCATTTAAAGCTCATGCATCCCTAAGATTTATGACATTTCTCCTGCAATGGGAAGGATTCCCAATCTTTCCTCTTGCTAATATTGTTTTTAGGAGGACAGTCATATTCCCAAATCAAGTCCAGAAAAGACACCCACATTTTATGAGTTGCAATAGACTTTGAATTTGTCTCTGGGAATGCCTGACAAAGGTCACCCTTAGCTATGCCATCTCCATGTTCTTTTAGGATTTTCCCACACTCCTTTCTTTTCCCACACTAAAATGTCCCTATAGCCTTTTCCCTTTCAGACTGGACTCTCTTGCCTTCAGTGAGGGATAACTTGACTTTGTGTCATAGACAAAATAATCCTTTTAGATTTCTCTTGAAAGCCCAACAGTGTTTCCAAGAATGTCAAGACACTTCCACACTCAAACTCTGAACTCACAAAATTGACTGTACTGAGGAAATGAATCAATTTATTTCTAAATTTCTCTCTGACTTATTGGGTATATGACAACGATGGCTACCTTTTTTGCCGTGGCATGCCAAAAGTGGGGGGAGCATGGGGAGTTGCTGCTGCATGTGCCCACATCCATAATTCAATGCGCCCCACCCTCCCGCGCATGTGCACATGACCCCCCCCACTTCCCCCTGCTTTTGGCATGCGATGGCCCGGTTGGCCCAGTAGGCCCATTTTCCCCCCTTCCCAGGCTCCAGAGGCTTTCTAGGAGCCTGGGGAGGGCAAAAACAGCCTTCCCCATTCCCCCTGGAGGCCTTCCGGAGGTCGGAAACAGCCAGTTTCCCGACTTCCAGTGGGACCGGAAGGCCTGAAAATCAGTTGGCTGGTGCGCACATGCGCGCTGGAGCTGAGCTAGGGCAACACTCACGTGCCCACCAATATGGCTCCGTGTGCCATCTATGGCACCCGTGCCATAGGTTCGCCATCACGGGTATATGTGCTACATCGGTATATACTTTTGAAACACTGAAACATATGGATGATTCCTTTTTCTAATAGGAAGGACATTTCCTTGGATACTCCTCTGCTTTTTTTTTTTGCTTCGTACCATAAGATGAATAATAGTAAAACTAGACAGACAGACAGACAGATAATGATGATAGGCAGGCAGAAATATGGATGGGGAGATGGGATAATAGCATGTTATTATACTTCCTTTGGGAAGAGGTAAGGGTTGTTTTTTTTTTTTTGGTACTCCATGCCTGGTGGTGGCTCATCAACCAACCACTGAGTGACATTCTTTGCATTTTTCTATTGGCCAGCTGGTGGGAAAGAAGAGAAACAATTCTAGGCTTATGGCATTCTCTTTATGTCAGGGTCATTATAGTGAAGACAATCAAAAGTCAGTTTCAAACTATTTAGAAGTTTGTTCAGCTTGTGTCATGCATGGGGCAGGGAGGGTGTGTTATGCTGTGAAGGAAGGAGTTTTGAGAAACTCAGTGAAGTCAGATGTGACTTCCAGTTGCCATTGCTGGTTCCCTGATGCAAGAGTTCTACATTGTCCTCATCTGAAAAGTGAGAAGAAGGGATAGACTGTGTAGGTTCTTGAGTGTTTGGATAGGAAGACCTTCAAGCTCTTTTATGCTCCTGGTGATGGCTTCAAGAGAACAAGGAAGCCTGGTAAGGTTTAAGCATGCATCCACACAAAGAGCAGAAATATATAACATAATACCAAATTCAGAAGTCTCAAGATTAGGAGAGCCATATCAACAGCTCTTAGACTTATATACCGCTTCATAGTGCTTTACAGCCCTTTCTAAGCGGTTTATATAGTGAGCATATTGCCCCCAACAATCTGAGTCCTCATTTTACTGACCTTGGAAGGATGGAAGGTTGAGTTAACCTTGAGTCAGTCAGGATCGAACTCCTAGCTGTGGGCAGCCTGCACTACTGCATTCTAACCACGATGGTTTTTAATTTAGTTCTTTCTGCCGCAATGATGGTCAAGATTTCATTCCTCAGAAGATTTTGAGAGAACTGGTTTAACCTTCATTGCGTGGAGCAACTTTTGCCATGAGCTTCTTTGTTTGTAGATTTTGTGTCCCAAATCCACTGCTGAACATGCAGTTTGCTAAAACCTTGCCTATCAGTCTGTGCGCTTTCCACACCTCTCCTAGGCTTCCACGCATCGAAGGGAACCAAGGTTAGAGCAAATTTTCTTAAAGAATATACAGGAGTCTCTCTCATTAAGTAGGGGGAAACAATTTCTCCCTTGCAACTGATTTTGCTGTCAAGAAAGGGCAATACATTATTGGTTATCTAATATATTTTTATTACAATTTTTCAGTAAAAGACACGGAGAAGATTTTTGGAGGACTTTTTCCTCCTGGTTTCAGTCAAATAGTTAAACCAGACTTGTGGAATATTTACTGTACCTAGAGGTTGGGAATGCCATTTGCTGTTCTGCCTTAAGCAATAAAGTGTCATAATTCAGGACTGAAATGAACACAGAGCAGAGAATTATTATTATAATGATGGACAATTTTAACTATAGAATAGAATAACAGAGTTGGAAGGGACCTTGGAGGTCTTCTAGTCCAACCCCTTAGCTTAGGCAGGAAACCCTACACCACTTCAGACAAATGTTTATCTAACATCTTCTTAAAAACTTCCAGTGTTGGAGCAGTCACAACTTCTGGAGGCAAGTTGTTCCACTGATTAATTGTTCTAACTGTCAGGAAATTTCTACTTAGTTCCAAGTTGTTTCTCTCCTTAATTAGTTTCCACCCATTGCTTCTTGTCCCGCCCTCAGGTGCTTTGGAGAATAGCTTGACTCCCTCTTCTTTGTGGCAGCCCCTGAGATATTGGAACACTGCTATCATGTCTCCCCTAGGAATAAATAAGAACATTTCTCAGTATCTGTATAAATATATTAAAATAGATGGTAAACATTATGAAGATGAACGTTATGATGAAATACAATTCTGTTTTTTGGTTAAGAATATCTTTGCATTCTTCACTGAATTAACAGAAGAATTCAATGCCCCTTGCATTTGTGTAGCTGTTCAGCACAGCTGCTAATATAGAGTGTCCAGAGGTCAGAATATTCCCATCGTAAAGTCTCTGAACAGATCTTCAGCTGTTCAAATAATGTAGTTTTTCTTATAGTCCTCCCACTGAGAAGGTTCTTTGTGAGCCTAAAGAAACAAGTGCAATATAGAAAACTGACAAAAGCTTCATTTCCAACATTTTTTTTAACAAGGGATCACAGTTGGCATGATTGCCTTAAAGAAAGAAAGCTATTTCATACCTTCATACCCATAATGTATCCACCAAATTATTTATTCGTTTAATCGAAAGTGACCATTGTGCAGATAAAACCTAGAATTATTTTCTTCCAGCAATGTGAATGTCTGCCTTTCAGAAATGTCTTCTCAAAGAAAGATAATTGATAAGGCAAATGTAGCTATCAGATATCAAAAGCTAAGGTCAAGTGGCTCAAAATACCATTTTAATGTCTAGTTCACATGTAGAGCTATATTACAGTTTTGTTCATTATGGTTTGATTCCAAGTGGGCTAAATTTATTTATTGCATTAAATATATATAGCCTGGTTTTATAAGCGAAGGCAGTTGTGTTCACACAACATCCTAAAAGAAAGCCAAATAAGCCACACCCTCATTCTTTATTGTCTTGTTTTTGTATTAAGCATCCTTTGATGCTCTAAGGTTCAAAGGAGATTTCAGATCAGGATCCCAGCAGATAGTGTCCATTACCTAATCCCTTGTAGTACAGTTTAGAGCAGAGGTGTCAAACTCAAGGCCTACAGGCCGAATTTGGCCCATGGGATGCTTAGATCTGGCCCGTGGGGCCGCCCTGGAAACAGCAAAGGACCCACTGTGGGCCCACTGTGCCTCTACCAGAAAAAATAGAGCTCAGTAGAACCACATGCCCCCCCCCCCCGCAAGCTCTGTTTTCAATTGCGATGGCCTCCTGCCACCCTCTGCCAGCACGCAGCCCTCCCAAGCTCTGTTTTTGCTGGCAGAGCACTCAGGCCATCCCAGGCACCCCCAACATAAATGACGTCGAACTGGCCAAGCCCACCCTGGTCATGCCTACCCAGCCCCCTGAGGTCAAACACAACCCTGATGCGGCCCTCAATGAAATCGAGTTTGACATCCCTGGTTTAGAGGTTTCAGTCAGACAGAGGATCTTTTACTACTCACTCAAAGCACTAAGTACTGTCACTTGACCAAGAACCTAAAGATGGCTAACTGATCTCAGAAGCATGCCAATTGAATTTCTCAGTCTCTAGCAGACTTCCTGCCCTCCATCTCCCTCATAACTGATCACCTGACCTACGCACAACTCATTTGTGTCAGCATCTTTTGCTTCTGATGCCCAGTTTCTCAGAACCACATTACCTCTCTCTGACATGTACTAGACTTTGTGACACAGAGCCATGATCCAATTTGGATAACTTCTTTTGTGATTGCATATTATAGGAATCAGGCAGGCAGGAAAAAATAAGATGAGAATATCATATTCTAAGCAGTTTTCTTTGAATGAGAACTTCCCAATTCATTTGCAAATTATTACTTTATCATCATTGATTGATGTAATGGTCAATAAACTACTCAATCATTGACAGCCAGCAGCAAAAGGGTTCCTTCCTTCCTTCCTTCCTTCCTTCCTTCCTTCCTTCCTTCCTTCCTTCCTTCCTTCCTTCCTTCCTTCCTTCCTTCCTTCCTTCCTTCCTTCCCTTTGAAGTCTCTTGGCACCTGCCTGCACCAATCCCTGCAGTTTTCTTGGCAAGATTTCAGAAGTAATTTGTCCTTGCCTTCTTCCTAGGGCTGAGGGAGAATGACTGGTCCAAGATCACTGAGCTATTTTTGCTTAATGGCATGTGGGAATGACCTTGTAAGAGAGGGGGAGGAGCACCAGCTGGAAGACTGGTTGGGCAAGCAGGAACTGAATAGGGCAAAAGGAAATGGGGCATGGCAAATATCTCAGAAGAAACCCTTCTTGGACTGTAAAGGCCATGGGGGAGAAATGCACTTTCAGATTTGCAAGAGTCTGTTAATTTACAATGAGGTAGAAGTAGCCCAACTGGTTGTGCTTCCTACATGGAGTATTAACAACGCCGATATAATTCTTGCTAGTTTCAACATACATTTATCCCCAGTTCCCTTTGAATTCTGCCAGGATATGGATTATTCTCTTATATAAACAGTGGCATAAACTTAGCTGAATTACTGATTCATCTGTGGCAAAGCTCTCTGCTGGTTTTGCAAGACAAAGGTCTTTCCCAGGACCTTTCTTTCCCCAGCTTTGACCACCACACATATGCAACCAACATGAATGTGGCACAATCGTGAGTCTGTTTAGCCAGGCAAAGGTTCGATGGGGAACTCTTATTATCTAGAAATAAATGCCAGGACTTTCTTGAGGTTGTTTGCCTGTCATGATCTCTTCCATTAAAAGGGCTGTTCTACAGAGTGGTGTCCATCAACTGTATTTTCTGATTTGATTGTTAGGATATGTGAGTGACAGGCAGCTAACAGATTTTATCTGAAGAAAGAGAGGGGGGAAAGGAAGACCTGCTCTGTATATTGTTCTTTGCAATTAATGTAATGGGATTTTAAAGTTCAGATGTTGGATATGCAGTCCTTGCTTAAACTTTATCTTCCTTCCTACCATAGAAAGTCTGTGAGAAAAGCTTTTTGTGAAGCTATTTTTGTCCTTTACTCAGTTGTGCATTAAGCTTGCCAGTGGGAACTCCCTTTTTCAAATGTGGGAAATAAATATCTGTCTTCTCCACAGACTTTTTGAGTGAGCCTATCTTTGGAATCTACTGAACAATGTCTTTATTTCTGAGTTTCTTTTCTTTTTTTAGAGGCAAAATGAAGGCTAAGTGTGACTATGTCACATTTGCCTTGTAGTATTTTCTTGTTTATTTAAATGTAAGTTGTGTACATGTTTGCACTCAGAGACTTGGAGCACAATGTTTATATTGCCATCTGGGAGATGTATATATTTACATAACAAAATTTACATAACTGTTCAGTACTAGCAGTATTTTCTTCTTTAGATTAGAGCACAATTTCCTTGACCAATTTATTTTCGGTTATTTTTTCCATCAATTTTGCTGAGAAAAGCACTATTTAGACTATGTAGATTTCATAATTATTTCTGTGAGAAGTTTAAATCTAAATTAAAGTACAGCAAGTGTCATAGGCAACAATTCTCATTATTTACATTAGTTTATCTCAACTTCAGCAAGCTTAAATATGTGGACTTCAACTCCCCAAATTCCTCAACCAACATGCTGGTTGGAGAATTCTGAGAGTTGAAGACAACATATCCTAAAGTTGCCAAGGTTAAAAAAATATTAATGTTAATAATCAGCTGTGGGACAGAAGAGGGTACAGTACAGTGGTGGGATTCAAATTTTTCTACTACTGGTTCTGAGTGTGGCTTGGTGGGTATGGCTTGGTGGGCATGGCAGGGAAAGGATACTGTAAAATCTCCATTCCCTCCCCACTCCAGGGGAAAGTTACTGCAAAATCCCCATTTCCTCTCGATCAGCTGGGATTTGGGAGGCAGAGAATAGATGGGGGCAGGGCCAATCAGAGGTGGTATTTACCGATTCTCCAAACTACTTAAAATTTCCGCTACCAGTTCTCCAGAACTAGTCAGAACCTGCTGAAACCTACCTCTGGTTCAGTGTGAGAAAATTATGCTAAGAGACATTTAGAAAAACATACCGGGATATTTCTTCCGTAACAAAGGAACATTATTATTGAGTAGTTTTTTTGTTCTGTTCTAGTGGATTGAAACTCATAGGCAGTATGTTCCTAAGCATTATCAGTTTCTAAAGTTTAGAAACTAAGCAGTTTAGAAATGACAGTTAAACAAACATGGTTAATTTATGCTGAAATACTGCCTTTCTTTTAAGACCTTGTTAAAACAAGATCTGGAATTGGAAGGTTATATATGTCATTGGACACTACCAAAGCTGACACAAGTCAGAGCACAAAAAAAATTAACGTTTAGTTTAGTTTATTTATTTTGTCAAGCATATATAAGATAACCGGTAATAGTATAAACATAATTTGAATACATGAAGAGAGTAAGTAAAAAGGAATATTAGGACAGGGACAGTAGGCACGCTGGTGCACTTATGCACACTTCTTACAGACCTCTTAGGAATGGGATGAGGTCAACAGTTGTGCAAGATTGAATGAGGGGAAAGACCTGGCCCATAGAATCTCCAAGAATTGGACACGATTGAATAGATATTCAATCATCATCATCATCATCAGCCACTTATGGCTTTCCTATGTTCAATTGATGGAAAAATTTAAATTTGATAAAAAGAACCATTATTTTAAGTTATAAGGTTGAACTTGAGATGAAATTGTGGAAAAATGATCGCATTATTGCTTAGATATATAAATGTTTATGGAAACAGGATGAAAAAGTTAAAAACTGTATGATAAAATGGGTAAAATACCTTGAATGTAATATGTTTATGTATGTATGTATGTATGTATGTATGTATGTATGTATGTATTTATGTATTTATTGATTGATTGATTATATTTCTATACCGCCTTTCTCCCGCAGGACTCAAGGCAGTGAACAGTCAAGAAAAATAAGGATACACAAATACCATAAATTGCTAATTAAAATTATAACAAAGTTTGGCCCAATTAAATAAAAATCCAAAATTAGATAACATTTTAAAATCATTCACATGTTAACATGTTTAGACCTGCCTGTTTGAACACCAGGGTCTTGAGGGCACAGCGGAAAGCACGGAGATCAGGGATATTTCGTATCTCTGGGAGCAGTTCATTCCAAAGGGTTGGAGCCCTCACAAAGAAGGCCCTCCCCCTGGGAGTCGCCAGTCTGCATAATTTGACTGATGGTACCCTGAGTAGTTCCTCCCTGTGAGAACGAACTGGTTGGTGGGAGGCTATTGGTGGCAAAAGACGGTCTCGTAAGTACCCAGGTCCTAAGCCATGGAGCGCTTTAAAGGTGATGACTAACACCTTGAATCGCACCTGGAAGACCACCGGGAGCCAGTGCAGCTCACATAGGAGAGGTGTTACATGGGCATAACGAGCTGCGCCCATAATCACCCATGCGGCTACATTCTGGACCAGTTGGAGCCTCCGGGTGCTTTTCAAGGGGAGCCCCATGTAGAGAGCATTACAGTAGTTCATACGGGAGGTGACTAGGGCATGAGTGACTGGGCGCAAGGCATCCTGATCCAGAAAGGGATGCAACTGGCAGATCAGGTGAACCTGATAAAAGGCCCCCCTGGCCACGGCCATCAAATGCTCTTCCAAAGATAGCCGTGAATTCAGGAGGACACCCAAGTTGCAGGCCCTCTCTGTGGGGAGCAAGGTCTCATCCCCAATTGTCAGTGATGGTACCAGCTGACTATATCAGGACGCCAGAAGCCACAGCCACTCAGTCTTGGAGGGGTTGAGTCTGAGCTTGTTTCTCCCCATCCAGATCCGCACGGCCTCCAGGCAGCGGGACATCACAGTAAGGGCATTGTTGGGGTGGTCTGGGGTGGAGATGTATAGCTGTGTGTCATCAGCATACTGATGAACATTCACCCAAAATCACGGATGATCTCGTCTAGTGGTTTTACATAAATGTTGAACAGAAGGGGTGACAGAACCAACCCTTGTGGCACCCCACAAATAAGGTGCCTCGAGGTTGACCTCTGCCCCCATGCCAACACAAACTGCGAACGGTCATAGAGAAAGGAGGAGAACCACCGAAGCATGGTGCCCCCTATTCCTAACCCCTCCAGTCGGTGCAGTAAGATACCATGGTCAATGGTATCAAAAGCCGCCGAGAGATCTAATAGGACCAAGATAGAGGAGCAACCTCTGTCCCGAGCCCTCCAGAGATCATCAACCAACGTGACCAATGCCGTTTCCATGCCGTATCACGACCCGAAGCCCGACTGGAACGGATCCAGATAGACATCTTCATCCAGGTATCGAGGTAGTTGTCGCGCCACCACACTCTCAACAACCTTCGCAACGAAGCAAAGATTGGAAACTGGATGATAGTTTGATAATATAGCCGGGTCTAGGGAAGACTTCTTGAGGAGGGGCTTCACAACCACCTCTTTCAAGGTGGCGGGAAAGACACCCTCACTCAGAGAAGCATTTATAATCCCCTGGAGCCAGCCTTGTGTAACCTCCCGGGAGGCCAGTACCAACCAGGACGGACACGGGTCCAATAAATATATGGCAGCGTTAAGCTTGCCCAGAATCCTGTTGTTGGACCAATGAGAGAATATGTAGAAGAAAGGGCTGAAATTCACATTGAATTCTAACTTTAAAGAACATGTTTATAAATGATGTTATTGCTGGTATTTGATACCCAATAAATTGTCAAAAATGTATAATGAAATTTCAAATATTTGTTGGAAATGTAATCATTCTGAAGGTACATTTTTCATCTTTTCTGGATATGCAAGAAAATATCGGGATCAATATGTATTTTGTATCCCTTGATCTCTGTTGGCTCCAATTCCAGCTCATCTTCCCCACCAGATTCAGGCTCTGATGGGGACATGACAGCTCCTAAATGCACAAGGTGGAAGGAATTATAAATACCTATAAAATGGAGGATAATACTGGTAACATTTTAATTTTGGGATCTGATGCTTAGAATTACACAGGATTATAGATGTAATGTAGACTATTGTTAATTTTAGAATAGGAGTTGGATGAAGTAAAGAAAGTCAAGCTTTTCTACATCAATGCCAGACTCATTAAGGACATTCTGTCCTGCCAAAAAATAATGCCTGATACTTCCATAAGCCACAATGAATTGTTTTAAAGGAAGAATATCTGTGTTTTAAAGGAAGAATATGTGGGAATATCAGAAAATTAGCTCCTTGTCTGATTCTTGGCTAGATATTATCCATTTTGTAAAACTTGGGACATTTGGATGCTGCTGCTGTTATTATATTATTATTGTTATCCTTGGGACGGTGACATTGTTTAATGGGTGGGGTTTTCTTCTTTTGAAAGTGGGCATTGGAATTTCATTTTAATGTGTGTCATTATGTATACAGAAAAATGACAATAAAGGTTATCTTATGTCATAATTCTATTTTTCTTTTTTCTTTTCATTTTATTTCATTGCAAGGAAATGTGTTGTAACACTTTATTTTGAATAACACATCAGCACACACTGATTATGCAAAAATGATCACCTGGAATTCATTATAACGTAGAATCATAAGACTTATACTCAGTCCACTACTGTTAATAATTCATCGCTATATAATATGCCTCTTATTTTTGTTACTACAGTACATTTACTTGTGATGACTCTAATTGAGAATAACACAAAAATCCTGAATCAGAAGTTGAGGGGAGGAAAACATGAAGTGGGTGTTTTTTTTCCTTCTCATGAGAGAATTTGACGATCATGTGTCACATGGTTTTAGCTAAACCACAGAGAAAAAAGAATGAGAAGGGATTTGGGGAGGGGGTGGACAGATAATGATTAAGATGAAATTGGAAAAGTGTTGCCTGCACTGAAGCAAAATCAGCTATAAATTGTTCACTTCATACAACGACTCCTAAAGAGAACACATTTACAAGTATAAAGCAGCTTTCTGCAGTATGTCCTCTCAAGTAACTCTAATGAACATATAATTAGACACAACTGGATAGAAGAAGAAAAATATTTAGACAAGAGAAATCTCCCTCTTCTTTTCTGCACAGGAGCATCTAAATTATGATATGTAATGAGGATTAAGTAAGTTAAGAGCTGTGGTGGTACAGTGGTTAGAATGTTGTACTGCAGGCTAATTCTGCTGACTTCAACTGCCAGCAGTTTGGCAGTTCGATTCTCACTGGCTCAAGGTTGGCTCAACCTTTAATCCTTCCAAAGTCAGTAAAATGAGGACCCAGATTATTGGGGGCAATATGCTGACTCTGTAAACAGATCAGAGAGGGCTGTAAAGCACTATGAAGCGGTATACAAGTCTAAGTGCTATTGCTATTATTATTGCTAAGTGTCTCAGAATGCCAGATCAATATTACAACAGGGGTGGAAATTGGCTGTGCTGGTTAGTTAGAACAATAATTCACAGCCTAACATTTGGCTGTGGCTCCATATCTTAAAGAGTCACTCATGAATTCAATTTCCCTCTTTAACATATCTATTTAAATTTAAAAGATGTCTATGCCACCTGCCAGCAAAACATCCAAGATATTACAGCAATAGCACTCAGATTTATATACCGCTTCATTGTGCTTTGCAGCCCTCTCTATGTGGTTTACAAAGTCAGCATTTTGCCCCCAACAATCTGGGTCATTTTACTGACTTCAGAAGGATGGAAGACTAAGTCAACTTTGAGCCAATCTGGTGGAATGCATCCTGCATTCTAACTATTGCGCCACCACATTATTATGTCTGATTCTTCAGACAAACTGAAGGTACATCTTATTTAATCATATTTCCCTTAATGCACTTTTATAGGAAAGGGTAAGATAATTGTTAGTAGATAGGAAGACAAACTGTTTTGCTTACTTGTTTATTCCATAGTCGCAATTTCGTGATATACCACTGCACTCAATTTCTGGCTGATCTGAAAAGCTAAACAGATTAGCAATGGTTCCTTCTTGGATGAGCGATTCCTGGAAAATGTCAGAACCTTGGATCAGATAGGAAAGAAAGCAATGGCAAACCACATCCATATTATTGCCAAGAAATTTATATGTACTGAATGTCTTCATGAAATCACCAAGGAGCCAAACTCAACTTCAAGAAGAGTTTACTTTTAATGGTCCATTTATACTTAGATCAATATATTTTATTCTGTTTTATATGCCAAACATTTTTAAAAAATCAATGATGTAATTTTATCCTCAGTTACAGATATAATTTCAGATTTACCTCCCCATCCCACCCCCAGGGTTATATATCTGGAAGACCACAATGCAGTGATTTAGATGTTGGTTGTACTAAACTTTATGATGTTATTTTTTGTCTGTGGCAGTAAAAGAAGAATTATTTCTTCTTGAGCCTATATCATGTTCTGTTCAAAAGTGCTCAGTTGCTCTATATTTGGTATATAAAAAGTAATTAATTCCAAAGATGCTAAAATTAAAAATACTTAGCATTCACTCATGTTAATTTTTCACTTAATTTTTCACATTCACTTAATTTTTAAGTGACATTTTATTTCTACTATCCTTATGACTGCAGTGGGCAATTATTTTAGAGCATAGGAGGCCTTAGGGAATTTCCCCATTAGTAACTTACAGTGCTTTCTACAATGAACCAACCAGTGGTGGGATTCAAGTAATTTAACAACCGGTTCTCTGCCCTAATGATTTCTACCAACAACCAGTTTACCAAACTGCTCAGAAAGTTAACAACCGGTTCTCCCGAAGTGGTGTGAACTGGCTGAATCCCACCACTGGAACCAACCACCATTTTGCCAAAGAAATAGTAGTGAGGACAGGCTTTGTATCATTTCAGTGTGGGGCGAATGATGCAAAGAAGGTCCTGAAGACCTTCTTTGCATCATTGCTGTAGAATAGCATTTGCAGAAGAATTGCTGTAGTTAGCATTTTCCAGGATGCAACAAAGATCAATATGATACATGGTTGTTGCTATTTTACATATGTGGGAAAAGCCAATAATTCTGTGTGGTTTATTTTTTCATCTGGGGGAGGACCTCTTTGTTTTTAATATTGTTAGCCCTTTTTCAGGTATATCTTGTAGTTTTAACATGTTCTTCACTTTTGTAGGAAGGAGTGGAATTGCGAAGGCTGTAAAACCCAGGTTCTAAGTGAGCTAGGGGCCAGTGGTCAGGTATAGGTTAACTCCTCTGATCTAGCCAGATTGAGTCTGACAGTTGAGAAGCTCCTCCTCCTGTTGCTGCTTCCCAGCTTTCAGACTCGATCTGATCTGGATCAGACGCTCCGCTGAGTCTCTCTTGGCTTAATTTGAATTCTTACTTGAATTTTCTCCAAATTTGTAGCTTGGATTGGCCTAAAACATCTAAAGGAGATCCCCAGTGTGAACGGTTTCGTGCCTGATACCATTGTAGACCGCTTTGTGGTTGAGGGGATTGACGGCTCCCTCCAGGTCGAGCCTCTCTCCTCAGACAGTGTGAAGGGCTCACGCCCGAACCCGCTGCAGGAGCCTCCCAGCCTGTCTGGTGGTAGACTCCCTTTGACATTTGCCACTCGCTGCCTTTTTGCTTGGCGATTATCTCCCGGGCGCTTATTCGAACTGCCGGCAGGTCACGCTGCAGCCAACCTTCGCCGAGGACATGATAGCGGCAGTGGTCCTGCAAATGAGCAGGGTGCATTTGGGCATCTCCTGGGAGTTTTTTCCTCCATACGCTTACCTTCCCGATGGCGCCTGGCACTTAAATCAGCGGTGCAGAACTCTGTGAGAGTAGACATCGACCTCTCAGTCTCAGGCAAGGCGGAGGGAGTCTCTTCTTCGGGTGGTCTGTTTTGGTTGTATGCCCAGGCCTCCTTCCTTTATGCCTCCTCCATTTTAAAACTTACACGAGGCCCAAATCCCAACCCCCTGGATAGATGCCACTATAATTTGGCACCAGATATTTCCAATCTACTGCAAATCCCAACTATTGATCCTCCCATTGTGGCCCCTTTGGCCCCCACCAATTTGGCAGGCCCTCCCAAGGAGAGCCTTAAGCCCGAGAACAAACGACTTGACCATTCAAGGCCCACCTCGCCTCAGCCTGGTTGGTACAGTCGGCCATGGCCTCGTCCTTTTTTAACAGGGCCTCCATTCTCTGGCTCCGCCAACTGCATGACCGTCTCCCATTGACAGACTCTCAGTCCCAACAAGATGTCAACAAAATTCTAGCCATACTTGAGTTTTCAGCGGACGCAACCTTAAATTCGTTGCGCTTCGCCATAAAGTCCATTGGGTCCTTGGTGACCACCCGCCGCCTGCTTTGACTTCGCCAATGGCAGGCGGATGCCAAATCCAAGTGGCATCTCACCTCCTCGCCATTCGCAGGACCCTCCCTTTTTGGGGCTTCCCTCGAGCCTCTATTGATTGAAACCAAAGACAAGAGGCGCGTTCTACCTAATTTGTCCCACAGATTAGAACAATGTTCTGCGGCCCCTTTCCATTCCTTTCGTCCATCCAAATCCAACTACTCTGGACCTAGATCCCAGAGATTCTTCCCTTCCCGCTCCCACCCCCCAGACTGCCAAGGCCCACAGAATCAGAGGGGACAATTTAGATATTCCTTTCAAGGTTGCCGCGGTCATCCTTTCCGCAGGTCACACTGACTGCATGTCCATCCCTCCCATTGGGGACCCTCTGGCTTTCTTTGCCAGCCAGTGGGAGGCGATAACAGTAGATGCTTGGGTCCAGGAGTCAGTCAGGTGGGGCCTCTCCCTGGAATTTCTCTCCACACACCCCGACAGGTTTCTCCAATGCCCTCTTTTGTGGGATTGGTCAAAACGGCTCCTAGTGGTATTGGCCATTCAACATCTATTAGAGATTTGGGCTATCGAGCTGGTACCACGGGAGCAGCATGGATAAGGCTTTTATTCATGCCTGTTCATTATTCAGAAATCCTCTGGGGGTTGGAGAACAATTTTAGACTTCACGTCCTTGAACCATTGGGTAGTTTTACTGATGGTTCAAGATGCAGTCTCTCCAATCCATCTTGGAGGGCATCAGGGTTGGGGACCTCCTCACATCAGTCGACCTGACGGAGGCTTATCTGCACATCCCCATCCATCCGGCTTATCTCAAATTTCTCCAGTTTTGCTATGCGGGTTGCCACTACCAGTACCATGTGCTGCTTTTCGGTCTTTCCTTGGCTCCCTGAGTGTTCACAAAATCGATGGCTGCACTTATGGTGCACCTGTAGACCAAACCAGTCAGGGTCCAGTTCTACCTGGATGACCTCCTCATCCAATCGAGTTCGGAGGCCCTAGCGCATCAGAACCTGGACACCATCCTCCGGGTTCTGATGGCTCACAGCTTCTTGATCAACCGGGCCAAGAGCCATCTGGTACCAACAATCCACATCCAACATCTAGGGGCAATTATTGATATGGTCAAGAGCAGGGTCTATCTCTCCCAGGACCGTCTGGCCAGCCTGCAGTCTCTGGTCAGATCTGTCACTCCGGGGAGCCCCGTCTCCCTGTCGACACACTCCCAGTTCCTGGGGAAGATGGTCTCATGCATAGGCATTGTTCCATGGGCCTGTCTCCACTGCAGGGCTCTGCAGTGGTTTCTTCTCCTGTATCAAAAGTGCCGCTTATTGGTCTCCAGCCGGATGGTCATTCTCCCCCCCAAAGTCCTTCTATCACTTCAATGGTCCTTCAATGGTCCTTCTCAAGGGAAGGGAATTCAGGGAATCCCACCAACTCATCTTGACCATGGATGCCATCCTTCATGGCTGGGGAGCTCACCTTCAATCCACCATGACCCAGGGTTGCTGGACTCCGCAAGACCTGGGCCACAACATCAACTGGTTGGAGCTCCAAGCCATCCACCTGGCTCTCTGTATCTTCCAGGACCGAGTGTAAGACCAACATGTTCTAGTCCGGATGGACAACGTGGCTTCCAAGGCCCATGTAAACCGCCTGGGGGGACCTGTTCTCAACACCTCAACACCTTGGAGGAAGCCGAGAGCCTGAGAGCCTGGGCGGAGACTCATCTGAGGTCCCTTCGGGCCTCACACATCTCAGGACTTTCCAACACTCAGGCTGATTGGCTCAGTTGGGCCATCATGGACCAAGGCGAATGGCAACTCGACCCGGCCTTATTCCAACAGATAATGACTCACTTCGGGACCCTGTCAGTGGACCTCTTTGCGACACATGCCAATCGGCAGACGGATCACTTCCTTTCCAGATTCCCCGAACTGGGAGTGGAGGCTGGTGTGAGTCTCGGGGTCAGGATCCAAGTTCGGCCTCCACCAAACAGGAACTGGTTTTTCTCCAGGAAGGGTTGCACGCAGGGTTGGCTCCCAACACCCTACGCTGGCAAGTAGCCACTCTCTCTTCTATACTGCGTTGGAGATCCTGGGGCTCTCTGGCTGACTGGCCTCTCATCCAACTCTTCCTGCAGGGGGCTACGAATCTACACCCTCCCCCTATCCACCAGTACCCTTCCTGGGATTTACCCAAAGTGCTCACTGCCCTTACTCAGGGTCCCTTCGAGTCCCTCTGTATTGTTTCTTGCAGTTTCTCTCCTATAAGGTGGTCTTTTTAATTTCCATCACTTCTGCTAGGCGGATTTCGGAACTAGCAGCTCTCTCCATCAGGGCCAACCTCTGTGTGTTCCACCCAGACAGGGTGGTACTATGCTTGGACCCCACCTTTATACCCAAAATGAATATCCCGTTTCACCGTGCCCAGGAATTGGTGCTTCCTGAATTTTGCCCCCACCCTTCCCATCCCCGGGAGCAAATTTGGCATTCCCTGGATGTCTGCAGGGCCCTCTGGATTTACCTGCAAAGGACTTTTTCCTTTCACGGGTCAGAGGCTCTCTTCGTATCATTTCAGCCTTCCACCCTGGGTCTCAAGGTCTCTTCCCCTACAATGGGATGTTGGATTCAGGTGACTGTTGCCACAGCATACGAGGCACAGGCCTTTCCTGTTTCTTGGCGGCTCACTGCCCATTCCACCCAGAGTGCTTAAACTTCAGCTGCCTGGGCCACCCAGGCCCCTCTCCAAGAGGTGTGCAGGGCTGCCACCTGGGCATCCCCCACTCCCTTCATCTGCCATTATAAGATCAATAGCTTCACTTCGGCGGAGGCAGCTTTTGGCCATCGGGTGCTTCAGCAGGTTTGTGCGGATCAGGGCTCCACATCCCGGGCGCGGCCCTCCCTATAGATCATCAGCTTTGGCATGTCCCATATCTGACCACTGGTCCCTTGCTCACTTAGAAAGGGCGTCCTCTTACCTGAGAGGCTTTTTTTTGTTTGTTTAACTTTTAAAAGCATTTTTTTCGGCCGAAAGCTGAAAGCCTCTACAATCTCTTTGGCCGAAAGCATTTTGTAGAAAAAATGCTTTTTAAAGTAAAAAAAAAGCCTTTGATGATCACCTTGCTCAGCTGGGATCGTCAGAGCCTTTTAAAAGCATTTTTTCTACAACCTTTTCGGCGAAGAGGTTATATTAAAAAAATGCTTTTAAAAGGTTCTGATGATCCCAGCTGAATTGCCTGATCATCAGAGCCTTTTAAAAGAAAAAAAAAAAGCTTCTGACGATCAGGCAACTCAGAAAAAATGCTTTTAAACCTCTGATGAGTCTAGCTGAGCCATGCGATCATCAGAGGCTTTTTTTAACTTTTAAAAGCAATGCTTTTAAAAGTTAAAAAAAAAAGATTGTGTGCCACAGCTGATCACCCCCCCCCCCCCCCACGTGCACTGTTCTATTTACCACAGCCAGAGAACCGGTAGTAAACCAGTTCAGATTTCACCACTGGATCTGAGGCATTTCAAGTAAGTTTCCTTAAAATAGATTGTGCTGTGGTTCAAACAAATATATTTAGAGCTCCAAAAACGGGGGGGGGGGGGAGGCATTTTTAGGAGAAGCTATAAGACACAGGCAAAAGCCTCTGAAATCGTCCATGCACTGAAATTTGAAATCCTTCATTACAATGATAAGTCTCAAGGGAATGCTAAAAAACTGGTGACCGGTCTCCCTCCGATTGTTTTAAATCCCTCCCTCCCCCAGAATTTGCAGTATTTGCAATTCTTATCTCAAAACAGCCAGAAAATGGTGGAGGAACTGTTTCTTCATGAGAGTCCTTTAGACAAAATAAATTATGAAGATTTAACAAGTCTGTTATCAAGTCTGTTCAACATTTTCAGTTGTTTGCAGTGCAAAGCATTCATCTGCTGAAAGTTATCCAGCCTTCTTCGAACCACCGAAGCTAGACATAATTGATAGCACCACCTTATTATATTACTTCATTGTTTATTTTGCCTTGTGTTGTTTGATATCAGATCATGACTCTTCCATCCCTCTTGAGAGCGTTTTCTTTTAGTTTGGTTTTCTTTAGTTTAAACTGGAAATGTAAACTGTTAACAGTCAAAAGACTGAACTATTTTTAAAATGCTTCTCTGATTTAGCATGACTGGGATATTCCATAATGTTACGTTGTGCTCAAAGTGGATTAATGGGCCTTCTTTCTCTAGAACAGTGTTTCTCAACCTTGGCAACTTTAAGATGTGTGGATGTCTGCTTTAAAGGAAGGATTCCCAACAATGCCAAAGAACAGCATCTTAATGATTTTTTAAAAAATCCTAATGTTAACGGAAATGAGATGGAAGAAACGATGGTTAAAACAATGTAGTAAAAAAAAAAAATCCCAGTAATAAGGCTATATTATTAAGAATGAAACCATTCTGGAGCTTTTAAATATTCTGGAGGAGCTTCCCCTTAATCACTTGTCTCTGTAGCACATATGCAATCAATTATATTATTTTATGAGAAATGTCAGCCCACTTCTAGTGTTTACAGTTCATGCAATTTGGTGGCGTATATTTTAAGAACAAGAGCATGAAACCTTCAACTGAATAGACCTAAACTGCTATGGGCTTTGAACATATGTATTCCTTCCTTGGGAACCAGCCACGTTGGCCATAACAGTGCCTTTAAGCAGGATTCCTATGATGCAGTGTTAGTGTTATGATTGTTTACCTGATATAAAAGCCATTAAGCTCAATTGGATTGATTTCTCTGCAGACATAACAGTACATAGGAATGTATAATAATTTGCCTCATTCATAGGGCTTATATAGAGAAGTTCAATAGCTTTCATATAGCCTGAAACTGGTTTGTCTCCTTTTACAGCCATACTGTTGTTGCTATTTTATTAATATTATTTAAAGAGCCCTGGTGGCCCAGTGGTTAGAATGTAGTACTGCAGGCTGACTCTGCCTACTGCCTGGAGTTCGATTCTGACCAGCTCAAGGTTGATTCAGCCTTCCATCCTTCTAAGGTCAGTAAAATGAGAATCCAGATTGTGGGAGGCAATATGCCGACATTATAAACCACTCCAACACTGTTGTAAAGCACCATGAAGCAGTAATAAGTCTAAGTGCTATTGCTATTTTCTGTTTTCTTTACCAAAAGCAAAAGTATATTTCTGTTCACCTATATATGTATTCCTCAGCTCTCATTACTGAACATCAGGATTGTTAGCAACTGTAAACCAACCATGTTCCAATTAAATATGTGACCTGGGTATGACTTTACAAATTATCCCTTTAATTAGTCTCTAAATAGGAACAGCCAATATCAACAAGAAATTCACATGGAGGCAGAAAATTTAGCAGCATATTTATCATTATTTGGATGGTGCACACGGACCATTGGAATGCAAAAAGGACACATTTTTGTTCAAGCCCACAGTCCTCAACTTATCTTGAAATGTATATTTCAAACTGTGCATATGTGTGGATGGAACTCTATGCACATACTTAACAAACGAGATTTAAGCAATTGTTTACAAATAAGCTTTCAGCTTCCTCCTCTTTATCTGTTTCCATGCAGATGTCTTTCACATTTCCTTCATTTTTCTCTTTTTTCAGAGGGATTTTTCTTAACTGTATCTAATTCTGGATCCATACATCCTTGAAATATATTTTGACACTGCCTTAATTTTTCCCACAATCTAAGCGTGAAACAACCTTAAATCATCCTTAGATGTACTCTTCTTAGTGTTGCCATCTCCCCATTAAGCAAACAGCATCCCAAGGCACTTGTAAAGTATATAAGGTCTGCTGTCTTGAACTCTCCATTCCCCCTGTACTGTTCATTTGCTTTGCTTTGTACTGTTCATTTGCTTTGGATTCTATATAGAAAAATCCAGACTGTTCCTCTTAAATTGCTTCATGATGTGTCCAGAGATGAAAATGACTCGATTTGCAGGCAATTATTCCCAGGCATATTCCATGTCACTTGTTTGAGATGGGTGGTCATACAAGTTGAATAAATAAATGAAGAGTAGCATAGGAGAAAATATTGATTGCTCATCTTAAATATTAAAATCATCCTGATGGGGAGATCTGTATCAATAGGTGAAAAAGATTATGATTAACCCATTAATGTCTTAAGATCTAGCAACAGCAAAAAAAGTAATACCTTGTAAATATTTGCCAATTATGACTGTGGCCATCTTAATGTTAAAGTAGTCACCAGGTGTCACTGGGTGAATAGTATGTGATGGCTAAATATCTATGAAAATTTTCTAGCCAATTTGTGCTTAAAAAATTGAATATTCCCTATGATAGATTGCTCACCTCCAATATTATATTATATAATACTCGTTACCAAAGAGGGAGGAGGTTGAAGGGTGAGCCCTGGCCTTCTCTGTTAAACTTTTATTCAGCTAGCTTGGAAAAATGCAGCAAATTTCCCTGTTTTGAATTTTAACAAGTTCTAAGAGTGCCTAAGAGTACAGGCATAGGCATGAATTCTGGAAAGAATTTATTACTTACACCTAGCTAATTTATGTAATCGGCTATGCTGTTTTATTATTCATCATAATATTTTATGGCATCATTACTTTAGATAACGCTCGAGCCATAGTCTAAGACATTTATACAGTAAACAATTAAGCAGCACGAAATAATGTAGTACTTTGAATGTTTAAAAATGCAGTTATCTTTTTAAACAGTGCTTTTGAAAAGATCAAACTTTACATTCGTTTATCTTAAATCAAACTCAGCAGGATCAGATAATGCAGAAGGGCAGGTTTCCTTCCTGGATTTTTGTATGCGGATCAGAATGTGCTATGTGTTAGGATGATTTGGCAGAGAGAGTAGGCTCTACTACAACACCTGTTATGTCCAATTTTACTCAAGGCAAGTCCCAAGGGGTGAATGATCTTAGGTTTCAAGAGCCACCTCAATATAGATTTTGATGTTTGTCTACAGATGTCAGAATGACAAATGGTTTCCGAGACTACCTGAGTGGAGATCAAAGTAATTAATCTTTTGCAATTATTTACCAACCCCAGCAGATGCAATACCTACACTGAAAGATACCACTTTCATTTCTCTTAGGCTAGATATTTATTGCATTTAATGTAGAATAACATATAGAATAACATCTAAGATTGATTTATTTATTTTTACTTCAACATGACCCCAATATTCCATTCATGGCAAAGGAAACAGCATATCTTATAAAAGTAGGAGAAGATATAATAAATGAAAGATGCACAATGCTAGATAAAGTTATGTGAACAGGGTGAACAAATCTTTTCCTTGACAGCACTTGCCTTAATATCAATAACTATAGATAAGAAAGTCTGCACTCTGTATCCAGCTTATCCACATGACAGGTCTATAATCATTGAAAATTTGACATGGGGAATATAAAAAATGTAGATTAAAAAAACTGTGTGATATATAAATATAATACATGAAGTTTACCACTGCACATGTTGAACTTTCATTTGTTCAATAGAGGTTTCTCCTGCTCCTCCTTTTTTTCCTCCCAAATCCTCTTTTTCCTCCCACATCTATTCAGGAAGTTCCTCTGAAGAGATTTTAGGTGCTCTCAGAAGTCTGTAGGGGTGTAGAAGGCAGAAGGAATGGCCTTGAAGGTCAAGAGCTGCTATGGCGAGACAGCAATGGTCATATAAAAGGAGCTTGAATACAACTAGTTTTATACCTCTATGGAATTAGTGCTTTAACCTGGTCTACTTTATAGGGTTGAAAAAGGGTGAAGATGTGTCCCAAAATCATAGAACAGAGCTGGGAGGGGCCATTTAGGCTACCAAGCCTAAACCCAGCATAGGAACCTAAAGTGATTGATTGGATGAATTTTGATGCCCCTGATTCCATAGCAACGTTGGGTGTCTTACAGTTAAAGTGTAAAGAAAACAGAATAAAAAAAGACATCTCTCTGGAATCAAAACCCCCAAAGCCAGGCAACCAGTAACCATAGGGGCCGAATCCGCCTTGTAGCTCAGACCCTGGGAGAACAATCTGGTTTTGCCAGTTACAAAAAATCAGAAGGGTGGGAGCAGTGCAATTTTTCCAGACGATACAATCTTTCAAACTAGGAACCATTGTTAAGAAGGCCTACTTCCTAGGTCCTATAAGATAATGCTGCTTAGTATATGGGACCTGGAACACGGACCTAGCTGACTTGATTGGTTGTACAGAGACATATAGAGATGCATGGTTACTCAAATAACCAGGCTCTATGTCATACATGGCTTTATAAATTATAACTAATAAATTAAAACATCCTGGACAGATGTTATCTAGCAGCTGGGACCAGGGGCGGGTTTCAAAACTCATTGCTATGGGTTTCTGCATGCGCAAAGCATCCAGGTGGCTGGTTGGAGCCTCCTACCGCCGCCGCTACCAGTTCACCCAATCCGGTGCGAACCAGTAGCAACCCACCACTGGCTGAAACTGTTGTAGAGGATGTCTGAAAAAGGATCAAGATGGCAGTTATGACCCCATGATCAAAGCCTCACCCCTTTGTAAGCACATGAGATGGTGAAACCTGTATAAAGTGGATGGGGCTTTGATCACAGTTGTCATCTTTTTTACACTCTTCTGTATCATATTTGTAATTTTGCTGTTTGCCCTTCTTGTTCATTTGCTAATGTTTACAAGGCTTAGGTAGAAATTACTATTATCTCAGGAAGAATATTTGCATTAGCAACAGGAATATTACTGATCCAAATAATTCTGTCACACTCTGTTATAATTACAGTACAGATTTTAGATATCATATACTGTAGGTTTGTATAATAGATTTATTATTAGGTTATTACTATGGCTACTCTAAGCCAAGAGTAGAAAAGAGACATCACTGGGAGTGAAAATGAATTTTAAGTTATAGTAATTGAATATGGATGGATATGTTCCTGGAAGTCCAGTCAAACTATTGGCAAATCTAGTCAAAATGGCAAACAAGTAGCTTTGAATTTTCTGTTAAGAATTTCATAATTTTATTAGTATCACTGAACAATCAGTAAAATGATAACATTTTAGGATTAGGTCTATGTTTAGTATGAAATAGTAAATAGTAGTGTACAAACTTTGTGTCCATTATTATTTTTCTGGCAAAAAAAAAAAAAAAAGAAATCTTATAGCATTAATGGTTTAAAATTCTTTATATATTTATAAAGAATATAGAAGGTTTCTAGTCCCAAAACATGCTTTCATTCATTAGATAATTTGAACCTCCCCCCCTCCCTCCCTCCCCCCCTCTCACTCACTCACTTTCTCTGCTTAATTTTTATGGTGCAACAACCAAAGCTCTGGTGATGCAGTGGATAGAATGCAATATTGCAGGCAAACTCTGCCCACAGCCAGGAGTTTGATCCTGATGGGGCTCAAGGTTGGCTCAGCCTTCCATACTTCTGAGGTCAATAAATTGAGAACTTACAGTAGGCTGATGGGGCAATGTGCAAATAATGCTTCTATATTGTAAACCACCCAGAGAGTGCTGTAAAGCACTATGGGGTGGCATGCGTAACCCTAAATGCTATTGCTATGGCTAATGCTATTGCTATCTTTTCTTCCTAAAATACACTGCAAAGGCTAGTTACCATGGCTTTCTGGTCTCGAGTTGGAATCCTTCTGCATATATGCTTCCACTGGCCATAGGAGGTGATGATTCTTTCTTTGTTTGATAGCTTTCCTTCTTTCTGGAAGACTTACAGTGGTTTGGCTATGACTCTGAGAAAATAATTTCTTTTTTTAAAAAATTGTAATGCATTTATCATTTTTAAGTAGGTTTTCTTCAAGACTGTATGCCTTTGGGTTTCTTAAATATATAAACAAGCTTAAGTACATGAGCAGATATAAAAACATTAACGTTGTATTGGCAACTGTGGCTTTGTAATTAAATGTATAGGATGTCTCGTAGTTTTGCCAAGCTGAACAGTGGCTGAGCCTTTGGCAAGTTTAATTTGTACTAGCCTCTTAACAGACACAGACAAATTGGAAAGGGGTAACATTATACCGAGAGTTTTGTTTCCATTTTGTACAGTCTGATTCCAACATGGGAATCAGGCAAAGAATTCCATCACCATCCCTGCTATGGGAGCATTAGAAGCTCAGTAAGATGAGCCAATAAAAATGACCTTGTACAATATTTGTTGGCTTGTGATTTGTACCAGACTACAGACAGAGCACTTAAAGCTTCATGGATGGATGAGAAAGAGGGAGGAATGATTTGCCTGGCCTAGTCAAAACTTTTTTCTTACAATATTAGTCCCTTTTCGCTTTCTTTCTGTTTGGGCACCAAAACACACATTTCACTATCAGAACTGTCAAAATGCGGCGGTTCAACAATTTCTTTAATATGGGGTTCTGTAGATCATTCTTACGATAGGAACCTATGGAATGAGTGCCATAGGTGGCATGCAGAGCCCTCTCTGCAGGCATATGAGCTGTTGCTCCAGCTCAGTTCCACTGCACATGCGTGCGTGCCTCCCACCGGCTAGCTGATTTTCGGGTCTCTGCCACGCATGTGTGGGGGAAGCATGGAGGGTTGAACGTGAATGTGTGGGTGGGCAGGATGTGCACAGGGGGGTCGCACGTTCATTGCATTATGGTTTATAAGTGCAGGGAGGCCTACTAGGCCCAAAATAGGGGGTCGGTGCGGCCCCCCCTGCAGCCCATTCTTGCTCCCAGGAGGCTGCAGAGAGGCCTATTAGGCCCAAAATGGGAGGGAGAGTGCAGGGGGGCAGCAGGGGGGCCATGCGTGCACACACAGAGAGGCAGGGTGTGCGTAGGGGGTTGCACATGCATTGCATTTTGGATGCATGTGTGCGCGTGCTTTTGGCACACAACAACAAAAAGATTATTCTTCACTGGCCTATACTTATCTGGAAAGGGGACTAAATCCCACTCAGTGGAGATTGCTATGGAAAAGACATAGGATTCTCCTAGCCTTGTATTCATATGAACTCCCTTGAGGAAGTGGTTTGGAGGTTCGGTCTTTGCTAGATTGAAACAGACACTTCAAATACAGGACTGTTTCTTCAATTGAACATAGAATATCAGTATACATTGTAAGGGCTGAGACTGGTAAAGCAGGAACCAGAAATTACCAAGCTAGAGAGAGCTGTTATATCAACATATTTCAGCTGCCTTCCAAGAACATTAAGATATGAGCCAAGGTCCCATTAACTTGGAAGGGCAAGAAGGAGAAGCATAGAGTTTAAACTCTGGAATGTAGATACATGTGTACAGTAATATTCTGGCTTCTTTGGACAGCAATTGATAATCAGCTGTTGTGTTAAAACTCCAACTTTTTCAGATTGTAATGAAACCTAGGAAAGAGGTTCCTCTGAAAAGCAAACTGGTCTTTTAAGAAAATCAGAATATCCTGAAAAAATTACCAGCAGGAAGGAGAGAAAAATCTGACATGCATTCTAAAAGGCAGAATGCAACCTACTCCAGCATCATACCCTAGCTTCCATCATTTCCTAATCAATAATCATGTTAATGGGGTGTGGAAATAGCTGATCATTGGCTCTTCTTACATATGCATACGGAGTATTCTTTCTAAAATAAGGCCAATTGAACAGCAGTTTAAGTGTTGTAGGGGTGATTATTCCTATATATGCTTGACTAAAAAAGAAGTAAATAAAAAATAACTATAATGAGGAATTGTCTTTTGCTGCTTTGGGTATTGCATGTGATATAGAGATAAGTTCCAAAGCCTCATAGGATTTTATGAGCCAGAGATTTCTAGGACTTCTGGGTGATGAAAATGGTGAACTAGACATCTCCAAAGAGTGTACCAATGGATTAGTGATAAATTCAGTCTAATGGAACCTCTCCAAATAAGGGTAGTATGAGAGCTTCCCCATTTGTGCACCAGGTAACTGCTCCTCATGAGGAGACTACAGGATAGTGGTTGTCTCATGGGTCTGAGCACTGAACGAAGCCATTAAGCTCTTAAACATAGTGGAGAGTTTAAGTTTAAGGACATTGGGTTCATCCACCTCAGTTTCTAATCAGTCTCTGATTACAGAATTCTGTCTCCTTTTGCCTGAGATCCCCAAACTGAAGCAGTGATACTTGGTAGGAAGCATGATGGGAGGGATGCACAAAATACTGTCACCACATGTAATAACAACTTGCTGCTTCCAACTTGCCACAGCCAACTCATCATAGGACAATTCACCATGGCCAACTTATCATGGGACAACTCACCATAAAAGAATTCAACAATTCCATTTAATTATTTAAAATTATTTTATAATTTAAAATAGAAACTTATTTTAATTTTTATCATTCATATTTCATTTTGTCCCTCCTTTTGCATCATTTCTTTAATGATTCTGTCCCACCATTTCTTCAATATGTGTAATTCTTGTCTTGTGGAGACTAGTCCCACAGCGAGTTGGCCATGAAGAATTGACCATGGTAGGTTGATCACAGCAAATTAGCCATGGTGAGTTGGCTGCTGTGAGTTGGTTGTGGTGAGTTGTCCTAGACACCTTGGCATAAACCACTCTGTGAGCAGAACAGCTAGATGGGTCTGAGTGGTCATGATCAAGTCAAGCATATTTTGTTCGGAAAGTGGTTATATATGCTTTTATAGAAAGAAGTGTTTTGTAAGGCTAGTGGGAAAAAGCCAAGGCTGAGGAACATAATTGTTAACTGTATTTCTGGACAGCATCAGTGATGGTTAAGAGAAAGAAAAGAAGATGGGAAAGTAGATGAACTTCCTGGATATTTTATGCTGGGACGTTGAAGGTAGCTGATGTTTCATATATTTTGCAAAGCTCAGCAGAAGTCTGGGATAATATCTTTCAGTGGTGAGAAAGGTCACTGGCACAGCTGTATTTACTCTGTACTAATAGGGAAAACATAACATTTGGCAGTAATCTTCCTCAAGAGAAGCTAGGTTTGTGTAGAAGGAAAGGTAGTATTTTAGTGTAACATAGATGAAGAGAAGGGGAGAGACAGAGACTGGGAGGGGGGAAGGAATAACTTACTGGTATGTATGAAATCAATTTACCGTATTTTTCGGCGTATAAGATGCTCCGGACTATAATATGCACCTACCTTTTTTGGTGAGGAAAACAAGAAAAAGAAATCTGACTCTGACTCTGCCTCCCAGCAATTTTGCCTCATTGCAGCAAACAGCAAATAGCCTGCTTTACTTTCATTTTTGTTTTCAGCATAGCTTGATTAGCACAAGAAAAAAAAAATCTGCTCCCAGCAATTTACCTCCTTGCAGCAAGCAGCAAGGAGAAACAGCCCATTTCAGCTTGAGCACAGCCTAATTAGCACAAGTTGATTGTCTCTTAGATCAGCCTCCCGACTCTGAGCTGTTTCAGGCTGCAGGGATTGCTACTGCTTATTGCTGCGTGGGCCTCTGCTGCTTGCTGCAAGGAGGTAAATTGCTGGGAGTCAGAGGCCAAAGGGTGGGAGCCAGTGGGTGGGTGGGGCTACATTTGGTGTATAAGGCACATCTAAATTTTCACCCCCTTTTAGGGAGGAAAAAGGTGCGTCTTATACTCTGAAAAATACGGTAGATTACATCAGAATACTAACTTCTCATCCAGAAGAGCCTTTCTCATCTAGAAGTTTGCCTTTTCAGCAGCATCTCAATTACTCACATAGTATACAATGTGCCTGAAGGGGGGGAAAGCAACAGGATCAGTAAACAAAAAAATGTTTGGCAAAACGATAAGGTTACAGCAGGATTCTGTTATTGCTGTAAGAGTATTCCTTCTACTTTTTCACCTTCTTGGGTTTCAAAGATTCTCATCATGGAATGACAAACTACCCTAAAAATCCCAAGGAGTGTTCAGAAAACAAAAACAAAACACAACAGAAAACATCTCTTATAAAATACAGGGTTTATCCTGTAGAAACAAAGCTTTGTTATAATGAATTACCAGGATTCCTTCCCTCCCCTTTCACCATTGTCCTGAGGAAGAAACAGAAGGACAATATCTGCTAACGTTTTGATGTATGAACCACCTCATAGGTTGTGATTAAGAGCAATTCAGTAGCAACCCAACTCCCACTTTGCAATTGGTAATTAATCCGCATACTAATAAACTCTTGTGTCTGTAACCTTTAACTGGGTGAAATGGTACATGATAGGGTATTTTTTCCCCCACATTTGCTTAAATGTGCTAACTTGACAGAGTGCACATAAAATCCAAGACTCATGACTCCTGTGGAACTGAAATTTGGGGAATTCAATAAAACATTTTATGACATAAACATTATTCTAGAGCAGTTTATGACATATATGAAATGTCAGAAAAAGTTTCCTGTAGACAGCTTCTGATATTTGACCATGCTATACAATTCAAGAGTGAATGAAGTGCTTTCAAGGCAGATACATCTCCAAATATCTCCCTGGATTATTAAGAACTTTTCAAGTACATTAGAAGCTCTGCCATTGTTGAAGGCATTGAGGAATCTGGTAAGAAAATATCTCTGAAATGCTGACCCAAGAGGTCACGGGTTGTCTAGTGATACCTATTAATTTATCATCAAAAGCCACAAAATAGATTGTGAGGCATTAAAATGGTGTGATTTTCAAATGTCAGCTTTAATGGTCAGAGGTTTCTGTAAAATGGCATCGATATCATACACAAAATGATGTGTTTGAAACATCTCCATTGTGAGTTTCAATAGTTTTAAAAGCACATTGATCTCAAAGCAAAATATGAATCTGAATAAAATTGTTTTGGACTCCAATCACTTGCTGTACAAAATGATCTAAACAACGCATTTTAGTGCTTGAAACAAGATATTTTGTTCCTGAAAAACCTCAGATTTGCAATGTTTTGGCTATTTCTAGATTTTGTTAAAACTATCCAGAGTGGGCAATATATTTCCCCAAATGACCAAGAGGTACACAATGTTTCTCTGGCACTGGAGAACAGTCCATATTTTTCCGGATAACATACAAAACATGACCACTTTTGTATGCTAACAGCTTGTGTTTAAGTGATGACGGCGAAAAAGCCCTTCTAATAGTGAGTGAAGGCCTGAGAAAATATGACAACATATTCCACTTTGAATTGGTTTTCTAAAATTAACCAGAATGATCACATTAAAGAAGACTTGTGAATAACACATGTCTTGAATCCCAAATTCATTTTTCATGCAAAATGATAACTTTTAATGATAGGGGGCTGGTGAAAAACAATACATATACCATCATTTTGACATCTATTTTTATCCCAAAAATGTAATGGTTTTCTGTAGGACATGACCCTTTAATTGGCTCTCTTTCATTAGCCATATTTTTGGCTATCTATGTCAATGTTGAAAGAGTTACTCTGTTTTCCCCAAAATAAGATATCCCCTGATAATAAACCCAATCGGGCTTTTGAGTGCATATATAGATATATAGAGATAAGTCATATGAATATTTTAGTATATGTACTTAAATCTTCAAATAAAATCCAAGATAGGCTGTTTTTTTAAAACACCAGATCCAAATGTTTTGTTGAAGAGCTAAACTGGGTAATGTTTCTCATATGGAACATGATTTACACAGCTCTGCTTATTGATATGAAACATATCAGCAAAAAAGGATTGTTTATGTATTTCTGTGAAGTGTGGGTCATGGACTTTGTTTTATTAAGCTGATTTAGATTTGGTTGAAAAATCTTTACAAATGTATAGAATCACAAATACTCTGCTTATGATAACAACTGTATTTCTATCATATAAAATAAATCTAGCCAAAAGATAGATAGATAGATAGATAGATAGATAGATAGATAGATAGATAGATAGATAGGAAGGAAGGAAAAGGAAGGAAGGAAGGAAGGAAGGAAGGAAGGAATTTAATCATGGCAAGCAATGTTATGGACTGGAACTTTGGAAATTTGGAACTCTGGGTTATGAACCAATTGTTTGTTTGAATATATTATGGCATGGGATTCAGAGATACTTCTTTCTTCACAAAATGGCTCCTATAACAAGATAAATGTATCTGTGAATTAGCTTTCCAGGTACACTTTGGGATCTTTAAAGTACTCCCTAGCAATTGTGTAAATAATGATGATGCTAAAGACCAGACCTTTGCTTTGCAACATGCCAAGTTGATCTTTATTTTGTCCTTCAATAAAAAGCATTTCTTCAAAACTCAGATGGGAGAGGGAATCTGGTTACCACTGAGAAAACTTTTTGAGGATATGCTGGTATCTGTGAGCACCACATTGCCTACCTTTGTTCTAGCAAAAAATTATCTTAAATGATTAGCATTCTTAACTCCACTTCACAGTGGATTGAATTATTTATCCAAAAGTAAACAAGTGTTGAGGAAAAGTTCTCAGATTGGCTAGTGTTAATGTAGTTGGAGCATCTTACTGGTTGTGAGATATATGTTTTGATTAAATTCACCACCTTGTTTAATATTTTCCATCTTGACTTTCCATTTGTTATTTTGTTTCTTATATGGGGAGCTACCCTTGATCTGGAGTTGGGCTGTAGTCTGTACCAACACTGAATAAATAAACAAATAAGCTTGGGAAACTCATCTATTGCCCCTGGAGATCTTGTGATTAAAAAAAAATTCTCTGTGGAAGCCCTACAGGTAAGAAAACTGTGTGGAAAGCCAATTTATTGTGAAATGATACTGCATAGATAAAATGTATTTTTTTCTTCCCCTCCTTTGCTTTTCCATTGTAAAAATTCCTTCCCAGAAACAGATTTTTAGGAGACATGGCAGTGCTGTGATGTGATGTATATGTTGTGTGGCTTAACCCCAATTCTGCTGTGAAAAGAGAAAGAAATAGGTATATTAGAATCGAATCGAATAGAATCGAATAGAATAGATTTTTTTATTGGCCAAGTTTTATTGGACACACAAGGAATTTGTCTTGGTGCATATGCCTTTAGTGTACATAAAAGAAAAGATACATTCAACAAGAATCATAAGGTACAACACTTAATGATAGTCATAGGGTACAAATAAGCAATCAGGAAACAATATTAGAGCAGGACAGAAAAACCTTACCCAACATTGGCTTTGCAAGACATCCATATAGCTGCCTTTCATTACAACTTCTGTAATTGCCATTTAAGAACAGAGATCAAGCAGATAAAAGTTCACCTTCCAGCTATATTGGAAAGAATCCTTTGTCCCTCATGACACGTACCCCTCATTTGTTTGAAAAGCCTGCTATTGCTGCTTACAAAATTAATACTACAAAACACACAAGATTTGTGCTTCCTCTTCCATCTTTGGTTTTCATCTACTGCATTCGTAATGTGATTTGGAGAAAAAGGCTAATGGAAAAAAATGTTACCATGAAAGTCATTTTTAAAAAATCTCATAATAACTGTATCTCAGTAATTTGTTGAGGAATATGAACTGATCATGGAGGCCTAACTTAATAAAAAAGCACCATCCATTTTTATTTTCAATTGATATATTTGTAATGTCAATCCATTAATGTTATAATTTGGGTCATCTTAAATTTCACTTCAGATGCTTTTCTTGCATTTTATAGCTTGATCACACGAAGTTATGTAGCACAGTTCCTTGATTTTTGTTAACTTTATTTACGGTTGTATACATTATTTATAGATTTCATTTTGGGTTATTAAATTAAACCCAGTCCTGTTATTAAACAATACAGTTAAGTACAGTATATAAACCAGGAAAGCCAAAGCTACATAATTGTGTTCAGTCCTCAACACTTTTACTTAAAGGAAACTGAGAGAGGAAATAATATGAATTACTCTCAGTTTGAAACTCCCAAGATTCTTTAACTCCAGAAGCTAAAAAGACTAGCCAGAGTTATTTTTAGTTATTATATGACCATTATTGAAGAAATTATATTAAAACTTTACATTATATTACACTGGAGTATTTGAACTTTTAGCTCTATCCATTGGGATTGTAACTACAACAACAGGATATTAAAAGCTTAAGGGTATCCTGCGTTCTAGTATCATTTTTTTACTCTGAAAGTAATAATGAAATATAACATCAAAAGCAGGTTTATTGCATTTAATCATTATCATTGAACAGTGCTCAGCCCTTGGGTTCTGGTGTTAAATTGCACCTTTGCAGGCTTGTCATAATAAACACACACACACTGATTCAATCAAAAACAATGATAACATTGCATCCCTGATAAAATTCATGTTACTTGGGAGTTCCAATCACTTCATTTAATTAATCCAGCATGATTAAGTCTTAGAAAGGTTTGTGCAAAAGAATATCCACACAAAATTTGCATAATAATTTATTACAGAGAGTGGGGGGAAAGACTATATAAAATAAATAAATAAATAAATAAATAAATAAATAAATAAATAAATAAATAAATAAATAAACAAACAAACAAACAAACAAACTTTTAACCCATTTCTAACCAGAACAAAGAAATGCCTTTATTTAACACCCTAAAATGTTCCCAGAGGGTTGTTTGCCTGCCTGTGAGTAACCTGTTCTCTTTCTAGCTTAGATTTGCGTCTTGAAAATTACCCTGGAAATAGAAAGGTATTTATTTATGATCTATTTCTAAACCAAAGCATCCTGGGGTTAGAGATGTGATAACAAAACAAAACAAAAATCCCAGAAGCTGCAGTTGTGTGCTTGCTTAATCTTTTTTTTATGGATCAGCCTTCCTCAAACTGATGTCTTGAAGATTTTCCAAGATGACCTTACTATTCTGATAGAGGGTACAATGGTTGAAGTTTATTGGAATTGTAGCCAACAATACTGGAAGGCACCACTGCTGTGGACTAGAGCATTGTTAAAAATTGGGTTTCCCCTAATTGTTGAAGGACTCATTGGAAAACTGCCAAAATATCTTGGGGAATTACAAAGTCACTAGAGGGAGGCATTTAGCTGTTCTATTATCAATATTTTCCTTCATTGGGCAGCCCTTGTTTGTTCCTTATCTTCCTGACTATATAGTTCCTGAGCTTGTAGCAGCTGCAAGAGAAATAAAAATTCAGTGAGGACTTCCTCTCACTTCTGATATCTTCATGTCTGTGTGTCTGTGTGTGTGTGTGTGTGTGTGTGAGAGAGAGAGAGAGAGAGAGAGGTGTTTTTTTTTTCCTCAGCTGTTGGATTTTTATTTGTCACCCAGTTGTGAAAAGCAGAAGAGCCAGGTCAGGGGGGGGGGAGGGAAAAACAGGTGCCATGCCTCTTTTGGAGGGTGTTGGTAACTTTATGCTCTGTTGCAATCAAAGGGATGCTCATATACAGTCCAAATCCTAGAGATCAGAAGCAGTAGATTTAGAGGTAAACCTCCTAAATCTAGTGGAGCTACTTCTAATATAAAGGGGAGCTTTTGTAGCTTCTGAGAAGAGGGAACACTGCCTAGATGAACTAAATGAAAGGATTCTAATGTAATCTTTTCCATGACAAATGAGATTTATATATGCAGAGATTGTATTTTTATTTTACATTGTTTGGGGCTAAGACAGATTTCTATCACAGAGTGCCTGAAATAGCTAACATCCGAAAGAGACTTGTGTCCTTTTCTGATACCATAATAAGTAGGTCTCGGGGACAGTAATGGGACACAGGAAGACATCAAGAGAAATGTATGTTCATTTTTGAATCTAACATAAGAGCTGCTTCTTACAAACACAGTAGTATATGTCCCTGGAGTTGTATATCAGGATTATGCTACCTTAGACTGCAGACTCCAATGTCTTGGAGCATTACATTTAATAATGACAATAACAGAAGAGAGCAAGAAAGCGTACACATTCAAGAGCTGCGATAAACTATGAATCAGTGATTTTACAAAGGCCATATCATTGTGATTGGTAGGTGAATTGTACTGGAAACATTTTAAAAAACTAACTTAACTGTTTTGCTACCAATACATTTCCTTTACATTGAGCACATATATTATAGAATTTCATTTATCTTTTTACTAGCTATACCTGATCTGGGCTACAGGATTACAGATGACCAGTAGATGGCAACAAGAAGTTAGAATTTTCTGTGGCTCCTTGGTGACCTCTTGTGGTGGTCCAGATTTTCAATGCTTAGATTTAGAAGCCCAAATTTAATTAAATGCAGCCTGACAAATGTGGGAAAGGTCAAGGACAGAAGGCAGTGGAAATGATTAACACTTTACGCCAGGGGTGTCAAACTGGTGACCCAATGAGTCACTTGCAGGCCACGCCCACCCCAGCTCCATGAAAGGGGGAAATGTTGCGATACGTCATGTGACAGCAATGTGAAGCCGCAAGTTTGACCCCCATGCTTTACACAGACAGTGTATAATAATCCTTCTCTTGTAAAGGAATAGAGGGGAAAAGATAGAATAGATTCTATTTTCCTAGATCCAACGGAATTTCTCATTTTTGAGACGTTTTGTGTTCTTTCCTGTCTTATAAAAGAGATCCTAATCACATTACAGCAGAGATAACAGTCTTGTGATATTTTTAGGATTGAATATAATAAAATCTTATATTATAAATATTATAAAATCTTAGTAAGACCACGTGTAGAATTCTGCATCTGCTTTTGATCACCACATTCCAAAAAAGATGTTGAGGCTTCAGAAAAAGTGCAGAGAAGAGCAAATAAGATGATTAAAGGCCTGGAGGTTAAAACATATGAAGAATGATTACAGGATTTGGGTATCGCTAGTCTGGAGAAAAGAAGGACTAGGGGTGACATGATAGCCATATTCCAGTATTTGAGAGGCTGCCACAAAGAAGAGGGAGTCCACTTATTTTCCAAAGCACCAGTGGGTGGAAACTAATCAAGGAGAGAAGCAGAAACTTCTGCTTTTAAGGAGAAGGAGAAACTTTCCAATAATGAGAACAATTAATCAGTGGAACAGCTTGCCTTCAGCAGTTGTGGGTGTTAAACTGAAGGTTTTAAAGAAGAGCCACTTGTCTGAAATATTATAGGGCGGTGATGGCTAACCTTTTTGCTGTCGTGTGCCAAAAGCAGGGGTTGCACGGGGGAGGGGGTGTCTCGCACACGCATGTGCCCACACCCATAATTCAATGCGCCCCGCCCCATGCATTCATGAGCAACCCCCTATGCTCCCCCCGCTTTTGGCATGCGATGACACCAGTAAGCCCGTTTTTCACCCTCCCCAGGCTCCCCAGGCTTTCTTGGAGCCTGAGGAGGGTTAAAACGGCCTTCTCCCCCCCGCCCCCCGGAGGCCGGAAACAGCGATTTCCAGTGGGCACGGAAGGCCCAAAAATCAGCTGGCCAGCACGCACATGCACACTGGAGCTGAGTTAGGGCAATGCTCACGTGCCCATAGATATGGCTCCGTGTGCCAGCTGTGGCACGCGTGCCATTGGTTTGCCATCACGGTTATAGGGTCTCTGCTTGAGAAAGGGGTTGGACTAGAAGACCTCCAGCTCTAGTCTGAATTGAATTGAATACACTTATGGCAGAACATACATATACTGGGGCTGTGATTCTAAAAAACTCAGCCAGCTCCAACTATGGGATTTAATTCCATCATATTGAAGACCAACAGAATGAAGAAGGCATAAATAATTATGTTCTATTGTACACCGCATTAAAGTAAAATATTGATAAAATTTCATGATAAATTAAAATGCTTTCTTTGTTATACATTGCAGCCTAACTTTAATACAAATAGGGACATTACAGTTCCACCAAAGAACGTAACATTTTGCTAGACTGGGAGAGACCTCTCTGAATTTCATTAGGGCACCCATTCTGATTAAGACAAAGTTATTTTTGTCTCT
Source organism: Masticophis lateralis (assembly GCA_030761175.1). Taxonomy (NCBI): domain Eukaryota; kingdom Metazoa; phylum Chordata; class Lepidosauria; order Squamata; family Colubridae; genus Masticophis; species Masticophis lateralis. The sequence goes on along the minus strand of JAUDYJ010000001.1, from coordinate 193,011,858 downwards.
GGTTAGCCTAGTTGGAGACCACCATGAAGCCTAGAAGTGTTGAAGGCAATTGTAAGAGATAAGCAGAAAAGAAGATGGTGAGATACTACTGATGAGCTGCAATATGGTCACGGGTAGCTCTTTAAGTAGGGCAAGGAAATCTAGTAAACCAATGTTGGTTTATAAACTGCCATCAAATTACTTGCCTAACGCATTGCACAGCTCTTTCCTTGACCTGTTTAATCTCTCCTCCTCTACCACATTGAAGAGAAGGTATAACCGTTTTCATATTCCTCTGGCAGACGGGACTATTGGGACCTAAAAAAAGAGAGTAACCCTTGTGGATTTTACTCTGCTAGTCGTTCCTGGCTATAGGGGGCGATGCTCCTCTCTGTTTCAAGGCTATTGAGACATTTCTGCAGTCATGATTGTGACCTAGAAGAACCCGAAACTCTAGCCCATGCTTTTCCTCATTGTTCTTCCAACAGCAGTCTGTGCCCACTCATGCAACTCTATTCATTAATAAAAGTTCCACCCATTCTGAGGATGATTTCATTTATTTTTTGTTTTTTGTTTTGGTTTTTTTTGCAGTCAGGCCCAAACTGTAACATATCCAAAAAAGTTATAAAAATTCTCTCAGTTGCATTGCTTTACACAGGAAAATGCCAACTTAGTTTTGCAATTGTGTATGTGTTTGTGTTGCGTACGTACGTGTGTCGCTGTATACACACACAATTTTCTTACACTGTTTATGGAATTCACTGTATGACTCTGTTTTTCTGTTACAGATAAATTGGTCAATTGTCTCAACAAGATTATTTACATAATGGTTTTGGTAATTTATTATGTTAGTATTTTATTCCCAAAGTTATTGAATATACTAATGAATTAGTTCTAATTATTTAATTTCATTTAGTTTTCTACTCTTTGTATTTATAGTATAGTTTAGTTTTATTTCTCTCAATATAGAACTCTTAAAGTCAACTTTATAATCCTTTTTATTGTATAAAATGGGGTCACTAGTGGTGCTAAAGATACTAAAGGTAAATTAGGTTTTCCGTCTAGCCATGTCTGACTCTAGGGGGCAGTGCTCATCTCTGTTTCTTAGCTGAAGGAGACCGTGTTATCCAAAGACACTTCCGTGGTCATGTGGCCAGCATGATTTCCCACCGAGGTGCATGGAATGCTGTTACCTTCCCATCAAAGTAGTACCTCTTTATCTACTCACATTTACATGCTTTCGAACTGTTAGGGGGGTAGAAGCTGAGACAAATAATAGACGATCAGCCCATCATGCGTCACTCTGGTCTTGAAGCTAGGCTGTCAGTTTTACAGCTGACAAGCTCAGCATCTTTAACCATCACATCCTCTGAGAAGGTTGCCAGGTGTTTTTAAAGATACTGGGTATTACTGGTCACAGATACTTCAGTGGACAAGACTTCAAACTACCAAATGACACTACAGGCATAGTGATGTCCATCTGAACTGAAAGGAGATGAACACAGAGAGTAAGGAAGATGACCAAGACAGAAATATGCAAGGTCCCATGGAAAAGGGACTGAAATTTTTTAAAGACCAGAGCAACAAGATAACACTCAAAAGTGACTCAGATGCTTCCCTAATTACCCAATTATAAGAAGGGGCAGGAGATACAGTCAGACATCTGTTATTATAACCAGCCCTTATAAAAGATTATACTCTGTATAGTCCACAGAGGAAGTTTACCCTCTGTGGATAAAGTTTTCTGAATTCATTGCCATTCAATTGGAAACATGACAGACTTCTCAATGTTTCAGTTCCCATCTCCCTGCAGCTACACGAGCCCATTTTATAAAAACAGAGCAGTGGATGAAAACTGCTTTATTAGAGAGTACAAGTGATAATACAAGCAGCAGATAACTATAATTCAGAAAACTGACAAAATTGATAGCAAGTCTTGAATGCAATTATAGATAATAAGGATTCATGTGTTATCTAAGTTGAAATGTGATGTCACATAAGCAGGCTGAAAAGAAAAGAATAAATTGGCTATATGAATGACACATACCTCCCCCTCTCCCTCCCTCCTCCCTCTGTATTTCATTGAGCTGGAGAGCCTTAGTATTCAGAGATTTCTTATGAAGTACATTCTGGACTAGCAAGTTTTATTACTAGCTACAGTATTATTATGGTGATATAAGTACATGAAATAACTCAAATGATAAATATTGAAAGGGGGAGGGGGAGGAATACAAAGTTTAATTTTCAAATGACCCTAAAAGGATGGGATGCAAAAGTATATGCAAAAAACAATCATAATCACCATTTCATTTGCAGAAAAACACGAACTCTTGTGACTTTACAGACAAAAACAGAGGAAAAGAGTGGTTGTATATATGGGTGGTCCTCACATTTTCCAACATACACAATTGCTCACAACTACAAGAAACAATGATTAAAATGAAAGGTTGAACGCTACAGAATATTCATTCATAGATGGTAGATGCTGCACACACGATTGCCCAATTTTGTACATGATTACTTGGGTTGAGTTAATTTCAGATAGGACAGGATTGTTGCCAACAATGCAAATGTAACTATGTTTACTCAGATAATTTCAGTATAATTCATCCAAAGGTGTGTGGGGGGGGGGGCATTTGGGAATGCAACCCTAGGTTTCCTCCAAAATTACAGAAAGCATCAGCTAGAATTTCACCTGGGAGCAAATTGCCTTTCTTTGTTCCTCATTTATCTCGATCATAGTCACTTTAAAAACCGTTTTCCCCTCATTTTCTAGAGATAGAATATAGAATAACAGAGTTGGAAGGGACCTTGGTGGTCTTCTAGTCCAACCCCTGCTTAGGCAGGAAACCCTATACTACTTCAGACAAATGGTTATCCAACATCTTCTTAAAAACTTCCACTGTTGGAGCATTCACAATTTCTAGAGGCAAGTTGTTCCACTGATTAATTGTTACAATATTCAGAATGTTCAGAATATTTCTCCTTAATTCTAAGTTGCTTCTCTCCTTGATTAGTTTCCACCCATTGCTTCTTGTTCTACCCTCAGATTCTTTGTAGAATAGTTTGACCCCCTCTTCTTTGTGGCAGATATTGAGATATTGGAACACTGCTATCATGTCTCGCCTAGTTCTTCTTTTCATTAAATTAGACATACTAGTTCCTGCAACCGTTCTTCATATGTTTTAGCCTCCAGTCCCCTAATCAATTAATCCCGATTGTTGCTCTTCTCTGCAATCTTTCTAGAGCCTCAACATCTTTTTAAAATTGTTGCAACCAAAACTGAATGCAGTTATTCCAAGTGTGGCCTTACCAAGATGAACTTCAGTTCCGTTCAGCAAGCAGAGGAAGGAAGGAAGGAAGGAAGGAAGGAAGGAAGGAAGGAAGGAAGGAAGGAAGGAAGGAAGGAA